>JAIVEN010000011.1:1262500-2512500 GCA_026686845.1 Adenanthera pavonina | reverse complement strand
TTTAACATCTGGCACATATTATACATCTATTAAAGTAAGAGTTTTCCAAAAGTGAACTCAATTTCCACGGTCCCTTTGCCTTTAACTTGGACACTTGATGCATTTCCCATATAGAGCACATTTTCATCCTCTTCATTGAATGTCTTGAAGAGATATTTGTTCTTGCACACATGATAAGTTGCTCCAGAATCCACCCACTATGACTCATTATTTTCAACCATATTGATCTCAGAAATAACAGCTACATGATTATCTTTTGATGAAGAATTGCTTTCTTTCTTCTTTTTGAAGAAACAATATTCTTTCTTGTAATGACCAATCTTTTCACAAAAATAACATTTACCCTTCTTTTTCTTATTCTTATGGCCATTTTGTCCATGTGATTCATCCTTTTCCTTCCATCTTTTCTTATAAGTCTTGTTTGACTGTCCTTCCTCTACCACATGTACTTTCTCATGAGCATTGGTGTCTTTAGTATCATTTTATTTACAATACTCTTCTTCTAAACGAAGATGATTCCCCAGTTGCTCAAGAGAAATATCTTCTTTTTTATGCTTAAGACTCTTTTTGAAGTCTTTCCATGAAGAATGAATTTTATCTATGATTGAAGAGACAATGATGCTTTCATCCATATGCATGTTATATTGTTTGAAATTATTCAAAATATGTTCAATTTCATGCAATTGTTCCATAATAGATTTTCCATCAATCATTTTATAATTATTGAAACGAGTAACAAG
This sequence comes from Adenanthera pavonina, assembly GCA_026686845.1. Classification (NCBI taxonomy): domain Eukaryota; kingdom Viridiplantae; phylum Streptophyta; class Magnoliopsida; order Fabales; family Fabaceae; genus Adenanthera; species Adenanthera pavonina. The sequence goes on along the minus strand of JAIVEN010000011.1, from coordinate 2,511,760 downwards.
AAATTTCTTACTTGTTGCATCATCTTGCATGTACATTGCATCTAGTTTCTCCCATAGTTCCTTTGCAGAGTTTGAATACTCTTGATAAATATCGAAAAGAGAATCACCAAGTCCATTGAGAATGTGTCCAGTGCAGATATAATCATCATTCTCCCATTTTTGCCTTTCTTTAACATCACTTATAGTTTCTCCTTCTCTTTTTTCGGGCTTGGGAGTGGTGAAAACATAGGCCACCTTTAAAGTAGTGAGTAGAAACTTCATCTTCTTTTGCCATATTAGAAAATTACCTCCTTCGAACCTCTCCAATTTCACAAAATTTGTAGTCAAATTCTTCAAAAAAACCATTTGAATTCAACGAAATTAAGCCTAACTATTGTTAGAAGAGATGGAACTTTGAAGTATAGAAGAAAATGATATTAGAGAAAATGCTTTGCACAAGTCTTCAAGGCATGAACAACACTTTCCTTTAGACTTAATTCGCCCCCACCAATTTTTAAATCTTGGGTATAACTTGGGTTAGTGATGAATTTCCTGCGGGATACAATGAAAACCCTTGAATAGGTGCTGTACTTCCAAAACTCAAGCCTGGACAACAATAGCTTTTACAAAGTGATAATTTGCTTTTTATCCTTTGTGCACTAAAGATAAAGGCAAGTGAGTTTGTATATATTGAAACAAGTGTGGATGAATAAAAATTGGAATTAATTCGAATGATGGAAGATTGTAGACTATTTATAGGGAATGAGAAGATACCTCTTGAAGCAACATGACTCTTTCAATAAAAGAATACATACATTAACTAATGTATGTACATTGTAATGATTCATGAATCTAGACAAAAAATTATTTCCTTTCATATGATTAATGTATATATATTGTACTGATTCATAAATCTAGGTAGAAATCACATCCTTTCATATGATTAATGTATATATATTATAATGATTCATGAATCTAGGTAAAAGTCACTTCTTTTCATATTTCATGAATCTTGTGATTTTTCATGAATCATCTCAAGAGTCATCATTAATTCAAAAATCCTTTAAAAGACACCTTTTTATTTTGAAAATTTTCTCACATATTTTCCTTTTCAAAGTCTTGTTACAAGTCTTAGATATTTAGTCACATCTTCATCACGTCCAGTTGTTCACAGATAAATAGGACAAGAGCATCAGTTTCTAGTGTTAGGATTTTCATTTGTATTTCCTGTCTGCATACATTTTTGTTTACTGAATTACTATGCTATGAAGTGGAGACTATTCGACTGATAGGAAACTTGGGATACTTACAAGTCATTGATTGCTATGCTATAGTCCGCTTGGGAAAAAAAATCCGCATTTGATCTCTTCTTTTGACGAAGTCAAAGAAGCAGCCAATATATCCCCTTCATGTTCCTTTCCACTCAGGATAGCTCAATAATTGGACATCTTTGATAATTGCTGCCAACACTTTGTGGACTGGATGTCCATACCGTAAGGTTCATCATGTATTTTCTTGACATTTCCTTTCTCCGTATACCATGAAAACTTCACTCATTTACTTTATTATCAAATAAAACTTCACTTCCTATACAATGAAAAACTTATTTGTACTAGCTAATTGATGCCTTCGTGGTTCCCTGCTTTGCCCTAAACTGTCCAGGCAGAGTTTCCAAAGGAGGTTACCCTAGAAAAGAAAGAAAACTTGTTTCTTGTGTTGAGTCTTAATAAATAATAATATAGGAAAACTTAATAATTATTACAATATTCATAAAATTAAAATGAAATAGAATTGTAGAGAGCTCCAACTCTCAGCTATTAAATTATCCCAAAATACAAATGGAAAACATAATTTAATAAAGTGCGACTCTTCAATAGATAGAATAAAAATGAATCAAATAAAAAAAATAAAATAAACATGATATTGATAATTAAAAATAATGATAAATATTAATATTTTTTATGTGTTAAAAACAAAATCTATTTGACAACTCCCTAGATGTCCAACAGGCCGAAAGATACAGGGAAATAACAGTTGAAGGCTAGGCCCATTGTGAAACCGGGAAACAACTGACGATGGTCCTTGGTCATGTAAGCCCACAGTTATGACAAGGCCCATTTTTCATCCGTTGATGAGATCTAACGGTCCTTGTTCTGCCACCTCTCCTATACTTCTTTCACTCACCTTCGCAATGTCTCATGGTCGCGTATGTCCGCCCCTAACACCGATCTTTCTCCCTCAGACCAGCTCCTAGTAGTCGTCGAAAATGCTCGCGCGCCTCGCGGCGAAGCGTCTCAATGAGATCCGCCAAGCTTTCCGCCAGGTTTGCTTCTTTCTTTGTTTGTCCCTTGCGAATTCATTTTCATTTCCCTCTTTCGTCCAACCACTTGCTGTCCTCGTTTCGTGATTCCGTTTCTTTTTTTATTTTTTTTTCTGTAGCCTTCAAGGGCCTTCTCTACGGCTCTGAACTATGTAAGTTCTCTTTATTCAGTTTAAATTTCGAAGTTTTCACCTTATTATTATTTATTACATTTTGTATGTTTGTTCTTATCACGGTAATTGACTGAGTGATCTCTGCGAATTGGGCAGCACATTGACTCCCCAGATAACAACCCGGATCTTCCATGGGAATTCACGGATGCCAACAAAGAGAAGGTAAATTTTCAATGCTCGGGAGTTACAGAATTTGAATGTTGCTTGTTGCCAGCATTGATTATTCATCATTATGTCACCATAGAGCTTCAAATGATTCCTTATGCGACAGTTCTATAATCTTATTGGTTATGTGTTTAGGACAAAGGAAGTCTGATATGTGATAATATATCAATATAGTTCACACTCACCTACAGCGTCAAAATGCAAAAAGGGGGAAGCAAAAGATCCTTTTTCCAACTGTCCTTCTTTCATGATATATTTTGTTAAATCTGTAATGCCTGAATCTATTTTGCTTTTTATTTGGATTATGTGGATAGGAGTGGATGTTTAAGGTTGCCCTAATGGTGGGCTAAGAGCATAATTAGAGAACAAGCTGGAGTTGAGAGCTTGATGGTTATCGGGCATCAGTTTGGCACCTTTATTTAGTAGGAGGAATGAGCAGATGCCTTGGATTTTATGGGCTGTGACTAGTATAAATCCAAAATGTGGTATATTTTCACGTGTATACCTCATATACTTGATATGCGGCGAAAGTCTATTACAATGTATCTGATTTAGTTAAAAAGAAGAAAAATGTGAAATGTTACTAGATGCCATGCATTGCTGGATAAAGCTGTGTGCTTCCTTTTCTATTGTGTCAGGGGCTTAGGGCTACATTTATTTTTTATTTTGAATCTTCAATAGGTGATCAAGAATTAGTGAATTATGAGGCTTGGTATTTTTAGTTGTTTGCGTGATGAATTGATGATAAGTTCACTGTCTGGATTGTGAAGAGAGTTCCTGTGTCATCTATTCCAATCCCTGTTAACAGGGTTTGAACGTAGAAAAATTGGGGCTTTTGCTAAGATGCATTTTAATCTCAGTAATGTATATTATGTCAAAATAATTTTAGCAATGATCAATACATGCATCATACTTCTAGGCAAATCAGTGGAGTGGCCTTGGTATAGTTTTTCTTCTAAAAGTTTGTTTGTTTGTTTGTTTTTTAATGTCAAGATAATTTTGTTTGATTATGCAGGAATATGCTGCTTAATCATTAGTTTATACAATTCTCACAATTACTTTCAGGCTTTCAGCTAATGTAATCCTACAGTACTATATTACTTAGCCAAAGTACAAAAGGATGTATGTTAGTATGTTACTTTTGCTAATGTGGCTTTTGACTTATGACGTGGTCTATAGGGAATGTTCATATTTTGTGGTATGCGTTTTGCCCCACTATTACACTTTTGCCCGTACTAGCTTGATGCTTTTCTACTTTATTGATTCAGTTTAACTAAGATATGTAAAATCAGATTGCTAAATCAGGAAAGTTAACCAAAGTAAGAGTAGAATTTGTGGATTAATGCTTTGTTGATTGATTCCCTTATAATGTGCCTAAGAGATAGGATAAATCTATATTTCAATATATGTACATTGTGTAGTGGCCTTTTTGGGTGCCTGTCACTTATTTTATTACACATTCCAATATTATTAATCTGTGAATACAGGTTAAGGAGATTCTATCTCACTATCCATTCAACTATAAGCAATCTGCAGTCATCCCTCTGCTGGATCTTGCACAGCAGCAGCATGGAGGCTGGCTCCCAGTTTCAGCAATGAATGCAGTATGTTCGTCTCGTGCTTGAAGGATTCTTTTTAGTAGTCTGGAAAGTATCAAAGTAACATGTCTAGTACTCTTGGCAAGTTTTGTACCTCAAGAAAAAGAGTGCTATACATAGGATTGTTCAATGGAAAACTGGATTTATAGTGCTTGATGGATAATTTTTATTATTTACTTACTGGGAAAATGTTGCTGTTGGATTGAATAAATATGGCCCTGACTAGGAAAATGGGGAATGTTATGAGTGAATATGGGAATGTGATAAACTGGCTGCAAAATGCATGCCCTCTATTGTAGCACAGCATACTGGCTTTTTCGGCCATAGTGTGCCCATTCTTTTGTTATCAATGATAACTAACTTGGGAAAATGTATGTTTGGACTGGTTTCACGTTTCGATAATGGCTCCACTCAATGACGGAATTCAATATGCTATTGCTAAATAAATTGGCAATAAAGACAATCCTTTGCAATTCTTTCTAAGGTAGTTAAAATGAAGCATTATTATATGTTTGATTGTTTGTGATATATACCTCATTTTGCTGAAGCATCATTCTGTTGTTTCACCTAATTTGTACATTTGAAATCTCCGTATGCAACAAGATTTGAATATTGATGTTACGCGCACATGCCAATGTACATGCATATGGAAAGAAATTGCCTGTCATTCTTTGGTTTAGTTTGTTGCTTCCTGTTTCCATGGATTTATAATTGAACTATGAAACTAATACAATGGCCAAACTATTTTGAAAATTTTAAAAGATGCAGTGAATACACACACACACAAAATATTCACCGGAAGTTATTTAAATATTCTATTAATTAATCATATTTTGAATCGCTTAGGTGGCTAAGGTTATTGAGGTTGCTCCTATTCGAGTATATGAGGTTGCCACATTTTACTCAATGTTTAACCGGACCAAGGTAAAATGCATATTGTGATTTAATACTTCCATATGTACTTACCCTTAATAATGCAAGTCTAAGCATATCTGCAAAAAATTGATGTGATTTTGTAGGTTGGGAAGTACCATCTACTGGTTTGTGGAACAACACCTTGTATGATACGTGGCTCACGAGAAATTGAAGAAGCTTTATTGAAGCACTTAGGGGTGAAGCGCAATGGTCAGTTTATCAGTCTTGTATTCCCTATTACATTCCATTAACCTGATTTTATTCTTGACACGTTGAAATCATGATTTTTTCAAGAATTAATTTCCTTGTATATCTAATTTACAGAAGTAACAAAGGATGGTTTGTTTTCTGTTGGAGAAATGGAATGCATGGTGAGTTTTAAGCAATATTTTCAATGTTATATCTTTCTTAATTAGCTTTGGCATTGAGATTCTTTTACCTTGGTGGAAAATATATTATTGACAAATTTAGATAGTGTTGTGAAAAATGTTGTGGAAGCACTTGGATATCACTGATAACAAGTTTGTACTTAGTAAATCTTGAAGTTAACTTATAAAATTTGTGTTGAATACAAGTTAATGGTAACGATGTTATGTTATAGGTGTTGCTGTTTATGTTGTATTGTAAATCCTGCATAGCTGCAATATTTTGAGAATTTCTTTTGGATTGTATTTGAACTACTTCAAGGTTATTGAGGAATATGTAAAAGAAACGTCAAGAACTAGCTTTACTGTACATTAATATCTAACTGAATAAAAAAGAAGCACTGATGAGAAAGTTACAACATTTCCAAGAGCAATGTAGTCAAAGAGGTGCATGCATGTTATCTGTTTTTGCTTGAGATCATTATGATTGAAGCTATTGGTGTTATGCAGGGATGCTGTGTGAATGCTCCTATGATTACAGTGGCTGATTACTCAAACGGATCCGAAGGGTATACCTATAACTACTATGTATGTATTCCTATTGTTCATTGTAATGATTTTGTGTTTCATTCCGAAATATTTTGGAGCTTAACATGTCTTGCCTATGTTGATAACAGGAAGATGTAACCCCAACGAGAGTAGTTGAGATAGTAGAGCAGCTGAGAAAGGGCAAGAAGCCACTGGTAAGGATATTGACCAAGAACTTCTTTGTTGTTCTGTTCATGCTCTGAATTTTGTTCTCTGAATTATAGCATGGCACCCAAAATCCAAAACGGATCAAGTGTGGACCTGAAGGAGGGAATACTACTCTGCTAAGTGAGCCAAAGCCACCTCCATGCCGTGACCCGGATGCCTGCTGAAGTATGATGATGATGATGATGATTTTGCTTCCAATAATGTGAGGCTTGCGTAGGTTGGAGCTTGCTGTACTAGTCATATTGATAAATTTTCTGACACTCCCAATTTTTGTACCTGCTAGCCAGGATGGTGTCTTTAAAGAAATGGTCCATAAAATGCCATTCGTCCCTTGTCGTGTTTCGTACTGTATCAGTGTTATCTATACATTCATCGTGATGATGGAATCTGAGCTTACCCTGATATCATCAAATGATATTTAATTTGTATTTAGATCTCTAGTATGATTAAACCAATTGCTACGAGTGTGTAATAATTTCTTATTGGTTAAGCGGAATATACGAATAAGAATATTATTGAAATGTCTTGAATAATATTGTAAGGGAAAGTTATCATAGAATTTTTAGGTATACGTTATCCATGTAGGTAAATGAGATCATTGGCAAGAGAAAAAAAATGTAGGTAAATGGGATCCAATTCCAAGATTTGAAGGATCTGCGAGGTTACCGTCAAATGAAGTTCTTTTTTGGATCATCAGAGGAAGCTGGCATGTCCGAACGGCGCGTGAAAGACTTTAAAAGTGTAGGACTCCTGGAATGTATGGTAATATACTACCAATACGAGTTTAATGTCTCTTTATTTGGTGTCAAAACCAAGAATTTTATCGTGTTTGTTCTTTTACTTTACTTGATGAAGCCACATGAAATATTGTAGTTCCCAAAATACTGACTCGAGTGTCAATCTTGAAGGTAGGGGTGTTCAACTACGTTCAGTTGCATCCAACATACTATTGGGCTATTCGAAGACAAGGTCGGGTCGGGTATTGAGTTAAGATCAAACTTGTTTTCTCCAAACTCGGTGCATATATAATTTTATTTCTTAGAAAAATTTTATAGATATTAATTGATTTTATATTATTGTTTTTCTTAATATATTATATATAATAAATTAACCTTATCATTTTTTAATTTTATGAAAATTTTTAAATTGATTTCTTAATATTATGTAAAATTAATATATGATTATTAAGCATTTACAATTTTAAAAAATATTTCTTTTGATCCTAATATTATTTTTAAGAAAATATATTTTGAATGAGTGTAATTATATTTTTATTAATAAATAAAATTAATTTATTATTTATTATTTAAATAATTTTGAAGACCAGGTCAAATCCAGTCCTATATATCAGGCCAATCTGATCTGGCCCTGCCTTACAAAGACCAAACATCAATTGACTATAATTTGATCATATCCGGTCTTTGTACACCCCTATTTAAAGGTACCAAATACCCCTAAATATGAAAATTCTCTCATATTATATGGCTGGCAATCCTTTTAATGATCTATAAACCATGTAGAATTCATATACACGTGCCTAACAAATTGAGTGAACTTGTTAAAGGTAATGATAAATGTCAGCATTCTTCTCACTTTCTCCCCTTTTTCTGGATTAAAATTAGATGCTAATAATTTCCCATTGACTATTCACTCAGAAATGATTTTTTTATGATTTTAATTTTCACTATTAATGGTCGATTGGGCTAAGATTTTGGTAGCCATTACAAAAGAAGAAAATGGCTTTACAAAATTTTTGTTTTCGACTATATAACCAAATAGACACTTGTTTTCATTCATTTTTTATTATAATTAATTATAATTGACAAAATTGTGTTCATAATTTTTTTTAAATGTTAAATCCCCCTCCTCTTAAACAAGCCCAATCGGTCTTTATCATCAACTAAAAATGTTTTGCCCTTTTTTTTGGTACATTGAGTGTTTTGCACCTTTTCACCAAAAAAAGGAATGTTTTGTGCTTTTCACACTTCTCCGCGAGTTGCTGGCTCTGGGCTTAAAATATCGAGAGGTCCATTGTCTATTATTTTGCGAGACGATTGATTTGAAACAGAACAAATAGCTGCGTTTTAAAGGAATCGATGATGACTAAGCAGCCGACGTGTATATTTCTGCAGTCCCAACTGACCTGAAGGAGCACCAGCTGGAAGCTTCGATTTCGGCCTTCAGGTCGCTTTTTCCTCTCCCTTGCTTTCTTGCTCTATCTTTCTCTCCCGATGAAATTCTGATCCACTAAACACTCCTTTGTATTGTATTCATTCATGTAATATTCAAAATGATGATGGATCTTTCGACTATAAATCCTTTTGAAACCTGAAGTTTTTATATCATTTGCTCGGTCAAAGTTATTACTTATTAGCCTCCATAACTAGGATTATTCGTATTATTGTTCTTCGGTAGTTTGAAGCCGAGAAGAGATGGGGAGTGCGTCATCCATGTTGACTCAATATGATATTGAGGAAGTCCAACAATACTGCAATAATTTATGTAGGTCTTCCTTACCTTGCTTTGGCTTTAACATTTTTCCCCAAATTTTGCTGCTTTTTATTTTGAGTTAGGTCTACTTTGTTGTGAAAACCAGTTTCCCAGCAGGAAATAGTGGCCTTGTACGAAAGATTTTGTCAACTTGATCGTAGTGCGAAGGGATTTATTTCAGCAGATGAGTTCTTATCTGTTCCTGAATTTGCTTTGAATCCTCTTTCTCAGGTGTAGAGTTGTTTCATATTGAGATTCTATATTATTCTGGGACCTCTGCAATTGTTCATGTTCCTATGTGATCGATAATTTGGTTATTTACAGAGGCTGCTCAAGATGGTGGATGGTTTGAATTTTAAAGACTTCGTGGCCTTCTTATCTGCATTTAGTCCCAAAGCAAGTGCACAGCAAAAAATAGAACGTATGTATGAATTTTATAGCAGCGTTATATATGTTCTTTATACTTGTGTAGCTGTTTCAAACAAATTCTTAGGTGAATCTGGTCTTTGAAAAATAAGTAGGTCCAATCCAATCACGAATAAACGTGTAAATATTTCGGAAAAAAGGTTTAGTTATCTGTGACAGACTAGTTTAACTAAAAATCTCCTGTTATTTTGTTGATAGTAAAAGGGCTTGGGCAGTCAGAAAATATACTTGTGTATTTTCTGGCAATTGCAAAGGTTAGGGATTGGTTGTCATCTGGCAATTGCAAAGGTTGAACTTTCTTAATTGCGTATTTTACTATTTGTGGACTCTAGACTTGGTAGTTGATAGTTAAGTAGGGCCATAGGGGGTAGAGGGAGGGACTGAAGTCCATTGTCATTTAATCATGTAGAACTTTTAAGTTGGCTAATCGTTTTTCGGTTATGGTATTATTTACTAGCTTTATAGACTAAAACAATTCTAAGATAGACTGATGTACATACACTAAGCCAATAATAAACAGACATATAATTGTGTTAGAAGTGGGTCCCACTAAATGTTCATATCCCATTGGTTTGATATATTTACACCTGGTTTACCCATGAATCTTTCCTAAAATTTTAATAGCTTCCGCCTAATAGAAGTTATGGATGCAAAATTCACATCATGCATTTTTATTAACAATAATTGTATATGGATTTTTATTATTGGCTTTAATGTGGGTAATTATAGCTACTCATTTTTCTCCGTTGTAGTTATCTTCAAAGTATACGATTCAGACCATAATGGAAAGGTGTCTTTCAAAGATATGCTTGAAGTTCTAAAGGATCTGTCAGGTCCTTTCATGTCTGATGAACAGACAGAGGTATCACCAAAGATCTACGCACTTAACTTTGTTGCTTAATCTCTAATAAGTGCTTTTTTTTTACTTGTTTGATATCTCAATTTTAATCTTGGCATACTAAAATGTAATTTCAATGAAATGGTGGCGTCTATCTTGCTCAATTCTTGTGGTCAGAATCTGTGTCATCTCTTATATGTAAGACCTCTAAGTTTGACGATGTAAATGGGTTGTCCTTGTTTTGATTTGTTGGTCCCACCTTTGCATGCTCTCCGAAGAGAGCTCTGAACAGTTATCCTTTTGATAGAAATACATGCACTCAACAAATTTTTTTAATATTTTTTTAAAATTCATTTTGTCTCTGCTGTTTGAATTACCTTTAGACAAATTGCATTTTCCTTTGATAAAAATCCCATTTCTTTTTAATTGCATCTGAGCTGTTTCATCACACAGCACAGTTAAGTTTAGATACCTCTTCGGTTATGGTATTAGCTTAAGACTTGAAGTGGACCTCAACTAATTTTGTTCTCTGATCTATGATCTGCAGCAAGTCCTGAGCCAAGTTCTAGAAGAAGCTGGATACTCAAAGGACTCATACTTGACATTAGATGACTTCATTAGGGTTTGTTTCATTTCAATGTATAATTCTTATGACAAATTTCAATAAATTTAATGAAATGAAGAACACTTTTCAAATGGACAAATCTGAGAGCTTCTGTGTTTTTATTTATTTATTTTTTTAATTTGGTTCATTAGAATTTATAGACATATTTAACTGGTGGACCTTAATATAGAATATACATGAGTTTCTTAATTTTATTTTTCTCACAATTTCCTTGGCCACAGTGGGAGATCCTTATGAGATATGGTAACTCTTACAGGATAAAGCTACAGAAAGAAAGTAGGAAAAACAAATAAATAGCCAAAGATACCTAGCATGACTGGATAATTATATGGTGAAAGAACTTTAAACAGCTTGTCTACTGCTTTATTAATCCCGAAACTAGGTCTGCTTTAAGTGTCTGTTTACGCAAAAATGAGTTATATGAAAATTGGAATTAATAACAAATTTACATCACAGGACATTTCAATTGGCTTTTTTTGATCGTTTTGAAAGAATTTTGTTTTCTTACTAGAACATCAGAGTTGATAATTTTGTGCAATATCTGTGCTTGAAACAGTCACTCAATAGGTGAAGAGTTGAAAAGGAAAAAAAAAGCGCATAATTCAAGTTTAGCTGTACAGTATACATTGAAGTCTGTCTGATATGGGTATCTTGGCTTTTGTTCCTGTTTGTGGGGAGATGTTTTTCTTTGATATATTTTCTAATGTTTTTATTTTATTTATCACAGGTTCTTGGCCGGTCTGAACTAAAAATGGATGTTGAAGTTCCTGTTGATTAGGATAGCCTGCTATTCTCTCCAATTTCTTGAGAAACAGAAATTGGACTACATATTCATCTGATCCTTGTAACATAGTTCATATTGAAATGAAAGTGCACACTACCAATGTTCCTTTTCTTCTTGGGAATCAGATCTTAGTTGCTGCGTACCGTACAGGATTTGGAGGGGAAAAAAAAAGTAGAAATAGAAGTTTGCAATTCCAATAGAATACGCCTGCATTTCTTTCCTCCATTTCCTAAAACTCATTTGAAAAACCTACTTAAGCTTTTTCTGTGCACATGAATTTCCTGTTTAGTTGCAGATTTTGTCGAAGATTTGATCACTCAAGCATGTCAGAATTGGCTTTTTTTCCTTTTGGTATGACCTAGGATTAGCAAAATTTTGCATTGTAACTGGAAAAAAGCATTAGAATGAGTATATGATTAAGGTTATTAGTCATTGTCCAACCCAGTGTGCTGTTGAAGAAATTGCAATACAAATATTTGAAGTGGGTTATTCTTTAAAATGTTCAAGTTTCCTAGCTTGATACATATCGTTGGTGATGAAAGTTATGGATCCTACCATGACTAGCACTGTTGCGTGTTGAATCAGGGACCACTGTGTATGAAATTGAGGTTATAATATTATTAATTATCTGAGGGTATTAAAATACTTAACTGAATTGATGAAGCCAACACTTTGGCTGAGTAGAACTAAAAGCTGCCTAATATATATTAAGCAAGAAGACAGCTTTGGTAACTAGGGGTGAGTGAAGCTCAAATCTACAGATACTCAGGAAACAGGGTCTGCTCTAGACCTGTACTCTCTTTTAAGGAAAGCAAAGATGACATGATATAAGAGGGGAAGCAACCATAGAATGATCTAAGATGGAGATTTACTTATGTAGTGTGTAGTAAGAAACCATCATTCACTTCTGTTTGCTAACCTTCTCAATTTCTATTTCTTGGTGAGAATATAAAACCCTTCGTCAGTCGCCTTGTGACACTCGTGCTTGATGAAACAGAGAGGCAGAAATGTCATACAATTGTAGCCAAGTTTTCTGAACATTCTTGCGGCCAAGTTTTATGTGTTAGACACAAGATGGAAAGCCAGGTTCGTGATGTCCTCGTTACTGAATATCTACACTCCTTGCAAAAATGTGAAGAAACGTTAGTCTTGTGGGAGAAGAAGAAGATGGAAAAACTTGATTGTCATTTCAACTCATGGAAGAAGCGTTCAAGGTTTAAGAAGCTTAAGCTTGCAAGTGATAGCAACAGCAGAATGATGAGAAGAACTTCAGAGGTTCTCATCAATTCTTCTGAGAGTCTCTGTTGCATTGCTGACACTACAAGTAGGCAAAGAGAAATGTGTTGAATCAAGGATTGCAGAAGTAAAAGTATGTTAAAAAGGGCCTTTCTGGTTGGTGAATTAGAACATCTTAATCAACGTCTGAAGATACTTGAAGAAGAAATGGAGACTATGAAGCAAGCTATACTTTGGCATGTCAGAGAAGAGGAGGTTGGTAAATAGAATTTACCATTACTTTCAATGTATGCAATATATGCTTTGACAAAGAAGTGAAGCAAAAGAAGAACAATTTAGCAGCCATAAATTTGTTAGGTTGGTTGGTTACCCAAGAGAGGAGGGTGAATTGAGTGATACAAAATTTTTGCCTCTTTTGAAATGTAGCCCAATTTCACCATATGTGCAGCAGAACATGATGAACAGAGTATGATGGAGTAGATAGATAAAAAAAAGTAGATGAAAAGCAAGACACAAGAATTTATATTAGTTCGGCCTAAACCACTTAACTTACGTCCAGTCCTCAAGTCACCACTTGAGATTTTCATTATATCCCATAAGTTTGATTTAGACGCTTATAAAGTCTCAGTACATTTCACAAGTTTCAGTAGGTACTTATGAAACCACTCCCTCCACACTCTTACAAAATGTGTAATTCCTTTAGTATTTCTCCACACTAAAATTCTATCCAAAAGTTATAGAAAGAAAGATTACAAAATTAAAACTTCTTTAAAAGAATAATATATTGAAACTCACTCTAATGAGGTTGGTTTAACTCTCAATGTTAACATAGAAAGATTTTATATATTACAGCAGCATTTTGACACAAAATTCACCTAAATTCGTTACCCATAAGTTCAAATAAACTTCTATTTATAGATTTGTAACTTAACTAGTTGCTAGATACAAAATCTATCCATTAGACACAAGTTTTAGCCGTTATTTTGCAAAAAAAAATTTCAACAACCACATTAAATGTGTTTGACACATCAATATTCGAATTTTGAGGCTCAACAGACGAATTTCGTAGAGTTAACATAGTTATATATTTGACGTTTAACCTTGAAATTCGAATTTCAACAAGCAAAATTCTAATTTCGAGCCATGATAAGAATTTCAAAGTTAACTTGAGACTTGATCATTTGAACTTTGATATTGGAAGTAGGTTTGTTGGGTTTAAACAGTTATGCACTCGAAATTTGAATTTCAGAAATAAAAATTCAAATTTCATAGACTGAAAATCATCTATTAGAGACATGTTCAACATGACATAAAAGTTCTCATTTTGAAATTTGCACTTTAAAGCTCAAAGTTCGTCTATCAGAGACTGTGACTTTGAATTTCACCAATAGTTGAATTTCAACTACATTTCATGAAAATTTTGCACACTTTCACTAATTATACTTAATTCGAAATTCAAATTTGACAATCAAAATTTGTCTATCAAAGATGAAAACTTTGTAACTTCAAATTTCAACAAGTAAAGTATGAATTTTGAACAAATAAACATGAATCATAAGCAAAATTCGTCTGTTAGCCTAGAATATTCAAATCTAACAAGTTTAAACTTATTCTAACATTCAAATTTAATTAATCTAACTCATTTAAGATATATGATAACAAGATTAAGTAAATTTCAAAGATTAAACTACCTCAAGATCTAAGTAAAAATAAAATATACCTAATAGTTAGATCTTCAAAAGTTAAACTCCACGTTTACTTGGTCATTCCAATTTTTGGTATACTCCCTTATGATCTTTTATTCTTGAAGCATTCTTTCTCTTCTTCTTCTTTAAGTGAGACATAATATTGATTTTTCTTTCTTTATTCCAATGCTCACTCTTTCTTCTTGGACAATCCTACATTTAATGTATTACACTTACAAATTAAATGGTTAGTCCAATTTATATATTCAACTTGTATTATAAAATATAAAAATATAGTGGATATATTAGTAGATAGTATGATATATGTATTATAAATCCAATTAAACACATATTAATGCATATTTTATTTCTTTTAGAAATAATATATATGTTAGTGTGAACACCGTATTTTGTCCGGGTAATTTTAAAAAACAGATAAATAAAATAAAAATAATAATAAAATAATAATAAATGAATAAATAAATAATAGAAAAAAAAGAAAGAAAGAAGAGATAAAAAAAAAGAAAAGAAAAAAGAAGAAAAAACAAAAAAATAAAAAAAATAAAAAAAACAAACAAAAAAAAGAGAGGAAGAAGGGTTTTAACCTTGGGCTGAAATTGTTTCAGCCCAAGGTGGACCTGAGCCCATTTGGGGGCTCAGATTCGAGCTCACCCTGAGCCCTAATAGAGGGCTCAGGCATGAGACACAAGGGGGAGCCCGCGAGGAATGAAGTAGGGAGGCACGAGGGAGAGCTGGAGGAGAGAGGGAGCCACGGGTGAGAACCGAGGGAGATCTGAAACGAGGGTGAGCCAGAGAGTGAGGGAGCAGAGTGGGACATCAAATTCGGGAAGGAGAAAAAGAGAGGAGCAGCTGCGATGAGAGGAACCAGAGGGAGCGGCCGTAAGGTGCAAGGAGGGGAAGGCAGCCACGAAGAGAAAGGAGGGGGAGCTAGGGCAGAGCCGCGAGGAGGAAGTGGAGAAGAGAAGGAAAGAAAAAGAGAGAGAGGGCCGTGACGCTGGGAGGAGCATAGAAAGAGAGAACAGAGGGAACTCGACCAAAGAAAAATCAGAGGGAGCTAGGGCAGAGCTGCGAAGAGGGAGAGGGGGAGCTGCGAGATAGAGAGGGAGGGCAGAGGGAAGAAGCGAAGGAGGAGAGGAAGAAAAAAATGGAGAGACTCGGCCGAAGGAACCAGAGGGGGCCCTTAGGGCTCGGCCGAACGAACCAGAGGGAGCCGTTAGACAAAAACTGTGGGAGTGAGAGCAAGAGATGGAGGAGGCGAGACAGAAACCGAGGGAAGGCAGCCGCGAGCGTGAGGCTGAGAGAGCTGAGAGACCAGAGACAGAGGGAGTCTGTGAAGCCAAAGGAAGGAGAAGCAGAGCAGAGGAACTCAGACCCAAGCAAGGACAGGAATGAAGCTTTGAACGAGAGAGCGGGACCGAAGAAATAGGAAGAAATCAACGAAGCTTCAACAGGTAATATGTACTCCGAATTTTAAAGTTTTCGATCAATGGGTCAAGAAAGCTATATTGAATCTAGAAATAAGGTTGTTGGTTGTCCTAAGGATTTGGTCATGTGCCCTGTTCTACTACCAGTAGTTGTTATGAGGATTCGGTTGTGTGCTCTGTTTACTGCCAATTGACCTAGATTTGTTATTAGGCTGTGTTGATTAAGCTTGTGTTATTAGCTCATCACAGGAACTGTGAATGAACTTAAATACCCTTTTGGCACTGTCTTGTTCTTCTTCACTTGGTCATAATTTCTTTAGAAAATAATGGTGCCCCCACCTTTCGTTGACATTGGAGGTGGACAGGGGGTTGCTTTTCCTTTATACACAATTTTGTTAGAAGTTAATGTTACATTTCACGCATTTGGAACTTGTTCGTCTGTTGGGAATGAAGTGCTGTAATTTAGAATTGATTTGACTATGAGATGTGAATGTTCTGTGTTAAAAATCTAGTCCCATAGTTGTGTTTTAAGGTTTGGTCTGTGCTTCTATTTCTGTGGCTCATCTTTGCCATGACCTGTGCTTATAAGAAGAATTTGATTAAATACCGAATTTGAATCTTGTTTCTGTTGCAAGTTTTAAGTCTTGCTCATTACACCTTTCTATGATATTCTAAATTTGTCTTTGTTGTCATAAGCTCATTAGTTTGGTGTCATGCTTTAGAGAGAATGATCATGTTCCTTACATCTAATGATCGAATTATGCTATGGCACTTACCTATTTGGTTATAGGCTTCCCAAGTTTACATACGACCTTGTGCTTTTGTGCGTGAGCATTGATTTGTTTGCCACACATGTAAACACTGATTTGGTCATAAATATGTATATAATTTGTTTATCTCAAAACTGAGTGTTGGTTGCTGGATATTTGTTTAGCAGTATAAATTTAAAAGGATCATATAAGCATGTCTTCTCTCACCAAGAAGGTTCTAATTTGGCTGCTGCATGTTTAGATACCTTTTATTGATAATGAGATGCGGTCATATATTATGGTTTTTTTTTGTCATAAATCTTGGATTTATTACTATGGGGTATAATATGATTTCAAGCCTTTAAAATGTCCTATTTGACTATGTTTTCCATGAAAAAAGGCTATAGGTCATCTAGTGGTATGTATAGTCCTTGGTTTAAATTTTGAAACGTTTCCTTTTTCCCCAAACTTTTAAGACGAATAATCCTGTTTTATCTTTTTTTCAAGCGATATGGGAGCATGTACCAAGTTTGAGAGAAATTAAGGCTATTGCCACCAAGCCAAGCAGGGGAAATGGAAGCCATCAACTTTGAAGTAAAGGAAAAGAAAATGAAGATACAAGAGTTTGCATCTCCTCATCTTATAATTATGTTTAAATTATTGGAGTTTGCACACGCACACACACGCATTGACAAATTGTATTTGATTTTATTTTTATTTGTAGTTTTGATGCTTATTTGATCATTAGTTTTTCTTTTCTACTTTAGAGTTTGCCACGAGGGACCAAGTCTCCGTGTGCCTATAAAGTGTCAGTCAATTATACCATGAGCGAGGAGGTGCCATGTTATAAACGTTGGCTAAATCTTATTTTTTTTAATTTTTTTATTATTATTTTTCTTAATATTTATGAATACCAATGGTTTTCTTTATTTATTGAAAGTAAAAATAAATGATTCAATGAGAGCCCTTTATTTCAAATTTTTATTTTTGCCTTTATGTTCCGAGTGGTAACACCGTGGGCATTTAGGTGTTAATTAGCGAGCTGTGAGTGATAAAGTCACCACAGATCCTGATTGATTCTTTTTCTAAAAAAATAAATAAATAAAACAAATAAACAAATAAAAATAAATAATATATGAATATATACATAAAAGTCATATTTTTAAATTTCTTTTACCGTTTTTCTTTTTATAAAACAACCATAATCGTATTTATTTTTATAATTTAATACACAAATGATTCCATTTTTTTCAATTTTATCCTTTAAGTCTTTTTTGCTTTTTGCCTCGAGTGACATCATCGTGAGCATATAAGCGTAAATCAGCAAATTATGAGTG
This sequence comes from Adenanthera pavonina, assembly GCA_026686845.1. Classification (NCBI taxonomy): domain Eukaryota; kingdom Viridiplantae; phylum Streptophyta; class Magnoliopsida; order Fabales; family Fabaceae; genus Adenanthera; species Adenanthera pavonina. The sequence continues at coordinate 2,493,874 of JAIVEN010000011.1, read as the reverse complement.
ATCAGGTCACCATATATACTGTTTGATTTTCATTCAAAATTTTTCCTTCTGGTATTTTCTACTCCGAGTGGTAACACCATGAGCATGTAAGTATAAATCAGTAACTTGTGAGTGGTAAAGTTACCATATATGCTGATTATTATTTTTCAAAACATACGTAATGATCACATTTTTTTAATTTCCTTTTTTTTAATAAATAAATAGGTGTTAAAATGATTTTTATAATAAAAAGAAAATAAAAAATAATTTGTACAAAGAATTATTTGTTTTCTTTCGAACTCTTCTTATGCCTTTTGTCTCGAGTGACACCACCGTGGACATTTAGGTATCAATGGGTATATTGTGAGTGATAAAGTTGCCACATGAGCCAATTGATTTTATTTTGTAAAAATAAAATTGTTTTCAAGTATTTCTTTTTCAAACCAAAATAAAGTGTTCAAGATCACACATAATTTTAATCATATTTTCTAAATTGAGGAAAAATATATCTTTTTTTTTAGGAGTTGATTAAACCAAAAAAATAAATAAATGAAAAGAGCAAATAATGAAAATTAATCTATCTTTGACAAATTAAAACACACCAACCAATTCTAAAAATTATTTTCTTTGTGGAAAGACAAATTATTTTCTATAAACATCTCTTTTCAAAGAATATATATAATAGAAATACCAACCCAGTGACACGTATTTCTAGTCCGAACTACGTCGACTTTGATCTTATCGCAGGGTACGTAGGCCCCAGACTCTCATTCTGGGTCAAGTCCACTTTTGTAAATAAATAATATTTTTCTCTTATTTATTTTTCCCAACTTTTCATATTTTCATTTTATTCTTTATTTTCATTTTTATATTTTTTTTATTTTTATATTTATTTTTGCATGTGAATGGTAAAAGGGCAATCAAAATAATTTTAAAAAAAAAAGCATTAAAATTGCATGATCAACCTAAGGTAACCGTTCTTAGGAACGGGTGTTGTGGGGGTGCCTATCATCTTCCCCACTTACAATTGTATTCCTGAACCCAACTCTGATTCGCAGACCATCCTTATCCTTTTTTTGTTTTTATTTGGTTTTCCAAAATTTCCCTCAAAATTTTGGTGGCGACTCCTCCGAGACCGGCCAAACCCGTGCAGGCCGGTTTCACCATTTTTATTTTATTTCATTCTCCACGCTATCCGCGTCGCATTTTCGGGTGTGACAGTTAGACAAATATGATACATTTGTTATTTATTACCCTATATTTACTGTTATCAAAACTTATATTATATTAAACCTAACAAAATCGATCATGAACACTCCAAAGGTATTGCCTTTTGCTCCTAATCCCATTACATATTTGCATTCGTGCAGATGATGCCTTACTGTTAAATGGAAATGAACTCCTAAAATCGTTCTTATAGATGCTCATTTGAACAGTTTCTTGCATTTGGGACCAACTTTAGTCATGAAAAGATAAACGGAAGCAAAAAAGATTGTATGCGTTCACATTTTTCTATGGTTTAACTATAGCATTTGGCAATCTCGCAGGTATGAATGTTAAATTTTAGGTTTTGTATGAAATCCTTCCCTAAAAGAGAACATGAATTGGAATTTTTTTTTTTTCCTGATGAATTTGGAGAGACATATTATTAAAAAACTAAGCTATCCTAATGTCAAGGTTGGACTCTTAAACTTTTTTGTGATTACTGATGTTTCAGCTGGATTGTCAAGAAACAAAAATGTCTTCGTCTAGATTTTACTATGCAAGATTCTAATGACCATATTAATAAATCTTCACTTTCTTTCGATTAAATTTCAACAAAGGGTAAAACAAACTATATATCTATTGGGTTACCACTAAGGAAATTGAAGTGCTTACCGATTTGGATCTTCATCATTTCCATTGACAGTTCTCTAATTGATTGGATTTACAATCTATTCATGTTACAATAGGATGGAAGAGCTGTCACAGGTCCGCCAGAGGTTCTATGCCATAATTTTAGTCCATCCTTGATCACCAAAGGATTTCAAGCTTCTACTTATTTTTCAAAGAAACTGCAAACTAATCCCACGTGCTTAAGATTCTTCCATTAGAGATCTCAATAAAGTATTACTTGTCCCCCTTCCCCACCTTGCGGAAAGTTATATTTATTGAAGTTCTTAAACTCTGTTCATCGATCTACTAGTAAATGCTTGTTTGGTTTATCTTTTTGTAAAAAATCTCTTAGAATAACCGCAATTTACAAATTGAAATTTGGATAAAAGTAGAGAAATTTACCATAAACCTAGTTGAATGAAAAGGAAAAAAATGATGGTTAGAAACCATGGTTTAGTTTGTAAAAATGCAAACCAAACAGGCTCTGATACTTTAGGAACAGTACTGCTGGAATTACCACTTCTATGACATTCACGAGCAGCCTCTCGCCCAAATAAAAAATAAATTTAAAGTGAAAACCGAATATGAAACAGTTGCCTCAGAGGAGATTTTAGAGGTGGAAGATTGACTATGCAGTCTGAGCCTACATAAATCATGACCTCAAATTTTTGGTGTAATAAGAAATACAAAGAAAGATTATTAGCGGTTGATTCAATGACTGATTCCAGGAAATTATACTAATAAACTGGACGCATAATTGCAGCATGCAGAGTGAGACCCCTAACTTGAGCAGGAAAAATTATTATTACTGGGCAGAACCAAATATGCTACTCCGTTGTGAATCTTCCAAGACTGCATTAACAGATGAAAATCAATCCAAATGGAAGATGCACAGAATTGGACATCTATGGTATGCAGTTCTTTATATTTCATCCTACAAAGATAAGATACAACTACCGTAAAACACAATATAAAACTGATACACAAAGAAGTGGCGCCTTTCACATCTCTCCCCTATATCCCCCAGAACCAAAATAATCCCTTCTATTATTTGCAATGGCCATGCTTTTCTGATGTTCCAGCTTGGGACAATCACGAATGCGATGACCGAGTCCACCACAATATGCACATCCCTTGACCCCACTTTTGTCTCTGATTTCATCATTATCTTCCATTGGATCACTCAACTCTGCTAAAACAGGGGGAATACGCTGTTTGGCTTCTTGCAACAGATGTTTCAAATCAAGTAAGGTTGTCTCACTCTGATTCTTGTTTATGAATGTCGTTGCTATGCCTGTCTTGCCACATCTTCCAGTTCGTCCAATCCTATGAACATAATTTTCAATTTCGGCAGGCATGTCATAGTTGACCACATGCTGAATATCAGGAAAATCCAGCCCTTTGGATGCAACATCAGTTGCAACCAACACATCTTTCTTTCCAGACTTAAAGGCTGCAATGGCATACTCTCTTTCTTCCTGATCTTTGCCTCCATGAATAGCCACTGCTTCCACTCCTTTCAAGAGAAGATATTCATGAATGTCATCCACGTCTGCCTTGTTCTCGCAGAATACTAAAACTGGAGGTGGGGTTTTTTGCAGGCACTCAAGGAGATAAACTATTTTTGCCTCTTGCTTAACATACTCTACTTCCTGGATAACATCAAGATTAGCAGCCCCTGCTCGCCCCACATTGACAATAACAGGTTTCACTAGAGCACTTCTAGCAAAATTCTGAATTTTGGTTGGCATAGTGGCAGAAAACAAGAGAGTCTGCCTTTGAGCTTTGAAGTGATCAAAAACTTCCCTTATGTCATCTTCAAATCCCAAATCTACCAATCTGTCAGCCTCATCTAATGTTAAATACCTACAATTATCAAGATTCATTTTTTTCTTCGCCAACATATCTTTTAACCTCCCAGGGGTGGCAACAACAATATGAACACCCTTCTTCACAACCTCTAGCTGAGATCTCATATCCACTCCCCCAATACAAAGCAAAGGCCTAAGCTCAGGATATCCAGCTTCTCGCAAGGGTATCAAGAACTGTTCGACCACCTCATAAGTCTGTCTAGCGAGTTCCCTTGATGGACAAATAATCAAACCAAATGGACCTTCTCCTGGAACAATAGGCATCATAATTTCCTCCTGCAATGCCACCATGATCATTGGCAACACAAAGACAAGTGTTTTCCCTGATCCTGTAAATGCAATCCCAATCATATCCCTCCCAGATAAGATAACAGGAAGGCCTTGCACTTGAATCGGTGTCGGCTGCACAATCCCTTTGACTTTCAACTTGTTCAAAATTGACTCTGGAAACCTCATATCCTTGAAATTCTTAATTGGAGGTGGGATGTCTTCACCGTCGACTATTATATGCCACTGCTTCCGAATCAAATCGCATTGCTTTCTAGACATTCTTCTAATGGGCAAAGGTGGCTTCCACCCCGTACGCAAAGGCTCAGTATAGGTGATTCCCTTAGCCAATTCTCGAACAGACATCAGGGTTTTTCGATCTGATAAGTTCTCAATCATCTCCTTTTCCTGTCGAACAATCCGCTCTGTCGGACTAATCTCAGGCTGATCCCGTTTCAACTGGGACGCCATAACCAGAAGACTCGGTTTAGCCTCAGCCACTCTTGACTTCTCCGGATCATCATCGCCGGCGGAGGAAGATTGCCCTTTCCGTTGAAGAATCTTCTGAGTCTCCATGGCCCTCCGCTTGGTCACGGGCACGTACTCCACGTAATCATCATCTACTTCCATATCAACTACAAGGATGACTTCAAAATCGCAGTTCCTATAATGAATCACGAAAAATTTATTGCCCAATATGCAACAAAAAATTGTGAACTTGACAAACAGACTAATTTTGGTAGACTAAGAGAGTTTCAACTCAAAGAATAATTCATCACCTACGACTGTTCGTGAAAGTAAGAAGTTTGCCCTATAGGGAGGGGAAAATGAATAACCGTGAAAACAGAAGAGAATCCACAACACGGAAGAACAAGAAAAGGGAGAGACCAGGCGACCAGTGTCTCACAGCCGTTTACCGCCGTTACTTTCAGAGCTCATAGGGGTTCAGCTACCAAAAATTATGACGGTTAGACAAAGATGAATTCATCGACTTAAGTTTGTAGCCGCCATAGCAAATTGCATGTGCTAAACGGCATTAGATTTCATTCGTTTTTAAATAAAAATAGGAAAAACAGATTAGAAATTGGTAAAGAAACATATTTTTCTAATAGGACCTAACTGAATTTCTAATAAGTGAAAATCTGATCGAAAAATATTAGGGGTGTTCATTATCGGGCATCACCTTGACTCAGTGTCCAGTCCGAAACACTCCCGAGTCAAGAAAATTGGCTTGTGACCCAACTTGATATGACCCGGTCCTTCACCCATATAAAAATAAATATTAATAAATAAATAAATAAATAAGTTAATTTAATTTTTTAATAAAAATATAACTAATTTCATTTAATATATATTCTTATAAGAAATAATATTGGGTTAAAAAGTAACATTTATAAAATTTATAAATACTTAACAATTATACATTATTTATTTTATATAATATTAAGTTAAAAAATAAATTTGAAATTTGAAATAAAATTAAAATTTAGAATAATAAAATGTATTTATTATAATTATAAAATTAATTTATTATATGAGGCATATGAAAGAAAAATAATTATATAAAATTATTCAATATTTTTAATAAATAAAAAAATGAAAAAATTTTAAAAAATAATATATACTGGGTTGAACCAGCATGGGCCTGTGACTTGCCCGAGGACTGAGTTAGCCCGGTCCTCTTTTTGGTACAGACCGACCCGGCCCGGCCCAAAATGACCAGACCAACCAAGCCTCTTGACCCATTCAATAGCCCTAGAAAATATATTCCTTTTACAACATCTTTAACTTGTTTTTCTCCCTAAAATGTAATCCGCGTGACATGCATATTGGTAGATTGCTTAACTAGAATTATTTTTTGGAGCAATGAAAAGTGAAATTAGGGGAATGGAATGACAGTAGGAATAGAAATATTATCAGTGCAATGGAAATGATACCATAAAAATAAAAATAGAAAGACTGAAATATTTCTAATAAAAAATTTTAAAAAAATAATTAAATAGTTAAATTCATAAGCATACTATTTAAGATTTAATTTTTGACTATATGTTATTGGAAGGAATAAAATCTATTTTAATAATTTTTATATTAAAAAAAATTAGTGATCTCTATATCTCAAAAATGATTAATTTTCAACGGTTAATTAGAAATATCATTATATACCAACAAAAATTTGAAAACCAAATAATGGTCACCTACATGGATATGCACATTTATCTATCTGAATGCTTAATAATACTCCCAACTCATTTTATCTATGGCTTGAAGTTTTAGTACAAAGTTTGAACAAAGATAAATAATTTAACGAGTGATGTAATTTTATTAAATTATTTTTTATCACTTCTTTTCCCATTTTCCTTTGTCTTCCTTTAATTGCTTATAAGTAGAATTGAAAAAAATATTTCCATTAGTTTTCTAAAATAATAATTAAATTGTAGTATTTAAAATTTTATAAAATAATAAATAAAATGGAATGGAGAATATAATTATTTAACTAATAAGAATTGATTTAAATGTTTTGATACTTATTTTTTTTAAGTAATGATGGTGATGGAATAGAACACAATAATAATCATCATAAATATATTACCTATTATATTAATAAGTTTGAAAAGAAATTTTTTTATATTCAAAAAGATAAAAATAAGAATAAAAAACCAAAATATTCCCTAGAGAGAGTTTTTTTTTTCCAAATAAATAGAGGGAGAGAATTTGCCGAATCTCAAAATCTTGGGGGCTCATTTGGTTCAATTCTATGGCTCTGGAATCAGTGGGAATGGAGTTTCCATTCCAATATGATGTCTGTTTGATTGTATTTTTTCAGGAGGAGTCCCCATTATTGGGAGTGCTCTATTCCCTAAGGGCCCGTTTGGTTCGTAGAATTATTGGGAATGGATTGGAATGGAATGGTTGAGAATGGAATGGAATGGAATGGAGTCTTGTAAGCCAAAATTTTGTTTGGTTCACCCTAGGAAAGACATAGATAATAACTTAAATTTGTTTGGTTAGACATAAGAAAATAATGGAATGAGATGTAAATAATGTGCAAAAAGTCAGAATTGCACCTAAGTAAAATTTTAGCCCAACATCAATTGCTCCAATATTGTGTTCATAAGGTAACTTTTTTTTTTATATATTTTTTAGTTACAAACGGGTGACATCTTTTTTTTTTCAGACAATAATCTCATATTTTAAGTTTTTACATATTTTTATTTTTATTAAATAAAAAATATCTAAGTATAAATTGTAATATAAAAAATAAAAGGGAAACTTACGTATATTTCAATTCTAATTATTTTTTATTTTAAAATTTTTAAATTAAATATTTTTAGAGAAAAAAATCATATAGAAAAATTACACTAAATAACTTGTATGAATTAATGAAAAATTTTCAAGAGAAAATGGGATACATAATCTGTGAAGGGTATTTTAAGAATAATATTTCATAATTAAGGTCATTTTTATCATTTGGTCTCCATTCCTAGTGGTAGGAATAAACAAAGTCAGGGTCTAAGATAGTAAAGTTAACTCCCAAATTTTTGGTAATCTTCATTCCCATGGGAGTCCAGATTCCTATTCCCATATCTAACCAAATAGTTTAAGTATGGGAATAGAATCTGAATTCCCACTCATTGAACACCTAGAAAATGAACCAAATGGGCCATAATGTTATGGAATGAAGACACCCATACGAGACCTCATCCTTCAGCATTCCAGGCATTGAGAATAGAGGTCAAAGTCACAAATACCCTCCTTCATCCATTACTCAACCCAGGTCCACAATCCTCTCCTTCAATGGCAGCCACGTCTTCCTCCACTACATCTGACACTGGAACATCTCTCACCGGAGCCATCTCCCTCTCGTCTCCACCTTTGGCCATCTTCCTCCCGTCTCCACCTTTTCACACCAAATCTCGTCATTCAATCTAAGATCTTCAAATTTTGAGAGAGGAACGTGTTCGATGGAGGCCATGCTCGAGTTCAATGCCGTCACCTGCTGAACATATAACAGAGAGATTGTTGTCCACAATGGCTGTTCAGTTCCTCATTCACAGATCTGGAAATCTGCATTCGTGTTGCTCCTCATTCGTAGTTACAGATCGAAGACTCTTCAAAGAAGCTCCATGGGATTTCAATATGGTTGTGAATCTCATGATCTTTTATCTGAATCTTGAAGTGTCTGGTTCTACTGTTATCAATGAAATCGTGTCGCCATTGAGAAGGTAGATGGAGGAGGAAGAGACACGAAGGGAGGAAAAAAAAAATTAGTAGAGAACATTTTGGTATTTTCATTTTCATTTTCATTTTTATTTAATTAAATATAAAAAATAATTTTCTTTCCCACTTTATTAGATTTCATACCTAATAAACTATCACTAATCATCATTCTCTGCCACTCTATTCCATTTCCTATCACTTCATTCCATTCTATTCCCATGCTTTCTAAAAATCAAAAGGGCCATTAATCCAGCCATTTGTCATGGACTTAGAAGCTAAACCCAACTCAATTTTTTTTTAGTGGAAGGGATATGTATTAACAAAAATTGGTTACAAGATGGCCTTGACAAAAAACAATGACCTCAACCACTGAACATTTGAATTAATTGACAAGAGTCATTCCAGTTTAATCATGAGTCTTGAGTTTGAGACGTGGAAACGCAGTAGTATGAAGTAGTAAGGGCGTTCACCCTTGTGCTGCCTATTAGGTCTTAATTTGGATCAGTTTGGATTCTATTTAAATCCTCACAGCTTGAGTAAGATAGGCTCAAGACACCAGGTGTTCACACAAAAAAAAAACCTCAAGAGGTATATACATCATAATAACTAAAAAATTAATTAATGTTCCCATTACAAAGGATTTGGGAAAAGTTCTAAGTTTGAATCATGTCTTCAATAGAGGTTAGAACTTCATTGACAAGAACAAAGGGTATATCTGAGTTACCAAGGAATAACTTTTTATTTCTTGAGTCCCATAACTTCTAGCATAAAGTTCAAAAGGTTTTTCTCCATTGAACGTTCATATTATGTGAGTTTATATTATGAAGAATCCAATCATTAAGAGGGTGAGTGAAAAATTTTATTATAGATGAGTGAGAAATAATAAGATTCCAACTTGATCTAACTAGAGGGCACCTTGGAGAACGTGGTCCACATCTTCATCTCCAATCCGATATAGTTCACAACTTGGGTCCTGTGTCATATTCCTTTGGAAGCAAATAGAGTTTGTGAAGGGGTTTTTCATGTAAGCTAGTCATAGGAATGTTCTAATTCACTATCTGGCCATTTCCAAATGTTGTTCAATATATGATAAACCTAGCTCAATTTGATGTAGTGAAAAATGGATTTAATGAAAAGCAGCAAAAATCCATATATTTTACAAACAAGTGACACAACTAGTGGATAATTGATCCACTAGGCATGTTGTATTATATTTGATTCCATAAACATGTTATCTTATTATGATGAATAAATTTAGTAATTTTTATATCTGGAGGAATTAGTTTTTCATTATTAGTTATTTTTGGGTTAAAAAATTTTATATATTTGAAATTCTAATTAGGTATTAAATTTACTAAATAAAAAATTTATAGTTATATAATACAATAAAATTGAAAGTTACAACAAAATTTTCAAAAAGAATAATTACATATTTTTTTTTGAAAAATTATTACTTTTTAACAAAAACAAACAAATGAGGGAGTGTTTGGTTTACATTTTTGTAAATCAAATTGTACTTTCTAATTATTATTTTCTCTTTTTTTATTTAAACAATTTCAGTAAACTTTTTTATTTTTATCTAAATTTTATTTTTATAAATTATGATTATTCTATAAAAAGTTGTGAATGGATTAACATGTAACAACGAATTTGCAAATGAGTTGCAAATGGACGAATTCTCACGTTTCGGACTGAGTACCCAGCCCACTCAGGACTTTGCAACTAGTAGATTCATTCATCGATGATTGTTGATGAGATCAGATGTTTACTGCTGAAGAATTTTCGAATTGTTCTCGGAATAGCTGACTTGGCTTTTGCTATTAGGGGCAGCTCGGGCGCTCTTCCGTTCACGACTCCTTGTAATTCAGCTTCACCGTCTTCTTCTCTCCTCCATCACTCCGAGTTTCTTCTCCTCCGTGGACCGTCGTAAGCCCCCCTCGGCGGCCCCCTCCCCCCTCCATACTAGTTCTGGCTCCGCCTCTGTTTGCAATCCATTTTATTACAGCTTTCTTCGACTGTGTTTTTTTTGCTCGTTTCGTTGTCGACTTTACAACAATCTGTTCCTCTCGCGTTCGGTTTCCTCCGTACCCATACCCCCACATCCGCAAGTCCTTTTTTGTTTTTCTTTTTATTTTTTATCAACTCACATTCAATGATTCATCTGTGCGTTGATTGGGTGTTAATTAACTATTTGTGATGCTTTCGGAACAATTACGCTTGCCTCTATTATCTCCCTTTCTCTAATTAGGTGCTCATTATTTATTTAAATGCTACGAGGCAATAACAACTAAGGCGTAATAGAGTTGCAGCGTTATGATATTCTTTTTAATGTGCTTCTGAACACTTAATGTAACTCGTGCTTCTCTATTTTTGTTTTCTTTTGTTTCTTTCAGGTCTGAATAGTTATGTCTTTGAGAATTGTGACTAGAAGGTTGGGGGAAAGATTCTTGCCCGTATTGTTTTCCACTGCCAGGCTACATTCTCATGCCACTAGTTTTGGTTGGTCAATAATCTCTTACTTTCTAACTCTCACTATGTGGGCATAAGTTGAGTCTGATCTTTATTCACAAGCCCGTATTAAAAGTCTCTTAATTTTTGCCTTTTGTTTGGAGTTTTCATTTAGGTAGAAGTATATTAATTTTCCCTTACAAAATTTGAGATCTTTTTGCTAGTATCCGACCAGCTATAACTTTGCACATTGGTAGAACTAAAAGATTGGTATTTTGTGTTATGAAACTAGAGCCTGGAAATAATAGGAGTAATTGATTCGGCTTAGGTTGTCATCAACATGAATGAAAAAAAAAAAAGTAATGTTAACAATGAAGATTGAAAGATGACGGGAAACGGTAAATAAATTGCAGTACATTGATTGAAATTTCAATTTGTCTAGAAATGACAATTTATACAGAAATAATAACTTTGTTGAAATTTCAATCTGGAATGGGAACGGATAATAATGTAGTACCTCTATTTTTTAGGAAAAAATGGTTATATGATGCTGCGCTCCTAGACAGAGCATCAGCAAATTGCTATGATATTTTTGTCTGCATTGGCAGATTATAATATGTTATCCCGTTTGGCATCTAGGGTTCAAAGAAGTAAATGAAGAAGAAAAGGCCCGTATGGTTGGTAATGTCTTCACAAATGTTGCTGCAAGCTATGATGTCATGAATGATCTAATGAGTGCTGGATTACATAGATTGTGGAAGGATAGGTTTGATTATCAGTTGTTCACTTCTAGAATTATTCCAATTTGAGTCCTTTTTGGTCTTTGCCTTGCCTTGACATAAATATGTGTTTTCTGATCAACTTCCCAGACTAGTTTCCAAGCTGAACCCTTTTCCTGGAATGAAGCATCTTGATGTGGCTGGTGGGACAGGTGGGCTTCTTTGTTACAATTTATGTTATATAATGCTTCTTCATATAATTTTGAAAAGTTATAAGTAAATTAACATAGATTGGCAAAATTTGTATGCGAGAAAGATTATAAGTGGCTGGACAGAAGTTAAGGAATTGCACATTGGTAAAAGCTATGTTTCTTTGAGTTTGCTGTTTATCACTTCACTCATTTTTTCATAAAGCATTTCAATTTGGAGCAAAATTGGTCCACTTATGAAAACCAAAGGGTCATTTTCTCACGTTCTTGTTGCATATTCAGTGTTAAAGATAAGTTGCTTTCTAGGATTATATGCTGGGGATTGTTTAGCAATATGTAACTGGGTTATAATAGTCATAAAGTGAAAATAATATGGAGTTTTGATTCTTTTGAACAATTTCTAAGAGCAAAAAAGATATTAAGGTTATATAATGGCCATTTAACTGGTTCAAAAGCTAAGCTTTCGGTGATATTCTATTTGTGTTTGTTCAAGGGATATAATTGTGTGACACTATTTTGAGGTAAAGCTTTCTTCTCCTTTCTCCTCAGTAATATTCTTCTGTAATTATAGAGAGAAATAACTTGACATTGGCATTGCATATCTTCTGTCCTATAACGGCTTAAAGTACATAAAATAATTTTTGTTTTTATATCAAATGTATTTGTTCTTGTTGGTATCCCATAATTAATGCCCTAGATTTTCTCTGCATTTTTGTATCAATGTCAACATGTTATTTCCTCTGGTAATTATCTTTATTGCTCATTTATTTTTTCTGGTTTTTATTCTCTGTTTGTCTAGAGTGAGTGGTTGTTTTCTGTGGCCAACTCTCTCTCTCTCTCTCTCTCTATATATATATATATGTATGTATTTTCTTTCTTCAAAAGAATAAGATGAATTCAGAAAACCAATAATTCTGAAATTCTTCAATTCTTGATTTTACAGGGGATGTTGCTTTTAGAATCCTGGAAACTATAAACAAAGTTAAATTGAGAGGACTTCGAGATGTTCTTGAAGATACTTTAGAGGAGGAAACTCAAATATATGTTTGTGACATTAATTCTAACATGCTAAGTGTTGGCAAACAACGGTCCTTGGAGCAAGGTAACCTAGAAGGCCTTGAAATGTTGCCAATTAGTTTTAGACTTATATGCAGGAATATGATTTAACTTCTCCCAAATTTGTTTGAAGTGTATATTTTCCGATGATTTTAATAGGTTTTGGACAAGATCGCTCCCTTGTATGGGTAGAGGGAGATGCTGAAAACCTGAGTTTCGAAAATGATTCAATGGATGGCTACACCATTGCATTTGGGATTAGAAATGTTACACACATAGAGAAAGTTCTTAACGAAGCTTATAGGTAAGCTTCACTTTTTAGGAGATTGATGTACATCTTAACAGCTGAAAACTAGCAATCAATTGAAATGTATAGCCAATTACCTTTTTTTTTCTTTTCCTTTTTTCATAAACAGGGTATTGAAACACGGAGGGAGGTTTCTTTGCCTTGAATTGAGCCATGTTGACATTCCAGTATTTAAGGAATTGTAAGTATAAGTAGCCCTATTTTGTGACAACAATGCATAGGCTATTAAAATTTGAGAGAAAAGAGTGAAATAGAATATGCATACTATTACATTTAGGATAAAAATACAATAAGCAATAAGTATCTTATCTTTAATTTGTGTGTTTTTTTGGATGACATAATTTATGTTGACTTCCTCTTTACCTCCTTCTGCCTTCATTGCTTAACTCAAAGTACAATTTAATGTTTCACCTTTTATCTCTCACAGGTATGACATCTATTCTTTCTCAGTTATTCCTGCCATGGGAGAGATGGTTGCTGGTGATCGAGAATCCTATCAGTACTTAGTTGAGAGTATTCGGCTTTTCCCCCCACAGGTTTTTATTCTTCCATTTGTTGGTAGTTTTTAATGTCTTGAATCAATTCTGGCTTGAAAAGAAAGAACTGGCTGTTTTAACTAGAACTATAGCTACCGAGAGCAGAACAGAGAGGATCTTGGTATGGGTTGCACATGCTAGTGGACCCATAGGTGCCTCTTGACACAGTTAGCTAGATACAGTTAATAACAAATTTAGTTTTTGCCCTGAACTGCTGCTTTATGTGTACACATGTGATATCTTGTTGGATGGACTAGATATTAGATTGAACTACTATTGTGAAAAGGGATTTCCTGCATTGTTTTGTTCTCCCATGAGAGAAATAATACCAATTTATTTTGCATCTGATGGAAACTTAGATAATATGAGATGTCTAAGCGCTATATTGAGTAGTATGGGATGCACTAGTAGTATTTTAGATACTCCCTCCGGTCTTTAATATAAGACACTCTCAACTATCTAATCAGAATCAAGAAAAGTTTGTTATATCATTAAAATTGTCTTAAAAATAATATAGTTTCCATTTTTACCCTCTAATAAATACAATAAATTTAAACAATCCACTTTTTCTCTCATAATTAAGGGTATTTTTGAAATTAAGTTATTAATATTTCAAAAACCCATGGAAGGTGACTTACATATAAAATCACAAAAAATTTTTAGAATGTGGCTTATAAAAAGGAGCGGAAGGAGTAAGTGGGTTGGTTTTCCTATCTTAATAGCTGGTATTAGAGAGAGAGTTTCTCACCATCAACATCAAATCTCATCCATCTCATCCATTATTTTCTTTTTATGTTGATTTTATCGCATATGACATCTGTTAGAAAGAAATCCTCACAGAAAAAGAGACATAAAATCAGTTACCTGATTGTTTCTGAATGCATCTATTGTCTCACATCAAACAGATCTTATTCAGCTCAAAATGAAAATTAAGTGTTGACATATTTGTTTCCCATAGCTTGAAACCCCTTTATGTGGTGAATAGCAAAGCCAAGTAAAGTTTTGAATATGCATACTACAACTACAAAATCAGTTTTGAATATGCATACACAAATTATGCTAAAGTTTTCTTATGGAAACACAAATATCAAGGAAGGTTGCTCCTGCGTTCTCTACCTGGATGTGGCTAGGATCCTATTCTATGCTGACTAATCTATATAGTAATTGATGTATTGCAGGATAAATTTGCTTCAATGATTGTCGATGCAGGGTTCCAGAAAGTCGAGTATGAGAATCTAGTTGGGGGAGTGGTTGCCATCCATTCAGGATTGAAAATCTGATGGTGCATGCATATCCTTTTACATATCCTTGACAATTGCTGATATATGTATGACTCTAATAAGAATCTCAAAAAGCAATTTCTTTTACACCAATAAATGTATGCATTTCTTTTTTCTTCTTTTACGCAGAAGTTGGTCTCTATCACTTCCATTCTTCAATATGATTGTTTCCTTTTCAGGGTGAAAAATGCCAATGAAATCAACGTAAGAAGATGTTCTAGAGTATTTTATGAAGAAGAAAGTTTAAGATAAACAAACACAGAATTAACTGACATTAAACTATTTTGTCTTATAAAATGGCATTTTAGTAATTCGGACCTCATACGGATTAAGTGATCATATCTTATATTCAAAACATAATAATAACCACATGATAACCATATCTTTAAAAAAAATTTCATTAATATAAGAGTATTTTTAAAATTTAATGAAATATTAGTGTGTGATTTTCAAAAAAATCCTTCATGATTTTAACTTTCTCTCCTTAGGCATTAAGGTGGGATAAATGTTAATAGTTTTTATTAAAGATATTTGATAAATTTAATATTTTTAATGAATTTTAACTATCCATCTTAATTTATATGATTTTATTTAAAAAATTCTTAGAAAAACGATTGGAAAAAATAAAATAATAATTACTAAATTTATGAACTTTTGATTTTTTATTATATTCATATTACCATTTAATCGAATTACGCCTAGAGATAGAAAGTTACTTAATTATATTAATTTTTTAAAAAATATAATATTTTTAAAAAATTAATTTTATTTAATTTTTTCTCTTTTTATATTAAATAAATTAAATAGATATATCATTTTAAAATAAATAATAAATACTATTTTAGTGGAGTATTTTAAAAAAAATTTAAATTTAGAATAAAATTAAAGATTCTACATTTAGACTAGAAGATAGTACTCCTCTTATTTTATTTATTATTTTAAAAAATTTTAAATAATCTAATTTATCTATTATTTTATATTTTAATTAAATGTTAATTATATTTTTTATTATTTTGAATAATGATAAATAAAGTATAAATTATTTTTAAATGTTTAAATTAATAATATTTTAATAAAATAAATTATTTAATAATTTTATTTATATGTATAAATATGGTTTATCTTAAATATTAAAAAATATTGCGTGAGCTTTCAAGGCGGCCCGCGGACCCCACCGGACACCAAATGGATAAAGTTGAGAGCTTACTGTGGAAACTTGCGGACCCACATTTTTCTCTCTCATCGATTCTTCTCTTTCCTCTTGTATCTAACTGCCCGAACCTAAATGATAGCCGTCCTTAGCTGACTAAACCGGACACATGTCGACGATCATTAGGTTCGGGTTCTGCTTGATCAAGTATACGTCGCACTTTTCTTTCCTAACCACCACGCTGTGTGTCCTGTACTCTCTATTTTCAGCTTCTGGTTCACCGTCTCTGTTGCTGTCACTGAACCTGAAAATACAAGTTAGATGATCGGGTATAGTTACTTTACTCTGATTTCTCTTCTTGAATTTCAACCTATTGGTTTCGGTAGAAAGCTTTCTTCGTCTCTTTCACTTACGGGAAAATGCTTATTGCTGTTTTATATTATTTGTCCTGATTTGTGCAGCTTGTTATGTGCTCTTTCTCACAGGTCGTTTAGGAAATTTGAGTTCAATATGCTATTTCGATGTTTATTTGCTTTTTCTTGTATATAATTTTCTGCGCTTTCTCGTACTTTTACATGTATATAGTCTGAAGATGTTTTAGTGTCTGACGCGGATCAGTTATCCGATGTTCTGTTTGATCAAGGAGATGGTGTAGAGTTACTTACGTATTTTGTCTTGGTTATTTAACTGTAATTTTCAACGAGATATTGTATAGCTTTGTAGTTCCTGCCATATACAGGGGCATGAACATGGTGGGTGTGTGTATGTAGCTTCGTGCCCTTGTATCTCTATTTGTTTTCCACAAAAAAAGAAAAAAGAAAAAGCTCTAGAAATATGCTAACATGCCTACGATAAAGATCATAAAGTGCTAAAATCAAACTGATGTGGTCATTTTGATAATCGGGCTTTAATATTGTGAATTGATGTGGGAAAATTAAATCTTATTTACTTTGTAACTCTTAATAGTTTTTAAGAATATTTTCAACAGAAGTCAATCGCTAAATGATCAAGTCTGCTGAAAACTTGTTCAGCTTTACTCTTCCCTTTTATTCTTGCAGGCTGAAATAGAGTGCCTATATTCATATTGGGTTATTGAATGGATTACTGAAGTGTTCTGCTGCCAATTTTATAACTGGTGATTACAATTTACGAGATATTTCCTCAATGGGGAGTGCATGTTCTAGGAAGCAAGAGCAAGACGTTGAAGATAGTTCTCACACAGGACTTTCACGAAGAAATTGCAAAAGTGGGAGTTTGAAACGGCTCACATCCTCATTCTCTCCTGTGATGAATTTCCATTTCCAGAAAGGAGAATGTCCATCACTGTTGGACCTGTGCATCCACAGGATAAGTCAGGTACTTCCAGGACTAAAAGTTATGCTTGGTCTCTACTTTTCATTTTTGTTTTGGATATAATAACTGCAATTTTTCTTCAACAGGATATTGATAGATATAGCTCGATTTCCATGCTCCCAAGGGACATAAGTCAGCAAGTTTTTAATGAATTGGTGCGTTCCCATCGTCTAACTGGTGCTTCCCTTGAAGTTTTTCGAGATTGTGCTCTCCAGGTAAATCATTTTAAATTATGTAGCATGTTTGTACTTCATTTTATTTCCTTGTCATTTCTATTCAATTATTTGTTCTTGATCTAAATTATCTAAGGTCATCTTACTTCATGTTTAACAGGATCTTTACTTGGGAGACTATACTGGTGTGAATGATAGTTGGATGGATGTCATTTCATCACAAGGGTCATCTTTACTTTCTGTGGATCTTTCTAGTTCTGATATCACTGATTATGGGCTGAATTGTCTCAAAGATTGCAAAAATCTCCTTGCCTTAAATCTTAATCATTGTGACCACATTTCAGACCATGGTCTTAAATACATCAGTGGTAGTCTTTCTTCTTCTGGGTTTCTTCAAGTCTTTCATATTGGTACATGGTTTTGTGTATCTTTAGTTATATATATTCCAACTATGGAATTTGTTCATCAAAAGAAAAGGAGAAAAAGAAAGAAAATCTGATACCATAAATGAGAAATTGGTTTTGTAAATTTTATGTGTGCTTTAATGTGGTTTTTCACTGTTTTTTGTCGTTCAAAAAAGTACATTTATCCTTATGTATGAATCTCACTTTTTTTTAATGTTCTTTTCTTTAGGAACCATAATTAAAAGTATGCCACTCTTCCCTTTTTTGATATTGACGAATATGAATATAAAATATTAAGCAGATAATCTGCTTGAATTTTGGCATTTCAATTCATCCTACCCTTCATTTTCATTGTATTCAAATATGAGGTAATGTAATTTTGACGATGCAGCACCCACCATGAAATAATCAAGTATAGTTTTTGGTTTCATCTCAAATGTGTGATTTATTATTGCAGTTGAAATGATAAATCCATACCATGTATCATTATTTCTTTTTTCTTCTATTATTTGCATGAGGCATTCTTTGGCGTACAACTTTTTCCAAATTTTCAAAATTCAGCTGTCTTTCTGTGTAATTCTGAATTACTGATATTCATATGAAGATATTTCTGGCTCAAAATTTTGTCCATGCGTTGCTTTTCCCTGAAAGTTTGAGACAAATTTCTTGATTGTACCAGGTCTGTCGAACTTAACTAGTCTGAGTTTTAGAAGAAACAATGCAATTTCTGCTCAAGGAATGAGTAGCTTTTCTGGTCTTGTTAGCTTGGTCAAGTTGGATTTGGAGAGATGTCCTGGGGTTCATGGAGGCCTTGTTCATCTCCAAGGTTGGTTCTTTAATATATTGTTGATAACTTGGCTGACTACCCTTTCTTTCTGCATTTTATAGACATGGGAAGATGCTTGCATTTTCTGCCTTCTGAACAAATTAGGTTCTTAAGGGAGTGGATACATCTCGTGATATTGTATTATTGAACTGCACTTTGTTTGATACAGTTTCTATTTGTTGAAATGCATATATTTTCTTGTCATTAGTTTTTCATTTATCCTGATTTTCAGAGAAATGAATTGCATATGTGTAGTATGTCTGAATTTAGAAGGGGGTTGGTTTAGCAAGGCCCCTTTGTATTTCATTTGATTTTGTGAATATTTCCTCCTGTTATCTCTGTTTCTCTCTTCTATCTGTGAACAAGTGTTGACCTTGTTATAGCTATAAAATTGGGGGATTGTTGGAAATTTAAATTAATTAAGAATCAATAAATGCTTTAGATAAAATATAGTTGAGAAAATTGAAAGATATAAATTGTAATTGAGAAAAGGGATTTCATGTTGGTGATCACCTTCTGATGGTAAAGTTGCGTGAATTTTGCATGCTCTGCCTTAGAAGGTATAGCTGATACCAATTTCAATTTAATGGAATTCATATTTCTCAGGTTTAACCAAGTTGGAATCTCTCAATTTGAAGTGGTGTAATTGCATAACAGATGCTGACATGAAACCTCTATCAGGTTAGTTGCATCTTGCCTCTCTTCGATGAGAATACCTGAAAGTTTTAACAGTTGAAAAAGTGAGTACCACATAGATTAATTGTGTGGGTTTTCTTTTCTGCGCTCTGCATTTTTCACCATGTAATAATAGTTTTTGTTAAGATTAACCATGTGCCCTTACAGGAACCAAGTAAAACTTGTGGCTGGACCTTGCTTAACAAATGAAATGTACTATACTTGTAAATGTAATTTTGGTTGGATGATGGATTGGGATTGTGTACTGCATGCTATTCCAAGAGGAGAAGTTCACCCAAATTCCAAATTTTGTTTATTCTGAATCATCCATTTTTTATTGGTATTTTCTTTTTATTTTTGAATAAGCAAGACGCTGGATGATTATAGTTTTGATACTTCTATCAAACTGACAATCCATCTTTAGGAAGTTGCAAGATTGTTTCATCTTGCCTATTGCTTTCTTCAATATGTGTGTGCGTGTATCCTCTTAAAGCAACATGCTGTGGGTAACCCACACGAGATAATGTCATTAGCTCATTGCATTATTACAAATATTGGTTTGACGAAGAATGTCCTAAGTTATGTGAAATTTAATTTCCTAGTCTTCTTTCTATTTCAAGGAGATTTTCTTCACTGGGATCTATTCCAACTGATAGACAATAAAGGCAATTATCTATGTATAACAACCACATAATTGTCAGCACAGATGTGTACGTAAAAGTTTAGACATCAATAATCATCTTTTTATTGTTGTAGTCACCGAAATGTGAGACATCGTTCAGTAACTAACAGTACAAAATTTCAATTCAATATGCTTCCAGAGCTTGCAAATTTGACAAGTCTAGAGATTTCATGCAGTAAAGTCACAGATTTTGGCATCACTTTTCTAGAAGGTATCATGCCTTTCCTTTCTTGCTAAAAGGGCATATTTTAGAATGGAAGAAATTATATGGTTATCTTGAATATCTTGAACTAGGTGCTAGTTTTTTCCCTGGAAAGTTATCTGCTAATATGGTTTAATTTATTGATGTATGTGTATGACAATTTTCTCTCATGGGAACTGAATTTTGAAATTCATACGTTCAACTTCAAACCTGCATTGTTATCCTGCAGTCTACATGTTATCACCCTTTGTTGGTGTGCTAGTGGGTAAAGTTGGAGGAAACAACAAATTGTGTTGGCAACCAGAATTTCATGGAGTAATTATTTATTTATTTTTTTTGGTAACCTTTTTTTTGGGGTAATATACAAAATATTTACTTGAAGTAAATTGTTGATAGACTTTCAATAGGAATATATAGAAATTATCAACTAATCAATTTTAGGATTTGATATTCAATTTCAGAAATATTTTTGAAGGAAAACCCAGTTATTTTATTAAATTGTCTCTGCGTTTAGTTAGATATTTAATTTTAATTGTGTATAATGTTTTACATGTGGACACCAATGTAAATTCCATTTTAATAATGTTTTGATTCATTTCAGGGTTACAGAAGCTTTCTATGTTAAATTTGGAAGGATGCCCTGTAACATCTGCTTGTTTGGGTTCTCTTGCAGGTTGCTTTACTTTCTTGACTTTTAAGCCTTTTCTGTTAATATCAATATTCAATATATATATATATATATTAAAATTTAGAGGTAGCAGCACTATTCATTAGCTATGAATAGTGTTTATGTTCAAAATCTTGGTTATTAAATTTTGACTTAAGTATTATCTCAAATTTTTTTAGGGTTTTTTCCCCTTTTGTTGTTTTTTTTTTTTTGGGGGGGGGGGGTGTGGGGTGTTAGTTAAAATGTTAGATGTCTCTGCTTGACTATTTTAAAAAAAAAGGTGCCAGCTTAAATTTTAATGCATAAACACCAGTAATATAATGACCATATGCTTTACTGGTAAAATGCGTTTGTCAGGTATAAGAAGCTGAAATGCCCTCTTTTAGTTTTAGTTTGACATTTTTTCTTTTTTTGCCAGAGCTCCCTGCACTGTCGATCTTGAATCTCAATAGATGTAATCTTTCAGGCAATGGATGTGAGAATTTTTCACGTAAGTAGTTAAGAGTCCTATAATTAATTCTATCAGGCTGCAATTTTATAATTTATAAGAAGATTATTATTTTCACATTTATGTGCCATAACTATTCTAGGGGGTGCTAAATCGGTATTGCCTTTCTTTTTTTGTAGAACTGAGAAATTTGAAGATCTTAAACTTGGGATTCACTGAAATTACAGATGCATGTTTAGCACATGTGAAAGGTGATTAAAAACTCTCACCTGATTTTCTCTCCTCTTTTTCTCTTTCCCCTGGATAGATCATAGAAACAACTTGGTTTATTCAAGAATAAAGTGAGGAAACCAACTGTCTACAAGCTGTTGTAGACAGATACATGGGGCAATTTTTCATTTCTGTCAACGTGGCCGGGGAGCAAGATCTTATCTTTCCAAGACTACGACAAGGTGTTAAAAAATCATTAGAGCAAGATCTTATCTTTCCAAGACTGCCATAAGGTGTAAAAAATCATAACAACAACTACAACAACAGTAGCCGCTTTATCCTATTAAGTGAAGTTAGTTACATAAATCATATAATGTTATTGGGCTCTATAAAAAACTAACTCTTTAGATATATTATTTACCAAGAGATCCTATTGTTTAACTTCCTTAAGCATCCTTCTTGGTCTCCCTCTACATTTTTTTACAGGACTAAAAACCATTTGATCAACTCTCCTTATTTGCTCCTCTATCGACATTTCTTGTACATGTCCAAATCACCTTGATTAATTTTCTACCGTTTTCTCTTCAATAGGTGTTATACCAACTTTTCTTCATATACAATCATTACAGATCTTGTATTTTCTTATATGGCCATACATCACCTTAACATTCTCATCTCTACTATTACCATCTTATACTATTTAACTTTATAAGATCATAACTTTGTGAAATACTTTTCTACCATTTTGTTTACAAATTTATCTTTAACTCAAGCGTTCTTACTACATGGTTTATTGCCATTGCTAAGACTTATTTAGCTCATGTTCCTTAAACTTATGTGGATAATTTTGCCATCCAGCTAATGGATTTAACAGAAAAAAGTTCAGCTGTTTTGCTGGTGGAGCAGAAAGACACAGAATACTTGAAAGAAGATAGCTTATATTTAAAATTTTGATCTATTTTTTATTGCAGGATTGACAAAGTTGGAGAGCTTGATCCTAGATTCATGTAAGGTTGGTGATCATGGATTGGTCAACTTGGCAGGTAGATATGAATCTCTTTCCCCATTTTTTGGGGGGGTCTACTTGTGATGGCTAATGATTTCCTGGATGAAAAGTTTGTCCAAAAGTTTTGGAAAATGAAAATTTTTGTGGTTACTTATAGTAGTGCTTCATAGTTTTATTGGTTGCAGATGATTGAACTGATTTTGTTTCACATGATTTATCATTGAAAATGCACATTTGCTTGCTAATGTCTTTAGGCCTTCAGCAATTGAAATGTCTGGAATTGTCTGATACAGAAGTTGGAAGCAATGGGTTACGCCATTTATCAGGTTAAACACTTATTATTTCTTTGGCTTTGTTAAATACTGGTTGAGGATTGAACTAGATACATTTTTTCTTGCATTGCAGAGTCTAAGAAATAAGCCACACTCTTTATGGCTTGTGAATAGTACAGTTTGCTATAGATTTTATATTTTATATTAATATTGATGCTTTCATAGACTGTTTGGTCCTCTCTGAAGTCTGATTTCTTATACTTGATGAAAACTACTAAAATTACTTGTTTACATGTTTGCAAAAACCTCTTTCGCCAATAACTCTTGCATTGTTTACTTCCAATTAATGAAGATTGGAGTGATTTAAATAAATATGCTCTTGAAAGTTTATTGCTTATCTAATTATTCTTTATTTTGAAATCATTATCTTTAAAACACTAGTGGGTAGCTATTTATATCAACTTCTTCATTGCTTTCCAGGTTTTTGTTTATTTCTGCTTCAATTTATCATTATGAACTGAAATTATATATCGTGGTATTTTATGAGAGATACCTTCATAGATTGTCTCTGTGATGGGGACTTGAACCAGCTCCTTAGGCCCATCACTCTGCTATATTCTGGTATAATATGCACGAGCTGTCATTAAAAAGTGATCATCTTTGCCATGGTAGAGCATTGTCCTCTATTGACTTTACTGTTATTTTTTTCTTCTTATAGGATTGTCCAGTCTGGAGAAAATAAATCTGTCATTCACCGAGGTTAGTGATATTGGTTTGAGGAAATTGTGTGGGCTCTCATCTCTAAAGTCTCTAAATTTGGATGCTCGCCAAATTACGGATGCTGGATTGGCAGCTCTTACAAGTATGTGTTCTCATGCAAAAGTTGCAGTTTTCTATTGTTCTATATAGGCTCCAAATCCCGTTTAATCTGTTAGACTCACTGCAAAGTGTAATTTTAATCTCATTTTGTTCTTTTAAAAGTTTCAGAATCCTAGCTCTGTAGTCTTTTTACAATAAACCATTGTTTAGTAAACTGGACCAGACCATCTCGTCAGATCAGAAAATCAATGAACCGGTCTCTAGTTCAATCCAGAGAATGGGATGAACCGTCTTAAAAGAAAACCGGTAGTTTAATCAGTCAATTTCTTAAAAAAATTTAACCATGTAGCATTATGAGATGTCATCACGTCTCTTTAAGCTATGATTTGTGCAGACACAATAAGTATTGGGAAAGGATGACTAAATATTTCATTCTTATTTTTTAATTATAAAATATTTTAATTTTTAAATTATATTTTTACATTTTATCTTTACTCTAATTTTGTTTAATTTTATTGTTGCTTTTTTATTTGAAATCATTTTTATATTTTTGTTTATTATTTCTGGTCCTATTTAAAATAGTTAGTATATAATTAAAAATATATTAATTTAATTATGACTAGTTCCCTATGGTCAAACCAGTAAAACTTGAATCAGTACTTTCACGAGTTTAATGCTCGGTTCAGTTTTAAGAATGTTGCTATGAACCATTTTTTTTAGCAACCATTTGATTATCTAATACTGACTAATTCATGTTCAAGCATTATTGCACTCTAAATAGGAGGTAGCTTTTAGTATAGTTTTCTCTATTCACAAAATTTGAACTTGAAACCTTATTTATGAGACATTGGGTCCTTTCTAGTTTCCACTCGACTCAACCACCTTTAGTTTTTTCAGCATAAACCTTAATATGGCAGAATGTGTCATTCTGAATTTACTGATGCAGGTCTGACTGGGCTTACTGACTTGGATTTGTTTGGAGCAAGAATAACAGATTCTGGAACTAACTATTTGAGAAGTATGTAATATCGTTTGTAATATTCCCTTTGTGGGTGAGCTGTATTTTGTAGAATTTGGTACATATTAGCTTTAATTATTTGACTGAGATGATATCAATTCTAATTAACTATTTTGACGATGAAACAGACTTAAAGAACCTAAGGTCCCTGGAAATATGCGGTGGAGGCCTGACTGATGCAGGTGTGAAGAACATCAAAGAACTTTCATCTCTGATGTTCTTAAATTTATCACAGAACTGCAACCTTACAAACAAAACCCTGGAGTTAATTTCTGGTATCTTCTTAGACCTTTGTTTTGCTTGAGATACACATTTTCATGGCCAGTGGAAACAAATATAACAATAAAGTTGTGGGGTTACGATTATAGATTCAACTTGCAATTTTTTTTTTTAGTTATCAACTATGAAAACCCTAAATCAATTTAGCTCTATTATGGTGCCTCTAGTTTGAAAATATAAAGCAGTTTATTAAGTTTTGTAGTTGGAATTTAAGCTTTTCTGCTGAAAGGAGGAAATAATCTTAGGAGTGATCAATTAACAATTTCAAGTCAGAAAACTGGAAGTGGCTTAATAATTTTCACCATTTGATCGATTTGGTCCATGATGGTACTGATTTCTTTCTTGCGAATCTTTGTTCGAGAATACTATGACAACTTTCACAGGAAACCAAGTTGATTTGTCCTGAGATAATGCTTGATTTTCTATTCCTAGTTAAGCATTGACATGACCCTTTTGAAGCTGAGAGTATGACATAAAGGTCTTGAGAATCATCATAAAATTTAGCTTGAGATTGGGGTTCGCTAAAATGGAAAGGACGTGGTTTGCATTTATTACCTTTGGTAGAGGTTTCAAACTTTGTAGGTGGCTGTAATGATCTCTTTCTGGTTATATGATTTTGCATGCAATTTCAGGTCTGACTGGGTTGATATCCTTGAATGTTTCAAATTCTCGCATCACCAGTGCTGGGTTGCAGCATTTGAAAACGCTTAAGAACCTGAGATCTCTGACTTTGGAATCATGTAAAGTTACGGCAAATGACATCAAGAAACTCCAGTCAATAGATCTCCCAAATCTGGTTAGCTTTCGACCTGAGTAGGCGGAGAGGGATTTTGAAAGGTACTGCAAGACCTTAAATTGTACATATATTAATGGATTGCCTCTTCGCAAGGTCTGAAGCTTTTCTTTCATGTTTACTTAATGATATGATAGTGTTCATAACTCATGATTTGATCGTAAGCTCTGTAATAAGATCACGGGCCCTGTCTACGTAGACAGCAATAAAAGGTAGAAACTGGCAACTTATTAGGTTGATATTTCAAATAGAAAGTAGCAGCAATGGTTTGATTGTTTTCAAATTGCTTTTCCACCGTCGTGCGACACAACTGCTTTACTACATACCTGTAGTATTTTTCCAGAAGCTTCTAATCTTTTTTGGCCATCAAAAGCTTCTGATGTATGGACTATGGAGACACAGGAGACATAAATGCAAATTGGAGGTTTAGAGATACAAATGGGAGAATCTTAGTCATTGTAATCAAGTTCATAGTGTAAAATGCCTATGATGAGTTAAGGTCTCTTAATCTATTGGAATTTTCTGCAGTTACGCTAGTCAAAACAGCTAATATAATCTATAAATCCGTTAATAATAAGCTTGTAAAGCCCTTTCGCTTAGTTTGTTATAGACAGAATAAAAGACACCTTGTTACACATTGGGGATATAATTTCCATTTGCATCTCTTGGAGCCAGGTCTTCAAAGCTTGCGGGCAAGTTTCTAATCTTGTACAAGAATAACTAGATGAGGAAGATCCCATCTTGGCAAGACAGCTACTCTTCTGCATTGACAATGACCCGCAAGATATTTTGGATAAATTGTTTGTGATATGTGAAGTTTTGTGACTTCTGAGCACGAATCATCAAATATCAAACAATTCATGTCAATGTTAGTATAAAATATAAATTCTACAGTGAATAAGTCATATCAAAATAAGGTACATTATTTAGAAACAAGTCATATCAAAATAAGGTACATTATTTAGAAACCGGAAATTATGAGTAACGCGATGAGCACCAATAGCTCGTATATTCAAACTCAATATCGTCCTTTTCTTCGTGAGATTTTCAATATCATCCTTTAAAAATATCAATTAATACCCTGCATTATCAAATATTATATGATCCTGAAACATAATCAAACTTCGAGACAAATAAAATTGCTACGATATCAAATTGATGTTGAGATGCTTTTGGGGATAAAAATTGAATTCCGTCTTGGCTTATCTGATAATAAATCTTCTAAAATGAGCAGTTCCTTTATTTTTTGGTTCGAGTTAAAAAGGAACCTAAATTCTACTTTTTTTTTTCGGCCAGACACAGAAGAAAAATATATTAAAAGAAACAGCCACAATACAAAGAACAAGGCAAGAACACAAACCCTACCCAACCTGCAAAACCCGACCCGAACACAAACCCTACCCACCACACCAACAGCCTTCCACCGCCAAAGAACAAACTAGACCTACCCTTAACCACCGTACAAACAACCCCACTAGGAAGGAGCAAAACAAACCAAAGGACAACAGCAAAAAATCAAAAGACCAAAATAAAAGCACATCCCCCACCAACCCGTAAGCACCACCGAGAATGAGAGCGTCATGTCACGGCCTCGGAACTTTCTCGCCTTGAACCATGCCGGCCTTAGCTTGATCAACCCTCTCGATCATTTGCTAAGTCAGCCGAACCCTCGAGTAGGCAAAGACAAGCGAACTAGAGAACACGAAAACACTCACACAAGAGAGAGTTTGAGAGAATTCACAATTGCACTCAATGCTTGGATCTACAAATGAGGTGGGAGGGGGAATTTATAGGCCTCCCAAGGTTTCCAGAACTTTCCCACCTCCTCAATGGATGGTGGAGATCAATTCGATCTAACGGCCTATATCAATTCTCTAGAATTCTATACAAGATATTTACAAAGAATTCTCCAGAATATACAAGAGAAAGACTTATCTACAAGGTTCTAGAATTATCTACATGGTTCAAGAGAAATCAAGCCTCTTCAAGATATCTCTGGAACGTTCTGGAGGCTTTTAGTAAAACCTCACGAAAAATTCGTGACATTCTCCCCCACCTAATCCGGTGACGTCCTCGTCACTACGTCATCTCTGTACTGGCGTAGGTGGTCCTCAAACTGCCAAAGGTCTTCTTGTGACTCCTATGTTGCCTCGCTCTCTGGCAATCCCTTCCATTTCACCAAGTATTGGGTACTTGGTGGTACTCCCCTTCGTCGCACGACCCTGTGACCAAATATCTCCTCGACTTGTCTATCATAAGACTTATTTGTCACAGGTGGTGCTCTAGAGGAAATCCCTCGATCAGACTCATCCTTGTCTTCATGGAAAGGCTTCAACATGCTCACGTGGAAGACAGGATGAATCTTCAAATTAGGTGGCAAATCCACCTTGTAGGAGACCTTCCCGACCTCCTTCAACACCTTGTAGGGACCCTCATATTTTCGAATGAGGCCCTTATGTACCTTCCTGAAGGCCTTGAATTGTTGTGGGAGAAGTTTCACCATCACCAAGTCTCCCACTTGGAACTCAGTCACTTGCCTCCTCCTGTCAGCGAACTTCTTCATCCTCTTAGCTGCCTTGACAAGGAAGGATCTAGTCTCATCGGCTTGTTCCTACCAAGGCTTAGCCATATGGAAGGCTCCTGGACTTTTGCCCTTATATGTTGTGGCAAGGGCGTGAGGTGTCAGAGGTTATTGTCCCATCACCACTTCAAAGGGACTCCTTCCTGTGGACTCGCTCCTCTGCAAGTTGTAAGAGAACTAGGCCACATCCATCAACTTAGCCCAATCCCTCTGGTTTGCACTCACAAAGTGTCTGAGATAACATTCTAACAAAGCATTCACCCATTCTGTCTGCCCATCGGTCTGAGGGTGAAAGCTAGTAGAGAAGTGCAACTCTGTCCCCAATAGCTTGAAAAGCTCAGTCCACAGCTTGCCCGTGAATCGGGGATCTCTATCATTGATGATAGTCTTGGGCAATCCCCAAAACTTCACCACGTTCTTGAAGAATAGGCGAGCCGCTTCCTCTGCTGTACAGTCCATTGGGCCTGGGATAAAAGTACCGTATTTGGAGAATCGATCCACCACCACCATGATGGAACCAAACCCTTCGGACTTAGGCAATGCCGAGATGAAGTCCATGGAGACACTCTCCCATGGTTGGCTTGGTGTAGGCAACGGCTCTAACAATCCTAAGGGAAGTTGGTTGTCTACCTTGTCCTGTTGACACACAAGACAAGTCTTCACATAGGCCTCCACGTCATCCCTCATGTGAGGCCAGTAGTAGGCAGCTTCCAACAATGCCAATGTCCGCCTCTGTCCCGGATGACCAACCCATTTGGAGTCATGATACTCCTTGATCAAGTCCTTCCTCAGGTTGTCCCACTTAGGAACAAAGAGTCTTCTTCCCACAGAGTAGAGGAGTTCATCATCAACCCAAAACCTCTTGGTCTTACCCTCCTTAGCCAATTCCACAAGCTGCTGGGCTAGAGGGTCTTGAGTAATGCCACGCTTGATCTTGGTGATCAAGTCCCCACTGGCTTGGCTGATGGCTGCTAATTCAACCTTCCTACTCAAGGCGTCAGCAACAACATTGGCTGTCCCTGGCTTATACTCCAAGACATAATCAAACTCAGCCAGAAAATCTTACCATCTTGCTTGCTTAAGGGAGAGCTTCTTCTGCCTCTGGAAGTAGCTGGTGGCAACATTATTGGTCTTGATCACAAACCGTGCCCCTAGCAAGTAATGCCTCCATATGCGCAAGCAATGAACCACGGCCATCATCTCCTTCTCCTGCATCGTGTACCACCTCTCGGTATCATTGAGCTTGCGACTTTCAAAAGTAATGGGATGCCTCTCTTGCATTAGGACCCCTCCTATAGTGAAGTCAGAGGCATCGGTGTGCACCTCAAAAGGCTTGGTGAAATCCGGGAGAGCCAATACAAGTTCCTCTATTACTGCCATCTTAAGCTTCTCAAAAGCTTTCTGGCATCCCTTAGTCCAAACCCATGGCTTGTTCTTCTTCAATAACTCCGTAAGAGGGGCTGCTCTAGCGGAGTAGCCCTTGATGAACCGCCTATAGTAGTTAACCAATCCAAGAAAAGATCTCAACTCAGTTACTCGAGTTGGAGGCTCCCACTCCTTGATAGCTTGAACCTTCTTGCTGTCCATACGCAAGGTCCCTGGGGATATGACATGCCCAAGGAAGTTCACTTCTTCCCTCACAAAGGAACACTTCTCCTTCTTCACATATAGCTCATTCTCGCGTAGGGTCTTGAACACGGCTCGTAGGTGTTCAGCATGCTCCTCCAGTGAGTCGCTATAGACCACAATGTCATCCGAGTACACTACCACAAACCGATCAAGATACGAATGGAAGATCTTGTTTATGAGAGTACAGAATGTGGCCGGTGCATTGGTCAATCCAAAAGGCATCACCAACCACTCGAAAGACCCATAGCGTGTCACACAAGTAGTCTTGGGTTCATCTTCTTTGGCAATCCGAACTTGATGATACCCTGCCCTCAGGTCCAACTTAGAGAAGTACCTTGCCTTCCCTAACCTATCAAACAGATCAGCTATCAAAGGAATAGGATATTTGTTCTTGATAGTTACCTTGTTGAGAGCTCGGTAGTCGATACACAACCGCAATGATCCATCTTGCTTCTTCTGGAACAAGACTGGTGCTCCATAAGGTGCCTTGGATGGTTGGATGGATCCAGCATCAATCAACTCCTTTAGTTGCTTTCTCAACTCTTCTAACTCAGGCGATGCCATCCTATAAGGTGCCATGGCAGGTGGCTTAGCTCCCGTTTCTAACTCAATTTTATGATCCACCTCCCGACGAGGTGGGAGCTTCTTTGGTAGCTCCGGTGGCATCATATCATGGTTCTCCTCAAGAACCTGCTGGATGACCGAGGGAAGTTATTCATGCATCTCCTCCCCAAGGTCCACCTCCTTCAATGCTGCCAGGTATGTAACTTCTCCCCTCTTAAAGCCCTTCTTCACTTGCATAGCTGACAACTGATTCCTGCTAGGTCTACTGGTTGCAGGTATCATGGCAGCAACTCCCTGATCTAGAACACACAAGGCATTGTAGTGGGGCATAGGGAAAATGTTATGCTTCCTCATGAACTCCTGGCCAAGGACTACTTTATAGTCATCCATTGGAGTGACTATGAGATCTGCCTTGCCACTCCATGAACCCAAGCACAACTCAACCCCTTGAGCTATGCCATGAATTGGTTTAGGAGGAGAGTTAACAGCCTTCATCATTCCTCCTCCAGCCACCACCTTGAGACCAATCCTCTTGGCCTCCTCTGGAGTGATGAAATTGTTGCCTGCCCCTGTATCCACCATGATTGAGACAAGTTTCCCATTCAACTTTGCCTCGACGTACATCAACCCTGTGCTCTTGGTAGGTGTGGGCGTAGGCTTGAACTTCAAGGCATTAAGTAGTCGGAGAGAACCCAACTCCGCACTTCCATCTGCCTGGGCCTCTTGTTCCTCCACTATGGCGGCCAAGCTCCCTAGCTTCGGGCAATCCTTCATGCGATAAGGACCCTTGCACATAAAGCATACTTTACCCTTGTCTCCCCCACCTTTGCCCTGATTATTAGGTTTGGAAGACTTAGGCTTGGAAGATTCACTCTTCTCCTTCTGGTAGTCGGTGAGACTTTCAGCCACGGCTATAGCTTCATCAATGTCCTTCACACCTCGACGCTGCAACTCATGCTTGGCCCAGTTTTGAAGGCCATCAATGAAGTGGAAAAGAAGATCCTCGCTACTCAAGTTGGGGATTTGGAGCATCAAGGTAGTGAACTCCTTCACATAGTCTGAGATGGTGGTCTTGTGCTTGAGCTCCCTCAGCTTCTTGCGTGCTTCGTAGACCACATTCTTTGGAAAGAATTGCCTCTTCAATTCCTTCTTAAAGTCTTCCCAAGTGTTGATGGTACAAAGGCCTTTCTCCATGTCCGCATGCTTCCTACGCCACCATAGCATAGCATTATCAATGAGGAATAAAGAAGCAGTACGTACCTTGGCTTGGTCATCACTCAACCCCAAGCTTTCGGCATAGCGCTCCATCTGCCATAGGAAGTTCTCCACCTCCTTAGCATCACGAATGCCTTTGAACTCCTTCGGTTTGGGAAGATCTAGCTTCACTTCCCTTACTCCACTAGTTCCAGTCACTAGCGAGTTTCTCCCTTGGTTCTCCAAGGAAGTATTGAGTGCATCCAACTGCCGCTGCATCATTGTGATGGCATCCATCACATTTGCCTCAAGGCTCTTTATAGCCTCAGTACGTTGATCCTCAGCATTTTGGAAATTCTCCACGGTAGCTTTGAGACCCTCAAGCTCATCCAATGTATGAGACTCAAGGATTGTGAAGTCACCCTCGAGCTTGTTCACTTTGTTGGTTATCTCTAGCAAGGCATCCTCTAAATGACCTACTTGAACCGAAAGAGAAGCAAAGTCTTCAACACTTACCTTGCTAGTGCTTCGACCCCTCTTGCTTCCTTGATGAGTAAGTTGGGTCTCCTTGCCTTGTACCTCAACGTTGAGTACTCCTGTCTCTTCCGACATGCTTGCCCACGAGCAAAGCTTCAACAAGGTTCCCTCGAACCAGGCTCTGATACCACGTTGTCACGGCCTCGGAACTTTCTCGCCTTGAACCGTGCCGGCCTTAACTTGATCAACCCTCTCGATCATGTGCTAAGTCAGCCGAACCCTCGAGTAGACAAAGACAAGTAAACTAGAGAATAAGAGAACACTCACACAAGAGAGAGTTTAAGAGAATTCACAATTGCACTCAATGCTTGGATCCACAAATGAGGTGGGAGGGGGTATTTATAGGCCTCCCAAGGTTTCCAGAACTTTCCCACCTCCTCAATGGATGGTGGAGATCAATTCGATCTAACGGCCTATATCAATTCTCTAGAATTCGCTACAAGATATTTACAAAGAATTCTCTAGAATATACAAG
The DNA here is from genome assembly GCA_026686845.1 of Adenanthera pavonina. Lineage (NCBI taxonomy): Eukaryota > Viridiplantae > Streptophyta > Magnoliopsida > Fabales > Fabaceae > Adenanthera > Adenanthera pavonina. The sequence continues at coordinate 2,461,152 of JAIVEN010000011.1, read as the reverse complement.
AGAAAGACTTATCTACAAGGTTCTAGAATTATCTACATGGTTCAAGAGAAATCAAGCCTCTTCAAGATATCTTTGAAACGTTCTGGAGGCTTTTAATAAAACCTCACGAAAAATTTGTGACAGTCAGCTCGCCAAAAAAGAGCAATTGCAAATCCAGCACTGGGGATGGTGGTTCAATGAACCTCCATATCAGAACTATCCCTTCTTCGACAAATCTACCCAAGCTAAAGCAGGCTTTGACAAACTCCACACACTAACGACGCGGAAAAAATGACTCAAAAAAGAGTCGTCGGCATGAGCAGATAAACAGATCTTGGAAAGCGCCCTTTCTCCAAACCCCAGATCTAGACCATCCACTGATGATCTAGGTGGAAACAGGCTTATCAAGAACCAATTCACCAGCACATCCATCTCTTCATAGCGGACACCCATCCTGGGCAGAGCTCTCCAACATCCACCGAATCCTAATTTACTCACACACAGCCAAAAATCATACACAAAAGAACACAACGCACGCACACTACAAACGCTCTCTCACCCAGTAGAAACCAAGGGGAGAGACGCCACAACTACCAAAACGCAGACGCAGAACAAGAACTTGCACAATGGTGAGGGTTTAAGCTCTCACTGAGAGAGAGTTTGGGCTCTCATAGGGAGAGAGTTTCTAAGCGGTCTAGGTGTTCAAATTCTACTTCCTTTGCACAATCTGAACATTCTTTCTTTTGGATAGTTATTAACTTCACGGTTAGTGCTTGTTTGTTTTTTTATTGGTGCAGTCTCAAAAGGACACTTGGGTCCACTGTTATCCGTTTTGCAAGATTAAGGTAAGAGAAATCAAGTTTATAAAAATAAAATTTAGATAAAATAAATTTGTTATAAATTCTTATGTTTGGATTTTTTTTAAAGTAAGTTTAACAAAAAATCTGTTTGAATGATAAGGGTTAAAAATACTTTTAAATGTATAATATAAAGTAAATTTATTTCTTCTTTTTCAAAATCCATGTTTTGATAAAGGAAAAGTAAATTTTCTCATCTTTTCCCAAAATCACAGTTTAACTTACTTTTTATTTTTCAAAAAGGCAATTTACATTTGGTTAAATACATCTTCTTAAAAAATCATGATTAAAAATCATGATTTCTTTTTGATAAAATGAACCAAACAGGCACTCATTCAGTAGTAACAATTTAATTTGTTACTTCACATATAACATGATTTTGAAATTTGTATATCATCCATATTAACTTGTATCCAAAGAATCTTACTATTTCAAAATAATTGTCATTTTGAAGTTGTGTATATTAATTAAGAAAGCTACTTCCTCCAGTTTGTAAAAAATGTCATTTTAAAGTTTTTCATACATGTCAAAAAAACCATTAAATGACCTAAAATATTATAAAATTTAATAATATTTTATCAAAATGACTAATTTAAATACCTTCTTAAATAATTCATTTAATATTAATGAGAGATAAAATAGTAAAATAAGTAATTAAAGCTTCACAAGATTCTAAAATAACAAATATTATAAAAAATCTTGAGTCAGAGTGACAACTTTTTATGAAAGGGAAATAGTAAATAATTTAGTGATTAATAAAATGAGAGTATTTTACTATAATACTCTTATTTACGAACACATAAATCACTCAATAATAATATTATTATTAAGGATAAACTTGTAAACAAATAATTAATGTTAATTTCACATCTCATTTTATCTTTTATTTTATAAAACTTTAAATGTTTAATTTATATGTGATTTTAGAAAACCAATAAATAAATACTTTTTTTCAATTATACCCGTAAATAATTAATAGTATATAGTGTTTTTTTATTGTAATTTAATACTCTATATTCCTTCACTACCATTAAAATGAAAGTAATAATTAAGAGCAATGTAGTAGAATTATATCATTTATTAAGTTATATATTATTTTTCTTAATTTCTTTATAAAATCTTAAATCTTAAATAACGTATAAAATAGGATAAAGAAAATTTCTCAAAAAAGTGTAAAGTGTCAATTATTTTAACATAGAAGTATATTGTTAAAACATTTACTAAAATTCTCAGATAACTCTTCAAATTGTTCGGAGTCATCGCCGTAATGATGAAGCATGGTCCGCCACGTCTGCAACACAATAAATTTCTGATCAAGCATTATTTGAGAACACTTCTCGTTGCACCAATGCAGATACATTCGAGTAGCAAAAGAGCAGATTCTATAGCCTCTAAATTGTAGGATTGAACTCTCTCTATCACTAAAATCTTGCTTTGTGGCAATGGATTGTCGGGAGTTCCCCCACTCTTAGGGGTCACAAACTTGGTTAAACCAATATCTATTAGTGATCTAGTAGCTAATCTGATCTTAAGGCAGCTCACCGAAAAAAAGGTAATAACAATTTGATGAACATGGACCTCACTTCTCTTTAAACATCAATTCTTTATAAGATCTAACTAATTGAATCACGTGAATTAAGATAAAAATATCAAATTAATAACCTTAATTTTTTTAAAAATTACAAATATCTTTTTAAATCTATTATTGAATGTTATTGGAAAAAAAAGTAAATTATATTGTTTCATTTAATGTATAGAGTATAAGAGAGAGGGCTCTATTTTGTAAAGCATTTTGGAATAAATTAAATGGGCGGCATTTTTTGTAATGGATAATAAATATTATCGTACCCTAAAAAGGATACTATATTTGGGGCCAAATGACAAAGTACTATTTCATCTAGTTTCAAATATAGATTACTGAAAAAAAAAAAAAAGTTTCATGATTTAAAATATAAGTCATGTCTCAGTCATTAAATATTTTTTCATATATACCCCTCATTAATCATGTTAAAGAAAAATGATAATCAAAAAGTTATGGGCAAATGTAAAAATAAATTAAATTTAATTATTTTTCTTAATATATATATATATAAGATAATTGTAAGTGGCTTGTATTTGAGATTGTAGGAAATATATTTAAGACCAAAAGGAGTAGCATTTACCCTACATTAAATGCTGAGGGAATAAAAATTTAAAATAGAATACTCTCTCTAATCATTTTTGTAAGAGATTTTTATTAATTTTTTTCCTTAATATATATTTTTTGGGAATTATTTGGATCATTAAATTTTTTTAATCTAGAATGTCTTTATTAAATGGGGATATTTCTAAAAAATAATTAAAATTTTATACAAATTTAACGAAATTAATCACCTTTAACTAAATTTTTTAATATGTATGAAATAAGTTAAAAAACTCTTATAAAATGAATAGGAGGAAGTACCATTCTGAAGGAACACGAGATAAAAATAATAATAAATAAAAATTACACAATTTAATATTCCCTTTAATTCATATAAATTATCACTTTTAAGACTTTTCATATTGACTGAGAAGGAAATTGATAAATACCTTAAATTATAATCAATCATAATAATATTGTACCAAAATATCCTTAATATAAATACCTTTTCATATTAATAGAAAGAAAAATAGTAAAAAATAACAATTAATATATCATTAAAATTCTAAAATGATAAATATGGTAAAGATATCACACAATTACTAGAACGATAACCTATGAATGGAGCAACCGATGTCATACAATTATATATATATATATAGAACCTGACATGGATGACTCCTGCGGATTCAGATATATATCCTTACGAAACACTTTGGTGCCACTGCCACCTGAGTAAAACGCATTCTTTTTTTTGCTGATTTTGGTTGAGTGGAACGTGCTCCTATGCATCTCGTCACCACTGGATTATATATATATATATATATATATATATTCTCAAGGACACAACGTTACACATAGATTCCTTTCCTCCCCAACTCCAAATGGCTTAATTAAACCACCCTTTCCTCTAATGTAAAGCCTAAAGCTATGAAAAAATTATTCTATGACTAAACTCGAAGCCAAAAAATCCTCACGGATTGCATTTATTCTTCAACTTTCTGTGGTTTTAAGTGAAGGCAGCGTAAATTTTTATGATAGAATTAAAGGGAAGCATATAATTAAACAATGTCCGTATGGTGAACAGAATGAAATGATCTTTGTATCTCTGAAAAATAATAGAAAGTGAAGACTTAAAATCTGTTGAGTAATCATTACAAGGATGTGATAGACATTGCACATACAGGGGTAAAGGTAAGTAATTTACCCAAAGTTATAGTGTAGAGCGAGAGAGAGAGAGAGAGAGCATCCACATAATTGACTAAAAAGGAGATAACTTTTGTTGTATTCAACATGGGTCAACGGCTTGAGACTTTGACACAGTTCAAAATCACATAGAGAACGGTAAAATATTAAATAGCACAAGTAATTAACATTCTAAAGATTGCATGACGGGTAAAAAGATCAGGATATCTCTAGAATTCTCCTTTGTGCACGCAAAAACTCTGCCATTAAAGTTCCTAAAGCAAATAACTTACACAGATCCTGAACCAACTTGTCAAATCTACATCTTTGAGCGTCATTCTTCAGTAAATTTTAAGTCATCAATCACAAACTGCAGATGAAGACAAGAATAGTTTAGTACGTTCTTGCACTCTAGATTAACGCTAATAAAGGCAGAAAGTTAGGATCAAAACCATAAAAACAGCCACAAGCCTGAAAGTGCAATGAAGAACTTCTACACATACAGCATTGAGCTTGGGAGAAATTTTCACGTAAACTAGCAAGTAAAATACAGTATTGGAACAAGTAGAATCACTCAAATTTGATGTGATTGTCAACAGAACCACCCGCATAATGGATCTAGAGAGTAGTTTGATCAACTAGTTTGGAGTGCCCTGCATGAATAAAGTACATACCGAATTTGTGGAAGGGCCAGCAAGCCAAGTATGTAAAAGAAACTTGTCTTTGGCTGACATGGATCACCTCTGGGCTTGATCCGACGAAGCTCCAACTGAAGGAGCCACTGCATTGCTTGCTGACCCATTCTCAATGGGTGGAGGTACACCCCACTTGCCTTCAGACTCAAGGGGTTCAAAGACATGAACTCCACCATCTGACAGTCCAACAGCAAACTGATTGGGTTCTTGTGGATGTGCTGCGATCACAAGTGGCTGCACACTGGAACTGCTGCATAAAACCAAAGTTTACCCATATGTACCACACAAGAAGTTTGAAAAACTTCGTAAAGAATTAATCATTTGCACAAACAAACTCTACATTGACTCCCTTCTCTCTTGGATCACAACTGAAGACTACTACAGCTTGAAGGTCTATAATCATTCAATTCACGGGAAAACTATTCCACATATACAAGCCCTAGTTTCCACTTTCCACATACTATACTATAATCTTGAAGCATTAATTCCTATAATGTAAGAGATTGCAGAACTCAAATCCTTGAAAGGATTTATTGATCAAATAAAACATCTTGCCCAGTGCACCCAACTTGGATGTGAAGGTTTTATCCCAGAATCTGAGTCAGAATACAGATTGAAGGATAAGGGGAAACCACAATTGTTTCAACGACATGCATGTGTGCCTGTGACTGCATGTGAAGACATACACTGAAAAGTGAAAACCATCAAATTCAAAAGTGTAGCTATGATTTCTAAACAAAAGTTTTGGAAACAAGTTTTACATGCTATTGAAGTTTAAATAGTGGACCAGTAATATATTGGAACAGGTTATACCAGGGTAGACAAATCAAATGAATACACACAAATCAGCTGGTGAAAGAAGGCATCACCTCACACTTGTAGGAAGATAAGCAGAAGGATTGATACGACAACGTAATCTAAGGTTTGAAGCACTAAATACAGAGACTGTTGCATCTAAAAAGCTGGCATATATCAGTTGGCTGTCACATGAGAAAGTTGCGTGTGATATTGGAGCAGCAGAATCTCGGGGGAACCACTACAATTCAAATTAGTTATATCAGATAAAGAGGTAATGGAATAAAAGTGATGGGTATCCAAGTGGGATGAGAACCCTCCCCCAAAAGTTAGCTATTTAGGTGGGAGAACCAACCCTCTTATATACCCCATTGAGCATCTCATACTACTCACCATTGATGGGTACTCAAGTGGGATGGGAAATCCTCCCCTAAAAGCTAGCTATCGAGGTGGGAAAACCAACCCATTTATATACCCCATTGAGCATCACATATTACTCAATGTGAGATTTGAGCATCACATACTACCCAAGTACCCATCAAAAAATAAATCACATAACACCTGGATCTTAATGAGCTTACCTGCTTTAGACATTCTAGTTTTGATGTTTCATAAATTGCAAGTTGAGTTTCATGTACAACCAAGAAGTGTATCTGATCCAGATGAAATTGTACACGAGTATCTGCCAGTGCTGTTGGAGCCCTCCCAGCAGGAAGCTGCAAGAATCTGGTCTTCTGCTTTTCCCATCCATCAGTATTCCACACACAAAGCTGCAAACCACAGAACTCAGTGATGACTGATGACTATCCATATGATAACTTCTGAAGATGGTATGCCAATGTTATGTTCAAAGGGGATCCATGCTAAGGGAAATATCAATTATCAGTTATAGATGCAAATCTTGAAGTATCATTAATCGTAGAAAAGAAAGATTCTAGATCTGGAGAAAGATCTATAATTATTACCTGAGCATCTGCCCCAGATGATACCAGCACATTCAATACATGAGAGAAAGCAAGACCAGTAATTCTTTTAGTATGACCTTTGAGTTTACTTTTAACCTGCACAAACAGTTCTTCATAAATATCATGTATCTAATCATAAGTCCTGATATTGTTTAAACATCGGACAGTATTGATACCTCATCCACACGGACATTATATATCTGAATGGTGGAATCATCCATGCCAATAGCGATAATATTGTTATCCTGGGGATGGAAAGCAAGAAAGGTGGCCGCAGGTGGTGGAGGCATGAAAGTTGTCATTGTCTGCAGGTAGCCAAGGAGATCAAGATTAAATTAATTGCCACACAAAAATATAAATAAACAACAAGGGCCAATGGGTCACCTTAAAAGTCATCATATTGAACAAGGAAATCTTCCCTCCAGATGCAGACATTACATAAGAATCATTTTTGGAGAGAGCAAAACAGGGCACAGCATCCTCAGGATTGCTGTCAGCAATGTCATTGGTCATCAGGATGCCACTTGATGGTTGCCACAACTGAGGCGACACACTAGCAGTGGCCTGCAGGTTGAGACACCAATATAAAGAAATAACATGATTCCAGTTCCAAATTTTATGATAGTAGAGCATAACAAAAGTAACTTCACATAATCTCACATCACACCTTCCCAGAAGAATTACGGTCACTTCGCTGCCATTTCCATAGCAAATGAATAGCATTTGATGATAATGCCAGTATAGCATTACCTGAATTTGTATATATCAACCTTGATATCTGCCCAAAAAAATAATAATAAAAGATAATCAGGACATACTCACTTTTGGAGCCAAAAAGAGTGGAGAGTAATGATAGCATGCAAATAACATACCTTTGTCGCTCTTACATTCTCAGGTAGTTTCAAGGATCTACACTGAGATGGTTCATTGATTTCAGTGAGCTTCCATATCTTCGATTTGTCATTGGATTCTTCAGCTATTCTAGGCTTGACATCACCCAAGTTTCGGGAATCCCCATTCTGAAAAAAGATGCAACTCAACTTGTCAGTTAAACATTTAATAGTACCAGTCATGATGAGATGCTCACACTACTGTCCCAGCAAGGATGAGCATGAGAAAATACATTATTTACACTATGACATGTATGTTGAGAAACAAGGGGGGAAATTCCACAAGTAGCAAGCAAAAAAATGGCCAGTTCTAATTATATGAAAACAAGATCTGACAGACCATTCCAGCGATAGCTACCACAGATGAGCCCCTCTCTGCAAGAGCAGCACTAGTTGCAGCAGCAGCAGCAGCAGCTGAAATTGGATTTATTGCAGGCTGCTCCAAAACATCATGCATTATATTAGATTTTGTTGGTAAGTTCAAGAGAGCATAACATCTAGAAGTATACCTTTGCCATGGCTTCAGATGTTCTAGATGCATCATACAAAGAATTCTCAAATGCACGCAACAATCGGGTACCATCTGCATTGGCTAAAATTTTAATCCCATTTTCATTTGCTGAAACAGCTAAGAGAGTTCCATCCTTGTTGAAACGAATTCGTGGGCTTGCCTAGAAATCAGATAAGGCAGTAATAAGTAACCACCATTTCCAAAGGAAATTTCCCCAGTTTGCAATAAATGAATGAACTTACTGGGAGATTTCCATCAGCATCAAGAGTCATCAAAAGTTGAACATTGTCCATGTCCCAGAATTTAATGGAGAAATCATCACCAGCAGCCAAATACCGATTCTTTGTTGTATCAAATTGCACAACACCCAAAGATCGCTTACGGAATCCTTGATAAGTCCTTTTGACTGCTCCTTCACTTTCATTCCACTCCACAATAGAGGATTCCCCATCTTTGCTTGTTCCACATGAAAAGAGTCTGTAATATACATTCACAACCCAAATGTTTGAACAGAAAGCTATAAAATAGATATCTTAATTGATCATAAGAAACAGAACGGGACAAGTAGCCATTGTTAAGAATATTGACCTTGTACCATCGGCACTATAAGCCATTGTTGTGCACCAACGTCCAGGAGCATCATAATCAACACGAGATCCCAAATTGTCATACAACCAGGCTTTTATCTTTCCATCTAAAGCTGTTGAAAATATGAACTTGAACATCAAAGCACAAGAGTATCAGAAAGAAACCCAAAAAGAAAAAACAGTCTAAGAACTTTACTTTAGGTTAATCATTTAGGATAATTTATAACAGTTTCCACAAATGAGTCATAGTTCAATTATACCTGAATGTTTTCCTTATAATGAGGGCAGACAGAATAAACTGGAGCCTCATGACCTTCAAAAGTATACTGTTTTGCACCCGTAGCAGCATCCCACACCTTGAATTACCAAGTTTAGTAAGCAACCCATAACAAAGTAACCACTTGAGAAAACCATGTCATGCCTTCAAAAACTTACCTTAATGGTCTTATCATCACCACATGTTATGACGCATAGTTGCTTATTAGGGTGAGAGAATGCCAGATCGTTTACTCCACCAACATGAGCATCAATCTAGACAAAAGAAGTAAATAAATTTAAAAAATAAATGCATAATTAGAATCAAAATGATGCTCCAAAGTTCTTGTTCTTTATGCAAACACATTTTTTGTACGTTACCTCCAGGTGCTGTCGTACATCATCCCCACTGTGGTAAGAGTATATTTGAACAATGTGCCTTGAGTAAGCAACTCCTGTTTATTTAAAAATAATAAATAAAAAATACTAATAATGAAACATCAGTGATTGTTCTAGCTGAATCCTAAAAGTATTTACTGCTTAAATCATCATATCACGCATTGAATCAATTCAAACACACTCAACTTACCAAACAAGGCACCATCAGGACTCCAGATCACACGGTTGACAGAAACACTCGGATCTTTGACAAGAGCAGCCTAAATTTGATGAATGATTAGTTTTCTTTTTAGTCATAACTAACATAGTCAAAGGTGAAAGGTGCACTCGAGATGCAAGGCCTATATAATGCCTTAAGCGAGATGCACTAGAAAGGCATGCGCCCAAGTGAAGCAAGGCACAACAATAAAAGGTAGATGATATGAAAAGTACAATACAACATAAACTTTCCCATTATTAACTTATAATTTCATAAACATAAAAATTTTCTATCTCGTAGAAAAATTTATAATAATTAACCATAGTAAATCTTAATTCTTACTAAAAAATATCTTAATTCTTAAGTTGGTGAAAGAAACAAATAAACTACAAGTACAAACAAAAGTTGTGGCAATGTGTTGGCATAACAAGCAAACTCCACAATAGCAAAAACAAAGCATAGCAAAGCTAGAGCATGCAAAAGGTGTGTTCAGTTCTTCTTTGTTCTTCCAGGCGGCAAAAGGCACACGCCTCTCACATACAAAAGGCACCAAAGGCGTGTGCCTTTTAGTGCCTAACTGAACCATCACCTCTCTAGTGATGTGAGGCCATGGGTCTATTTTGCGCCTTAGGCGCTGAGGTGCTCACCTTTGACAACACCAATCATAATGTTAGAAGTCAGAGAGTTTGGTACAACACATGAAAAAAATCAAAATTTGAATACTTATGAGAAAAGACAACCTGCAGTGGCATCGAACAGGCACTAAGATCCCAAACTTTGAAATTCCTCGACACCAATCGCTCACGTGAACCTACTTCCCACAATGCAATGTCCCCCACATTGGTACCAACTGACATATCATGTCAAGAAAAAAAATAGTCAGTTGCTAATATGAACAATAAATATATTTTTCAATAATCAAGTAAATGTCACTATTGGAAGGCTTTAAGAATAGCAGCATACCAAGAAGCAGAGTCTGTTGTAGTGGATGAAAGTCCATGCTCATGGGAGATGAACCCTGATTGAGTGTCCGTGCGACAGTCTTTGGTATGTCATCAGGTGCCATAAAAGCCTGACCATGTCCATGACCTGGGAATGCTGCTGGCAACACATTAACAGGTAGATTCACCTGCACAAACAAGATTATGATAGCAGAAATTTGATAGGTAAAACTATACTTTCAATACATCAGTAATAAATGTCATATCAAGTATTCCAAGTCCAAGAGTGAGTAACTGATACCAGCTTACCTCATCCGAAATCCCCATTGGCCTTGTTCTCTTAGAAACATGATCAGAATCTCCAGATGGGTAGTCAGCAGAAGGGTTTGTTGGAGGTGTCCTAGGGTGCTTCAGAGCAGCTTTACAAGGCAATGAACCATGTCCAAAGTTAAAGATCGAGCTAAATTTAGCCTAGGAGATCTTAGGACATCTACATGTCAAAACTTTGAGAGAAGAAAGAAAAAGAATGAACTACCAGGGATTGATGGTGCACCAAGACCTATAGCTCCTCCTCCAGAAACTGCAGCATGTGCTACAGTAGTTGGATTTGACATCCAACCTGCCAGGGGCGTTGGCACAGGTGCTGGTGTAGGTTGAAAAGGCTGTACACATAAAGCATAGCAGCACACAATAGCATAATGAGAGAGGGGGAGAGAGAAAAGGGAGAACCAAAAGAAAATGAAGAAACGCATTTTGCAGTGCCTATAATACCAAATTAAGGTTTGACAATTAGTTCTATAACCCACCCCATGAGCGCCAAGAGGAGGAAACCCGCCAGCTTTTGGTAAGGCTCCAATTAGTGGGTTATTAGCAGGTGAAGGAGCCCGTGCTCCATTGGGCTGTCCACATGAGTGATCCACAAATAGAGTTTTTATATCTGGATTTGGCCGTGGATTCTTACAAAGTTGGTGCTGCCAATTCAAGCTGCAACTCATTTTTTTTTTTTTAATAATTTCAGGAATAAAAAAAGTGTTAAAAGATAACTTAATTAGTTGCTGTCTGCAATGATAAAGCAGAAGTGCTAGCTCTTCTGTATACAATTATCTATCATTCAAGAAAGTTTTGCTGCACAGCCAAACATTGCAACAAATTGCACAGGAGGAAGATAGACTCCATCTACAATCAATAGCAATTGATGGTATGAACACTATCATTAATGAAAGTTACAAAGGAGTTTATTGGTGAAAATATAATGCAGGTATACATCATTCACAATTAAATTAAGTTATAAGATACAATATTATCAGCTTTGCCACAGTGTAACAAAACTTTATCTCATACACTGTGCAGCTTATTCTGAATTGTGTGATGTAGCATATTTACAAGAAATACCTCTGATTGATGAGAGTCCGTAACCTTGAGTTTTTAAGGTTGGGAAATTGCAATTTGTCACGGAATAGGGGATTTGCTTCAATCAGCTTTTTGAGCTCAACTAACATGATTGCCCTTGCAGACTTTGTGTCACCATACTTGGATAGTTGTTCATTTTCCCTACCACATGAGAAACTTTTAAGTATCCGAAAAACTTCTACACACTGCAGCCAGACCGAAATTTATATTCGTACCTAAAATTCTCCAGTGTCAGAAGCTGTGTGATTTCCTTAAATAGATCTTCATTGAAGGTGGCAAAGACTTTCAAATCCTTCACTAATATTTCTACAGCCTTGGACCGATCATGCCTACCAAATTTTAAACAGTGTGACTGCAGTGATATACTAGAACGTTGACAGTATGCAGAATCAAATGTGAACCAGTGAGCTTACTTATCTAATGCCTCAAGGTATTTTTGCTTTCTTATCTCGAAAAATATCTTCATGGAGTACCGATTATCATCTACTTTGGTGAAACCAGAGAGGTATCTCTCAACCTCATCCCAATTGCCATTATGCACTTCATCCTCAAAATATTTCATGTTAAAGAAAAACCCAGACTCCTGCTCAAGCCTATTTTTTTTTTTGGAATGGGGAAAAAATAATTAATGTAATTAAAAAAATGGCGAAAATGTACAAAAATCATAAATAAGAAACAAAAATGGCACAAGCCCCACTTATGAACAGTCTCTTTGAACTTTTCCTCATCCAGAAACTGCAGGATCAAGAACACCAATTCTCTACTGAGAGACGACATCGTCACTGTCTCGCCGTCGATTAGATACGCACTAAAATAAGCAATAGTAAACTAGATCTGCAAATTTATGAAAAAGGAAAAAACAAAATAGAAAAAGGATACAACGGTTAGCTACAAATGGCTTAAAAATCACAGGAAAAAAAACACGATAATTCAAATCCATACCTAGAACGAAATCATTTAACCAGCTCCAGTTTTTCATTCAAGATAACTACCATTTTGTAAAATTAACTTAAACAAACCGATGTGAGTAGCGAAATCAAGTAGTGGGGGAAGAGAAGAAAAAAAGTTAAAACAATTTGACTCTATCCTAAACATCAAAGCGGGTCAAGAAAGCAGCTTTAATCCATATGGGAATCGAAGATGCAAGAGAAAAAAGTGTAAAGGAAAAAAAAAATAAAGGTGAGGGCAAAGAAAGAAAAAGTTGAAAAAAAAACTAAAATACCCAGAAAAGCTAAAGACTTTAAAGCAACAGATTCGACAATATGAGAGAGAAAGTATGCGTGTTTGTGTGCCCAGAGAAGCTCTCTCACCTTTGAAACCCAGCAATCGGCAACACATGGGAGGAAGGGTCCGAATATTGAACGGAACAGACGGACCAGAAGAAGAGTTTAGGTGAAAGCTCTCTCTCTTATCTTTCTCTTGGACTTTCTCTCTCCTCGACTGGAGTATTATATGGCCTCTTACTTCTTGCCCCACATAGCAACTTTATCTCTCTAGAAATGCTTATATATAGAGGACAGTTGGGCTAGCAGAAATGGGTGTTTTTTATATATGGGAGGCGACAGATGGAGGAGATGATAAGTCATCTTACTTATCATCGATAGGTCCTGTCGATGTATGATAAGTTGCAGGTGAAGTAAAGTACTTATATGATAAGTGCAGGGACGATGGGGCCCACTAAGCCGGCTTCAATTCGTCTTTAAATCGGCTCGAAATCTGGGGCTGCCAGCTGTGTCTCAACTTGAAGTAAAAATTGCGGGGATAATGTTAGAAGCAGCCTCAGATTCTTTAATTTTTTTTTAGACTAGTATACTAAATAAATGAGTAAACTTTAATTATAGTATTTCTTATTATTTCTTTTACGTAAAAAGTAATAATCGCATATGTTTATCCTTTATAGAATTTTTCTTATTTTTTAATAGTTTAAAAAGTAAAATAAAAAATTAACATTGGAAGTATTTTGGTTTCCATGTCCTGCCTAAACATGCTACGATCTTTTTTTTTTCTTTTCGAGATATGATCCTTTATATTTTAATTAAAAGGAAATCAATACCATGTATCAGGAAGAGACATGCATTCTGAATGTGAGGATAATTAAAAATTCTCAATTTTTACCTTTAACTACATATTATGTATTATCGTTATATATAAACTTACTTGACATCCAAACCTGGCCTGAGGAGTGTTGCTTTAGTGGAAGAGCATATAATAATTGTTTAGCATTTGTCATGGAATTTATATTTAATAATTCAAAGATGAATCCTATGGTCTAAAAGTAGAAAGTGGGAAGGAATAAGATGATGAAAAACAAAGATATATATAAATATATTTGGCCTCAATGGAAAAACTTTTATTAAGTGATCTAAACTTCTGTTCATTTACATGAAAAATTTTAAAAATGCTGTGAATAGTGCAAAACATAGATTTTTTATAAGTTAAGAATATAAAATGGAAAATACATAATAAATTATATTATTTACTATATAAGTTATAAAGTAGAACCTTTTTTAAATTGTATGCAGCAAATCACATACTAATGCACCATACCGGTCAAGTTTTATAGATATGTAAAGATAATAAATAAATCCCTATTACTTAATCATAAAAATTAATAGTAATTGATCTGTCACGTACGATAATTGACGAGAAAGTGATATTTATGAAGGCTACGATCCGCCATGAAACGACAAATTTTATGGGAAGGGGCACCAAATGTATTTGGCCCCAGATTTGGAAGAATATTGCGGAAGATGCCATTGTGGTGAGTTGTGTTGTGTTGTGACAACCAGGAGATGCGGTACTTTTAAGAATATCACGTGAAACTGTTGATCATTTCGGAACCGTAAACGAGAGAAACAGTTTACTATATCTTTTTATTTCTCTCCAACTCCTACGATATATTAAAAAGAAACGATAACTCGGGACTAAATAAAGGGAAGTGAAGTTAAATGAATATTAAAATATTATCTGGCCGTTTGATTTGCTTTTTTATAAAAAAATTTTTAAAATAATCATAATTTATAAAAATAAAATCTGAATAAAAATAAAAAAATTTACTAAAAATTTATTTAGATAAAAATAATAATAATTAGAAATTACAATTTAATTTGCATTAAACCCTATATGTGTGTGTGTGTGGCTGAAAATGTGCGGTGCGAGATGTACTCGGTTTGGGGTTGTTGTCGCTGTCAACTGCGTACGTCTGCCTCTTGTTCTTTTCTCCACGTAGCCATGTAAGAAAATAAAGCTGTGTTATCAGGATTTGGAAATTTTGAATTTTCAACAAGCTTATTAGTAGATTTTTTTTCTCTCATTGTCAATATTCAATATCATTAATTAATATAAACTATTAAACTTATACTAGTTAAAAATAATACAATTTATTTTCTAATTGGAAAGGGCTAACCTTTATTCTCCGAGAGTCCTTACTGCCAATAGGACTTATTTTTCGTCACTTTCCAAAAGAAAATAGAACAACTTGTTTTTTAAATTTTATGCAATATAAAAAAAATATAGCTAGATTTTCACTAATTCAAAATAAAAAGAATTTTTTAGCAAGCAGATAAAACAAGTGCAGAGTTACACATTGATTAGTTTGTATTTGCTCTTTTTAAACAAGATTTTGGGTCCCTGAAGAAAATTATGACGGAGTGAATTTTATACTCGAGTTCAGTTCAGCTCAATTCGGGTTAGCCAGAATGAGTGTGACCTTAATTAAAAAATGGAACAATATTAACATTTTTAATTTGTAACTTAAGAGAAAAGTAATACTAGTATATGCATTTATACTTCTTTTTTAAGTTTTGTTGAAATAATTGTTAAAGTAACCGTTCAAGTATAACTAATGCACAAGTCATTGACGCAACAACCAAGGCAACCGAATCAAGCTCCTTTAATCTACTACTAGCCGATCCTATTTATAAGATGTTATTTTAAAAATTTACTTGGTTATATTTATAAGGTGTTGTGTTATTTTTTTATTTAAATATCCTTCTTTATCCTTCATTTATTAACTTTTTTTGTCCCATAAATTGTTCCGGTATTTAATTAGTAGGGGTAAGATTAGAAGTTTATACTATTTTTTTATAAATTTAAGAGCATAATTATGTCTTCTTAATACCCGTGCAATGAAAAATAACATCTTATAAATGGGACCGGAGGGAATATTTTCTTACAAGTCATATATATATTCTCTCCATTTCAATTTATAGTGCACTTTTAACTACTGCACACAGACCAAGACAATAATTAGTAACTAAAAAAAATTTTTACCTTTTCTCAAATTGCCCTCATTAAATACATTGAAAATGAAATATTTTAATAATAAATAAATATTTTGACCTATTAAATAGGGGTAATCTTACCTATTAAATAAGAGTAATCTTGAAAAGAAAAGAAAAATACACTATATAATGTACTGTTCTGAGAAATTCATGTTTCAAAATATAGTGCATTGGCGGATTATATTGTGTTTTTTTATTATTTTTCCAGTGTTACCCATAATAAGTAAGCTTATACATTACTCCATCCGGTCCTATATATCGGATCTTTTACCTTGATCCTAAATATAAGACCCTTTACAATATACGAGATGGTATTTATTATACATTTCCAAAAAATGCCCCTATTTAATGTATCCAAAGAAAGAAAGAGATAGATTAAATAAGGGTAGTTTTGGAAAAATATTGAAATTTTTGGAGAAATCGAGGTAGTTAATTAGTTTTAACTCCCTTTCTTAATTCACGTGATTCGGTTAAAATGGTCTTATATTAAGGACCAGAGGGAGTATACAGTTACCAATGCATTTAATGAATGAAGGAGAATTTCCTCAAAAACTTCACTTTTCACAATTATCAATGACTCATGGGAACTCAGAAAAAATAATAAATAAGAGAATGGATGCAATTTATTAATGTAAGAAGTATTATTAAATAAGGGTAATTTAGGAAATAATGAAAAAAAATTTCGGTTACTAATCATTGTCTTAGTACGTGTGTGGTAGTTAAAAATGCACTATAAACTGGAATAGATGAAGTATTACATAATTCATAAAGTGCACTATATTTTGAAACATAAATTTCTTATAAAAGTGCATTATATAATGAAACGGAGGAAGTAACTTGTTGTGTAGTAAAATAAAAAGGAAATTAAAAGTGTGTCGAACTCTCATAAAATGTGAGAGAAGGAAAATGAAAAAGGCGCGTTGCTGTGAATAACGGGTATGCATGGAGCCACTAAAAAAATGGATACATTTTTAAAGGGAATTGTCTATATATATATATATATAGAGAGAGAGAGAGAGAGAGAGAGAGAATTAGAGATAATCAATGATGGAGCCTTTAAAATCGTCTATTGTTGTGCAAAATAATTATGGCACAAAATAATGGGAGAGCTATGAATGGAGCTCATCATCAATTTGATATACTTCTCCCACCACTGCTTTCTTTTTCGTAAGTGCTTCTGTCTTTATTTATTTATTTATTTATTATTATTATTATTATTATTATTATTATTATTCAGAACGTGAAGGAAACCTTGAGCTTGTGCGGTTAAAAAAAGTTTTTTTTTTGGCCAAACAGGTTAAAAGAGTTTATATCATTGATGGAGGAATAGTTTTTTAGAATGTGCATATATATTTTTGTTAAAAATGTGTTTATGGAAATATCGAGAAAATAGAAACTTCATCCAAACAAATAAAAGAGAGAGGAAGAATAAAGAGGACAGAATGGTGAATTGAAGGTAAGGAAATCCACAACTCCCAAGTTGTGTAGGTGGCTCCCACCATATTTTTTTTTTATTTTATTGCCTCAGTAGGTGACCCCCACTACCCACTTTGATAATGGAAAAAAAACTCATGTATAACAAGATTTTTTTCCTTATTTTGCACAGAAGTAATACTAATAATTTGAAAGTTATTTTAAGAGTATACTTACTTTTTTAATATTCACATCATATTGAAATGAATCAAGGACCACTAGAAATATAAAAATAAAATCACAGAAGACTTCATAAAACAAAATACATGTAACTGAAAAAAAATTCATATTTATAATTTATAAATAGTTCTGACTTTTTATAGATCTTATATTTTTATATTAATAGATTAAATTTTTATATAGTTTGAAATTCATTGAGTGTTTAATTTGATTTTAAAACAGGAACAATTTTATGTATTATTTATATATTTACTATTAAATTATCTTAGTAAATATACAGACCTAAATATCCTTTTGCGATGAATTGACAGGAACAATACTACAAAACGGGCAGAGCAACTTGGGTTAGGTGGACCCACGTTTCTAAACAAAATTAGGTTTTGCAGCTGAGGGCTGGGTGCTGAGGCCTGAGAAATTCTAAAGTACCTGCACCTTGCATAAGAGAATCTTTTTAATTTATCTCCTAGATTCATAAATTATTTTATACGCTAGCTTTAACTAGATTTATTATATATATATATAAAGATTAGAAATTGAACACTAATTATTTGCATTACTTATTTTTTTTATAAATTACAATTCACACCAAGCTGAATGGGTTCTTAAATGTAAAAATTAAATATAAAGAGATTTTTCTTATATACGGGAGGAATAATAATTTAAATATTTCTTGGAAATTATATTCTTTTAACATTTATATATTATCCGACTTTGCAAAAAATATTAAAAAAATAAAAAAGTTTAGAAAGGCATATAGCTCAATAATATGTGTGAATACAATTAAAAGAATAAAAAAGTTTTAAAAAATGATTCCACAGTAAATAATATGTTTTTTACAAATATTTTGTTTGCACTATAACTTTAGTAGGTCATCAGTCCAAAAAAATTATAAAAGCTTTTTATTAAATTTTGGCCTAAATATTATTTTAGTTATGCTTGTAAGAAAATCTTTCTTTATCCACTAGATTTTTTAAAAATAATAAAAATAAAAAGTAACCCAAAGTGATAGAGTGGAGTAACGTACTTGTGATTAAAGATAAAGAAGTAGGCTAGTGGAGAAAATGATAAATTAGAACCTAAATTTTTGGAATTAAAGTAGAGAAAGTGAACACTTGTAAAAGTAGCAAGTTAAGGTTTATATAAAGACGCATCACAAGCAGTAAGGAGAAAAAAAATCTCCAACCAATAATACTTTCTTTAATTTAAAATATAAGTTTTATTTCACTAATTATATAAAAACTAAGAAATATATTTTTATTGTATAAAAAATATACTTTTACTCATTAAATTTATAAAAAATACATATTTTTAATAATATTTCTATTTAATATATTACATTTAAAATTTTTTATCTCTCTTATATTTAATCGTACATAAAGATAAAATAGAAAAAAGAATATTTAATATCATAAAAATTATTAAATAAAACTTATATTTTAAATAAAAAAACTTTTAAAACAAAATTTATATTTTTGAATGGGAGAAATTAATCTTCAATTACCAATACCCTCGTACATATCAATTCCACCTCCATATATAACCAAATTCAAGCTCATGGAGCTACTACGAATCAAGCTTCCGTGACATTTTTATAATTTTCAGCATTTATGTTGTTAGCTCTCACACTTGTTGACATTTTCCAACAATCATGAATATGTTTCTTATTGTTGTAATGACTTATGTCTCTTTTTTCTCATTTTAATTTCCATTATTTCACATTTTTGTACTTATATTGAGAAAGTTGTGGTAAAAAATCCAAAATTCTTACATCGTATGATTTTAAAATCAAGTTATTAATTCACTTGAGAATCAATTCCTCTTGAATATATCCGTGAATAAAAAATACAACCAATAATTTTATATTAAACATTGAATTGATATTGATGTACAGGTAAATTGTATATATTACAATGTATCAAAAAATTGTATATATTATAAAAGAATAAATTTTACTCCTTAAAACTTGCGAATGACTTTTTAATTATATATATATATATATGTATATATGTAACACTTTATGACAGTCGATACATTTAAAATTGTCTGTGAAATTTCCGCAAAATATAAGTGAAATAATATAGGACCATCATACGGCCGAGTATCGTCTTTTATTTCTTTTTTTAATTTTTGTTGGGTAAAAACGCATTGACTTTGGATATTAGGATGTATGAACCATGTGAAACTTGTTTCTAATTCTCGTTCCCTTTCTCGGTGAACATTAGATGATGATGATGTTACCACACAATTATATTACCTTAGGTATCTCATAGGGCGGGAAAAAAAAAAGCCACAGATTTTATATGCCTCTCGTTGGCGTTAGATTCTCTCACAAGTCGTAATAATGTAATATGATTTTTTCTATAAATTTATTATTTAATAATTTGACATTATACATTGATATTATTATCATGTTTTATATTATTATGGCACCTACATGCATATATTCAAGCCATAAAAGATATATATATATATATATGTGATAGAGTAATAAAAATTGTAATGCCTCTTAGAAGTGAGACAAAAGACTTTCTCATAAGAATAAATTTACATCAAAGATCATTTTTTAGTTCATACTTGTTTGATTTGGTTTTAGTTGTTTTAACAAAACATATATATATATATACAAGAGGAAATTCCTAAGTGCATGCTTTTCACATATGATATACTCTTAATTAAGGACTCAAGAGAAGATGTCAACTTTAAACTTGAGTTATGAAAATATACTTTGAAATCAAAAAGTATTTATTTGAGTAAAAGTAAGACCAAATATATATATTGCAAATTTAGCAAAATGCAAGTCAGAAATAATTCAGTGGAAAAAATTGGAAAGCAAAACTATATCACAAGTGTTAAAGTTTAGATATTTGGGTTTAATTTTATAGAGTGATAGTAAAATTGATGAAAATGTTATGCATAAAATACAATATCGATGATTAATGGGGAGAAAAGCTTCAAACATTATTTGTGATTAAAAGATGCCTACCAAGTTTAAGGGAAAATTTTATCAAATTGTTATAAGACCAATTATACTATATGATAATGAATGTTAGGCTTTGAAGAATCAACAAAAGTATAAGATGAGAGTAGCATAAATGAAAATGTTAATGTGGATGTGTGGTTATATGAGAATGAATAAGATAATAAATGATTGTATTTGAGGAAAAGTTGAAGTAACAACTATCAAGGAGAAGATTGTGAAAAATCGTTTGAAGTGGTTTGGGTATACACAAAGTAGAAGACAAGAGGAGTCGATGAGGAGAGTTGATCAAATAGTTTTTAGCTCTACAAAAAGTGTAAAAGAAGACTAAGAAGGACACTGAAGGAGGACATAAGACAGGATCTTGATAAATGATTTATTTGAAAATATAGTTTTTTTATAAAATCCAGTGGCATTGTATGATTTATGTAGTTGATCTCACTTAGTGAGATAAGGTTAATATTGTTATTATTGTTAACATTTTAGTAAACTGTGTTATATTTTTTTAATGATCTTAATTACAAAATTGTTGTAAATTTTCTTAGCTTTTTTTTTTACCAAATATTTTTTCTTAGCTAACTAGACATATTTTTTCATATATAATAAGAAATGTGAAGAGAAAAGTGCATAGCTTACTATATATATATATATATATATATTTTGAATATCAATCAATATCATTCAATATATAAGAAAATTAACTACTGTATAATTCATCTTTATACAATGACAGGTCCACTTCTAATTGATTAATAATCCTATTTATATATATGTCTGATCTCACTCTCTCTCTCTCTATATATATATATATATATGTTATTCTTCACGTGTATTTGCTTAAATAAAACTCACCAGCTTATCCACAATTATCCTATTTTGTTAGCAAGTTCTCTCTTTCATTTATAAAAAGTGTCATTTTAAATTTTTTTATACAAATCAAGGGAGATATTATATGATATAGATTATTATAAAATTTAATAATATTTTATTAAAAAGCCTTTAATTTAATGTTATTTTCAATGTTCCATTTTATTTTAATGAATGTAAAATAATAAAAAAATAGTTAATACTTCATTAAAATTTTAAAGTGACAAATATTTGTTATATATAATTATTTAACTAAATTAGATTTTTGTCAGGATTTAAATAGAAATAACTCTTATTATATAATTTTTTTTCCATTTATAATAACTCAAATTTAAGATATTATTTAATGGGTGTTGAGTCTTCTCAAATCAACCACCATTGATAAAATAATAAATATTTTGAAAAATTAGAAAACCTCTAAAATGTCTTTTTTTTATGAACTCACTATGATTATTGGTATTATATGAAGGCAATAATTTCATGGCAATATTGCTCACTAAATAATTGTAATCAATTTATATGTCAATATATGTAATAAATTTATAAAAAAATTATATTACCCATAGGCCATAAGTTATAAATAATACTATAATTTATCTCAAACTAAAGTCAAATTGTAAAAAAAGAAAAGAAAAAGAAAAAAAAGAAGACGACTCCCATACGAAACTGCGCACTTAGACTGACCATACGGACCACAAATTATATATGTGCTCTGTGCACTATTCCTCTCGACGAGACATTCTTTATTTTTTGGTGTTATTAGCTATGACCTTCTCGCAAAATTTAATTTAATTTAATTCTATAAAAAAAACGAGTGAAAAATTATCAACAAATTTATATCGATGAACCAAACGAGTCAACAATAGACACTTACAGATGGCCAGTCCATCGCTGGGACATCAATGACTGCTCCTTTTTCTCGGTCTCTGGAACCAAAAACAGTGGCCTAACATGACACAACCAAAATTCAGTACCTTTCAATACCAACTTAGGTTAGTGTGCGAGCCAGAGATTTTCTTTGTCTCTTGACTAGGTAAATTTAAATTTGATTCCAACCTTTTTATGAAAAAAAATTTGTTGAGAGAAATCTATCATATATCTTTCATATTTTGATAGAAATTAGTTTTACTATCTCTGAGAAAAACTTTTAATCACATAAAAAATTGGCATTATCTAATAGTTTTTTTCGTTGTGATTAAAAATTTTGATGGGTTGGGAGCGTATTCTATTATATATTTTTAAATAATATTTATAGTTGTAAAGATACATACAAATTGGTATTTATTAACAAAATTTTCATATTAATAAGTCAAATTTACACCCTTAATTATACAATATGATATTTTTCTTATAGAAATTAGTTCTTAGTACATGTAAGAAACACTTTTAATCACATAAAAAATGGCATTATCCAATAGCTGTTTTTTATTATGATTAAAAATTTTGATGAGTTCAGAACGTATTCTATTCTACATCTTTAAATAATATTTATAGTCGTAAAGATACATGCAGATACAGATTAGTATTTATTAACAAAATTTTCATATTAACTGATAACAAAAGTCAAATTTACAGTCTTACATAATATGAGATTTTTTTATTGGCAGGATTATAAAATATGGGATTGATTCTTCCTAATTATTGGTAATTAGACCAACCTTTATTTGTTGGCTTCTTAAGTAAGGGTTAATCAACGTACATCATGCACATCTTCAACTACATCGATATTCTCTCTTCTTATGGTTGCAGAGAGACACGACTCAATAATTGAATATTTGAAGTTTACAAATATGAAAAGTCGCCCATATATATATATATATATTATAGCGCCAACCATACTGGTAGAAGAAAGCTGCTTTTTTAATAATAGGGGCGCTTTCATATTCATCTTTGCATACTTGCTTTTCATTTTCTTTACCATCTGCTAATTTCTTAATTAGAAAGCTTATTTGCAAATTTCAGTTGGAAAGAGACATTCAAATCAAGTAACCTATAATAGATTCGG
This sequence comes from Adenanthera pavonina, assembly GCA_026686845.1. Lineage (NCBI taxonomy): Eukaryota > Viridiplantae > Streptophyta > Magnoliopsida > Fabales > Fabaceae > Adenanthera > Adenanthera pavonina. The sequence goes on along the minus strand of JAIVEN010000011.1, from coordinate 2,437,577 downwards.
TTCTTCTAATGTTAGAAATCGTCTAAATTTTGTACTTAAAAATCAACTACAATTTTTTAAGATTATTTTCTTAAAATTTATTGTTAAAAGTTATTTTCATTCCATATGCTATTTCAGTTAACAAATAAAATAAATTAATAATTTAAGCCTACTAATTTAATTTAAATTATCAAAATATTGTTTATGAACAGCAATACAAAGATATTACTACTGTATTTCAAACAAGAAATGATCTAATTAACTCACTATATATGCATGTGTGAGTACTCAAAGTCCAAATAACATACATATAATTATTTGTGCACCATGCATATGAATTTTATAATGGACATATAGTATTTTAATGATTTTTTATACTTGTGCTTTTTCATTAAAAAATAAGAAAAGTACGAGTGATGTAAATAAATAGACTCACCTTTATTTTAAAAATTTACTACTAAACATTTAATTTAACTGATAGGGATTATATCAATTTAATTAAATATTTTAAGTTTCTAAGTACTAATAAATTCTTCAACTAGAATAAAGTAGGTTCAGAATACTCAAATAGGGGGAAAAAAAAAGAAAAGAAAAAGAGTAGATTTCACCCCACCTATGGTATCACTTCGATGTCGCAACCACAATGTCCACTATGACCTAACGTCCGGCTAATTGGATAGTTCACGATACTATGAAAATAATTTTTCCTCGACAAATAATAATTATTAGCCTATGGTTCCGACGAGAAAAAAGCATAATGCGATATTTTATAGAATCACTAAAGTATAATGCGAGACTTTAAAATCATCGTTGCCAATAAATATCTACTGAAAAAAAAAAATCTTATTCTGTAGTCCGGTGACCTGGTCTCATTTGCTTTTTGTGCAAGGCAACTCTTGAAATAAAATTAAAGTTGAGTCAAATCATATCCATATATATTAGGCCAGTAATTTTCCAAAAGAGTCAAGATATCTTAAAATTTGATGTTTCTAAATTAAAGGCACTGGAATAAGAATGAAAGCGCTCAAAATTAAATAATAACTTTGTTCAAATATGGTATGGTATGGTATCAAAAATAGGGAAGGAGCTGTGATATTCAAAATATTAATATTCATACCATCGGGTGCTATTTCAAAATTAATTTAAATGGTATATATAGTGTGATTTGCTATAAATTTTATAATTTATAATTATGTTGATATTCTTTTTTTTTTCTGATTCAGTAAAGAAATACTACTATATATTAATAGAAAGAAAGTAGAAACTAGAGAGAAAGGTTACCTGTGAAGCTGGAAGACAGCTGTTAGAACAATCAAACAGATATTGTAATAAATATGAACAAGGTTTTATTTAAGAACAAACATGGAAGCATAGGGGAAAAGTGTTTTTGTTTTCTTTCTTTTGATGTCATTTGAAAGCAATTTAACATATTTAGAAATGTGAGCTTGCTTCATTCAAATACCCACACCAACCCCATCGACCGAAAGTGCCTTTGTTTTCTTTCTTCATTTTATTTGTGTTTTGTCATATGAGGATATAGGTTTTCGCGTGGCCTACACACGCCCCTGCAGGAGAGTGACCACTGGCCATATAAGTGCGATTTTACCAAGATGCCCATGATTCGTTTTTTATTACTTTTTTATAAAAGTGCAATGCCCTTGTCCATGATTCTGAAATGACCAAAATATTGGAAGTAGGAATGCATTGACTATGTTAACTTGGAGGATTTGGGCATCGTTGACAGTTTTTTTTATTTTATTATTTTTAAAATAATTTTGTAAAATTATTTTTTAAAATAAATTTTAAAAGTAAGAAAATAAAAAAATTTGTTTGAATAATTATTTTCAAAATCATAACCAGTGAATAATAGATAAGTTATTCAAAATTTATAATTTTACTATTAATGAGGTGAGTGTTTTTCAATTTTTTTGTGTTTTTTAAAACAAAAACTACAAAACACCTTAAAGTTGTTCTGAGTTTTCTGTTCCTTTATTTTTTTGTTTCTCAAAACAATTTATAAAAAATAGGTTTATCAAACAAGTTTTTTTATTTTTCTATTTTTAAAAACAGAAAAACTATTTTTAAAAATAGAATCAAACATGCCCTTTAATTTTGAGATGATTTTTTTATATATACTTCTCCCTCCTTTTAACCAAAATATGTAAATTAAATATGAGAGTTAACTATCTTAATTTTTTTAAAAATTACAATATTTCTTTAAAATTATCTTTATTCAATATCCTCTCTCTTATATCTTTATTAAATATAAACATTTTTTTATAATAAATATAAAAACTATCTCATATCTTAGAAAGAATCATATATTTGAAACAAAAAAAATGCTTTATACCTAAAATAGAAGGGGTAATAAAATTTATAACTAATCATATTACTCTCCAATCACAAACAAAATCATTTAATAAATTTTTTGTTTAGCCAAATACTCTCTGTAATAAATGAAAAGCACGTATCTAGCTTATAATGATAATAATTGCTTTAAAATTGAATTGAATTTTTAATTATATATAAAATAATATATTTCTTCCATCTCACATTATAAGATAGATTTTTTTATCCCATAAAATAAGATAACATGATTTTATTTATTACTTTTATCAATCATTAATATAATATATATTATTATAAATTTTAAAATTATAAAAAGGGGAGTATTTAATTAGAATAAAATAAAAATATTTAATTATTTTTTATATTTAATAATATTATTTTTATTTTTTAATAGTTGTGAAATTCGAAATCTTATCATATAGTATTATAATTTGAGAGAGAATATAACGATGATACTATGACTGGACAGGGTCAATTCTTTTGTTGGGTGGAGTTGGGCCCCGCGCTTCACCAGATCCGATATTTATGAAGCTATCGTGAAAGTAGATATATCGCGATACGATGAAAGAGCGATGCGAGAAATATCAACCACTCTGAGGTTCCTACCTTTTTTTCTCCCAACAACAGGGCTCTTACATTTATTTCCATTTAAAGGCACCTTTTTCTCTTTTTCTTGTCGGAGGGGAGGTGATTCCCATTTGTATCAAAATAAAAATTAAAAATTTCAGTCAACATATTATAACAGAAAAATAAATTATTATCATTACTGTTTTCAATGATTATTTATAAAATTAACTTTTAACGTAATAAAGAGACTAAAACTATAACTTTAAACAACAGTAATTATGCTAACTCAGATTAATGTAAATGATAGGGTTTTTACCATTTAAATAAGTGGTTGTGATTTAAATCATAATCTCTATATATAAAATAAATCTAATTAAAAAAATATTTTTTTTATTTTTAATATCTTAAAAGAGATTAGTCTTTTCTATCGGTGAAGATACACATAATTCATGATAAAAAAGTAATAATTACAAGTATTTGTGGGCAAAAAAATAATTACAACATATTTAAATTTTAAGATATTTTAATGGGAATATTTCCAAAAATGTGATGTCAAATAAATTGTAGGTCTTGTGCTTCTTATAAAATTGAAATGAATCTATATATTCTTGACTTGCAAAGAGTGTGATTTTATATAAAATGTATATATATTGAATGAATGGAATAATCGTTGATGATTTCGTAAAAATTTTGTACATAAGAAAAATTGTTAGAAATATATTTGTAAATTCATGATTAATTTTTAATTTTTCCAAAAGTCTGAGATGTTAATTTTTAATTCATTTTATAATTTATAACACAGGTTGCTAGGGTTGTCAGAGGGGATGATTTCTTTATTGGCAAAGTGGAGGCACTACCTGGCCGCCTGCCTCACATTCTTGTCCTTCTTCTTTTCTTTTTTTTTTCAATAAAGCTTTGAAAAAAAGACAAGTCTAAGGAAAGTAGGAAACTTGTTCTACATATCAGCTTAAAATATAATTAGAACACGGAATACAAGTTAACCCCTTTAACCCACCAAAAGGAGATGACTGGGTTGCAAAAATGGCGGTCTGAATTACAAAATGGAATCTTTGTCCCTACCCTGCCTGGCCTTCCAAAAAATGGGTTGATCCACATGAGTCACAAGAAGAGGTGAAAAAAGATGATGAAAAAAGATGAAACAGTACTAAGTTAATAATCAATTCAATGCTTGATTTTTGTGGGATTGAATTGGGCTAAGTTTGCTTACTATATAAGACCAGGTTGGCCATGGTCCCTAAAAAAATTTAAAAATAAAATAATAAATTAATTTTATTTATTAACAAGATTATAAGTATAGTTATCTAAAATATATTTTCTTGAAAAATAATATTAGGATAAAAGATAACAATTTTTAAAATTATAAGCAATCAATAATTATATATTATTTTTACATAATATCAAGAAATAAATTTAAAATTTTAAATAAAATTAAAAAGATTGAAATCTTAAAAATATTTATAATTATGATAAATTCAATTTATTATATATAATGCATAAGAAAAATAATCATATAATACTAATTAATATTTATTAAAAAAGGTTTTAAAAAATAAAATTATATATATTAAGATAGGGTGGGATCAGGTTTAATCTCAACTCAATGTCAAACTCGACCTAATCTCCAGGTCAACTTGGCATGCTAGGTATGATCGGTGTAACATCCTAAATTCTATAATCCTAAACCAGAGAAATAAGCACAGAAAAAGGGAAAGAGGAGACAGGACAGAAGGGTGGCACCATGGCTTGGGAACTAGCACCATGATGCTAGTGACAGTAATTGCATAAGATATTTTCTGATGCAACCAACAAATTTCCAATGTGTGCAACTTACCGCTTCGATCTCCGATTCACCTGATTCCAAACCTACAAGTCACTCTATTCCTACTCTAACCATAGACACCAACCACACTTTAAAATATTTTCATATCGAGATTTTGGACGCTCAAAACCAAATTGATCACTTTTGAGCAAAACTCCTCCAATTGCTACCAATAGACATTTGAGAGCCGAAGAACATACCAACATGTAACACAGGGCCTAAGAACCATGTCAAAAAAGGTGGCATCTCAAAGAAACTACTCCTCCGAATTTTGACTCCCTTAAATCCCAAACCAAACTAATGGGTTATATATTCATTTCACACAACAAGAACCCAATAACAAAACCAGGCTCATAATCCAGACATACATTTCAATAAGAACATAGGGCTATTAGTCTTAAGCCCAACATAACTGTACATCAGGATTTGAAATATCACAAGCCACATGCAGAACTTACTAGCATACACCATATCATTTTGCTAACCAGGAGCCCATAACCACACAAATTGTTCAGCATGGAATATAAAGGAATTAGGAAGGGGCTCAGCCCACAAACACATGAATACATGACAATTAACACTTAGAATGGCACAATACAACATCTAGCAATTTATTAGAAAAATAAATAAACAACAGTTACATGAGGAACACAATCCCTAGCACCCATAAGTGCACTCTCATTTCTCTTTGCCTAAGCCTTTCCTGGTCCTCTCCTTGCTAGTGCTGAATCCGTCATCTGAGATTATTAGCCACAGGATGAAACATATGTCACAGTAACCAAGGATTTTTACATACAAACATATAAACAGATAAACATGCTTCCACGATGGTATTCAGATTGCAAACTCAACATGAATGTAATATGCATGATATGCAAATATAGATTCCATCAATACATGGCTAGAACCATGAACTAATTATCATGACAAGATAACCTTAATCAGTGGCCCCCTTCCAACAACCCGTGACGGTCGATTCCTAGGTCACCAGTCAGCTTTCCTCCCAATAGTCTCCTAACCAAAGGTTACTGCACCAAAAGTTGGATCATGCCTCTCCTTCACTTGAACAACTCGAATTGATGCTATTTAGAGAAGGTGCCCCCCAATTCACAGATACCTGAGTCTCCTGGCCACAGGACGATTATTTAATGCTTCGAATAACATAAGTTGCACCGCTTGAACACAAGATCTCGTGTGCTATTTAGAGGATTGACATACCACATGGTATATAGAACATCATCACTCAAACCAGATGTCCCAACAACATATATCATGTTACAATGACTCATGCATGCTAACATATCAACACATGCTATCATTTATAGTGCTAGCATGCCATAAGATCATATATGATAAGTCATGGGGTGCATAATCATCATTGCATGTCAACATACATCATTATGTATGTATCATATTTACTATCATCAATATCCATTTCAACACAATATAAAGTAAAGATAGAGGACTCACTAGCCATGTAACCATATATATCATGATATGAAAAGGAATTACCATAATCTGTTCTAGATGCATATCATGATATGAAAGAGCACAACGTATTACATAAAGCATGCATATCATGATATGAAAGAATTAGCCATATATATAATCAATTGAAAATATAAGAAAAGACACCCCGATTACTTCAACCGTCTGAATCCACTTGATACCACGGTAGGCTAAGGAGAACAATAACCACTACAACATATCAAGAGTGCAAGAAAAATGTCACCACATTGTCCCAAACCAAAATACACAACCAACACATGATAATCCAATTAGTTGAATCAAGGAGTCCATTACTCAAACATCAACATAACTATTAGGTTTAATATAAGTTTTGATGACAAATGTAGAGTAATAAGGAACAAATGCATCATATTTGTTTAACATATATATTGTTCATAAAAAAAGTAAAATATATATTAACATGTGTTTAATTGTGTTTATAATGCATTTATCATGCTATGTACTAATATATTCACTGTATTTTTATACTTTATAAAAATACAAATTGGATATATAAATTAGATTAACTACTTGACTTATAAATGTAATACATTAAATGTAGAATTGTCCAAGAAGGAAAAGTGAGTATTAAAATGAAGAAAGGAAAATGAACATCATGTCTCACTCGAAAAATAAGAAAAGAAAAGATGCTTTAAGAATGAAAGATTAGAAGGGAGCATACAAAAAATGGGAATGACCAAGTGAAAGTGGAGTTTAACTTTTAAAAACCTAGTTATTAGGTATATTTTGTTTTCACTTAAGTTTTGAGATGGTTTAATCTTTGAAATTTATTAAATCTTATTACCATATATCTTAAATGAGTTAGATTAGATAAATCTGAATGTTAGCATGACTTTAAACTTATTAGATTTGAATGTTCTAGGTTAACAGACAAATTTTACTTACGATTCATGTTTATTTTGTGCAAAATTCACATTTTACTTGTTCAAATTCGAAGTTACAAAGCTTTTATCTCTGATATACAGATTTTGATTGTGAAATTTGAATTTCAAACTAAGTGTTGTTAGAGAAAATGCGCAAAATCCGCATAATATTTTGTTGAAATTTGACTGTTAATAAAGTTCAAAGTGAGTTTAAAATCATAGCCTCTGATGTTACACACATAAGTATACTGGCTTTGCAAAATTCGTTTGTTAAACCTCAAAATTTGAATATTGATATGTCATACGTATTTAGTGCGGTTGTTGAACGGCTCTTTTGCAGAGTAACGGCTAGAACTTGTGTTTAACATATAGATCTTATATCTAATGATTAGTTAAGCCACAATATATAAATAGAATCTCATTTAAACTTATGGGTAACAAATTTAAGTAAGTTTTGTGTCAAAATGCTGCTACAATATATAAAATCTTTTTGTGTTAGCATTGAGAGTTAAACCCACTTTATTAGAGTAAATTTCAATGTATTATCTACTCTTAAAAAGAGTTTCATTTCTGTAATCTTTCTTTCTACAACTTTTGGGTAAAATCTTAATGTGGAAAAACATTAAGGGAATTACATATCTTGTAAGGGTGTGGGGGAGAGTGGTTTCACAAGTATCTACTGAAACTTGTAGGATGTATTGAAATTTCATAGGTGTTCTAATCAAACCTGTGAGATATAGTGGAAAATCTCAAGTGGTGACTTGAGAAATGGACATGGGTCAAGTGATTTGAGCTGAACCGGTATAAATCTTTATGTGTTGCTCTTCATCTTCTCATTTCATCTATCTTCTTCATCATACTCTATTCACCCCTGTTCTACTGCATCGTTGGGTGAAATTGAGCTGTTCATAAAAAAGGGCGAAAATCTTATATCACTTATTTCACCCCCTTCTCTTAAGTGACCAGCCAATCTAACAATAACCACTTACCAATTAATTCAATACTTTCTAATTACTTCTTGAAGTTAAGAGATCCCAATTGAGCAAGTAGATAACCTACACAACACAAAATTCCTATTACCAACATAATTTCCCAACACTTAGTATACTCAATTATCAACCCAAAGCACAACCCGGATAAAACAAAGCTTTCCAATGTAAGCTCATATATCAAAATACCTCAAACAACTCTTAGAATCATAATCAAACCCACACAACATCGGATTCCCAATAATATCAAGAGTTGAAGGTTAGGTTTGGAAAATATACCATTTAATCACTTAAAATCCTTAACCCAAAGCTTATACATATCCAACAATACACCAATGAAGTATTTTTGCACAATTTAATCCATAGAAAAACATCCCAAATGAAATCCTAAGTTACTCCCAAGAAAATCCACCATTTAAATCAAAGAAAATGGAGAAGAGGAAGTAGATCACTTAGGTCAGAAACACGTTCCTCGACTTTGAAAACTTGAAACTTTAGTAGAGCACATTGTTTTTCCTCCATTTTTCCTTTTGTCGGCTTTTAGTTTTGACTTTTGATTTAAAACAAATTCGCGATTGGTGCCACGGTGCTAGTTGCTACTTACTCAACCCAGAAGCCCAATTCCAAATTCCCACACTGCAGCGTCCCTACACCTTGCCACAGCACCATAGCGCCACAACGTTCTGCCTCATTTTTCTTTTTTGCTCAATTCTGATCCTTCCTCCAGCCCTAATCCCTCCGATCCTGCACCATTTACAACCAAGCATACCGAACTATCGAGTTGGTTGAACACCCCTGGCCATAGCCCAGCATTTTTTTCCCCATTTTTTAATTAAAATAAAAAATCACAAGATAATTATAATCCTTATTTTTATTATTATATTATTATTTTGTTGCCAAACATATTATTATTATTATTATTATTATTATTATGGAGATGATATGTTAATTTAAATATATTTTAATCGTCATTGTGACAATTTACTTTAGATAATAGGGATCTAAATTGCAATGTGGAAAAAACCAAATTGGACTGTTCGGTTTGACTGGTTTGACAGGGAATCGGTTCTAGGTCCAATCCAGTCATAGTTGAAGATCAGCCAATTTCAGAACCAGAACGAATCAGAACAAAACTGGTCAAGAACCGGTACAAAATCGATTTGAACCGGTCTTCTTTTTTTTAATATTTTTTTTATTTTTAATATAAAATAACATTATTTTTAGTAATAAGTAGCATTATTTTTTGTATAAATTTTTTTTCTGTATTATACTATTATATAAGTATTGTTATGATACATAATTATTAATAATGATAAATTTATTTAACAACTAATATAAAAATAAAATATTAATTGACTATTTTAAATTCAAAATATAATTATAGATGAATATTAATTTGTTTAGCTTTTAATATTAAGTTATAAAACTTATTAATAATATTTTCAATTTTCTATATAATATATAAAACCAAAAAATTATTAAATTTATTTTTCATTCTAGATTGAATGTTAATTTTATGATCATAGATTAAATATTTTTTATATTTTTTATCTATGTTATTTAAAATATATTAATTTATTTATAACCGGTCTTACCATTGAACCTTGAATCATTGCCTCATCTAATTCAATGGTCAATTCAGTTTTTAATACCTTACTAAATTGCAATTACATGATGGATATATGACTATTCGTGTTTGAATTGTGCATTTTGAGTTTTAATTGTGACAATTTATTTATGTGTTTGCAATTTGATTTGAGATGGATATGAATATGATAAGGTTGTTGGAGAAAAATTTATTGAAAAAAATTGCTGAAAAAGTGGGTCGGTTCATTTACCCACCAGAGAGGGCTGGGTTGAGAAAATATCAACTTATCATAGGTTGGCCTGTCTTGGGCCACTTTTACCATGACTCATAATAGACCAGATTAACCAATATTTCCAATTCTAGCAACCCGTTTGGTTGATTTACATGGAGTGAGGGGATGTGATGTAAAAAAATACAAATGAATTTGTTTAGTATGACATTAAGGGTATGAGAAATATATTTATTTTTTTATATTTAATTAAATAAAGATAATTAGGAAAACTCTATATTACCCCTGAGGTAGTGACATTTGGTGGTGATGTAGACAACGGCAATGGTGTTGCCCAGTCGTCGGTAATGGTGGGATGGCAGCCGGTGGCCGATGACTGGCAGTGGCAATGGTAGTTGGTTGCATAATGAAAGAGATAGAAGATGGGTTGTCAATTTTTATTTTGATAAGGATAATAAAATCTTTTTATCTCATTTATACCCATGTAATATGGATGACATGGGTTATTGGATGTAAAGTCATTTACATGAAAGGTTGTAAATGGTTTTCCATATGTAATCTAAATCACATGGTAATTGACGAACCAAATGTATATACCCTGTGATATAAACTCATTTATATCTCCTCACACTCTCTGTAAACAAACCAAATTGGGTGTAAATATAATAAAGCATACGTACTAAAAATAAATATATGATAACATATTTTTCCAAATTCTAAATATAAAATACTTTATTATATTTTAAAATTTGAAAAGATATGCAGTTAGCATTTAGAATTAATATATCAATAATATAATTAAATCTTATGTCAAGGAAATTAAATAATTTTCAAACAAGTTTTGAACAAATTAACATAATAAATAAAAAGTCAGTTGGAGTAAATTTGATGCAAATATATATTTAAATGTGTGAGCATACTTATTTTATTTAGTTTATATTGTCCCAATGAATAATTAATAATCCATATTTATTCACCACTCCCAATTTTTTTTTGGACCAAATATTGAATCCAGTGATTGAAACATATAGTGGGTGTTGTTTAAAAAAAAAAACATATAGTGGGTGTTAAATTAGTAATTTGGTTAGGACAGATTAAATATTTGAGTGGAAGAAATTGGATTCTGTGTCGGTTTGACTGAATGCATGAGAATGAAACGTGCTTTAAAAATTGGAAAACATGATTAATTAATTAGAAGATCCAGTAGATAATGAAGATCAAGAGCGGTGACACACACACATAAATTAAAAATACTCTATTAAGTAACGATAGCTTTTTATGCTTTTACAAAAGTTGATTTAGCAGGTTTCCTTTGCATAACACTGCCGACATCAGCAAATAACTCATACATATCAGATATAGTAATCTCCTCCTACAATCTTATCTCGTATATCTAAAAGGAAAATAAAATAAATGATTTTATAATTTAAAATATTGTTTGTATCTTTATATAAAAATAATAACAATAATCAATTGATGTAAAATAATAATAACAAGAATACAAAAATTTAACTATAAAGGTGTTTTGTAGGATAAAGTACGTTTTGGTCTTAAAGGTTTTCCAAGTTTTTCAAACTGGTCCATATAGTTTGATTTTGAGTAAATAAGTCACTAAAGTTTTATTCCATTAAAAGGGTTAATCCTTAAATTATGTAAGGATTAATAGTTAGTCCCTCAAATGTCCAACATGGCAAAGTTTAGTTAAAATTATCCTGATATGTCAAAATTGATATGCCACATAGATTATAAAAAGGATGAGTCAGCATTTTTATTATAAAAAGGATGAGTATATTAAAATGGTGCATTTCGGCCTTTCTTTTGTCCAGTTAACTATATAAATATTCCAATCAGCCCATTTAACAGGCACATCAACCCATTTTAACGGTGTTATTACCACATTGAAAAATTGAAAGATTAAATTATTGGGTTATTGAAATCTTAAGGTCCATCTCGTTAGTTATATCAAATTATAGAGAGTTATTTGCACACAAAGAAAACTCAATGATCAAAAGGTTCTTTACTCATTTTGTGTGATAAAAATATATTTTTCATACATATTCCCACGTGCATTCGTGCGGCTGAGTCCCCCTCAGTTTGCCAAAATCCAACAAAACACACACACGCTTTCATAATTTTCTGCTGTGAAAATTTTCCATTCAGCTTCAATAGAAAATATGAGAAATTTGAATTAGACTAGTCTTTATTTGGCGAGCACTAAAAATATTTCAACTTATAATTGAAAATTAATCTCTTCACGATATAGAAATTATCAAATTAGATTTTTTCTTTTCTAATGAAATTTTTTCATACACACCTCAAAAAATCAAACCTTGTGTACATCATACTTATGGGACCAAATTACTTGTTAACTCTTTGGTCTATTAATTTTAATTCTAGAGATCATTGAAACCTCCTAGATTTAAAAAAAGGTATTATTAATTATTTTGACCCCAAACAACATGTTAAACGTCTTTATCCAAATTAATACTTACCAAAAACAATTGATATTCAACTATTAAAGTAATCCAGCCCAACAACTTGCAGTTAAAATAGCATGTTTTCTGAACTAGAATGCCACTTTTTTAAATGCCCATCTTCTCTTACTACTATACTAATTAAACTTGACTTGCATTCTTTTTTTTTTTTCCGGAAACAATTTAACCACTCTTTAAATTTCGTGCATACTAAATATTTTAGAATACTATTGTTTTAAGACTTCAGAAATACTAATAATTTAAATTTCAAAGTAATGGGACGACGGAAATAAGACTATAAATCATCAATGACAAATATTTAGAAGTATTATGGTATGGCGTTAAAAAAAACAAGTATTTTGGTACATTCATAAGTCAATAGGAATCTTTGGTATGGAATACTCCTCCGTCTCATTTTATTACAGCTTTCACAAAAATCACATATAGTGAGACAGCTAATTAAAGTTAGTTGAAAATCTTGATTTTTTAAAAAAATATTGTGATTAAAAAAATGATCTCCATTCACATTAATCAAAACATTCAAAATGATTAATATAGATGAATTTATGAAGGGTATTTTTAGTAAAAGTTCATAAATGATGCACTATCTGACAAATTACCCTAATTTTTTTTGTGACTCTCTCCTCTGTGAGAGCTTTGTGACTTACATATGTGAGAATTTCATCTTCACTACTGTGTATGTGAGTTTTGTCCTACTATTGGTATGTGACGGTGGTCATTTCAAAGGTTGTGATGGTGGAAGGATGGAGAATGTTGGTGATAGTGATGAATTTCTTTTAGTTCCATTAATTTGGAAGTCAAATGGTAGTACAAGTTTAGTGAAGTATCGATTAGCTACGAAGTTGTTGATAGAGAAGAATTTGAATCGTAATACAATGATCACAATGATCAAGAAAGCGTGGAATCTATGTGAAGGATTGGATCTTATTGAAGTAGAGAAGTTTTCATATATGTGTATTTTTTAGTCAAATGTGGAAGCTAACAAAATTCTGCATGAAAGACTGTGGTCTATTCTAGGCCAATTGCTTAATATTCAAGAATGGACAGAATACAAAGTGTTTGAAGAATTGAAGTTTAATCGAGAGCCATTTTAGATCCAGTTGCATAATGTTGCTTCGGAAGTGTTGAATGTAAGTAATCGTATCATGCTTGATAGTCAGTTTGGTGATGTAGTGATGCTTGAAAATCCAATTCTTAACCATAGATTCTTGCGTTGATATATGAGGGTTCGTGTGGTTTTAGATCTGAATAAACCCTTGGTGATTGGTTTCTGGATTTCGCAGCTTGATAAGTCTAAGATATGGATTTCTGCCAAGTATGAGAAGTTACAGAATTTTTGTTTCAAATGCGGATGCATTGGTCATGAGCCAAGAGGATGTAGTTCAGATTGACAAATGACCAAAACAGATCTACCAATACTGAAGTTTGGTGCATGGCTTTCAACATTTGCGGTACGTAACTAGGAGGAAGCTTTAGTCAAGGTGAATAAGAGCTGGAAAGAAGTTGATGACCTTAATTGTAGTGGTCATAAAAATAAAACTGATAAGAATGCCAAGTTACTTGGCTCTACTAATTTTGTCAGTTTTAGTGGCTCATTCAGATCTAGAGGTATTAGGATTTGATGAGAATCATGCTTCTAGATTGGCAAGTATTACAAAAAAAAAAAACTAGCTTTGCAAGTGAAAGGAAAAGTAAGGAGATTGCGATTAATAACATTGATGATGATGTTGAAGATGATTTGGCTGAGACTTTGCAGGCTCCTTTTGGTGAATGTTCGAAGGTGTATAATGAGGAAACTTAGAGTAATTATAGAACTACTAATAATTGTATTGACGTGGAAAGGTATGTCGCTGATTCTCTTTTAGCTTATGCAACTCAAGGTACAAAAGTAGATTTAGAGTTGATTACTGTGAGTAAAAATGTAGAATATGTGCTAAAAATGGATTTAAAAAAAGCTTATGATAGATTGGAGTGGAATTTTATAGAAAAAGTTATGTTAAAGTTAGAATTCTATAATGGTTTGGGTAAGGATGGTGATGAAGTGTATTAAACCTGTCAGCTTTGATATTAAACTCTCTGGCAGATGTGTAGCTACAATTATACCTGAGAGAGAAGGCATGGAGATTTATTATCTCCTTATCTTTTCATTATGGTTGCTGAAGTATTATCTTGCATGATTGAGAACTTTGTCAGTAAGGGTGATCTATTACGAATCAAAGTTGCAAGGTGGGCACATATTCTTACTGTTTTTTTTTTTTTGCAAATGATGTTTTACTGTTTATGAATGCTAGGGAGCATGATTGCTATGTGCTAAAGGCTATTTTAGAGGTGTGTTGTTCTGCATCTGGACAAGAAGTTAATTTTCACAAATCATGCTTGTTCTTTTCTCAAAATGTTCCTAATGATATTGCTGACAGGACTTGTAACATTTTGGACAAAAAGGAGATAGACTACCCAAGTACTTATCTTGGCATGCCTTTAATTTGGGGATGGTAAAAAACACAAGCTTTGGCATATATTAAAGATAGATTATGTTTGCAAGTTTAGGGGTGGAAGCATAATCTCCCTTCACATGTTGGTAAGGAAGTCTTGCTGAAAGCTATTTCAGGTGCTGTCCTTACTTACCCTATGGCTTGTTTTAAATTCCCTAAGAAGCTTTGTACTGATTTTAATGCAATTTGTGCTAAATTCTGGTGGGGCAAGAATGATGATAGGAAGGGTATTCACTAGAAAAATTGGAACTCTCTTACTAGCTGTAAGAAAGAGGGAGATTTAGGGTTTAGAGAATTTAGAAATTTTAATTTGGACCCATTGGCTAAGAGTACTTGGAGATTGCTTAATAATTCTGATGATTTGTGGAGTAGAGTTGTTAAGGCAATTTATTTTCCTAATTGTTCTTTTTTAGAAGCCAAAAAGGGCCATAAAGCTTCATGAGGATGGTCTAGTTTGATTGAGGATAGAAGTAAACTCATGGAACATCTTTGTTGGAGGGTTGGGAATGGTATGTCTATTGATGTCTGGAGTGGTAAGTAGATCCCAACTTTGGAGGGGTACAAACTTCATAATGAAAGCTCTTTATCAGATGCAGAATGATGTTTGAAGGTTTCTAATTTAATTGTTAATGGTTGTTGGAATTTAGATGGAATTGGTAGCAGAATTTCAGATGTTGAACGAAGAGAGAGTCATAAAATTTCTTTGCCTCAAAATAGTATTAATGATTCTTTGTGTTGGCTAAAATGTAAGAATGATACATAGACAGTTAAATTTGGTTATAGTGTGATAAGAAGACAATGTGATGTAGTTAGTGTTAGCATAGAAAAGGAATACAACAGCTCGAGTTGTGCCCAAGAACATTGTCTTTAAAAGATATTCCACCACAGTTGAAGACGGCAACTCTCCAGGATTAAACGAATTTGTCTTGTAGTAAGCAGGGAGCAAAATAGCAAGAAATAAAAGTGAAACTCAGAGAGAAATGAGAAGAGAGAACCTAAAGGCTATATGCACTGAAGGTGAAGAATGACACGGTATATATAGGCAAAGCACCCAAGGCTAACCGCTGGTAAGCAATAAAGATGTCGGTTACATAATGTTGAGAAACATTTACGGTGACTTCAATGGTAGGATAAAAATGTCTCCACCATCCATAATCCCAGTCAATGTTCAGGAATTTATAACCATAGCTGTTAAACATCAGAATATTCTGGAAAGCAGTTAAAACCTCAGACGGTTACAATTCTACCTAAAAAATAAATGAAGTCTGAACAAAAAGTGTTTAATACCTCGTTTAACTTGCACACAGGGGGCAAATTATCGGATTTGAACTGATTTCACCTATGTTAGCTTGTTGTTGTGTACGCAAGCCCTCTCTTCTCCTTGGCTTATTTACTTGCTCATTAACCCATTTTAATATTTATACATTAAGGCTTTCTTTCATTTGAGCAATGTGGAACTTCCTTTCTTTTGACACATACTCTAACATTCCAATAATCCCCCACAGGTATCAAAAGAAATTATCATCTGAGTTATGAGTATAAACTTTTAGAGTTTGGTGTCTTTCGGACTATGAAGCAGACCTTAAACCAATAATTCTTAATACATAGAGCTGCCAATAGAACTTAAAGCTCCTATGAACCAACAACTCTTTTATTGTGCATTAGAGGATTTACTAGTCAAATTATAGCCCCACAATTTTTACTATTAAAGCAATTTTGCGCTTCAAATGGCCATGCGCATGACTGATATTCAATGAATACTTTATAAATTTTGCCACAATTTCATAGAAGCGGCCCTACATCATATCCATTTAGGTGATTTCATCAAATGTATCTATAATGAATACACCATCTATAAGGAATATAAAATCATTAAGAGTTTTGCTTAGTCTTACCATCAATGCATCTTAGTACTTTCTCTTACCATAAGAACAAATTAGAACTTCAGTGCTAGCAGAACTAATAGATGACTTGTTATTACCCATATGAACTTCTTTATGGGATCTCCTGTCACAAAAATTGGATTATCATCACTATTAATATCAATTTGGTCTAAGTCCCATTTCACTCAAATTTTTAATAATTTGTTTCTTCCTTAGGGGTTTAGTCAGCGGATTAGCCAAATTAACTTTTGACCTTACAAAATAAATTTATATAACTCCATCATTCAGCAGTTGCCTTATAATATTATGTCTCAAACGAATGTGTCTACTTTTACTATTATAAGTCTTATTTTTAGTTATAGCTATTGCCGATGGACTATCACAATGTATAGACACTAATGGTGTTGATTTTTCACCCAATGAAATATTCGCTAAGAAGTTTTTCAACCAATCAGCTTCAATACTAGTCAGTTCCATAGTAATAAGCTTAGAATCCCTGGAAGACCTTGCTATGATATTCTGTTGAGCTGACTTCTATGTTACTACACTACCACCAAGAGTGAATACATAGTCACTAGTGGACTTGGTCTTATCTAAATCTGAGATAAAGTTAGCATTACTGTATCTTTTTAATGCAGCAGAAAATCACTATAAAATATACCATAATTCATGATACCTCTCAAATATCTCATCAGTCTAACCAAAGCTAGTCAATGTTCACTGCTTGGATAATGAGTATATCTACTAAGTTTACACACAACATATGCTATATCAGGTCAGGTGAAGTTCATTAAATGCAAAAGACTTCCAATAATTTGCACATATTTAGATGAAGCCATTGGTTCAACTTTATGTTTTACTAATTGTGCGCTCGCATCATAAGGAGTACTCATAGGATAATCATCATAATGTCCAAACTTTTTAAGGATTTTTTCAACATAATGTTCTTGAAATAGTAAAATATCATCATCACTCCTTATGATCTTAACACTCTATATCACATTAACTTTACCCATATCTTCCATATCAAACTTTGAAGCAAAAAAACTTTTAGTTTCACTCACAACATTTAAGCCCGTACCAAATATAAGCATGCCATCAACATATAAACAGATAATGATACAATCATTATTCATAAGCTTTGTATACACACAACTTTTCACTTCGACAACAAAAAGACCATCATTTATCAAAACTTAATCTAATTTTTCATGCCATTGTTTAGATGCTTGTTTCAAATCATATAATGATTTAACAAGTTTACAAATTTTATTTTTTATTGTCTAGAAATAACACACCTTTTAGGTTGTACCATATAAATTTCTTCCTCTAAATCACCGTTTTAGAAAGCTGTTTTAACATCCATTTGATAAATAAACAATTTGTATATTGAAGTTAAAGCAATCGAAATTCTAATAGAAAAAATTCTTGTTACTAGAGGAAAAGTATCAAAATAATCAATATCTTGTTTTTTAGTAAAACCTTTGATTACTAGCCTCACTTTATATTTTTTAACAGATCCATCAGCATTATATTTCTTTTTAAAAATCTATTTGCAACCAATAGGTTTTGGTCCTAGATGCAAATCTATTTAAATCCAAGTTTTATTTTGATTAAGAGAATCAATTTCAGCTTTAATCACTTCTTTCCACAAATAAGCATCAGAAGAAGAAACATTTTGAGTGAAACTAGAAGGTTTATCTCATATCATATAAGTATAAAAATAATTTCCAAATGAATTTTCTTTCCTTTGTCTTTTACTTCTCCTTAAATTTTCACCCAAAACTTCTCTTTCACTTTGTTCAAGTGAAGCCGACACATTTTTTGATGATTGAGAAATATGCTGAATTTTTAAAGGAAAGACATATTCAAAAAACTCTACATCTTTGGTTTCTAAAATAGTGCTATGATAAAGTACATCACTTTTCAAAACAAGAAATCTATAAGCTGCATTACATTCAACATATCCAATAAATATGTAATCAAAAATTTTAGAACCAATTTTTCTCTTTTTAGAATCAAAGAGCATAACCTTTGCAAAACACTCCCTTACTTTCAAATATTTTAAATTTGGTGTATATCCTTTCCATAATTCATATGGTGTCTTATTTGTTTTCTTATAAAGTATTCTATTTTGTAGAAAATATGTACATAACAAAGCTTTACCCCATAAATTATTTTTTGCAGAAGAACTTACAAGTATAACATTCATTATTTCTTTTAAAGTTCTATTTTTTCTTCTGCTACTTCATTAGATTCAAGTGAATATGGGGGAGTTACTTCATGCATTATTCCTTCTTTCTCAAAAAAATCATTAAATAAAACATATTCTCCTCTTCTATCTGATCTAACTCTTTTAATCTTTTCGTTTAATTGGTTTTCTACTTTTACTTTATGCAAAAGGAATTTTTCAAATGTTTCGTCTTTATTTCTAAATAAATATATTTTAGTAAACCTTGAAAAATCATCTATAAAAGTTATAAAATACTTTTTGCCACCTTTGGTCATTATTTGTTGTAAATCACCTAAATCAGTGTGTATTAAAGTAAGTAACTCAGTTTCTCTTTGTGTGGAAAAATAAGATTTTTTAGTTAACTTGGCTTTTACACACACTTCACACTTATTTAAACAATTACTTTTAATTTCAGAAATTAAACCAAGTTGTTGCATTTTCTTTATATAACTTCTATTAACATGTCCTAATCTAGCATACCAAGTATCAAAAGA
This sequence comes from Adenanthera pavonina, assembly GCA_026686845.1. Taxonomy (NCBI): domain Eukaryota; kingdom Viridiplantae; phylum Streptophyta; class Magnoliopsida; order Fabales; family Fabaceae; genus Adenanthera; species Adenanthera pavonina. The sequence goes on along the minus strand of JAIVEN010000011.1, from coordinate 2,418,046 downwards.
ATCAATCATGTAAATAGGCAAGTAAGCAGAAGATGATGCATTTTCATTCTTTTCAGCAATATTGAGTACAAACAGTCCTTGATTACAATAGCTCTTTACTACAAAAACATTCTTCTTTGTCATCGCAATCTTGTAATATCCAAATGACACTTTAACCCCGGCCTTTCCCAATAGAGCCACAGAAATTAAATTTGTTCTAACATCAGGCACATGAAGGATATCATTGAGAGAGAAAGTCTTTCCAGATGTGAAATTAAGAATAACCTTTCCTCTCCCAAGAACTTTTGCAGTTTGAGAATTAGCAAAATAAATATGATTTTCTTCTTTCTTTATTGGATCATAGAAGGTAAACATCTCCCTATTTGCACAAATGTGCCTGGTAGCTCTGGAGTCCATCCCCCACTTTTTCACATAAAAAACAAGAAGAGCTTGAGAAACAACTGTAACAGTAATCTCATCAGCAATGTTCTCATTTCCTTGAACCAAATTTGCATTTGGCTTGGGAGGATTGTCATTTCTAGTTCTTCTTTTGCATTGAGCAGCATGATGACCATGCCTTTCACAAACAAAGCAATTTCCCTTCTTTTTGAATTTGGGGTCAGAACTCTTGGGTTTGTAATTAAACTTTTTAGAATCATACCTCTTGTTGTGCATTTTTGTCTCCACCAGATTCACTTTGGAGGCTATCTCCTTGCCTTTAGCTGCTCGTATCTCCTTCCGGTTGGTATCTTCAATGATGATATGAGTGATACGATCTGACAATGAGAGCTGTTTTTGTTTGTGCTTCAGTTGCTGCTTGTAATCCTTCCATAACTCTGGCAGTCTTTTAATCAAAATCCCAGCAACGAACTCATCAAGAAGGTTGATCTTCTTAGCACGTAACTCTTCTAACAGCTTGTGATATTAATTAATCTGCAGCTGTATATCTTTGTCTTCTAACATTTCCCACCTATAAAAACTCCCAACAACAAACTTTTGCTTTCCAGTATCCTCAGCAATGTACTTGGCATTCAAAGACTCCCAAATTTTCATGGCTTCCTTGTTGACATAGTAGACATTAAAAGAGATCATTAGACAAAATGCTAATGATCATATGCATGCATACCTTTTTTGCATAAGTCCAAACATTTTTCTAATTCTGGTCAGCATCTAGTGAAGGCTCAAACCGTGTAAGAGCAATTGCAACTCCATATATGTCAAGGAGAGAGAAAATGTATTCTTGCTACCTCTTAAAATTCTTACCATTGAATATCTCAATCTTTGAGATATCTAGAAATGACTTAGGGTGCTATATCGAAGGTATTGGCATAGGAACCTAAACAGTACTGGTTGCAGCAACAATAGTAACACTGACGTTTGCAACAGGGATAACATTGTTTCCACCACCAGTAACATCGGTAGGAACAACGATGTTATCTTGTGTAGCCATAACTCTTAAGATTATTAGCACAAAAAAGAAATACAACAGGCCGAGTCATGCCCATGGACACTGTCCTTAATTTCACCATAGATGAAGACGACAACTCCCCAGGACTAAATGAACTCGTCCCACAATAAGTAGGGAGTAGAACAGTAAGAAATAAAAGTGAAACTCAGAGAGAAAGGAGAAGAGAGAACCCAAAGGCTGTGTGCACTGAAGGTGTATAATGACACTATATATATAGGCAAAGCACCAAGGCTAACCGCTGGTCAGCAATAAAGGTGTTGTTTACATAACGTTGAGGAACATTTATGGTGACTTCAATGGTAGGACAAAAATGTCTCCACTGTCTATAATCACAGCCAACGTTCAGGAATTTATAACCATAACCGTTAAACATCAGAATATTCTAGAAGGCTGTTACAACCTTGGATGGTTACAATTCTGCCCAAAAATAAATAAAGCCCGAACAAAAAGTTTCTAATATCGTGTTCAACTTGTGTGCCCGGGGGGGGGGGGGGAATTATCATATTTGAACTGATTTCACCCATGTTGGCCTGTTATTGTGCTCACGAGCCCTCTCTTCTCCTTAGCCCACTTACTTGCTCATTATCCCTTCTTAATATTTATACATTAAGACTTCCTTTCATTTGAGTAATGTGAAATTTCCTTTCTTTTGACACATACTCCAACATTCCAATAATTAGTTCAAAAGCTTCGAGTTCCTATGTAGTACCAAGTTGTTTTTGGACTAGCATTTGAAATTTGATAGTACCTAAGAAGATTAATCACTTTATGTGGAGAGCTTCAAAAGGTGCTTTGTCAACAAGAGAGGCTTTGTTTAGAAGAACATGTCCTAAGTCCCATTTGTCCAATCTGTGGTGTTGAAGAAGAGACTATGGAGCTTTTGTTACTTTTTTGCCCATGGTTGAAAGCTATTTGGTATGGTTGCATGCTTTCTATTTTTATTAGTGATAAGATCTGTGGGAGATTTGAAGAGTGGTTGTGGCATTTGGTTGGTAGATTGCTAGCACTGATAAATATGGTAAGGGGTTAGTTGCTTGTCTGTGTTGGAAGATTTAGAAGGAAAGGTGTAATTTTGTAGGTGTAATTTTGTATTCAAAGGAGAAAATGTTTCGGCCACATGTGTTATTGATAGTGCTCGTATAATTATGAATGAATGTTGACATTGTAATGCTGAAAACAGGATGGTAGATAAGCATGGATGTAATAATGCAATTTTAGATTTTTGGCATCCTCCTCCTGTTGGTATGATTGAGTTCAATTGTGATGGAGCGTTTGATGTTATGGAAGGGAATGTTGCAGTGGGAGTTATTGGCAGAGATAATAATGGCAAGGTGATTGAGATTGTTGGCAGAAGCGTGAATGTAAGCTCTTTGCTAGCTGTGAAAATTGCCATTTTAGCAGCTAAGAAATATAAGGATGGAGAGGTGATGATTGAAGTGGATAATGAAGAGTTATTCAAAATGTTAATTGCTAGGGATACTAGAGGTTGTGATTGGAGATTTTTTTTTTTGTTGCAGAAGAGGTTTTTGGTTTGTTAGGTAGTCTTTCTTCATGCTCTTTATCCCTTGTTCATACTACTAATTATATAGCAGCCAGTGCCATCAGGGGGATGAACCTAGATAAGTGGGTTGATGAGCCATCATCTCCTCCCACGTGTATTTTGAAGAGAGGCTGGGATAGATTCAAGGGTTTGAACGTTGATGTGGAACCTATTGTTGACAAAAGTGAAATTGGCTGAGTTGTGTTTCTTCCTGTTTTATTTCTTATAGGTTATATTTTAGATTTATTTTCTTTTATGTCCTAATATATATTTTTTTAATTTTGTCTTTCTTTGTGTTTTTGTTTTTCTTTGGATTAGTCATTGTAATACTTGTTTTGGTGATTAATAAAATTGACATTTTGTTGGCAAAAAAAAATTGATGCACTAAATCCTATAAAAGATCTTATATTATGGGATAATAAAAATTTTATAAAAAATTTTATAATATGGAATTGAGGAAGTATAAAAGTGATTGGGATTCCACTCAATTCAAATCCCATGTATGGCCAATAAAAAAATCCCATGTATTTTATTTTATTTTATTTAAATATTCTTCCATATGTTTTAGTATTAGATTCTATATGTTTTGTACTATTTTAATATTTTATGCGTATTTCTAATAGAATTTTAATGTTAAATAAATAAATACAATTTTCTAAAATATTTTCAAGTTATTTCCTCAATTTAAAAAAATTTCATTTTATAATTTTTAAAATTATATTAACAATTTTTTATAAGTTTTTTTTAATAATAATGAAGGAAGGGAGAAGAATTAAAAAGTATAATATAATTAAGAAGGATATTATAATAAAATTTATCAAATTTTGTTGATTTTTAAACTATTTAAAAAGTATAATATATAATTAAGAAGTAGTACTCCCTCCGGTCCCTATTATAGGGTGTTTTTAACTACCGCACGTGGATTAAGGAAAGTTAGTTATAGTGTAAAATTAATGAAAAGAAATTATGATATTCCTGTTTTGCCCTTGAGATAGAATAAAAATATATTAAATTAAGAATGATGGTAGGAAGAGAGAGAAATTAATTAAGATGAATGGCTTCATTACTTAGTTAATTGAAGCCTCGGGAAATGACGCCACTAATTACAATTCATAAAGTATTTGAGCAAAAAAAGATAATGAAAAAACATTTAATAAGGGTAAAATTGACACTACAATTAAATATATTACTCAATATCTTATATTTTGGACCAGGTAAATTTTCTAAACAACACCTTATAATAGGAACCGGAGAGAGTATTTTATAACGTGAGGAGTATTACCTGAAAAATATATTTAGTGGCCAATTGGAGATTAATGCCATTAGAATAGAGGTTAATCTACAAAGAAGCCATATCCCATCCTAGAAAGACACGCTGTTATGTGGAAATTACAAGACTGGTTTTTGGTTTGTTTGTTTAATCGGCATGACGACACGTGCCTTGTCACTAATCACCGACAACGACTCGTGAATGCAATACAACTGAGGTCAAGAAATTCTACTATCCTTTATGGCCAAGGAATAAAAAAAATTAAAAAACTTTCCTTTTGATTCGTTTTTAAGATCTTTTCATGAGAACAAAATATTACTCCCTTTATTCTAAATATAAAATTTTTTATTATAATCTTAAATATAAAATTTTTTATAACATATAAAGTTATACTTATTATATATTTTTTTTAAAAAAATCTATATTTAATATATCCTAAAAAGAGTAAAAAAATTAAATAAAAATAATTTATAAAAATATTATAATTTTAAAACAAAATCAGATTATTAATTAACTTTAACTCTCATTCATAATAAAAATGATTTGATTAAAAGGATTTTAATCAATATAATTAATTAAATTTAATTCTCATTCTTAACTAGTATAATCCAGTTAAAAATATCTTATATTAATAACATGGTGGGAGTACTATGTATCATTAATTTCAAAATAATCAAACTTTTCTGAGCACATTTCAATACATTATATATTGAAATTGATCTCGGATTAGATTTGAATTTTGAAGTTTGACATTTTAAATGAATAGTAATTATACGGCCATAATGATTCTACTTTTATAATATGCTACTCCTTCCATTTAAAAATATAAGAAATAAATACTCCTTTCATCGCATATTATAAAATAATAAAAAAGATTTTACACATGTTAAACAAATCTTTATTATATCTTTAAATTAAAAAAAAACAAAATTTTCAATATTATCTCTATTAATTCCACTTCTTTTTTTTAAACATAACATAAGTTACAATACTAATAATATAAAATAACAAAATGAGAAAAATCCCCTATATTATCTTATAATATGAAACATAAGAAGTATTAAATTATTATAATTAAGAAAAGGGTCAGACATCTTAAATATGTCACACAATTTTTTTTAATAAATACTCTCATTTAATATTATCACTTAAATTTTTTTTAATTCATACCTTATAATAACAAGTTTATTTTAATTTAAGATAAAATTAAAAAAATATATTAATTTATTAAATAAAAATTATTTATCTTTTACAATTTAAAATAACATATTTAAAAATATCTACATTTTGGATAGGAGGGAGGGTATAATACTGATAGTAGTTGTTTGAAAAAGTGTGTGAAAAAAATTTAGTGCCCGTTTGATTTATCTTTTTATAAAAATATTTTTAAAATAATCATAATTTATAAAAATAAAATTTAGATAAAAATAAAAAAATTTACTAAAAAATTATTTAAATAAAAAATAATAATAATTAAAAAATCCAATTTAATTTATAAAGATATAAACCATACAAGCACTTCAAATTAAAAGTGGTTTCCGAATCTGGGAAGAGGGGGCAGATAAAAGTTGCAGTCATGGACGCACATGTAGAACAAATGGTGTTGAATTTCTGGTCATTATTTCACACGTCAATATTAAAGGGGTATTCCTTTTCTTTGAATTCAGTACTGGTAAGCAGCGGACAGGTCACGCGAATCACGCGCCCCTTGCCCCACATTGCATCTTAAATGCTTCCTGCCATATATGTCCCTTTCTTCCCCCTCCACTTATCTTCGTCTATTTAACATCGTAACTATCGATATTAAGTTGGACTTTGTGCTTAGTTTATTTCTTCTAATTTATTTTTTCGTTCAGATTTAAAAATAGTTGTCGTCATCAAATTTCCATATTCAAAATTTAAAATAACTTTTAAAATTCTCTAATTTAATATTTATGATTTTTATTATGTAACTAATAAAATTAATTTTTAATGAGAGATATTATTAAAAAAATTAAATACACCAAATAATTTTTATTTATCTCTTATATTTTAAATAAATTTTCATATTAAAAATTTAAAATAATTTTTAAAATATCCTCATTTAATATTTATGGTTTTTATTATGTAACTAATTAAATTAATTCTTAATGAGGAATATTATTGAAAAAAATTAAATATACCAAATAATCTCTATTTATTTCTTATATTTTGAATTAAGAAAGGTTTTTCGAAATACCCCTTATATTTAAGAATGAAGACAATATATAACTAGCTTTTTTTTTTTTTGTCAAATGGACTTATGGGATAAAACCACCTAATGTGGGTGGGAGTCCAAAATTTCCATTTTTTAATATATATACTTATATATACACTTACTTTTCATCGATGTGGGATTTAAGAGCCTCCATTTTTTGTTGAGGGCCGACAAGAATGGTTTTTTGAGCAAAATATGATAAATAAATAAATTATTTACTAATATATGCTGTGTCAGAAACAATTTACCAATCTATAATAATCAAAGTCGATGATTAGAAAATCGACGATCACGGTACAAAGAAGTCGATTAATAGATACGCGACTTACCATCTTTTTAAAATGAATCGGTTAATCTGATCACAAATAATTTAAAAAAAAAAAAACAAACAAAAGCAAGTCGATTGGGTGCTTTTGATTTATTTTAAAAAAAAAGAGAAAAAATAATTTAGCGCCCAAAAATAAAAATATTTACCAATTAGAACCCAATTTAAAAACCTCCTATTTATATAAATTAATTTTTAACTGGAATAAATTAAATTTTTTATAATTTAAAAATTCTTTTATTATATGTCTTAAAATATCTTTAAAAAATACCGATTAGCAAGTCAATAACCTACATAAATGACTTATTTAATTAAAAAGAAGTTAAAAGTTTTAATAAAGAACCTAAAAGCAACTAATTGACTTTTTTTTATTTCAATAGATTTATTTTTTTTTTACATATATACTCCACCGTCCCCTCAAGATAAAATATGTTTTTTTATCATATGATAATATAGTGATATGTTATTTTTGTCCTTCATTACTTATTCTATTATTAGTATTGTAGCTTGTATAATAGTTAATAAAAGACATTAAATTAAGAGGGGGTAATCTTGAAATTTTATTTTAAAAAAATTAAGAATATAATAAATTATTTTTAATATGCGTGAAAACCCTTTCATTACCTTATAATATTAATATAAGACGAATGAAGTAACAATAATATAATAATTCAATATGTATAATGATTAGAATTAATGATTTTTATAATTATGAAAAAAATAATATTTTAGAAAATAAAAAAAAATTGGGATTCACTAGTTAATCAATTTTTTTAAATAAAAAGAGAAAGTCTATTATGTAGGCCATCAACTTGCTAATAGGTATTTTTTAAAAGGAAAATAAACATTTCAAGATATGTAATAAAAGAATTTTCAAATTATCAGTTTTAGTTAAAGATTTAATTTATTTCAATTAAAAATTTAATTTATATGACTTGAAAATTTTTAAATTGGGTTCTAATTGGTAAATATTTTTATTTTTGGATGCTAAATTATTTTTTTCTCTTTTTTTAAAAATAAATCAAAAGCAAGTGGATTGGTTACCCAATGACTTGCTTTTGTTTGTTTTTTTTTTAAATTATTTGTGATCAGATTAACCGATTCGTTTTAAAAAGATGGTAAGTCACGTATTTATTAATTGACTTCTTTGTACCGTGATCATCGATTTTCTAATCATCGACTTTAATTATTATAGATTGGTAAATTGTTTCTGACACAGCATATATTGATAAATAATTTATTTATTTATCATATTTTGCTCAAAAAACCGACAAGAATTGTTGAGGGCCAACAAAAATACAAGACTCATTCTCACTTCGATTTTTGCACTTGCACACACATATATAACTAGTTTTTTATTGTTAATTTGAACTTCTAAAAAGTCAACAAAGAGTATTTATATACAAGTTAAATTTGAAAAAAAATTCATTAATAACCTGTTGAAATTCTTAAACATTTTATATAAAGGGTCAAAATTTGTTTTAAAATTCTACTTTATAAATAGGATAGAAAGGAGCACTTTAAAACTTTTATAAAATATTTGTTGCTATAAAATTTGAATGAAATTTGAATGAAGTATATAAAATGTTATTTTATTATTTTACCTTACATTAATGTATAAAAATTTCATAGAGTATTTAAATAAAAATATTTTAATAAAATCATATTAGTTTTTACTATAATCAAGTTATTTAATAATTCTTCAGCGTATATGAAAAGTTTCAAAATGACCATTTTAATAAGACACTAAATTATTTCCTCTTTCAATTACTGCTATATTTTTTTTAAATAATCACAACATTAAAGGTTATAATTTAGATTTTATAAAATGATTCATATATTATCACCTGTGTTAGGTGGTTTTATCCAATCTATAAGTTTATTTGACAAAAACAAATGATTTATATTTTAAAATCTTAATCTTTTAAAAATATGTTTTATAATAATAAACAGGATGAATATGTGTAAAACAAATTTACGTTAAGGATATTTTAGTATAATATTATTAAATTTTATAATAATTTAGATCATTTAATAACTTCTTTAATTAGTGTAAAAATTTTAAAATGATAATTTATATGAACCAGAATGAGTAATTAATAAAAGAAATGATAAAAGAATATTAAATTTTTTTGCTAAATTTAGTGATAAAATTTCTTTTCTTAAAATATTAAAATAGTTAAAAATATTTTATATTTAAGATTAAAAATAATATAGCAATATATTATATCAGATACGTACTGAACATTGGTATGTTATTTTTTATTTTTTTTCAAGTATCAGTGAAATATAACCCACATTATTTCAAGGAGAAGAAGTCTCTACTAATCGGTGAGGATATACTTATTCTACCATAAAAAAATTAAAATTAAAAATTTTGGAATATAAGGACATGTTTAACAGTGTTTTCTGTTTTATTATTTTGAGAACAATTTTGTAAAAATATTTTTGAGAATAAGTTTTGAAAATAAGAAAATAAAAAAAAATCTGTTGAAATAATTGTTCTCAAAATCATAACTAGTAAATGATAGATGAGTTATTCAAAATTTATAACTTTACCATTAATGAGTTGGATGTTTCTCACATTTCATTATGTTTTTCAGAATAAAAACTACAAAATATCTTAAAAATGTTCTAAATTTTCTATTCTTTTATTTATTTATTTTTCAAAAAAATTTATAAAAAATAAATTTATTAAATAAGTTTTTTAAATTTTTTGTTTTCAAAAATAAAAGAACTATTTTAAAAAAATATCAAAACAGACTCTAATTCTCCCTTAAGTTTACTGTGTCAAAATTGGTAACGTGTCCTGGCCTGGACCACCAACCCACTTGACTATGTCGTCCGTACAATAATGACAGTGAAGGTGGGGTCCATGATTTAATCCAATTCCGATCTTAGACGATCTTTAATTTGACCATGTACTCCCCTCCCCTCTAAAACATAACTTCTATTTAACTAATTGTGTAGCATCATGATAAAAAGCTATTTTATTTATTAAATTTATTAATAAATATATTATTTTTTTATTTAAAAATATATATATATTTTAAATATAAACTTGTAATTTCTAAAATATTAACATTTTTTTTCTATTTTATCTATATCTATAATTAAATATACTAAAAATAATAATTTTTAAATATAATAGATTAAATAGGGATATTATTAAAAAATAAAGTATTTTTTATTAATTTAATAAGTAAAATTAACTTTCTTATTTTCTATATAATTAATTAAATAAAATTTATACTTTGAACGGAAAAATGTATTTTCTATTAGTACTCTATTTAATATATTATATTTAAAATATATTATCTTTCATATATTTAATTATATATAAAATAAAATAAAAAAATATTTAATATCTTAAAAATTATTAGATGAGACTTATATTTTTGAATGAAAATAAATTTTTGGAATATGATTTATATTTTATACTACCTCCGATTTTATATATAGGATCTTTTAGTCTGGTCCTAAATATAAGATCCTTTACAATATACGAGGTACTCCCTCTGGTCCTATATATAAGACAATTTTAACCGAATCACGTGAATTAAGAAAGGGAGTTAAAACTAATTAACTACCTCGATTTCTCTGAAAATTTTAACCTTTTTCCAAAAGTACCCTTATTTAATCTCTCTCTTTTTCTCTTTGAATATATAAATAGGGACATTTTTTTAGAAATGCATAATAAATACCACCTCATATATTGTAAAAGATCTTATATTTAGGACCAAGACAAAAGGTCCTATATATAGGACCGGAGGAAGTAGTATTTATTATACATTTCTAAAAAATATCCTTATTTAATATATCTAAAAAGAAAGAGAGAGAGATTAAATAAGGATAGTTTTGAAAAGATATTGAAATTTTTGGAGAAATTGATATAGTTAATTAGTTTTAATTATAATTTTTAATCTACCTAATTTGGTTAAAAAGATCTTATATTAAGGATTAGAGTAAGTATTTTATTAGAAATATATATATATTTATTGTCAAATCAACACGATTATTTCTAAAAAAATCAACACAATTATCTCGTCACAATTATGAATATCGTCTCCCTTCCTCTCTGTATTCCATTATACCTTGAGATATTGACACTTTGACACTTGACAGTGCTACAACGCATTCAGTCCGCTAATTAGTACCCCATTACCGTTTCTCTTTCAATGTATCACGATATTTTGACTTTATTGCACCACTTGAATGCTAACAAGCTATTCCTCCTGTCCATTTTATAATGGAAATGGTTGGTCTCGGAAATAATTAAAAAAAAAAAGATTGCTACAGGCTAATGCATTTATTATTCTTTTTGCGTGTGAATAATAAATTGTTAAAATCTCCGTATTGTTAAATGTTAACTACTGCCCTCAAGTAGGGTCTATCCTCTATAAATTATTTCCTCGCTTTACTCCACCACTCCTAAATATTTTTAATATAAATATTTTTAATATAAATTAAGAATTAAAATTAAAGCTAATTAATTATCTTCATTTTTCTGAAAATTTTAATATTTTTTTAAAACTACCATTATTTAATCTCTTATTCTTTTTCTTTAGATATATTAAATATGTGCATTTTTTTAGAAATGTATAATAAATACTACCTCGTATATTGTAAAAGGGTCTTATATTTATGATCAAGACAAAAAATTCTATATATAAGATTGGAGAGAGTAGTAGATTTTTTTAGAAATAATTTTTATTTAAAGTACCGGATATCTTGTGGAATATCTTCTGTTGTTTAGTAGAGTATATTAATTAGTTTTTATTTTTATCCAAATTTATAATTAATAAGTGAGTAATATTTTTTTCATTTTAAAATAATTGATACTCCATCTGATTCTTAATATAAGGCTCTTTTAACTGAATCACATGAATTAAGAGTTAGAATTAAAACTAATTAACTACCTCGATTTCTCTGAAAATCTTAACATTTTTCTAAAACTATCCTTATTTAATCTCTCTCTTTTTATTTAGATACATTAAATAGAGACATTTTTTTTAAATGTATAATAAATACTACCTTGGGAAGAAACATCAGTTATCAAGCCCTCTGGGAAAAACTCAATGCTATATGGAAACTTACAGGTCAGTTCCATCTTGTTGATGTTGAAGGAGACTGTTTCATTGTCAAACTCTCTAATGCAGAAGACTACCAGATGGTTATAAAAGGAGGGCCATGGGTCATTTTTGGACATTACCTTACTTTTCAACCGTGGCAACCCTCTTTCTCACCACTCTCACTCACCATCAAGAAGGTGTTTGCTTGGGTTCGTATTCCTAGTCTCCCATACAAATACAATCACAAAAGTCTCCTCAGAACTGTAGGGAAACTCCTAGGAGAAATAATTCGTATCAACTATAATACTGAAGAAAGAGGTAGAGCTAAATTTGCCAGGCTCGCAGTGATTATTGACCTAGAAAAACCCTTAGTGTCCAAGATTAAAGTTGACGGGATTAACCACTTCATTGAATATGAAGGGTTGCCGCTGATCTGTTATCATTGTGGGTGCTATGGAACATCGAGGAAAGATGCTCAGAAAAATTGGCTCCTAGCCCTACTCCGATGCATATTCCAGCTCCTTCGATCACAACCCCAACGGCACGTGAGAACCAAAAGTTTGGTCCTTAGATGCAGGTGCAGAGAAGAGTTAGTAGGCCTGACAGGTTTCTAAAAAGCAAACATCCCATCCTACCTCTGCTAGTGAAAATAAAGGATCAAGGTTTGACATACTGGCCTCGGCAGATGAACCAATAGCTGAGGATAGAAATCATACTGATAGAAGAAGGGACAATAGAGCTAATTCTTTAGATGCCGAAGCACTGATCAATGAGAAAAAGCAAGCTAAGAAAGTGACTGGTCTAGCTAGGGACCAAAAAACGACTTTAGCAATCAAACAAACCCAAAGTCACCCTCTCACACCGAAGCCTTCTACCACCTCATCACCAAAAAGAAATACTAATAGCAGCCCTATGAAGGTAGCCAAACATGTGACCCCCAAAGACTCTCTTTTTGAATCCATAGCCTACAAGACCTCAAAAGCCTCCACCTCTCTTAATACTGACAAACACACAGTCATCTCCATCTTAGGACCAACAGATGCCTTAAATCCACTTGTTAGGCCTCCAAAAGACAAACTAGTTAGGCCCACGTCGAAAGCCTCACACACTTCTGGGGTGGGCAAGGAAAACACGATGCCTGAACCTCCAGACCCAAAATCCTTGGCTTCAGGGATTAAACTTCACCCAAACCTTAAGGTCCAAAACCTTAACCCCACATTCCAAAAGGACCTGAAGACCAAATCTTGTCTACTCTAAAAAAGGCCATCTCTGTTGCTCTTGACCATACTTCCACAGATAACGAAAATGGCTATTTTCAAGACTCACATGAAAATGACCAAAGCTCCGACATGGAGCACTAACTCGTTGTTTCTATGAAGATTTTGGTGTGGAATTGTCAAGGCGCCAAAGCCAATAAATTCCATAGCGTGCTTAAGTCTTTAATGAAAGAACATAGTACGGATGTGGTGGTGCTTGTGGAACCATGCCTATCTGGGACTGTTGCTGACAAAGTCATCAAGAAATTGAGAATAGCCAACTCTCATAGAATAGAAGCTTGTGGCTTCTCGGGGGGAATATGGCTCATGTGGAAGGAGAAAGTTGAAGTGATTATACTCTACAACCATCGACAATTTCTCCACTCTCTAATCACTTTGAAGGACATTGGCAAGACCTTTCTTTTTTCTGCAATATATGGGAGTCCTAATCCCTCCTCTAGAGAATCTCTATTGACAGACCTTTCTGCACTCGCATATCATGATCACCTCCCATGGCTCTTGGCAGGGGATTTTAATGCCACACTTGACGTTGATGATAGGAAGGATGGAGCTAGAAGACAAACAGTTGTCTATAAACTTTTCAATGCTTTCATGCACAAATATGGTTTCTTTGATCTTGGTTTTACAAGGCCTAAGTATACATGGTGTCAAGGGACCACTCTTGCAAGACTTGATCGCGCCATTGCTAATCTCCCTTGGACCCATGCATTTCCAGATATAGCTACCCATAATCTCCCTATGATGCAATCTGACCATAGACCTTTGTTGATCAAATTAAGCTTAGACAATCTAAACAGACAACCCCAAAAGCCCTTCAAGTCGCCCATCCTGATTTTAGTAACTTTGTCAAAGCACACTAGACACTGGATAAAAGCATTGTGGACAACATCATCATTTTCATCACCAAAGCAACAGATTGGAATAAAGAAATCTATGGGGAGACTGGAAAACGTAAAAAAAGGCTCGTAGCCTAGCTCTCTGGTCTCCAATAAGCCTTAGAAACCTTTACTACCTCTCCACGGCTCCTCAGCATTAAACGCACACTCATGAATAAATACAAAGACCTTTGCCTTCAAGAGGAAATCACCTGGATGCAAAAGTCAAGACAAGATTGGATCTCTCTAGGTGATCAGAACACAAAATATTTCAACTCTAAAACTCTTATGAAAAGACAACAAAACAGGGCACTGATGCTCAAAGATGATGATGGAGAGTGGTACTCAGATCATGACAAACTCGTTCTTATGGCCGCTTCCTATTTCAAGTTACTCTACACATGTGAAAATAAGGAATTCGCCCACTATAACACTACAGGTATGTTCCCACCCATCTCCACTGTCATGTTTACCTTGTTAAATTTAGATGTCATGATGGCAAAAACAAAGCAGGCCCTGTTTGACATGCACCCCTTGAAGGCTCCTGGAAGTGACGGACTCCATGCTCTTTTCTTCCAATCACAATGGGATACTGTGGGTCCCTCAATTTTCAAAACTGTTAATGAGTTTTTTTGCAGGTAACTTCCTAGACCCCGAACTTAACAAGACTTTAATCACTCTCATCCCAAAATTGAAAAATCCTTAGCATATTAAGGAATTCCGTCCAATCAGTCTCTACTCAGTTGCTTATAAAGTCATTACCAAAGTCATCGCAAACAGACTCAAAACTGTCATGCCTCATTTGGTGCTTCCCTACCAATCAAGCTTTATAAAAGGCTGCAACATCATCGACAACATCATCATCGCCCACGAAGTCATTCACTCCATGCGCCAGAAAAGTGGAAAGTAAGGATGGATGGCCATCAAAGTAGACCTAGAGAAAGCATTTGATAGGTTAAGGTGGGATTTTATTGAGGACACCCTTCATGATGCTGGACTCCCGACCAGACTCACCTCAGCCACCATACAATGCATAACTAGTCCTACTATGCAATTACTATGGAATGGCACAGCCTCTGACACCTTCAATCCAATTAGAGGTATCAGACAAGGTGACCCACTTTTCCCATACATCTTTGTTCTATCCATGGAAAGATTATCCCAAGCTATCACAACTGAAGTTAACAAAGGGAATTGGGAGACAATCAAGCTAGGTAGGAGAGGGCCCCCTCTTTCTTATCTTTTCTTTGCTGACGACCTAATTATCTTTGGAACCACTTCACCCCAACACACTAATGTCATCAGCAAAGTCCTCCATGACTTCAGTGTCTCCTCTGGGCATAAAGTGAGTTAGCCAAAGACCAGAATCTACTTTTCCAATAATGTCAATTCTACCCAGGCCTCTTCAATTTGCTCACAACTTGGTTTTCAATGCACCCATCACCTTGGAAAGTATCTTGGTGTACCTCTACTACACAGTAGAGTCACCAAAGATAACTACAAGTACATAGAAGAAAAAGTGGAACAAAAACTCTCAGGATGGATTGTCAAGTCTCTGTCTCTCGCCAGTCGCATCACGTTAGCCAAATCTGTCGTTGCAGCCATCCTTACCTACACAATGCAATCCACCAAGCTACCAACTATAAGCTGCCAAAGAATCGACAAGCATATAAAAAACTTTGTGTAGGGAAGGGATGAAACACATAATCATATCAGCCTCGTTAAATGTGATGACATTTGTCAGCCTAAAATGCATGGAGGTTTGGGATTTAGAGACACAGATGGGCAAAACATTGCTTTCTTAAGCAAACATACTTTTCAGCTTATGACAAGACTTGAGGCACTTTGGGTCAGGGTACTACAAGCCAGATATCAATGGAAAGGCAAAAACCACAACTTCAACAAAAATCGCAACGCTTCCTACTTATGGAAAAGTATTGCAAAGACATGGGATGCTCACAAAATTGGGCATAAAGTGGAAGCTTGGCAATGGTCGCAATGTTAGCTTTTGGTCTGATTGGTGGATAGGAGATTCAAGTCCATTGAAAAATCTCTCCTATGCTCCTATCGAGGAAAGCCATTTGGCAATTCCAATCTCAGATTATGTCACTGCAAATGGGAATTGGGACTGGCAATATTTCCGGTACCTCCTCCCAAATGATATCATTGAAAATTTCATTGCCACAATGCCACCACCCCCCTTTGGAGGTAAAGCAATATGTCAATGGAGTCATACTAGTACAGGCAAAAACTCAGTCTCTTCTGCATCTAAGTCGATGAAAAATGAAGCTTGGAATGATAAAGATGGACGATAGGCCTTAGTGTGGAAATGGCCTGGAGCGAAACGGGTTAGAACTTTCCTCTGTCTAGCACTAAAAAACTGTCTCCTGACCAACAAAGAAAGGCAATGAAGGCACCTCACAAACGAGACCCAATGTGACCTATGTAGAGAGAAAGAGGAAGACCTGGACCATATTCTTCGAAAATGTCCTTTTGCGAAAAGATGTTGGTTATTATGTACGCCAAGTTTCTATATTGCAGATTTCTATGGGCAATCCCTTGAGGAATGGCTTTGGTGCAATATCAACCCCCTAGAAAAAGGGAGAGATTGGGTAATTATTTTCAGCCTACTCTGTTGGAAACTCTGGGATTCCAGGAATAGAAGAATTTTCACTAATGCACATCCTAATGCCGAAGCTCTAGTACAAGAAGTTAGATCCTTAGCTGAACATACTGTGAAAGCCTCCCAGCTAATCCATGTTATACAACCTCGTATAGGCGTTGATACCTAATCCTTCCCCTACACTGTTTCCTTGCATATTATTGTACATATCATCATCATTAAATGATTGTTGTACTGTTTGAATATTGTTGGAGTTGAATAAATTTTTCCCTTTTCCCAAAAAAAAAAAAGAACAGAATTTGTAATGCCTAAACAATGAGTTATTTATTTAATTTTAATTTTTTTAAAAACAGTTGATTCAACTCTATCTAAACTAGATCTAATACTACTTATTATGTTTATATTTGAATTGGCCAAATTATGATTAAAACCTGCATGGCTTCATCCTGAAGTCAAATCCTTATAAAACTTATGTAAACAAATGCTGTCATTCGAAAATGAATATTCCGACTTTTATAAGTTGTGTTTGAAACGCAACTGCCAATCGGACAAAAACCGGTGGTGGTCCACGTTGATGGCCAATCCTATTTAATTCGATTTGTGTTTGTTTCCCATCATTCGTGATTCTTTATTGTTTCACACATCATTTTTCCCTCTTTATTATTTTATATATTTACATAATTAGATTAAATTTAAGCACTGTTATATTTAAATAGACAGTTTTCCCAAAATAATTTTTTCCATTCATAAGGATCGAATTTGAGATTTTTTTTAAGGGGTGTTGAGTCCTTTATTAATTAATTTTCCTTCTTTATTTTTATTTGTTCAGTGCTACTACTTTTCTTCTTATTCATTTTTTTTATTTAGCAGGCAACTATATGGTGTATAAATTATAATAAAAGACACGTTGAAAACAGTGAATAAATTAAAAATTAAAGTGAATCGTCTTTTTTTTTAATCCCTAATTGCCCAGAAAAGAAAGAGCATCTTCGATAAACACTCAAGAACCTTAATTCTTTTTTTTTTTTGACCGTGAAAGAACCTTAATTCAAACCGCACGTTTTATGCAAATTAGAGCCAAGTGTTTTGATGCACCAGCACCAGGTTCAATATCCCCTTCTTTTATTTCCTATTATGAATGAAGAAAAAAAATCATGTGACCCATCGTCCGTGGAATCAGCGGTCGAAGGATCGGACACTCTCACCAAAGGGAGGGGGTTTGATTCTTGATATCGTCCCGGCACTTGGGGAGGCATCTCCACAGTTAAGTAAAGCGGGTGTACTACCATGGTTAGGATTAATGAGGTGCTAGCACATCCCTACCTGGGTCAGTTCCTGTGGATCATGAGTTAGGTGCCCTGCTTTTGGATCGTGGGTGAGCCCAACCCCTTTCCTAAAACTTGTTTATCAAGAAAAAAAAAGAAAAAAAATCATGTGTGTATATATATATATAATATCAGTTTTTAATTGAAATAAAATAAAATATAATTTTTTATATAATATGATGACAAAATATATGACTTCTCAATTATTTAAATTATAATTTTCATGTAAATATATATTAATTAATAAAAGAATGGTACTTAATACTTTGAATGAATTTTTTTAATGAAGTTTCTTCACTTAAAAGAAAAAAATACTCGTTTGCACCCAAAATATAAGTCATATTTAACTAATTATATAGAAATCAAGAAATGTAGTTTTATTCATGAAATCTTCTAACAAATACATTTTTTTTTTATGAAACAAATATATTATTTTCTAATAGTACCTATATTTAATGTATTATATTTAAAGTCTTTTATCTCTCGTACATTTAATTACATATAAGAACAAAATAAGAAAAAATATTTAATATTTTAGAAATTATCAAATTGAGACTTATATTTTGGATAAGAGAGAGTAAAATAAACCTGAAAAAGCAGAGTGGACTGAGTAAAAGAGAAAGAAGTTAAAAAAAAAAGAAGATAAAAGAGAGTGGGCTGCGTAAAAGAAAAAAAAGTAAAAAAAAAAAAAAGAGATAAAAGAGAAGAGGTAGCTTTCATTAATGGGCCAAGAGCTTGTTGTGATAGGGTGTTGAGGGGGAGGGATTTCGGTGTAATTGTAGTTACAAAAAGTTTTAAAGTTGAAGTGGAAGGAAAAGAATGAATAAAAAATGGTCATTTTCAGTTGAAAATATATAATATGTTTTGATCTTGATATGGTCATACATGTATTATATTATTATTATTATAATTATAATTATTATAGCAATTGCACCAACGATATGGTGCCCCACTTCCCATATAATATTACTATTTCTTTTTTCTCCTGTACTTCTACTTCCTTAACCACCACTGATCTCCCAACTTTTTTTTTGTTGCCATTTTTTATCTGTAGAATAAATATTATATATATCATAAAAATATTTTTAAAAGACAGTTTTTTGTTTACTTTAAACATGATAAAAAAATAAAATTTAGGGAGTAATGATTCAGAGACACATTGAACATTACAATCAAAAGGCAATGAAACTGAACCTAATTTTAACGTCCTTTTGTCTTTTATGACCTATTTAGGATTTTTTCAAATATTTATTATATTTCCACAATTATTTCTTCTTATATCTTATAAATAATAAATATGAGAATAATTTAATTAAAATGAATGCGATTGCATCTAAATTTTCATTATAGTAAAAAAAATATAATTTTCTTAATAAAATAGTATAATTTATAAATAAAAAATTTGTATAATTGAAAAATCTTTTAGCAAAGTCACTTATTTCATACTTGGATTGTATATCGTGTTTAACATACATGTAAGAAAAATTTTCATAAATATAATGATGAATTTTATATGATTAATTGATTATTATTGTTTAGCATAATGTCTCCGTGTGGGAAGGTTTTTTTGTTTTTTGGCCTGCAGGTGGGAGAGAGAAACACTTTAAGGAATCTTATATATTAAAAGGATGTTCAACTTTTATTAAAAAAGAAAAAAAATTGGATGTTCAACTATATATTATCAGGTTGCTATTATATTGCTTTCACTGTCGGCAATCTCATTATTGTTATTAGTATATAACTATATATCATCGCCAGTATTACTAGTTTACTACTATTGTTACTTTTTCTCTACTACAACTTATTATTATTATTATTACAGACAAGCAGACAATAGCATTATTACATTTTGTTTTCGCAAAGTAAGAAACATGATTTATTCAATGAATAACTTATTAATACATTACTTTTTGGGATGCATATACATTTAGACCATGATGCTTTACTATAAAAAGCTGTTAGTTCAGTTAAGGTTTAAATAAAGGATTAATAGTCAACAAAAACAATTTAATAATAAGATAGGTCCTCTCGGCAGACTTATGAAATACTTCCTTGATCCTATATATGGGGCATCTTTTAAAAATAATATTTGGTCCAAAATATATCTTACAGTATTAGTAGTTTTTTCCTAACTCTACTATTGTCTCACTTTATAAGGCTAAATTAGGCACATAATTTGTTATTGAAACTCTACTTATCATTATCAAACATTTTAGAGTATCATTAGCCAAATTTTCAATGGACAACAGTTCAATCTTGATAATGATGATATAGAAATTAATGTATGAAAGACAAGTGTTAAAAACAAGTTAATGTAATTTTGACATTAACAAAATAAATAGGGGTAAAACTGAAAATAATAGATATTTTTAAAAAAAATTAAGAATATAACTAACTTTTTTTAAGATGTATAAATTAATTAAAAAAATTTGCATTTAGAACCAGAGGGAATAATAAAAATCAAATCATTCTCAAAACTCATGATCACATTATTCATAATTGATGAACATTATAACTAATTTATTCAAATTTTATGACTATCCAATACATATAAAATGTATTTAATAAAACAGAAAATTTATAATTAACCCCAACATTCACCAGTTGTAATCAATATGACTCATTATTTAAATTTTTTAAAATGTAGAAAAAATGTGTATAGTTATTATAGTATATTAGAAAAATCTTCTAATTATACAAATAGTTGTGCATATTATATTTAAGAAAATAAATAAATACAAAGACAACAAATTAAATATAATCACACTCTTCTACATAACTAAAATTGGATCTTATTAAAAGAGGATATGACGTTTTTGTATGAAGTTCAAAACAAAATATTTGTAAAAAAAATTATTTTATATTTCTATCTATAACTTAAGAATAATATAGCTTATTAGAATTTTTTATATATACTAATTGTTTGAAATATATGACCGTATAGCAAAATTCATTGGTCGTTGTAATATTTCATCTTTCATGTGTGGACAAAAAATCACAATAATTAATGCTTGAACATCAATCACTTTCATCTCATCGCTGAACAATTTAAAACTCCCTGGAATGGAGTTGTTAGATTAGACACTACTCTCACTCACATGACAGTCAATTACAATTCAATATTCAAGCAGGAAAAACTCTCTCTTTTTTAGACAAAAAATTGACTTCTAAATTCTAAGATACTAAAATCACATAATCCAATCCCAATTTTGAATTCAACTCTTAATCTCTATTTTTTATTAATAGAGAATTAAAAAGTAACAAATCAAACGCTTTTATTTTCAATATTTTTAAGGGTTATATGGGCAAATTAATTGAATTATAATTCTAATTATTTTAAAATTATATATATATATATATATATCTCTCTCTCTCTCAAAATAGTAATTCCGGAAGCATCTTAACTTTCTCCATCTGAGCATATCTTTATCGCAAGATGTAACGTAAAAAGAAAAGAAAGAAAGCACATCACACCTTTTTTATTGAAAAAAGAGTCGTGTGAATTTTAAGTAATTCATAAATTCAAAAATTGTAACATCATTAATTAATAGCGGCATGATTCCAGACCATCAATCATTTTCATATCTTACAATCCAACAAAACGTTGTATGTCTCAAGCATTAGGTGGGTCTCAAAATAGTTTACAAGATTTGAACCAGTTACATTATTTGTGATTTATAATTAATATAATTTATTATAAACTTTATTGATATTATTTTTTTATTTCTTTATAAGAACTTAATTACATTTGAGTGAAATTAATTATAACCTATATAGATGTATTTGTGAAACAATTAAAAAAATCATGATAAAGTGAAAGACGACAAACTCTGCCAAAGAAGCGTGGCCAAACTTTAATTAAAATATTATTATATTTTTTTTGGGCAATAAAATGTTACTATATTTAGGCGAAGCTTTATTTATTTATTTATTTTGATTAACTTAGGCGAAGTTTTATTATATTTAGGCAAAGCTTTAAAATTATGTATCTTTTCGGCCGAAAATCCGTGTGGCGCAAGCCCATTAAATAAGAGGACGGAATCATTGAAGCCGCGGCACAGCAGCGAATTAAACAAAGAAAAGAGACAAAGCCCAAGATTCAAGCAAAGGAGTATACGTGTTATTGGGCTGAGTAATACTGACCTTGGGGTTTCATATTGATCAATTTTAGAAGTTCAGTTTTTATATTAAGTATGTAAATTATAAGTTACTTTGTAAGTATTAAATATATATTTTTATATTTATCTTTTATTGAATAACTATGGTGGAGAGAAATTATGAAGGAAAATATTTAGATGAGTATAATTTAATAAAGATAATAATAGAAAGTTATGATAAATTTTACAAAGTTTAAAAATTTTAATTACTTTTTTTTACGTGTGAAACAGTTAAAAGTGACTTGTAATAGAAAATAGAGGGAGTATAATGCTGACCTTTGGCATGCTTGGGTACTCGTGTTACGTTACCAAGAACCCAAACAAAAATTATGCCCAACAGGATCAATTATTCATCCTTTTATTTTCAATAAATCAACTACATGTCTGAAAAATTAGAGATTAAAATTAATTTTTCAAGAAGGTGAAAAAAATAAAATGTAATATATATTGAAACAAATTGTTAATCATCGCATATATATATATATATATATAGGACATTGAGTATGGTATTTGTTTAAAATCTTTTTTTTGGCCAGAATTTGTTTAAAATATTTATTAACCGCAGAAAAAGGTGAGGTTAATAAACATGTTCTATCCTATGTATGATTAATTAATTAATTTAGAAAAGAAGGAAGTATGGGTTGTTGATTGTTTTAAATTTAATACGAAATTCTTTATACGAAAATAATTAATTAATTAATTATTTATTAACCGCAGGAAAACAATGCACCTTTTTTTTTTTCACCAAACGTTTTTTTTCTTTTAAAATTCTTTGTAATACAATGCACGTTAAAAAGTGACAAAAAAAAAACACAAAAGCATACTGATGCCTGAGAATTAGATTGACCTAACTTTGATGAGAATGAACGAAAGCGTGGAGAGTGAGAGAATGGCGATGCCGTCGCAAGAGGAAGCTCATGCCCTTGAGAGAAGCCACAAGAAAGTCCGCACTGGGGATGGCCAAGCATCGAATGAACGTGTGGTTATCCTAAGGGAGGAGGACTGGATGCATGATAACCCTTCCCTAGGGGAGTCGGAATGTAAAAAGAAATCCTATAAGTAGGTTCGCTCTCATGACGTTGCTACTGAGAGCGACGAGGAGGATGAGAGAGATTGGTGGAGTGGTGAGGGCTGAAAAAACAGAATTAAGATCGAGAAAATGGAGAAGGGTCCTAAGATTGTTGTTTTGCCTGGGCTCAAGAGCAAGCTCATGAAGAGATAGAGGAAAACACTTAGTAGAGCCATCAAAATGGGTCAAGCTCGACGGGCTGACCTGAAAAGCCCGAAAAAATAAGTGGGCTTGAATTTTAATTTTGGGAGCAAATACATAATCTGAGCTTTTTAAGCATGGCCCGAGCGGGCCACGGGCTGGCTTGAAAGCCCGAGACTTTTTTTTTAAATATTAAAAAATACATATTATTTTATTAATTAGTGATATATAAATTGTAAAATTTAAATATTATGTTAATTTTTGATCAATTATGATGATAATTAGTTATATTAATTTAAATAATTTTATGAAAATTTTTATTAAAAAAACATAAAAAATATTAAAAAATTAAAAAAACCCACGGGCCGGCTTGTAAGCCCGATCTCGCGGGCTCGGGCTTAGTTTTCCAAACCCATTTGTCAAATCGGGCTTTTTGACCTGGCCCGATTTGACAGTACTAATTGTGAGGCTGTTGGGTCAGATGGTACGGGAGGATTACTTGGGTAACAAGCTTTAGCAATTATGGGGTAGTCGTGGTGAGGTTGAGACCATTGAGTTTGGCTCTGGATATTTTTTTGTCAAATTTCAAAACGCGGAGGACTATGAGTTTGCGTTAACAAGGGGACCATGGTTGATAATGGATCACTATCTTGCGATTCAACCTTGGAAGGCTGACTTTGATCCTGATGAAGGGGAAATATCCAAGACAGCTGCTCGAGTTAGAATTCCAAAGTTCTCATTAGATTACTATAATAAAGGCATCTTATATGTAATGGGAAACCATATCAAAAGGGTGCTGAGGGTTGACACAAACACTTTGTATCGTGCAAAGGGCTGTTTTGCTCGGCTATGTGTTGAACTTGATCTCAAGTCACCTCTGTTGCCATCTATCCTTATTAATGACAAGGAGAAAAAGGTCATGTATGAAGGTTTGCATTTGATTTACTTCAACTGTGGCAAATACGGTCATGATGTTGATCATTGTCCTCGACGAACCATAGGTAATGTGGAAACAGAGACTGGGCATGGAGGAGGACTGAACTCAGGTATAAATCAAACACAGTCACAAACGAGGTCTGGTAGTGGAGGTGATGCGTCAAAGATCTATGGGGAGTGGATGGTTGCACCAGAAAGAGGATGGAGCCAGCGGCTGGCAGGGTCTGAATTAAGATCGAAGGAATTCAGGCACGATGTTAGGAGTATATCTGATAGGGCAGTTATGGGGTTGCGATTCTCGGCATTGGAGATGGTTAACATCAAAGATTCTGTTGCCATTAATCATCAGGTCAAAATGCGTGCACCACTTAAAGATATTAGCAACGGACAATGTACATTGGTGAGAAGCCTAAAGACACGTGAGCAAGCTTTTGGGCAGAAATATAATAATGGGGTGCGTGATGGGCTTAAAAGTGACACTCTGGGCCAAGGCAAGGAAACTGTAAGTCCTATGGAGGCTTACTTGAATGTGAAGAATCAAATGATTAAGTTAGGCCTATACACTTCTAAATCTGCGAAAGAGATTTCTATTATGTTAATTCAGATATTTTGATAATTCTAAACAAATTAGCTTGGAAATCAATATTAAAGGAACACAAGATAAATGAAGAACAAAGTTGGAGTTTCCTAAAAATTGGAGAACTGTTTCAAATCTTTCAGGAATATATTTGTAAAAGAAGGTAGATAAGCTTTGAATTTTAATTCACCCAATATTAAATAAGATGACTAATTGAATGATGAACGATTAGCTCATGATTTCAAATTGATTTTTGTAAAAAGAGCTATCTTATGAAGATAAAACTTCCATTTCAAAATGATTCTAAATGTTCACTATGTTTTCATGAAAATGTTTTAACTTATGGGGATAAGGTCTCAATTTCAAAGATTTTTCTGAGTGTTTACTTTGTTTTCATAAAAACATTTTTCTTTATGCGCATAACCATTGAAGATTATGGGGATAAAGATTTATTCTCAAAGCTTTTCTAAAGTCCTTTCTTCAATTTCATAAAAAAGGATTAAAGTTATCCGCATAACATAGCTTGGAGATCATATTCTCAAGTCTGCTCATATTGTTATCTTGATAAAGTAGGTATCTTATTCGCATAATGGAGTGAACAGTGAAGGTTAATTGTACTGTGCAGCCCGTTATTCGCATAACCTAGGGAGATTATCCGAATAACGTATGTCACAGTGCACTTGGACTCTTCTCGGTTAAACAGGTTATCCGTATAACCTAAGGAGATTATCCACATCACCTATATTTCAGAATACTTGAACTTTTCTCGGATAAACAGGTTGTCTGCATAACCTAGGGAAGTTATCCATATAACCTATGTTACATAACTCATGGCTTTTTTTCAGCAAAATGGGTTATCCGCATAACCTTGGAAAGTTATCCTGATAACCTAAGTTTTACAAAAACTCAGTTTGAGAAAAACTTAATGTTATCTTAACAACTGAGTAGATTTTCATGAAAATGATTTTGAGCTAAAACTTAGTTTTTCTAGGAAGCATATTATTCGCATAACCTGAGAAGATTATCTGCATAACCTCTGTCAGATACATTTAATACGGTAGGTAAATGGTTATTTTTCTAAGAGTAACGACTAATCTTTGCTTCCAATGGATAGTTTCACTCCAAAACTATAAATAGGACATCATTTAAGATGTTGGATAATGAGAAAAACAAAAAATACGCCAAAACTCTGCTGATTCGATTTTAGATTCATTCAAATCTTACCTACCATCTGTTTAGTTTATTTATTGTACTTAAATTTTCAAATCCATTTTTTTGAGAGAGCTTTCATTCTGTAAATCTCTACACACTTGTAAATAGTACTTAGTGTAAGAATACACTAAGAAAGGTATTCTTACTCTTGTGTGAGAAGAGTGAGAGAGTTTGTTTCAGCTTAAAGTTTGGGCTGGTGTTGTACTACGGTTATTGCAAGAACCTATTCAAATATTGCAAGAGATAGTGGAGAAATCTCAAGTGGAAACTTGGGGACTGAACATAGGTTAAGTGGAGTAGATCGAATCAGGATAAATCACTGTGTCTTCTTCTCATTGCTACTTATTTCTTATACTCTATTTTTCGGTAATCACTTACTATCACTACTGTATTTCCTTTTTGCAGAAAAATTTCAAACTTCCCAATTCACCCCCCACTTGGAAAACTAGCTGAACTAACATATTAGAATGAGCATGGAGGTTGATATTTGGCCTAAATCATCAAAAAGATTCACTTGCATGGAGTTGGTGCCTGTGGTTGACAATAATGGGCCACTCCCTTCTCCTAATAGCAACTTGAACAGCGCCAATAACCCAATAGATCCTGGATCAGGAGTGGGGATGTGTTTTAACATACATTTGAACCCTTTGTTAGGTGATACTATTGATACTATGGGTGTTGACGTGGAGGCCGCGTGTGTGGCCATGGATCACTAAACTTTCAACATGTGCTTTAATTTAACTCTATGATTTTATTATGACATTAATCACTTGGAATTCAAGAGGAGTTGGTGGGCCATCATTCAGTCGTTTGGTACGTGACCTCCATTCTAGCTACCAAGTTCATCTTTTTGCTCTATTGGAACCTCGACAAAAAGGTGAGAAAGCCAAGCTTATTGCAGGGAGATTGAGATGGTCAAATATGCACTTGATTGAAACAAGAGGTTTTAGTTGGGATATCTGGCTTTTTTGGAAAGATGGTTTCGATTTTCAAGTCTTCTTCAAAACTGAACAGATAATCCATAGGAAAATGTGATGAATGGTTCCTTACGGTGGTATATGGTAATCCCAATCCTTCATATCGAAGGTCGCTGTGGCATGATCTGAATGAGTTAAGTAAGGAAATGGAAGGGAAATAGGTACAATAGTATAGAAATAAGTTTTGGGACTGTTTGTTTTTGGGCTCTAGGACCGTTTTAACAGAGGTCCAAATTTGACCGCTCCCGAATTCTTCAGAACCGCTTTATTTATGGATATAAGCGGTCTCGAATACTATATTTGGGGATTGCTTCTTTGCCATAAGCGGTCCCGAAGGCCTTTTCTTTTTTGACAAAAAATAAATATGATTTTTGTTTCTTTCTTGCATCTCATACTACCACATACAATACATTTTTTTAGGGCAAAAAGTTCAAAAATAATTCCAATATTATTATCAATATATCTTCTTACAATTCACTACAATATAAGCTATCCATTAACAACTACAAACTAATCAAAGCAGCAAGAAAAAAATAAAAAAAATATTGAACTTGCTACTACTTGGCTGCTAAACATTGCCATATGCCCCACCTGTAAACAAACCACCAAGAGCACACTACGAGTAAAACTTATTGCCTAACATGCATAAATTATATAAAAACAGGCCCAATAATGATTATCTGTTGAAGGACTTACCACTCCTTTTACCCTTTATCTTATGAAGTGGAGGTATAGATTCTTGTGGGTAAGTTCAGGCAAAACATGCGGGCTCTAAAACCTTGACATAAAATGGCAAATATCATATATATATATATATATATATATCAGATAATAACAAAACTTGGTAAGAATAAAAATTGCCGCTAAAAACGGTCCAGACAAGTAAAAAACATAAATTAAGAAGAATAAGACCTTGAACTTATGAGTCAAAACACTTCTTTAATATCTGCTTCTTTTAGCCATTGTACAAATGCCCATAGTCTGTTGAGAACTATGTAACCCTGTGATCAATAGAAGTGTGCATCACCAGCCACCACGAAGCCTAGATATATCCTTTGTCACTATAAATCCCTTTCAGCAGTAGCCAGGACTTCATCAAAAATAATTTTTGGACTAGTGTTTTATGCCATACAAGATATCTTTTTACCCAGTAAAAACCTGAAAAAAAAATAGGAAAATAGGGTAATACTATGATATTATCCCAAAAAGTTATTGACATGTCAGTATTTTAACTTCTATGTTTTCAGATAATAGTTTCTTGCAAGAGAAGTAGTCTAGAGACCAAACACTAGTTAGCTCACTTCTGGTGTTAAACATCTTTCAAACAAACATTAAGACAAACACATGGAAGACTAAAGGCACCCACATACACATTCATCACCATATGTATCATCAAACAACTATAATTCTCAAAAGTCAGAACAAAGTACAACAAAAGCTTGAAAACTTAGTGCAAGGTTAAAAACTTAGTACTAGTTAGAGAAAAGATATGATCAAGATGGCACAACAAAAGATTATACAAATAAAGAAATTCATCCTTCCAAATAATGATATGGTCAAAACGCTAGAGCTACTTAATCAAATTTTAAATGTAGGAACTCTTGGTTACCTTAGTGCAAGGTTAAAATGCCACTGCAATGCAATGCATTCTTCTAAAATGACGGCCCAATATATTCCATTCCTCCCTTTGCAACCCTGTAATGATGATATATCAACATTACAAACACACTTAACGTAGAAGTTGGGTAAATATTGGGATGGCTTGTTCTTAACTTTCCCCATAAACAAAAACATTAAAAGCACTTGTCTTTCCAACAAATAGAACATGCTAAGTCCACAACATAGTGTAAAATGCAAAGTAAGTGACAAATGCAATTAAAGGAAATGATAATTAGGTGGATAAAGTGAGGAGCATACCTTTTGGATAACTCGGAAGCTATACATTTGAAGACTTACGATAAGAACATGACCAGTAAGCTACTCAGGTAGTTCTCTTATTTCTTGTTCCCCTTTCTTCTTCTCTTCTCTCTCGTTACTCATGAAATCCAAATAAATGCAAAATCTCAACCTCATTCAACTAAAATAAAACAGAATCTATAAATCAAATACATAAATTCAGTAAAAATTAAGCTTTGAAAGAGCACTGACCTTCAAGCGGCCAAACCACGGTGAGTTGTTGCTAGAGGATGAAAGGCAACCTTCAAGCGGAGGTAGCAAACGGCAACAACGAAGGGATTTGGGCTCGGCAACAAGTAGAGGTGTGAAACAGTTAAGGGAAGGGATGAATAGATCTAGGGAATGATGATGGAAAGGGCTAGGAAAGGGCAAGACTCGAGAAGCCACAGATCTCCAATATACATATCTCAAAGTGAAATAGAACAAGCTACAGAACCAGAGCCAATGTTTTGAACTTGCCATCGTTTTGACAAATCTTGAAGGAAGACATCGAACTAGAAGCAAAAGCTACATAATCATCATTTCTCGTCTCAATTTGTTTTGGTGGCTGACGGGAACGACCGCGATGGAGGTGTGGCTCGTGGGCGTGGCGTCAATCAATCACAATGAAGGTGTGGGTTTTGGTTTATCTGTTTGGTTCGAAGGGAAGAGAGGGGAGGAATTTGAATGAAGGGGATTGGAGGGGAGGGGATTGGAGAGATTTTAAAATTCCCTTGTTTGGTGGAATTCGAGGGGAAGGGATTGAAGGAATTTTAATGAAATCTTGTTTGGTTAAGGAAGGGATTGGAGGGGATTGAGTAATCCCTAAAAAAAACCCCAAATTGGAGGGAAATGAAAAAGGGATGGGGGAGGGGATTGGGGGGAATTAAATCCCCTCCAAAAAACAGATCCAAACAAGGGAAGGGGATTAAATCCCCTCCCTTCCCTTCCCCTCCCCCTGAAAAAATCCCAACCAAACAGGGCCTTAGGGATTTGGCAATGAGGGAAGGTAAACAATAGAGGGGAGGTTTCGACGACATCAAAAATGAAAGGTAAGGAGAGGGGGAGGGTCTCGTTCAAGTTAAAAAAAATAAAAAAAACTACCTTGGGAACCAATGGTAAAATTAAACGGTCTTGGAGACCTTCGGGACTATTTACATTTTGCAATCGGTTCTTAAGGTCAATCTTTCCGGACCATTTCATCTTATAAGTAATCCTGAAGGTTAAATTGGGGACCACATTATAAAATAAACGGTCCTCAAAGTCTTTTCTGGACCGCTTTTCTAAAAGTTAGTCCAGAATGTGCGGTCCTAAAGGTCATTTTTGTGGTAGTGGTAGCTGCTGGTGATTTCAATGCTATGATGTAGTCGGATGATAAATGGAACGTGGGGGGACAGAGTACAGGTGGTGTGGACTTGGTTTTTCGTAGATGGTGTACAGATAGTAGAATGGTTGACATTGGTTTTAGTGGACCTTGCTTTACATGGAGTAGGGGAAGGAGTCACAGCAGAATTGATCGGGTTCTCATAAATGATAAATGGCATGAAGCTTTTCCCAATGCCTCTATAACTCATTTACCAAAGTTTAAATCTGATCATTGTCCTTTGTTGCTTAAGTTTGACAACAATGTTAATGTTAAAGTTCGTAATTGACCATTCCATTTATTTGCACCATGGGTGTTGCATAAGGAGATCATGATCTTTGTTGAGGCTAACTAGTCCAAGCAGCGAGATTGGAATGAGGCTATCTCTTCCTTTACAGAAAAGCTTATTCAATGGAACAAAGAGGTGTTTGATAATATTTCCAAACGGAAAGAAACTTTGTACAGAAAATTAGAAGGGTTGAATCACAAGATTGGTTTTACGAGCCCAACAGATAGCTTCAAAAAGCTTCAGGGTCAACTTTGGATCAAACTTGAGGAAGTACTTGCGCAAAAGGAAGTCATGTGGCTACAGAACTCATGTTGCAATTTGTATTCCCATGGAGATCATAACATGAGATACTTCCACTCTATGGCAAATAGTTGGAGAAGAAAAAACATAATTGAAGCTCTTTAGCTAGATTTAGGTGAGTGGTCTTATGATGCTGTTGAAATTATGGAATTGGGTACAAGTTTTTTTGAGACTCTCTACAAAGAGAAGGGGTCATCAGATCAGAATTTGCAGTTTGAGTATAGTTACCCCCCTCTTGAGAATGAATTCTTGGATGATATTGGAAGACAGGTGAACAGTCAGGAGATCAAACAAGCCCTTTTTTATATGAGTCCCCTCAAAGCTCTTGGTTCAGATAGGCTCAATCCTCTATTCTATCAGAGCCAATGGAACATTGTGGGAGGTTCAGTGATTGATAAAGTAAAGAACATTTTCCAAGACCCTTCTGTTGTTCGCCACATTAATAGCACTCACATTGTCCTGATTCCTAAAGTGGAACATCCCTAAACTATAAGAGATTTCTACCCAATCAGCTTATGCAATGTTATTTACAAACTTGTTACTAAGATTATTTTCGATAGGTTAAAGAAAGTTCTGCCCCTGGTTGTGGGCCTCAACCAGTGCAGCTTTGTGAAGGGAAGACAAAGTGCAGACAAAATCATCCTGGCCTAGGAGATTATTCACTCCATGTGAAGCTTGAAGAAGAAGATATGCTTTATGGCTATCAAGATTGATCTTGAGAAGATCTATGACAGGATTAGGTGGACTTTTTTTTTAATGTATGAAAGATTTGAATCTCTTTGTCTACTTGCAAGAAATTATTAAGGAGTATGTTTCTTCTCCAAGAATGAGGTTAATTTGGAATAGAGACAAAGCAAATGAATTCCATCCTATTTCGCCAAGGAGACCTATTGTTCCCTTACCTCTTTTGTGTTGGCTATTGAGAAGCTTGGGCATCTTATATAGGGTGCAGTGGCCAATGGAGATTGGTGGCCTTTTAGATTGAGTAAGAAAGGTACCGCCATTTCACATTTGTTTTTTTGCTGACTATCTCATTCTATTTGCAGAAGCATATATGGAGCAAGCAGGTATTATTAAAGCCATACTCAATGATTTCTGTGAGGCTTCAGGCCAGAAGATTAATGCTGCCAAGACACGGATCTTCTTCTCAAAAAACATAAATCATACCAAGGTTCATGAATTAAGTAGTTTCTTGGGATTTTCCCCTACCCCAAATCTTGGGAAATATCTAGTGTCCCAGTCAACGTATCAATTTATATTGGATAAATTGGATGCACGGTTATCTAGTTGGAAGGCAAATACTCTCTCTTTAGCGGCTCGTCAAACCTTGGTAGCCTCGGTTGCTGTGACAATGCCGTCTTATGCCATGCAAATGACATCGTTACCAAAAGCTACTTGTCAGGAGATTGACAAGAGGTGCAGAAATTTTCTTTGGGGTAGCACTGCTCCAGCCCGCAAGATCCACCTCATGTCTTGAGAGCATTTATGTAGAAGTATAGAAGAAGGGAGGCTAGGTCTAAGATAGGCTAATGACCAGAATATGGCGTTTATGATGAAACTTGGCTGGAATTTGATTAAACAGAGGAACTCGCTCTGGGTACAGTTCATGAGGGAGAAGTATAAATGTGGAGATGATGTGATTCCTAAAATTGAAAGCCGTCGTACGGGGTCACGCACTTGGAGGGGCATTAAAATGAATTGGGAGAGAGTGAAGGATAGCATTGCTTGGCGTATAGGCGGAGAGTACACGAGTTTTTGGAAGGATGCATGGGTCTATCACTTGAACAAGCTGGAAAACTTAGTTACTTGCGAGCTCCCGAATGACATAATCAAGTGGAAAGTCTCTCATTGCATCTCAGCCTCTGGTGCATGGGATTGGCACAAATTCAGCAGATTTCTCCCTCCTTATGTTCTGGAGGAGATAGCACGTGTTAATGTCGATACTGGCTTTGGCAGTGTTGACCCCCCAGTTTGGAGATGGTCTTCAGATGGAAAATTCTCCTTGAAATCGGCTTATAGATATGTACGGGGACAGAGTACGTCTGGGCCAAGGAGTTTCTGGAGGCACATGTGGAAACTCAAAGTTCCCCAAAGATACAGAATGTTTATCTGGCTATGCGCTAACAATAGGATTCTTACGAGCGTAGCCAGACAACAAAGAGGGTTACATGAAACGGGCACATGTGAGATATGCAATGGTGACCAGGAGACTTTCATGCACGCTCTTCGTGATTGTCCGCAGACTATTCCTTTATGGCTATCTATGGTTCCCCAGACGTTGCATACTCGTTTCTTTGGGATAAACAATTCTTTTGAATGGATCAAGTGGAACTGGGGTTCGTATGCTTCTGTTGAAGGGCATAATTGGAAACTGTGGTTTACGGTGATATGTAGGAATTTGTGGTTAGCCCACAATGAGCGAATTTTTTAGGGAACGAGACCCAACTGGGACGAAATCAAGTCTCGCTCACGAGCTTGTCTATCTTGGGCGCAGCCTGGTCTTGCTTACACTTTTGGCAATGGGAATCTGCATGTTAGGTGGACTCCCCATCCTGTGGGCTTTATCAAATTCAATGTCGATGGTTCGTTTCGTGCTACTGTTGGTGGTTGTGCTTGTGGTGGTCTAGCTCGGAATCACAACGGTGAGTTCTTACGAGGATTCAAGTACAAACTCGAAGTTGGATCTAGCATCTCTGCTGAAGCTTGGGGGATCTTATGGGCTTTGAAACTGGCCTGGGACTGGGGAATGAGAAGGATTATCGTCGAAAGCGATTGCTTTGAAGTGGTTTAGGCAGTTCGCAATAGCAACAGTACTGAACACCCGGATCATAGAGCCTTGCAGGAAATCCAGAGTATGCTCGAACGCGAGTAGGAAGTTGATATCTCTCTGTGATCGTGAAGCGAATAAAATTGCAGATATTTTAGCTGCCGAGGCTTGCTGCATGATGACGGACATGGCGGTGCTGCCTAATCCACCTGACGTGATTATGCATGATTTGCGGAAGGAGTTTATTTCTTTGTCGTCTTTTACAAATTCTAGTTGCTAGTAGCTTTTGATGCCTTTTCCATTAAAAAAACAAGTGACAAAAAATATATAAATATAAAATCATATGGCCATTTTTCATTATAGGCCACTTGAGGTAAAAAATAAAACATCAACATTAATAAACCCCTCCCGCCAAAAAAAAAACCCCTCAATAGTAACGTGTTTGAATTTTCTTTCTATAAACATTTAATTTACGACAATACAATTAAGAATGCTCAAGGGTATTCAAAATTGAAAGAAATATTCATCTCAATAAAATAGTAGCCAATTTAAAAAAGAAACACGTTTAGATAAATAATAAAGGAATAGCAACAAATTGGCAAAAACAAAAAAAAAATAACTAAAGGAACCTCAATAAGTTTTTAATACAGTTGATAGATAGTTAGATTCCTTAAATATATTGTCTTGAATTCAATCTCTAACTATTTGTATGGAAAAGACTTTATTGAAAGTAGGGGTGTGCATGAGTCGGGTTGGGCCGGGCTTCACCCCCACCCGATGCTCGACCCGTGCACACCCGAGTTAGGTACTGGGCCGGGTTGGGCCGGGCCGGTGCCACGTGATTTTTTAAAATATTAAAAATAAAATAAAAATTAACTTTATGTATTAATAAAAAAAATTAATTATTAATGTAAAAGTAGATTTTTTTAAAAATATAACGTTATGATAGAAATTAATTTTCTTAAAAATTATAAATATTTACAACTATGCATTATTTCCATATAATATTAAATTAAGAAATCAATTTAAAATTTTAAATAAAATTAAAATATCAAAACCTTACAAAGTTTTTCATAGTAATCAAATAATAAATGTATTATATAAGATATATAGAAAAAATCTTATAAAATCAATTAATATATACAAAATAATATATTTTTTTAAAAAAACATATATCTATATATAATTCGGGTTGGGCCGGACAAAATGACCTAACCCGAAGCCCGGGCCAACCAGAAATCAAGCCCAGCCCGGTTGGTCCAATAGGACCGGGTTGGACCGGGCTAACCGGGCCACGGGTTTTCTGCACAGCTCTAATTGAAAGAGGTAAAATCCATTTCGGTGACCCTTGCTAAAAGAAAAAAAAGAATAGTAATAAGAAATTTATTTTCTATATATACTTGTAATAGAAATTCAATTTAAAAAAAAACACAAGAAAATTAATTGGTAAAAAAAATCAACAATCACGTGAATATAATGATGTTCATTTAATTAGTTTATTGTATAATTATAAAACTAGAGTCTAGAAGTCACTTATGCAAATGCAGGGAAATTCTTATTTTATACACATTTTAGACAAAATAAGCATGGAATGTTCCTGTTTTTTTGGTCAGTCATTGAATGTTCAGTAAAGTAATAATAATAGTTATTTTTATTTGTATATACATAAATGATTCAAAAATTGAAATGGAGGTGGGAAAATTTGAATGAAACATATAAATATTCTGGGGAGAGAAAAATGCATGTAGCTCAACGTTAAAAGTAAAATTTAACAAATTGAACAAAATTATACTTAAAAAAAATGGGTTAGTAGATGCATGGATAGTAAAACAGAAATACTAATAAATTTTAATTTCTCATAATATATTGATTATGCAATATATATATATCTATATTATATACACCACTAACCTTCTCCCACATGTTGATTTGTACAACTATATTATTCTAAATTTAAATTTGATATTTTTAGGTGGACATTTTTTTTTATACGACTCTCTTGTATTCAGTATTATTTACTAATCCATAATTGAGTAATATAAATGCAAAATTTTTATTAACTAACAAAAAAGTCACTAAGCAAAATATCATGAAAATAAGCATAAACTATTAGGCTCATGTTGAAAATTTCGTTTCATATTAAATATACTGGCAACGTCAAGTGAATTTGAGAAGGGATGAAGGCGAGCCCATCGAGATACAATATACAAGGAGCTGAACTGGGCTACAATGGACTACATTCCGTGCTTTTAGATGAAGGCCCAGTCCAGCCATGATTACGAACAGTGGCGCAGCTAAGACCCAGTATTAGGGGTTGCAAATTAATTTTTTTAAAAATAATAATTGAAAAATTAATATGTTAATAATTAAAAAATATTTAGGTAGTTGAGCACATTTCCACAAAAGAAATTTTAGCATTTGGGTATAATAAATTTAAAATTTTGAGTTAAAATTTTTTGGGTTTTAGTTAAGATTTCTAAGATTTAAAATATTTTTGAACTGAATGTATGTGGTTTTGAATTAATATTTAAGTGGAAAGAAGCATTTAAGAAGTAGGGGTGCAAAATTTGAAGGATAGAGAATGCAAAATATTAAAGATAAATACACTTATTTGTAATTTACTCAAAAGTGAGGGGTTCATATACCCGCCCTCAATATAAAGTAGCTCAGCACTGATTACGAATATCTCAAGGTGTGCTTTTTTCCCTCCTTTCTGTGGGAGAAAGGGAGAGGGAGTGAGAGGTGAAAAGTGTACAATTCAATTTAAGTAGTATATATTTTTATAAAAATAAATGCATATAATATATTTAAAAGGAGACACAAAAAATTATAAATATAAATATAGGACAACTATATAAATGCTCTAGTTTAAAAAAAAATGTAAAACTATATTAATTCATGTCCCGGGATCTTTTGCACATTTTGTTGTTCATTGGCATATATATAGAGATGCGCAAAGTGAGTTCATCTTTTAAAAGTGTTTTGATTTGATTTGTATGATATATAGATCTTATTTTTTATTTTAAATTTTTTAAAAGAATAAGAATAAAAAATAAAAAGAATTTTTAAATTAACAAAGAAAAATAATATTTTCATTAAAAATAAAAAATAATATAAAACCATTCAACTTAAATTCAAATAAATTTTAGTATAACATGAATACCTTCCGCATTTATATAGATATATGCAAAAATATTTTATTCGTAATTTATATTTCAAAATTAAATTGAATAAATTCCTCGGAAGAGTACTTGGGAAAGTTGAAAGTGATGACTTGTCATTATCCCATTGGTCACATCTAGAAGAAAAATTGTCTCGTATAAACTCTCTATGACTTGGCACGAATGACAAATTAATAATTAATTAATTACTCTTTCATCCATTTTGTAAGTAATTTTTAAGAATTTTTTTTTATTTTTTTTAAAACAACCTTATAATATTTAATGAGATTATTTTATTTTATTTTTATTATTTATTTTTTATAGTAAATTATTATTAAATTTTTTAGATAAAAATATATTCTTAATTAATTAAATAATATTTAATATGAATCATATTAATATATTAAATAGAAATAAATAATATTTAATATTTTTTAATATTAAAAAAATAATTAATATCCTTAATCTATTGGAAAATAGTTGAGAGTGGTTGTAAAAAAGATCGAGTACATACGTTACATAAAATCCAACTCCGGACGATTCTCCTTTTAGAAACCTTCTTCCTTCCATTGGTTCTCTCTCAGCCAATGCTGCTGCTCATTAAGAAAGAGAGATATTCGCTGTTGACCCAGAGATCTAGGGTTACTTTGCAAGTCCATTGAATTTAGCCAAGAAATCTCTATCTCCTTCGATTTCAATTACGCAACTCTTTGATCTTGGTAAGTTTTCTAATCTGTTTTTCTCCATTCAATGATCCACAGATTGATCCCAACATACTTTTGAATTTTCTATCTGCCAATTTAGTCTCATAAAATGGATAGCAATTATTCTTCGATACCCAAAAGCTCATACGTAGAATTACAGCCTCAGTTTGATTGCCCTAACCCTTTAGATTCCCCAAGAAGATCCTCTTTCAATGAAGCTGGTTATTTGAGATCCAAGGACGTTGAAGGAGATGATATTGATGATGATTTTGAAGCTGACATTGATAATTATCCTCTTGTTGTCGTTGGGTCTAATAGTGGTTCTGGGGTACCTGGGGCCGTGTTCAATCTGACCACGACGATTATTGGGGCAGGGATTATGGCCCTTCCTGCCACAATGAAAGTGCTTGGAGTGGTTTTAGGGACGCTATTGATAATTTTGATGGGGTTTCTGTCAGAAATTAGTGTTGAATTGTTAGTGCGATTTACAGTTTTATGTAAAGCATCGTCTTATGGAGAGGTTGTTCAACATGCCATGGGAAGACCCGCGAGGATTTTGTCTGAAATCTGTATTATATTGAACAATGCTGGTGTTTTGGTGGTTTATCTGATAATCATGGGTGATGTTATGTCTGGTTCTGTTCATCATTTGGGGGTTTTTGATCAATTAATGGGGAATGGGGTGTGGGACCAGAGGAGGCTTGTGATTTTGGTTGTCATGGTGATTTTTCTTGCACCACTTTGTTCTTTGGATAAAATTGACTCGTTAAGCTTGACTTCAGCTGCTTCTGTGGCTCTTGCTGTTGTGTTTGTTGTGGTTGCTTTTGTTGTAGCTTTTATTAAGCTTGTTGAGGGGCGAATTGATGCTCCAAGGATGGGTCCTGACTTTAGCTCAAAACAGGCCATATTGGATTTGCTTGTGGTGATCCCAATCATGACAAATGCATATGTTTGCCATTTTAATGTACAACCAATATACAATGAACTTAAAGGTCGATCTCCTCAGAAGATGAAACAAGTAGGAAGGATCACCACTGTATTATGTATCCTGGTATATGCTTCAACAGCACTATCAGGTTATCTACTATTTGGGAAGGATACGGAGTCAGATGTGCTGACTAATTTTGATAAGGATCTTGGAATTCGTTTCAGCTCTACCTTGAACTATATTGTCCGGATTGGCTACATTCTCCATTTGATACTTGTTTTTCCTGTTATCCATTTCTCCCTGCGGCAAACAGTGGATTCCTTGGTGTTTGAGGGATCAACTCCTCTTTCAGAGAGTAGGAAGAGATCTCTTGGGTTGACAGCAGTTTTGTTGTTCCTCATATATATTGGGTCTACCATGATTCCAAACATTTGGAGTGCCTTTAAGTTCACTGGGGCAACAACAGCAGTGTCACTTGGATTTATTTTTCCATCTCTCGTTGCCTTAAGATTAAGTCATCAAGGGGGTTTGAGCCATTTAGAAAGGATTTTATCATGGCTAATGTTGATATTGGCAGGGATTGTTAGCATAGTTGGAGTCATTGGCAATGTCTATAGCATCAAGAATAAATCTGGATGAATCTTTGTTCATGGTTGTTGTTGCCAAGAATTAGGCAGAATTATGGAAGTTTAACACGAAATGCATTGGTGAGGAAGGTGATTTTGTTTATTGGCTTTGGTGTCAATGTGATTCAAATTGCCGATGCAGGATAAATACTTATTTTTCCCCTCACACTCAGCTACAATACTCAAGAGCTGCACATAAAGGCTTCTAAAGGTTCATTGTCATTATTCTTACTATTAATATTATTTTTTCTTATGATTCGGTTGGATACCATTTTACTATTTTGGGGGACTATTGACTGGTTTATTCAGGATGAGAGAAGTATTTGTTGCGGATGAGTTTTCTATGGTCATAACTACGATATAATAATCATTATTTTAGTCATCTATGCTAGTCTTATTTTCATGCTTATTCTTTTGCAGAAGAAGTATGGTTTGTAACATAGTATTGGCAGGTTTAACATAAACTCCAGAATTCATTCAGTTCCTGGCAGAAACCATGTGTCTAGTAACATGTTTTTCCAGTTTTCTTAGATGGTGCTCCTGTATTAATTATAATAATTAAGTATTTGAATAATTTAAGCTTTTTCTTTAATCATTAACCGTTTTACTTTGGCATTAGCTTTTCTTACTATACTTCCTTTAAAGATCCAACAGGAAATGGTCTACATTTGCGTCTGAAGACCATGTCACTTTACTTTTGCTCCTGCTTTTTCTCCCTCCCCTTCCCTGTTGATATGCCTTTTTAAAAGTAATAGCAGTTCTACATATATGAACTACTAAACAGTTGGTTGGAGTAGTTTGGTGTTTGTTCTCCTTAGGTAGGGTCTTGGGCTCGAGTTTTGTCATCTTGGGCTCAAGTTTTGTCCCCAGTTGCTGCTAAGAGTGCTTTACACCTATGTTATGCTGTGCGATACTATTAACTTCAGTCGACCACAAAGATAAAATGCAGTAATAATTTCTTACAGGAATCGTCTATGAGAACTCAAATGCATGACATATGGTATATATGTTGGTTGCTAATCGCTTTTCCTCAAGCTCTGAAGCAATTTCAAATCCAAACCCTTTAAAGCATATTGAAGGGATTTTGCCGGACAGAATTCCCAGCAGTGAGAAGAAAAAAAATGGATGATGAGATTCACAAAGATAGAGATGAATCTTACATCTAACTTTTCTTTATTTTAAAGGTGCATCTCACAATTTTCTTTTCTTTCTATCAGTTCAATTGAAATTTAAAATATATTTTAGGCGATTTGGACTGGGAGTTTGTCCCCTCCTTGTTGCACTTAACTTTCATTGAAAACAACTCAATCATGATAGAAAAAAAAAAAAAAAAAGAAGAAGAAAGAAAACAACTCAATCATGCTTTTTAATATTGACCAACAGGACACATGGACTAACGCGTTTTCAATCATGGGTGCTAATTGACTATATGGTTGGGCAAAGTGGGACGTTAATTTCTGGACCGCTCAGTGATGGATTTGTGATAATGTGAATGCCAACTGCCAGTAGGGTTTGCACAAAGGGAAGAATTAACCCAACCTGCGCTGTATTATCTAAGTTGATTTGAAACAGAACTACTTAACTTTCTCCATGAAGGGACACTGAAAGGCTTCAATTAAAGTTGGCTTAATTTGCGATCCCATTAGTTCAATTCAGAATTGGAGTTTGATTGGCTTCATCTTGCTCAAAAAGCTGGTTACCTTGAAAGCTGGATCCCATCCGCTTTGAACAAAGTTGACCATGCTCAAATTTACCTAATTATTTGACAAAAAGTATATCAAGTTATTACGAAGAACATCAGGAGCATTTCTAGTACTCGAACATCGAGAACACATCTAGATCTAGTATTCTTGTAATATTTTATACTTTTTATTGAAGTTAGTCGGAGGTAACTACGAAGAAATTCGGTTAAAATGCATACTTATTTTTTTAAAAAAAAACTTTGACTTTTTGGTGAACAATATCTGAAGAACTTTAAAATTTCACAATGGACCTCCAAGCCTGAAGTTGTGTATGATTAATTTTTTTTATTTTTTATTAGTTTGTTATTTTACTAATAATCTGATTCATTAAGGGAATTATATGCATATGATTCGAAATTTTAAAAAAATTGTACATCATTCAAAGTTCAAAGGATTTAATTGTACAAAAATAAAGTTTAGAGAAACACATTTAACTTCTTTTCTTTTTTTATCACAAGAAACACCAGGGCCCGACGAAGAATGTGAAATTTGGGGGCCAAATCATTTTCTTAGAGATAAGAAATATTATTAAAAACTTGGAATATATGAAAAATCAGATTTTTAATACATTTTTATGTATAACATTATATATTGACAATTTAAAAAAAATATTATGATAGATCTTTAAATTTTATTTTTCATTTAATATGATAAGTGTGTAGTATGTACACATATATGCTTGTGTATATACATATTACACAAACACAAAAATATTAGGAAAGGTTAAACCAATAAATATATGTATATTTGAGAACAATTATATGCAAAAACCAAATATAATATATTAGATGGGAAGGGGGTGAGGGGGCCACAGCCCATGTAAGCACCAACATGTGTTCGCCCCTGAGAAACACATTTAACTTCAAACATCAACTTTTGTAATAAATTAACAAACTAGTGACAAATATTATCTGTACAAAATTTTAAAAAAAATTCTATACATTTTCAGCTAATAAATAAATAAATGCAATGACATAGATCTAGAGGAGTTAGACTAATTAATATAAAAGAAGTTGCTTTAACAATAAGCTTCCACACATCACACGTGACCCATATTTTTACTTTTAAAGCTATATCATATCATGCTTCCATGCGTTGCTTGGGATAGAATTTGCATCTACGTTATCGGATTCTACCTTGATTCCCTTTATTATAACTTCTTTTGTTTCATGCTTAGTTTTGGCTACAAGTTTGAAGCTTTGTAATATGAATAAATCCTTCATAATTTGCACCCGCATTCATTATACTGAGCACCGATTAATCATTTCTCAACCAGCTTTGCTTGGTTTTGTGTCAACAAATATGAGTTAGGTTGGTAACTTGGAACCTAATGAAGAGCATAAAATGGGGTCTTTATTATGTTTTTATGATCACCCAGTACTCCGTTAAGTAACATGGGGTCTGGCTAAATCCAAAAACTTCGATTAATTCCCACTCTTTTTCACTCCTCTTTGCAGAAAAAACTCCAAATCCTACTTAATGAATGCTAGTATGATCAACAAAAGGCCAAATTTACTTCGAAAATTAAAATTTATTCGTACCCAGAAAGCGATAAGCCTTATTCACATGGGAGCAGTGCTAAAGGCTTTTTTTTTTGTTTTTTTTAATTTGGCCAAGTGCTATAGGGTTTAGATTTGTGTCGGCATGGATTCAAATTCAAATTGATAGGAGCATGTGAGGGTGAAGGCTAAA
The DNA here is from genome assembly GCA_026686845.1 of Adenanthera pavonina. Lineage (NCBI taxonomy): Eukaryota > Viridiplantae > Streptophyta > Magnoliopsida > Fabales > Fabaceae > Adenanthera > Adenanthera pavonina. The sequence goes on along the minus strand of JAIVEN010000011.1, from coordinate 2,375,480 downwards.
TTATGACACCAACAAAACTATTTTATAGTGCAATGCGAGATAAGGGATAGTGTTTGAGCCATTTACTAAATGTTGCGACAAGCTCTTCTGATTTCAAGAGAGGAGGTGGCTTGTCATGGAGCAAACAAATTTTTTTAAAAAGGTATGGCTTATTGTTTGTGTTTTCTTTGAGGTTCGCTTTTTATTTTGCAGAGGATGCAACAAGTATGGAAATCAATGAAATATCTATCACATGGCTGCCGACATTGGTGAGGAAAATCATTATTATTGTAACTGTAAATCAGAACTTTTGATAATGGCAAGTTTTGAAACGTACAAACTAATATATTAAAAATCATAGACATAGGTTAGAGACTAATTGGATAAAAGATGGCGCACAAAATCTAAGTCATTTGGTTATCAAAGTCAAAGTCATTTCGAATAATGGTGTTTTCCTGACTTGCCATTGTTTTCTTTATTCAAGTTTATCGAGAAAAAAGAAGACTCCAATACAGATGTCAAACTGATTTTTCTACATGATTGATACGGTTAGATTAAGTAATGGATTCATTATAGTTAGTGATGCTTTATTCTATGAAAAGGAAAAATCTCTTTTAAGTTAATCAATGTGGGAAATTTTAAACTACGTTTAACCTGTCAGTGAAAAAAATGCCCTGTCGAACCAAATGATTTTACGGGCCACTCTCAATAATTTGAGAAATTCAATATGTGGCATTGCACTCTTGTAATGCTCACGGGACTCTTACTTTTTACCCCCTTATGGGATTTAATACAAGTTGGAGAAATTGTGAATTTGTAGTGGTGTTTCATCCACTTTTCCCAAAAGGAAAGCGGAACAAGAAAGCAAAAGCCCGTATTGGAGCATCTTCCTTTGGACAAGTTCCAGAATTTATATAGCGGTTGGGTTGGTGGCAATGGAATGGAATGGAATGGAGGAGTTTGCTTTTAGTTTCACCTAAGCCCTTATCATGTTCGTTAAAATGCCTCAATGGGTTGAAAATGGGATAGTTTCTACTGTGTTCTTAACTATACACGAAACAAGTGATGGTGTCCCCACAGACCACCCTTTTCCCGAGCCGTGATTGATGGCATTACATTTCAAAAAAAGAAATTCTTTCATGCCACTCCACTCCTTAAAAGTTTGATGACACCTGGCCTCATGTTGGACGGAACATGAACATGGGCTTGCACTAGCATACCCCACATCACACTTCCTCTTGCCTTTTTCTTCAGTCACTCCCAACCCAAGATTCAACTAATACTCAACTTTCAAAGGCATAGCCACCCTCCATAATGTCTTATTAGTCGCTCTCTAGACTTAAACCATTTTCTTTTCAGTCTCTCTTTAAACTCCCTGCATACCCGCTTTTATATATCTCTCTCAAGTCTCAAGTCATATTTCAACAACACACATTCCTTCACCATGGATTGGTTCTCATGGCTTTCAAAGACTGACCTTGAGCCCTCCCTAGTGTATGAATATGGTCTTGCTTTTGCTCACAATGAGCTTGAAGAAGAAGACATAGTTTACTTCAACCATGAGTTTCTCCAGAGCATGAGCATCTCCATAGCCAAGCACAGACTGGAAATTCTCAAGCTTGCTAGGAAGGAGAAGGGAAAAAGCCCCCGTGCAGTGGCGAGGCTCATTGTGGCGATCAAGAGGACAAAGAGGTGCTTAGCTAATTACATTCGGACCTTGACTCACTGTGAAGAATCAGCTCTTGTGGTTGTGCCAACAAGGCGAAACAGTTATGGTGCAAGCTGGAAGAGTGCTATGATGATGAGAAACAAAAGGCTGATGATTGCCAAGCAAGAGAGGATATTTCTCACTAATGGAAGTCCAACAGTAGTGCCTGCTCTGCCTGGTCTTGATGGGTTTTCTAGTCCTATGTTGTACAGTGTCCAGAAGGAGGAAAAGATGGACGGAGATGAAGACGATGGCTATTGGTCAGCTGCTGTGGAAGAGATCAGGTGGGATACTTTGTTCAAGGATTTAAAACCAAACTGAAAGTTCTTCCTTTTTCTTAATTTTTTATTGGGAGAAAAGCAAACCCAGGAAAATGAACAGAAGTATTCAAATTCCACAAGGTAATTTTCCTTGTGGTTATCTTCATCCCTGATTTTAAATTAATGGGTGATAAATAAGGATTTTGGGGTTCTTCCACCAGGGAGATTTGAATATGTTGTCTATAGGATTTGCTTCTTACTTTTTTCTTTAGTGGTTGGTGGGTCATGCAGATGGGTAACTTTTGGCACCTTGTCTGATTTAGTCATGAGATTGTCTCCTTTACGTTTCTCTGTATGTTGAGGTCTTTTAGCTGGACGGTCCAAATCCTCTGGACGGTCCAAATCCTCAACTGTAACAGCGGCAGTGGGGGAATTGTGCTAGATTAGCGTCTTTATTGGGAGAGAAGGATTGAAATAGATGACTAGGTTTAGGTCCGTTGCTAGATTAGCGTCGGCTTGAGGCCTTGAGCTTTTGCACTGTACAGTGCCTTGTGGTGACAATGGAAATAATTTATTAAGAGTAATATTTAAAAAAATAGTATTTAATAATAAAAAATAAGAAAAAAGGTAATATAAAATTTGGATTGTCCTATATTTTGTATGGACAGTCTAGATCTAATCTCAAAATAAAAGTACCCTGCTGTATTGACTAGTGCAGATAAATTGGATTTGGTGACAATTGATATTAGTGGAGTATATTTAATATTATCTTCGGTCCTATATATAAGACCTTTTATCTTTATATATAAAATTTTTTATCTTAATCCTAAATATAAGACCCTTTACAATATATGAGATAGTATTTATTATACATTTTTAAAAAATATCCCTATTTAATATATCTAAAAAGAGAAAGAGAGTAATTAAATAAGAATAATTTTAAAAAAATATTAAAATTTTTAAAAAAATTAAGATAATTAATTAATTTTAACTTTTTTTTCTTAATTCAGATAAAAATGATCTTAAGAATTAGGGAGCACTTATTTGGGAGTACTTATTTGGCAGTTAATACTAACAGTTCATTAGGCAGAAACAATTTATTCTGAACTCGGCAACATCATGATTGAACAGTCAACAGTCAGGCACCATTTAATTTATATTGTCAGATCATTAGTAGTCTGGCATCTCTTTCCAGTTACTGCGCCAGCTGCTTTTGGGAACTGGGCAATCTTATCTGATTCTTATGGGCATCAGAATGGGTCTCAGAAGATAAGACGACGGAAATTAAGAATAGTAAAATTTGTATACTTTAACTACTCCAATAGCATCGAATACATCAACCACTGAATTTTTGTGACTCACCACAAAATCAAGAAGCAATTTTTAGGAACATTACGTGCACCACGATAAAGAGTAGGAAGCCATTGAAAAATTCCTTAAAATGAGTGTTTCCAGAATCCACTAGCATTTATTTTAACGATATTCAATCAACTATCTGCACCAATCTCGAGGACAAGAATGAGCATAGGAAAAATTTCTTAATATTAGGTCTAGGAGTAGTAATACTTTCTCAGTTTCAATTTATAATGCACTTTTAACTACCGTACACAGATCAAAACAATAATTAATAACTAATAAAATTTCTCATCTTTTCTCAAATTACCTTCATTAAATCAAATTACCTTCATTAAATGCTTTGGGAATGAAATATTTTAATAATAAATAAATATTTAGGTTTATTAATTAGGGACAATCTTAGAAAGAGAAAAAAATTATACTACATAATCCATAAAGTGCACTATATTATGAAACATTAATTTCTCAAAAAAGTGCACTATATAGCAAAATTGAGGGAGTACTATACTTGTAAAACTAAAAAAAAGAAAAAACTAAAACCACAGCAGCATTGCTCGGAACTTGGAATCAGATTCTCTCCATCCCCAACCCCCCGCCACTCGAGATCCTACTTAGAAGGATTTTCTCCACGCCATATGCCATGAATGTATTTTACAATGTAGAGACCATCCTTCGAAAATATCAAAGGACAAAAATGGGGAAACCATGTTAATTTATCCACAAGGAATAATGAAAATAATACATGTCTTTTCTAATACATACAGCATTACTGCATTCCAGAACTTGGATTTTGAGAGTTCACTAAGAACCAAAAATATTGACTCATTGATAACATTCTGGGAATTTTCAAGAAGTAACACATACGATCATGCTTAAATAGATTCTCTATAACTTATTGAACTATGCCTCAGGAATATTGGTACATCTTGTGTCTAGCAGATACATTTTTCACTGATCAGTGATCTGAAGCTCGAGGGAGACGAAAAGAGCCCCCAGCATACAGCATTTGATAGACTGGCCGTATTCTAACTGTCAAAATTATACTCAAGATGGTGCCTAATCCACAGACACCAGCCAGAACCAGAAAGGTTAGCCTGAAACAATTTGGTCCATAGCAGGTGGATCCTCCATACTTCGAAGCTTCTGCATCATATACATAACCAGCTAACAGAAAAGAGAAAAGAAGAGCACCAATCGGATTGCCTAGTGACATGAAACTACTGATAACACCAAAGTGTTTTAGACCGAAAAGCTCAGACACAGTTGGGATCATTATAGAAAATTGAACCCCATAGCAGATTCCAAGCAAAGCCGTTGCAGCAAAAAGAGTGCCATTAAGAGCTAACGCAAAGAGGACAAATGTTAAGATCATAATTATCTGCGTACAAGTCATCCAAAATGTTCGAGGTAGTGTCATTGACCTGCCATGAAAATATCCCATCAATATATACCCAAATCAAGTATAAGATAATCACACGTAGTAGAAAACAAATGAAATTGTGTTAAGAGGTTAATACTAAACAGCTAAGTTAACCAATAGCAAGAGAGAGAGATAAAATATAAGCATGTCATGCAAGGTCAATGCAAAGCTAGCAACTGTTTAAAACTGTCCAATGAAGATGAAAAGTATGCTAGGACTATGTTTGGTAGAAAGGATCCATTTTTTAGGGAAATGGAAAGGGAGAAGAGGGTTCCTAAGAAATTATGTTTTATTCATAGAAAGTTTAAATAATGTATACCAAACAAATTTTACAAGAATTTTTCACTACCTAACAAAGTGTTCAGAAACAACACCAGCACCAAGACGACCAACAAAGTTGGAAAAGCTAAAGAGTGAGAGCAATATGGTTGTATTATCAACACCTAGAGCAACCCCAATTTGAGCTAAATTGTTGAGAACTGTAACTCCTGAACCAACCCCTAGAAAATAAACAAACCAAAGAAGCCAGAAATCAGCCTTGATCAAAGCCTCACAGAAGTTGAAATCTTCCCCCCTTTTAGGCCTTCTTTTCTTCCGCACTGCTCCCGCCCCCTCTGCAAGAAGTATCTCAATATCTGAAGCATACTCATTTTCATTGAAACTTCCAAGACATGCAGCTGAGGAAGATGGCATCAACAATGGATCTCTATGGGTCAAATCATCATCCGATACCAGCTGACCTGAAGAACCATCCTGCGGTCCTTTTTCCTTAGGATTGGCAGGGAATAGTGTCATTTTAACCGGAATTGCAAGTGGAGTCATCAAAAGTATAATCATTATGGCAATTAAAATATAGCAAACAGTATCACTGATGGAAATAATCTCATTTAATACTGTGGTAATGACAAGATAGATGGCAAGTAAAACACTTGCAGCTTGTACTAAAATAAAGTGGACATGAATTGAGGAGTCTTCCCCAGAAAGAGGAGTACAAGGCTGAACAAAGTACATTAAAGCTAAACATACAGCAGGAACTCCAATTGCAAGGAAGAACAACAGTTTTGAAGAAGAACTTTTAAGTATCGTGCTATAAATCAATGTATATACTGCAGCACTAATTCCCACATAACCTTTAAGAATCCCCGAAACACTGCCCCTATTGAGAGGGAAGTTCCTCATGTTCGTAACAAGCATGGCTGTCCCAAACCACGCACAACTATTAGTGGCAATACAAAGCGCAAGCCATAACTGCAAAACCATGGGAAGAGGTTAGACACGCATATGCATGCAAGGAAAGCTGCACAGTAAAACACAGAACTGACAGAAGCATACTGATAGAAAAACATGTCAGCAGAAAAACATGTTGATTAAGAAATGAATGAGAAAACGATATTCTGCAACAATGGAGTCAAAGGTGATAAATATCTCCTAAACGTTTTATCGGAAAGCTTCCATTTCATTACAACACTTTGTAGTTCTGACAGCAAATGTACTCATTATAAAATGAAGACAAATTAGTATTAGGCCTAGTTCATTATCAATGCATCAGTATCTTGCAATTTCAGTCATTGGGTCCTCTACTACATCTCAAACGCTCTGGACAACTGAAAATTATCATGCAATGGCACTATCAATCTTGTTTTTACATATGATTAAATGAAAAGTTCTTTTATAAATTGCACAGAACTACAAAAAAACCCTGGCTCAAGTTGTTCAATTACGCAGACTGAACCACAAGTAGTCATGATTCATGAAACTGGGTTCCAAAGGCTACTGCTCAAGATAATCAGCTGGCTAAGAATACCAGTTTGACTAATCCTGCATCAGATCCCCAACTCTAAATAGTTAATGCATTGCTTAAGATGATCATTACTCGAAGCTAATCAGCTTTCATTACAATATGGTTAGTTATCCGAACTCAATTTCTTGTGACGGTATTTAGGATCTTAAGATTATGTTAGAAACAAACAAAAATTCCTAGCTTGTTTACCCAATGTCGAATTCTTTCACCACACTGTTAACTTTAAACGAACTTGTAGGCTACGTCCTCCATTAGAACTTGTCACCCTGTTCTACAACAATAAGTTTCCTCCCAACACCCCAAGAAGCAGATCAAGTATACAGTGGTATCCACATGTCAGTAAATTATCAGAAGAGGAAATTAAGTATTTTCCAGGGGAAACATCTACCGAACAGGGTGAACGATCTGATTGATATAAAATGGAGAGGCATACAACAACTGTTGGAGAGAAGAATTATCCAGGTACGGCAAAACAATTGAATCCGTCCAGCAATTCTTTCAATAGAAACACCATCTTACTTCAAGCTTTAATTCTAGCAAATAACATTCGATCCATTAAATCCATCGAGTAATTGTTTCTACCAAGGTAACAGTTTGATTCAAATTTTAATTGTAGGGGATACAAAATTCGATCATAAAATGAGAGAGACAGGGCATCTGAATTACCAGAACATATGGCAAGCTCGAAAGGGTTTGGCTAATAACGAGCCAGATAACTCCATAACCCACGAAACAAAGCACTGAACCAATCAGAATCAAAGCCCAAGGAGGGAGCTTATTGCAGGCAATACCAGCAATCAAACTCACGTTTTCCCCGACATCATTAGCCACTCCAAGCATAGTCACTTGTTGCTGATTGAGACCCAGTACGGATTTGAGCTCAGATGAGTAAAGTGGGAAGTTGTAGGAGTTCCCAGCAGCGATTTGGACCCATACTGCAGCCGCAAGACCCACCCATGGTGGTCTGCTCCCAGCTTTAAGAGCCGGTTTGGGCATCTCTAATAATCACAGATATTGCTTCAGGTGATTAAAAGAAGAGATTTTTGGGGTAGCTTTGAGAGCTGCAACTATCCGTTTCGGGATATAAAACAAAATCGAGCAAAAGCGCAAGGTTGAAGATTTGAGCGGAGTGCGAGGGAGTGTGCAGTAGGTGGGACTTGGAGCGTGATGAGATATTCAGAATTAGTGCGTGTTGAAGTTTTAAACACTGTGACTCATAGTCTAGGAGAATTTCTGAGCCACTTTTTCCACAAAATCCAATACATTTAAACGCTAATCATGGTAGTGGGGGAAAACATACTTATCCGCTCATAATCATATTCATGTCGATATAATATACTTCCACGTTGTAGTTTTATCTGTCATATTTAGGATATGTTTTTCTTTATTTATCATTTTAAATTTTAATATAATATTAATTACTATTTTTTACTTATACCCTTATTTATTATTTTAAAAATTAAATTGTATAACATTAATTACTTTTTTTTACTCATTTTAGTATATATTATAAGATATTTTATATCAATTATATACATATTAAAAAAATTATTTTTCACCTAAAATCAGTACAAAAAATACAAGTATTTTTTTATTTTATCCTTATTGAATATCCTATTCTATTATCATTATAGGGTGATAAATAAAAGGTAGGGATGAATTAAAAAATAGGTAAAATGGAAAGAAAAATACTCAATAATTTATATTTTGGATCAGAAACTTATCATACAAAATATTTTATAACATAGATTGGATGAAGTATTTATTTACTTTTATAAGTGCATATTAGTAAATTTTAAAAGAACTCTAATATATTAATTGTATTTCTTAATACACATGATAAAACCTAAAAAATATAACTAAAAGAAACAGAGGTAGTACCAATTTTATGCCTTATGCCACAAATCTGAGTTAATCTATGGGTAATAAGGTAGTATAATTACTTTCTTCTATCCTTAATATAATATTTTTTAATTAAATTATGCAAATTAAGGATGTAAATTAAAGTTAATTAACTACCTCATTTTTTTTACAAAATTTGATATTTTTTTAAATTATTCTTATTTAATCCTTTTTTTCTCTTTGTAATAAATTAAATAAAGACATTTTTTAAAAATATGTAATACTCTCTTTAGTTTACAATATAAGGTGTGGGACCCCTTTTTTTTTGGTTCATGATATAAGATATAGAGATTCAAATAGATAATTTTTTTTTAACTATATTTAACTATGTGAGTTGATTACTTACCTCTTTTTTACACTTGTAAAGCTCAGTATTACTTAATTTAATTATTTTAATATTTTTTTAATAAATATAGATAAATTTAAAATTTTTAATATATTTAAGGATATTTTTAAATTTTTTTTAATGGGCATGAAAATAAATTTTATATTTTATAATATAAATTGGAGGAGTGAATACTATATGATATTTTAAAAGTGGCTTTATATGTATGATTAAGGTACGATACTCTATATATCTAGATGGAGGGAGCACTATAATGAGGTGGTACTAGACACTTGTCGGAGTGGTTATGGCCTCGTAAACCATTGTGCCAAATTTTTCTGTGCCAAGCAAGTCGGATAACAAGATTGTTCTCTTATAGTTCATTCAATCCTTATTACAGGATGTTACTTAAAAAGTTTATCTAATCTATAATATAAAATATTTAGTAATAAATTTAATTTTAATTTTAATTTTATTTTTATTAAATATTTTTATTACAAGTCTTAATTAATTTCTCTTTCTTTCTACTATTATTATTAATTTAATGTATTTTTATTCTCCCCTTAAGGGCAAAATGGAAATATCAGAATTTTTTTCATCAATTTTAGACTGTAACCAACTTTTCTTAATCTACGTGCAGTAGTTAAAAACATCTTATAATAGGGACTGGCGGGAGTACTTCCTATTATTCTTAACATAACACCCCTTTAATTAAATTACGTGAATTAAAAATAAGAATTAAAATTAATTAATTATCTCAATTTTTAAAAAAAATTTAATATTTTTTCAGAACTACCCTTATTTAATCTCTTTCTCTTTCTTTTTAAATATACTCCCTCCGGTTCTATATATAGGACCTTTTACTTTGATTCTGAATATAAGATCCTTTATACTATACGAGGTAGTATTTATTATACATTTCCAAAAAATACCCCTATTTAATATATGCAAAGAAAGAAAGAGAGAGATTAAATAAGGATAGTTTTGGAAAAATGTTGGGATTTTCGGAGAAATCGAGATAGTTAATTAGTTTTAATTCTCTTTCTTAATTCGCGTGATTCGGTTAAAATGACCTTATATTAAGGAACAGAGGGAGTATTAAATATAGGCAATTCTTTGAAATGTATAATAAATACTACCTCATATATTATAAATGGTCTTATATTCAGGATTAGGACAAAAGACTCTATATATAAGACCGGAGGGAGTAGTAATTTATACTACTAATTTAAATACATAAGTAAAACATAAAATATTATGTTATTCCTTCTTTATTTTAATATAAAACTACTTTAACCAAATTACATGAATAAAGAATGAAAATTAAAGTGAATGAAATATTTTAATTTCTCCAAAAATTATACTTCCTCCAGTCCTATATATAGGACCTTTTACTTTGATCCTGAATATAAGACCCTTTACAATATATGAGGTGGTATTTATTATACATTTCCAAAAAATGCCCCTATTTAATGTATTAAAAGAGAAAAAGAGAAAGAATAAATAAGGGTAGTTTTGGAAAAATATTGGGATTTTTGAAAAAATCTAGGTAATTAATGATTTTTAACTCCATTTCTTAATTCACGTGATTCGATTAAAATGATCTTATAATAAGGACCAGAGGGAGTAATATTTTTTTCAAAATTACTCTTAATTATTTAATATTTTTTCTCTTTTTATCTAAAATATACTAAATAAGAATACTTTTTGAAAATGTATAATAAATATTATTTCGTATATAGTAAATGATTTTATATTTAGAACCAATAAAAGATGTTCTATATTTAAAAATGGAGGAGTATTTATATTCTAAAACATCTTTTAAAAAGATTAAGAGAAGAGTACACTGTACAAATGATATTGTATAAACGGCATTTATATCAATTTAGTGTTCATTTAGATTATCTTTTTTTAAAACATCTGTTAGAATAATCATAGTTTACAAAAATAAAATTAGGATAAAAATAAAGAAGTTTATCGCAAATATGTTTGAATAAAAAAAAATAATGAGTAAAAATTATGGTTTGGTAAACTAAACAGATACTTAAGGGCTATGATTCACCAGCAAATTAAATATTAAATTGATTTAGGCTGATGTCATTTTAATACAACAATAAAATATAATTAGGAGGTGGGCATATTGGTTCTCTAAACTATTGTTTTTTTTTTTTTCCTTCCCCTACTCCTGAATTGTTGTCGCTCTGCTTTTGCTTCATACTTTGGGGCATGATTAAAATGAAGACGTTTGTTTGACCTTCATACAAAACATATGTGGTGGCATGGCATTGTTCAGTTTGTGTGTATGGGGCTGTATTTAGATTATTCTTCGTCATGGATCAGTGCCGTCTACCAGTAGGGTTTAGGTATGATGAGTGGCGAGGCGTGGGTCACGGGAGAGGGGTAAAGTCAATGGACTGAAATTAATGGCCAAATGCAAATCCAAACATTTGAATGGAACCTTAATATTAAATTATTTGCTTTAGTTCATATTACAGGTAATTTTCAGTAGTCTCACCCATGTTAAGAAATATTAGTTATATATCTTAAAATTCTAAAAAAATCTAACATTTTAATTTTACTTATATTAATTACTAAAAAAAGTTGTTTTGAAAATTTATCCCCTCCCTCTTTTTTTTTTCAATTTACCAAATGATAATCAATAGAAATAAGAAAGATAAATTCCTGCTAAAAATTACATAATCCCTTATATTTTGAATCAAATAAGATTTCTTTTATAACTCTTATAATATGAACAAGAGAAAGTATTTATTAAGACCCATACTTTGACTTAATTGTTAAGGATATCATTTTCTTAGGTTGGTTTCAGTCTACCTCATGGTTGGGTTGTTGCGGACTTAAGACACATGTATGTATTCCTTCTTTTGTAAATATAAGATACATTTTAAAAATATTATTTGATCATTTTTTGTAGTATTATCTAATACACTAATTATATTTTTCCTTTCATAGCTTGATCTATAATTAATATATGAGAGATAAATGATATGGAAAGTATGAGAAATAATGTAATAAAAAATGACAAATAATGGAAAATATTGAAATTTCTTGACAAATTTAATTATCTAACTCATTTCCTTAAGATGCATGAGGTAGTTAAAAGCGTCTTATATTTAAGAGAAATGAAAGTATGTATCCCACCGTGAAAAATTTAAAAAATAATATTTTATTCACTTATTAAAAAATAGATCTTTTAATTATCAATTATTTAATAGTATTCTTATGTATTTTTTTCCCCAATTGTTTTTGTTATTTTACTCCGTTATCAAAGTATACACATTTTTGGCATGTTTTTATGAGAGATTAATGAATAAAGATTCTAATATGTCTACTTAAAAATGATGAGATTTAGAGACCTAAAAATTGAGACATAACATTTTTTTTAAAAAAAAATCTCAAAATGAAAAAAAAATGGAGCGAGGGGGAACATTTGATGCCATCTTGTAGCTTAAGCGAAGAGCTGAGGTTAGAATTAGAATTAGAGAGAAAGTGGTACCGTTCTACTAACTACTACTAGCTACCACAAGAGAGAGAGAATACAAATTGAAGTCAGCTTGACAGAGGAGGGGCAGCTAATAATTTAGGAATTGATGGCTTAACGATCATATCATAAATAGGAACAGAAGGGGAGGATACTGACTAATGAACTCAAAATCAGATATGATATATTATGAGCAACTCTATTTAATAGATCTCAAGTTAAGTTACCTTCGTCTTCCCTATACCTGTGAGGCAGGCTCCTTTTACCTGCATTGTCTCTTCATTGCTGCAATTTTCCCATCCTATCTCTATCTCTATCTCATCCAGTTTTGCATACAATTAAATAAAATAACTTCCCTTCTGCCGTGACATCTTTTTTCTCTTTTCAAAATTTACATAAAATCTATATCTATATCTATCTATTCCTAATCAGGTTCCTTGACACAAGGATCCATCATCGAACGACAACGCCATTCAACAAAAGGATTGGGAGAATTAACAACTTGTATCGAAGGGAGACAATTAGATTCAAAACATATGTTTTCCAGATCATTGTCCAATGCATATTGAACAGCATCTAACAGCGCTAAATTCCATCTAACACAAAGCCATGATGATCTTAGACAACAAAGCAAGAGGCAACCTCGCCAAAATTTGCGTTAAAAGCAGCATCATGAGTGTTAATCTTGAGTTATTGCATCTAAGACTTCACTTTGTAGGAATTCTTGAGTCACTGCATTTAATATATTTTTTCCTCCTTTATGGCGTGGCACCCACTGGAGAAAAATAACTATATGTGCACCGAGAGAAAATGAATGATGATGCTTTCTATACCTTAATTAAATTTATATATTATATCTCAATGATATTTTTAAATATAAGAATATGATTATTAAACTTAAGTTGAAATTTGAATTGACAGATAAAGGATAATTAAATTTACATATTACTAATGAAATAAAATCCTAACAATCTCTTAAATTATTTTGAAATAATGCCAATTTATGCACTTTTTTTTCAATCCAACTATATTAAATCTTTATCATTAATTCCTAATTGATAATATTATTTTTTTATAATTGCATTTTAATTTTATTTTAAATCTTTTCAGCTAAGAATTATTTAATCTTATTTTAAATCTTATTATTTATGTTTATCTTTACATTTCTAATTTTTAATTCACGTATTACATTTTTCATATATTTTTAATTCCAAAAAATCTTTTCATTTTATCGTTTTAAGATCTTTATCTACTTTTTTTCTTTTACAAATATTAACCAGTTAGATCCTTTTTATTTATTAGCCAACAAAAAAGTATAGAATCTTTTCTTGTGTTCTTCTGCTACTTTATATCATACAGAGTAATAAATATCATATCAGAATTTCTCCAAAATAATTAAAAGTGTGAATCTCTGTGGGCAATTAATGTGATATGAAATTCCTTTTGATTCTTTCTATGTTGATTCATTTTTTTTACTATTGAATCTAAGGATGTTCAAAGATGTAATTTGGTTTAGTTATCAGTTTACACAAATTGGGGTCTTTTTGGTTTTTGTGATAAGTGTATTTGTTTTTTTTTATTGGTTTGGATAAGGTTGAATGATTTTTTTTAATTTTTGTAATTATTAATTTTTTTCTTATATATATATATATATTTGCTTTTGAAAGGTTTTTACAAAGGGATAAAAGAAAGTTTGTATAATTTCAGTAAAATATAATTGCAAAATATGAATTATAAAAAATATAAGATAATAATAATGAAAATTAAAGATTTTATAATTTTTTAAATGAATCAAAATTAATTTTATTATTTTTTGAAATTATGATTAATTATTAATTTTTTCAAAGTTATAATTTCATTTTTTTAGAATTTAGATTTTACAAGAATATTATATACTTGTGATTGTGATTTTTAGAAAACATATTTTTTTAAAATATTTATAATAATTGTAGAAAATATAACTAATAAGGGAAATTGTCGTTGGACTCATCATCCATGGACTTTTATTATGTATGTTATAAGCCACTAAGACTAATAAGAAGATTTAATTTTGATATGTATTAATGAGTATTATAAATATAAATATATTAAATTAATATAGTAGGTGTGGTTAGGTTTGATTTAAACTTCAAAATTTTAAACTGAACCAAACCAAATTGAATCAATTTCCCTATTACAAAACCAAAGCAGACATTATTTTAATTCGGTTTTTGTTAGTTTGGTTGTTTTTGTTAACACAATATTTTGTCTGGTACATTTAAAAAATAATAATTTTTTATTTAATAAAGGTGAAAAGAAAAAGGGAGTTTTCATAAAGATAAAATAATAAACGATTATAACATCTTTTAAAGATTACGTATCTTGAAGAGTAATGATTTTCTTATTTTTGAGATTTTTATAAAAATAAAAAAATAATATAATAATAGTAAAAAAAAGAAAAAATAAAAAATAAAAAAATAAAGAATGAGATTTGATATCAAAATAATAAAAAAAAAAAAAGCAAATTAATCAAGTTTAATGAAACAAAATAAAAATAATAATAAAAGAAATTTCGAGATTTGGAGCATTAATTGTGATGACTCTTTTTTGGTACTATAAATAGTAGTAGGGAGAAAGGAAAAAAAGCATCAAGAAAAAGTGGAGAGAATTGATAGAGTCATTATAAATGTTGGCAAGCATTAGTGAAGGAGGATTTTTTTTAATTTGATAGTCTCTCCATCCTATATTATAAAGTAATATTTGAAATTTTACACATATTAACAAGTGAAAATAAGAGTACTAACTTCTACAAAAAATTTTAAACATTCCTATTTTACTCCTATTGGATACTCTTCTTTTTATAATTTTAACATAATTTATAATACTATACATTATATTAATAAGATAAAAGTAACAAATAAAATGATGTTACCTTATATTAAGGAACAAAATAATCCCTATGGTTTGGAAGTTTGTTTTCTTTCTGCCTTTATCTTGTTGCACTTTCTCCATATGCATTGCTTTGGGTTTCACATTCTCTCATAATATTTTAGAAGGTAACGTGGGAAGTAGTGGGAAAGGAAATAAAAGGGTGAATTTTTGTAAGAGTGAGTAATGTATCAATGGTTGCACTTGATTGGCGGCGGATCCCTCACCAAGATCCATTTTTGGCTCTCGATATTGGGATATGGACGAGGTGGTATATTTGCCTTAATGACTATGATTACAAAGCCTTGGCAAAGTTAGCTTGGTAAGTCATCTTGTTATTTTTATATGATGGATATGATGGTGACTTTATTTCTGATGTGGGAATATTAATTCCACCAAGTAAATTTATAATTATGTAAATCTTGAAAGATTTTTTATTTTTATTTTATTTTTTTACTTTATGTCCCTTTTTGGAATTTGTCACGAGTGTTACAAAAGCTCTGTGAGAATTTAGGGCAAAGCCAATGCAGTCACCAATATTAAAAGATATTCTTTGGGTCAACATATATAAAAAAGAATCTTTCTTTTATAAAGATTTTCTTTTTTACCCATTCAAGAAGTTTGCAATGAGTAATATTAAATTATTATTGTAAATTTTAGGGTATTTTTCTCCTTATCCTTTTCTTTTAATAAAAATTATACCTTTTCAAATAAAAAAAGTTTGTAATGAGTAACATTAAGATATTATTGTAAAAATTTAGGATTAATCTTTTCCTTTAAATAAAATCTTTTATAAAAATTCTACCTTTTCAACTAAAGAAACAAAAGATTACATTTTAAAAAAAAATAATTTTTTTGCAATTAATTTAATTTTTTCACAATTAATTTATTTAATACAAGTTATTTTTCTCTTCAAAAAATGATTTTTAAAAATTAATAAAAAAATCAATCTATCGACATGCCTTTCTACTTTGAACTACATGGATTTTGATTCTCATTAAATAGTACATAGGCCCTAAGATTTTATCATAAATCAAGTTCACCCTAGTAAATAAATTATTTTTTTTATAAATATACTAATTTTATTAAAAATATTAATTAAATTTTTTTAAAGCCACATTAATTTTTATATAGTTAACTTAGAGTAACCATTTTTTTGAACATATGCCTAACATTTTCCTTACGTGACTCACAAACTCATTTTTGTTTTTGTAGACTATTCTTTTTTTAATTTTAAAATATTTTCCACAATTTCTCTTTTAAAAAATTTTGACGGTGACTACATCTAAAATTTGAGTGCGATTAGTTTAGTTGGTTTTGATCAATTTTGAATACCCTTAATTGAATTTACTATTACAAAATGCTGTTTTTTTTAGTTACTCAATTGGACTGTGGGAAGTTTCCTTCTGAATGCTAACAGCTCGTTTGATTCAAATTCATGAAAGTAATGTAATGTAAATAAGATTACATTATATGAGTGGCTGCGTTTGGTTTGCCGAATTACATGATTATAAGATTATGCCCGTAAATCCAAATACACCTCTAAATGTAAATAATAAACCTGTCCAGAAGCTATGTATTTGAGATTACATGGCTATAAATAAAAGTAAAAAGACAATATTGCCCTTATGGAAATGGTGCAAGAACATTTTAATACTTTACTATTTATTTATATTTATTTAAATATAAAAAATAATTTATTTTTCATATACCTTAATGTTATACCAAACAAACTCGCATATATTTTATTTACATCTTATTCCATTATATTTCTTCTTATTACATCCCTTAACTCCTTTACAAATCAACCAAACGAGTTGTGAGTCTTGGCAGAATTTTGAAGTAATTATATTTAACACATCTGTAAGTCATTGCATTTAATATATTTTTCTGTGGGGAGAGAAAATGTATTATGAATTATGATGCTTTGGGGGAAGCTCCTAATCCATACCCTATTAAATTTACATATTATGTTCCAGTGATTTTCTTAATATAAAAATAAAATTATTAAGCTTAACTTGAAATTTGAATTGATAAATAATAGGATAATTAAATTTACATATTAATCAATGAAATAAAATCCTAATAATTTCTTAAAGTTATTTTAAAATAATATTATTACAAAGATTTTAAATGTCCATTTAAAATACTTATTACCTAGGGTTGAGTTATTTGTTCCATTTATTTTATTTAATTAATTAAATAATTATTATCCTAGGGTTATAGTTTTTGTATAAATACCCCTTAGCTGATGAATAAAACACTTACCATTTGTTTATTATATTTTCTTCTTTCTCAAATTCTCTCTATTTTCTACTTCATTTTCTCCATCCTCAATTTTATTTCAAAATATTTCAAAATACGTTATCAGCACGAGTTTACTTAAAGATTTAATATGTACTCTCTTTCATTTACTAATAAGATATATGCTATCAAGCCGTGTTTTTCTTCTTTTAATGAATTAATTATATTTTAGTAGTTTTGAGTTAATTTTTTTAGTAAAGAAAAGTTATGCCACATTTCAAAGTATGGAATAATTTATTTGAGATGTCATATAAAAAAATATGGATTCAATTTAATTTTTTTATTAAGTGGATGCTGAAGTTATCTTCATATAATACAAAGTGAATTCTAAAATTATTCACATGAAGTATAAAATAGATTCAGAAATTATTTACATTCAAAATAATTTAATTGAGATATCAGATTTCGAAGTATATGACACAATTTAATTTCTATATTAAATAGATCATAAAGTCATCCGCAATTTATTCTTTTCCATTTTTGTTGTTGTTATGCTTCTTTATTCAATACCTATGTTTCTTTATTTATTTTCTATTAGTCCTTGTATATATCATTCTCTTTGTAGTTTGTGTTATATACACACACCACACATTGGGAGTGAATTTATCGTTCTGATTTTTTTAATAGTCTCTTTTGATTTTGATTGTTTTGTATAACTATATTGGTAATTTGTACAAAGATTAATGAATATCTAATCCAATTGACCTGTTGCTCTCATTTTTTTGGGTATGATTTTGGCTTTGGCTATGGAGATAAACTACTTTATTATATATAAGGATCACTATATTTTGGGAACTTTTGTTATTATTATTTCTCCAGTTAGTATTTTTTTTCTTTTCTTTGGTATGTTGGTTAAAACATAGATCGAAACCTTTTTTTGAAATTAAGTCTCTTTTTCAAATTATCTTAATTTAGTTACGTTGTTTTGTTCCATAATTTTTTTGTGTCATTGCTACTAGTGATTATTAGAATTGGATCTTGTATGATTCAAGCATATTTTTGAAAAGGTACTCTCCTTATTTGCATTAAAATTTGTAATTTGGTTTTAGATAATAATATTCCCTCCATCCCATTTTATTTGTCGTTTTAAGATTTTTCACACAGACCAATAAAATTATTACATGATCTAAATTATAGTAAAATTTAATAATATTTTACCAAAATATCCTTAAATTAAATATTAAAAGATTACTTGTATTCCACTTACCATTATCTTTACTGAAGGGTGATACAGTAAAAAGTATAATTAATGCTTCATTGATAATATAAAATGACAGATAAATTTAGACATTTAAAATTCTCTCAAATAACAAATAAAATGAGAAGGAAAGAGTATTAATGTAGAAAGAACCCAAGCTGGCGGATGAAATCTTTGGGCATCATAAGTTATCAAATTCTCTTGTTATTTGGTTTGATACTCTTTTTGTCTATTAACTCATTGTTACTCACTTATTTATTGAAAGATAATAAGTTTGATTTAATAAATTTTAAATTTTTTTTTGTGATTGTTAACTGATTTATTTTATATCTTACAATAGCTTAAACATGTCAAACCTAATAAAATTTGAATTTGTAGCACTGGGCATAACTAGAAGAAATTATTTATCCTAAATATTAGATGCTGAAATCCATTTAGATGCAAATGGTTTTGGCATTACTGTTAAAAAAAATAAGCATCCAAACAAAATAAGGCTGAAATAATGATTTTCCTGCATCACCACCTCCATGAAGAGTTAAAAGTTAAATACCTTATGGTAGAAAATCCACTTATTCTTTAGAACAATTTAAAGGAAAGACATGACCACCAAAAAACCATTATATTTCAAAAGTTCCTTATGAATTGATGCATTTGCGCTTACAAGATTTTAAAATTGTAAGTTAGTATAATTTAGTTACATTTTGAATCAATTATAAACTTAAATTGTGTGGAGAAAAAATCACTGATAAAGATATGCTAAAAAAAATATTCTCCACTTTTTATGCATCTAATGTGGTCTCGCAGCAATTATATTGAGAAAAAGGATTTAAGAAATATTTTGAGTTGATTTCTTGTCTATTGGTTACTAAACAAAATAATGAGCTTTTGATGAAAAACTATGAGTCACACTCGACTGGCACTACTCCATTTCTTGAAGTGAATGTAGCAACACATGACCATAATGCTTATGGGCAATCTCGTGGTTGTAGTTTTAGCCATGGTTATAGTTGTGGTTGTGGTTATGGTCATGGTTGTGGATTGGGACAGGGTAAAGGTGGTAATTTTCAGAACACATTTTCCCATCCAAAGCAAAAAATTGTCGAGAAAAATAATAAGGTAAAAGGTGGCAAAATAGCAAAATTGTTGAAAACAAATGCTATCGATGTGGTGTAACAGGTCATTACTCTCATACCTGTCGTATGCCAAGGCGCCTTATTGATTTTTGCCAGGAATCCCTTAAAAGGGAGAAAAAATGGAGACAAATTTTGCATCTTATGACAGTGATTCTAATTTTGGAAATATTGATGCCTCCTACTTGGATGTTGTTGATTTCTTTGTTAACCCAGATGGAAGAATTGATCACTTGATTGGTGATGGAATGGTCTATAAATAAACTATATTGTTGTTATTAAATTTTAAAAAGCATATTAGTAATATTTTGCTCATGATTTTTTTAATGTTTTTGAAAAATGACTATTCCTTTGATTGGCACCAACATTAACTATGAGGATTTGTACCTTGTTGATTATTCTACGACTTATATAATTCTCAATAATACAAAATATTTTTCAAATTTATTGATGCAAGAAGCCTATGTTAGTACTATATTTGGTAGTAAAAATAATTGAAGGTTCCGGAAGAGTTAATATAATGTTACTAAGAGGAACAAAATTGTAAATTGACAATGTATTATATTTCTCTAACTTTTATAGAAATTTATTAAGTTTTAGAGATTTATGTAGAAATAGATATCATATCGAGACAACAAATAAAGGAAATGTTGAGTATCCTTTATATTACAAGAATTATTTCAAATGAAAAATGTGTATTGGATAGATTACCTGCATCTTTCTCAAGTTTGTACTACACGTATATTAATACAATTAAATCACATGCCATTGTAGACCAGAAATTTGAAAATTATAATATGTTTTTTGTTTGGCATAATTAGTTAGGCCATCTCGGATCAATTATGATGCAAAAGTAGTTAAAAATTCCCATGGCATGATTTGAAGAGCTAACAGATTCTTTAATCTAATAGTTTTCATATGCTACTTGATCCCAAAGAAAATTGATTATTCGACCATCGCCAACAAAAATTATGAGTGAATCAATCACTTTTTTGGAACATATATAAGATGATATATGTGGGCCAATTCACCTACCATATGGACCATTTCGATATTTTATTATTTTAATTGATGCATCAATTAAATAGTCACATGTTTATTTATTGTCAACTCACAACCAGGCATTTACAAGATTGCAAACTCAATTAATTCGACTGAAAACACATTTTCATGACTATTCAATTAAGAAAATACTCTTTGAAAATGCTGATAAATTTACATCTCAAGCTTTTAATAATTATTGTATGTCCATTGGGATTGAGGTTAAACATCTTGTAACACATGTTTATACACAAAATGAACCTACAAAATCATTTATTAAACATATGAAACTAATTGCAAAACTATTGCATATAAGATCAAAACTCCCAATTTCTACCGGGGACATATTGCAGCGTTGATTCACATCATGTCAACAAGTTATCATAAATACTTCTCCTTGAAAATGGCTTTTAGCCAAGAACTTAATATTTCTCATCTAAGAACTTTTGGTAAATGATTTATGTTTCAATTGCTCCACCACAATGCACTAAAATGAGACCTCAAAGAATGTTAGGAATATATATTATATATGATTATCTGTTAAAATAAGATATTTTGAACCATTAATAGGAGATTTGTTTACAGCACGATTTGTAAATTGTCATTTTAAGGAATCAATTTTTACAACATTTGGGAGAGAGAATAAGTAGTTGGAAAAGGAAATAAGTTGGAATGAATTATTATTATCCCATCTTGATTTTCATACAAAACATTATGAACAAGAAGATCAAAGGATAATTCAATTGTAAAGTTTAGCAAATCAATTGTCAGATATATTTAATTACTCAAAAGGAGTGACTAAATCATATGTACTAGCTAATAATGCTCCAGTAAAAGTTGATATCCTTGTTGGATAATCAAAGTCTGAAGCATGCGTAAAGCGTGGTAGACCTATCGGTTCTAAAGAAAAAAATCCTTAAAAAAGAAAAGGAGTTAAAAATCAAGATGACCCAATTGAGAATTTGGTAACTCCAAAAGAGGACCTAAAGATAAATTTAGAAGAACCCTCAGATATAATTAAAGTTTCTATTTTAGAAGAAACTTAAGTACCTAGGATTCATGAAAATAACAAAATCTTAATAAATTATGCCATGAATAGAATATGATGGAACTGAGAAATGAAGTCAATATTAATGATAATTTTGCATATAAAGTAGCGTGTGATGTAACATATGACAATGATGATCATGAACCACATTCTGTTAAAGAATTTAGACAAAGAGATAATTGGCCAAAATGGAAAGACACAATTAAGTTAGAACTAAATGCACTTGCAAAACAAAAACTTGTAGTGAGATATAAATGGATTTCTGGACCTATAGTCCGTACATATGAAGGTGTGAAGCCAGTTGAATATAAATGGGTTTTTGTGCAAAAATGAAATGAGGGTGATGAAATAATGAGATATAAAGCACGACTTGTTGTTCGAGGGTTTTTGCAAAGATTTGGCATTAATTTTGAAGAGATATACTTATCTGTGATATATGCAATTACTTTTTGTTATCTAATCAATTTGACAATACTAGAAAAACTCAATTTGTGTCTAATGAATGTTGTTACAATCTATTTATATAGCTTACTTGATAATAGACTCTTTGAAGGATTTAACCTATCTGAAACAAGTAATTCAGGCTTACGAGTGGACTACTTAGTCAAACTAAATAAATCCCTTTATAGATTAACGCAATCAAGATGCATGTGGTATAACTATTTTAGTGAATATTTGTTGAATGAAGGGTATAAAAACAACCTCATTTGTCCATATCTTTTTATGAAAAGATCTAGAAATGAGTTTGCTATAATTGCAGTTTATGTTGATAATTTAAATATTATTGGAACCCCTAAAGAGCTCTTAAAAGCTATGGATTGCTTAAAGAATGAATTTGAAATGAAAGATTTAGGAGAACCAAATTTTGTTTTGGTTTACAAATTGAGTATCTAAATAATGAGATTTTGGTGCATCAAGAAACCTATATAATAAATGTGTTAAAACGGTTTTACATGGATAAATCTCATCTATTATGCACCCTCAATAGTTGTAAAGTCACTAAATGTTCTTTTAGACCTCAAGAAAATGATGAAGAATTATTTGGTTTTGAAGTGCCATATCTTAGTGCAATCAGAGCACTGCTAGATCTTATTAGTCATACATGACCAGATATATTATTTGTTATTAATTTATTAGCAAGGTATAGTTCTTTACCTACACGAAGACATTGGATTGAGGTTAAGCACATACTTCGCTACCTTAAAGGTACCATGGATATGAATTTATTTTATTCAAATGAACTTAAGTCAAACTTGATTGGTTATGTAGATATAGGGTATTTGTCTGACCCTCATAATGGTTAATCACAAACTGGTGATATATTTACATTTAGCGGCACCGTCATTTCATAGTGATCTATGAAACTGACCATATCAGTCACATCGCCTAATCATGCTGAAATTTTGGTATTGCATGAGACAAGTTGAGAATGTGTTTGATTAAGAGTTTTGATTCAACATATAAAAGAGCCTTATAATTTATCTTCATGAAAAATGATCCCGACAATCTTATATGAAGATAATACTGTAGGTATTGTCCAAGTAAAGAAGGTGATGTGAATAGGAGCTGAGGGGTTAGGTAGAAAGATAGATAATAGACAAAAGGAGAGACAAAAAGAAGATCTAAAGAAAAAAAATAGAAGAGAGAAGTAAAATAATTTAAGGTGAGGAGATAGAATAACTTTAGGGGGAGAAGCATTACTGAAAAAAATTCTCAATTTAATAATCAAAGTTTTGAATAGAATTGAATAGAGAGACTTTTATTTTTAGAGCTCAAATCTTAGTCCTACTATAATTCTAAGATAAGATATCTCTTTTTAAAATATCTTAAATCTAAACAAAAGATTAATCATAATTCAAATAACTAAATCCTATAAATAAATAAAAGGTAAAATATAAATTTTAAAAAATTCAAAATAGATTAAATTAAATCTAAATATCTTAATAAAATAATTTTATTTAAAATTCAAATGATAAAGATAAATAATCTTAATTATCTAGAATTATCTATTATCTATCATTCTCCCATACTTCAAAGAATTCTCATTCGGAGAGTTAATATTCCATGTGCCATTTAGATTTTGGAAACTTTTCTAGTAAATAAGATAGCGAAGAATTTTTTCTTCAAAGACCAAAGTATTATTCAACTCAGGAATTCTTTTTCACCAAACAAGATAATGATGAATGAGGTTTAAACAAAGAAACTTTCTATCAAAACTCCATACAGATGTTGAATTTGGGAAACCCATCCAATGGATAAGGTACTAGTAAATGGGGCTTTTAGGCAAGAGAATATTTTGTTCTTCCATAGTTGCAACAATCCTTGTATCACCGTCAACGGCTTCAAAAGACACAACTTTTGAAGGCAGGGATTGTTTCTTTTTTTGTTCCTTCTTCATGCTTTTGTCTTTTTCAAGAACCATAACATCGAGGTCCTCTTTAGATTTTTAGGAATTATCTACGGATGGTGTTATTTCAATTTTCTCTATAATTTTAATCTTCTAATATACCTTTTCTTCCTCTATACAATGCTTGCGCTCTTCTTCTAAAGTCTCAAAGTTATCTCTATAGCTTTATTTAACAATATGAGGGCATTTAGTTGTCTTCAGACATTTTTTCCAATTTATCAAATCTATGGTTTGTTTATTCAAACTTATGGTTTACATCTTTTCGATCTTACTTCATGTCAATTTGCAAAGATTCAAACATTTAATCTGCATACTCTTTATTATACCTTTTAGCTTTCTTAAAGCTCTGTTGGGTAAGTTGGGAGTTTTTAGGTATAGTGGAAATTTACCTCTGATATCAAATAATGTGAACAGGAAAGAGGGTTAGATTGAAAAATAGATAGTAGAAAAAAGGAGATAGAAAAAAAGAACTCAATAAAAGAAAATAAGAGAGAGAAGTAAAAGAACTTAAAAGGGAAGAGATAAAGGAACTTAAGAAAAGAAATATCATTGTAAAATTTTCAATTCAATAATTAAAGTCTTGAAAACAACTGAGTAGAGATGCCTTTATTTATAAAGCTCAAATTTTATTCCTACTAGAATCTTAAAATAAGATATCTCTCTTTAAAATATTTTAAATCTAAACAAAAGATAAATCATAATTCAAATAACTAAATCCTATGAATAAATAAAAGATAAAATCTAAATCCTAAAAAAATTTAAAATAAATTAAATTAAATCAAATATAAATATCTTAATAAAATAATTTTATTTAAAATTTAAATAATAAAGATAAATAATTTTAATTATCTAGAATTATTCATTCTTTGTCAGGAGGGATACATTAAAAGAGACAAAATAAAACATATTTTACCAAAATTCTTCTTCATGATCTTTAAAAGAATAATGATATAGACATTTAACAAATCCGTTTATGTGACAACCTAGCAGATCTGTTTACCAAAGCGCTTCTTATTGTATTATTTGAAAAGCTCGTGTATAATATAGAATTTAATCGATTCAATGATCTTAATTGATATACACACTATATTCTTTTTCCTTAATTGTGGTTTTTTTTCCATTGGGTTTTCCTGATAAGGTTTTTAATGAGGCAATATTTAATGTCATATATAAAGAATGATGTACTCTCTTTTTTCACTGGGTTTTTGTCTCATAAAATTTTTCCTAATAAATTTGTTTAAAAGGCACATTTTTTTTATAATGGACATCCAAGGGGAGTGTTATGAAGATTGTAGACATCTATTTAGAATATTATTTGCCTAGAGCTGAGTTATCCTTTTCATTTATTTTATTTAATTAATTAAAAGATTATTATCTTTTCTAGGGTTAAAACTCTTGTATAAATACCTCATTGGGGAATGAATAAAACACACTTACCTTTTGCTCCTTATATTTTCTTCTCTCTCAAATTGTCTCTATTCTCTGCTTCACTTTCTTTATCCTCTACTTTATTTCATAATATGTTATCAACATGAATTTGCTTAAAGATTTGAGGTATACTCTCTTTCTCTTGCTAATAGGATATATATTATCAATTTGTCTTCTTCTTCATCATCATAATAAATACCAATTTATTCACTTTTATTTTCAATCCAACTATATTAAATCTTTATCGTTAATTTCTAATTGATAATATTATTATTTTTAGGCAAAAGTACACTTTTGGTCCCACAATTTTACACTAGATTTCATTTTGATCCATTAACTTTATATTCTTTCTTTTTAATCCTTTAATTTTCAAAATATAATCAAATATTTTCCTATTACTAACATCATTAATTATGTTAATAGAAATGCTGATAACACATTATTCAATATTGACATGTCAATTTTTACTGTCAAGTCATCAATGTTTTTTATTAATCTTTGGTTTAAAATATTTTTTAATTAAATTAAAAGATTAAAAATAAATAATTACAAATAAAACTTCTAAACAAAACCTTAATCTTAGATTTTTTTTTGTCATGAAAAATGAGTTAAATAAATATGTAAGCATTTAGAAAGTATTTTGTTAGCATTTAGAAATGATTGATCAGTATTTTCTACTAGTATAGTTAATCGTGTTAATTATAGTGAAAATTTTAATTATATTTTGAAAGTTAAAGGATTAAAAAAAAATAAAATAAAGTTAAAAGACTAAAATAAAACTTAGTGTAAAGTTAAGGGATTAAAAAATATATTTTTACCTTATTTTTAAAATTAAATCCGAAGGAAGGAAGCTGGTCACGAACGGTAATCAGATAAAGATGGGTTCCGATATGAATCTCTTTCTGTAAGCGAATCAATTCGATTACTTTTATAACAGGGAAAAGGAGCTCTAATTGATTTTACTGGTCTAGCTCAGTCAATGGTTGCACTTGACACCTTCTCCTCCTCTCTGTCCCCATCTATGTGATTTTATTTTGAGACATAAATCTCTAAGTCTCTGTATCACCGGTCCAACACACATCGGTGTTGGATGATATCCCAAGACAACAGGAAGCCATAACCAGTGAGGCAAAAGACTTGATAGGTACATAATCAACCTTCTACGACATCTTTTACGATGCTCAGTAGAACAGAATTGGCATGGGGGAAAGCGAACCCAAGTGAAGTTAAGCCGAGTCCTTTTCTTCCTTTGCTACCGGGCATTCTCTTGCCCTATGTCATCATCGTCACCCTCTTACTCTTATTGAGGTAAGGCACTAAAGAAAAAGACAGAATCTAAGCGCCCCCCCCCCCTTTTTAAATTCTAATTGATAATATTATTATTATTTTTTAAATTAAATCTTAATTTTATTTTAAATTTTTTCAGCTAAGAATTATTTAATCTTATTATTTATGTTTATCTTTATATTTCTAATTTCTAATTCAAGTATTACGTTTTTCATAAATTTTTATTAATATATTTTTAATTCCAAAAAATCTTTTCATTTTATCATTTTAAGATTTTTTTATCATTTTCAGATTTTTTAATTTTTTCTTTTACAAATATTAACCTTTTTTTTTTACACCAACAAATATTAACCTTTTAGCTCTTTTATATTTATTAGTCTACAAAAAGTCTAGAATCTTTTCCCGTGTACTTCTACTACTCTATGTCGTACGAAGTAATAAATGTCATATTAGAATTTTTCCAAAATAATTAGAATTCTGAATCTCTACGGCCAATCAATGTGATCTAAAATTCCTTTTGATTCTTTCTATCTCAATTCATTTCTCACTTATTCCACGGAGCAGGCAAGGATTGAGACACAAGCGCCCTCGGCAGCAGCCTGGCAATAGGACTGGGCAAGGTTGATCGCATTCAATCCGCCCATGATGAACCTCAATGATGTAGAGGGGATGAGGATAGCGAGAGAGAGTAAAAGGATGAGAATGAAGAGGGTGAACTAAACGACCGCCATTTCTGAAGATTCGGAAAGTGATGAAGAAGAAGCAAAGAAGGTAATGTCATTTTTTTCCTACTTTACATCTGGGTTACCGTCAATCTCTTCGGTCAATCAACACTTTCAGATTTTCAAACGAGCATGTATTAGGTGGCTTTGTTTCTAGGAGCATTGTGCATTTCTTATTCCTCTTTTCTTTCTTTTTCTTTTTCATTTTTCTCTTCCTTTTCTATTCTTTCTTTTTCTTCATTATATTCAATTTTTGCTAGATTGTCAAGAGAAAAATATTTAATCCCATCTTCGATGCAGAAGACTAAAGGGGAGCTCATTGGGAGAGGGATTCAGATCTCTGGTGATAAAGAATTGATGGGAGAGGCTTCTGGCTATGACCGAGTCATGGTGCTGAGTCGAAAGAGAGGGATCATTGTCCTGAAGGAAGTAGAGGAGAACGTCTTTGATGGAGCTATGAGAAAACAATTTTTTTTATTTTCATTTTTTGTTTTACCAAAATGAAGGGTCTCCCCTGAGTGCCGAGATTTGATCTAGCTGTCTCTCTAGTGAGGATATGGATGTTCTTCTCTTCTTGATTAATTAGTGGGTTTTTTCCGTTCTAAGGGAATGGAGTTTGGGTGCTTTAAGTTTGTGGCCTTCAATCTTGATTTGGAAGGAACCTTAAAATCATTCACCGCTTCTTAATATAAGATACAATTAGGAAAATTTCTATATTTTAAAATATAAAAGATAAGTAGGATTTATCTTATGTATTTAATAAATTTTTTTTAAAAATATTCCTAATTAATATAGTAATTTTTTATTTATATTAATTATATAATATAAATATTATTAATATTAAATAAAGATATTTTTAGAAACTATTTTATATTTTAGATAAATTTATTACTTTTATTAATTAGTGTGCTTTCATCTTTTATTTCTTATATATTAAATAACAAAAAGAGTAATTTGGAAGGAGAACTTGGTAAGCCTATTCACTGTTCCACAAACTTTTGATTCACCTTTTGAGTGTTACTCTTTTGATTAGCTATTTCTCAAGATTGAAACAAAGTTTCATGTAGTACATGTCTCATAATTGGTTGGTAGTTGTGAGTTCCCATCTGCATCAAGAGAGTTCATTTTAGCATATTGGAAACCGTGCACTATGTGTGCATACTTTGCTTTTGTTTATTGCATGACTTCATTAGTTGCGTTGCCTTTATCTATTGATCTTGCCCTAATTATGCTAGCTGCTTCTTAATTATATATAATTAATCAGGCGCTTTCATTTTTTAATTTATATATTAATTGTAGGTAGAAAACTTGGAGCTGAAATGCTGAATCAATGTTGCCATATCTAAGCCATTTTTAAGCCTAGAGCTCATCAGAGAAAGATTACTTGTGGGTACCATCTTTGCTTCTATGGGGATTGGCATTCTCCAAGAATTCAGTTTGTGAGTGAAATATTTCACCAATGGGCAGCATCCACATAAGCACGACAATTTCATCGTTTGCTATCTAATTACTCTCTCTAATTCATAATATAGGGTGTGTGATTCATTTTTTCTTAATCCATAATATAAGATGTAAGGACTCAAATGGACAGTTTTACCTTCATTATATTTAATTAGTTATTTTTCTCTTTCCTACAAGTATAATCATTCATAAAAATCTGATCTGTTATAGGAAATTGCTTGCTTTAACCATTATAACATTCTCTCAATAAATAGGATAAATTTGGAACTTTAGGTATATTTAAGAATATTTTTCAACTTTCTTAATGGACATGAAAGTGGATCTCACACCCTATAATATGGACAAGGGGAAGTATATATATAAGTGCATAGGGCAACCAAATTAACTAAAAAGTAGAGGCGAAAAATAGGCTTATGGACATATTATGTAGACATTTCTACCTTCAAATGACACTTGGACAATTTGATGAAGACAGACCTGCTTTACTTCAAGAGTTTGCTAGCGTGACCATGCCCCCTGAAAGAATATATGGCCAGAACTAGGTTTGTATTTGATATGTTTGACATAATTTGACACACTGGCTTGCTGTGGTGCATTAATGCTTCTATTATTATTTCTTTCCTTTATTTCAATGAAAAAATTAGTTTTTCATGAACAATTCAATTTTCTCTAAGGCTAAACCCCCTCAATGGTGCTGTTCTATTTCTTAAATATTACTGGTTTTAAACTTTGGTATGTAGGAAAAGTTAGAGTAAGGAATGAAGTTGATATAATTGTGGATAAAGATTGAAAAAAGAATGTAGTAGGAGTTAGAAGGATTAGAGATAAGATCTTATATTTAAAATTGACTATTGGACATAATACTTTTAATGTTATTAGTACTTATGCATCTTAAGTAGGGTTGGAAGCATATATTAAGGAAAAATTTTGGGAAGATTTGGAGGGTTTAACTCGAGATATCCCATAAGAGAAAAAGATCTTCATTGGAGGGACCTTAATGGTCATGTGAGAAAAGAGACAAGACAATATATGGGAGCTCATAGTGGTTATGGTTTTGGAGAAGTAAATGAGGAAGGACATTCTATTCTTGGTTTTTCAATGGCTTATAACCTCAAGATTGTAAACACTTGTTTCAAGAAATGGGAGGAACATTTAATCACATATAAGAGTGGAATCAAAAGGTCACAAATTGATTTCTTTTTGGTAAGAAACTTAGATAAATGAGCTTGTAAAGATTGTAAAGTGATCGTTGGTGAGAGCTTGACTTCATAATATAGGGCCTTGATCCTTGGTGTATTGGTTAAAAACCGTAAACCAAAAAGTAAAAAAACCTTAAATCCTATAATCAAGTGGTGGCAACTAAAAGGTCAGAAATAATTGACCTTATGAGAAAAGTTTTGAAGGAAGGTAATTGAGACTCATAAGGAAGTACTAGTATTTTGTGGGATGAAATTGCTAAAAGGATCAAGGATATTGCTAAAGCATTCCTGAGTAAATCCGAAGGTTTTGGATCCAAAGATAAAGAATCTTAGTGATGGAATAAGAGTATATAAGAGTAGGTCAAATATAAAAAAGAGTATTTCAAAGTCTTGCGTTTGTGCAATAACAATGAAAATTGGAAATGTTGTTGGTTGTCTAGAAAGGAGATTAAGAAAGTAGTAAGTGAGACTCGATCTAAAGCTTTTAAGAAATTCTACCAGGATTTAGGAACGAATAATGATGAACATAAGATT
The DNA here is from genome assembly GCA_026686845.1 of Adenanthera pavonina. Taxonomy (NCBI): domain Eukaryota; kingdom Viridiplantae; phylum Streptophyta; class Magnoliopsida; order Fabales; family Fabaceae; genus Adenanthera; species Adenanthera pavonina. The sequence goes on along the minus strand of JAIVEN010000011.1, from coordinate 2,344,564 downwards.
TATAAAATTGCTAAGAGAAGGGAAAGAAAGTTAAGAAATTTGGACTAAGTAAGATGCATTGAGAATAAAAAAAAGAAAAGCTTTGGTTACAAATGATGATATCAAAAAAAGATGGATGAACTACTTTTATAAACTTTTCAATGATAGATTGTGTATGACTATTGATACAGAAATATTAACAACTCATGAAGATGATCTGAATTTGAACTTCTATTATAAAATTTGGGTTGGAGAGGTAAAAGAAACTCTTAAGAGAATGTATAATGGTAAAACTATTGGTCTTGATGGTATTCCTATTGAAATTTGGAAGTGCTTATGAGAGATAAACTAAGTTATTTAACAAAATTTTAAGTTCCAAGAATATGCCAGAGGAATGGAGAAAGAGCACTCTAGTGCCTATATATAAGAATAAAGGAAATATTAAGAATTATGCAAATTATCAGGGGATAAAACTCATGAGTCACACCATGAAACTTTGGGGAAAAGTGATTAAGCATAGGCTAAGAAAAGAGTCTCGTATTTCGAAAAATCACTTTGGATTTATGCCTGAATGATCTACAATAGAGGCCATTTATTTATTAAGGTTTGATTGAAAGATAGCTAAGTAAAGAGAGAAACTTGCATATAATTTTCATTGATTTAAAAAAAACTATAATAGAGTACCAAGAGATGTGTTGTGAAAAACAATGGAGAAGAAATGTGTTTGTGTAGCTTAAATTTGAGCTATAAAGAAAATGTATAAGGGGGTAACAATAAGTGTGAGAACTTCTGAAGGTGAGATAAAGGACTTTCCTATAAGGATAAGTTTATATCGATGATCTTCTTTGAGTTTATACTTATTTGATTTGGTTTTAGATGTTCTAACAAAACACATACAGAAATAAATTTCAAAATGTATGTTCTTCGTGGATGATATAGTCTTAATTGAGGATTTAAGAGAAGAGATCAACTCTAAACTTGAGTTATGAAGACACACTTTGGAATCAAAAGGTTTTCTCTTGAGTAGAAGTAAGACGGAATATATGCATTATAAATTTAACAAGAAGCCAGTTAGAAATAATTTAGAGGTAAAAATTGAAGAGTAAATCATTCCAAAGGTGTCAAAGTTAAGATATTTGAGGTTAATTTTACATAATGATGGTGAAATTGATGAGAATGTTTTGCATATGATATAAGTTGAGTGGTTAAAGTGGAGAAAAGTATCAAGAGTTATTTGTGACTGCAAAGTACCTACTAAGTTTAAAGGAAAATTTTATCGAATAGCTGTATGGTAGTAAATGTTGAGCTTTGCAAGGACAATAAGAGCATAAGATGGCAACAGCAGATATGAGAATGTTGAGATAGATGCGTGGTCATACAAAATTGGATAAGATACGAAATAATTGTATATAAAGGAAAGTTAGAATAGCACCTATTAGAGAGAAAATTGTGAAAAATCGTATAAGGTGGTTTGCATATGTACAAAGAAAAGGGTAAGAGGAGCCAGTAAGGAGAGTTAATCAAATGGCTTGGAACCCTATCAAAAGATGTAGAGGAAGACCAAAAAAGATATTAAGGGAAGTTATAATGAATGACCTCTTCATAAATGATTTATCTGAGGAAATGATATTTGATAGAGTTCATTGGTGTCGTATGATTCATATAGCTTACCTTATATTAGTTGGATAAGGCTTATGTTATTGTTATTGTTGTATTAGTTTTTTTATCATTCATTCGGTTGTTTTTCTCCATACTCCTACCTAAACAAAGAGTAAGACTGGATGATATTTTCTCTTATTATGGCTTATAGTTTCTTAATAAATATTGTGATACTGGGCAAAATTACAGGGACAACGGGTTTCTCTTCCTAATGTGCACAATCAAAATGATTCTTTTAGAGAGGAATTTTGGTGAAGCTTATTCTCCCTGAACAGTATATGATTTGTTATGCATTGTCAATTCTAAGAGATATTGCCCTTTGTCACAAATTTGAGGAATAGGAGGGCGCTGGGTCCAGATCTTTTTCCCCCAAAAGAGATTATAACCATCATTTTGATTTTTCGTTTATGCTCGGTTAAATTGCTCGGTTGGGGTGAAGAAGGCCAAAGGACAGAAGCTGAAATTGCTTCACTAAGGGCAGCATTTATACAGGAAGTTGCTGATTGGCATAAACTAAGGTCAATTTTAATTTGAAGTTCAATGTCACTAAGTATAATTTTATGAAGTTCAGTTTTATTTTTACCTTTGCAGCTTTGCAGACTTAGTTAGAAGGCGGTGTTCAGTTTTGCTGTCAAATCCTGATTTTGCCACTGAGCTAGATGGTATAAAGCATAATATGTATAATAATTGCGCTAGACATGTACAACAATTGAGAAACTGAAAGCAGAATATGGAAGGACTTTTAAATTGAGATACTCAGCTTTACTGTAAGGTAAGTATGTTTCTGGCTGCATCTAAATGGTGTAATATGGATCTCATAATAGGATAGCAAGTAAAAAGATACTTACTACCCCACGAAACCGGATAGTCTTGTATTGTGCATGTTGTAAGATAGCCAGTAATGTCATTTTATGCTTTGTTATTATGTCTTGGCAATTATTAGTAAAACAGCATCTACAATTCAGAGTAACACAAATTAAGTTTGGGATTACTTCGGACTTTGTATAGATAGACTTCGAATTTGTTATTAATCTACATGGGCACTTAGTGTTATTATACAGAATAAGAACATGCAAGAATTTCCTCAGCTTGATTTTTTTTTTTAATTTTATCATAATGACCAATCTGTTTTTTACTTTCCATACTGATCCTTTTATTTTCCTTTCTATTTTTATTTCAATATGTCACATGTTTCAATATATATGAACGAGATTGTAAATGAATATGGTTTATTAATGTTGAGTTTGACAAGTATTATGATGGTGATTCTGTGCAAATTACTTTCAGGGCTTATGGGATAACTTTGCAAAGGGTTAGTTGTTTTCTCTTCTGGGACCCAATGGAGTTGGGAAAAATACTGTTATTAATTGTTTGATTGGAATAACTCAGTAACTGATTGAGATGGTGATATTCTATTTCTCTTAGTTGCGTCTCCCATTCTGTTTATGCTTGTACTTTATTTGTGTTTGTTGCATCCAGGCATGCGCTAATTAGTACCACAGTTCTTCAAGGATTATTCAGGTGATATGATATGCGTTTCAACTTCAATGACTTTTCCGCCTCTCATTGAAAGCATGATTGACCCTTTTTTAAATTTTGTTATTCATAGTTTAATAAGAACACCTCCAACTCTTCGCTAGCATTAAAGGCCTATCCCCAACTTGTATCAAATGGGTATATATGTTACTCTTAGCTTATATTCATACTGGATATTTCTATGCAAGTATGGAGGAAAAAAACCCCAATAGACAAGAAAAATATACTTTTATGCAAGTATATTTTCAGGGAATAACCTGCATTAATAGGTGACCTAATGATGCAGATTTCTTTCTTTGTATTTTAAAGTGATATAATTTATCTGAAGAGATAAAGTATTTTGATAATTATCAACATAGAGGATAGACAAAGTGAAGTTCCATAGTGCAAGAAAAATGCAAAAGTGTAGCTGAAGCTTCTCTCAGCCAATTTTTACATTTCCATCCCAAGCAAATTCTTGACTGCAGGTCCAAAGTTGGCATCACCGCATGCAATTTAATTAGCAGGGCCATGATGGACAGAACGGATTACCAATCTCACTGGCTTAGCAAGTTAACTCCTCTACCCATCATCAAATTATCCTTTATCATAATAGGCAGCAACAAGAGCCATGCATTGCCATGTGGGTCTCGACAAAAATCAAATTGTTTCACATAGAAGAAACCGACATATATTTTAAGGCAGAAACATGGTCTCATTTTAAATGATTTTAATTTAAGAAAATCATTTATATCTCTTTACTTTGTCTACCCAAACCTTATTCTAAACAAGTTAGGGCAGCAAGGATTAAACTCTTTACCTCTCAGTTGGTTTTTATTAATGTCTCAGAAATAGTGAAGGGGGTAGACTCGGAGTTACATACAGAAATCTTGGCTCGTGCAGTGTAATTTAATCTAGGTTATGAGGTGTTCTTGATGGACTTCATCAAAATGGATAGTCATGACTTTAATACTGTTTAATCCATTTGAATTAATCAAATACTACCTCCGGTCCTATATATAAGAGTTTTTACCTTGGTCCTAAATATAAGATCCTTTACAATATACGAGGTAGTATTTATTATACATTTCCAGAAAAATGCTCCTATTTAATGTATCCAAAAAGAAAGAGAGAAAGATTAAATAAGGGTAGTTTTGAAAAAATATTGGGATTTTTGGAGAAATCGAGGTAGTTAATTAGTTTTAATTTCAATTCTTAATTCACGTGATTCGATTAAAAGGGTCTTATATTAAATATCAGAGGGAGTATTATACTGTATAGTTTTCAACGTGATCTCACTTTTCCCAAACTCATCATTTTAATAGCCTATTTGGATTTGAAAAAATAAGCACTTATGGGCTCCATAAGTGCTTATGTGGTGGAGTTGCCAAACAGAAACAGCTTTTCAATAAGTACTTATGCCTCAAATAAGTGCTTATGGAAGAAACTGATTTTTTCAGCTTATGATAATCACTTATCCTCCCATAATCACTTATTTCATTTTTCCTTCTCAATATCCACCCAATAATCACTTAAACCCCAATATCCAAACACACTTCTTTTCTTAAAATCACTTATGAGGTAAAAATATCCAAACAGAAATCACTTTTGACATAATCACTTATTCTCATAATCACTTATAAATAATCACTTATCCTCATAATCACTTATTCATAATCTAATCCAAACACACCCTAACTCTCTACCCTTTAATGTGGGTCCCACAATGCACTAACTTGATATCCAATAGGGTCCATATTTTTCCTTTTACGTTTTATCCTTCTTTCATCCTCACAATCTTTTATTTTTTTCTCTCATATTTTCTTTATGCTATTTTTGTTTGAATATTTCATTTTATCATTAATTGACTGATTACAGGGATGTGCCAAATTACACTGTCCATTTAAACTTTGATATTGAGGATTTATAGTGAGTTATTGTAAATTGATTATCATGTTTCTTAATTAGTTGTTATTATTGGTTGTTTAATTTTGTTTTGTATCGATTTTATATTGAAGTGGGAATCAAGGAATTAAAAATGGGATTAATTATTGGTCAAAATACCGGTTCAAGGTTCAATGGTCAGATCAAGATCGGACCGATTATAAATAAATTAATATATTTTAAATAATATAGAAAAATATAAAAGATATTTATCCATGATAATAAAATTAACATTTAATTTATGATGAAAAATAAATTTAATAATATATAGAAAATTAGAAATATTATTAATAAGTTTAATAACTTAATATTAAAATCTAAAGAAGTTAATATTTATCTATAGTTATATTTTAAATTCAAAATAGTCAATTGATATTTTATTTTTATATTATTTGTTAAGTAAAGTTATCATTATTAATAATTATGTATCATAATAATACTTATGCCATATTATAATATAAAAAGAAAAAAATTATACAAAAAATAATACTATTTAGTATTAAAAATAATATTATTTCATCTTAAAAAAATATTTAAAAAATTAAAAATTAAAAAAAAAGCTCAGCTGATTCAAATCGGTTTTGTACCGGTTCTTGACCGGTTCATCCCTATTCCGAAATCCGCCAATTTTCACCTGTCACCGAATTAGACCAGAGGCCGGTTCCCGGTTCTACCGGCCGATCTGATTTTGTAGACAATGGTGGGAACAAAGTCTCCCGTGAGTTCTTTGATGATGTTGTAAGGAAGATAGCTGACACATTAGAAAATATTGTGGAACTTGAGCCTATTGTCGCAATTTACTCTATCTGCTTATGTATGTAGGGCTGTAGTGAGTCAATCTTAGGCATTAAAATAAAATTGTTTTTTTTTTCTGTACAGGGTAATTTATGAACCAATGTATTTTTTCATGACATTGATTACTGAATAATTGATTTTAGGCATTAAAATGTTTCTATAGGGAAATCAGGAAGGGACCACATTCTTAATATTGGTGGAAAGGATTGCCGAGTAAGGTATCTAGACTCGTCGGAAACATCACGAGCATGTTGTGCAGACAATGGGTTGTTCAACTAAGACATATTTACAGGGAAAGCAATCGTATGGCTAATCTGACGGCCAAGAGAGCCCTTCTGGGGCATCTAGGAATTCACCATCTAGCACAACCTCCTAATAACATTGTCTGAATTCTTTCAGAAGATGCTAATGGCTTAACCTTTAATAGGCTATGTTCCTCTTGCTAGGAACCGTTCTTTTTTTCTTTTTTGTATATTTATTCTCCTTCTGTAATAAGAAAAGGAACAAACTCCCCCAAAATGATGTAAAACCAATATTTACCTTATGTTGTTTTGATTTATTTTTGTTACTCTCTAATAAATGTTAAATCATGAGATATGATTCTACCAGAAAAATATGAGAATGAATCAGTTAAACCTCCTATTAACTTATTGTTAAACTAATAGGCTTTCTTTAACTCATAAATGTTCTACGCCATCTTTCCAGAATAAGATATGAAATAAATAAATAAATAACAGAAGAAAAAGAAAACATTCAACATCTGCACTGCTCCTCCAGTTGCATCCACTGCTTCTGCCAATACTAATTCCTGTGAAACCTCTCAAGTCTACCATTTATCTGTCAAGTTAATAGTTTCTGCAGCCAATACAACATATTATCGGCCTATATATCTTTATCACAGAAGCATATATCACTCTATTAAAAAAATATATATTCAACATATTTTTCTCACACCAAGTTTTGAATTCTATTTTAAATCTGTTATTATAAAATTAATTTATTATTTTACATTACCTGTAATAAACAGAAACATAGAAGGCTCTAAAAAAATTGTTACAGAGAATTACTTATCATCATTGTATATAAACTACTAATTTTCCTTCTACCTTGTGAACACTTAATTTTGTCTGAGTATTAAACAAATTAAGCTTTAAAATAAAATGATAAATTAAATGAATTAATAAAAATAAAAATAATAAAAATCAGAATTAAAATCCAAAATTATGGGGAATTTCCCTTCAAGATTTCCGGTTTAAGTACATTCTATACCATCTAAAAGATTTATAACTGGCTTTTGGTAAAAATAAAATAAAACAAAAAGGAGGATTTTGGGCAACAGAACAATGTATGAAAGAAGAGGATTTTGGGCCGAGTTTGTAGTGCGGGCGGCTCAAGAGTTCAACCCAAAGCCCAAACACTTACCAAAAAAAAGGGAGAGAGAAAAACAGTTGTTAATAACCCAAAAAAGTAAAAAAAAGAATGAAGGAGTACCAAAATGCTGAAACTTTTACAGTCCCTTTGGTTCAAATCATGAGAGTAATGTAATGTAAATAGGATTACATTACATTAGTGGCTACGTTTGGTTCACCAAATTACACGATTATAGGATTATGCCAATAAATCCAAATATATTTCTAAATGTAAATGACAAACTTATTCAGAAACTATGTATTTGATATTACATAGCTGTACATGAGAGTAAAAAGACAATATTACTCTTATGGTGTTTTTTTTTGCAACAACATTTTAATACTTTACTATTTATTTATATTTATTTAAATATAAAAAATAATTTATTTATTTATTTTTTTTTAATTATCAAAAAAGGGGGAACATCATAAAAAAATAATAATTTATTTTTCATATATCTCAATATCATACCAAACAAACACATATATATTTTATTTACATTTTATTCTATTACGTTCCTTTTCATTACATCCTTGACTCCTCAAAAAATGATCCAAACGGGCGGTTAGCGTTTTGGTCCAAGTGGTTCTGAGCCTCATTTGAGAGGTTAGGCACGAAAAGCACGAGCTTAGACCTGAGACAGAGGGAGACTCGAGCACAAGAAAAACAGAGGGAGTCATGCGTGCGAGAGAGAGAGACGAGCTGCGATCCAGGTGAGAGCCAGAGAAGCAGAGTGAGAGAAGGCCAGAAACGACAAACAAACTCTTCCACTACTCCGTACTCCGTACTCTCCTATAGCAGAGTATAGCAGAGTAGTGGAGGTGAGAGGGTGACGAATGCACAAATTGGACCGAAAAAAGAGTAGAGGGAGGCATAAAATCGGACGAAGAAACAAAGGAGAGCAACACACGAGGAAGGAATTTGGTGGCCACAATTTATTTGCCTATAAAAGCAGACAGTAGTGAAACAAGGGGGAGGAATTTCGGACATTGAAAAACCCTAGGAGGGATCGAGAGAAGGACAGAGGATCGGACGCAGAAAAAACCCTAGGAAGCAGAGGTAACGAAAAGAGTGAGGGAAATTTGGGGCCGAAAGAAAAACCTAGAAGAGAAGGAAAGGAAGCAGAGTGTGAGGAAGCAGGAGGCATGCAAGGGATTGCAGAATAGATTTGTGCAAAGAGGAGGTCCGAGGGTCAGCTTCGAGTGGTTCTTTTCTCTCCGCAGTTGTAATCACCAAGAAAGCGGGGAGAGTTTTTTTAGAAGAAACACTTACTGAAGGCATGAATATTTCGGGTTGGCTATTGGCTTTTCTTAGTTTCACCCTGTTTTCTGGTGGATGATGATTCTCAGGTGTTTTGGGAAATCCCTGCCTTATATGTCTGTTATTGAAGTTTCATGGTTGTGCTGTTCGCTATAGAAAACCAAGGTGATACGTCTAATGAATATGTCTATGAATATTAGAGTTATATTTTGATTATGAACTTATATCATCTTGGCATAAATAACCACTATGGGTAACTTCGGTAGTGAGACTAATTTGAAGAAAGAGTCAGTCTATGGAGAATCTTTTGTTGCAAACTTTTGATCCGTTATTGAAAGGTTCTGTATCTGAAAAATGTGAAGCTGTTTTTGGATGTTTACTTTTTCCTTTAAACGTGATACAAGAAAATTTTCTAGGGAAAACCACTAAAAAAATCATAAAATATGAAAATATTTATTTAAAAGTTAAAACATTAATAAATAAGAAAATTTTCTAGGGAAAACCACTAAAAAAATCATAAAATATGAAAATATTTATTTAAAAGTTAAAACATTAATAAATCTTACATTCAGATTTCATTGTCTGAAAAATGAGTATAAAAATTTTATTATTGGGTATAAAATTATGGAATATGAGTATAAAATATCAGAGTGTGATTTTATATTCAATAGTAAAATTTTTTATACTTATTTTTTATAATTTTATACTAATTTTGACTACGAGATTTGAGTATAATATTTTATAGTGTTGAGATTTTTTAATAAATATTTTTACGTTTTGAAATTTAATAGTAATTTTCTAGTTTATAAAATAGATCTCAGTAAGGTTATGTTAGGAATCCCGATTATTTGAATTAATATTTTACAATTTTGGCATTAGGATTTCTGTGGCTATTGGACGGTTCTGAAAGCTCGAATGGCACATTAAGTTAGTTATTTCCTGAATAATAAAAAAGGGGGTGAAATCTTGTTTTATAATTTAAACTCATCTTATTTTTTTTCTTTTATATCAAACACTTTAAGAGTAAAAACGTGTTCCAAAGTTAGTCACAAAGGTTTTAGGGCTTTTATAGACTCTTAAAACAATTACATTGTACAAGTTTATGAGGTTACACGAGTGTATTAAAAAGATTTATTCATAATAATAAGTTACAATAACTTTTCAATTAAAATTATTTTATTTTCCTATAAAAATAACAAAATAATAATAATAGAAGCATTATAAATAATATTATTATTATTTAAATAATAATAATGATAATAATAATCAGTTAAATAATTTCACCAGGTGAGTTTTTTAGAACCCTTACAGGTATTTTAATTTATTGTATTGTCATTTGAGACTGTGAGTTCATGTAAATATGTGAATTAGATGAGTAATCTAAGTTATAAAATTTTCAATTTTTTTAACATATATATATACACCTTTTAATAAATATAATGCTTTTTCTTAATGAAAACTATTTAAACAATAAAGCTCTCATAATAATTCCCCAAAGATCATATCCTGTAGGTTTAAGAGCTTTCACAAGTATCTTGATTGGCTGTAGTGTCATGTGAGATTGCAAGCCCACACGAATATATAAGTTGGGTGGAGAAACTATATTCATAAGTAACAGTTTTTATGATTGGGAAATATACGTTTCAAATACTATTAATAAGCAAACTAAAAAAAATATTTTCATACTCTTTGAAAATATATGCATAATAATACATAAATAAAAATAATAAAGATATTTTTTAATTGATTCAATGATTTCACCACGTGAGTTTTTTAGAACCTATGCAGGTATTCTGGTTAGTCGTATTGTCACGTGAGATTGCAAATTCATGCAGGCATATTGGTCAAATCATACTTAATATATTAAAATGTATAACATTTGCTTAAAATGTTTTTTGTTTTTATTTACATTTCAAAAAAATAATAAATAATAATAGTACAATAGGTTTTTCAAATTTTATTACAAAATAAAAAAAATAATAAAAAAACACATAAATAATAGTAGTTGTTTTCCTAATTCTTGCACTCAATATTTTATAAGACCTTTTAGAACTTCCATAGATATCTGAGGAATTAGTCTACCAGGTTTGGCTGTAAGTCTGCAACAAATAGATCGGCTTTTTGTTTTTTCAAAATAAAAATTTCCAAAAGTTCAAAAAATATATCATCTCAAAAGTCAAAATAAAAAAATAATAACTGTTTTTAAAATTAAAAAAAAAATAAGGGTAAGTAAGTGAAATTAGATTATCTTTTATAAATTAAAATACATCAACCTAATCTCATAAAATCATTTTCTTTGCAAAAGAGGTAAGTTATTTTTAAAGAAAAATTGATCTTTTAGTCCCCAAACATCACATCAACTTGTAAATCAGTCCCTATACTATATTTTTTTTTTCAAAACACTCCTCAAAGTATGCTTCCATGGAAGTGTTTATCCCTAAACTATTAAACATTAATAGATCAGTCCTCAGGAGTGCCAGATGGCTAAACACTGTGAAGTAGAAGCTAAGATGGCAAATGGAGATATTTGCGTGACGCCATATGAGATTGGTTATTGCCAAAAAGAGATGCTTAAACCTTCGACACCCGGAGAAACCTGAAGTCAACACTGCTATGAAGAAGAAATAGCATTATCCTTTGCATACTTCCTCTTGTTATTATTCTACATCATCTCGTCGTACTCCTCCACCCTTATCCTCTTGAAGCTCCCTTTTCTTTTCTTTAAAGGAATGTCTTTTCCCTCTCACACCATATCTCCCATTTGTCAACAATACTAGCCACAGATTATTTACATATGTATTGTCGTCAGTACATGTATTATCATGATTAGTTTGATTGAGAAGTAAGAATTTCAACCTTGACTAGAAGGATGTGAGGGTGAGAGGATGTGACCAATGACCGGTTGAACTTATAGTTCATTTATGTGAAACTTGGGTTTGATTATATAATTATTCTTGTAACAGAGTCCAGTTTTATGTTACCATGAATTTGAAAAAAAATCAATTTAGGAGATGTAATATAACTTACCCTATTTTGCAATATATAAGACAGAGGTGTACTTAAGAAATATATTTGAATCCATCTTCTCTTCCCTTTATGCACAGTGCTAATTTGGAGAAGCAAAAGATAAACAAGATCAGTATAACTAAATTTAAATAAGGATTCTTACCGTACTATAGACATGAGAGTAACCAAGAGAGATGGAAACTACCAAGGAGGAGGCAACGAAACCCATGAAGTGTGTTACTGGTGGTAAAATGTCTTAAGGTGTTGTTTGCCTATTTGATTTTTTTTCTCAATAATCTTTGTTTGCTTTTAATTATACCTTTAGAAAGAATATAGACAAGCATGATAAGCAAGCCATTTGTTTATGTGATAACTATAGGATAACAAATCCCTTGTTTTGGTGGCTAATTATGAGAAGCTAATATGTACATCTATACATACGTATAGGGTAAATATTTAATGAACAAAAAAATAATAGAAATATATATGATAAGTAACAAACGGTATAAATTAATGAAAGTGCTATTCTGTTTTGTTTTGTGTTTTTTTTTTCCTTGTGTACTATTTTTATTTTTTGGGTCTATACTCAAAATAAGTAACGAATAGTATAAATATAAATCAACACTCTTCTTGCTCTTGGGTCTAGACTTTTGACTCTTTGGCTTCGTTAGTCTTCCTTTTCTTCTCTCTCCACTTTGTCTTTATTTTCGTTTCTCTTTCACTCTTCATCCACTCTCTCCCCTTCAATGACTCATAAGCACATTCACTTGAGGCTCTGTGGAAAGAACCTCTTGACTCTCGCTCTCTTCGTCAAGTACTATTATACTCAATTTGTCACTGCACGCTTCCTCTTGCCTCTAGAAGTAGAGTTTCTATTTCGTTAGACAATATACTGTCGATGGGTTTAAGGTTCTTTTTTTTTTGGATAACGATGGGTTTAGGATTCTGAAAGTCTCTGTTTGAAGGGTGCAAATATACCTCTTACGTGGTAGTGTCTCTTCATTAGCGGCAACCAATCCTATATGGCATCCATGCAAGGATTTTTGTTTACCAACTCAAATTCTTCTTCACGGCGTCTTGCCATCTGGTGCTTTTGAGAGCTCATCTACTAACGTTTAATAGTTTAGGGATGAACGTTCTGACGAAAGCATATTTTGAGGAGTGTTTTGAAAAAAAGTATAGTATAAGGACTGATTTACATGTAGATGTAAAGTTTAAAGACTAAAAGATTAATTTTTCCTATTTTAATTAGCTTTCTCTCATCACAAAAATTAATTAAAAAATACTAATCCACCGAGATATATTTTTAACTCGAACTATATGGACTTTGATCCCTATTGCAAGGTATATAGACCTCATACTCTAATTCTGGATCAAGTCTGCCCATGTAAATAAATAAATGTTTTCCAATTTAATTTTCTTAATTTCTTTTCTTTATTTTATTTTTAAAATTTTTCCAATTTCTTTAATTCCTTTTCTTCATTTTTGATTCCAAATCTCAATTTCTTTCCTTTTCTACCTTTATTCTCGCATGTGAACCACTAAAAGATAATCAAAGAACCTTTAATAATCAAAGAACCTTTAAAGCCATATTAATTTGCACAATCATTTTTAGGTAACTGTTCTTAGGAATGAGTATCATGGGTTGACTAACATCTTTAATATATCTATTTTATACCTATAAAATACACACATGTTGTATATATTTGTATCCCAGAATCTTGTGATTTGATACTTTTTGACATGATTCTGCATAACTTAGAGTATATTTGTATCACGGGAATGTTTATGAGGATTTTTAAGTTACAAAGAACCAAAAAGAAGGAGAAGAACGTTGAATTACGAAGTCACCTGGTTCACACTAATTTCCTTCCCTGGCCACAGGAGAGGAGGTGAGGAGAATGAAGCATCTCGAGAAGACTTGGTACCGGGTTAGTTAAGAGAAGAGAAGAGCCAGTGCCGGGTGAGTTCGTGAGTTGAGAAGAAATACACGTTCAGCCGGTGCTGAGTGAAGGAAATTAATATGGACCCAACACCGGCTCCATTTGAGAGGCTGACTTAATTTTAACGTGTTTTAGTGACTTATTGGATTTTTATGGGCTTCTATACTTTCTCTATATAGGGAGACACGGTAGAAACACAAGGGAGATAGAGAAACACACTTAGAGGCTAAAGAACATAATTCAAACACATCTGGGAGTAACTAGAAGTAATCTATAAAGAGAAAGTAAGGAGATCTGTGAAGTATTGAAGCAAAATTATATTTTCCTTTATAACTATTCCTTCTTGTTATTCTTATTATGGTTTGAGATTTTAGTTTTGCATTGATTTCTAATTCTATGAGTAGTTAAATTTCCGAATCAGAGTAGGGATGTAATTTGACTGGGATGGATTGTATTTGTTTTACCTAGTTAAGACTCTGTTGATTTGTTCTTCAAGTTATAATTAATTTATCTTTTCATTATATTTATCTGTTTTGTTCATTCATGTGGATTTTATACTTGATCACCATAGAATTTAATTAATAGGTAAACTTTATGGACTAAGAGGTGAATAGTGAACCTAGATTTAGAGAGATAAACACGGATAATTAATCTAGAGATAGAATTAGGAATTTGTGATGATATACGTTGTGGTTTTTAAAGTTTAATTAGAAATTTTAGTTGTGTGAGAGCAAATTGAATTCTAATTAAATAAGGATTAATTAACCAAGAGATAATTAGGATGCTTTAGAAATAATGGTCACTATAATTGTATAGAGTCTAACTAAGGAATATAATCTAGTTATCCCATAAAGTGAATCATGATCTCTTGACGCTTCTAGAACTGAATCAAACTCAGACTTTGTTTTGTTTTATATTTCTTTCCTTTTTAATTTGAATTCTCAATTTGATTGTCATTTTTTGGACTAAAAGTTTGGATTGATAAATTTACTACCTCCCTTGAATTCGACCTCTAGAATACTCCAAAGACTTTTTATTATTGCGATTGACCATATATATTTGCAAGATCCCAATTAACTTTCCCACGCAAAATCAAATTCCAAATCTAACTCTGACTACGCAGACAATCCATTTTCTTCTTAATTCAATTTTATAAGATTTCCCTCAAAATTTTGGTGGTGACTCCTACAAGTCAATTTTTACTCAGAAACTCAACGTGTCTCTTTTTTCTTCTTTTCCTTCTTCGCATGACGTCCGCATCGTATTTTTAGGTGCGACATATCTCATCATTAAAAAACATTTTTATAATAGATAATTACATTATACTCTATGAAGAAACAAATCATTACTTTGTTTGCCCAAATTGAAAATAAAATTCCCGCGCATCAGCTCTAGTTTTAGGCAGAGATATCTCATTCAAACGGATAGGGGGTCTCTTCTGTGTGACCCCCTCCAGCCACGATCTTGTCATGGCTGGTTTTAATTTTTAAATTTTTTTTAAATTAAAATTATAAATAAAAAGTAGATTTTTTAGAAATTATATAAATATATTTTTTGTACAGTTTTAAATTTTTTATTTATTAAAAAATACTATACACGAAAAACTGGATCAAATTGGATTTCTATAATTTACATTTTTGTACATTTTTTAGTAATTAAAAAATATCAAATAAATTCAAAACTACATAAAAATATATATTTAAATGAACCTTGAAAAATTTACTTTTTATTTATAATTTTTTTTAAAAAAAAAAACCAGTCACGGTCCTAGAGGGGGTCTCGCAGGAAAGACCCCCGTCCCATTCAAACAATCTGTGTGATTCATTTATTAGTAAAGGATTTTTAATATTCTTTCTTTTCCAAAAATTTACAAGGTATGCTTTAAGGAAAAATTTAGATGATTTTAATCCCTGCACAAGGGAAAATTAATCTATTGGTTCTCATCATTTCAATAATAAAAGTTTTCTAGCATTTTTTTACCGAACTTATTAAATTAAATAGAATAGATTGAAATTTATAATATTAAAAATTGTTTTTGTTAAACTTTACAAAACAAAACAATAAACTTTAAAAGTTTTAGATTCTGATAAACTCATAGCAGATCAATAAATATTCTACTTTAATATGCATTATATGATCTAACATGAGTAGGAGGGCGACAAACTTGACTACATTGACAAATGCAAAAATATATAACCCCAACATGTTTTACAATTATAACATCACTACTACTATCTAAAGGCACAAAAACTAATCATAAAAATATAAGAACACAAGTTTTGTTGAGTTACAAGCCAAAAGAACGTTTGCATGAAATAAGAAAAAAAATCATCATGCAGCACTCAAACAATTCTCCCAAGGGCCATATTTAGAGCTAAAACTCCCTCCACCACTTTGTTGTGCATACTCTGAAATAGTTGCACGAGCACACACATCCCAAGTCCTGGCTATCTCTCCGAGGGACATTGGCTGTGATAAACTTCGCAAGGAAATGCTGAATCTTGACTTCGTCTTCACCGAAAGATCTTCATTTTCTTTACTGTCAAAATAGAAAAACAGATAAAATACAACTTTGTCTGATAGATAATAATAAATTTTTCAGCATAAAGAGGGGGAAAAAATGTGAGACATGCATTGTGTTAAAGGGCATAAATAAACTTTTTAGAGAACATAAAAGATTGACAATGACATCTAGTACATGATAATATGAATATGTCACCATATTCCTCCTTGACTCTATTTACTTGAGGCTAAACTTCCATCATCTTCCAAGTTAGATATTAAAAAGGATACGTTACTGTGCTCCAACAGCAAAGGATTATATTAGAGGCCATTTTTTTTGACGATATTATTGTTCCCGCTGAAGGATGACAAGTCAGAATTATTACATAATAAAAAGTCTTTCACCTGGCAAAAGGTTTTCTTTTCCTTATAAATATAATGGGCCCACTTCAGAATTTGTCAATTAAAACAACAGACGAAAGGGGGAAAAAAAGTAAAAGAAACTAACATCAAACAGCCCATTTAGCCATTTGAAAAGGTAACCAAGGCCAATTTCATGCAGACTAATGAAACCTTTTATATTTGCATTTTCTGACGCTCCTGAGTAACATCATACCCATTTACCACGTATTAGCATGCTTAGAAGATCCTAACTTAATAGATGTTAATGCTCAAGAGTCAAGAGAGACCTAATAATTCTTTGAATGAAGCGACCTGGCACACATTGACAAAGGCATGCCAGTTTCTATATTGAAATACCAAGAAGTACCCGTCAGCCATACCTACTGTACTCAGTTTGATATACCAAAACACTACACTTTTCAAAGCATGTAAAGAAGTGATGTTGGAGTCAGAAGCTATGTAAGCTATTGAATATTAGGTTTCTCTTTTCAAAAGGAAAGCATCAATGCCATCAAAATTGGCGGTCTGTAGCTAAAACAAACCATGCAAATATAGGAGATGTCAAAATGCACATTCTCTCACCTGGATTCAACTGGAAACTTGTCTAGGAGTATGGGGGAGCAATTAGGATAATTTGTTGGAACAAGCAATCGTAGAGGCTGAATTGGTGACTGCATTGTAGTTAGACATCAATAAAGATAAAATTATACTGCAAAAATAACTAAACATATATATATAATTACAATAACAAGGTTTTAGAGCCCACCATCTGTGCTGAAGCATATTGCGATTTCAAGCTTGAACTAAGCGCCACAGCATTGAAAGAGCACTTGACAATTGTCCCTTCTGATCCTTCAGCAGCAGCTGCTGCTGCAGTGGGATCAACATCTGCATCACTAATGTCTACTACTGTGTCTATAAGCCGCTGATTAATTTCCCTTATTTCTTCCAAAAGGGCATGATTAGCCTGCCATATATAATCCACTGTCACATAAGGTCCTTATAGTCATTTTGTCCAGCAATCAAGGACCAACACAGAAGATAAAATTAATTCCATTTTAGAATTAAAAAATTAACAATTCCAGTAATTAATATAGTAGTTATTCAGATGCTAACTTTAGAATATTATTTCAACACCTAGTACCTGATGAGTCCTCATAAATTAACAATAGGGACTTACTGACCGAAAAAAAAAATACCTGATGAGTCCTCATTAATGATTGTTGCTATCAATGAGACCAATGGAATGTCCAAGTTAGTAATTTAAATATGACAATATGCACGAGTTAACCACACCAACCAGATGGTTTTGAGCTCAATTTTTACTTGATTGCTTTTCTTAAATAAGGAAGATGTATCATAAATATTATTGGTAATTATTAGACAGATTAATTTAAACAGTACAAATACAACATCCATCAGCCTAAAACTCACTTGTTATTATGGTACAATAACGATTTACTATTATTGTTTATTAATTGTTATTGCTATTTTTAGCTTTTTTAGCATATCATTCCGTCACATTTAAATTTTTTGAAGACCAGTCTACTTTCAAATTTGATCCAAATATAATGAAACTCTATTTTAATTCCTATTGCAAGTCTCTTCACAAGACGCATTAGCAACTGCACTGCAGTGTCCCAATAAACAATTATCAATGAGACACCTTTTTTCTATGTTTACAAGATCCTAGTTGTAGCAAATGGCTAATGCTTTCATAAAAAGGAAGTTTACATTAGTTCATATGTTCACGTGCTCGCCCCTTGTCCCACTCCCTCCTTGTTCTCCTTGTGGTTGAAGTTCAAGTAAAGTCCCCAATTTAGTTGGTTGATTCCATAAGTTGGAAATTCTCTAGTTCCTCTGATATAGTATAAAATGGATTCTAAATGCTACATTCACTTCATAAAATTGCACCCTTCTATGCTCCCCAAGTTCAACTAACTGCTAATGAGTCTAAATCCTTGAAGTAAAAGTATCATGTTGCAAACAAACCGCTTGAATTTAAGTTGGGAAATCTACATTCCAACAATTGTAAGAAAAAAGGTGCTCAACTTATAGTCAATATATCAATGCAAACTTTCAGAGATGCCCTCCTTTTAAAAAACAAAATTCATTCATGGTAAAATATTAAAAAATAAGCATTAAAAACATAGTATAAATTAGTACCTCAATCCTTGGCTTCTTGCTACTAGCTGTTGTAGCTGAATCCATATCAGTAACTTCCAAAGCAGTTGACTGCTTCATACTATCATTCATGCAATCAGGAGATGATACAACATTTAAGGGCATGGCACTAACATAACGCCTCATTCTCTTGGTTCCATTGGTTCCATCTTGATTGATGAAATTTCTTGCTTGAAGACGACACTTAGTCATGGCAACCAAATCCTCACCCACAGCAGCTCTAGATCCATTGCCTGGCGCTGATCCTGCTATCCTATCAATCATGCTGACAACTGAGCCAATGTCGCTGACAGCAGCACTTAATTCTTTAGGTGACATTGATTTTACCTGGAATATAATCAAGACATAAACTTATCATCTACAACTTCAAAATAAAATCATAATTCTGACAATTTTTCACTGTAAGATACTTCTCAAAATAACTTTAAGGATAGCAGTTAGCTTCACTAACCGCTTTAATTAGTCGTTCAATAGGCTGCTCTGCAGCAGTTAACTTTGCAGAAGAGGCTGCTAAAGCATTACCATGAGCACCATCTGGACCACTGAACTCTGCCAGCAAAGGAGAAGGAGATATTCCCGGAGTCCCTATGGCAAGGGATTGAGCTGGTGCTGATGCAACCCCTGTTTGTTGATGTCCAGTATTTGCAGCATTTGATACTGATGAGACAACAGAAATGGGTTTCTCAGAATCCCCTGGCATAGGAGATGGAGCCAAGGGAGGTGAAGGTGTAGGGACCACAAAAGGTGAGTTAGCAGATTGCAGAGGGGTGGAAACTCTAGTAAGAGATGGAATATTTTGCTGGTCAACCTGGGGAGAAGAATGTTGTGGAATCTGTGGAGATGCAGCCTGAAGGAGATGGGGTGAAGAAACAGGAAATGGACCCCCAGATTTAAACTGTTGATGGGGATAAGCTGAACGTTGACCCGAGGGAAGATGTTGCTGGAAGACCCCTGGCTTAACACCCAATCCCTGTCTCATCTTTACATCATTAATATCATTAATTTGGTGAAGCTGTGGCATTTGATGTGTCTGCATATGGGTAGGCACCTGTTGCTTTGTTGCCTGTTGTAACTGCTGCTGCTGCTGCTGCTGCAGCATCTGCTGCCTTTGAAGAAACTGCCGCTGCTGAAGGTGCTTAAATTGTTGATTCTGCAACATCTGTTCCTGTGGTTGTTTCAGTTGCTGGTGTTGAAGCAAACTGGAACCTGGCTGAAGAGGGTTTAGATTTTGTTGGAGCACATTCCCCCCACCTTGCGATGATAAGGAGTTGATATTAGTCTGCTGAGGTGCATTCACAGGGTTTTGTTGAAGAGAGCTCGCTGCAACCTGCTGTAGGGAGTTCACAGCACTTGAATCTAAGTTGGTACCAGGTTGCAAAGAATTAATCATATTCTGCTGTGCTGTTGATACACCAGACACGGAAGGGATAGAATTATGCTGCAAGCTTGCCATATTATTCTGCGGCATTGTTGCAGCAGAACTTTGCAAGTTTGTTGATTGCATCTGAGAGTTTATTTGATTTTCATGAGACTGCACTTGAGTAAGTTGGGATTGTGGCTGTGATACTGAGTGCATATGAGGTGGAGGAAGCTGCCCTGGCTGCAAAGAAGACATGGCTTTCCTGGGCCTATTTGTATTTATAAAATTTATGATCTGCTTCTCATATGAAGCCATTTTTTCCTTGAAATTAGGCATAATATTACTCTTGGAAACCTGTAGAAATGCTATAATGCGCTCCAACATTGTTTTGAATATCTTCAGCTTCTCAAGAGGATCTGACTTTGGTTGTTGTGGTAGGGATTCATGCTGATTGACGAAACCGGATTAGAGGTTAGACTAAGCATCATAACATATATTGATTAATTATAAAGAGACTCAAGGTAAATTAAGAGCTTTCTTTTGGGAAAATGCGATGGATTGATGCTCAACACATGCTACAATTGTTGAACAGTGCAAACATTATTCCAGAGTTAAAGCCACTACCATCATAATTGCTATGGAAAGGCTGCTTTATCTGTATAAGTTCAATTAGCCAAGAATATTTTGTATAATTAAGAAATTATATTAAGAAAGAAAAATAATCCAAATGAGAAGGAACGGATATCCTCCAAGGAAAAACAGAGAGCAAAACAAAAAATGGAAAAATAAAAGAAAATAATAGATGAAATACCTGCTGAAGTTTAGTAGCAATTTTCTGGTACATTTCATTCAGTTCTGGCAAGTATGATTCTTTCATGGACTTGATCTGTAAGTTAAAATCAACAGAAACAAAGAACCAAAACATTTAAAACCGGGAACAACAAAGGAATTACATATTTTCATTCTTGCATTCATACATAAGAGGGGATACTACAAAATGGTTTTTTCTTAAGCAAGGTGTCATAGGACTCTGTTGTCAATTCATGTGTGTACCCATGAATTGACAACAGAGTCATATTGAAGAACAAGGCTGTAAATAATAAGTACAAAATTTTAATGTTATTTCCTCCAAAACTAACAACAAGCTCATTATGTCACTTTCTTTTTGTCAATTGATTGACTATTTTCTGAAGTTTCAGCAATTTTCGTGTAGAAATGAAGCAATAAGAAAATGGAATATTACCTTTTGGTACACCTCTTCTTGCCAATCGTCCCCACTAGATTTTCCGGTCTGTGCAGTTGAATCTAGAGAAGCTACAATATAGTTATATGATACACAAATAAGCATAAAGGGCTAAACATTGGCCTCTTCCTTTTTAAAAAAAGAAAATAACAGATGAAGGAATAGATAGAAGACTTGTTGAAATGCTAGACCCATTAATTGACAAAAGCAAAGTGACAAAATGAAATGCATAGATGCAATAACATACTTGATGATGAATCTGGATGGGGTCGTGACTGATATAAATGCTTTTGTTGGTCAAGTACATTTTGCTGTTGAAGCAAAGATCCTGATGCCTGAAGTCTTTGCTGCATATCTCGTTGTAAGGGGTTTGGCTGCTGCTGTAAACCCAACTGCTGTTGCAACTGTGCAGGCTGAGATTGTATCTGTGGCATCAATTGCTGCTGTGAAGCCTGTGGCTGCGATTGCTGCCCTTGAGATTGTAATAAATTTGTTACATTTTGTTGCGATTGTTGTTGCATTGGAACCTTTGATTGCTGTAGCATTTGTGCAGGGTGCTGGCTAGTCTGCATGCCTGAGTTGCCAGACTGAGTTGCAAGCAACTGTTGCTGCTGTAACCCTGGGACGTTACTTCCCAACTGTTGCTGATGTATATTGGAGAGATTGTTTTGCTGATTTATCAGCTGCTGCTGCTGCTGCAGGTTTGGAAGATTATTCTGCTGGCCAACAAGCAACCTCTGATGTTGCTGCATATCACCAACATTGTTCTGTTGCCCAAGTAGTTGAGGGTGTTGTATGTTTGTTACATTTGACTGCTGTGCTAGAAGCTGCTGCTGCTGCTGCTGTGGAGGCAATATTGACTGTTGAGTAATTGGGGTTTGTTGCTGGTTAATAATTGATGTCTGTTGTTGCTGTTGCCTGATAACTGACTGGGACTGTTGCTGAAGCATGGGTTGTGTCGACTGTTGAACATTATTAGATTGCTGATTCTGCTGAAGGCCAGATAGAGGTGTTTGCATCATGGAAGGCTGCATGACAGAAGATGTTTGCATAACAGATGGCTGAGAAGATTGCAACTGATTTGGTTGGAGAAGGTTTGGCGGCTGCTGCTGCTGCTGCTGGATGTGAGGTTGCATAAGTGGGTGTTGAATGTTCCCGGGCTGGAGTTTATGCTTCAAAAATTGCTGCTGATGAAGCTGTTGTTGTTGGTAGAGATACTGCTGTGAATTCTGCGACTGTTGTTGCTGCTGCTGCTGCTGCGGCGGGGGAACAACCTGCTGCCTAGGTGGCATTTGTCTCTGAGAACCACCAAACATATTATTCTGCATGTTGGTATTTTGGCCAACAACATTTTGGATGGGCCTCTGGCCTATATTGGATACAGGAGGAGCAATATTGTTTTGAATGTTTTGAGATAGAAGCTGTTGTCGTGACTGGGACTGATTAGGCAATGGAATAGTGGCATGTGACTGCCCTGGATTGTGAACTTGAGACTGCATAGAAATTCCTATAAAAAATTTTTATTACCTAAGTCAGAAGAACAAGAATCAAGAAATTAACAAATATGAATCAAAACCAAACATGAGAACAATAATTTGCAGCTTGAACTCATATTATTTGTAATGAAGCCTAAAAGAGGCCTATATAAAAGGGTTAAAACAAAGAAACATGAAAGGGGAAAAACTGTAAATGTTAGTGATACTTCCTGTGATAGGACACTATAAACCCAACAGTGAATCTTATAAAACATGTTCCTTCGATTGTATTTGCAAGGTATTACTCATCACATAAAAGGTCATTTATATGTGCAAGCTAGAATTTCTAGTGCACAAGGAATACAACTAGAGATATGAAAGAACTCAGAAAGTCAGAAATCACTAAAAAAGAACAGGATGAAAAGATTATGTCAAACGTCTCACTACATTTATAGACTTTGGTACCAGATCAGCACAAAATTTCCGTGCCAATACTATTACTGCAAAGGAGGAAACCAAAATGCTATTTAATGCCAACCTGAATCAATAGGCTTGTTGCTAGGGGCACCCATGTTTGATTGCATAGGGTTGACTATGGTATTCTGGGTTTTATTCTCCATTGTAAGCATCTTCAAAGATATTTTCCGAAGATAATCAGACTGCAATTAGGGAGTAGATCGTAAAACAATCAAACATCTATGTTGTATATTTGGCCAAAAAAAAAAATTCTATGTTGTATGTGTTAACAAAGATAAATATAAATGAACGCAACAACTTGAAAGTGAGACAAGACATTGTGGATAAACCTGGCTTGTTGCAGCAGTATGAATCTTTTCCTCAAACCTTTGAGCAATTTTGCGCAGTTCATGCAAACCATCTTGACCAGATACAGGAAGATGTCTCTTTAACGTATCCATTCTATGAAATGAAAACATTAGTTCAAAAATACAGGTCCCAAGATATTAAGAATGATTAAAGTCCTCAATGAATTTATGAATGTTGCGCAAGACATATTTATTTGGAAATATCAACAATTTAATGACCCTGAAAAACAGTAGCATGAAGTCAGAAACAGATCATTTCATTAGAAGAGATCATCTTGTTAACATCTCATAAAGTTTTCTATCCGGAATACCCAAAATAAGGGGATAAGAAACCCTATGATTATAATGTTCTAGTCAACATCTCTGAATATGCATCAATAACCTAACCCATGAAAAAAATTGTAGAACATCAATTTCTCTTTGAAATTATTGCATTATTTGCTAACCAAATACACCAATTGCTTGCAAAGATAGCACATTTCCCAAAAAAAATTCTCCTTCCTTGTTTCACTTCTCTAACATGAATAAGCATGAAACGCCCTATATTCCAATGACACACCCATGACTCAAAATGGTACCAAGGGAATATTCCAAATTATTGAACAATACTGCAATCCAATATTAAAAAATGATTTGAAATCTCCAAAATCAAATACATTGATGTTTCATGCGCATGGTACTGACAAGGCTTCTCTTTTCCATGCGAGATCATGGTAATCCATCAAAAAAGAATGCATAACACTAGCATGCTAAAGCTCATGGACTATGATAACAGGATTCAAATGAATAATTGACTTCGGAAAAAGAGCATGAAAATGTTTTATTCTACTCTTCACCTATTACACAATTTTTTATATTATTTTCATATGAAATACAGGTCAAAACAATTTATATCACCAAAGTGAGACAATATTAAATGAAAATTACATTTTGTTGACAATTCTTTGACGTGCATCAGGTTGCAATTCAGCTCTCCAATCACTTGTATCCAAAGTGGATTCGGTGCCTTGAGTGGGTCTCCAATTGTTAGTATCCATCACATTTAAATTAACTGAAACGCCAGAGGAAGAACATTTTAATCAAGCCAGGCTCTAAAAGGAAACAAATTGAGGAAGAAGTCGTGTATACATATATAGAAGAGTTCTTATAAGTTATGAATAATAGAATTTGATAATTTGCTAGAGGCAGAAATCACATTCTACCTTTTCATTGTAAAATTTATACGTAATACGACAAATGCAAGCAGCCAAAAGAGAGAAACATAATCCAAAGGAAGGTGGAGAGGTTAAGTCTTAAAGGTGGAATCTTTTGTTCCTTCTCGAGACAATTAATTTGAATATGATGGACAAAGGACCGAGGGGAACCATACGGTTTATAAAAGCTTGTGGTTGCAGTGGATAATTGGAAGAAGTTATGGTTACGATGTATCTATGTTGTACAAAAAGAAAAGGAAGAGAAACATAGTTTCCAGGAAAACGTCAGAAGATTTCACAAATGGTAGGCAAATCAATAAGCACTAATGGGTTTTCATATGATTATCAGAATTAGAATACTTTTGAGCTTTGATAATATCGATAACATAAAATGTTCGCTGGACATGCCCTAATATTCATTAGGAGTTTCCATAAAACTTTATAAGGTTTCACTATAGCCCCTTTCTTAGAGCGTTGTTACCATACACTTGGGAGTGAGATGTGTCAAAAAATATAAAATGGTATGACAGTAATCCACTTGTCAAGGCGAAAAACTGACTTGTTTGTAATTTAACTATTGATTCTCGGGCCAGTAATTTCTATTAAAAATACTACCTATTTATATTGGGTAAAAATCTTCCCTGTTTGTCCTCTTTTCATCCTTGGGGACTCTACGTATTCTCACTTCTTTATCTCCAGCTTCCAGATACCTTACTTTCCTCCCTATAGGTCATCTCTTGACTGTTGTACTCCACTTTCGGGTTTCAAATTCATTCGATGAATATAATTTGTTGAATTTAATTAAGAGAACAATGACAATTGACAAATTATAACCTTGAGAAGTAAAACGTTTCAATAATCATTCAAACCTCGAGTATTATTCCCTCCTTCTCTGCCTTCAATTAACTTTATCCCTTTCGAAGAAACCAATGCACTTCAGCAAGCTAAACGCTTCTATGTAAAACTAATGGCTACCAGTATAGGAGCCTATAAACAGTGGGGAAACGAATCAATCCTTCACAAGCGAATCTAAAATAAATAAGCCGAAATCGAAGAAAAGAATAACCAATCCAGTAACAATAAAATCAAACGATGAACGGAAATTATGACAATCGTACCCTGGGAAAGAGAAACACGAGGAAGCCAGAACTCTGTGAAACAGACGCGACCGTAATCGGGAGCTCAGCGTGGCGTGACTCGTGAGGGGTTTGCGTACGACGGGACTCCGAAGCCGAGCTTAGAATTGTGTAGAAGGAGAAACGACTTATGAAAACTTGACTAGGGAGACAACCCAATCATATTAGATAGGCTTCACACACAGGGAATCCGGATAATTGCTTTCTTTTTCATGAAAACTGGGGACAAAGGTCCAGATCACAGGAAAATCAGATTTAGTCCGGTGCACAACGCACCATGTGCTTTTAATCAATGTTGTCGTGCTGATATAACCTATAATAATTAAAATAAATAATATAAATTTAAATAAATTTTATAATTTAATTAAAATTTTAAATTAAATAATATTAAACTATTAATCTATTATTTATTATAAATAAATTATTAATAAATTTCATAACTCAATATTTAAATTTAAATAAGTTAATATTTATTTATAATCATATTTTGAATTCAAAATAATAAATTAATAATATATTATTATATTATTTATTAAGTAAATATATAATTTTTAATAATTATATCTCATAATAATACTTATATAATATTATAATATATAAAAAATATTTTATACTAAAAATAATATTATTTTATCTTAAAAATAAAAAAATATTTTAAAAAAATTTGAAAAAAAAAAGTATATGACTGATTCAAACTAGTTCTATTGGTTCAAAATCGATTTCATTAATTTTTAATCAGTTCTAAATAGTATCGATTATGTTTCTTAATGGGACTGAATATCAGTTTTGATTTGACCGGTCAAACCTACCCATCTGGTTCAATTCTAACAACCATGGTTTTAAATATATTTGCTTTAAAATATAAGAAAGAAAGGAATGACTTTATTTGATAAATTAATTTTTTATTTTATTTTTAATTAAAATAAATTTATTATTATGAAATATAGGTTTTTTTATACAAATGAAATATAAATTAAAAGAGAGTTAAGTAAGAATATTAAATGAGAATATTTATAAATTTTTTTATAATAAATTTAAAATATCTAATTATTTTCTTGATTTTCATGATTTAATTATTTATTTTTTATATTTTGAAATGGAGGAAGTATATTTATATTATAATTTATTTTTTAATAAAATTATCAATTATCAAATCATCTTATTGAATCAAAAATACTGTTCATGCATATATGTTGCAAATTATTTACAATTATAAGTTTTTATCAAATTTATAAATTTAATTCTATTATTGAGTTACATGAATTGTTATCTTTATATAATATCTTTCATTCAATTTTTTATCTCCATTTTAAATTTTGAATCATTTATATCTATAAAAAATAAAATAACAAGTGCTATTATATCATTATATGTTTAATATTTTTTTAAAAAAAGGCATAAAATAAGAACTTTTAGCAATAATTTATTTTTTCTAGTCATAATTTATTTTAAAAAAGATTAAATCTTATACAAAATTTTAATTAGAAGACTTGTTCACGTTATAATGTTATGTCGAATTCAGGATCGAGTCAGCAGAAAATTTCTTGTTTGGCCTAGGTCCTGTCTACATAAACTCCAATCATGGGCTACGAAAATAAAAGATTTTTTTCTTGGCTTGAGGATAATAAAAGATTTAAAAGTCAAAACACGTGAAAATGGTAAATGAATATGACATATATGCTTATGTCATAAGACACCTATTATCGATGTACTTTATTTTTGGCATTGTATAGTGCCTTTGGACGCAACCATCTGCTAGACTTAAGGAAAAAAAAAATGCTAGACTTCGGAATTAGATTACTCCCATATAATATTATTTTAATCGAATCACGTATATTAAGAGAGAGAGTTAAAACTAATTAATTATCTCAATTTCTCCAAAAATTTTAATCTTTTTTCCAAAACTACCATTATTTAATCTCTCTCTTTTTCTCTTTGAATACATTAAATAGGGGTATTTTTTTAAAAATGCATAATAAATATCACCTCGTATATTGTAAAAGATCTTATATTTAGGATCAAGACAAAATGTCCTATATATAGGACCGGAGGGAGTACTACTTATTTTAGCACTACTTTTTTATGTATTTTTTTAATTTTGAATGATGAGATGAAATTAAATCAATATTAACTAAAAACATTAATATTAATATCATTGATATAAATTATAAAATTTATTAGTAAATTATATTATTTATAAGTTATAAATAATATCCATACAATGTATGGAAATTTAGATAATTATCCAAAAAAATTAATAAAAATTATTCACTCATATTCTTAATATATGACTCATTTAATTAAATTACGCAGATTAATGTGAGAGTTAAAATTAATTATATTAATTTTTTAAAAAATTATAATATTTTTTTAAAACTACATTCATTTAATTTCTTTTTTTATGAATTAAATGGCAGGATTTATTTTGGAAATAGATAATAAATATTATCTCATAACCTGAAAAGAATTTTATATTTAGAACAAAAATAAAAAAATCTATATTTAGAAGCAGAGAAAGTAAATTTTACTCGTATTTTTGCATAGAAGTGAAATGGGTATTTAATTTTAAAATCATTACAAATTAAAAAAAATAAATGAAAGCTCTGCCTCTTTAGTCAATAACTTCTACAAGAACTCACCATCATTTTGTTTGATTACGAATCATATTTCAACTGGGATTCTATCACTAATAGCTATCATTATCATAGTTAATAGTTTTGGATTAGGAAGATTTTGTGAGTTTCATATATTTTTGGGCCCTAATTAGAGTATATAATTATAAACTTAATTTGTAGTTTTTGTTCATCTCTTAGCAAGAGAATCAATATTCGATAGCACCAAGGGGGGAGATTTTCTTCAGGCCAAAAAGAAAAAAGAAAAATGGGGGATATTTTCCATATTCTTTCTTTTTTTTTTTGGCTAGAAACAGAAGATGATAATATTAAAAGAAAGAGCCACAATACAAAGGACAAAGTAAGAACACAAACCCTACTTGACCCCATAAAAGCTGACTCGAACACAAACCCTACCCACCATGTTGACAGCCATCCATTGCCAGAGAACAAACCAAATCTACCCCTAATCGCTGAACTAACAACCTACTGGGAAGAAGCAAAAACAAACTAAAGAACAACAACAAAAGCAAGAAATAACACACCAAAAGACCTAAATAGAAGCACACCCCCCACCAAGCCATAAGCACCACTGAGATTGAAAGCGCTAACTCATCGAAAAAAGCAATAACAAACCTAGCACCGGGGATGTGGCTCAGCAAACCTCCACATTAGAATCATCCCTTTCATCGGTGAATTTACTCAAGCTAGAGTAGACTTCAACAACTTCCACACACTAATGACGTAGAAAATGACTCCACAAAAAGTTATTGGCACGAGTAGATGAACAGACCTTGGGAAACACCCTTTCTCCGAACCCCAGATCCAGACCATACACCAAAGATCCAGGTTGAAACAAGCCCATCAAGTACTGATTCATCGGCCAATCCATCTCTTCGTAGCGAACAACCACATTGGGTGAAGCTCTCCAACATCTAGTGAACCCTAAATTACTCACACATAAAGCCAAAAATCATACACTAGGGAACAAAACACACACACACCACAGGCACTCTCTCACTTTGCAAAGACCAAGGAGAGAGATGCAGCAACCAACAAAACACAAATGCAATAATAGAACTTGCACGACAGCAAGGGTTTAAGTTCTCAAGAGAGAGAGTTTGGGCTCTCACAGGGAGAGATTTTTTTTTATGTGGATATTTTCCATATTTGATAAAAAGAATTGTTGAACTCTACTCATGTCCAAAAGAAATTGCTGAAATCAATTATAAAAATTTAAATTTAAATGCGATGAAATTTATTGTTTAGAGTAAGGCACTGGGAGAATTAATGATCATTGCGTCCAATTAATTTCGGAAGCATTTACACCAACAAAAATAAATGCCATTGAAAAGTAATTTAATGCATTCCACTTAATGAAATTTTTATATTAAAATTCTTTTTATATGAAAAATAATTAAACAACCATAATATCATATCATAATATATATATTAAACATTAAAAATACTATTCATTAATCATTAGTACGAATACAATTTCTCTTGTCGTGTGAAAATTAAAAGAGAGTAGGATGGGTGATAGTAAAAATTTAGGGAAAATAATTATAAATCTCAAAATCCTCAAATAATTATTACCAAATCCCACAACCTTAAAATACTACACCTAAGTCCCAATAGTCCTTAACTGAAAAGGAAATTAGAATGAAGTTGCTAAATTACCCTCCCTCACTTCAATTTATAGGTAAAATTAGATGGTGCCCTAAATCTTCCCCAACAAACCTCAGTCACTGATCTTCTTAGTCATTTGAAATCGTCCTTCATCACTGATAAATTATCATCGGTCACGCTATTCACATGAGTCACCGAAGTTGTCCTTTATGATGCCATTTGCATCCTAAGTCATCGAAGTCATTCTTCATGCTATTTGCATCAAAAGTGACCCAACTTGTCCTTTATGCCATTCACATCGTCCTTCACGCTAATCACACCATCATCCTCAACATTTTCATCTTCGCTTCTCCTTGACGTCGTTCACATCATCAGTTCTAGGTGAGCAATTTCTCTCTCCCTTACTTTCTTATTGTTGGAAGTGGTATGGGTTATGGATATGGGTTGTGTGATTTCATCATATCTTTGATAAAAGAGCACTGCCTATGAAGGAATGGGATCTGAAATTCCAAAATGTGATAGAGGATTATTAAATCTAGATAGATAGATGATAAATAGGTGTAAGTGATTTTTTGATGCTAAATACTTATGCACTACTATTAATAAGGTGTAATGTTAAAAGATCCAAGTCCAATTATGTACTCTTGACCATTACAGGATCACCATTCACCTTGAAAAGGTAAAAGGCTCCAATTTTTTCTTTTCTTTTTCTTTCCAATAACCTCAAATCCTCCAATTGATTTGTGCCTTCTGTTAGAGTATTATAGTTAGCATGAGTTTTTGGTCTCTTGACCCCATTTGTACACAAAAAAGAAACTTTTTCAAAATTGATACTTGATCATACTTTTAAATTGATATACTTTTTCTATTAGAGTATCAAGTCTTGTGGAGCTTTAATTTTTATGTTAAATACTTGATCATGTTTCTAAATTGATGAACTTTTTTTATTAAATTTAGATCACAGGATAGAAAATGTCTAGAATCAATAAGTTCAAGTAATGACAGGTTGTCATTTGCCTTTAAGTAGTGGAGTTGTGATCTATATAATGTGTTTGATGGATTTTTTTTTTGTGTATGCAAGAATTTTTAGAGAAAAACAAAGGGAAGTATAAGGATGCAAAACTTGCAAATCCAGTAATTTCAAAAGTAAGGAAGAAGCTATTTGTTAGATGTGTTGGCTTCCCAAGAGGAGGGTAAATTGGGAAGATTAAAATTTTCTGCAGAACTTTAAGAAAGTGAGGAAAGCAAAGGTGACGGTGAAACAGAGTATAAACGAATAATTAGTGAAGGCAGTAATAGAGAAGGGAAGACACAGATGTTTATCCTGGTTCGGTCTCTCAATCTTGACCTACATCCAGTCCCCAAGCCACTACTTGAGATTTTCTACTATCTTGCAAGAATTCAGTGGGCTTCTTGCAAATGCCACAGTACAGTATTGATGCTCTATTTTAGAGCTCACACTTTCTCTCTTTGCACTCTAACTAAATGCTTCCCCAATCCCTTGTGATATCCCCTCACAAGAAAATCTTTCTTCCAGATAAAAATAAGATTGTTTACAATGAATAAACTCTCTTAATCAGAGTGCATATGAAAGTTGGAGTACAAATATTGATGTATGTGAGAGTAAGGGACTTTGAGTAAATGATTTGGCAGAGTTTCAGTATATACAAAGTTAAAATCATTACCCACAACTTCAAATGGTATTATATTTATAGATATAGGTCTCAACTATATGTTAGAGACAAAATCTATCCGTTGGAGAAGTTACCCAACGGTTACTCTGAAAAAATATCCATTCACCAACCGCATTTAATGCTTCTGACACTCAAAGTTTGAATTTTCATTAGCCAACAGACGAATTTCACAGAAACCGAAGGCTAAAGACTTCAACGTTGAATATTCAAAGTTCATCTGTCATGAAGCAAAGTTCAAATTTTGATCTTTGGAAAATGTTTCTATGTTGAAACATACGAATTTTTAAGTAAAAAAGTTCTTCTTAAATGAGTGAACATTAGTTCCATTTTGCTACAGTGCCTTCGAAATTCAAATTTTGATACTCAAAATTCGTCTATCAGAGAGCAGTTCAATAAGGCACAATAGTTTAACTATTCAAAATTCGAATTTTCAAACTGCAAAGTTCGTCTGTCAGAGAGGCCTCTTTTCAGACTAAATACAAAGTTCAAATTTCTGAATACTATCATTCTTATGTCAATATATCATTATGACAGACTCACAAGCTTTGTTTCTGAAATTTAAATTTTCATGTTCAAAGTTCGTTTGTCAGTGAGTCATCTTGATATTCTTTCCAAACTTAGTTTTCAAATGAACTTTGACATATCCATAAATGAATTTCTCATTTTTCATAAGTTGTGTTTTATCTGAAATTCAAATTTTTAAAAGCCAAAGTTCATCTATCATAGGAAGTTCTTTTCAGAAAAGTATCAAAATTCAAATTTCTCAAGGCAAAATTCATCTGTCAGAGAAGCCTCGTTTCAGACTTGTTCATTTTCAATATAAAATTCGAATTTTCAAAGTCAAAGTTTGAATTTTCAAAACAACATATCAGTATAAGTGTTTCAAACTTTGTCTGTTAGTGGGTGTTTTTCAAATATTCCATAGAATCATAATTTTAAAACATCTTTTTGCTAAATCAAAGTCTTTTACTCAATTTAAACAAGGCTATAGATTCTACATCTTTTCTTGTCCTGGTTTTTCTTGAATTTCTCCACTTGAGATCATTTGTGCACCTTTGATATCTTCTCTTCAAGCTCTAGAAAGTTAGTTTGGAGTCATCAAAACACTTGATTCAACATTCTCCCCCTTTTTAATGATGACAAAACAACTTACAAACTATATTAGTACTTGGGTTTGCTTTAACAAGCTCCTCCTCAACATATACATTATAATTCAAAGGATATCATGTTCAATAGATCAAAAGAGATTCATTAATTTATTCAAAGTTCAACACAAGGATGCAATTATAGAATTCAGAACAGAGCAATTTTCCATTGCATCAAACAGTCACTTGTACAAGATATAACAAGAACATAATACAGAAGAACAACAAAATATCATTACCAAATACTACAAGAAGAACCAATCATCTATAAGTTCTAAACACTATTTCTTGGACTTGGACTTCTTGCTGTAGCTCTTACCAGAAGACTTTCCAGTTTACTCAGATTTCTTCTCCCCCTTTTTGGCATCATCAGGAAGGTGAACAAAATCAGCAGGAGGAGGGATCTGAGACACTGGAATAGCTTGAAGATGCACAGGGACAAATGGCATTTCTGTATTGAGCTTCGGCAAGGATCTAAAGACTTCAGAACTCGTGTCCTTATCCTCATCAGAGATTTCAAGCAGTTCTGAAATTTCTTGCCTTGTAACTGCCAATTGAGCCATTCGTGCCTCCAAGAGACCATAGGATGTAACAGGTAAGGGAGCAGGATGATGAAACATTTCTTCAAGCCTTCTTCTCTGAGCTTGCAAGAGAGCATTGTGTGTAATGGCTTCCAAATCAACAAAAGACACAATACTCCTTTCTTCATTCAGGGTAGCCTTCATGAATGGTGAAGTAGAGATGGCTGCCACTAGTCTCTCAACTTGCTCAGATTCTTGAGTGGAAAGAATTGAATCCTGAGCATTTAGTGGAATAGGCTCATGAACGCTTGTTTCCTAAGGACTTTCTTCCTCCATGCCATAGTCTAAGGGAGGACCAGGACTTGCCTCATTACTGGAGACCTGTGGTGTGCTTAATGTGCTAGCAGTCTCAGTGTCACGTGCAGCAACATTAGGAACAAGAGAGGCCAGCTCAAATGGGCTTGGAGTCTCAGGAGTTGGAGACATAACAGGCTCAGAGAATCCTGGCTGAGGTAGAGCTGATATGGCAGGAATAGCATTCCAAATGTCTTCATATGCATCAGTAACCACTTTCCTGTTCTTGGCCAACTGGTAGATCTGATCTTGCAAATGAGCAAACTTGGCATTTTGCTCATCCCTGATGTTTAGTATGAGTATAGACAAATTGTCATACAGCTCAATGATCTTGGTTGGCTTGGCACAAGAGGAGGGAGTAGATGGAATGTGAGCAGGCAGAGATGGAGATGGTGTTAGCAAGGCTGACTTCCCAAGAGGGGGGGTGAATTGGGAAGATTGAAATTTTTCTGCACAAAGTAAAGCAAGTGAAAATATCACAGTATAATGAAAACAACGTGTAAAACAGAGCAAGTTGATAAGTAGAGATAAGGAGAAGAAAACTCAGTGATTTATCCTGGTTCGGTCTATCCACTTGACCTACATCCAGTCCCCAAGACACCTCTTGAGATTTATCCACTATCCAGCAAGAATTTCAACGGGCTTCTTACTAAGGCCACAGTACACGAGTCTGCTCTGTTCTAAGCTCTCTCAAACTCTCTAAGCACTTTCTCTATGTGCTTCCCAATCCCCTTGTGAATACCCCTCACAAGTAAATCTATCTTTCAGATAAAGAGTAGATTGTTTACAAATGAATAACTCTCTAGAATAGAGTAGATATGAAAGTTTAAGTACAAATAATGAAGTTGGAAGGGTAAAAGCTTTTGAGATGAAGATTCAGCAGAAATTCGGTATATGCAAGTTTGATTCGTTACCTACAACTTCAAATAATGTTATATTTATAGATTTAGATCTCAAATATCCGTTAGAGACTAAATCTATCCGTTGGGGAAGTTATCCAACGGTTACTCTGAAAAACTATCCGTTCACCAACCGCATTTAATGTTTCTAACATACTGAAATTCGAATTTCGGTTGACCAACAGACGAATTTCGAGGGAACCGAAGGTTAAAGTCTCCAACGTAAAAATGCGAAGTTCGTCTGTCCATAGAGTGAAATTCGAATTTTGAAACTCATAAAATATTTTCACAATGTGACATACGAATTTTTAAGAAGTAAGATTTTCTGTTAAGTGTGAACAGTGTTTTCAATTTGCTACAGTGCCCTCGAAATTCAAATTTTGGATGCCCAAAATTCGTCTGTCCATTGAACGTCCAAATAGACACAGTAGTTCACTTTCTTTGAAATTCGAATTTTGACAGAGTGAAATTCGTCTGTCAGAGACCAGTTTTGAGACTTAAATCATTCTTGATCTCAGATGAACTTTATCAAACATTCAGACGAATTTTCTCTATTTTCTCAAGTTTTGTTTTGTCTGAAATTCAAATTTTGAAAGAGTGAAATTCGAATGTCACAAAGTAGCTTTTTTTGACTCAGATGAAAATTCGAATTTTGCTAAGTAAAAGTTCGTCTGTCAGAGAGCATTTTTCAAACTTAGTTTCTTCTTAATTTCAGATGAACTTTAGCAAAGCTTCAGACGAATTTCTTTGGTTTTCATAAATGGCATTTTGTCTGAAATTCGAATTTTGAGACTGTGAAGTTCGTCTGTCACAAAAAGGCTTCTTTCAGACTTGATTGAAGTTCAAATTTTGAATGACCAAAATTCGTCTGACAGAGGGACACCTTTCCAGACTTAATCAGTTTTAGCTCAAAATTCGAATTTCCAAAAGCAAAGTTCGAATTTCCAACTTGACAGTTCAGTTATACTTTCAAACTTCGTCTGTTTGTGAGTATTTTCCAAATAGGTAAAGATTTAAATTTCAAATCAAGGTTTGAAAATGTCTTTTTCTCAAATCAAAATCTTTTACCCAATCTAAACAAAAACTAAAGATCCTACAAAAGATCTAATAGCCAATTCACAGAAGACCTTTACTTGAAACAGCTTTAATCTCCTTTGATATCTTCAATCCAAGCTCTTGAGTGTTGGTTTGGAATCATCAAAACTCTTGATCCAACATTCTCCCCCTTTTTGATGATGACAAAACAACTCACAAACTGGATTAGTACTTAGGTTTGCTTACACAAGCTCCCCCTCAATATATGCATTATAGTTCATAAGATATCATTTTCAGCAAATTAAGTGAAGAGATTCAAAGCCCAAATCATTGCAATCAAGAACATAATTTACTTAAACAAATTGTTGCAATACATATTTCAATCAGTTCTCAAAACATCAAACAAACAATAAAACAATTTAAAACTAGATACAACAAGAATATTCAGTCTAAGATCTAAAAACATCACTTCTTCTTTGGCTTAGACTTCTTGCTGTAAGTCTTTCCTTTTCCAGATGACTCAGTAGATCTTCCAGTGTGCTTAGTCCCAGTTTGCTTTATCTTCTCCCCCTTTTTGGCATCATCAGAAAGCCCAGCAAAGTCCATTGGAGGAGGTATCTGAGTGAGAGGAACAGCACGAAGAGGGACAGGAGCAAAAGGAATTTCTGGCTGAGCTGGTGTAGTTGAAGGTTCTTCATCAGAATCATCAGAGACCTCAAGCAGCTCTTGCATTTCCTGCCTGGAAAGAGCTAGCCGAGCTCTCTGTTCCTCTGACAGCCCATAATCAGCAAGAGAAGGAGAGACTGGTGCAGGAGGAGGAAACATTTCTTCAAGCCTTCTCCTTTGAGCTAGTAGAAGGGCATTGTGAGCAATGGCAAAATAATCAATAACAGGAACAATGCTTCTTTCCTCATTGCTCATGGCTGCAACCAGTCTTTCAACTTGCTCAGATTCTTGTATAGACAGAATTGAACCCTGAGCATCCTCTTGCATAGGCTCAGGAGGGCTGTTTTCTTCCAATCCATAGTCCAAGGGTGGACCAGGACTAGGTGATTTCATGGCATCAGGACTATCATTATCATGGTCAGTGGAAGCAATCTCGAAGGGACTTGGAGGCACAGGGGATGGAGACAGAGAAGGCTCAGGGATACCAGGCTGAGGTGGAACTGAAGTGGTAGGAATTGCATTTCTAATCTCTTCATAGGCATCAGCCACCACCTTCATATTCACTGCCAACTGATGTATCTGATCTTGCAGGTGAGCAAATTTGGCATTTTGCTCATCCTTAATGCTGAGAATGAGTGTTGACAGATTGTCAAACATCTCAGTGATCTTAGTTGGCTTGGTTCGAGAGGAGGGAGTGGAAGGAGGGTGAGTGGGCCTGGATGGAGATGGAATAGGCTGAGAAGGCTGAGGTACAGATCTGCCAGGAGCCTCAGAGGTGCCTTCTTGTTGGAGGGATGCATCAGCAATAAAGAACAAATCTTCAGATTTTCCTGTTCCCTTTCCAACCCAATGTCCTTCATCTCTTTCAATGCCCATCCTTTGCAATTCCTCTTCTTTGAAGGCCTCAGTGAGCTTCCCTTTCCCCTTTTCAATGTGCTGAATCCTAGCATGCTGCAGGATTCTTGAGATAATTGCTGCATAGGGAAGTGTGGAATCTTTCCTCTGATCCCTTGCCTTTATCATACGCTGGAGAATGATATGCCCCATATTGATCAGCTTCCCACGTATGATGGCAGTCATCACATGAGCCTCTGCCCTTGTTATCAAATTGAAGCTGCCACCCTTGTTGAATATGATCCTGGACACTATATAGTGCAAGATCCTTACTTGTACACTGAGGTCTGTGGGCTTCAACAGATTTATTGTGGGCCTATTCTCCCTTCTTCTGAACAAGGTGTCCAAGATAGTGCTTTCCTTGTAATATAGGAAGGGCTCACCTTCTTCATCAGCTGTGCTAGCCTCATCCATATACCTAGAGGATGTAATGTCAACTTTTAGCCCATCTTGTCCTGGGATTTCCAACACCTCATTGAAGGTTTCATCATCAAGCCAAATGGTCCTTGATCTCAAGGTGACCTCCCATTTCCTTTTCTTGCTGTTATACTTAAGAGAGGCATACCAAGTCTTTACTACCTCATCATCATATTTTTCAGCAATTTCCAACAGATTTTTATACTTTATCAACCATATTGCAGCATCAAAGTTGTTGGATATCAGAAATTGTTCCATATTTACACAGTGAGGCTTGATTATCTTTTTGTTGAAAAACTTGGTAGTGTACTCTTCTTGAATCTCAGGAGTGCTCCACAGTGGCAGTGTAGTCAATTCAAACTCTCCAGATTCAGTAGAAGAAGAGGAAGCTACAGCAGCAGTACCAGCCGAAGGAACTGCAGATTTTGAAGAAGA
Source organism: Adenanthera pavonina (assembly GCA_026686845.1). Taxonomy (NCBI): domain Eukaryota; kingdom Viridiplantae; phylum Streptophyta; class Magnoliopsida; order Fabales; family Fabaceae; genus Adenanthera; species Adenanthera pavonina. Next base: position 2,306,433 of record JAIVEN010000011.1, on the reverse strand, counting down.
GGGCCCAGCTTTCTGAGATTCTGACTTGGAGGAGGATTTTTGACGTTTGGAAGGAGTAGCTTTACCAGGTTCGGCCTTTCTCTTGGATTTCTCTCCTTCCTTTGTAGCATATTGAGATTTGACTGTCCTCTTAGGCCGAGACCCAGCTTGTCCTGTTCCAGGAATCTTTACTCTTGCCATCTCTTGGTTGAATGATGCAGAATGTGGCTGAGAATAGATTTAAAGGATGCGAAAGGAAGTTTAATCGGTGAGAAAAGACGGTTTTTGGGCTGGAGTTAAGAGGATTGAAGAGAGAATCAGAACAGACTTGGAGGAGTTACAAATAGGGTTGCGTCTGTTCTGCAGGAAACCGTCGGTTTTAACGTATGTAACCGTCTGATAGACGAATTTTGAGGGGTCAAAATTCGAACTTCGGGCAGTTACAAGTTAAACCGTTCAGCTTGTCTTACTGACAGACGAATTTTCATCTGAAAGTTCGTCTGACAGTGACTTGAAACAATCAATACATACAAAATCAGACGAATTTTGCTCCGACAAAATTCGAATGTTGAAAAGAAAAACAGCTTCAACAGACAAAACTTCAACCAATAGACGAATTAAGCATACAGAGCATCATCTTTCTAGCATTCAATCATCAAGAGCATAAGTCAACAGACGAATTTTGAACTGAGACTTCAAATTTTCAACTTTTATAAATATTGTCCAACATTCGTATGTTAAGAAGTAACAATTCGCATAACAGTGATGGACAATTATACTCTTGAAATTTCTAGTTTTGAAAATTCGAACTTTTAAGCTTCAACAGACGAATTTCGAGGTATTACCGAGAACTGTTCAAGGCATAACAGGCCAACGTTCGTCTGTTGATTAACCAAAATTCGAATGTTGAAAGTGTTGACCAGTTCGAAAACACAGATTATCAACAAAACTCATCTAGCAATCAAACATCATACAAATTTCAGCTTTAAAAACTTACAGAATGGATCCAGACCTTAGAATAATTATCATTCACTTTACTTTCTGGTTGTTCCAATCTGGAGTGCTCCAATCTTTCAAACTTTTAGCCATTGATTTTCACAAGGAGCACCTGCAACTATATTGAAACATACTCCGATGCTCAAGTTAGAATAAATTCTAATATTAAAAATTCTGAAGACATAATTGCACAGAAATGACTTACAATTCATTGGGATTTACCATTCCCAACTCTCTCCTTATTTTGCAATGCCTGTCTTCTGGTAGAGGTTTGGTCAGTATGTCAGCTAGTTGATCCTCTGTTGGGATGTATTCCAGCTTAACTTCTTCTTTCAGAACATGATCCCTTATGAAGTGGTGTCTAACCTCAATATGTTTCGTCCTTGAGTGCATGACAGGATTCTTAGTGATGTTTATGGCACTTTGATTATCACACATGATGGGTATCTCTTTCATTTTAACCTCAAGATCTTCAAGCTGCTGCTTCATCCAGATGACTTGGGCACAACAGCTTCCAGCTGCAACATACTCAGCTTCTGCAGTGGATAGAGCTACACTGTTTTGCTTTTTGCTGAACCATGAAACCAGGGATCCTCCAAGAAACTGACAAGTTCCACTTGTGCTTTTTCTGTCAGTTTTGGATCCTGCAAAGTCAGCATCAGTGTATCCTTTGAGATCTTCTCCATTGTCTTTTGGATACCAAAGACCCATCTGTGATGTTCCAATTAGATATCTGAAAATTCTTTTCACAGCTGTTGCATGGGTTTCTTTGGGGCATGATTGGAACCTTGCACACATGCAGACACTGAACATAATGTCAGGTCTGCTGGCAGTTAGGTACAGCAGGGATCCAATCATTCTTCTGTATTGAGTAATGTCAAACATTTTCCCATTTTCATCCATGTCCAGTTTGGTTGCAGTAGCCATAGGTGTTCCCATTGGTTTGGCATTCTCCATTCCAAACTTCTTTAACAGCTCCTTTAGATACTTGGATTGACTGAGAAAGATACCATCATTAAGCTGTCTGATTTGCAATCCAAGGAAGAAATTGAGTTCACCCATCATGGACATCTCGAATTCTCCCTGCATTAACTTAGAAAATTCCTTGCAAAGAGTTTCATTAGTAGCACCAAAAATAATATCATCAACATAGATTTGGACAATTAGTAAATCTTTATTCTCTTTCTTAGTGAATAAAGTTGTGTCAACTTTGCCTCTGTTAAACCCTTTTTCAGTCAGAAAGTTGCTCAATCTTTCATACCATGCTCTAGGGGCTTGTTTTAATCCATAAAGAGCTTTCTTCAGTTTATAGACATGGTTTGGTTTTGTAGAATCCTCAAAGCCTGGAGGTTGATCTACATAAACCTCTTCCATGATATATCTATTCAGAAAGGCACTTTTTACATCCATTTGATATAGCAAAATATTTTTCATGCATGCATAAGCTAGTAGAATCCTTATAGCTTCTAATCTGGCTACTGGTGCAAAGGTTTCTTCAAAATCAATACCTTCTTCTTGATTATACCCGTTAGCAACTAATCTAGCTTTATTTCTGATTATAGTTCCAGATTCATCAAGTTTGTTTCTGAAAACCCATTTGGTACCAATAACAGGATGATTTTTGGGTCTTGGAACTAAATCCCAAACTTGATTTCTTTCAAACTGATTTAGTTCATCTTGCATTGCCAAAATCCAGTAATCATCAGTTAAGGCTTCTTCAGCACATTTGGGTTCAATTTGAGAAATGAAAGCACAATTTAGCATTTGATCCCTTAACTGTTTTCTGGTTTTGACTCTCTCTTGAACATCTTCTATCACTTGATCAACAGGATGATTCCTTTGATATCTCCAAGCTCTAGGGAGTTCTTGAGATGTTTCTTCATTATTTTCTTCATCAAACTCTTGCTCCTGGATATCTTCCTCTATGTTAACAGATTCAGATATCTTTGGAGGTTCAGTTCTACTTTTATCAGATATGCCCAGTTTTTCAAAATTGAAAGCAAGATCATCCTCATTGGTAACATGTTTTGAAATAGTTTCATTTTCAATGAAAACCACATGCACAGATTCCTCTACCACATTTGATCTTTTATTATAAACTCTATATGCCTTACTCCTACTAGAGTAGCCAAGAAATATACCTTCATCTGATTTGGCATCAAATTTACCTAGGTTTTCTTTGCCATTGTTGTGAATGAAGCATTTGCATCCGAACACATGGAGATGGGACAGATTTGGCTTTCTCCCCTTGTACAGCTCGTATAGAGTCTTTCCTAGGATGGGTCTGATGTATGCTCTGTTGATGATGTAACTTGCTGTGTTTACTGCATCAGCCCAGAACACTTGAGAAAGTTCCTTCTCATTCAGCATAGTTCTGGCCATCTCCCCAATAGTTCTGTTCTTCCTTTCTACTACTCCATTTTGTTGAGGAGTCCTAGGAGCAGAGAAGTTGTGGTCAATTCCATGCTTACTGCAGTACTCCAGGAAGTATGTATTTTCAAATTCTCCTCCATGATCTGATCTGATAGACACAATAGAAATACCTTTCTCATTTTGCACTTTCTTGGCTAAGGTTACAAATGCATCAAAGGTATCACTTTTAGAAGAAAGAAATAATGTCCAAGTAAATCTAGAATAATCATCAACAATTACAAGCACATACAGATTGCCACCTAGACTCTTTACCCTTGAAGGTCCAATTAAGTCCATATGCAACAATTCAAGTGGTCTTGTTGTGGTAACTGTGTTTTTGGATTTGAAGGATGATTTAGTTTGTTTTCCTTTTAAGCATGCATCACATTCTTTATCCTTTTCAAAAGATATTTTTGGCAAACCAGTAACTAGCTCATTTTTAACCAGTTTAGACAATTGATTCATATTGACATGAGCTAATCTCCTATGCCATAGCCAACTATCATTATTCTTACTAATTAAGCATACAGAATCTAAAGGAGAAAGTTCATCAAGGTCAATAGTGTAGCAGTTACCATCCCTTTTAGCTTTGAGGATTATTCTGTGATCACTTTTTCTGATGACCAGGCAAAATTTTGAGTCAAACTGTAACACCTTACTTTTAGACTTATTTCCCATGAATTAGACTCATTTTAAGTCTAATTATACTTGATTCTAAGCTTGAATCACATAAGAATGAAAATCAGAATTTCAAAAATTTTTTGTTACTATTTATATGGTAGTTTCCACTTTGCCGACTGAACTTTGGAAATTCATAACTAATTCTATAAAAATAATTTCATAGTGATTCAAGTCTTTAAAAATAGATAAAAACCTTATTTACATGGAAAAAATATGAAACTGAGCAATTACTTGACCAATTTATACAGTTTATTCCTTAAACATTTACTGTATATTTGGTCATTTTCTCTTCCCCAGGATTTTGGCCTTATATTTAAAAATTCATATATCACTCTACCATGAGCCAAATCAAACATTCTTTATGTCATATGAAAGCCCTGTGAGTCTATTTATATAAATAGTTTTATTCTACATTTATTCAACTTTCACAGGACATGGTGTTAACTTAAATCATAAAGGGTCAGAATTCCACTTTTGCTGGAACAGTTTTGGGAAAACCTCCATATCTCCTATCATATAGCTCCAATTACCTCCAAATCAGTGGCATATGAAACTCAAAACATATACCTTTCCATAAATATAAACCACTGAATTTTTGGAGCTTTGTACGATTTTATATAAGCTTTTGAGTTTTCCAGTACTTACTTTTCAGTTTTCAGTTTTCCCATTCTTGCCCTGATCTGAACCCTGAATTAGAAAATTCACCATTAATTGTACACAACTCCAAATGGGGTGAATTAGGTGTCATATTAAAGCTGGATATGCCCTCTATCTGGTATAGAAATATCATAAACTTACCCTCACATTAAATATAGAACAAGGGTGAATGAGACAGACATGTTGGGAAAATGCCCTGTTTCAGTCTACATTGCAATTTCCTTGCCAAAACCCTTGCAAATGAACTCATTTTGGCATGTAACTTGGTAGAATATAACTTCATATCCCAACATACAGAACTGGAAATTTTCATACATTTTCTACAACATTAACATATTATTCACTATTTTATAATTTCATACAAAGCAATGCACAAATAACCATTCACCCTATAACACAATGGCTTGCAACATCATTTCCTTCTTCATGCCTTTTGCTTCTTCCTTAACTCTTTTGCATTGGTTTTCCCTAGCATGGTTAGTCATTGAAGGGGGGTGAGATTCAAAGAATCTCAGTAGCATTATCCAGTCACACACATATCATCACATTTCACATAGATTATCAAGCAAACTCATCAATTCATATAATGCCATACCAATTTTATGAAAATTTCGGCAGAGTTTCACTTTGTAAATTGGGCATTCCGGAGCTTCAAGCCCCTTTAAACAACTCAGCCAACAATCAATGGACATCACAAAATATTAATCATGGTATCAAACAAGTCATAGAGTTCACAAACATTCATAAGACAATATAATGCATAGAATGGAAATATGCTACCTTTATGTATTCCCTTCCTTTCCAAACTTTGTGCACCTATTCTTTGGCTTGCTTAAACTTTCTTGAACCTATACATATCATCATTTAATCCATTTAGCCACTGATTTTCGGAATTATACCATACCATGCACACTAAACCTTAACTTTTTCACTTAGTGTTCCTTTGATCTTTCTTTGTACAACACACTTGTTCTTAAGATTTTGGACCATGGGAAATCCATTTTTGGGGTCAAAATCATGAAATTCCCTTTCCTTTTTAAACCCTAAATAGGCAGAAATTTTCAGAAAAATGTAGAAAATAAACTACCCGATCAATTTGAAATCAAATAGCATAATCTTAATCCTTGAAGCCTATACATCACTTTTCATGGTTTAATTTCTTCATGGCTTCATTTTCTCTCTCTACTCTCTCTCTAGGCTGAAACTTTCAGAGGTGAAAGAGGAGAAAATACTCCATAAAACACCACAATATTCAAGTATGTAAAAGGTGGTGACCATAGAAAACTACCTTAGAAGTTTGAGGGCCAAACTTTTCTTATTTCTCTTGCTTCTTGGCTTCAATTTCTTTTCGTGCTTCTCTCCTCTTCTTGCTGCAGTTCCAGACGTGATGAAGGCTGAAGATGATGGGTTTTGTGGCTAACTAAGATGATTAAGAGGTTTAAGTCATTAAAAGTAACTTTAGTTACTTTAATGTATTAACTCAAGTTACTTTATTTTAATAAAGCTTGAGTAAAATTTCCCTTTGTGTCCCAACTGCTGATCATACGTGGGTCAATTCCTTTTTTGGTCAAAAATTGCATTATAACTTTAATGGACCAAAATACCCTTTACCGATTAAATTTACCCGTACCGATTAAGTATTTTTGCCAAAATTGTCATTAAATTGGTACAGGATTATCCAACAATTACTTTTAGTCCAAAATCATTATCTAGACCCAAAATATATTTTATTAAGGTCTAATCATTGTCCTTGAATCAGTACTTCCTTTTCCTGCAGTCTAAATGACCTTTATCGGGTAAAATATTAATATTAAACCCTAATTACCCAATAAATATTATTTTGACCTTAATAAATTCCATACTATATTTCATTGGGTCTAACTCATTAAAAGCTTCATTTTGACTATAATTTCTCATATTTACAAAAATGCCCTTGACCCGGGGCTAATTTATAATTTTTAGAACTTTCGGGTCATTAGGTGTAATTTTCCCCAAGATATTTCTGATACTATTTCCACGCCATTTGTATGACTTTAAGGACATTGATGTCCTTTTAATAATTCTTTGGGGGCAAAAATATAATTTCTTATTTTTCCATCCAACTGGGAAAAATGACCTCTTTGTCCTTCTTCATGCTTAACGATGTCTCTCCGTTTTTTCTAATTCCTCATGCATTTTATGATATCAACTTTTTCATTTTTAGGTCTTCAATTCATTACTCACATTTTACTTCTAATGTGGAAATGACCGTTTTGCCCTTAAGCCGGGTCAAAATTATAATTATCCATTCTTTCGAGCACTTTCTTGTAATTTCACCCAAAGACCAATTTTTTATTATTTCCTTTTCACTATTCACATTAACTTTCAAATTGGTCTATCTCTCAACCTAGACCTCCCGGGCATGCAATACTTATACCATTACGCTCAGCTTGGAGCGGGCTTTCATTCAAGTGGTATATTGCATATTTTTCGGGGTAAGTTCTAGAATTAATTTCTGCTAAGAACCTTATGGAAAATTAATTCCAATTAAGGATCGAACATAACTTCTTCATAAAATTAGATAAGAAATTAGTTCCTTTTAAAGTCCAATTATATATAGTCTTTTCATCTCGCATTGTTTCTCATTTTTTATTCATTTTATAACATCTCATAAAAATAGGGATGTTACACAAACAGCACCCAGTTTCCTTTGTCACAAGTCTGACTCACGCTTAGCAAGTTATGGTTGAGGCCAATCACAAACAGCACCTCTTTAATGGATGTTTCAGGATTTTTTCCCACAATGCCAATGCCAACAATTTTACCATATTGATCACCTCCAAAGGTCACCTTTCCTCCTTTTTTGTCTCTAAGGGTGATGAACTTTTCCTTGTCACCAGTCATGTGACTTGAGCAGGCACTGTCCATATACCATTTGTTGCTTTTCTTAGCTTTGAGACAGACCTGCAAAACAATGTTTATGATTTCCTTTTAGGTACCCAAATTTGCTTGGGTCCTTTTTGGTCAGTATATTTTTCCCTAGATGCAGATGCAACTTTGGGAACCCATCCAACTTTCCTGCCAAGTCCATTTTTCCTCAAATCACAAGAACTGGAAATATGTCCCTTTTTGTTACAGAAATGACATGTAGTGAAAGGACTGCTAGATTGAGATGCAGGAAGAAAACAGTGCAGGTAATACTTTTGTCTAGCATGCCTTGGTTGATCATACGTTTCAATGTGAGGTGATGCATTAACTTTCTTTTTATTGTTCTTAGCATGCACAAAATGTCTCATATATGCATTTTGATTTTTCTTCCTAATCTTTTCCTTGATAGCACATGGGTCATAGCCAAGACCAGCTTTTCCTTGTGATATTCTTTGGCTCCCCATCAGGGCAAACAACATGTCTTTACCTCTAGTGAGCCTAGACATGCTTTTAACTAGATAATCATTAGTTTGTTTAAGTTCAGTGCATGAAGTGCAGCAAACAGATTCAGAAGTAGATGGAGAAGAAGTTTCAGAAACTGTGCTTTGAGACTCCAGCTTGCTTATCTTTTTCTTTGCCAATTTTAGTTCTTTAGCAACTTTAATAAATTCATCATGAAGCTCATGAAATGCATCCAGTAATTCAGAATAGGAAGGTTCAGATTCATATACCTCTTCATCCTGATCACTGCTGTATGAAGGTGTAGCTTCTTCAGAAGCAAGTGCCATTAGACAAATGTTGGCAATCTCATCTTCATCTTCTTCTTCCTCATCTGAGCTGTTGCCCCATATGGATGAGATGTACGCCTTCTTCTTTTTCCCTTTGTCAGCACCTTTCTTTTCTTTTTCTTGCTTCTTGAGGAATTGGGGGCAGTCCCATTTTATGTGTCCCTGCTTCTTGCACTCATAACAAGTCACAGATTCTTTTGCCTCTTGCTTGCTTTCCCCAGCAGCTACTTTCTTGAAGAATCTCTTGTTCTTCCTCTTGCTATAGAATCTTCCGAATTTTCTGACCATCATAGCCAAGGTTTCCTCATCAAGTTCATCCTCTTCGTTAGATTCTTCTTCCTTTTCATCAGCAGCTTTGAGAGCAAGGCCTTTCTTCTTTCTGTCCAGCCCGGCTTCCTTGAGAGCTTTGATTTTTCCTTCATACTCCTCAAGGCTCCCGAAGAGAGCTGTGACAGAGGCCATTGATTCTCCTCTGGCTTCTTCTATTGCTGTCACCTTGGGCTGCCATTCCAGAGGGAGAGCTCTGAGAATTTTTCTCACTTTCTCTGATTGAGTGTATTCCTTTCCTAGGCTCTTTAGTTAATTCACAATGAGAGTGAATCTCTTTTGGAGCTCCTTTACAGTTTCTCCTTCAGACATCCTGAAGCTCTCATACTCTCCAATGCACGTATTGAGTCTGTTCTCCCTGACCCCAGATGTCCCTTCATGTGCAATCTGCAGAGTGTCCCACATCCCTTTTGCAGTGGTGCATTGTGAGACCCTGTAGAATTCATCCTGGTTCAGGGCACTGACTAAACAATGCTTTGCTTTAAAATTCAGTAGGACTCTCCTTCTGTCTTCATCATTCCACTCTACTTCCAGCTTCTCTTTGTATCTTCCATCTTCAGTTAGAGCCATTGGGACGAAATCTCCTTTATCAATGACTGACCAGATGTCAAGATCAATTGATTGGAGGTAGATCTGCATCCTCATCTTCCAGTACCCATAATGCTCTCCACTGAAGCCTGGTGGTCTGTTAGTGTTGTTCCCTTCAGGAAGTATACTCTCTCCAAAGCCTGGTGGTCTGTTACTGTGATATCTTTGTTCCCGAACTGTGAAATCCTTTGAATTGGAATCCGGGCTCTGATACCACTTGTTAGCAAGGCTGACTTCCCAAGAGGGGGGGTGAATTGGGAAGATTGAAATTTTTCTGCACAAAGTAAAGCAAGTGAAAATATCACAGTATAATGAAAACAACGTGTAAAACAGAGCAAGTTGATAAGTAGAGATAAGGAGAAGAAAACTCAGTGATTTATCCTGGTTCGGTCTATCCACTTGATCTACATCCAGTCCCCAAGACACCTCTTGAGATTTATCCACTATCCAGCAAGAATTTCAACGGGCTTCTTACTAAGGCCACAGTACACGAGTCTGCTCTGTTCTAAGCTCTCTCAAACTCTCTAAGCACTTTCTCTATGTGCTTCCCAATCCCCTTGTGAATACCCCTCACAAGTAAATCTATCTTTCAGATAAAGAGTAGATTGTTTACAAATGAATAACTCTCTAGAATAGAGTAGATATGAAAGTTTAAGTACAAATAATGAAGTTGGAAGGGTAAAAGCTTTTGAGATGAAGATTCAGCAGAAATTCGGTATATGCAAGTTTGATTCGTTACCCACAACTTCAAATAATGTTATATTTATAGATTTAGATCTCAAATATCCGTTAGAGACTAAATCTATCCGTTGGGGAAGTTATCCAACGGTTACTCTGAAAAACTATCCGTTCACCAACCGCATTTAATGTTTCTGACATACTGAAATTCGAATTTCGGTTGGCCAACAGACGAATTTCGAGGGAACCGAAGGTTAAAGTCTCCAACGTAAAAATGCGAAGTTCGTCTGTCCATAGAGTGAAATTCGAATTTTGAAACTCATAAAATATTTTCACAATGTGACATACGAATTTTTAAGAAGTAAGATTTTCTGTTAAGTGTGAACAGAGTTTTCAATTTGCTACAGTGCCCTCGAAATTCGAATTTTGGATGCCCAAAATTCGTCTGTCCATTGAACGTCCAAATAGACACAGTAGTTCACTTTCTTTGAAATTCGAATTTTGACAGAGTGAAATTCGTCTGTCAGAGACCAGTTTTGAGACTTAAATCATTCTTGATCTCAGATGAACTTTATCAAACATTCAGATGAATTTCCTCTATTTTCTCAAGTTTTATTTTGTCTGAAATTCGAATTTTGAAAGAGTGAAATTCGAATGTCACAAAGTAGCTTTTTTTGACTCAGATGAAAATTCGAATTTTGCTAAGTAAAAGTTCGTCTGTCAGAGAGCATTTTTCAAACTTAGTTTCTTCTTAATTTCAGATGAACTTTAGCAAAGCTTCAGACGAATTTCTTTGGTTTTCATAAATGGCATTTTGTCTGAAATTCGAATTTTGAGACTGTGAAGTTCGTCTGTCACAAAAAGGCTTCTTTCAGACTTGATTGAAGTTCAAATTTTGAATGACCAAAATTCGTCTGACAGAGGGACACCTTTCCAGACTTAATCAGTTTTAGCTCAAAAGCAAAGTTCGAATTTCCAACTTGACAGTTCAGTTATACTTTCAAACTTCGTCTGTTTGTGAGTATTTTCCAAATAGGTAAAGATTTAAATTTCAAATCAAGGTTTGAAAATGTCTTTTTCTCAAATCAAAATCTTTTACCCAATCTAAACAAAAACTAAAGATCCTACAAAAGATCTAATAGCCAATTCACAGAAGACCTTCACTTGAAACAGCTTTAATCTCCTTTGATATCTTCAATCCAAGCTCTTGAGTGTTGGTTTGGAATCATCAAAACTCTTGATCCAACAGATGGAACAGGCTGAGAAGGCTGAGGTGTAAGTCTTGCAGGAGCCTCAGAGGTACCTTCTTGCTGCAGGGAGGCATTATCATTAAAGAAGCAATCTTCAGATTTTTCAACTCCTTTTCTAATCCATCTTCCATCTTTCTTCTCTATCCCCATCCATTGCAGTTCTTCTTCCTTAAAGATCTCAGTAGGCTTTCCTTTCCCCTTCTCAAGATGCTGAATTCTAGCATATTGAAGGATCCTAGAGATGATTGCTGCATAAGGAAGTGTAGAGTCTTTTCTCTGATCCCTAGCCTTGATCATGTGTTGGAGAATGATATGTCCCATGTTGATAAGCTTCCCACACATGATTGCTTCCATTACATGTGCCTCTGCCCTTATGATCAGATTGAAGCTAACTCCTTTATTGAAGATAATCCTAGACACTATGTAGTGTAGGATCCTCACTTGAGCACTGAGGTCAATAGGCTTGAGCAAACTTATGGGTGGCATATTCTCCTTTCTTCTGAACAAAGTATTCAGGATTGTGTTCTCCTTGTAGTTTAGGAATGGTCCACCTTCTTCATCAGCAATCTCTGACTCATCCATATACCCAGAAGTAGTGATGTCAATCTTCAAGCCATTTTGCCCTGGAATTTCTAATACCTCGTTAAGGATTTCATCTGATAGCCAGATGGTCCTTGATCTGAGATTGACTTCCCACTTCCTTTTCTTGCTGTTGTATTTCAGAGAGGCATACCAAGTCTTCACTACCTCATCATCATATCTTTCCAATATCTCTAACAAATTCTTGTATTTGATCATCCACAGCTCGACATCAAAGTTGTTAGAGATTAAGAATTCTTTCATATTGACACAGTGAGGCTTGATTACCTTCTTCCCCATAAACTTGGTCGTGTACTCCTCCTAAATATGAGCATTGCTCCATAATGGCAATGTGGTCAGCTCGTATTCTCCAGATTCAGTGCTAGAGGAGGTGGAAGCAACAGCAGCAGCAGGAGTAGCAGGAACTAAGGGCTCTATTTTCTTTGAAGAAGATGACCCAGCTTTCTTTGAATCAGGCTTTGGAGTTGTTTTCTGCCTTTTGGAGGGGGTTGCTTTGCTGGATTCACCTTTTCTTTTCGATTTCTCACTCTCCTTCGGGGCATATTGAGATTTCACGGTTCTCTTTGGCCGAGATTCTTCCTTTCTAGCTTCGGGATTTTTCACTCTTGCCATTTTCGTGGTTGAATGATTTAGAATGAAGCAGGAAATGTGTTTATAGGGTGCGAAGAGAAGTTAATCAGTGGAAGATGGAGATTTACAGTCAGAATTAAAGGGTATTGATGAGAGAATTTAAACAGACCCACGCGAAAGATGAATAAGGTTGCGTCTGTTTAGAGGATAATTATTGGTTTTAATGTGTGTAACCGCAGGACAGACAAATTTTGAGGGGTCAAAATTCAAATTTTGAGCAGTTACAGGTTAACCCACTCAGCAAATCTTACTGACAAACAAATTTTCTTCTGAAAGTTTGTCTGACAGAGACTTAGTTCAAAACTCAACAGATGAACAAACGAATTTTGTTTCAACAAAGTTCGAATTTCAAAGAGCAGGTAGCAAGCAATTATCAATATAACAAACAACAGACAAATGTTAATTCTGAAAATTCATCTTTCAGAGATTCAATAAAGTGAGCATGTTTCAACAGACAAATTTTGAATCCGAAATTCGAATTTCAACATTTTGTAAAGAGTTTCCAACATGCGTATTTTGAGAAATGGAAATTCATATAATTTTTCATGTTGGACAAAGATAATATTGGAACTTTATTTTTGAAAATTTGAATTTTCATAGACCAATAGACAAATTTTGAAGGATCACCGAGAACTGTTACAAAGTAAAGCAAGCTAAAGTTCATCTGATAGGCATCAAAATTCGAATGTCAAACATGCTGACTTGTTCTAAAACACAATTTATCAATGAAATTTGTCTAATACACATCTAGAATGAGAATTTTAACTTTATAAACTTACAGAATGGATCCTGAAACTCAGATTTCTAGCTTTCCTTTTCACTTTTTGATTGTTCCATTCTGGAGTGCTCCATTTTTCAGATTTTTTGCCATTGAAACTTATGAGGAGCACCTGCAACTTAAATTAAACTTACTCCGATGCTAAAGTTAGAATTAAATCAATGTCAGAAATTCTAAAAATAAATTTATACAAGGATTTACTTACAGTTCATTTGGATTTACTATACCTAATTCTCTTCTGATTTTGCAATGCCTATCTTCTAAAAGAGGCTTTGTCAAGATGTCAGCAACTTGATCTTCTGTTGGGATGTATTCTAATCTAAATTCTCCTTTAAGAACATGATCCCTTATGAAGTGGTGCCTAACTTCAATATGCTTTGTCCTTGAATACATGACAGGATTCTTTGTGATGTTAATGACATTTTGATTGTCACACATTATTGGTATTTCCTTTATCTCAATCTCAAGATCTTCAAGTTGCTGTTTCATCCAGATGATTTGGGTACAACAGCTTCCAGCAGCAACATATTCAGCTTCTGTCGTAGATAAGGCTACACTGTTTTGCTTTTGACTAAATCATGAGACCAAGGATCCTAGAAACTGACATGTTCCACTTGTGTTTTTTCTGTCAATTTTGGATCCTGTAAAGTCAGCATCAGTGTATCCTTTGAGATCTTTTCCATTGCCCTTTGGATACCAAAGACCCATCTGTGATGTTCCAATAAGATATCTGAAGATACGCTTCACAGCAGTTGCATGGGTTTCCTTGGGACATGATTGGAACCTTGCACACATACGGACACTAAACATGATGCCAGGTCTACTGGCAGTTAGGTATAGCAGAGATCCAATTATTCTTCTATACTGAGTTATGTCAAACATTTTTCCTCCTTCATCCATATCAAGCTTGGTTGCAGTAGCCATAGGTGTTCCCATTGGCTTAGCGTTTTCCATGCCAAACTTTTTCAGCAATTCTTTCAGATACTTGGATTGATTGAGAAAGATATCATTATCACATTGCTTAATTTGTAATCCAAGAAAGAAGTTGAGCTCACCCTTCATTGACATTTCAAATTCTCCCTGCATTAGCTTTGAAAAATTCTTGCAAAGAGATTTATTAGTAGCACCGAATATAATATCATCAACATAAATTTGAACAATAAGTAAATCTTTATTTTCTTTCTTAGTGAACAAAGTAGTATCTACTTTTCCTCTGTTAAACCCCTTGTCAGTTAGAAAATTACTTAATCTTTCATACCATGCTCTAGGGGCTTGCATTAAATCGTAAAGAGCTTTCTTCAGTTTATAAACATAGTTTGGTTTTGTAGAGTCCTCAAAGCCTAGAGGTTGGTCTACATAAACTTCTTCCATGATATATCCATTACGAAAAGTACTCTTTACATCCATTTAATATAACATTATATTTTTCATGTATGCATATGCTAATAGAATTCTAATTGCTTCTAATCTAGTCACTGGAGCAAAGGTTTTTTCAAAATTAATACCTTCTTCTTGATTATATCCTTTAACAACCAGTGTAGCTTTATTTCTGATTATTAATCTAGATTCATCAAGTTTATTTCTAAAAACTCATTTAGTGCCAATAATAGGATGATCTTTGGGTCTAGGCACTAAATCTCAAACTTGATTTCTTTCAAATTGATTCAATTCATCCTGCATAACTAAAATCCAGTATTCATCAGTTAAGGCTTCTTCAGTACATTTTGGTTCAATTTGAGAGATGAAAGCACAATTTATCATCTGATCCCTTAACTATTTTCTGGTTTTAACTTTTTCTTGAACATCCCCAATCACTTGATCAACAGGATGATTCCTTTGATATCTCCAAGCTCTAGGGAGTTCTTGAGATATTTCTTCATTATCCTCATCCTCAAAATCTTTCACCTAAATATCTTCCTCTATGTTAATAGATTCAGATATTTTTGAAGGTTCAATTTTATCTTCTTCAGAAAGGTGTAAGTTTTTAAAGTTTGAAATGAGATCATCTTCATCAGTAACATATTTAGAAACAGTTTCATTTTCAATAAACACTACATGCATAGATTCTTCTACTAATTTAGACTTTTTGTTAAAAACTCTATATGCTTTACTCCTACTAGAGTAGCCCAGAAATATACCTTTATCTGATCTGGCATCAAACTTACCCAGATTCTCCTTTCCATTGTTGTGAATGAAGCACTTACAGCCAAATACATGTATATGTGAGAGATTTGGCTTCCTTCCTTTGTATAGCTCATAAGGAGTCTTCCCAAGAATTGGTCTGATGTAGGCTCTATTTATGATGTAACTTGCTGTGTTTACTGCATCAGCCCAAAATACTTGAGAGAGTTCCTTTTCATTCATAATAGCTCTTGTCATCTCACTAATTGTTCTATTCTTTCTTTCCACCACTCCATTTTGTTGAAGAGTTCTTGAAGCTGAGAAGTTGTGATCAATTCCATGCTCATCACAGTACTCCAGGAAGTATGAATTTTCAAACTCTCCTCCATGATCAGACTTGATAGATGCAATAGAAATGCCTTTCTCATTTTGCACTTTCTTAGCTAAGGTTACAAATGCATCAAACGTATCACTTTTAGAAGAAAAAAATAATGTCCAGGTAAATCTAGAGTAATCATTTATAATTACAAGAGCATACAGATTTCCACCAATGCTCTTAACTCTAGATGGTCCTATCAAATCCATATGTAATAGTTACAGAGGTCTAGATGTGGTGACTACATTTTTAGATTTAAATGATGATTTAGTTTGTTTTTCTCTCAGGCATGCATCACATTCTTTGTCTTTTTCAAAAGAAATTTTTAGTAGGCCAGTGACTAACTCATTTTTAACCAATTTTGATAGTTGATTCATGTTAACATGTGCTAATCTTCTATGCCACAACCAACTATCATTATTCTGACTAATCAAACATATAGAATCTAAGGGAGGAAGTTCATCAAAATCAATAATATAACAGTTACCATCCTTTTGAGCCTTGAGGATTACTTTGTGATCACTTTTTTGGATGACCAAGCAGAACTTTGAGTCAAACAATACCCAGTTTCCTTTGTCACATGTCTAGCTCACACTTAGCAGATTATGGTTGAGGCCAATTATAAACAGCACCTCTTCAATGGATGTTTTAGGATTTTTGCCCACAATGCCAATACCAACTGCTTTGCCATATTGATCACCTTCAAAGGTCACCTTTCCTCTTTTCTTGTCTCTAAGGGTGATGAACTTCTCCTTATTACCAATCATGTGGCTTGAGCAGGCATTGTCCATATACCATTTATTGCTCTTTTTAGCTTTAAGACAAACCTACAAGACAAAGTTCATATTTTCTTTTTATGTACCCAAATTTGCTTGGGTCCTTTTCTGTTAGTAGTATTTTTCCTAGATACAGATGTACCTTTGAGAACCCATTTAACCTTCCTGTCAAGTCCATTTTTCTTTAAAGCACATGAACTGGAAATATATCCCTTCTTGTTACAGAAGTGACAGGTGGTAAAGGGACTGCTAGATTGAGATGCAGGAAGAAAGCAATGCAGATAAAATTTTTATTTTCCATGCTTTGGTTGATCATAGGATTCAATATGTCGTGAGATATGTGGCTTGTTTGGTGCTATTCTCAAAAACAGTTTTTCTATTTTCGGAAACAGAAAACTCAGAAAACTTGTTTGATAAACCTGTTTTTTAGAAACTGTTCTAGAAAATAGAAAAACAAAAAACTCAGAACACCTTTAAGGTGTTTTGTAGTTTTTGTTCTGAAAAACACAAGAAAAGGTGAGAAACATCCATATAATAAATGGTAAAGTTATAAATTTCGAATAACTCATCTATCACTCACTAGTTATGATTTTGAAAACAATTACTCAAACAGATTTTTTTGTTTTCTTGTTTTCAAAACTTATTCTCAAAAACAGTTTTACAAAACTGTTTTCAGAACAAGAAAATAGAAAACACTGTCAAACAAGCCCATGATCTTTCTTTTTACTACTACTATCATGCACAAAATATCTCATATATACATTTTGATTTTTCCTCCTGATCTTTTCTTTTACTGCACAGGGGTCATAGCCAAGTCCTGCCTTTTCCTGTGTTATTCTCTGACTCCCCCATTAAAGTAAATAACATATCTTTTCCTTTAGTGAGTCTAGACATACTTTTCACCAGATAGTCATTGGTTTGTTTTAATTTAATGCATGATTTACAGCAAGCAGATTCAGCAATATGCAAATGAGCAGTTTCAGAGATATTATGCTCAGATTCTAACTTGTTAATCTTTCTTTTAGCTTGTTTAAGTTCTTTGGCAGTCTTAATAAACTTATCATGCAGTTCATGAAATGCATCCAGTAATTCAGAATAGGAAGGTTTAGATTCATATACCTCATTTTCTTGATCACTGTTGGATGGGTTTTCAGCTTCTTCAAATGCAAGTGCCATCAGGCAGATATTGGCAATCTCATCTTCATCATCTTCTTCTTCATATGAGCTGTTACCCCAGATTGATGAGATGTACGCTCTTTTCTTCTTGCTTTTATCTGCAGCTTTCTTTTCTTTCTCTTGCTTCTTGAGGAATTGTGGATAATCCCATTTGATATGTCCCTGCTTCTTGCACTCGTAGCAAGTGACAAGTTCTTTTCCTTCTTTCTTACTATTTCTAGCTGCTCCTTTCTCGAAGAATTTTTTGTTTCTCTTCTTGTTATAAAATCTTTCAAATTTTCTGACCATCATAGCCAGAGTTTCTTCATCTAGCTCATCTCCATCGTCAGATTCTTTTTCTTTCTTCTTAGCAGCTTTTAGAGCAAGACCCTTCTTCTTTCTGTCTTGACCTGCCTCCTTGAGAGCCTTCATCTTTCCCTTATATTCTTTCAGGCTATCAAAGAGGGCTATGACTGAGGCCATTGATTCTCCTCTGGCTTCCTCTATTGCAATTACTTTGAGTTGTCATTCCAGAGGAAGAGCTCTGAGGATCTTTCTGACCTTCTTTGTCTAAATGTACTCCTTGCCAAGACTTTTCAATTGATTCACGATGAGGGTGAATCTCTTTTGCAATTCTTTGACACTCTCTCCTTCAACCATTTTGAAGCTCTCGTATTCTCCTATGCAGGAGTTCAATTTGTTTTCTCTAACTCCAGATGTTCCATCGTGAGCAATTTCTAAGGTGTCCCACATATCCTTGGCTGTGGAGTATTATGAGACCTTGTAGAATTTGTCTTGATTTAATGCACTGACTAGGCAGTGTTTTACCTTGAAGTTCAGCAAGACTCTCCTTCTATCTTCCTTATTTCATTCAGCTTCTAGCTTTTCTCTGTATTTCCCATCATCCTGCAATACCATTGGGACAAAATCTCCCTTCTGGATGACAGACCAAATGTCCAGATCAATGGACTGGAGATAGATTTGTATCCTCATCTTCGAGTATCCATAATGTTCTCCACTGAAACCAGATGGTCTATTTGCAGTACTCCAGGAAGTATGCATTTTCAAACTCTCCTCCATGGTCTGACCTGATAGACACAATAGAAATACCTTTCTCATTTTGCACTTTCTTAGCTAAGGTTACAAATGCATCAAAGGTATCACTTTTAGAGGAAAGAAATAATGTCCAAGTGAATCTAGAATAATCATCTACAATTACCAACACATACAGATTTTCACCTAGACTTTTTACTCTAGATGGTCCAATTAAGTCCATATGCAGCAATTCAAGTGGTCTAGTTGTGGTAACTTCATTTTTAGATTTAAAAGATGATTTAGTTTGTTTTCCTCTTATGCATGCATCACATTCTTTGTCCTTTTCAAAAGATATTTTTGGCAGGCCAATTACTAGCTCATTTTTAACCAGTTTAGACAATTGATTCATGTTAACATGAGCTAATCTCCTATGCCATAACCAACTATCATTGTCCTGACTGATTAAACATACAGAATCCAAGGGAGGAAGTTCATCAAGATCAATAGTATAACAGTTACCATCCCTTTGAGCTTTGAGGATTACTTTGTGATCACTTTTTCTGATGACCAGGCAAAACTTTGAGTCAAACAGCACCCAATTTCCTTTATCACAGGTCTGACTCACGCTTAGCAAGTTATGGTTGAGGCCAATCACAAACAGCACATCTTCAATGGATGTTTCCGGATTTTTGCCCACAATGCCAATACCAACAATTTTGCCATATTGATCACCTCCAAAGGTCACCTTTCCTCCTTTCTTGTCTCTAAGGGTGATGAACTTCTCCTTATTACCAGTCATGTAACTTGAGCAGGCACTATCCATGTACCATTTGTTGCTTTTCTTAGCTTTGAGACAGACCTGCAAAACAATATTTATGTTTTCCTTTTAGGTACCCAAATTTGCTTGGGTCCTTTTTGGTCAGTAGATTTTTCCCTAGATGTAGATGTAACTTTGGAACCCATTCAACTTTCCTGCCACGTCCATTTTTTTCAAGACACACGAACTGGAAATATGTCCCTTTTTGTTACAGAAATGACAGGTAGTGAAGGGACTACTAGATTGAGAAGCAGGAAGAAAACAATGCAGATAATACTTTTGTCTTGCATGCTTTGGTTGATTATATGTTTCAATGTGGGATGACAAGTGATCTTTCTTTCTGTTGCTCTCAGCATGCACAAAATGTCTCATGTATGCATTCTGGTTTTTCTTCCTAATCTTTTCCTTGACAGCACATGGATCATAGTCAAGACCAGCTTTTCCTTGTGATATTCTTTGGCTCCCCATCAAGGTAAACAACATATCTTTACCTCTAGTGAGTTTAGACACGCTTTTTACTAAGTAATCATTAGTTTGCTTTAGTTTAATGCATGAGGTACAGCAAACAGATTTAGCGGTAGGTACAGATATGGTTTCAGAAAAGTTGCTCTGAGACTCTAGTTTATTAATCTTTTTCTTTGCTAGTCTTAATTCTTTAGCAACTTTAATGAACTCATCATGAAGCTCATTAAATGCATCCAGTAATTCAAAATAGGAAGGTTCAGATTCATATACCTCTTCTTCCTGATCACTGCTGCATGAGGGTTCGGCTTCTTCAGAAGCAAGTGCCATCAAGCAGATGTTGGCAATCTCATCCTCATCCTCTTCCTCCTCATCTGAGCTGATGCCCCATATTGATGAGATGTAGGCTTTCTTCTTCTTTCCTTTGTCGGCAACTCTCTTATCTTTTTCTTGCTTTTTGAGGAATTGAGGACAATCCCATTTGATGTGTCCCTGCTTCTTGCATTCATAGCAAGTCACAGGCTCTTTTGCCTCTTTTTTGATTTCACCAGCTGCTCTCTTCTTGAAGAATCTCTTATTCTTCTTCTTGCTGTATAATCTTCTGAATTTTCTGACCATCATGGCTAGAGTTTCCTCATCCAGCTCATCTCCTTCGTCAGATTCTTCTTCCTTTTCATCTGCAGCTTTGAGAGCGAGACCTTTCTTCTTTCTGTCCAGCCCAGCTTCCTTGAGAGCTTTGATTTTTCCTTCATACTCCTCAAGACTGCCGAAGAGAGCTATGACAGAGGCCATTGATTCTCCTCTGGCTTCCTCCATTGCTGTTACCTTGGGTTGCCATTCCAGAGGGAGAGCTCTGAGTATCTTTCTTACTTTTTCAGATTGAGTGTACTCTTTTTCAAGGCTTTTCAGTTGATTCACAATGAGAGTGAATCTCTTTTGGAGCTCCTTTACAGTTTCTCCTTCTGTCATTCTGAAGCTTTCATATTCTCCAATGCATGTGTTCAGTTTGTTCTCCCTGACCCCAGTTGTTCCTTCATGTGTAATGTGCAGAGTGTCCCACATCCCTTTTGCAGTGGAGCATTGTGAGACCCTGTAGAATTCGTCCTGGTTCAGGGCATTGACTAGACAATGCTTTGCTTTGAAGTTTAGCATGACTCTCCTTCTGTCTTCCTCATTCCACTCTGCTTCTAGCTTCTCTTTGTGTCTTCCATCTTCAGTTAGAGTCATTGGGACGAAATCTCCTTTCTCACTGACTGACCAGATATCAAGGTCAATTGATTGGAGGTAAATTTGCATTCTCATCTTCCAATACCCATAATGGTCTCCACTGAAGCCTGGCGGTCTATTAGTGTTGTTCCCTTCAGGAAGTATGCTTTCTCCAAAGCCAGCCATCTTAATTCCCGAACTGTGAGATCCTTTGAATGGGAATCTGGTCTCTAATACCACTTGTTAGCAAGGCTGACTTCCCAAGAGGGGGGTGAATTGGGAAGATTGAAATTTTTCTGCACAAAGTCAAATGGGTGAAGAAAGTAAAGTGTAATAAAGCAATGTATAAACAGAGTAAACTGAAAAGTAATAAAAGAGAGAAGAACACTCAGTAATTTATCCTGGTTCGGTCTATCCACTTGACCTACATCCAGTCCCCAAGACACCTCTTGAGATTTTTTCACTATACAGCAAGAATTCAATGGGCTTCTTGCTAATGCCTCAGTACAACGAGTATGCTCTGTTTTCTGGAGCTTTCTCAATCTCTCTAAGCACTCCTACAATGTGCTTCCCAATCCCCTTGTGATTCCCCTCACAAGTAAATCTATCTTCCAGATGAAGAGTTGATTGTTTACAAAGAAATAACTCTCTTGAATAGAGTAGATATGAAGGTTAAAGTACAGATATTGAAGTTAGAAGGTAAAAGCTCTTGAGAAGAAGATTTGGCAGAAATTCGGTATATACAAGTTTGATTTGTTACCCACAACGTCAAATGATGTTATATTTATAGATTTAGGTCTCAAATATCCGTTAGAGACTTAATCTATCCGTTGGGGAAGTTATCTAACGGTTACTCTGAAAAACTATCCATTAACCAACCGCATTTAATGCTTCTGACGTACTAAAATTCAAATTTTGGTTGGTCAATAGATGAATTTCGAAGGAACCGAAGGTTAAGGCTTCCAACGTTACAGCACGAAGTTCGTCTGTTCATGAAGTGAAATTCGAATTTTGAAACTTGTAAAATGTTTTCATGTTGTGACATACTAATTTTCAAGAAAAAAGTTTTTCTATTAAGTATGAACAGTGTTTTCAATTTTCTACAGTGCCCTCGAAATTCAAATTTTGGAACCCCAAAGTTCGTCTGTCCATAGTACGTTCAAAAGACACAGTAGTTTACTTTCTTTGAAATTCGAATGTTGAAAGAGTGAAGTTCGTCTGTCAGAGAGATTCTTTTCAGACTAACTTCAACATTCGAAGTTACAAAATTCTGTCATTCGTATGTCAACATTTCATTCCAACAGACTCTCAACCTTAGCTTCTGAAATTCGAATTTTAATGTTCAAAGTTCATCTGACAGAAAGCAGTTTTGAAACTTAAATTATTCTTGACCTCAGATGAATTTTAACATTGTTTTAGATGAATTTCTTCCATTTTTGTAAGTTGTGTTTTGTCTGAAATTTGAATTTTGAAGACTCAAAGTTCGTCTGTTTCAAAGAAGCTTTTTTCAGGCTTACATGAAAATTCAAATGTTGCAAAGCCAAAGTTCATCTGTCTGAGAGTATTTTTCAAACTCAATTTCTTCTTGATTTCAAATGAACTTCAACATTATTTCAGACGAATTTCTTTAGTTTTCACAAATTATATTTTGTCTGAAATTCAAATTTTTGAAGATGCGACGTTCGTCTGTTTCAAAAAGGCTTTTTTCAGACTCAGATGAAAATTTAAATTTTGGACAATCAAAATTCGTCTGTCAGAGAGTCATCTCTTTAGACTTATTCAGTTTTAGTTCGAAATTCGAATTTCCAAAGGTAAAGTTCGAATTTCCATATGACAATTCAGTTTAAACTTCTCAAACTTCGTCTATCTATGGGTGTTTTTCAAATAAATCAAGATTTATCATAAAATCAAGGTTTGAAAACATTTTTTTTTCAAATCAAAATCTCTTATCCTCATTAAAACATAACAAAAGATCTAACAGCTATTACTCAAAAATTCTTCACTTGAAACACTTTGATCTCCTTTGATATCTTCAATCCAAGCTCTTGATTGTTGCTTTGGAATCATCAAAACTCTTAATTAAACAAATATAATGCATTGTCAATTTATAATTTTTGTTCTCCTTGATAACATTATATTGACTCTTCTGGAGTAGCCTTCAATTATTTTTGTACTAACAAATATTGTACTAATACAATTTTATACTATCAAGTAAAATATGTCAAATTAAATAAGTCACATAATATGAATTTTTGATAAGGTGCATAGAACCTTAAAATGAGTGAAAAGATAATAGGATAACTAATGGCACATGTCAAATAATAAGTCGAGTAAATTATACTTCAAAGGTAAATAAATACTAAAAATTCTATCAATTATTAAGATATTATAAAACTCACAAATAAATGCATGAGTTAGACAATATATGATGACTTAATATACATTTTTTAAAAAATTAGAATTGTTATAAGCAATAAAATAATAACTGTGAAACTAAATAAATATAAAAGTTTCACAACACTAAAAATTCAAATGCATCCACTTAACTAATAATCGAGATAATAATTTTATATTTTCTCATAAAATCCTTGATTAATTCAATTAAACTCAAATTTTTCCACTTTTATAATCATAATTAGGAGAAACTAATATGAAAAGAAACTATTTAATATAACATTATGTTGGAGCAAAATAATTCCAAATGAGAGAATTTCATAGTTATGAGAATTTAATTAACAATATTAATCAAAAGGAATATAACCTCTATAACAAAATATATCAAATTTCCATTTGCCATGCATTACAGAAGCAATAAATTAAGGTAAATAGGAATAATTATCACTATACAATTTGGGATTAAAATGATAGAATTTCTTTATAATTTCAAATGAAATTAGATAATCTCAAATATTCCCTAGCAAACATTATATGTATCAAGTGTCAAACAACTTCTCAAACAAATTAAATAGTACCGAATAATAATTTATTTATATCTTTATCTATTAGAATTTGTCTAAATAAAACTCATAAGATAGACAAATTAATAATCACACCATAAACAACCTTTTCCAACATAGACCATTTTATATGCATTAAATAATTACATCTTCATGAGAATTTATTTAATAAGTTAATTAAATTAAATATAATGTTCACTATCTTAATAGTTGGTACATCAAAAATATATCCCTAATTGTTTAGTTTTATAATGGTGAATAAGTCTTGGGTTGAAGACCCAAAACTCTGCTCCTGCCCTATTTATATTTTCAAAACAAAAAATCGAAGCTCAGAAATAAACCACTACCCAACACAATGTATGCTCTCTGTTAAGATTGCTGGCTTCTCAAAAGGGAGTGAATTGGAAAGTTCAAAATTTTCCTACAAAAATGTAAGTTCACAGTGAAAGTAAAACCTTGCTGAAAAATAGAGTGCAGTGAAAATGAATGTAAATGAAAGATAAAGGAAAAGATGACTTAGAAATTTATCCTAATTCGGTTTGATCCACTTGATATACGTCCAGTTCTCAAGCTACCACTTGAGATTTTTACTATCAATAAGAATTTAACGGGTTCCTTGTAATGCCTCAATACAAACTCGTGCTCTATTCTTAGAACACTCAAACTTTATACTCAATACTCTTACAAGTGTTTTCCAATACCCTTTGTGATTCTCCTTACAAAAAATCTTTTTTCTAGATGAAGAAAATATTTTACACAGACTGAATACTCTCTAGAATAGAATGGATATGAAAGTTAAGGTATAATAAATGTTGTATGTGGGTGAAGAAGCTTTGACATAGAAATTTAGCAGAGTTATTGTAAAGATAAGCTCAAAATCATTGTTCACAACTTCAAACTGAGTCATATTTAGATTTATAACTTAACTAGTTATTAGACATAAGATTTGTTACCTTGGCTGGTCACCCAAGAGGGGGGGTGAATTGGGTAATGCAAGATTTTCGCCCTTTTTGGATCACAACCCAAGTTTACTAGATGTGCAGCAAAACAGGAATGAATAGAGAAGAAGTTAGTGGATGAAATGAACAGATAAAGAATAAGGCACATGGATTTATCCTGGTTCAGCTCAACTACTTGGTCTATATCCAGTCCTCAAGCCACCATTTGAGATTTTTCACTATATCCCATAGGTTTGATCTGGGCACCTATGAAGTCTCAGTACATCCCATATGTTTTAGTAGGCACTTGTGAAGTCATTCTCCCCACACCCTTACAAGATGTGTAATCTCCCATAGTAATACTCCACACTAAGAATCTACCTAGAAAATAGTAAAGAAGAATAATTACACAATTGAAACTCTCTTTTAGAGTAGATGATACATTGAGAGATCACTCTATTGATATGAATTTTTCAAGGAATGCTGACATAGAAAGATTTTATGTATATGAATAACATTTTCACATAAACTCTCTTAAGGTTATTACCCATAAGTTCAAATAATGTTTTATTTATAGATTTGTTATGTAACTAAATGTTATACACAAGATCTATCCATTAGACACAAGTTCTAGCCGTTACTTTGTAAAAAGAGCAGTTCAACTACCACATTAAATGTGTCTAACAGAGGTTAAGCGGATAGCCTCCTCAAGTTATGCGAATAACGGATGATTGTTGACTCTTAGTTTCAATGTTAGACTTTCATTATGTGAATAACCTAGCTAGGTTATGCGGATAACGTTCATTCTAGAATGACTAAGTTTTGATTCAAGAACATTTTCATGAAAATCTACTTAGTTGTTCGAATAAAGTCTCACAAACTTGGCTACCTTTGAGGATTATTAAAATAACATCTTAGGATGTTATTCCTTGTTTGGATAACATTTAATCAGCATAAACTAAGCTTCTGAAAAACAAGCAGCACAAACTAAGTTTCTGAAAAATATAAGTTATCAAGATAACCTTCCAAGGTTATGTTGATAACGAATTTAACACAGGTTGTCAGCACAAACTAAGTTTCTAGAAAACATAGGTTATTAGGATAACCTCCCAAGGTTATGCTAATAACGAATTTAAGATAGGTTATCAATACAAACTAAGTTTCTAGAAAACATAAGTTATTAGGATAACCTCCCAAGGTTATGCTAATAACAAATTTAACATAGGTTATCAACACAAACTAAGTTTCTAGAAAACATAGGTTATTAGGATAACCTCTCAAGGTTATGCTAATAATGAACTTAACATAGATTATCAGCACAAACTAAGTTTCTGAAAAACATAGGTTATCAGGATAACCTCTCAAGGTTATGTGAATAACAGACTGCACAGTACACTTGACCTATATTGTTCACTCCCTTATGTGAATAAGGTAGTCACCTTATCAGGATAACCTGCTAGATAAAGCTGAGGACATGGTGGACACCTATGTTATATGGATAACCTCAACCCTTTTCATGAATGAAATCGAAGAGAGAACGCTTAGAAAAGCTTTAAGATTGAAACTTTATCCTTATAACCTTCATAAGTTATGCACATAAGGTAACCATTTTCATTAAAATGAAAAGAGAATACTTAGAAAAGTTTTGAGATTGAAACTTTATCCTCATAACCTTTATAAGTTATGCGCATAAGGTAAAATTTTTCATAAAAACCATTTTGAAAATAGGAGCCAAACACCAAATTCATTTGTTAGCCATTATTTCTCAATTCTAACATATGCTAACATTGTATTTACTTAATCTAACTCATTTAAAACATATAGTAATAAGATTAAATAAATTTTCAAAGATTAATCCCACCTCAAGACCTAAACAAAAACAAAATATATCTAGTGACTAGGTCTTCAAATGATGAGTTTCACTTCCGCTTGGTCATTTCTTTCTTAGTATGCTCCCTTCTGATCTTCAATTCTTTGACACTTAAATTTTTCACATCTTGGAGCATCATTTTCTTTCTTCTTTTTTGAGTAAGTCATAATGTTGATTTTCTTTTCTTTATTCTAATGCTTACTCTTCCTTCTTGGATAATCCTACATTTAATGTATTATACTTACAGGCCAAATAATTAGTCCAATTTATACAATATAAGAGCACAGTAGATATATTTGCACATAGTATAATATATGCATTATAGCCATAATTAAATTCATACTAATGCACATTTTACTTCTTTAAGGAACATTATATATGTTAGACACATATAATACTTTTATTCCTTTTTTCTCTATATTGTCATTATCAAAACTTATATTACATTAAACCTAACAATCTCTCCCTTTTTGATGATGACAAATCACTAGTGAAAAATATACCTAATGAATGATTAACACATATAATGTAGTTCAATTAAGATAATTCCAAATTTAAGCATATGCATATTTTTCACCTAATTTCTCCCCCTATTTGACATCAACAAAAAGGTTTGAAGAATAACAAATATCTCTTCTCCCTTTATTTGTAAAGTTGTACCAGTAAGCACGGATGTCTGAGATTGTTTCAAGTACTTAGAAAAGCACAAACTGAAATGCAAATTATTATCAAAACTTGTTATGCACTTCATGTTCAGATTATGCTAATTCTCACTGATATCAAAGTTGATACCAATTGTTACCAATCATCTTCAGAATTGATACCAATTGTTGGTGATATCAAAATTAATATCAATTGCTACTTTAAACTGTTATGATACCAAATATTATGATGCTTTTTGTTAAGATGATCATGTTATGCATACATCATAAGAGGTATCTAGGAGTTGAAGAGTTGTTGCTTTCTTCCTTTAGGATTAATGAGAGATTAAGTAACCAAAACTCTTCTCAACAAAATAAGGTGAGCTAAAGTATAAGTAATTTGATTTCAGAAAATGCCCTCCTCAAGTTATGCATTTCATATGATAAAACCAAGAAAGCACAATGCAATAGGTGAGCATGTTCATACAAGAGCAAATGATTGAGATTATTTTATATAGGGGTACTTTTTGCTAGGTTATACGGATAAGGTCCTTACGTTGTCCGTATAACCAAGTTAATACAAGTTGAAACAAATAGGAAAAGAGAAGAGTTATTCAGACAAGCACCCCAAGTTATCATGAAAATGAGTTTCACATAAAGCATACAAGAAAATATGTAATTAATATGTTATCCGAATAACCTTGCCATCTTATGCGAATAACATTCTTACTTTAGGATTACTTCTTTGGATGTAACATTATGCAAATAAGGTAGGCAGGTTATGCTGAAATCGACTTTCACAAAACATGTATAATGAAGCAAATAAGGCAGGTTATGCGCATAAGGTGATGACCTTATCCAAAAATCGAGCTTCACAGAGACCAGAATTTCACTTAAGCTCACATTTTCGTGAAAAGTCTCATACCTTATTCAAATAACCTCAAACACAGAACCTTTAGACACTAGAAAATCAATTCATTTTTAGCATAAGCTATGGGTTATGCGTATAAGCATATTAGAAAGACTCATAAACACTTACAGACAGCTATGTTATCCCCATAAGCCTTTTCTTTTCATTATAACTCCATTTCAATGTTTAGTGTACTTCATTTTATCAAATTCTCACCATTTTAAATTAAGAAGTACCTGTAAAACAAAATTCATTCCCAATTCTCTTCTAATTTTACCATGTCTGTCTTCTACAAGTGGCTTTGTCAAAATATCAGCAAGCTGATCTTCAGTAGGGACAAACTCCAACTTGACATCCCTTTTTAAAATGTGATCCCTTATGAAGTGATTTCTTGCTTCAATGCGTTTTGTCATTGAGTGCATGACAAGGTTCTTTGTGATGTTTATGGCATTTTGATTATCACATCTTATTGGGATTTCCTTCATCTCAATCTCAAGATCTTCAAGTCATTGCTTCATCCAAAGGACTTGTGCACAATAGCTACCTGTAACTATGAATTCAGCTTCTGCTATGGAGAGAGTTACACTATTCTGCTTTTTGCTGAACCATGACACTAGAGAACCTCCTAGAAACTGACAAGTTCTACTTGTACTCTTTCTATCAGTTTTAGATCTAGCAAAATTAGCATCAGTGTAACTCATGAGCTCTTCTCCATTTCCTTTTGGATACCAAAGTCCCATCTGTGATGTTCCTATTAGATATCTAAAAATCATCTTCGCAGCTGTTGCATGGGACTCTTTGGGACATGCTTGGAACATAGCACACATGCAGACACTAAATATGATGTCAAGCCTACTTGCAGTTAGATATAGTAAGGAACAAATCATTCTCCTATATTGAGTTATATTAAAGAGTTTTCTCTCTTAATCTATATCAAGCTTAGTTGCAGAAGCCATAGGAGTTCCCATAGGTTTAGCATTTTCCATTCTAAACTTCTTCAGTAACTCCTTGAGATATTTTGATTGGTTGAGGAAGATTTCATCATCACATTGTTTGATTTGCAATCCAAGGAAGAAGTTCAGCTCCCCCATCATTGACATTCCAAATTCACTCTGCATCAACTTAGAAAAATTCTTGCACAAAGACTCATTAGTAGCACCAAATATAATGTCATCAACATAAATTTGTACAATAAGCAAATATTTATTTTCCCTTTTAGTAAATAAGGTTGTATCTACTTTCCCTCTATTAAAACCCTTCTTAATTAGAAAGTTACTTAGTCTCTCATACCATACTCTAGGTGCCTATTTTAAACCAGAAAGAGCCTTTATGAAACCATTACATGTAAAGTTATAAGCTCCCCCTAAGTATGAACATCTACTCAATTATCTATGCTTTTCATATCATTAATCTGTAAGTAAGGGAGATTATGAAAAGCAAGCAAGTTTGGTTATACAAATAAAGAAATGGACTTGTACAAACATTGAGCTTCACAGTAAGCATCAACAGATTAAGATAGTTCATTATTTGAACAATGACCATACTTTATTTTAATAACCTCAGATAACAACATCAACCAAGCATTTTTTTAAAACAAGTTAAGCACTTATAGATCGACTTGGTTAGTAGCTAACTTCTTCCCTTTTTAGTATGATATCAATTGAGTGCATCAGATACTCCATCTTTGTGAGGGTTTCACCATTTAGCTCAAGGAGTACCTGCAAAAACAAAGGGAAAACCCTTTTTCTTTCTTTGGTACCCTTTCTAACTTGGGTCCACTGTTAGTCAGTATAAACCTTTCAAAATTCATATTGGACCTAAGTTTTGTCTTACCCAAATATAATATATATATATATAATGCAATTAATTGAATAGGGTAAGAGTCAGAGCTTACCAAAGATCATTTTCTTGTTATTTTTGGCTTGTATGCAATGTAGTATTGCCTATGTCTCCCTTTTGCATACATGTCATTGCTTCCTAAGTTTCTTTTTTTCTCTTCTCAAGGCAAGTGATTTAATTTCTGTTTGAGGTCCTTCCTTGAGGTGAGTGATAAGTTTGCCTTCAATGCTTCTCCTTGTGATTTGTAATTACAGCCTTAGAGTCTTGAGAAGCTTTCCTTTCCAGCATCTTTTTTCTTGCACCAATATGTTCTCCTTTCTTGGATTTATTCTACATACATAGAACATTTGAAGAATATTTTGGTACCCACTTGTTTTTGGGTCCAAGAGGGTTAGTGGTATTCTTTAGAACCTATTTCATGCTTTTACTTAAACCATTTTTCCTTATGCTGTACAGATAAGCAATATGATCATTTTTACCACAATATGTGCATGATTGTGAGTTAGGCATTACAATAGGCACAAAGAATTTCATACAGCATTTATTTTTCTCCTTGGACCCACTCCTATAGCCATGTCAAATGTAGAATTCTATTTGCTAAGTGAAATATCCAACTTATCTTTACCTTGGGTGAAGTTGGCTATTACCTTAGTTAACTCCTCCTTTTCTTTAACTAATCTATCACATGAATTACAAAAGGAAGTATGTGTGTGGGTTTCACAGAAATTTTCTAAATCATTTATTTTTTGTTTAAGTGATTTATTTTCATTCTTTTCATATTCTAATTCATTTTCTAGGGAAATTACTCTCTTCTTACTATACAAGTGCTTTTGCTAATCTAACCAGTTCGCCATACATTTCATTACAAGCATCTTGCAACTCATCAACAGAAAATTCAGAATCTGATTTAGAGTCAGAATTTGATACCTTATCATTGGATAGTGCCATCAAGCATGGATAGGTATCTTCATCATCTTCATCTGAATTGTTGCCCCAGATTGCAGAGGTATATGCCATTTTAGCTTTCTTATTTTTCTTCTCCGCATATCTTCCTCCTTGCCTCTTTGAGTGGTGCTTCAGCTTACTTGCATGGCATGAGTGCTTTTATTTCTGAAGCTTCTTCTTTTTGATGTTGAGGAATCTACTAAATTTGGTGATCAATTGTTTCAACTCATCCTCCTCATCATCACTGCTGCTATCATCACTTTCATTATCAGTATCATCACTTTCTGAGCTCTGTGATGTAGTAGCTTTAAACATCAATGTTTTTCTTTTGTTTTGTTGCTCCCACAGAAGGTCTAGTTTTCCTTCATGTTCAACAAAGCTCCCAAATAGTGCAGTAATAGACTAATATGATGCTTTTCTTGTTTCTTCAATAGCTGTCACTTTTGATTGTCATTCTTTAGGTAGAGTTCTAAGTATTTTGCATACTTGCTTTTTTTGTGTATAGCTCTTTCCCAAAGGTGACAGATGATTAACAATATAAGTAAAACAAATTTGAAATTCTTTAATGGGCTCACCATTATTCATCTTGAAGGCTTCATATTTAGCTGTGAGAGAGTTGAGCCTGTTTTCCTTAACACCCTTGGTTCCTTCATGAACAATCTCCAGAGGATCCCATATTTCTTTTGTTGTATTGCAATCTGACACTCTAAATAATTCATCTTGATTTAGAGCACTGACCAAGGAGTGCTTTGCCTTGAAGTTCAGCATGACTTTTCACCTATCTTCCTTATCCCATTTTGCTTCTGGATATTCTCTGTATGTGCCATTATTTTGCATTTTCTTTGGCACAAAGTCACTGTTATATATAACAGACCAGATATCTAGATCTATGGATTAAGGATAAATCTGAATCCTCATCTTCCAGTATGCATAGTGTTCACCATTGAAGCCCAGAGTCTGTTGACATTGTTCTCCTGTGACAATATGTTCTCTCCAAAGCCAGTCATTTTGCTCCTGGATGATTAGATTCTTTGCTAGGAGTCTTGGTTCTGATACCAATTGTTATGTTGGCTGGTCACCCAAAAGGGAGGTAAATTGGGTGATACAAGATTTTCGCCCTTTTTAGATCACAACCCAAGTTTACTAGATGTGTAGTAAAACAGGAATGAACAGAGAAGAAGTTAGTGGATGAAATGAACAAATGAAGAATAAAACACACGAATTTATCCTGGTTCAGCCAACCTACTTGGCCTACATCTAATCCCCAAACTACTACTTGAGATTTTCCACAATATCCCACAGGTTTCATCTAGACACCTATGAAGTCTCAGTACATTCTATAAGTTTTAGTAGGCACTTGTGAAGTCACTCTCTCTACACCCTTACAAGATGTGTAATCTCCCTTAGTAATACCCTACACTAAAAATCTACCCAGAAAATAGTAAAGAAGAATGATTACATAATTGAAACTCTCTTTTAGAGTAGATGATACATTGAAAACTCACTCTATTGATGTGTGTTTTTCAAAGAATGCTGACACAGAAAGATTTTATATATATGGACAATATTTTCGCATAAACTCTCTTAAGGTTATTGCCTATAAGTTCAAATAATGTTCTATTTATAGATTTGTTATGTAACTAGACGTTAGACACAAGATCTATCCATTAGACACAAGTTCTAGCCGTTACTCTGCAAAAAGAGTTAGTCAACTACCACATTAAATGCATATGACAGAGGTTATACAAATAACCTTCTCAAGTTATACGAATAACGGGTGATTGTTAGCTCTTAGTTTCAATATTAGACTTTTGTTTTGCAGATAACCTAGCTAGGGTATGCGGATAACGTTCATTCCAGAATGACAAAGTTTTAGTTCAATAACATTTTCATAAAAACCTACTTAATTGTTCAAATAACGTCTCACAAACTTAGATACCTTTAAGGATTATTAGAATAACCTCTTAAGATATTATTCCTTATTCGGATAACATTTAATTAGCACGAACTAAACTTCTAAAAAATAATCAGCACAAACTAAGTTTATGAAAAATATAGGTTATCAGGATAACTTTCCAAGGTTATGCTGGTAATAAATTTAACATAGGTTATCAGCACAAATTAAGTTTCTAGAAAACATAAGTTATCAAGATAACCTACCAAGGTTATGCTAATAACGAATTTAACATAGGTTATTAACACAAAATAAGTTTTTGAAAAACATAGGTAATTAGGATAACCTCTCAAGGTTATGCTAATAACGAATTTATCAAAGGTTATTAGCACAAACTAAGGTTATGAAAAACATAGGTTATCAGGATAGCCTTCCAAGGTTATGCAAATAACGGGCTGCACAGTACACTTAGCCTATACTGTTCACTCCCTTATACGAATAAGGTAGCTACCTTATCAGGATAACCTACTAGATAGAACTAAAGACATGGTGGACAGTTACGTTATGCGATAATCTCAACCCTTTTCATGAAATCGAAGAGGAAACACTTAGAAAAGTTTTGAAATTGAGACTTTATCCACATAACCTTCATAAGTTATGCACATAAGATAACCTTTTTCATGGAAATGAAGAGGGAACATTAAAAAAGCTTTGAGATTGAGACTTTATCCTCATAACTTTCATAAATTATGCATATAAGATAAAACTTTTTGTAAGAACCATTTTGAAAACATGAACCAAACACCCAAATTCATTTGTTAGCCATTATTTCTCAATTCTAACATATACTAATATTATATTTACTTAATCTAATTCATTTAAAACATATAGTATCAAGATTAAGTAAATTTTCAAAGATTAATCTCACCTCAAGACCAAAGCGAAAACAAAATATACCTAGTAACTAGATCTTCAAATAATGAGTTCTACTTCCACTTGATCATTTCCTTTTTGATATGCTCCCTTCTGATCTTTAATTCTTTAATACTTAAATTATTCACATCTTGGAGCATCATTCTTCTTCTTCTTCTTTGAGTGAGTCATGATGTTGATTTTTTTTTCTTTATTCCAATGCTTATTCTTCTGTCTTGGACAATCCTATATTTAATGTATTACACTTACAGGCCAAGTAGTTAGTCCAATTTATATATCCATCTTATATTATACAGTATAAGAGCACAGTGGATATATTTGTACATAGCATGATATATGCATTATAGCCATAATTAAATTCATATTAATGTTCATTTTACTTATTTAAGGAACATTATATATGTTAGATACATATGATACTTTTATTCCCTATTTCTCTATATTTGTCATCATCAAAACTTATATTACATTAAACCTAACAAGATCTAGCCGTTATACAGTGATTAATATCTTTTTCAACTATTGGACGGAGATTTTTCAAAACTCAGAATCATGTGAATCGTGGACCTCTTTGGAAATAATTTCCATATATCACTATCGTATTCCTATATTATTGTTCATTTATTTATCATTCTGTTAGTAATAATTTATGAATAAACCTGTACAAAAGTCCATGTCATGAAAGTAAGCCATGATCACCAATGAAAAATAGTTTAACTAGTTGCAGGATGTATTAGCTTAACTAATTTTCTTATATTTAAGTTTTAAGTATGTAGTGGCATCAAATACTCATGAGAGTTTTGTCATTTTAATAGTTCTATCTGGCTTAACTAAGATTAGTCAAAGTTCAATATAATTACCAAATGATTTAATTAATAAAAAAAAAGTGAGCCATGACTTACTTCCTCCATCTTATATTATAAAATAGTATAAAGAAGTTTTTCTTATCTCATAATATAAGACAACATATAGTAATTTATTATTTTTATATCTTATTTATTATATTATTAGTATTGTAACTTATGTCATACTTAATAAAATGAGTGGAATTAATAGACTAAAATTGAAAATTTTCATTTTTTTTTAAATTTAAGGATGTAATAAGAGCTTTCTAATATATATGAAACTCCTCCTATTGCCTTATAAGATAATAAATGCTGTATGTGGGTGAAGAAGATTTGACACAGAAATTTCGCAGAGTTATTGTAAAGATAAGCTCAAAATCATTGTTCACA
Source organism: Adenanthera pavonina (assembly GCA_026686845.1). Lineage (NCBI taxonomy): Eukaryota > Viridiplantae > Streptophyta > Magnoliopsida > Fabales > Fabaceae > Adenanthera > Adenanthera pavonina. The sequence continues at coordinate 2,271,052 of JAIVEN010000011.1, read as the reverse complement.
ACTTCAAATGAAGCGCTATTTATAGGTTTATGACTTCACTATTGATTAAACACAAGATCTAACTGTTAAAAACTTTAACCAATAGTTACTCTGCAGAAATAGTCGTTCACCAACCACATTTAATGCGTTTAACATGCCAAAATTTAAATTTTAAGGTTCAACAGACAAATTTCACAGAGACAGAAGGTAGAAGATCTCAATGTTGAACTTCAATAGTCGCATGTTTAAATGTGACATTCGAATTTTGAGTTTGTCAAAGATATCCTATATTAGAACATATAAATTTTCATAGTAAAAATATATTTGTTGAGTTTGAACAGTGGTCTCATATTTTCATAATGCACTCAAAATTTGAATTTCAAAAGCCAAAATTCATCTATTAGAGGCTTGTTCAATGGCATAAAATTTCTACTCTATGGAATTCTAATGTTGAACTACAAAGTTTGTCTATCAGAGACATACTCTAACGAAACTCACAAGTTCTCATTTCAAAATTCGTATTTTAAAGTTCAAAGTTCATCTGTCAGAGAAGGTAACTTTGAATTCTCTTTTAACTTTACCAATATTTAAATTTTGACTAAACTTCATATGGATTTTGTACATATTCACTAATAATGAGTAACTTAAAATTTGAATTTCATAACTGAAATTCGTTTGTCAAAGATGAAACCTCTATATATTCGAATTTCACCAAGTAAAGTTCAAATTTTATATAAAATACATATAAGTCAATAACAAAATTCATCTGTTAGCTAGCATTTTTTAAATTTAACATATGCTAACATAGGATAATTACAAAATTACTCGTTTAAGTGTTGTGGTAACATGAATAAGTAAAAATTAAAACTTTTTATCTAGTGTACATGGTGAAAAATTCGAAAATCTTCACATGTTCTTCATTGGATTTTAGCACTTTGTCATTTCATACTTCTTTCATATTCTAATTTCCAAACTTTAGTTGTTTGAAATCCTCAAAACTTCTTATTCAACCCTTTAGGGCTTGAAGTATAGTTATAAAAAAACAAATGGGTTCAACTCTATAATGTAACCAAATAAACTATGATGATGTCATCACAACGTCAGCCTTATAATTCCTAACTGCATAGTAGCTATTGCCACCACAAGATAAAAATAGTATCATGATATCCGATCAACACAATTTTCTTTTCTTTTCATACACTAATCAAGCAAAATAGACCTTGAAGACTACAAAAAAAGCTCATTTCTATGTTTGAAAATTTCGCTGTAAAATTTAATCAATTAATGTTCATGTTCAAGACATTCAAAGAATATATAAACCAACCAATGATGCATACATACATATATATATATTTAACCATAAGTTTTGAACACATAAATCCATGGTTTTGAATAAAGAAACAAATGTAATAAATAAAAAGATAAAGACTAAATTGTGAATACTTTCATGATTCATTTTATGATCCATGAGGATAGTTCCATGATTCTCTTTATATTTTATGAGGATATTTTCATAATCTACTTTGTATAGAATAACTTCAAGATATACTTTATTTTTTATGCGAATTATTTCAGGATCCACTTTGTAGAAAAATTAAACTGAATCCATACTTCTAATTGTGGCATTTCAATTAAATTTCTTTGAGTGTAAATAACTCATTAATCTATTTTATACTCCATATGAATAACTTCAGGATTCACTTTATATTTTGTAAGGATAATTTTAAGATCCACTTAAGAAATTAAATTATACCAATATTTCTAGATTTGACATCTCAATTAAATAATTTTTAAGTGTAGATAACTTCAGGATCTATTTATATTCCATGTGAATAACTTTAGTGTAGATAACTTCAAAATTTACTTTATACTCAATGTGAATAACTTTAAAATTCACTTTATATTTTGTGAGAATAACTTCATGATCCAATTAATAGAAAAATTAAATTATACTCATACTTCTGGATGTGACATCTCAATTAAATTACTTCATATTGTGGGATGTGACATAACTTTTCATTACTAAAAAAATTAATTAACTCAAAGTCACTATAAATAATTAATTTAAAAAAAGAATATGGAGAAGATGAAGAAATTGATAATAGATATTGTATATCAAGTGAAGAAAACATATCTTATATTTCTAAGAAAAATCATGTTAATAACGTGTTATGAAATAAAATAGAGAAAAAAAAAGAATGAAGTAAAAAATATAGAGAGAAGTTGAGAGAAAAGGAAATATGAGAAGTCAAGAGAAAATATTTATTATTCAACCACCAAGGAGTATTTATACAAGAGATGATGTGCCCTTACACTAGAGTGGACTTTAACCCTAGATGGTATAATAATTAATCAAACAAAATAAATAGAAAATATGACTAAGTGATAACTCAGTTTTAAGTAGAGAATATTGTATATGGACATAAAAAATCTTCATAACATGAATCAATTATTCACAATGTGTGAAAAGCATAGTTCATTGTAATTTATGTAAATACATGAGATTTACGATAATTATATATAAATAATCTATAGAAAAAGCTAAATCAGAGTGTAATTAAAAATGCATATCACTTCAATATTTAAATTTTTAATTTTGTTGATAGATATTTTTAAAATATTAAATTAATAAGTAATCTATCAAATATTGAATTTAAACTAAGCATATTTTTTTTTGTGTACTAGGAATGAGGAATGTGATGTATTATTTACAATAATACTACTCCTCTAATTATTAATATAAGACTATTTTAACTTAATCACACGGATTAATAATGGAAGTTAAAATTAGTTACTTACCTTAATCTTTTAAAAAAAATCACATTATTTTTCTAAAATTAACTGTATTAAATTCATTTCCTTTTCTTTCTAATAAATTCAATAAGATTTTTTGATAATGCATAATAAATATTGCCTCCTATTTTAGAAATGATCTTATATTTAAAATTAAAGTAAAATTTCATATATTTAAGACCGAGTATTTGTTATAAATTTTATCATTTATATATATATATATATGTATATTTTATATTTAATTGATATTTTAAATTTTCAATTGTTTGAATATTAGTGCCTGTTTGGTTACCATTTTTGGAAACGTAACTGTACTTTCTAACCATCATTTTCTCATTTTTTATCCAAACAGCTTTTCAGTAAACTACTTTACTTTTATCTAAACTTCATTTTTGTAAACTGTGATTATTTTAAAAGTACTTTTACAAAAAGACAAACAAAACCGGCACTTAGTTTTCAAAAATAAGTAAAAGACATAAATTTCGATGCCTCCTGCAGGCCTAGGTCATGGACATAAGTATAGAAAGTTGAAAACCCTGAGCTCATAAATTACTTAAAAAAATATAATAATGAAAACAAATAATGGTTTTAATTTTTTTTAAAAAATATTGGTCTTGTGCTGTCTGCTATAAGCTTTTGAAAAGTTTCGTTTTGTATTGTGGAAATTTTTCTTCATACTTAAAATAATTCACCTAGTCAATCTGTCCAACCAATGACAGCGAATATTTCCACGCAATGCATTTAGAGAAGACGATTCACAAAGAACGCAGGCTATATATATATATATATATAAAGTGTATATATAGAATATGTCAGATTTTGTCTACCCCCTGATATCATCTTACAAATTATTATATATATATATATATATATATGTATATATGTTCATCTGAAATGGTTTGAAGATATTTGACGTTGTCTGTGTCTAACAAAAACCACCCACAAGATGAGAGAGAACATAAGGGCAAGGGAGAGCAACAGCATGCCAATGAAGATGAAACTAGAGAAGCGCCTCATGGGAGGGCAATAGTGCTCACTTATTTCATCAAACGTCTCTGCAACGAAGGTGCAATCTATCAGCTCAATCAGCTTTGGCCCATTCTGAAACAGCGTGTTGCTCACATTTGTAGCCATCATTATCTGTTGGTACAATTCTGGAGTCAATCTCCCCACGCTCATGCACTTACCATCTGGGAATGTCTTGCAGACATAACTCTGGTATGTCTGCTCATCATCATCAACCATATATATATGTGCTTGATCAGTTTTCCTTAATTTATTTCACAAGTTGAAGCAATGTACGTAACTATATATATATATATACAAATCAAGCATGCATGCATGAATGGACCAAGAGTTAATTATACGTTATTACCTGAGATGCATTATCTAAGCGGACTTCTTGAGGGCCACATGGTCGTTCATTCATGTCATGATTGAATGGATTGCAGAGGAGTGGTAAAGGAGGACCAGATTGATTGTAGGAAGCTGAAGGTGGTGCGCCTGGAGGTACATCGACGTTGGCCATGTTGGTGAAAAAATCATTAACCAGATTGACCATCTGGAAGGAGGTATTTCTGGTTATGTACAGAGCTTTCTGAGCTGTTGCCCCATCCACGCAAGCAAGCACTCTGTTTAGCGATGTACGATCTGTAGGGTGTTCCAGCCATTCGTCCATTGCAACACATGCGTCTCCTACTCCACTTTTAAACAAACCAAATGACTTTCATTATCTCAGCTTCATGGGAGTAGTGTTTTTGATTTGACCCTTGCAAGTAGTAGAAAATTAAATTGTTTGCATGATCAGGGGATTAATTAATGGAACTTACTTTTGAACAACAAAAGATATAGAGCACAGCATTAAAGTTGCTGTGATAAGGATCCACCCAATGAAGAAAAAGCTGCGGTTATTTTAATTTCAATTTGGATTAGAAGGGAGAGAGAAAAGAAAATCTTGGAATACTATAGACAATCAATTATTGAAGAAACAAAAAGAAAAATGGAACTGCATCCATCATCACTTACAAATAAACAAGCCCTTGCCAGCCACAAACTGAGATTACTGCATGCAAAAATAATTAAAACAATATATTTAGTGAGAGCCATATTAATCGATCAACTACAGAAATAATCACTTCATTAGATGAAAGGCCGGCTAATTAATTAACACACTTACTAAAGCCAAGGACAGCCAAGACGAGCATCATAGCGGTAACAACTATAATTAGAGCATAGCTTCTGCAGATGACAAGATAACCATTCATTGTTCAGCTTAGAGTCCCTATCATTATATATCCAACAAAAGTAGGAATGGCAATATATATATATGATGGTGACGAGGAAGCCTCTTCATCCCTATTCTCATTTCTCGCCATATGAGGGACGAACTTTTTTCGTCCCCATTTTTCAAAAGAACGCAAGAATTGAGTAGACATATCATCATAACAAGAAGAAAGGTTCACTCACAGGGCACCTAGAACTTTGCCTGCACCTGTGATGAAATTCTGTGGAACGACCCTGGGATTATTACTTGAATTACCATGCACCAGGTTACGAAACTGCTGAGTGTTGGTCTCATATTCTCCTGGAAGAGAATATGCACCTACTGCCAACTTCATAGCCCCATCAAGATTATTCAACACGCTGTTCAGAAGTTCAAGTACATCACTTAATCTCCTCCCAACATCGTGGATCACTTCGTTTGTAGCTCTCTGGAAGTTCCCTTGTCCAGTGTAAAGTAAAACCCCTCCAACTCTGAAAGTAATACATATATCGTAGCACTAAACCTTAAGTATCGATATTCGATCTAGACATTCATGATGTGAATTTAAGAAGATAATGAAGGGAGTGGGACCGACATAGCCACGAGCAGGAAGAGCACGAGGTAGATGAGGGATCCCCAATACAGTATTCGAGAATGACTCCTTCTCCTGTTCCTCTTGCAGCAGCAAAAACAGCACAGAGCTGTGAGGAAGAAGACGATCACACCCAAAAACCATACGGCTGCAACGTACAGCAGTGGAGCACCAGAATACAAAAGAGACTGTACAAAAACCGTATATATAGGAGAATGAATGATAATTTTATTGAATAGTTAAAAAAAATTATGCTGTGTGTGTGAGAATTCATACTACTTGAGCTGAGCGAGTGATCTTGTCAAAAAAGTTAACGATAAATAATTGAAAAATTGGAGAAAATATAATTTTTAATCTTCGAAATATATATGCATCAAATATCTCAAACCATACAATGGAAATATAATAAATACGAAACTTTTAAAAATTAACATATATATTATACACAACATATATATCTACATGCTCGCATTCTCGTATTTTAGCAAAAGTAGCCTTTGCAAAATGCAGAAAATTTTATGTATGAGGCCTTGGAAAATACATGACGAACAGAGTCATGTGTTGTAAAATTAGATTAGTTGGAATTGGGAAAAAGCTCACACCGTATAATAATGGGAATTGGTGATGTCCCAGCCAGCCTCGTAGTACTGGAAATGATTGATGGGGTAAACCTGCGTGTTCTTTTCGCAGCCAATATGATGAAGGTGGAGTTATTATTCTCATGACATTGACTACTTCCTCTTTTTCCATGCTATGATAGTTTTATCGTCATCCCCTACAATGTATAATTAAACACAACATTGTTTCAATCCAAATTAATTTAACGTCGGAAACAGCTAATATAACAATCAAGCTTTATGATTTTGAATGCGTGGGAATGTTCATGTATGGAATAATAATATATATCCTTCACCTCACCTTCTGCTTTGGAGGGTGAGAAGTACGTCGGTGTAAGGATAAGAAAAATGCTTGAGAGGAGAAGAAGAGGATGAAGTTTGAGATTGATGCCCATCATTAATTGAGTTTCAAATTATGGGGAATTCATTTGACTGTGATATAGACACATATAATAGCTCCCAAAACGCAATAATAATAATTATAAAGCTGGAACTTGCGATTGGGAACGAATTTTAAATAATTAACATAGTGGGCGTTTTGGTGGTATTATAGCGACATTGGAGGTGGTTTTGCTCTGAGACGTCTCATGGGGATACAGAAGCTTCCCAGAAGGGAAGAGAAGAAGGAGGTAATGAAGAATTTGAAACAAATCAACCTCAGAGGAAAAAGAAGAAAGAACCAGAAACGAAAAACAGAGACCGTTTTTATATATAAAACAATTACTATATTTGGATTGTGCAAATTTCAATCAGACACAAGTCGTGGTTCTCTATTTTAAAACTTTTGGTTTAGTTATCTTAAATATTATTTTTACTCAATCCAATTTTGAAAATCTTTTGACTGATCAAGATAGTCAAAACAAAGGTTAAAAAAACATACTTCAAGAACCTGGTAACTCAAAATATCAAACCTCAACGGGGGAGAGGTAAAATACACAAATCAAATAGTCAAAGCACTTCTATTTTAGGGATGTATTTAGAATCGTCAAAATGAGTCAAACTCGACGGGTTGGCCCAAAAAGTCTAGAAAAATGAACAGGCTTAGATCTCAACTTTGAAAGTAAATACATAATCTGGGCTTTTTAAGCCCCACCTGTGGCGGACCAGCTTAGAAAGTCCGTTTCTTTTTCTTTTTTCTTTTTTTGTTTAAAATATTAAAAAATACATATTATTTTATTAAGTAGTGATATATAAATTGTAAAATTTAAATATTATGTTAGTTTTTTATGAATTATGATAATAATTAGTTGTATTAATTCAAATAATTATATGAAAAATTTTATAAAAAATATTAAAAATATTAAAAAAAACTGCGGGTTGACCTGTAGGGCTAATTCCGGAGGGCTTAAGCTTGAAAATTCAAACCTATTTGTTAAATTGGACTTTTCAGCCCGGCCAGAAGTAGACCAGACCGGCTCAATTTGATAGCTCTAGATGCATTTCCTTGAGGAAAACTGCTCTACTCCAAGCTGAACCCAAAATAATACCAAGAATTAATTATCCAAATTCACTCAGGAATCCCTTAATAGCTTGTATCTTAGGTTGATTATTTTTCATGAAGGAATATGTCTAGTCCTATTTTTCATTCTCTTATTTTTCTTCAAGTTTAGCCCCATCAACTTCAACTATATCAGATTGTAGTTCCAATTTGGGTACAATCATGTCATAAAAGAAATCTAATTCAGAAGTTCAATTCTCAGTGATCCATGATTACAATACAATTTTTTTTTGGGGAAAGGACAAATATACTTTAGATCAACGTACAAATACAACATAAAATCTAACTCAACGTAGGTACACTCAATACACCTAAATACTAGTTGATGTCTTTGAGGTTTTGGGGGGACAATTGGGCTGCTAAGGCCCAAGGAAAAAATATTAGTTACCACGTCTGGGCCCAATTAATTGCACCTTGAGATCTTCGAACGAAGGGCTGACTGGCTTAGCAAAAACTTTGATAAATGAACAGGTGCTATATCAGGATTTAAGTCGTCCATCCTACTTTAAGAAGTATAAATTTTTACTAATTTTTTCATATATTACAATATATTTTTTTTAAAAAAATTGAGAAAATAGAATGAGTTTCTCGGCTTTATTGTTTATCACATCTAAACATAACAAGGTAGGTGTAGGTGGAAAATTAATAGCTCACATTTTACGCTTCAACTTCTTGCCTTATCAGCAAGGGAATAATAGAAATATCACTGGCTGGATAATAAATACTCCTTCTGGCAATCTGTTGCATATTATAAAATAATATAAAAAAATGTTTTACCCTATAACATAATATATAATAATTTATTATTTTTATTTCTTATTTATTATATTATTAACATTGTAACTTATACTATATTTAATTAAAGTAGTAGAATTAATAAAGGGTAAAATTAAAAATTTTTATTTTTTAATACCATTTTGATTTTTTTTAAAAAAACTTAAGAATATAATAAATATTTTTTAATATATATATAAAAGCTCTCTCATTACCTTATAATATGATGAGGGGGAATAGAGATTCAACATTTGTAAACCAATCAATATAAAACAAACTATATACTACTTTTGACAATATTTGAAATTTCACTTATATTATATTAAGAAATGAAAATAATAATCTTAAATTTTTAAAAAAAATATAAATATTTTTATTTTATTCCTATTAAATATTTATCTTTTTATAATTCAAACACAATTCATAATATTATATATTATATTAAGAAGATGTAAAAATAACAAATAAAACTATGTTGTTGAGATAAAAAAACTCCATTTGTTACTTTATAGTATAGGATGTCCTGAGTATTCATTAATTATAGTTATAGATAATATAATACGTATTCCAACCGTCTTAGACACTTTTAACTATTATTCATAAACTAATTGTATAATATTGTGAAGTCATCTCTATTGCCAAAAACGTTCTTCGGCTTGCCAGGTCTCTCGAAGGTCCTCATTATCATAATCTTTCCCTCGCTATTTTTGTTTTCTTTTCTTGTGTGGACACCTTACCTTACTTAACTAAAATATGTTTCACAACTGTGTAGAATCCCTGTGTCTACTTTGCCATTGTTATATTTGAAACGAAGCTCTTACGTACTACTCTGTTCCTTTCTTATATCAAGGATTATACAGGAAGGAGAGAGCGAGATTCTTAGGTATTTTCATTCATATTCCAACCAATAAAAATATACCAACTCAACTCATTTTAATCCTACGTGGCAATGATATAATTTAATTATTTTGCTTTTAATTTTAATAATTATTTTCTCTCGCGCCCTTGCGTCTCCAACACTTCCGATTTGGACTCTTCCCTTCACCCTTATTCTTTTATATGCTCTTTGAGTTAAGTGATCGGTGGGAGGAAATTAAAGAAATTTAAAAAAAAAAATTGAAGTAGAAAAAATTAAAAAAATTTGTTAAATTTTTTTATTAAAATTTTAATAAAATTTTATTTAATTTAAGATTTCCTCAATCCCCTCTAAATAAATCTAATTTTAAATATTTTAAAATAGAAATATAGGCGAAGATTGGAGAGACAAATTCCCTTCAATTTTTTATTCAAATAATGAATTTGAGAGATTTAATTTTCTCCAACAATTTCATCTCCTAAAAAAACCCAACCAGACATAGCCTTACTTTCAAGAACCAGACGCCGCCGGAGATAGTGGATGTCCGCCGAAGGTCTGGCGAAGTCCGACGGAGATCTGAACGAGGTCGACGAATGTCTGGCGGAGGTTTGAATTAGGTTGCAAAGGTCTTCGTTGTGTTCCTTCATCTTCGCAGAGCTCCTTACGTCGTCGCCTTACTTAGTCAGAACCGTCTCCCTCCTTGCCTTTCAACTTCAGATTGGGATTTGATATATTCGATTGAGAAGAAGATGAAGAAATCGTTGGTTTTTCGATTTCAATTTACTTTTACAGCTTCTGCATCTGAAATTTTTCATCCAGTTGGGTTGTTTGTTTGATTTTTTTTTTTTTAATTGTTGCTTGAATCTGACAGTTTGTTGCTTGAATATGAAACTTTTCACCCAAGAATTTTTTTTATTTTCGATTATTTATTTTTTTGGTTGCCATCGATGAATCAATGAAGGAAGGGGAGACATAGATGGGGTTGATAGGTACGACTGAGGGAGAGAATGGCAAAATTGAAGAGACTCTAGGGGCAACTTTTTAAAAAAAAATTATTAAAGAAATATAAATTAAGTTTGACACATGGATTAAAATTATTTGAGTTGGAATATCATAACCGGCGAGAGTATAAATGATGTGATACTCTAAAATTACTTAAGAATTTCTTTGGGAGAAAGGGTATTTGGTTTAAAAAAATAAAATAAAAAATTTTTCTTCTCTATCCTCCAAGTAAAGAGATGGTTAAAATCCATTTCTGTGTTTCTCAAAACCAAAAAAAAATCCATATCTATGTACCAAACCGATAACGTTTGATTCTATTTATTTAATTATTTAATTAATAAATGTTATAGATTAAATTGTGCATTTAGGCGAAACCAGAGTTAAAATTATGCATGATTTTAAGTTAAAATTAAAAATTTATCTGTGGATGGAACAGGAATTATTTTCTTCAGAATAATAACCCTGTAACTTTCTCATCGATATGGAAAATTTGAAGCAAGGAGGGCTTAAAACTTGTTGACCTCAGCAATTCTCGTAGGTTAAAAGATCAACCTATACTTCTCTCTCTCTCTCTCTCGCCCCTCACCATCTTCTCTGATATAGAGCCGCTGGGATGGAATTGCTTTCACAATTCCACATATTCCAAAATCGCCCAATGGCGGCTTCTCTTCGGCTCAATGTGAAAGCTTTCATGTCATTTCCTCGAGATTCTCACTTGTCATCCAGTAAATCATCTAAGCCTATCTTTGTCAGGTGTTCAGCCGCCTCCCCTCCTTCCAAACGCAGCTATTCTATCACTCTACTTCCTGGTGATGGCATCGGCCCTGAAGTCACCACTGTCGCCCAGAACGTTCTCGCTCTCGCCGGCTCTCTCGAAGGTCCGTCTGAACTCCTCTGATTCACTGGAATCGCTTGCTTTGTGTGTGAGCGCTCAAAATCACTACTTTGTCCCGTTTCTCCTTCTATTTTTGTTATCTTTGGTCTATGCTCGGCAATTTAGTCTCCCTGTAATTCTTGTATTTTGGATTTGATGATCTTCCAATAGTTGTATTAATTTTCAACAACGTCTTGATTTGTTTTGGATTGAGGTTTATGCATTGGCTATCTGCTTCTCTCTGGAAATAATCGTGTTAAGCTCAGTGAATTGGCTGCTTTCTTGTTGTATCCTATATAGAATTCATACTATAAGGTGACGCATTCTAAGATGAAAATTGGGTCAGATACAGGAAAACGACCAGTTCTGTAATTTCTGCATTACGAGCATTACTGTGTAGAATCCCCGTGTCTACTTTGCCATTGTTATATTTGAAACTTAGCTCTTATGTACTATTCTGTTCCTTTCTTATATCAGGGGTCAAATTTAATTTCCGCGAGATGCTTCTGGGTGGAGCTGCATTGGATGAGACAGGAGTCCCATTACCAGACGAGACATTGTCTGCAGCAAAGCAGTCTGACGCTATTCTGCTTGGTGCAATTGGAGGGTGAGGATTTTCACATTCTCATGTTTGGAATTTGACACTAAGTATCTTTTATCCTCAAACTCTTCTCTCGACCCGACATGAAGGTATAAATGGGATAACAATGAGAAGCGCCTAAAGCCAGAGACCGGGTTGCTTCAGCTTCGGGAAGGTCTTAAAGTATTTGCTAATTTGAGACCAGCAATTGTGTTCCCACAGGTAAGAGCCTGATTCCCCCAATAATTGAAAATCCACTTTTTTTATTTTTAGATATAAGATATATGAAAAATGCAAGATCCTAATGCTGGCTTATGAGATGTGAAACATAGCGATATTTAATTGCCCATTGATCTCATGCCCTAATATCATATAAGCAGGATTTTACTCACTAAGAACATTAGAAGGTCAATGTAACATAAACTTCCTCTGTGTCATGCAATTATTTTCAGTTAATATTCCTAGAAATCCCCAATTCAGGGCTCGGTTGCTCTCTGAGTTTAAGCACAGTATCCAATGAAACATTGGCATTATTCTGTGCAACAATTATCAGATCATCCAATATTATAATACCATAGAGCATAAATTCATGTTTGGCATATATATCAGATGCTAAACGGTATCCCCTGCCTAGTATCTACTATTTTGTATAGTTTTCAAGCTGGCTTTAACATTCTATTAACTTTTGTTTATTGTCCTACAGTTAGTGGATGCTTCAACTTTGAAGAGAGAGATTATTGAAGGGGTTGACCTCATGGTTGTAAGGGAACTCACTGGAGGTTTGTTTGGCTTTGATTTTGATTATGTACTGTGGATTTGATTTTCTTTTATAATCTTTGAAATAATAATTAAGTGTCAACTATTTTAACTACTTTTAATTATTCGTTCTTCATTCTTTTTCCATTTTTTAATTTAAAAATATTGCAGCTAACTCATATGTAATAAGTTTGTTGCTTCTTTGTTGTATTAGGTATTTACTTCGGAAAACCCAGGGGCTTTGGTGCTGATGAAAATGGTGAAGAGACTGGCTTCAATACTGAGATTTATGCTGCTCCTGAGGTATGTTATTAGTCCAAGTTGATGCTCTAGATAAAACATCTTATGATATCATGAGGTTATCATTTCTTCATGCTACTGCTAGTCCACGAATGTGCTCCTGTGAAAAGTTATCTTAATAATTTCCTTCATCTTGTCTTCCTATTGATTTGCTTCTAGAATTTTATATTCTATGACTAATCTGAATTTGAAAATTGAAATCTCTTAAAATAATCAATGATACCATAATTTGATTTGATGAAAGATTGTGTTTGTTTATCCTACTTTAGTTGCAAATTCTAGTTTTTGAAATCTTTGGATATTATGTTAATTTCTAGCATTTAGAAGTATGCTTTTATAATACATGAAAGTTAATATGTTCTGTTTTTTTTCTTTTAATGATTAAATCTGTTTAGCTATATATAAAAAAGGTTGAAAATAATTGAAAGCTGAACATGAGAGCTGAAGATAGAATGGGGCAGAACGAAATAAATGCTTTTGTTTTATAGAAACAACAGCTGGCAAATTGAAAAGGTTGAGAAGATAAAATTAAGAGATTGCCTTGGATAAGAGTTGGGATGATAAAATAAGGTATGATATGCCTAGAATTGCTAGAAAAGATATGTGTGTGACTGGTTTTGTAAAGACTGTTTACCTTGGTGGAATTTGCTTGTGAAATAGATTCATTTGGAGGATTTAAGTTGGTAGTTGAATTAAATTCTATCTTGATTCAAAATTCAAGAGATTGGGGCTAATTTTAATTGTACATTAAAAATCTTCATATTTTGCCTAAATATGGGCAGTAGCAGTTCAGTTTCCATCTTGTGATTTGTATATTTTTTTCTTTTGTCACTTGGAAGAAGTTCTAAGTTGCTTCAATAGAGTGGGCATTTTCTAAGAGGAAGTATATATAGGTATATATAGGCTGTGGGATTCACTTTTCTATTTGCCATCCAAAAAGAAGTTCTAGTTTTCTTCATGAGATTTCACTTTCCTGTCCTTATAATAAGCGTCAATACAATCTCTGAATCAATGATTGTCTGACTCTGACAAGTTAATTATATGCCAGATTGATCGCATAACACGGTTTGCATTTGAGATTGCTAGGAAGCGGCACGGGAAACTTTGCTCTGTTGACAAAGCCAACGTGTTGGAGGTACTTATTTGTTAGATCCAGTTGGCAGCTATGATATTTACTTGTGAATGTTGGGATTTGGTTATATTACAATTTAAATTTCATGCTAGTAAGTTTGTGGCTAGTTGGTGGTTATGACATTGTGTGACACTGAAGTTTTTTGTGCTTATCTAGATTTTCTTGCATTATGATTAAGCTGTTTCTCCTAATTGCTTAAGCTTGAAAGGGGAACGATTTACCTATGTTATTAATAAAATATCTCAGCTGTATTGTCATTATGTTTGGGTAGCCTAAGAACCTTCTGTGATTAGCTACAATGTCACTATACTCATTCTGGTGGATTTTTTTCTCATTAGTAATTATTATTTTATTTTCTACCCATATCCATATGCATTTACAAGTAAGATGATGGCAATAAACTTGTATCTCTGATGCTGTTTTAGCAACCTAATAACCTCTTGCCCTGAGCTGCAGTATCCATGTGTGGTGGCATCTTTTCAAAGCGTAGTTACATTTTACTTAATTTAATTATTAGTGCTTTGCTTGTCTGAAATCATACATGAAAGTGCCATTGATAGGATTCTTTGTAAATGAGTCTAGCATCTTTTAATACTAAAACTGGTGAGCCGGTGCTACCAATTTAATGAAGATACATCTTGGTAGTTCTTGATAAACATCTTTGTGGATGTTTTGCTTTTACCTTAGGGATATTGTTGGCAGTATTTGAAATTGCAGTAGGTGATGTGTGCGATTGTCAGCAACACATGAGTCAGTTAGTGGAAATTGTATATAAAACTCTAAAGATGCAAGTTACATTATCTTCAAAATTTTATGTATGTCTTAAAAATAATTAAAACTTGCCTATGATTTGGCTACTTGTTAAAAAGATACAGTGGTGGTGTATGATATATTGATGTCCTCTTCCAACATATGTTAATGAGTCAGGTGTGTTTAAATTTTTTAGGCATCGATGTTCTGGAGGAGAAGAGTTTTGGCAATAGCACCAGAATACCCAGATATCGAGCTCTCACACATGTATGTTGATAATGCCTCAATGCAACTAGTCCGCTATCCCAAACAGGTCTGCTTATGGAATACATTAGCATAATCTGTGTTTCATTTTAATTGGAGTAATGTAAAATTAAATTCACAGAAGGAGAATTCTTTGAATGTCAAAATTGCAAGTGTTACATGTTTGATGCTTAAACTTTGCAGTTTGACACAATTGTAACAAACAACATATTTGGAGATATATTATCAGATGAAGCTGCAATGATCACCGGAAGTATTGGGATGCTTCCTTCTGCAAGCCTTGGGGATTTGGTATGAAAAAAATATTCGTCGTACTGTAGATCATGATCATGTTTATGAGGTGAGTAACTATTGACCAATACTGGGTTTTAATTGGTTTAGGGACCTGGGCTTTTTGAACCTGTCCATGGTTCTGCTCCTGACATTGCTGGACAGGTTGGTTTTTTATGCTCTGTTTTTTGGTTATCATCAGCCAACATCCATTACAATGGCATAATTATCTTTTTACAGGACAAAGCAAATCCATTTGCTACTGTTCTTAGTGCTGCTATGCTCTTGAGGTACGGCCTTGGAGAAGAAAAGGCTGCTGAGAGAATAGAAAATGCAGTTTTGGACACCTTGAACAGGGGATTTCGAACTGGTGACATATATTCTGCTGGAATGGTAAGTGCGCCTTTCAGTCAGTCTCTAGGCATTTATGTGAAGAAGTGTTTTTCATTGAACTTGGTGGATTTGGAAGCCCATACTTGCTATATTTCATCACTTCACTACTTTTTCAAAATGTTCTTGATATTTCTACTCGTCTTTGTATCAGCTTTTCTCTAAGTGTTCTTGTAATCCATGTATTTCTGCTGAATGAACTTGACTTGCACTGTGTTAATTTCTGGATCTTCTGTTCATGCAGAAGCTAGTAGGATGCAAACAGATTGGTGAAGAGATAATGAAGTCAGTTGAATCCCAAGCTCCTGCTGCTGGTGGTCAAGTTCCTGCTGCTGTATAAATCTATATATCAGAAGTAGATATCCGCAGAGTTTGGGTGAGGGGTTTGGCTTGAAGATCTCTTCTGATGCACTGTGATTAACGCTAAGCTGAAAGAATTTTCCCATACTGAAATTCCAGTTTCCTTTTGGATGATGTTAGACTATGTTAATCAAGTGAAAAATGAAACACTTAAAATGTAGGTTAATAATCACTGCCATTCTGAAAACTGAATCTCAATTCTGCTA
This sequence comes from Adenanthera pavonina, assembly GCA_026686845.1. Classification (NCBI taxonomy): domain Eukaryota; kingdom Viridiplantae; phylum Streptophyta; class Magnoliopsida; order Fabales; family Fabaceae; genus Adenanthera; species Adenanthera pavonina. The sequence continues at coordinate 2,254,796 of JAIVEN010000011.1, read as the reverse complement.
CTGAACACTTTTATAGTGTCCAAGGATAGGTAATGTTTAATTATTCACTTGAGTATGAACTATGCATGAATCAATGTCGTTTACCATTCCTTTTCATGAAAGAATTTCTAATACATCTCAAATGTAACTTAGTTGGAACCACAGGCAGCCGTTAGAATTGCAGCTTTCCAGATGAAACAGTTCAGACTGTATTAGGAAATTGAAGCCTTTCAATCGGTTTCTATGCAGCGCCTCCCTATCTCCTTCAAAACTGATAGATCGACCGTTCATTGTGAGATTAAATCCTGACCGTCCATTCATTTACGCCTTCCTCCAGATGCCTCACTGAGATGCGAGCCTCCAAAAATGGTGGTTGTGGCTTTAGGATTGTATTGCCTGCGACATCCCATGACCAGGGACCCCATGCCCTCTGTTTCCTTAAACATTTTCATGCGACTTACCAAGTTTGTAAGAACTATCTGTGCTGTCAAAGTTAACAAGATTTCGGAAATCCAATTTCAGATGCATTTTGGTTCTATCTTTTTTTGGGGGAAAAGGGGGCTAGGAACAATCTAGGATATTACATAAATTTGTTCAGAGATTGGCTGTTTTTCCCTCTATCTTTGTCTAAAATGTGCTTACAGAGGCTAATTAATAACAAGAAAGTCACTACTGATTTCGTGTGCTTAGAATGCAAGCTAGTTAACATATTCATTGGCTTCTTTAAACATATACTGGATCATAATGTTCTGGTCTCATAATGAATTCTTTGGTCCTGTTTGCAACTTAAATTAGAATAAAATAAAATTTTTTAAAATAAAGTCCGAATATAAGTAAATTTATTATAATATTATTTGTTTGAATGTTTTTTTTACAAAAGTAAATTTCATATATTAGTTGTGAGATAAAAGTAAGTTTATAAATTCAAAAGTATTTTTTTTAGTGTGTTGGCGAAACATTGTTTTAGAGACAAAAGTAAATTTACAAAATGAGGTTTTAAAACATACCAAATAATATTTTTTTCTAATTATAATTTGCAAGCCCACGTTTGGAGCTATAAACAGAAATCCAAATTGGCACTTATAACTATTTATTTATTTAACTATTTGTTTGTATTTAACTAATATACTCTAGTTAAAGTCAACTAATGTACTCTACGAGTTAGGAAATTAACTGTTTTGTTTGTATTTAACTATTTATAAACAACTGATATACTCTAGTTATAGTCAACTGATCACCTTTGTGACTTCCTTTTTTCTTTTTTTAAGTTGATTGATTTCATTTAAATCAACTACAGCCTCAAACCTTGTTTGACATGCAAAATTCTATTTTTGTCTCAACTTTACATCACCAATATTGCTTCTAAAGATATTTTACAACCTCATCTTTTCTCATAGAATTTTATAATGTAATTTTCTTGACATGAAGTTGGAGAGCCATTGGTTCCTGCATTGACAACTTTTTTACTATATTTGTTTTATCATGAGGGCAATTTTGTCCATTTGCCTTTTTTATCCCTTCTTTAGTGACATTTTGTAATTTTGTGATCCTTCTTTGATATTGATGTTCTCTACAGGTCCTAAAGGGTCATCTTTCCTGAAAAAATAATGAAAATATTTTAAATAAAACAATTCTTTTTCTTCCCATTTTCTTAAGTGACTAGGAGTATCTTGTTAGAAAGAAAGACTAAATTTTTTTAAAGTAAATTTTTTACAATTATATACATGTTTCATACATGAAGATTAAAAATCAAACCTTGAGCCATTTATATTAAAAATCGGTGATGGAGAAAGAGAAGTAGTATAATGGTTTGTGGGTCTTTCTCTGGCAGTGGCAGCATTGTAGCTCACATGGGGTGGCTCCATGGGAAGGAGTATAATGGTCCAAGGATCAGACTTCCATGGGGTATAGCAAGGAACCGGTTTCCTTCATTTTTTATGAAAGTGGCTTCCATCGAGAAGCCAAATCTAGCATACCAAACTAGCTAATTTTGGACTTTCACCCTGACTTCCACTTCCTCCTTCAGAGTTCCGTCATACCAAACAAGGCAATAATAAGTCATTTGGTTCGCTCACGCTGGGGGGTTATGTGAAGTGATGGTCTTTACATCACATGAGATGATCCGTTTGGTTGGCCAAGGAAGCCTTACTTAAGTAAAGCTGATTACCTCAATTGATGTGAAGAAGATCACTTCTATTTTGCTATGTAAAGGGAACTACAATGCTGTGAAGGGAAGGCAAATGACTTCAATACCCCCAATCATTCTCATTTACCAACATGCCTCCCTTCCTCCCTCTATTTCTGAGCGGTCTGCCATTGTCTCCTCTACTGTCAATAGTGCCACTATAGTCATTATCTCCATTACCACCATCAACCACGCTATCCACTGTCACATCATCCCTCATCCTCCATCATCGTTCCAAATTCACTTTGAACTTATGACACCTTCAATCTGCGACCTTTGTGGATCATCATTCCAGATCTCTTTGTCCTCCATTATCGTTCACCATTTGCAAATCATCTTCAAGGGCTGAGGAGGAAGGAAGATAGATGAAGGAAGCTCTTGGTTCACCATTCAAACTCATCGCCATTTGCAGATCTACTTTGACTCTGTTTTTCTCTTTTTACTGGTTTGAGGTTGAGGAGGAAGGAAGATGTGATGGTGGTGTGATCTTGTTGATGGACAAACACTAATGTGGATGAGTGGCAGCGGCAATGGTGATGCCTCTGGGGAAGGAGAATGACAGGGAGGGTTTTTTTTTTCCCTAACCAGGTGTAAAAAGGTAATTTTACATTTATTTGTATTTTATATTTAATAAAAAAACCATTATTCCCTTATCTTTAAATATCATACCAAACAAACTCACTTGTAATAATCATCTCTTCACATCCCTTCATACCCTTTACATTCCATTATCTAACTCCTCATATAATTGAATCTGTTCTACTCCCTCAGGTCCAAAATATAAGAGATTTTCTAGAACATTTTTTTAGTCCATAATATAAGGTGTTATGTAATATTTAGTAATAGTTAACCTTTTTTACCCCTATTTATTGATGACTAGTCTCGTAATTTGTAATGAAAAAGAGTGGAAACAACTTTAATTATTGGTAATTAATAAAGGTAAAAATAGGATGTTGAGTTTTTTTTTTAAATTTAAGAGTGTAACCACCTTTTTTTAATATACGTGAAGTAGTTGGAAACCTCTTATATTTTAGACCGGAGAAAGTATAATTGAACCAACTGATATGTGAGGGATTAACCTAGGAGAGTCCTTGCCATGCTAGCAAACTTCCCCCATCTCATTTGTGTGTTGGAAAGAGGCTGGAATAGATAACGAATAAAACAATTTGTGTTAGGGATGCGTTATCATGAGTACTGTATAATTACCTTTTATTGGTTTGTGTGTAATGTACTCTCTTTGGTCCAAAATATAACAGATTTTTTAAAACCTTTCTTTGATCCATAATATAAGATGTTATATAATATTTAGTAGTAATTTGTCTTTTTTGCCTCTATTCATTGATGACCAGTCTCGTAACTTGTAATGAAAAAGAGTGGAAATAACTTTAATTATTGGTAATTAATAAGGGTAAAAATGAGATATTGAGTTTTTTTTTTAGAAGTTTACGAATGTAACCAACTTTCCTTAATATGCGTAAAATAGTTGAAAATCTCTTATATTTTGGACCGAAGGGAGTATTCCCTATGAAATACAGAGGATGCTAAATATAAGATTTTTTTTAATATGATTTAGTTTTTATTATATATTAACAAAAAAAATGCATCTATTTAATTCATAAGAAAAAAATAAAGAAATTCAATGAATATAGTTTTAAAAAGAGATTATAACTTTTAAAAAAGATAAGATAATTAATTAATTTTAATTCTTATTTTTATTTAGTATCATTCACTTAAAAAAAATGTTATATTAAGGATAGTCATCAAATAATTTTTTTTCATCCCGTGCAATGTTGCACACGGATTGAACATAGTTCACTTCTGAAATTCAAGGACAAGTAGCTTGTCTTCATTCATACACTGACTATAACCACTTCCTAAATTGTTTTCCGGGATTTCATTCAAGTGAAAAACTTCGTACCAACAATTAATGACATTCACATCTTTTTCGGTAAATTAAGAAATAATTAATGCTTTGTTTTATGATGAATCAAATTAAAGACAAGATTTTTAATTAATTAAATTAAGAAATATTATAATATATATTTTAAAATTCTTAAGAAACCATACTATTCTTGGATGATGAGACTAAGAAAATATTGATTTTCGGGAAATTATAAAAGAACCACGTCCAGTTTCTTTAAAATAATGAGACTAAGAAAATATTGATTTTCGGGAAATAATAGCATTAAGTTACTTTTTTTTGGTTTTTCTGGTCTTAAAATAAACAAATGAAACAGACAAGACAACAAATTAAATTAAACTAAACGAGAACCGCACGGCTTCCTCAACACTTTCCAAACCTTAATAAACTAGAATATGCTAATTTCTACAGCACTCTCACTGCTTCCACAATTACTTGGAGATAGCTCTTGTCAGGCTTTTCACTATGCCACTCACCGTCTTGTTGAATCCCTCCCCCATCTGCAACAACATAAATATATAAATTCACTGTGTGTGTCGTCTACATACATACATACATACATACACATACATAGAAGTATTTGATTTGTGTTTCACACACAGAGAAATGATGTGGCATACCTGGGCAACGAGCGTGATGTCAAGAGTGAATTTCCCAAAAGGCAAGACACTGCTACTGATAACAGAGAGTTGAAGAATTTCAAGGTGAGACAATATTTTCTGCATGATGCCCTTCTGTTTCTCGCAGTGAATTATTATGAGCACTTCCTTCTCTGAAACTCTGGCTTTCACCTCCGGCAGTGATAACTCGCACCACTCCTGATCAACGCTGGATCCGCAGCACGACGACGCGCCGTCGTCGTTGCACCCTGGGGATGCCTCTGCACTTGTCTTATTCTGCTTCTCAAGCTCCCTCACTCGTTCTTCCAGATAGTTCACATAGCTAATCGCTTTCTCCAGGTTTGCGTTAATGTCCATCTACACTTCAGAAACCTCTCCAATCAATTAGTTGGAATTAAAACATATATATACATATAATTAATCAAAAAATGCACACACAAATATATAGTTGGGAGGCAAAAATCATCATATATATAAAGAAAAGGATGGATGGAGGAGCGTGTAATTAATTACCAAGTGATAAGAAGGCCAATTCTCTCCAGATTCCTCCATGGAAGAAGATAGATCAGCAGATGAGCGAATGATGGATGATGTGTAGATGTGCTGGGGCTTGCTGGATGAAGATTCTGCAGAAGAAAAAGAAGGGGTAGTGGGTGGCTCAGCTCAGGTTGGAGTAGGTACTACTACTAGTATAATATAATGCATGGAGTTTCGCTTATGAGGAGAAAAGGAAAGGGGACAGGGATAAGACCCAGTTTCAGAGTTTATACTAGAATTGTTCTGCTCGCTAAACATGCAACGCGCATTTAGACCGTCCGATTCGTACCCTCACACGTGTCACACATCTAACCCTACACCGCCCAATTTGAAAACCCTTTCTGCACTAGGGCAGCTGCTGATTCTGCAGTGCTGGTCCCCCTATGATCCATATTTTATTGTTTTTGGGGATAAGGACATTTAGTCTTAAAATTTTACTAATTTTTTTTTTGGTTGCTCAATGTGATTTTAATTTTATTGAATCACTCTTTACAGCTTTATACTGTTAGAGAGTTAATCCTTAAATTATCCAAATATTAGAAATTTTAATCCCTCCTCTATCCAATACGTCAAATTTGTGCCGATTTGTTGAAGGTAACATGAGATCGCATGACAAATAGATTAAAATAAGATGGTCAACTATAAAATCTGACAACAATAAAATTTTTATTTTTTATTTTAGGCTGAAGCAAAAATTATTAAAGAAAAAAAGCTACTTCTGTATGTACATCCAACTCTACTCAACGTTGGACAATATAAGTATTAAATCTATTAGGTTTTGAAAATTGAAGGATTAACTCTCTAACCAAGAAAAAAAAAACCTTTAAAGAGTGATTTAATATAATTGAAACCATAGGGACTACTATGGAAATAGAGTAAAATTTTAAAGACCAAAATGTCTTTTATCCCTTTTTAAATAAAAAATAAATATATTTAATAATAGGAGTACCTGCTTTTTTTTTTTTTGAAAAAAAGGTAATTGAGGAGCTACAATTTTACACAAAAGGGCATCAGCAATATATATAGACATATAAAAGTAATTTTTTTAGCCTTTGTATCGAGAAAATTATTGTTATTTGAACTTTATAATGATGCAGTCCAATATAACTCAAAATGAAACTAGCTATTTGTAAAAGCTGTTGTATGTTGTTTATTTTTTATAATTATCTTGTTTTTGGATATTAATAAATCAAACATTATGGATATGAGTAAGGCTTTAAAAGTTAAAAATAATTGAAAATAACAATACAGAATCGGTGGCGCAATAGGCAGGAGATCATTCCCCATAATTGTTGTATATTATATGAACATGCATGAATAGCATGGGATATAATTAATTAATTAGTTAATTAATGAACCGAGTCGTGGGTTGTGCGTAGTTAGTCTTAGTCCGTTGACTTGACCTGGGATATATAATTAACTAATTAAGCCGAGTAAATGGTAAATACTAGCTATAATTAAGGAATCAAAGAACTTGAATTTTTTTTTTTGGCCACAACCTGAAAGTGGATGTCATAATAAGACCATTTTTGGGCGTGATTAACTTAGTCTGTGACCTTGATATGACCTACTCCGGCGGATCATAACAATGGTTTTTTTTTTTTAACCAGAAAGTTAATTAACAAATAAAAGTTAGAATATGAGATTATGAATTGTAATGTTGTGAATTCATTTTAACTAGTGAAGATCTTGAAAACTATAGTACCGTAACATGGCATAGACCATGAAATGATGAATGGTCCATTCCAGTATTTGAGTGTTTTGATGTTATTTTTGTAGCATTTGGGGTACTGCTCAAAAGAAATCAAATGAATGGGGGGGGGGTGTTTAAGGCTAAAATGAGTGAAAACAAAAATAGTTGTAGTGTCAATTCTGTCCCAGAAATTGTGGTCCTCTCAGATGGGGTGGATACCTAGAATTGTGAAACAAAAACAAAAACTTATTTTTTGCAGGAATTTATTTATACTTGCACCAGTTTAATCTAATCGATCAGATAGTGCTCGATCACATGCAATTTATCAAGTGCTTGTGAAATTATATATATATATATATATAAATTAAAAAGTGCCATGTACGTGTTAAATTTTGTTGAGGTGACAAATGGTTTTACAACGTGGACCATGAAGTGGTAAGCTGAACTTGCCCACATCACATACACGATGGCATCATCCTTGAAAAGCCTTTTCCCCCCTTTTTTCTCGTTACATCCACCGCAGAGGTCACATATGGCAAACCAGCGGAAGCGAAGAGAAGCCCTTACTCCAACATCCAGCAAAGACTTGCAAAGGAAGAGATTGGACCAAGGAACAAGCAAAGAAACTTGGAGATGGACTTCGCAGGTTTCTTTGCTACTCGCTTGAGCCTCTCTCTCTCTCTCACTGGAAATCAATCTGGAGTCCCAGCTTCTCTCTGCTTCCTTTGGCTCTTGCTCGTCCACCATGTCCCCAGAGTGATCTTCCCTACCTCCCTGCCTTCGACATCAATGGACGTCACGAGAAAAACAAAAAAACAAAATCTTCTAGGGATGATGCCAACATGTATGAATATTGACTAAAATATTGTTATTTTACTATTATTGAGTTGAGAATTGTTTGAATTATTTTACTATTATTTCGTGTCAGGAATAGTAGTATATATAACAATATTAAAATGAGAGAATGGGAATGGCACGAAACGCACAGAATAAAAAGAAACAGAGTTTGTAAGGCCCTGAAAAATGATAGGAATGGGTAACTGCCCTGTCCCTGTTGTACTTGTACATACCTTTTTTTTTTATTATTAGATTTCGTCCTCTTACTTGTATAAAAAAAAGAAAAAACAAGGCATAGATGGGATGGGACAGTGGAGGGGGTGGAGGAAAGAGAGTTAGATGGTGACACGTGTAAGATGGAAAGATCGAGGGGTGGAGATGGAAGTTGCATGTTAAACGAGTAGGAAGTAGTTTAGTAATAAAATTGGAAGGACCAGCTGGCAGTGGGTGGTGATGTGTAATGGCTATAAGAGGACACTCCTCTCAAAGTCTGGATTCAGTCTCCCTTCTTTTTGTTAAAAAAAAAAAAAAAATCTTTTCTTCTTTCTTTCTCTCCTTCTTTTTTTCTATCTTATCATCTCACGCGCGCACATTGAGCGACTTCACACCGTGCTCACAGAAAAGAAGAGTGGGGAATATATATTTATATTTATATATGCAGAGAGTGAATTGAAGCCATATCTTGACATGCAACACTGATCCCTGCTGGTGTATCATGTACATTCTCTCTACTAATTCTTAACTGTTTTATACCATATCCAAAGCTCTAATTTTTTCAGTCTCAGATATCCATCAGAGTAATTATAATTATGTTTTTTTTTTTTTGCAATTTACGACCGTATGGATATTTTGTGTACATATTAATAAGAAAGGGGGAGAAAAATCCTTTACATTATTATGACATTTACTTAATTGCTTCGATTAGAATGGGCGGCATTATTTGATACACTAGCACGGATCAACGTTACACGTCATGTCATCCTATTATACTTTTTTTTTTTCTTTGGGGTTACGATATGAGGAGGAGCCAGGAGGGGGTGTTTCCTTGCCATGGATTCCAACGTTCTCCGCAATCATCTCTCTATTAATGTCATTCATTTGGATATATCTCATCAAGATTTACAAATTAATAGTTAGTTATATTGTTTTTTTATTTTAAACATTCAAATCAGTTTAGATTATCGATCATTGATTAGTACTGCTCATTAAATCACAATTAAAAATTTAATTGACAGCCGTAAATTCATTAAATTTTGGTATACTTACTCATTTACGAGTCAATTACATATAAATTGTAATTTTATTTATTTATTTATTTAGTTTATGAACTCAAATTTCTATAAGTATCTCTCTAGTGCTGAGATATACCCTAAACGGTGTTAATAAAATATAGAGAGATGATTGCAGAAAACACTGGGAGAGGATCATGATCCCTCCTGCAAACCTCTTTTTCTTTTCTTTCTTTTTACTTTTTTATATCAAAGCTTTGAGATGAAAAATAGATATTTTGGAGTGATGCGTAATTGTACAATTTTTTTTCTTTCTATGTCTCTTTTTTCTCCTACTGCATATCTGTAAAACTGCAAAGATACAATTTTTACTCCGTAATATTTTATTTTAAAAAATTTAGAAACCACATAATTACATGATTATATTATATGACTGCAAATGATCTATTTTTTATCTGTAAACTTCAGTATAAAAAGCAAATTAAAAAAAAAAATGGGACCGCAGGAGGGATGCAGCAGAAGGTTGGCGCTTCCAATGTGAGTTATTTCCCCTTGGCCTCTTTTTTCTGATCTTCCTACGTACGTACGTGTGCTGTACCTTAAGTTACATCCTCAACTTTATTACTAGGGTTCCCCAAGGTAAACTCACTAGCTGGTACACTTCAATTCTTATTATTCATGTATTTATTTACCGTTGGGTTATCACATGTAGGATATATTGTATAAATTTGTTACTTGGATCGATACTTTGTATAGCAGAATAGCCTCCTTTCATTCCCTATTCATTTTCATTTCATCCAATAATCTATATATTTGAATCTTTGTGTGTTTGTACTAGTACGTAAACTATACCTTTTTTTTTTAAGGTAAACAATACCTTGTTTCTGGTCTTCATATATGCATCAAGTCCTTGGGAAAACATTTTTATATTAATAGATCTATTTCTTGTTCTATAAGCTGCGTTCAGTTACCATTATGAAAAATGATATTCATTTTTTATTGTATTAAAATCGAGACGTAAAATAGCTACTATATTATATTATTATTATAATTGTTACTTAATAACAACTATTTTTTATTATTAATTTTTTATTCAAAGACACATGACATTTCTTATTTAAAAAAGTCACTTTTTTCATTTAATTCCATTCTAGATATCAAACATGCCTTAGGTGAAATATAGGAGGCAAGCAAGCAGATGTTAAGGAAAGTTAGTAAATCCCATAATTTGATAAGCTCTCACAAGAATATTTACATATTACTTACCAATATTAATAGCAAAGAAATTGAGAAAAAAGTGGAAAAAATCAACTTGCTTTCTAGCGTATATATATACATATTGGTATATATTTATGTAATTTAAATTTTCTCACTTTTAATTCTTGACCATTAGATTTATAGTTAATGGTCTAAATCGATTATTAAAAAAATATTATTCAAAACTGATAGTTTTATTTAATGAAGTTATTATTGATATGGACCATTAAATGCCAATCCAACAATAGAAAATAAAAATTGAGACAAAACCAAATTGATAGGATCTTCTTGTTGGATTACACCAAAGGGTATCCGTTAGGGTAGAATTATAGTACCATATCTTGCAAATAGGCTTCATGATAGAGATCTAACGGCCGAAAATTAAAATCGAGACGAAACCAAATTGAAGTGATTTTCTTGTTGGTTTTCACCAAAGCGTCTTGGGCCTGTTAGGCCTCTTGAAAGCCGTCGTTTTTCACCCCTTGGGCCCCCTTCGCTTTTGGGCAATATAATATCATTTGACGAGAGCTTTTAAACAAATCTTCCGTTCTTTTCTTTTACCCATGTATGACGCTTTTTCATACAGGCAAAAAGGGTTATTTTATTTCAACTCTTAATGCTACTCTATTAGTTATATATGCATCCTAGAGTGATATGTCTATGTACACCTTTTTAGATTTCCACCTTCTTTAACATAATATTTGGTAGAAATGAGCCATTTTTAAAGAAATTTGGAAAGAAAAAAAAAATGAGAGGCAAGACTAGTTTTTATTCCTATGGAATGTATACCAATTATGTCATGCATGAATTTCTCTCTTCTTCCTTCCATGCCCACCAAACATATGGCCTATCAATTTGGTTTGAAGATGTGTGTTTTTTTATCCATAAAACATATTATTCATTACTCATGAAAATGAAATGGAATGAATATGCATACCCCAAAAAAAACTATGGTTTGAAGATTTTTATTTTTAAAGAAAAGCCTTTATCTTACTTTATATCATTCTTGCCGTCATTATGAATTAAGATGTTTTGAAATTATGATTTTGATTTAGGCCACGGTTAATTAGACACACTTTTCAACTAATCAATGTAGTTAAGTAATCCATTTCCCTTTCATGCAAAATTTTACACACACACACACACACACACACACATATATATTAAAATTTATAAAAAAATTTTATTGTTCTTTAGTGGTGAAGAATTGCAGCTCATTTCATCCCGAATTCCATGTACAAAGGGCTGGAATGCACTTCCCGAAGAGTTGAAGCAGATTGAAGTGGGTGGGCCATTTTACCTTTTTCCCATTTGAACCCTTCTCTCATCTGTATGATACCTCGGCAAACTCACACTGCATAGTCACAAATGCTGAAATGATAGTTTTCTTTTTCCAGACAGACACCTTAAAAAAATTTTGTAAAAGGGAGGACACTTTTCTTTTTTGACACCTTAAAAAAATTTTGTAAAAGGGAGGACACTTTTCTTTTTTGTTAATTTTATGGAAAGGAGGAGTATTCACTTTACCATGGAGGGGATTTAGGGCATGTTTGATAAGTAGAAAATTTTTTGTGGGAATGAAAACAGGAAAGGAAACAGGAATGGAAATGAAAACAGATTTTAAAAGTATATTTAGTATGTTATAAAAAATTGATAAAATTTTAATTTAAATTTTGTTATAGAAATTTTAGTGATAAAATGAAAGCTATAAATATCCTGACAAAATAAAAATGAAAAATTACTTTTAATAAGAAAACAAATGAAAGGATTGTCCGACGGAGATGATGCGACAGAGGTGAGGGAGACGAAGGTTGTTCGGTCTGTGCAACGGAAGCGACGGTGGTGTGATTGACGATCGAGGCGACTGATCTGGGAAGTCCGGTGGGAGATTGACAATAACACCGGCATGCGACCTCCACATGTTTGAGATGATGGAGTACGGCCAGATCTGCAGCAGCATCGACGACGTCGACCGAGGAGCAAGGCCAGAATGAGAAAGCTCACCAGATCAGTCAATGCCACGAGAGGAAGGGAGAGAGTGACGGAGGACGAGGGAGAGAGTGACGGAGGACGAGGGACAAGGGAACGTCACCGACGCCGAGGAAGACACTGTGAGGGATGGATTTATGTTGAAAATTTGCATCAAAAGCGAGGGTATTTTGGTCAGAAAATAGCATTTCTCGAGAAATTTTCATTTTCCTTCATTTCCCCCAACAAGAATGCTCCTTTCATTGTGTATGGGAATGGCTCCTTCTTGGGAATATTAATTTAAGTACACCAAACCCAATAATTTTCACATTCTCTTTTTCTTTCTCTTTTCTTAGATTAGATTACTGTATAACAAACAAATTTTTGGAAAATAGAGCAAAGGAAAGGGAGGGGGAGGAGAGGAAAATTTCCTCATTTAATTCAAAAAAATAAGAAGAGAGTTGAGGGAAAATTTTAATGCCCTCTCCTCCCATTCGTCCGCTCAAGAAGTGGGAAAATTTGGAAGAAAAGTAGATAAATTTTTTTCTTTCCATCCAACATACTCAAATTAAAAATACATTAAAATTTCTCTTATTTTCTTTATTCTTCCCTTCTATTAAGAGCTCATTTAATTCTTAGTTTTATAAAATTAAGTTAAAATAAATAAAATTATAAAAATAAAATTTAGATAAAGTAAATTTATTATAAATTATTATATTTGAATATTTTTTTTATAAAAGTAAGTTTGACAAAAAATCTGTTTGGATAATAAGGGTTAAAAGTATTTTTAGATGTATTATATAGAGTAAATTTGCTTCTCCTTTTTTAAAATCAACGTTTTGTTAAAGAAAAAGTAACTTTTTTTTCTAAAATTACCATTTAACCCACTTTTTATTTTTTTAAAAAATAATTTATATTTGACTAAATAGATATTTTAAAAAATTATAGTTAAAAATTATAATTTAAAAAAAAAACAGACACTAAATAGTAACTTTAAGAAGGAAGTAAGTGTATTGATAAATTCCTTCTAAATGGTTTTGTTTCCTAGATAATTGAACCCAATAATTTGCTTAAAAGGCGCACCCAGATGAGAGTTTTCTTTTTCTTTTCCTTTTTGCGTTTACCAGAAACACATGAGTTGGGAGAACTCCTTTTTACTTGTGCTGGATTGTTGTTTGTTTCCTTATTTGGGGGCTGAGAGTGAAACAAAAATTTTCTAATTCTATTTATTTTTCTAATTAAATAAGGAGAATATTTTCATCTTAAAAAAATAGAAAAAAATGTTTTCCTTCCTTTGTTTGTTTAAAAAAAAAAATAAAGAGACTCTCCTGCCCTCCCATCCAAGTCCCCTTCAATCAAATCGAGAATGAGAAAAAGTAACTCCTTTCTCTATTTGTCGCTTTTTTTTTTTATTAATTTACGTGTCTTTGCTCTTCGATCAGAAGCTTTAATGACTGTTTAGTTAATCTTTTTATAAAAATATTTTTAAAATAATTACAGTCTATAAAAATAAAATTTAAATAAAAATAAAAATATTTACTAAAAACACATTTAGATAAAAAAAAAGAAAATGATAAAATTTATAAAAATAAAATTTAGATAAAAATAAAAATATTTACTAAAAATATATTTAAATAAAAAAAATAATAATTAGAAATAATAGTATGTTCGTTGATCAATGGTGGAAAACGAAGTTGCATTTTTAATGACCACACATGTTTGTTTGCGTGTGGCCCTTCCTTCTCGTGTCTCCTTATATTTGTTCCCACTTGGCTTCCGCTATTGTACTCTTCTCCATTAATTCTTCCCCCAAACCAAAGCTTCATTTTGACGCTCCCTCCTTTTTCACTTTCCAATGGAGCATAACCTCTCTGGGCAGAATTCCTTTTCCCTCGATCATTTGGTAATATTACAGAGACTATTCTCTCTTATTCTTAATATAAAATCATTTTAATCGAATTATTCTTATTCTTAATATAAGATCATTTTAATCGAATCATGTGAATTAAGGGAGAAAGTTAAAATTAATTAACTACCTCGATTTCTCCAAAAATTCCAATATTTTTTCCAAAGTATCCTTATTTAATCTCTCTCTTTTTTTCTTTGGATACATTAAATAGGAGCATTTTTTGAAAATATATAATAAATACCACCTCGTATATTGTAAAGGGTCTTATCTTTAGGATCAAGCTAAAAGATCCTATAGATAGGACCGAAAGGAGTAAGAAGCAATCATACTCAAAACTCAACTATTAGTTTAACGTGATTAATTTATTCTATTTTTCAGCAAATGTGATTCCTATAATTAATTGTTGTCTGGAGTTAATTAATTCGCTGGTCACGTAGGCAATGGTCGACGGTCAGAGTTTCTGCAGTCAATTCCACTCGACCACTTCCGACGAGGACGACTTCTTCAATGACATCTTCCAGCAGGCAAGTAGTGGCCTCTGTTCTCAAGCCGAATCAGATCACAACTCCTCCACCGTCACCGGTGCCGCCGACGTCGACGCCGTCAACAACACATTGTTCAACGACAATAGTGGCTTACACAGCAGCACCAGAACCAGCAACCTATTGAATAGTCAACCGAAGCAATCTGCAGTTTCCACCTTCACTCTGTCATTTGATAACTCCACCATCATCCCCATTATGAACGAATCTCCAAATCTCAACAGAACACCCCCTTCGCCACTGTCCTCGTCGAAACGAACTCGAGGAAATCGCAACGCCGAACCCAGAAGCAAGTCCAGATCCTCTTCTGATGCCGTTCATCACATTATGGCGGAGAGGAAAAGGAGACAGGATCTCACTCAAAAGTTCATAGCACTTGCATCCACCATACCCGACTTGAAGAAGGTCACTCTGTACTGTACATATACCAGTCTCCCCTATATATATACACATTCATATATACTGAACAAGTTTTATTGAATACGAGAATTATTTAACGTGAATAGATAGACAAGGCGTCTGTACTTTTCGAGGCGGTGAATTACGTGAAGCGACTTCAAGAGCGGGTGACAGAGTTGGAGAATGAAGAGGAGAGCAGGAGAAGCGGCGGAGGAAGGAGGAGGAAGGTGGAGGGAGGAGAGGTATGTTGCTGTTGCGGAGGAGGGTCCGAAGCGGTTCCAGAAGTGGAAGCGAGGGTGTTAGAGAATCAAGTTCTGATTCGGATTCACTGTCAGAGTCGACAAGACATAATGCTGGAAATGGCACAGCTCCTCGAAGGCATTCATCTCTCTGTGCTCTACTGTAGCTCTCTGCCTTTTGGAAATTCTGCTCTTAGCATCACCGTGGTTGCTCAGGTACACTCTCCCACCATAATAGATACATTTTTTACTTCAAGCTTCGTACATTTTCATGTACCTGCGGTAATTAGTGTGTTTCGGAATAATATTATATATATATATATATATATATATTGCAGATGAAGGACAAATATAGCATGAAAGTGAATGATTTAATCAAGTACCTGAGGCAACAACATGTCCTCAAGCCCCATGATTTGTACTAAGCTAGTGGATCAAAATATATGGACTTGATGTTGTGTTCAGTTTAGTTTTAGAACAGCGATGGAGTCCATCCCTGCGTCAACCTTCTTGCTGTTTTAATCCTACGATAGTTCAATGCTTTAGATGATATCGTTTTAAAACATATATCACTCTGCAACGCACTCGCCCATAAAGGCTTTTGATTTCTTAGCTCTTCCATTTTGAATTACACATGATAATTAACGACTAACGCAACAGGCACACTGTCATGCTCCAGCACAAAGGCACACTGACATAGGAACTCCTCTGTATTTTCGAAAGGTTTTTGTCTTTCTGCAGATTCGACATCTTTGGGGCGTCGATACGTCATTTTCGCAATAAAAAAAATGAAATCTAAGCAGAATCTGGAGGGCGACGTAACCCGCAGATTCGTATAGGCTTATCGGCTGGCTGCTCCTGCCGAGGCGCCTGATCCCGTTTTTTTTTTTACCGGAATGGATGATGCGTAGTGCCTTTTGCTAAAAAAAAATTAAAATAATTGCAATTTTAAAAAATAAAGTTTTGGGTAAAAGTGATAAAATTTCTTACAAATCTATTTAAATAAAAAAAAGTGAAAAATGATGTCTACAAACTTTACAAAAATGATAAATCAAACGGTCCTTAGCAGTATTCTTTCACAAAATGATTACTTGTGAAAAATAGTCAAGACGCGTAAAAGCAGCAGCTCGTGGTAATAGAATTTGTTACCTTTCATTTTTTATCTTTGTTGAATTGCTACATTTTGCTTTTGTCCATTGGCATGGTAATTACTTACTTTATCCTGTTGTGGATTTTCAATTATTTTATGATTATTAAGAAAAGCTATTTATATATATTAAAATTAAAAAAAAAACTCAACATTCTAATTTTATTTTTATTAATTATTAATAAAAATTATTTTAAATTTTTTTTTTCAACTTATAAGATGATAATCAATACAGCTAAAAAAGGTAAACTTTCACATCATGTGTTTAAAAATTTTAGTTTTAGAAAAATCTTTATAATATAAAATGGGAAGAGTATTCTTTTTAGTATGAGGAAAAGGGAATTGATTGATGAATCAAATAAAAAACCATCGTATGCCTCAGGTCGGTTGCCCTATGACAAAAATTCTAAGGACTTCCAAAGCTCTACTAGTGTGTCCACATAATATTTTTAAATTATTTTGTTTAGATAATTTTATTTATTTATTTATTTTGTTACCTTATACTTTATATTTCTTTATGGTTAAAATTATTAGTTAGATTTAACTTTTAATAAATAAAATATATTAGATAAGTTTGATTCTCCAAAATACAAGAAGACATCTCAAAAATTCTTAAACGCTATCTACATAATTCTTTACAATGAGTTTTAAATCTTTTTGTTTAGATAATTTTTTTAATTATTTATTTTATTAGCTTCCAATTCATATTTATTCAAGTCAAAATCATTGGTTAGATTTAAAATAGAATAAATAAAATCTATTAGATAAGTTTAATTCTTAAGTTGATTTCCTAGATTTAAAGAGAGTATCTAACAATGTTAGAATTAAAATCTATTATTTTTTCTTTGATTTTCATTATTATTATTATTATTATTATTATTATTATTATTATTATTATTATTATTATTATTATTTTATAATTTAATATATTTTTTAGATTTTCGAGATCTAATAGAATTACTTAAACCTCAAATATTCTTAATGACATTAGAATTATGTTTTTCATATTTTGTTTATATTTTCTTTTGAAGCATGGGATGATGTTATTGTGTCTTTACAGTGAGAATTTATTAAATTTTTTATTTTCTTTTTTTTATTTTCTATCTCTCTCTCTTTTCCTCTTATCTTCATGTTCTCTTAAGAATACATCTGACTTAGCATGAAAAATAATCAACCTTGTGAGTATCATTATAGTTAGGAATTTAGAGACTAATTTTTCTAAGATTTTAACTAATTATCTTCTGAATCTCTTTAGCCAAAATTTTCCACTATTCTTATTTTCTAAGTTATTTACGGCAGGTCTTTAAAAGATCCATATAAGTTGGTATCAGAACTTGGTTCCAAAATTTAGGTTTATCCCTTTTTTTTTGTCCTTCCATCTTCTTCTTGGTTGTTTTTCTCTTATGTCCATATTTTTCTTGTTTGTCTTCCACCTTCTTGTGTTTTTTTTTATGTTGCTTTCTATCATACCATCTTCTTCTCCTTTTTTATCTCAGCACCTTGTTCTCCTTATCTAGCACCTTGTTCTCCTTATCTTCTTCCATTTGAGTTTGTGAAATAATTCAAGAAAAAAAAGAAGAAAAAGAGTAATTTAAAAAAAAATGAGTGTTTTCATTTTTAGGTATAAGATGATGCAAAAGCAACTCTGGGGGTTGAAACAAAAGAAAAAACAAGCTAACTCTAAGGTAACAAAAATTTGATGATGAATCCTTTCGAGGAAAGGAGGACTGATAAAAAATCAACAAATCATCTAAAACATCCTCAGGCACCATCCATATAAGCCCTTACAATGAATTTTTATATCCTTCTAATTTAGATAGCTTTGTTTATTTAATTATTTTATTAGCTTCCAATTTGTATTTCCTTAGACTAAAGTCATTGATTATATTTAAATTAGGATAAATAAAATTTATTTGATAAACTTGATTCTTAGATTTAGGAGATTTTCTAGAATTAAGGTGATTATCTAATAGTTTTAGAATTATAATATTAATTTTATTATTTTTCTTTGAGTTTTCATTTTTATTATTAGATTTTTTTATAATTAGATATATTTTTTAGATTTTCTAAATTTAATAGAATTAATTGAACTCCAAGTATTCCTAATCGCTTTAAGGAGTTACTTGATATAAGAAAAGTGAGGAAAGAAAGTTGAGTTTCCAGGAAAATAGAATAATTTTAGTGCATGATGGAGGATCTTGGTATAAGCTTTCAACATCAACCTACTCCAGGGTTAACAAATTCAGTTCAGAAGGATGAAGTACATGCACAGGTTTGTAATCAACAATGTTCAATGGTCTGAACAAAGTATGAGTTACCAAAAAAAACTAAAATTAGGTTGATTTCTAGAGCTTGTTTCTTTTTCATGTGCTCTCACTCTGTTAATCATTGGTGGAAATATAGAAGAAAAATATGAATATTTGTTATATTTAAGTAATTATTATTTTGCAATAATTTTCTTATTTTGTAAAATAAAATATAAAATCTGTTTTTTCATCTCCAAAACTTCTTTATTGTATATTCTATTTCATTCATTTTTATTTTGTGTTTTTATTATTTTGTCTTTTACTTTTATACTCTCTAAGCCAAGTGCTCTTCATAATTGTTGTAGGATCAGGATGAGCATCACCCAACTTTTGATGATGAAGATGTTCAAGTCAAGATGTGTTTATATCCAAAAGTAAAAAACACTGTAAAAGAAATGTGTAGACCGAAGCACAATAGCTTTCGATATTTAATTTGATAACTATTTTGTTCAATTTCTTCTTCTAATACGATCTACGTCCTATGTTCAAAAGTGTTTGTTCATATAGTTTTGTTCATTTCTTTTCTTTCATTTTTTTAGTAATCTTTTTCATTTATATTTTTCTTTTACTTTTGGTCACATGAGTTATGGATGATTTTGTTTTTGTCCACTTATAGGAGCGCAAACCTAACCTAGCATCTAAGATAATGGCTTTTAGAGAGTATCTATTATCATCAACTGTATTAGACACTCTTGATGTTTGGGAACTAAAGGGTATTTTTATCATTTTTTCATATTACTTGAATTTGATGATAATGGACATTTTACTTTGATCAATTGAACTTTGTTCTATTTATTTTCTCATGACAAACAGATTTAGGAGACATCAAACAGCACAGAGAAAAGTCAAGGGTTTCTAATTCTCTGCAGTCAATGTAGGAAATTAATCAAAACTTCCCTAGCATAATTTCTTCTTTGTCTCGCACGAAGGTGCATAACCTTGTTACTTGTGTTTAGTCCTTTTTTAGGAAGAAATCTTGTTACATATGTTAGATGCTCATATTTAAAAACAATTTTCTCCTAAGTAATTTTGTCTTTAGTTCTTATAGAGCTATGACATTTGACATCTTGATGATTATGTTAAAGATGAAATAATGGCAAATCAATGCATGATTCCTCCGAGCAAGTCTTTAATGGGTCTTAGTGGTGCTTTAGTCAATGTCGAAGATATAGACCTATATTTGTAATGCCTTTTCTCCTGCTGACATTTTTTAAATTATCATGGTGTTTTTTTGTAGTGATGAGTACACTTTTGGCAAGAATGATCTTACCTACATGGGACAATGTTTGGGTTTTCCATCAAGAGAGCATCTGTTGCACCTTCTAAACCATGTAGTTGTAGGTATCTTTGGTGATACGTTTATGGAGAAGAGGTACATCAAGGTATTTTCCCAGGTTGTTTGTTTTCTTGTAACCCAATTCATCACAAATACAAGTCACTTCTTAACTTCCAACATTCTTGGAAAATTAAATTCTTGTCTTGGAATGGTTAAACAAGTGGACAGTAGAAACATAGTATTCATTTATGACTCTTTGGATTGCTGTGACTTGAATAGAATTGGTGGCGCCAAAGAGAATGGGATCATCCCCAAAGAAAAGGTGGGATAGTGGAGGACCTCTCTTCCCATTTTGATGGTTTTCCAGTTATCTTTGTTGACCTCCTCAATGATAACCTAGGATAGGCTTTCCATGCACAAGATGAAAATGTATGGACTTAATAGGTCTCCTTGCCTTATTCCCCTTGAAGGTGTAAAGGTTTGTGATGGCTTCCCATTCCATAAGACAAAAATGAATTGATTTTCTGGTATGCATAGCCTTTGTGTTTAAGGTTATTCAAATAAGGTATGAGACTTTTCTTGAAAATGAGAGCTTATATGAACCTCTGGTCTTTGTGAAGCTCGATTTTTGGATAAGGCCATCACCTTATGCGGATAACCTTCCTTGTTTGCTTCCTTGCATGTGTATTGTGAAATTCTATTTCAGGAAAACCTGCCTACCTTATCCGCATAACGTTACATTCAGAGAAGAAGTTCCTAAAGTAAGAACGTTATTCGCATAAAATGGCAAGGTTATCCGAATAATATATTGTTTGCCAATTTTCTGTGTGCTTTTTGTGAAACTCTTTTTCATGATAATGAAGAAGTATCTAATGTGCTCAATTGGAATCATACTGAAAAGAGAAGGAATTAGCTATTAACCAAACTTAGTCTGTAAGTGTTTAACAAGTTTTCATTTATGCTTGGTTAATGCTGATACATAAGGTTATTAAAATAAAGTAAGATCTTTGTTCAAATAATGAACTATCAAATTCTGCTGATACTTACTGTGAAGTTCAATATTTATGCAAGTCTATTTCTTTATTTGTATAACCAAACAGGTTTGCCTATCACAATCTCCTTTGCTTACTGATTAATGATATGAAAAACATACATAATTGAGTAGATATTCATACTTAGGGGGAGCTTATAATTTTACATGTAAAGGTTTCATAAAGGCTCTTTTGGTTTAAAAGAATAATCACAATCATTTGCTCTTGTATGAACATGCTTACCTATTGCATTGTACTTTCTTGGTTTTATCATATGAAATGCATAGCTTGAGGGGAGCTTTTTCTGAAAACAAATTATTTATACCTTAGCTCACCCCATTTTGTTGAGAAGAGTTTTGGTTGCTTAATCTCTCAATGATACCAAAGGAAGAAAGCAACAACTCTTCAACTCCTAGATACCTTTTGTGATATGTGCATATCATGATCATCTTAACAATTGGTATCACTGAAGATGATTGGTAACAATTGATATCAATTTTGATATCAGTAAAAATCAACATAATCTGAACATGCAGCGCATAATAAGTTTTGATGATGATTTGCATTTCAACTCGTGTTTAAGCATGTGCTTGAAACAATCCCAAACATCCGTGCTTACTGGTACAACTTTACAAATAAGGGGAGAAGAAATACTTATTATTCTTCAAACATTTTTATTGATGTCAAATAGGGGGAGAAGTTGTGTGAAAAATATGTAATGTGCTTAATCTGAAAATAACTGAATTGAACTACATTATATGTGTTAAATATTCATTAAGCATATTTTTCACTAGTGATTTGTCATAATAAAAAGGAGATTGTTAGGGTTAATATAATATAAGTTTTGATTATGACAAATATAGAGTAATAAGGAACGAATGCATCATATGTATCTAATATATATAATATTCCTTAAAGAAGTAAAATGTGTATTAACATATATTTAATTATGTTTATATAGAGTAATAAGGAACAAATGCATCATATATGTGTAACATATATAATGTTTCTTATAGAAGTAAAACATGCACTTGCATGTGTTTAATTGGATTTATAATGCATATATCATGCTGTGCAAGTATATCCACTATACTTTTACAATGAATAATATATTTTAGATATATAAATTGGACTAATTACTTGACTTATAAGTGTAATACATTAAATGTAGCATTATCCAAGAAGGAAGAGTGAGCATTGGAATAAAGAAAAGAAAATCAACATCATGACTCACTCAAAGAAGAAGAAGGAAAATGATGCTTCAAGATGTGAAGAATTCAAGTGTCAAAGAATTGAATATCAGAAGAAAGCATGCCAAGAAGGAAATGACCAAGTGGAAGTGGAACTCATCATTTGAAGACCTGGTCACTAGATATATTTTGTTTTCACTTAGGTCTTGAGGTGGGATTAATCTTTGAAAATTTACTTAATCTTGTTACCATATGTTTTTAATAAGTTAGATTAAGTAAATATGATGTTATCATATGTTAGAATTAAGAAATAATGGCTAACAAATGAATTTGGTGTTTAGCTCATGTTTTCAAAATGGTTTTCATGAAAAGTTTTACCTTATGCGCATAATTTATGAAGCTTATGAGGGTAAAATCTCAATCTCAAAACTTTTCTAAGTGTTCCCTCTTCGTTTGCATGAAAAGGATTACCTTATGCGCATAATGCTTTAAGGTTATGAGGATAAAGTCTCAATCTCAAAATTTTTTTAAGTGTTCCTTCTTCGATTTCATGAAAAGGGTTGAGATTATTCGCATAACGTAGGTGTTCACCATATTTTCAGCTTTGTCTAGGTGTTTATCCTGATAAGGTGGCTACCTTATTCGCATAAGGGAGTGAATAGTAAAGGCCAAGTGTACTGTGCAGCCTGTTATTCGCAGAACCTAGGGAAGTTATCCGCATAACCTAGGGGGGTTATCAGTATAACCTATGATACAGAGTACTTGGACTTTCTTCAGATAAATTCGTTATCAGCATAACCTTGGAAGGTTATCCTGATAACCTATACTTTTCATAAACTTAGTTTCTGAAAATTTAATGTTATTCGAAAAAGGAATAACATCTTAAGAGGTTATTCTAAAAATTCTCAAAGGTATCCAAGTTTGTGAAACATTATTCGAACAACTAAGTAGGTTTTCATGATAATGTTCTTTGGTTAAAATTTAGTCATTCTAAAATGAACATTATCCATATAACCTAACTAGATTATCCGCATAACGAAAGTCTAATATTAAAACTAAGAGCCAACGGTCACCCGTTATTCGCATAACTTGAGGAGATTATTCGTATAACTTCTGTCAGACGTATTTAATCAAGTAGTTGAACAATTCTTTTTACAGAATAACGGCTAGAACTTGTGTCTAATGGATAAATCTTATGTCTAACATATAATTACACAATAAATCTATAAATAGAACATCATTTGAACTTATAGGTAATAATCTTAAGAGACTTTATGCTAAAATGATATTCATATACATAAAATCTTTCTATGTCAGCATTCTCTAAAAAACCCACCTCATTAGAGTGAGTTTTCCATGTATCATTTACTCTAAGAGAAAGTTTTCATTATGTACTCATTTTTTCTATATTTTCTGGGTAGATTCTTAGTGTGGGGATAACACTAAAGAAATTGCACATCTTTGTAAGGGTGTTGGGAGAGTGGCTTCACAAGTGCCAACTGAAACTTGTGAGATGTACTGAGACTTTACAAGTGCTCGGATCAAACTAGTGGGATATAGTGAAAAATTTCAAGTGGTAACTTGGGAACTGAACGTAAGTCAAGTAGTTGGGCTGAACCAGTATAAATTGTTATGTATTTCTCTTCATCTTCTCTATTTAATTGCTGCACTTAACTCTCTCTGTTCATCCCTGTTTTGCTACACATTTAGTAAACTTTAATTGTGATTCAAAAAGGGAGAAAATCTTACATCACCCAATTCACCCCCCTCTTGGGTGACCAGCCAACTTAACAAAAAGAATAAAAAATAATAATACCAGCTGTAATAATACAAGTAAATAAAAATTCCTTGATTCATATTATAAAAAAAAAGTCTGAATCGATCACATTAACATTAAATTAAAAAATTTTAAAGAATTATAGTTGAGGTTTATATACATATATTAAAAATTAATAAAATATTTTTAGATTATAGTAAAATTTATTAATATTTAACTAAAGTATTTTTATGCAAAAATGAATTAAGCTTAAATTAGCACTTGAATTTTATTGACCTTTGCTTTTATCAATAAAAATTAAAATGATATAAAATGATTTTGAGTTACTTATAATCTGTTTAGATTAACTTCTCAAAATAATTAGAAATCTCCTTTTTTTTTTTGGGGCAATGTAATGCATGATTGTTTGTCTTTTATTTGTGTTTGGATGAACTATGAAGTTGAATTAAAAAAAAAATTGTATTAATTTTGAAAAAAATTTAGCAAGCTTTCTAATATTGATGGACATAATTTATTTTCAGAATTTAAGTTATTAAGAGAAAAGTAAATAGAGGAAATTAAAACTTCAATTAAAATGTTAAACCATATATATCTGTGTGTATGTATGTATAAAATTTCCAATTGCAGGCATATTGACAATATTTGTGATGCAAACTACTGTAAAGGTTTTCAAAGTTGAAATTGCTAAAATCCTATATGAGAAAATAAATTCAATGTATCAGCCATATTATGTATCAAATGTAAAATATTAGAATTAATTGATTATAAAACTTTGATATTAAATTTCATAGCTTTGAAAGATAAGAAAAATATGAGAATTGATGAGTTACAATATACTAGACTTATGTAATAATTTCACCTTAGGCTTCAAAATGTCTTGACACGGTCTGTGTATCACACCTAGAATTGAGATAACTAACATTTAAATAGTTTAATGTAAATGCTTAATCAACAGTGATTGAATGGTGAGGGAACGCTGCTTATTCAACGGTGCTTAACCTTTAAATGTTTAAGTCTTGTGGATATAAAAAGATGCTAGGAGAGCTACCCATTTGAGTATGATAGTAGTCAAATTTGATTACATAGTACTAAATATCAGATAATTATATGAAAAATAAAAATGATAAACACTTAAATTGAAAACAAACTTTGAGGATGAATTTAAGAAAAAAAATTAAGAATTAAATTACAAATCAAGATAAAGTGTAGGTTTAAACATCAACTACTATTTAGTTAACATTAGCACCAATTGTCCCCTCTTTTGCCACATCAGCAGCTCCGAGTACTATGTTAGCAATGTCTCACCTTCATCTTATCACTTGACACTCATAAGAATCAATTTACAAACTATTTGATAGATGAAGGATCGATTAACTACACCACCATTAAAAAATAGACTAGAGAGTGTCATATAAATTTGGATCATGGCCAAAAATTTAATATCCCCAACAATTAGACAGTGAGAAAATTGCCCCTATCCTCACCAGAAGAAAAAGGTAAGAAAATTGAAAATTGAGCTTTGGGAGAGAATTGCGGAGGATTCTTCTGCAGGGAAGGAGGATCCCCATGCACGATTATTTCGGCATCATTTTGTTAATTTATGGTTTAATTCAAACTGTGTAATAAGTATGTAGGATGCATGTGAACTTTATTTTTAAGTGGTTGTTAAGAGAGTGATATTGTGGTGTGGTGGATATTTTGGGCGACCCTCAACTATAGTACGAGTGAGAGTGTTGTATTTTTTTCAGGTGATGAACAGACTCAGCACCTTACCTTGATATTTTATTTTTCACTCTGTCACTCTCTTACATCCACTTGAAACCAAATCCATCCAACTCTATTTTGTACTTCCACTCTCTCTGCTTTTCTTGATTGTTATATTTTAAACACAACGAGATCCACGGGGGCATGCAATTCATTTTTTAACAAATCATAAAGTTGGTATGCGGCTCTCCAAAAATCAACTCCATCGCTTTTGCCAAATCATCTATTCGTCTAACTGGAAAAAAAAAAGAAAAGCATAATGATAAATTTTATTTAACAGGTAAAGAATTATATTGTTATTATTATTAATATTATGATGATGTTTATTTCTCTAGCTAGTTAATTATGCGAATTTGCATGAGTAGAAAATCGCTAGCTAGGTGGATTATAAAATTACATGATCAAGTTTTATTTTGCGGAGGAGAAAAGAAGGAAAGGGCGGGAATTATTAGAGATGGCAGATGATGAACACGTGGAAGATGAAGAAATCGGAGGGTGGAAATAGGAGTTGCATGTGAAACGAGTGGCAAGTAGTTTAGTGATATAATCAAGTTGTTGAAGGGTACAACAGCAATGCGTGGCTTGTCGTCATCGCAGGGTTCATAAACCAAATCATATCACCTTGTCATATATATCGCACCCCTCCCCACCCATGTCTCCTGCCTCTGTCTCGATCATCTCCATTTCTGCTTTCTTCTTTCTTTCATTCATTCCTTTCCTTCGTATCTCTCTACATACGTGACCTGCAATGTTGATCCTTGCTAGTGTATCATATATACACGTTTTTTAATTTTTTTTTTATATTTTCCCCCCTTTTTCTTCTACTTCTCTTTTTCTTAAATTAATTAATTATAACCTTCAGGGTTTGCGAACAACTCTCTTCATTTATTCACTTTTATGGTTGCATATTTACATTAAATTTCTATCATGATTTTGCATTTCAACAGAAATATAATTAGGAAAAAGAAAAACCATTCTTTCATTACTTAGTTGAGATGACTTTACGATCTTTACACGAAAATTAGTTTTTGCTGTTGGTGGGATACTAGTTGTTGTCCATGACCAACAAGAAAAAAATATTATTCTTTAATTATCTATTTATTCATTATTTCTTACAGTATTATGCTTTATAATAATAGATTTCTGTCCAAAAGTTCATATTTTATATGTACTGGAATTCTGACAGTTATATTATTTATATAAATAGAATTTTTCTTTTCTGTCCATAACTTCATATTTCACATGTACTAGTATTTCTGTGTAATTTGGCTGACAAAACTTGAAATCCTCAAAAGAGCTTGAATCAGTACACCAAAGTTGTGTGATACACTAGCACGGATCAATGTTACACTTCATGTTACCAACTTAATTTTTCATTCATCACACACACAGTCATACACACACACATATATATATATATATGTATGTATGTATGTATACACCCTAGATAGCTGACACGTGTAGTTAACTAAACTACGGACAGATTAATATTGCGATGAATCGCACGTTGAAGGAATTATAGTGTTGGGAACACAAGGAGGAGCTAGCGGATCCTATTTGTTGGGTTAATCCTTTATTTGAAGTGGAAGGTCGCCGTTTGGGTGAGGAAGGAAGGAAGAAGCCGAAAATGTCCGGGAAGGAATAGAAGCTTCCGATGGAAGGAGCACTAGAAGGCCTACCTGAAGCCCTATACTACGGCCATTCTTTCTTTTTTTCACAAATTAGTTTTTGTCCCTTAGTCCTTTTACTTTAGTTCATACTAATTAATGGAAATTCTTTCATGCGAATTAATTTGGGCAGAGCCATGACGAATGTGGTATAAATTTGTGCATTATCAATCTTAAAATAGGTAACTCTCAACATGATTTTTTTCTCAACAAGATTTTTTTATCACTCAATATGTGGTATAAATTTATCACTCAATATGTGGTATAAATTTGTGCATTTAATTTGGGCAGAGATCCCTCAACATGATTTTTTCTACTCCCTACAATCTAAAATATAAATTCTATTTCAAAAACTCTTTTTTAATCCAAAATATAAATTGCATTTAAAATTTTCTATGATATTAAATATTTTTTATTTTACTTTTATTTATAATTAAATATAACAGAGATAACAGATTTTGAATACAATACATTAAATAGAGATACTATTAAAAAATAATGTATTTTTGTTTACAAATTTAATAAGTAAAATCATATTTCTTCATTTTTATATAATTAATCAAATAGTACTTACTCCCTCCGGGTTTTTTTTTTATAAGGGGCATTTTAAAAGTTTTTTCTTATCTTTTTTATAAGGGGCTTTATAATGTTTTATAGGACTTTTTCTATTTTTTCTTCATCATTTATTTCTTCTCGTAAATTATTATTGAATTTTTTAGATAAAAGAGATATTCTTAATTGATGAAATGATATTTAATATAAATTATATTATTATATTAAATAAAAGTAAAAAAATATTTAGCCTTTTTTTTAGAATTTTAAAAAAATAACTAATTTTTTTTAAGTTATATAAAAAAATTGAAATTTTTTTTATAAAATGGATTGAAAAGAGTATATTTTAATCTGTACGGAGTATATACAAGGTTCAAATCCTGATGTGAATTAATGGTGAGCACAGGCAGCATTGCATTATTTCCCGACTGCTTCTAGTGCCACGAATATATGTGTATTCATTGTCTCGCCCCGGACACCGCACGATCTTTGCTTTGTGGGTATCAGTGATCTCACTCTCACCCATAAAGTACGATCGTATTCATGCGTGTGTTCTAAAGAAATTTATTCGGCTTTCACTTTTACTATTGTTCCTAGCCAATGTACTTCTTGGCAAAAAAAAATATATATATATATATATATCTATGTACTTCAAGGGAATGGCGGCAATTAACATGAAATAGTTTAATTGTTTTACCCTTTTTTGTCAAGGGCAGAACTGTCAATTGATTGACTTTTAATCTTTTTTCCTATGTTTGGATGGAAAGAAAATAAAAAGAAGAGAAAAATTTAGAAATAAATAAATAAATTTAGATATTTTTTATCTGAATTTATTTTTATTTTTTTAATATTTTTCTAGTTCTATTTTCCCCACATTCTAATTATTACTTATAATTTTTATGATTTTTCACAATGAATGTTGGTTCTTGTTGGTCCTTTAATATATTTTCCCTAAAATTGCTTCCCCTGATTATTTAAATTGATTTTTTTATTTTTATATTTCAAAAAATGATGAAAATATTATTATTTATAAGATTTACATCTAATTATTATGTTTTACTTTTCGTGGCTATTTTCCTCTAATCACATACACACTCTTACAATCCGTTTGATTTATTTACATGTCATCTGAAGAGATGTAAATAGGTTTACATTATGGCAATTGCTGTGTTTGATTGGCTAAAATGCATGTAATCAAGATTACATATGTAAAGCTGATTACAAGCTAACATGTAAATGGTTTCACATAAAAAAAACTTATGTAATCTAGATTATATGCATCTAAATGAAATAAAAAAATCACAATACCTTTTATGAAGAATATAAAAATAAATTCATTTCACACATTTGTCAATATCATACCAAACAAATTCTCCTGTATTTTATTTATATCACTCTCATTTACATCTCTTTCCATTACATCTCATAACCTTCTGGTAATTGAACCAAATGGCATGTTTACTTTATTGAATGTGATGGATTATAGTGAGTAGCTGTTTTGAGAACTGGTGCAAGCAAGACATTTTAAATCAAGTAAATACTCCGTCCGATTTTATTTATAGGAAAAAAAATTTCCTTTTAATAGTCCTATTTATTAGAGAAAAAATAAAGTTAATATTGCATTATATTTTTACTAAAATTATTCTCTTTTATTAACACAATTAAAAGTCACGAGGTGCTCATTTGAAAAGAATTGAAAGAAAGAGATTAATTAAGTAAGGATAATTTTAAAAAAATTAAAAATATGAAACAAATTAATTATTTTTAACTGGTTTCAATTTCCTTGTCTAATATTTGTAAAGTAGTTTTTTACTCCTAAATTAAATAGGAGGCAGTAATAATTATATTTTTCAGGGAAAACTATTATAACAATAACAATTTGGGGGGAAATGATATCCGTTTGGTTCTCAATTTTGTAAAATTAAATTAAGATAAATGAAGTTTGTAAAAATGAAATTTAGATAAAGTAAGTTTGTTATATTTGGATATTCTTTTTGTAAAAGTAAATTTGACAAAAAAATTGTTTGGATAATAAGGGGTAAAAGTACTTTTAAATGTATAATATAGAGTAAATTTATTTTTTCTTTTCTAAAATTCATATTTTGTTAAAAAAAAAAGTAATTTTTCTTCTTCTTTTTTAAAATTATAATTTAATTTATTTTTTATTTTTTAAAAAAATCGTTTGTATTTAGTCAAATAAATTTTTTTATAAAATCATAATTAAAAATTATAATTTCATTTTGATAAAAATGACCCCAACAACCACAAACTGTTTTGTTACCAGGAAAGAAGACAGAAAAGTGAATTTTGATGTTGGTCGATTCATTATTGTACTATTCATGCAAAAAAATCATTACTGTACAAAAACGGGGAGGATGGAAAGGATGAGAAAACTGCATCACTGGCACAGAGCTGTCAGCCAAAAAGTACAATTAATACACCATGAAAAAATAAATGTCGGTTTTTGTGAATCTGCTAATCTGAAAAAAAAAAAACATCTGCTTAACCCCTTTTGCTTTCTGAAGTTAAAATTTTGTGTTGTCTTTTTTTTTTTTGTCAACTTTTACAAGGTGATTTTCTTTTTTGTGAGTACCGGATTCAATGGTCTTTGAGGTTTGCCCCCAACTTATAATTTTTTTCATATGTTATTTTTTATATAATTTTTAGATATCTAATTTTATCATATCAGATTTAACTGTTATTATTGAATTTAAATAGAGATAATTCTCTTAGAGCTATTCAATAATACTCATAGTCTAATTGACTCAGTCTAACTTGATCACATTGAACCAATCAAGCCATCTAATTTAAAGCCGAGCCAAGTCAAGCCGAGCATTAGGGGCTAAGTATTATTGGTTCAGCCCAACCCAATCATTATGTATTTTCTTTTAAAAATTTTTTTGTTTGTTTTCTATTATTTTATACATATTGATTGATTTTGTAGGATCTTTTCTCTTTATGTATTCTATATAATCTATTTACCATATGATTATCATGAAAACTTTTAAAAATTTTAATGTTTCAATTTAATTTAAAATTTTAAATTGATTTCTTAATAATTATTGAGTAATCATAACTTTTAAAATATAATTTTTTATCCTAACATTATTTTTTAAATAAATTTATTTTTAGATATAAATAAGTAAATTTTTGTTAATAAATAAAATTAATTTATATTTTTTATGTTTTTTAAAAAAGTTTATTTGGTACTAGGCTAGCCCATTCTGGCCTGGTAGGCTGGTACCTAACCCAGTGTGGCTCAAGTATTAATTGGGCAGGGCAACAAGCTGGGATCAAGCTTGACCCAACCTTACCCATAAACACCCCGAGTTGTCCCAACATGTATGAAATTATATGGTATAATTATTTTCTTATATATTACTCCTTCTGATTCCATTTATAAAGAAAAAAATACTTCATAAATATTAAGAAAAAGAGTTGAAATTAGTTAAAAATAATTAATTCGTCTCACATTTTTAATTTCTTCTGAAATTACCCCTACTTAATTAATCTCTTTATGTTAATTTCTTCTATAGATGCATCTTGTGACTCTCAATATGTTACTAAATGAGGGTAATTTTAGTAAAAAGAATCTAATGCAACATTAACTCTATTTTTTTATAAATAGGACTGGAGCAAGTATTTTTATTTTCCACTATCCTTGAAGTGAGTGTATTGCATGCACGTCCCAACAAAATTATTGATTTTTTAGCCAAAAAAAATCAAGTTATTTATTTTTTTTAGTACCATAGTTTATTACTTTTGAAAAAAAAATCAAATATTAGTTGAAAAAAGTTTGAGTTTTAGTTGTTGCAAAACATTACTAAAAAAATTGAAATTAGTTATGGATAAATCTGTCACTAAATAGCAAAATCCATCATTAATTTCATATTCAGTGACGGAAATTTCCGTCACAAATTTGTCAAAAATCTAGCGAATTTTAGTGATAGATACACATCCGTCACTAATTTAGTGACAAAAATAGTTGTCACAAAAATCAAACTTGTTTTGTCACAAGATTTTTTTTAATTATTTGAAAGTATGGTTAATTCCTTTTCTTTTCTAAGCTTCAACCTTCAATCCATAGGCCGTTTCCAGCTTGAACTCGCGTCCTCCTATTCTCAAACGCCCATGTTTTATTAATTTTCATGGAATGTATAACTTCCTGACTCGAACCTGTTACCTCCACACCTCAAAGTCCTTAACACCTAAATTTTGCCAGTTGAACTAAAAGTATCTTGCAATTTTTATACTCAAATTTTAATATATAGACATTATTCATTTGGGAAAATAAATTTTTTTTATATTATTAATTTTGAAAGAAAAATAAAAATATTATTTATGTATATTATTTTTTAAAAAAATTGTTTGGGCATATTTTTATGAATTTTTATAATAAAAAAATTCATCACTAATCTGTCACTACTTAGTAACGGATTTTCCATTGCCACTAATCTGTCATTGATTTAAATTTTGATGACGAAAATTAGTGACAAAATTCTATCCGTCACTAAATTTGTAAATAATGAATTAAAATGACAATTTTCGATATTCATCACTAATCCGTCATTGATGTCCATGTTTAGTGATGGATTTCCGTCCATCACTAATTTTAATTTTTCTTGCAGTGAAAATTTGTTTCTATCAAAAAAATAAATTGTGATACCAAAATTTAAATGTCTTTATTTAAAAAAAATTGTCCCTTTTTTAATTCTACAAGAGCTCATGATATACGGTCTAATACCTTGAGGTCACGATTGATATACTGGAATGATTTTTTATGGAATAAGAATAGGAAAGAGAATGTGAATAAGAATAGGAAAGAGAACATAGAATAAGCTTTAAATATACATTTAGTATATCAATGGAATCTTATAATATTTTTATTTAATTTGTGTATTTAAAATACAAAAATACTGAAATGCCCTTATCTTTAAAAAGGAAAAAGAAAAGAGAAAAAATATCCTTCCAACATATCTAGAACTGAAAAATCGACCATCATGCTGCCATCAACTATCACACCGCCATTTGCCATCAACCACTGGACCGCCATCTCAGGCTTCACCGTCACACTTGTCGTCGTTCTCCACTTACCTCTCACCGTTGCCGTCTTAGATGCTTTTGTTGTCGATGTTTGCGACCCCCAATGGTAATGGTGGCGTTGAAGTTTAGGGACGACGGGGCGGTGGAGGATGATGAGACGGGGCGGCGGAGGATGCTAAGGCATGACAACAAAGAATAAGGTGTGGTGGAGTTAGAGATCGAAGGAGCATGAGTGGGGGTTAGAGAAGTCGAACAAAATTGATTTGGGAGAATTGTCTAAATTCCATCTTCAGATGATGGAATTGGATTCAGGCATTTTTGCCTAAATCTAGTTTACTAAGAATCAATATTTCAGGGTACAAAACTCACTTTTATCAAGATTCCTGTTCCATTTTCCTTTGGAGCTTGATAATTCCATCACACCAAACACGGCATGTGTGATCAGTGGCGCGCTGGATGTTGCTGTTCGGAAGGCGTCTATTAGCTGCTGCTCTGGTCGAACTTCGAAGCAGTCTGCTGTAGGCGTAGCTGAGTAAAACACGTGACATGTCCTGAAAAAGAACCACAGACAAAACGTGACATGTGCCTCTATATATATATATAGTTGTACTGTGCAAGAATGACTTGACTAGCCATGGTCGTCCAATTATCTTTTTCTCTCAGCAATCAACA
The DNA here is from genome assembly GCA_026686845.1 of Adenanthera pavonina. Taxonomy (NCBI): domain Eukaryota; kingdom Viridiplantae; phylum Streptophyta; class Magnoliopsida; order Fabales; family Fabaceae; genus Adenanthera; species Adenanthera pavonina. The sequence continues at coordinate 2,221,056 of JAIVEN010000011.1, read as the reverse complement.
AAGTCATGAAACCAAAAATTTTGCGTCCGAAAGAAAGCTTCCTCTACTCACCACCTGAGCCTATCGCTGCACCTGAACCTGAACCTACCAAGATTTCCATTTCCAATTGCACAAAGTAACAATAGCATCAGTGGGCTCCACATCATCGATACTCGATAGCATGTGAACTCATTACAAGGAATAGGAACATCAGTTTTGTGAATTCTTATTTAGGCGAACACAGGAAAATTATGCTTCTCGATTCACAGCTCACTGCTGCACAGACCCCTCCCTTCTCTCTTTCTCTGTGCGCATCACTGCTGCAGCAGCAGAGAAATATGGTCCGAAAATTATAGTTGTGATAATTACTTTTGTTACAGTTTTGTTGCACAACTAACGAGTTATCTTGATTCCACCTCCTGATCTTATTATCATCAATTGCAGCTTTGACGATAGACTAAAGGTTGAATGAGATATGGCAGAAAAATTGAGCTATTCCTATCCCATCACCCATTCTTGAAAAGGTTGAATTGATCAGACCATACATGAGCATGTGCTCTTCTGTTGATTCACTTCCTAGGGACGTGGTTTGCTGGAAAGCCTGCAAGTTATACACACAAGGTGTTGGTTTCAGGGCAACTTTGTGTGCAATGGCCTTTTCGTGTCCGTTTTATTTATCTTTTTATAAAAGTATTTTTAGAATAATTATAGTTTATAAAAATAAAGTTTGGATAAAAGCAGAGAAGTTTACTGGAAAATTATTTGAATGAAAAAGAAAAAAATGATGGTTAGAAAGTACAGTTTAGTTTACAAAAATGCAAATCAAACAAGCCCTTCATTTTAGCGTTGCTGGCGGATATGCACATGCATAATGTTCAATTTCATTTGTGGGAACTAACTTTGTTCCTCATGCTATTTGTCATTTTCTTTTTACTCCTAAATTTACCATATGGATTGACCATAAGTGTTAAAAGTTTTTAGCAGTGCTTTTATATTTAACTATATATAATTATGTTTATAACATTGAAATGCTATTTGGATAAATGTTTGAAAGTTATGCTTACAACATGATTTTGTAGAAACTTTACTTCTCTTTTGGAAAAGTCACTTTGGCCAATTTCCAAATATTTAATTATAAGATGCTTTTTTCCCAAAAATAATTTTAATTCAATTATTTTAAATTCCAAAGTGATATATCCTTGCGATGGCTCGCATTATAAGTTGTTTGTTATGGACAAATTTAAACTTTATCATACATAATATGCAGACAGCAATTGTTTATATATACGAGATGGGACACTTATCTCCTTGCTTCTTTATTGTAGGCTGATTCTTTTTTTTTTTTTTGGATTAAATATTGTAGGCTGATTCTAGTACTGCACTATTGGGAGTGGGATGCTATTGAAGAGTACTCTGTCCTTCACCATTGTCAGAGCCTTGGCCAAACTCATCCAGTCAAACTTCAACGGTACTTTTAATTACTTTTTTTTTGACAAAAGTACTTTAAATAACTTGTCCTGATTGAATATATGCTTATATACCAACTCTCTGAATAATAGATATTATTAGGATCCGAAAAAGATGGTCGCAGAGTTGGAAATTTAATTGGGTAAACAAAAAGGCTGAAACAGTGGGGCAAGTTGATGAAAACTTTAATCCATATTTTTCAAGGATTGAAGTATAAATTTTATTACAAACATAAATACTTTGTTGATGATGAATAATTTATAAATATTTTTATTAATGCTATTTGATTAGTGAAGTTTGCCTCTATCCTGCTCAGTTTCATACGCCCTAACTTACTTAAACTTTAATAACTCAGCTAAAAAAAAGAAAGAACTGAAACGGGAAAAAATGCTTGCCGATTAATCCTCAAGAAATCAACTATCAAAACATTGAGAGCATATACCATCCCAAGAACGAAAACATTTTTTCCATTACTTCTTGGCCGTTGTTGTCACAATGAGACAGAAATATTAGTGTAAGCTTCAAATTCCATACTAATTATTCGATTATTCCATACATAACATTGATAACATGCAGATCAAGTGCAGCGATATAGTACTGTATATATGGTACATAATGGCATTTGTTTTTAGCGACATATCCAAATTCGAGTAGCCAACCCAATCTGGATCCCTGAGTTGGAGTAGTGGTGATATATTCATATCAGCGCAAAACTATACTACAAGACAAATGTGGTGTGGGCAAATGAATTAAATGGCAGCACAGAGAAATTCAACATGCTCGATGACAATCAAATCAGTGCTTATGCTTCAAAAATGATGTCTTTTGACTCTTTTCTGTTTCCCACGACAGTAACATTGGTAGAGAGAGGAAGATCCTAGGTGATTTTGGAGAAAAATTTTTAATCAGGTTTTTACGCGCAGCTAATTACTTGCATTAATTTATAACAGCGTCATAATAATCACCAGTATTCCCTAGTACACTCAAAAGTTTAATTCTTTTGCAAGAAAACACTTAGCAAGGCGCCTCCAAAACTCGGAAATTTTGATGCATGAATAAGTGGACCTCTTTTGATACACTAGCAAGGATCACCGGTGTACTTCAGGTCACTTCAAGAGAGAGCTATTTTCAGGCATTTCACTACATCCTTCGTCGTTAAACTGTATTCCTCAGTCATCTGCTTATTTATAACAGCGTCATATATAATAGTTATTCCCTAATATTATTAACATAAACTGCAGTGAGGCATATAGGGATAGGGATACCTGAGCGATAACGGTAATGTCAAGGGCAGAGGAGCCAAATGTCATGACGCTGTTACCAAAGACCATGAGATGAAGGTTTTTGAGTTGATCAAGAATTTTAAGCATGGCGCATTTTTGTTTCTGGCAGAGGATTCTGATGAGCACCTGCTTGTTCTCAGAGATTCTTGCTTTAACGTCGGGGAGTACATCATCGGGTGTAGAGCCATCGTCGGAGGTCATTTCACTGGAGGGGGTGCCTCCATCCATATTGTGGTCTGCGTTCACCTGGGATTTCTTCATCATCTCTTCCTCTAGTTCCCTCACACGTTCTTGAAGTTGTTTCACGTAACTTATAGCTTCGCTCAGTATAGACGCCTTGTCAATCTGCACATTCAATTTACAGATATCTTATCTTCGTTCTTCGCCTTGTAAAATCACTTTCATATATATGGTGTTTTGCGTGAAATGCTCAGAGTATGATTAAATTAACAATGATTTCCAGATAGTTTGGTTCTAACCTTTTTCAAGCCAGGGATGGTGGCTGAAAGAGCTATGAACCTTTCTGTGAGTTCCTGTCTCCTTCTTCTCTCAGACATAATGTGATCTAGTGCCCCAGCACCGCTTCTAACCTTCTTTGTTCCTCTGTTGACCCTTGGTTCAACGTTAAGGTTTTCAAATGTCCGTTTGGGCTTCGAGGAGGTATTAACATCGTTGGTACTATGCAAATAACTATAACTAGGTCCAGGGATAACTGGTATTGCAGCGGATTTATCAAAAGACAGAAGGCAGGTGGTTGGGGGCGTTGTCTCGGAAGCAGCTTGTTGAGAGTGAACGACGTTGGTGCCGTAGGCCATATTGGCTGCGGTGGCGCCTCCGTCCGCCTCAATCGGAGCCACTGTCGTCTCTTCATTTTCAAAAGATAAAGTACTGGGGTTCTGTAGGATATCTCTAAGAAAGTGCTCTTGTTCATACTGATCTGAGTTCTTTGCTTTCAAAAAATCCTGGGTTTCCATTTCCTTAAAAGCAAGAGGGTTCCATATAATTAGTTAATTAGGAGGAGTAATAGCTTAAACTAATCACAGAATCGTATTAAAGAGGATAATCGATAATCAGTGAAAAATAATATGAATGAATGTGGAATGGTTTGTTACCAGTTCGGAGAGCCATTTCTCCCAAGACACCTGATCCATTGAGCCTATGGCTATGGGGGGAAAACGATGGCGTGGGCTTCCCTATAAAACCAATGGATTTGAGCAAAAAAACCGTTGAACATGCAACTTGTATGACCACCGTTGGATTCATACAGTAACACGCGTCAATTTTTATTAAACAAGTATAAATAAATGAAAACCAGGTGCATAAAGTGGTGTGAGCCACTATGATAGACAGCCCGAGCGCCGCAACCGTGCCGTTTTTGTTGGCTTCCTTTCCCCAATTTTGGAGGTATATACCGTCGCTAAATCTGAACCGGAAAAAAAATATATATAATTTGCATTGAAGGGATTCTCACCTGGATTGAAAAAATATTCCTTTTTTATTTTTTGAATTTCATCCATATATATATAATTTGCACTTTAATTTAATTTACGGGAAATCACCGTTAAGGATCAATAGGAATTAATAGACTTTTAACTAATAAAAATAATAAAAATTGAAAAATTGTGTAGTAAAACTTTAATAATACTCCCCCAATAAAAAAATATAAATTCTTTTTTAGAAGTTTTTTTATCTAAAATATAAATCTCATTTAATAATTTTTAGGGCATTAAATGTTGTTTATCCTATTTTACCCTTATCTATAATTAAATGTAAGAGAGATAACAAACTTTAAATGTAATGTATTAAATAGAGGTACTATTAGAAAATAATGGATTTCTTGATAAATTTAATGAGGAAAACTACCTTTTTTTGTTCAAGTGTAATTAATTAAATATGATATATATTTTGGATTAGAAGAAGCAAGTAGTAGTAGAGTTCAATTTATATTGTTATAAAATTGTATAAATTATACAGATATCCATAATCTTCAAAACTCCATCACCTCCATATAAATTGGAATTCCTCAATTAAAGACTAAGGATGTGCACGGGTTGGGTTGGGCTAGACTTCACCTCCACTTGTTGTCTGGCCCAATAATACTCGGGATAAATCGGGTTAGGTATCGAGCCAAGGTCTGGTCAGCCCAATACCAAATAATTTTTTAAAATATTAAAAATAAAATAAAAAATTAACTTTATGTATTAATAAAAAATTAATTGTTAATATAAAAATAGATTTCCTTAAAAAATAATGTTATGATAGAAATTAACTTTTTTAAATTATGAATATTTACAACTAGACATATTTTCATATAATATAATATTAAATTAAAAAATTAATTTAAAATTTTAAATAAAATTAAAATATCAAAATCTTAAAAAGTCTTTTATAGTAATTGAATAATAAATATATTATATAAGATATATAGAAAAAATCTTATAAAATAAATTAATATATAGAAGACAATAGATTTTTTTAAAGAAAAATAATATATATATATATATATATAACGGGTTGGGCAGGATAAATCAAAGTTAGCATGAAGCCCGGCCTAACTCAATTGGCCAGATAGGACCGAGTTGGACCGGGCCACGGGTTTACATGTACAACTCTACTTAAAAAGCTCTAAAACCTTTAAATCAATGACTTATTAGGAGTTTTTATATGATTAATACATATAACCTCAAAATGCTATATATTGCATAATTATGTAGATTAATTTTTTTATTTATACAATTATAACTCATAGGATTAGTTTCTAAAGTTGAAGATCTATAAATAGAGGTTTAATACAAAGCATTGTACATATATGAAATTTATGTGAATAAGTATACACCCCCCATATATTTTCTCTAAAATTCTTCATAGTTCTTATTGAGTTCTTTATATTTTTAATAGTTTTATAACACGATATTAGCTCGAATTTGTTCCATCTTTGTATAAGAGGTAAATTCTAAGGTTTACTATTAATTTTCATCTCTTGAAGGAGATGGTTTGATCAAGATCCTTTAACATGAAGTCTTTTTCCAATTCATTCGGTTAATTATAATGAAAATTAGAATTTTACAATATTCATAGAGGTAAGAATTTATTTTGATCTTTACTATTAATTATTATACTACAAACTTTATTCAAAAGTTCATGTGATCTATAATATGATAATGATAAATTTAATATTTTAAATTCATATAATTAGATGATCAGCAACCATATTACTTTTGATCTTGTGATTAGTTAGTCAGAAGTCACATCACCTTTGATTTTAATTAAAAAAAATCTTATGGTCTCCATGAATTATATAAATTCATAGAATAATTTGTGATACTTTAATAGTTTGATCATTATTGAATACCATGGCTCAAAAGGTTAATGGTTTAAATATATCATGGTAAGAAGAAAGTCAACAACTTTTAAAGATAATTTTGCTAAAGCCCTAAAAGGCTAATAGTGTGCAAATTTTATGCCACAAAAAGTATTAAAAATTCTCCAAATTCAACATAGCAATGGGCAAACTACTGATCACATATGAGCATTATATAAATTAGCCATTAGAAGTTGATAATAATTTGTCATGGCTATTAAAAAAAATTATCATGGTTATAAAAGTGTTAAAGTTTTTTGCCATAACCATTGAAATAAAATTATAAGTAATAGTTAAAATATGGTTAGAAACCATATAGATATAGATAAATGGTTCATTGAAAGCGAGAAATAACAAATGTGGTTATGGAGATAAAATGATTATAAGATATAGACGAAAATGGTTTTGAAATAATTAAATTGAAAGAAATTGGTTATTGGTCATATTGTAATATTATTTGTACTTTGTTCATACACACATATATATTGTGATTTATCTTTTATTCATATATTTATGTGACACTTGAATTAAAAAAGAAAAACTAAAATACATGCAAGTAAAGTTTAAACTTTTTTATTTTATTTTGATTTCATATATGGTAGATTTCTTGGGAAAGAAAATTGCTATTTCGATGAAGTCTTTTTTGGCATAATCTTCAATAGAAGCATTTAGATAATGCTAAAGTAATCTTGTTATGAAGAATTGAACATAAAATATTTATGAATAAATTTATATCCTTTGGAAAAATTGAAATGTTATATTTACCCTAATTTTTTATATTTAGCGGTATCTTGGATCTTAAATTTTTTTTAAATAATGAAATACTTTTTCTATTTTCATCAACTTTATTTAATTTCATTTAAGTCACAAAACATCAAAATTTCTTAGCCAGATGCTTTAGTACTTTCATCTAAACAAATTTTTTCTGATTTCTCCTGAATTTTCTCAATAGTTTGTCTGATAAATTATGAAATGTTACAAAATATATGTATAGGAAGTAATGATTTTTCCAAAATAAAGAGATATCAAGAAAAAAAAATAAAAAAAAATTGTTTAATTCCGAGCTCTATGTCTCATATTTTTTAATATGTTCAAGAAATAGCAATATTAAAGTATTTTGTTAATAAAAATATAAAGTAATGATATATGTAAATATAAATTGTGTTAATTTTGATGTTTTGATGAATTTCATATAGTAAAACTAACTAATTAGTTTTTGAAGAACTATTATGTACATGATAGTTTAAGGTTAAAAAATATGCTATAAATTATATTTGATATTAATAGTATTTCTCTCATTAGAAAATGAGTTATCATAATATTGGTATTATATTGAATAATATAGAAATGAAAAGTTTTGGAAGAACTATATTACATTATATTACTCTCATGAAGTAAAGTTAATTGTTAGTGTTTTATCAAAAAAGAGTTAATTGTTAGTGATATATTTTGTTTCAAATATATTTGTTTAGTTTCAAAGATATTATTATATTGGATGTCATATTGAAATTGTAAATAAAAATTATATGATAGTAAACAAAATTATTACAATAAACTTAAAATTTACTAATCTAAATATTTATTACTTAGCATAAGCGGTTCGATCATCCCAAATTATTATAATATGAAAATTTATTGAGAATTCATATAAACATCCATTGAAGAACCTGAAGATTTTCCATAAAAGCCAAAATATTATACTTTCTCTGGTCCATATTATAGGGTGTGGAACCTATATCCATTAAGAAAGTTAAATAACATTCTTAAATATACCCAACTTTTCAAATTTACCCCTATTTATTGAGGGAATGTTACAATATCCAAAGCAAACAATTTCTTATGAGATGCCAAATTTTTATGAGTGATTACATTTGTAGAAGAGAGAAAAACAACCAATTAAATATAACAAGGTTAAAATTGTCCATTTGAGTTCTTACATCTTATATTTTAAACCAAGAAAAAATGGATCTCACACCCAATATTATGGAAAGGAGAAAATATAATTTAAGAATTATCTTATGCTACTTGTTCTTAAAGCATATTATTTTTTAAATCATTACTAGTTATAATTGAGATTGGATCTCTATATTTCTGGAATGTATTAAATTGATATATATATATATGGGCCTATTAAGATTATCACTATGTGAACCACATAAATACTAATTTTAATGGATGTATCTATATATATAGTCACATGTGTCTTGATTATCAATTTACAACCTGAAGTTTGCAATATTATTCATATAAATAATTATATTTTTCAGAATATGTGATCAAGATGATTTTTCTTGAATATGCTAGTGAGTTTACATCTTAAGCTTTCAATAATCGTAACATGCTTAATAAAAGAATAATTGAAAAGCTTATTTTAATAAAATGGTCTAGCAAAGTTATTTATCAAATGCCTTCAATAAATAGTTAAACTAATGTTTATGAGAATAAGATTTTCCATATGGAAATATATAATTTTACATGTTACAACACTTCTATACATCAAGCCAAAAATTATTATAGATTTTCCCCCATTACAATTGGCTTTTGGCCAGGAGTCAGAAATTTTTCGTTTTAAATATAATATGCAATATATTTGCTTATTTTGTCACTGCAATGTATAAATGGATATTTAAAGAAAGCCGAGAATAAGTATTAGTTAAGATTTTTCTTTTTCTTGTTTGTCTCTAAATGAAACAAAATGATGTTTCTAAAAGAAATAAATAGATATAGGAGGCTTATACTACATGATTTGTTTTCCTAGCTTAAGAGGGAACTAATAAGTAGCTGGAATAGTAAACATATGGAATGCATTATCACAATTCTTTGATCCTCTTACAAAGGTCATATGAACCAGAAGTTCATCAAATGATGTATTTATAAAATATTATAAAATAGCTGCTAGATAAAACTACTGACCTAAAGAATAATTATCAAATCTTATATTTCAGCTGAGAATACTCCAATCAATGTCTTAGTAGGATAAATAAAATGAGTTACACTTGAAGTGTGAAAGATCAATCTGTTCCAAAAATAAATATCTCAAACAAAAAGGAGTAAATAATAAAAATAATCATATTAAGGAGGCAAACACTCTAAAAGAGATATAAGACATAACTAATAGTAAAACTCTAGAAGAGGTTCAAGTACCTGAAAATAATGAAAATCTCTCGATAAGTTATGTTATTATAAGAAATATGGAATCGATTGAAAAGATAAAGTTGTCGACAATGATTTTGGTGATATTGAAATATCAAACAATCATAAAAGGATCTTGTGTGAAAATCTATCCATGGATGTAGACAGAAAAATGAAATAATTGGCCAACATAAAAGAAAAAGATGCAATATGAGTTTCAAGTAAAAAGTTCTTGAACCTATCGTCCAAACACCCAAAGTGTAAAGTTAATATCATATAAGTGGTATACATGCGAAAACAAAGTAAGAAATACAAAGTCATAAGGGTTTTCGTACTGGTCTAACATTGGTGGATATAATTGTGTGGTGGATGAAATTTTTTAATATTTTATTAGCCTAGCATTATACAAAATTTTATATGCATATAATAAAATTATAGCTTATTTATATGACTAACTATATAGTGAAATATGTATAAGAATTCTAGAAGAATTCGAAATGCTAGAAGCATCTTAAATTTCCCGAAAAAATCGTATATTTGCAAAAATTCATTTGAAGGTTAAAAGTTGTCTAATTTATCTATATTTATAAATAGATTTGGATTAAAGTTTATTATATGTGTAATGAAACTCTTGAAGAGTTCGCAAAACTAATTGATTATTTAAATCAAGAATTTAAGATAAAAGATCTTGAAAAAAAAATGGTTAAGTTTTGGGTCAACCTGCACATTGAGGATTTTCATAAGATCTTAAATAGATTTTCTTTACTTAAAGTATATCTAATTAGTGCTCCTATGACTTTATTCTTGAAAGAATAATGAACATAGTGATCTAGAAGTATCATATATTTATTCTTTGAATGCACTCAAATTTTGTAATGTTACATTTTTTATAAGTTTGCTGACAATATTGAATTCTTATTGAATAAATAAATATTAGAATAAAGTTAAACACGTATTGTGATAACTTCAAGGCACAAATATATGCAGGCATTTTATTTAATTGGACTTGGGTAACAATTGATTGAATATGCAAATGTAAGATATGTATAGAGAAAAAGTTCTCAAAACAAAGCATCATGCGCAGTTTAACTAAAAAGAAGATTTAATCCCAATGGTATTAATGGTTGCCATCTTATTTGAGAAGATGATGTGCAATATCAAGAATTTGAGATATAATATCTCAAAAACAAGAAATGATGTTTTCATCAGGGGGAGTAAAGATTTACATGCTATACTTTTTTTTTCCTTACCAAGGTTTTGTTCCATTGAGTTTTCTGGTAAAGTTTTTAATGAGGCCGTCTTGATAATTTTGTAAATATTGTGTACTCTTTTTCTTTCACTAGGTTTTTGGCCTATTGGGTTTTTCCCTGTAAGGTTTTATGAGGCACGATATTTGTTATGAACATTCAAGGGGGAGTGTTATAAAATTGTATAAATTATGTGGATGTCCATAATCTTCAAAGTTCCATAACTTCCATATCGATTGGAATTCCTCACTTAAAACTCTAAAACCTCCAAATCAATTACTTATTAAGCGTTTTTAGATGATTAATACATATAACCTCCAAATGTTGTATATTGCATAATTATGTAGATTAATTTTTTTTTATTTATGCAATTATAACTCCTATGGTTAGTTTCTAGAGTTGGAGGTCTATAAATAGAGGTTTAACATAAAGTATTGCACATATATAAAATCTATGTGAATAAGAAGTATACTCCCCTGATATTTTTTCTCTTAAATTTTTCATGATTCTTCTTGAGTTCTTTATATTTTTAATAGTTTCATAACATATATAATAAATTTACTATTTTAATTACAAAGTGTGATTTCCCCTTTCGTCTACGCATAAAGGTGGTAAAATGGGCTGGCCCGCCACAGCCAAACCAAAAGGTCAAAATATGAAAATAGGCTTCGCTTTATAAGCCCGAGCCTGTATAGAGTGGGTTCGAAGGCTCATATTTTTTTAATATTGTTATATTTTTTAAAAAATATTTTCATATAATTATTTAAATTTATACAACTAATCAATAGTATTATTTACCAAAAATCAATATGGTATTTAAATTTTATAATTTATACATCATTAATTAATAAAATAAAAATGTGTTTCTTAATTTTTTTTAAAAAGGTCAAATGGGCCTGGCCATGGCCCGCTCGGGTTGATCTGCTATTTCCCGGCCAAAAAACTCATTTCTATTTGAGTTTTCATTTTTAAAAATCAACTTGGCCATTTTTTCGTACTAAACAAGCTGACTCGTCGGGTTTGACCTATATTATCGGCTCTATCTAGGCACCCCAAATTAAAATGGCTAGGAATGAGAAACACCAAACTCAATTACTATGAACGAAAATTTGGAGGTACTAGTCCATTCACAAGCCCAGCTGATTTTGTCACCAGCATGAATGGCAAATACTCCTCCTATGTCACTTTTACATTTCCAAATTGTGTAAAGTCACTTTTTTTTTATCAACGTATAAAGTCACTTCTTTGTATTTCCTCCATTTCTAAATATAAGATATAAAAGAGGTTATTGGATTTTTTTCGTATCTAAAGATAAACAAATAAAATATTAGGTGTATCAAATTGCTTCAAATGAATTTCAATACTGATTTCAAAATAAAATATTATGGGCATTCGGGATCCTTTACTACAATTTACCTAAATGTCTAAATAAAAAATACATTATGCTATAAAGATGAGTAAAAAGAAAGCCTATATGACTTAAGTCCCAGCCATGAGTGAGATTGGGAATACTTGAGCTCATATGCTCAGTTGAGCTTCTTAAACTTAAGATAAACAAAAAAAGCTGACTCTCCCTTGAGAGCGATAGTGCACTTGGTTGATGTGAATTACCAGAATGATAGCTAGATAGGATACCTAGAGGTGGATTTGGGAATTTGAGTGTATCTGTATGTCGATGTTTATGTTTGTCCTTAATATCTGCTAATATCTTATACATCATATATAGCCTTTCCCTGAGCTAATTAGACTACTTCTTCCACTAGTCTAGCATGCTTGCCTACACCCACAAAGATGGCCACGTTCAATGAAAAATATGAAATTTGTGTAATGTGGGTTCTATCTTATGCTTGAGGCCAACACCAAGTGCATTTCTATACCAATAGCATTTTCATGAATTGGGCTGGGCGTGTGGAGCACTCTTTTAGTGTAAACAAATGTGTTATTTTTGTCTTTAAATATAAGAAACAGAAAAGGGGTTACATAGTACATTTATTTCTATTTTTTCCCCAAATTTTACTCTCACATTTAATAGGTAGATACAATTAAGTTTTACTAATTATAAGGTGGAAGTGTTAAACATTAACTTAGGGTACTTTAGAAAACTATTTTGAATTTTGGGCAAATTCAATGCTCCCAACTATATTTCTTAGTCTCTATGAATTAATTATTTGTATCTTATATTCTCTCCATTTCGATTTATAAGATACTTTTAACTATCACACATAGATCAAGAGTGATTATTAATAACTAAAAATTTTTCATCATTTTCTAAATTACCCCCATTCAATATAGTTGAGTTATAAATTAAACTCCCAAACATTAATTAAATTCCATCCTTTTTCATAGGTATTTTAGATAAAAAAAATTAAATACACTACATAATTTATAAAATATCTTATTTTATGAAATATTAATTTTTTTAAATGATACATTATACAGCACAATGGAGAGAGTATTTTGATATAGAGGGAGTATAATTTGAAATGGATGTTTGAAATTCTAGGCATTAATTCATAGCTTGTTGTGTAGCAAGAACCCTAGTACAAACTGACGGAGGACGAGGGAGAGAATGATGAAGGATGAAGGACAAGGGAATGATGATTATGGGTTGATAGATTTATGTTGCTGACACCGAGGGAGAGACTATGAAGGCTAGGGTTATGTTGGAAATCTGCTTCATATGTGCAGTCAATTTGGTGAAAAAAAAAGCGTTCCTTGGAATCTCAAAAATTCCTTCAGACCCACTTTGAAAGACTGGTTACCAAGTTTGATGGAAAATGTGGATTCCTAGAGAGTGTCATTCATGTGTATCAAACCTAGTAATCACAAAGTCACAGTAGGGTAGAGTAGTGGAGTTGGAAAAAAAAAATAAATTTGTCGTTTGCTCTCTCTTGATAATCGTGCTTTTCTTTCTCTGATGGCTCCGTTTGATGATGACCACCGGAAACAACCCCCTGATCCACCCTCTTACGATCTTGTCCTAGAAGGCCATGTGAAGAAAAAAAAGAAGGCCTTACCCTCATGCCCTGCGGGCCCGCTTATAGCAGAAGATACAGCCATGGATGACAAAATGGCGGAGAAGGAAGGAGAGTCGCTTAAGATCCATATGGAAGAGGAAGTTCAGACTTTATTGAAGCAGGTTGCCAGGGACGAACCTAAACAGATTTCATATAAGCAATCTTTGTTAGGTTTTAATGGTGTTGCCAATGGGGACACAGTAATGGAAATTGATGACCTTCTCAATGAAGATGATGATTTTCCAGGGATACTTCCCGAGCCTACTGAGGAAATAAAAAAGCTCATGGAGGTTTACCCGGTTATTCCTATTAATCAGGATGAATTTCGTGAATGGTGCAGACCATGGAATCATTCCTTAGTTGTCACTTTGCTGGGAAAAAGGCTGAATCTACAAATGATGAAGAACTCACTGTCCCGCATATGAGGTATATCAGATTTTGATCTAATTGATTTGCCCAACAATTATTTTCTAGTTCGGTTTAAAGATAAGGAAAGATGGCAAGCTCACTACAGAAAGGTGCTTTTCGATGGCCCTTGGATCATCATGCCTTCTAGTACAACGATGGACACCTTATTTTGACCCATTCCAAAACGCCTTTGGCCAGATCACTGTCTAGGTGAGAATTCCGCACATACCAATGCACTGTTACAATAGCCATTTTATATGGAGACTTGGGGATAGGATTGGCAGGACACTCAAGGTGGACATGTGCACCCTTACTGACTTGGTTAGTGATGATGCAGCTACAACACATGGACGTTTTGCCAGGATTTGTGTAGAGGTGGATTTACAGATGAAATTGGTCCCACGGATCATAGCAGCAAATGCAATCTTCAACGTTGAGTATGAAGGACTAAATCTAGTCTGTTTCACTTGTGGCAGATACGGGCATAGGAAGGAGAACTGTTCATGGAAATGCAGTCATGAAACGCAAGCACAGGAGAAATCCGCTAGAGATACTAATGGATCAACTTCAATGGAAATACCGGGGAAACAAATCCCGGCAGCCGGAGACGAATTTGGACCTTGGATGTTTGTTTCCCGGTCAAAGAAATCTCATATCCTAAGAAATAGTACAATTCAGAGTCAGAATAAAGGGCAGGGACATGGCCAAAAGTCTGTCAGAATGGAGGTGGGGCAGACGTCACAATCTAGGTTTGCAGTGATTGCAGACCTAGGGGATGAGGGTGGTATATCAGAAGGGACAATACTTACCCATGAAGAAGAAACAGGCGTGCGCAACACCTATGGAAAGAAAATTTCTTCTTTGTCACAAACTGAGAATCGTATAGCTATTAGTGCAAAGAAGACCTTGATGGGTAAGCATAGGAAAGAAAAGTCAAATTCTAGAGTTAAGGGAAAAGAGGATAAGAAGGCTTTGGGCTTAATGAACTCTAATAAGGCCCATCTGAGTGAAGGGCCTAGTGGTAGTCAAAAAAATGGACAAGATATGGTGGATCCACAAGGAAAACACAAAAAGCAAGGGACAAGAGTTCACACAATAGTAAGTGGGAGCTTAGCTCAATTAGGCCATTTAGATTTTAGGCCAAACACATCGACAGGCAAAGAGATTGCCCTCCCAGAGAACGGGAAAGGTAATCAGGACATGGGTCAAAGCTTGAATAAGGATAACCCACCCATTACTAATCATTCTTGGGTTAGTAAAACGGAGCACCCTTCAAAGCCCCCAGATATATGCCATCCAGAAACACATAATACTGGCCATGGCAACATTCCTGGGGATCATGATCTGGCTATAGTGCCGAGATTGGACCAAGGAGGAGTTCCATTAAATCCAAGGAGACGGTAAGTCTGGCTTTACTGCATCATGCTCATTTTTTTTTCTTTTATTATGAATATGTTAAACATTGCTTTTTGGAACTGCCGTGGGACTGGGGGCAAGGAGTTTTCCCATCATGGTCAAAGATGTTGTTCGGAAGCATGATATTGATGTTTTTTGCTTGATTGAAACTAGAACTAGTGGTCCTCGAGCTGATAAAATTGTTCGGCGTTTGGGTTTTTCAAATTGGCTCCGGTTGGAGGCAAGTGGCTATGTTGGTGGGAAATAGATTTTATGGAATGACACTTCAGTAAAGATTGAATACCTCTATTCAGATGTCCAACTGATCCATTGCAAAATCACCAATTTAAAGTCTCAGGATTCATTTTTTGCTTCTTTTGTCTATGGGGAACCCGCTCATAATAAAAGGAAACTACTCTGAGACTCAATTTTGGAAATATGGGAAATCACTGAGGATGCCTGGATTATCGTTGGGGATTTCAATGCTTACAGGTCTTTCGAAGATAAAATAGGGGGTGCGGCCCCCAACTGGGCTTCTATCAAGGCTTTTAATGAATGTGTAAATAGTGCTAAGTTAATGGATCTTGTGGTAGCGGGGGACAAATTCACATCAGAAAAAGACCGAGTAAAAGAACGACTTGATTGGGTTCTATGCAATACTAAATGGGAAGAGAACCATCAAAATGCCAAAGTTCACAATCTTCTCAAGTATAAGTCTGACCATCGTCTAATCCTTATCACTGATAGTTGGAACAGACCTTCCAGGCCTCGAGAGAGAAGTTTCAAGTACCAAGCATCTTGGTACCTGGAAGAAGATTTCAGGGATATCATCACCAATGCCTGGGAGAATAAGAATTGGCTTGAAGGGATGCAAAACTTTTCCACCATGGCCTCCTCCTGGAACTATATTAAAGTGGGAAGTATCCCCAAAAAAAGAAGACAGATCATTAAGAGGCTTGAAGGGATTGATAAAGTTAGAAGTGAAAAGGATCGAAATGGGCTCCACAAAATTGAAAAGTCTTTATGGCAGGAATACTTTAAACTCTCTGCTCAAGAGGAACTTATTTGGTTCCAAAAGGCACATTGTAAGTGGTTAAAATGGGGGGACAAAAATACAAAGTTCTTCCATACATCAACCAAGATTAAAAGAAAGAGAAGTTATATTGATGCCCTACAGAATGATCATGGAGAATGGACTCATGACGAGGATGAACTCAAATCTCTGGCCTGCAACTATTTTGAGAATTTGTTTACTGTAGACCACAAATTGGACGACCATCAACCTCTCCTGGCAAAGTTTCCTAGCCTTGGTGAAGTAGATTTAAGAGAGATTCAGGCTCCAATCACAAATCTGGATATCAAGAATGCAGTTTTCTCTATGGGGTCCTTTAAAGCCCCAGGCCGTGATAGTTTACAAGCACATTTCTTTCAAACACAATGGGAAATTGTGGGAGACAGATTTGTAACCTCATCCATAAAATTTTCCAAGACCCCAGGAAAGTGCAACATATTAATCAAACGAATATTGTTCTCTTACCAAAGGTGGATCACCCCTCATCCCTCAAGGAGTTTCATCCGATCTCTCTTTGCAATGTTAGTTTCAAGATTGTTACGAAAGTCTTAGAAAATAGATTGAAGAAGCACATGAATCACCTCATCAATCAACATCAATGTAGCTTCATTGTTGGAAGACAAAGCTGTGACAATATCATTCTTGCGCAGGAGGCCATTCACACTATGAGGACAAAGAAGGGTCAGAAGGGGTACATTGCCATTAAAGTTGACCTAGAGAAAGCATACGATTGGCTCATATGGGACTTTATTGAGGATACACTTAGGTGCTTGGAACTAGATGACCCCTTCATTCAACTTATCATGTCCTGTATCAAAACCGTTTCCATGAGGGTGCTATGGAATGGGGAGGAAACTCGACCCTTCCAACCATCTAGGGGAATTAGACAAGGAGACCCCCTCAGCCCTTATATCTTTGTTTTATGCATGGAAAGACTGGGGCATCTTATTGAAGAAAAATGTAGGGCTAAGAGATGAAAGCCCCTTATGTTTACCAAACTTGGACCGGCATTATCACACTTATTTTTTGCGGATGATCTTATTCTCTTTTTTGAGGCTTCTTTGAATCAAGTGGAGGAGGCGAAAAAGGTTCTGGAAAGGTTCTGTAAGGTCTCAGGACATAAAGTTAACAGTTCCAAGACAAAAGTCTTTTGTTCTGCAAATGTCCATTTTAATAGGGCTCTTGAAATCAGCCAAATTCTAGGAGTTGGGCTTACTGGTGATTTGGGGAAGTACCTTGGTGTCCCGATTTTACATAAGAGAATCACAAAAGCTACTTTCCACCCTATTATCGTGAAAGTCCAGAAAAAACTCTCTAGCTGGAAAAATAAATACCTTAACTTGGTTGGGTGAACTGTTCTCATAAAAGCTGTCATTTCAGCTTTGCCCTGCTATGCCATGCAATCGATGCTCCTTTCGAAAGGCGTCCTTGAAGAAATAGAAAAATGTAGCTGAAGCTTTTTGTGGAGCCAAGACCAGGGAGTTAAGAAAATGCATCTTGTCTCTTGGGATAAAGTTACTCTTAGTAAGCAAAAAGGAGGTCTGGGCATTAAAAAACTTAAACATCAAAACATGGCTTTCATTATGAAACTGTGTTGGGGCTTGTTAGAGAAACCACACGCTTTGTGGGTTCAATGCCTTAAAGCAAAATACAGATGTGGTAATGATACTATGCCAGTTATTAGGAGGAAAAAATCTGAGTCTTATATGTAGGGAAGTATTGTAAAAGTTTGGGACCTTTTTATCAAGGGGGTTGGAATGGAGATCAATGATGGGAGAGGAACAAAATTTTGGTGGGACCTCTGGTCTCCACTGGAAGCCCCACTTATTTCCTATGCCTTTCCAAACTCACAACCTTTTGATTCAAATGCCTCTGTAAGTGACTTTGTACTGACTGCTGGGATTTGGGATAGACAATACCTGAACCAAATTCTCCGATCATGGGTGGTTGCTAAAATTACCAAGATGAAACCTCCCTCAGGGAATGATGATGATGTGTTATGCTGGAGACACTCCTCAGATGGGAGGTTCTCAGTAAAATCTGCATACGATTTCACTGTAAATAATGAGGATGCTGCTTTTAATCCTATGTGGAGGAAAATATGGAGATGGCCTGTGGTAGAGAAAGTTAAATATTTCTTTTGGCAAGTACTTCATGAGAGGCTCTCGACAAACCACTTTCGAGCAAAAAGAGGGCTCACACAGAATGATAATTGTCCCTGTGAGTGTCAAAGAGAGGAAACTGTTTTACATATTATTCATGATTGTGAGGTTGCGAGAGAGGTGTGGAATTATTTTATTAACCCTTCTTGCTCTACTTGTTTCTTTAATTGTGATTTGCAAGATTGGCTATTTTGGAACACCAAGCATTGTGCAAGCAAACAAGAATATAAGAGGTGGCCCTGGTTAAGGTGTTCGCTTATGTGTGCTGGATTCTCTGGACTTCCAGGTGTAATGGTGTGTTCCAAGGGAAGAGATTGAATGCTCACACCATTAAACAAGCTTGTACTTTCAGACTTTTTGAAGATACATCCACTGGTGACTACAACAACAAAATTTTCAAATGCTCAAATATCACTCCACTCTTCTGGACTCCCCCCCCCACAAGGATACTTAAGAATGGATGTCGATAGCTCTTTAGATATTAGTATGCATGCTTCTTGTGGTGGCTTAGTGAGGAATGCTCAAGGTAATTGGATCCTCGGGTTCAAGCAGAAGTTAGGATATGTTCCAAACACAGTAGCTGAGATAGCGGCGATCAAAACCGGACTACAAGTCTGTAAAGATAAGGGTATTACTGAACTCAAGATCCATTCAGATTCTTTGGAGGCCATCAAACTTATTTGGAGAGATGGCAACCCAGATCACCCCTTTTGGGACGAAATCCAACTTACCAGAGAACTCTTGATTGAAAACTGGGATATTGAACTAGTTTACTCTCCCAAAGAAGCTACTCTTTATGCTGATCACCTTGCCAAAGAAGGCCACAACATGGAAGCGGACATGATGCTGTTGCAGGATCCTCCTGCTAGCTGCCAAGAACTCCTAGAGAATGATATTAGGCTCTATGAAAATTATTTCCTGTAGCCTGCTGGCTTTCTTCTAGTTGTATTGTTGTTTCAAGCTATGCTTGCCTTTTTATTAAAAAAAAAAAAAACCTAGTAATCACAACAATTCCTTCTCTTCCCCTTTTCCTTTTCAAAGCTTAAATTCACCTTCTTTCCCTTTTCCTTACCAAAGCTTAAATTTATTTGTACCAAATAGGCCCTATAACCACACTCAGATCTCGATGAATTCAATTAGGGTCCGTTAGATTCAATTATGGGAGAGTTAGGTAGTGTGATGCAATGTAATGGGATATAATAAAATATGGTCGTTAATATAAGACCATTTTAATCAAATCATGTTGATTAAGAATTAAAACTAAAATTAATTAACTACCTTGATTTTTCCAAAAATTTCAATATTTTTTTAAGACTACCATTATTTAATCTTTCTCTCTTTCCTTTTGGATACATTAAATAGGGGTATTTTTCTGGAAATATACAATAAATGCATATTGTAAAGGATCTTATATTTAATATTAGGATATAAAAAATAAATTTTTTTTATATTTAATTAAATAAAAATAAAAGTGAAATTGATAAAAATATTCTCATCAACTATTTTGTTTCTCGTTCACCCCTCCTTCCCCTTCTTCCTCCGGCAACACATCTTTAAATTTTTTTATAGATAAGAAATTTTATTAAAAAATTATATCTTTAAATTTTATATTTAATTTAATATGATAAGTATGTAATATATACAAATATATATTTGTGTATTTACATTATTATGTAAGTATAAAAATATTAAAAAGGGCCAAACTATAAATATATGTATATTTGAAATAATTATATAAAAAAATTAAACAAAATATATTAAATGGGGGAGGGGGTGAGGGGGCCACAGCCCCCCAAAGTCAACGTGTGTCCGCCCCTGAATGAGAGCTTGAAGCATCCTCCCTTGCAGATCTGAGGTGGGGGAATGACAGAAATGGTAAGAGAGGACGAGGAGATGAAGGCTCGACGAAAATGGATTGGTAGGGTCGGAAGATGGGGACTCGACAATAGTAGATGCATGGAGATGATGGCGGTGATTATGAGGACTTGACAGAAGATGGTGAGGAGACGATGGCGTCAGTGATAGTCACAAGTGGAAGATAGTCAAGGAGGTAGTTGCTGGCAATTATGGTCCGAGTCGTCGATGGAGGTGGAGATGAAGTGGGAAGGTTAGTGGAGATGAAGTAGGGTCCGTGGAGATGGAGATGTGGGAAGGATGCGTCATTGTTATTTTTTTCAAGCATAGTTTAGACTTTTTATTAGGATTACATCTTGGAGATTGCATGGAAAATGGAAAAATGCGAATGGAAGAGATTAGAGGTAATCAACATTACATATATAATTATCATCACTGGTGATATGTCTAATCAAATTGTTCAAATCAAATAATGTGAAGCTTATTACTGGGGGGTTGGTAATCTAAGTAAATTGCCCTTACGATCAATATATGCCGGAGAAAGCCAATCCGATGAAACTTAAATTTAATTAATATGTGTAGCTTTTTTTTTTTGTTTGGGTTGAACATCAATATTTTCTGTTTAATTATTAATTCTGGTGCAAGTGCAAACAAAGAAGGACTTGGATTGAATTGGGTGTTTATCACTGTGAAGACAACCTAACGCTCATCATTCTGAGAATAATGAATCATTTAGTTTTAATTTAAATAATCTAGATTTATAATTTTTTATTTTAATTTTTTATAATAACAAAAAATAATTAAATTTAGAGCATCTAAATTAATCTGGACGGTCCTCTTATCATGCAAGCGATGAGCACTCAGTCAATCTCCAGCAAACAATGGGGCATGGAAAAAGGTTAAACTTGAACAGCTGTAGAATTATTCGAATTAATGAACGAACTGTTTTATTTAAAATTAAAATTTTATTAGTTGTACTGGGAAAAGGTTGGTTTTAAAGATGAGGGGGTGTGTGGTGTGAATCGAAGTGGGTAAGAGACAGAGTTGTGTCCTAATATCAGTGTCACCTCGTTTCATTAAATACGGATGCAGGTAATCAATGGAGAAAAGCGACCATATAATGTATATGGCGACAAGAGAGTACGTTTCATTCATGTCATGGCCATGGATGCGAGGTCAAATTGAAATTAGCGATCTGCCGGGTTCATGCGTTTTTGGTTCATGAAAATATTAATTACTTCCACTTGTACTTAATATAAGATCATTTTAACCAAATTATATAAATTAAAAAAAAAGTTAAAATTAATTAATTATCTCAATTATTTTAAAAATCTCAATATTTTTTTCAAAGTACCCTTATTTAATCTCTCTCTTTTTCTCTTTGGATATATTAAATATGGGCATTTTTTAGAAATATATAATAAATACCACCTCGTATATTATAAAGGGTCTTATATTTAGGATCAAGCCAAAATGTTCTATATATAGGATCGGAAGGAGTACTATATATAAGATTAAAAAAGAGAACTAAAACTAATTAATGGTCTCGATTTTTTTAAAAATTTCAGTATTTTTTTAAAATTATTCTTATTTAATCTCTCTCTTTTTCTCTTTAAATACATTAAATAGAAATATTTTTTTGGAAATACATAATAAATATCACCTCGTATATTGTAAAAGATCTTATATTTAGGATCAGGACAAAAAATTTTATATATAGGACCGGAGGGAGTAATTAATCACTTGTGCCAAGGGGAATGGAATTCCCACATAAGCATGTTTGGTACTCTTATTATCTAAAATATGACCCATATTTAGTTAATTATTATATAAAAATTAAAAACAAAGTTTTACTCATTAAATATAAAAAAATAATATTAGTTTTAATAGTATTCCTATTTAATATATTATATTTTAAATTAATTATTTTTTATATTTAATTACAAATAAAAGTAAAATAGGAAAAAATACTTAATATTTTAAAAATTATTAAATAGGACATATATTTTAGGTCAAAATAAAATTTTAAAATATGACTTATATTTTGGACTCAAGGAATAGGTTGCAATAGATAATAACTCCTTTCACACCGTAAAATATTACTCTCTTCGATTTAAAATATAAGCTCTATTTTAAAAGTTTTCTTTATCCAAAATATAAGTCTCATTTTAAAATTTTTATAACACTAAATGTTTTTTTCCCTATTTTACTCTTTTTTTGATACATTTCCCTATTTTTATCTTATTTATAATTAAATATATAAGAGAGATAACATATTTTAAATACAATATATTAAATAAAAATACTATTAGAAAATATTTTTTTTTGACAAATTTAAGAAGCAAAACAACATTTCTTGATTCCTATACAGTAAATCAAATAAGATTTATATTTTGGATTGAATAAAGTACAACATTATTACCCTTTCATTAACAAATTAAGAATATATTTACAATTTTCTTCAAAATCATACTGTTTGTTTTAATAGCAATTTAAAAATGTTTTTACAAATTCAATAAATGGAAATTGAATATTTGCTGCATGTTAATTGAGTAGATAAAACAATTTTTTTAATGATTAAAAATTGATAACATATATATATAGTAGGAATATTACTGCTTAACTGAATACAAATATTCATTTCTTTTTGTAACATACTCTTCTGATTCAACAAAATTTTATTATAATTTCCTTTTCTCATTCTCAATACAAGTATCCTACGGACCAAGCTGATCTTTTGGGAATTCTTTAATTAGCATAAACGATACATAAAGTAAAGTTATTTACCTCCAGTCCTATATATAGAATCTTTTATCTTGATCCTAAATATAAGATTTTTTACAATATATGAGGTAGTATTTATTATACATTTTCAGGAAAATATCCCTATTTAATGTATTCAAAGAGAAAGAGAGAAAAATTAAATGAGGATAATTTTAGAAAAATATTAAAATTTTGAAAGAAATTGAGATAGTTAATTAGTTTTAATTATAATTCTTAAAAATTATAATTAAAATTATCTTATATTAAAGACTAAAAAAATTATTATACACGGAAGAGTTATCTTATTTAGTCATGATTAGCTCTTTAATATTAGAATGTTTTAAATTTAAACTCTACTAAGATTTTTGGTAAAAAAAAAAACTCTACTAAGATCCTATTTTATTTTTGACACTTGAGCGAGACCCACATGGAATAACTCTAATCAATCTTAATGGAGACGACAGTATAAAATTTATCTTTGATGAAAAAAAACTGAAGACCCATATTATTAAGTAATATGTCTCTCCAGCAGCATGGTGTGCCCCTTGCCTCTTCGTCTTGGGGGGCTGCGGCGCATATAACGAAGTAGCTGTGCTTCCAAATTAGGGGCACAAACCTTTTTCGTTTTTAATTATTTAATCTATAACCTTTTTTCATGTTTTTGGGAAAAAGATAATTAAGAATATGGAATAAAAAATATTTCTAAATTAAAATTTTTCAACGTAGAAAAAATTGGACCGGACTAGCCAGTTTGACTGGTGCGATTTATTATCAGTATCAGGTTTGGTCTAGTTATAGATCTCGACCTCATTTTTTTAGAACCAGAGGAAAACTAGTCAAATTGATGCTAAATCGGTCAAATCAGCTTATTTTTTAATTATTTTTTTTAATTTTTAATTACTTTTAAAATTTTTAATTTTTTAAAAATAAAATAATATTATTTTTAGTACTAAATAGTATTAATTTTTGTATAAATTTTTTTATTTCTATATTATAATATTGTATAAGCATTATTATAATACATAACTATTTATAATAATAAATTTGCTCAACAAATAATATAAAAAAATATTAATTGACTATTTTGAATTCAAAATATATTTACAAATAAATATTAATTTATTTAGATTTTAATATTAGATTGTGAAATTTATTAATAATATTTTTTTATTTTCTATATAATATATAAAATTAAAAAATTATTAAATTTATTATCACCAATTTAACTTTAATTGAATCATAATTAAATTATTAAATTTTGAATCAATATCTTAACCGATTGAATGTGCAGTCCAATATTTTTGACTCTTGAAATTTCTTGGAATTTTTAGTATCTAAAAATTCAATTTATGATTTTAAAATAGGATTGTAATTAAAAAATATCTGTACATTGGAATCCCCATTTGTCTAATCAGCCAAAAAAGTGAACAGCGAGAGGACAGTAATGGTAAAAGCTTTGAAATTGAAGTTGATGACTGTTGTGATAGAAGGCGAAGCAGAAGCAGCCATGGTGATGGAGGAAGCAAAGAAAGCTGGATAGTTACCACTTCCTTTCTCATCCAAGACAGTACAATCCCCTCTACTGAAGGATTCAGGCTTTTTCTGACACAGTCACCTCTTAAATTTCACGTGATGAGTTTTGTTATTGTGGCACTCCCTCCGCCCCAGTCAGTTGCTGGAACAATTTTAGCCTTGTAAGGACTTGTGTAGAAATAGAACTACCTCTGTTCCTTTTTTAATTTGTGTTTTGAGGTTTTAGTATAAATATTAACAAATATAATTAATGTAATAATTTTTTTAATATGCCTTTTATTAAATAAATAGAAAAAAACGAGCTGTTAATATCATATTTGACTTTTAATATTATCTTAAAATTTAAAAATAATATGGATATAGAAATAAAATTTTTTAAAAGTGATAAATAGAAGAAAATAGATGGAGTATTAATTATTTTATTTTAAAAATGTTATTCTTAAAAATTATTTTATAGAGTACTAATTACTTGATAGAATATTATTCTACTATGTTTTTTAGGCCTATAATATTTATTAGGGATAGAAATAAAAAATACTCCATTTGATTCTTAATATAAGACAATTTTAACCGAATTACGTGAATTAAAAAGGAGAGTTAAAACTAATTAAATACCTTGATTTCTCTGAAAATCCTAATAATTTTTTAAAACTACCCTTATTTATTCTCTTTCTTTTTCTCTTTGAATATATTAAATAGGGACATTTTTTAAAAATGTATAATAAATATCACATTATATATTGTAAAAGGTTTTATATTCAAGATAAAGATAAAATATCCTATATATAGGACTGGAGGGAGTATAACAGATTTTAAATAATTTTACTGATACCATAAACTTTTATTGGTTTTGGTGGATAGGTAATTAAGGGTGACTCATGTGAAGAGGGATAAGTATAAAGTGACATGAGTGATGAACGAGACGAGACACCGAAGAGTTGGAAGTTGGGGCAGACCGTGACTGTGAGCATGTAAATTGGAGCTTAGCTAGGGATTCCCCTTGGGAGTGTGGGGGTGGTGGGGCGATGCACAGTTCAACTTCAACCCTTTCCCTTGTCTTTTTCCCCTCTCACACTCTTTTTAATTTTTATATCAAAACAAACCCGGGGAGCCTCCATTGTTCATACCATCCAAATTTGGAAATCAATGATCACATCAGCCCATACCAAGGATAACTGATGCCATCAAACTGATCAAATACCTTTTAACTTCAAATAGAAACAACATACACACACACATATATATAGACATATGTTACAAGAGCTTCATTTCAATTGAGAAATATTACCCGGCTCGAATCCAAAATCCAATCTTCATCCTTGTGCACTCACAAAAAGAAATTTAAAATTTTTTGTAATCATATGAAGTTTTAAAAGTGCAGTGCTTATTTGGATTGGTTTTTCCACCATTGATTACGAGGATAAGTGATTATATTAAAGTAATGTATATTTGGATGTTTTTAGTTTAAAAATGATTTTGAAAAAATAAATGTGTTTGCATTTTGGGAGTTTAAATGATTATTAAATGAATAATAAGAAGGAAAAGTGAAATAAATTATTATGACAGAAAAATGATTATTATAAATAGAAAAAATTAGTTTCTCCTTTAATAAGATATAATTGCCTATTGAAAAGAGTGGTGTGTTTGACAACTTTATAAAATAAATAATTATTTTGCAAATACACAAAAGTTAGGGATTCAATTTGTACCCTTTTACGTATTGGCCAAAAATAAAACAATTGTGTCATTTTATATGTGAAGCATATTTAGTTAAGAGGGGTTTATTTTTTACCGTCATTATACCTATCAAAATAAGTTCCCACGGTCAACAAGAGATACTCATATTATTTTTTTCATTTTACTCTGATATAAAAAAATATAAATGCGTAAAGTATAACTTTTTTTGGTGAATGCGAAAATTATACTTAGTTACACTATTCTTACATATATATTTTTTATTTTTTATATCCAACTTAATAAAATTTAAACATTAAATTAATAAGTAAACTTTTAAAAAGTTTTAAATGTGATGAAGATATATCTAATTACGATTAAAATAAACAAGAAAAAGAAACCTCTTTTATATCAATTTGAGAACTAATGGCCCTTTTGGTTGGTTTATATAGTTGGCTTATGTGAAGTGATCAACTTCACATCACCTTAGTTTATGTGTTTGGTTCACCTTTTACCTCTTTCAGCTGTAAACTCCATCCTCTCAATTGCTGTAATTGTTTTCACACTCAAGGCCTGTTTGATTTAATTACAAGAAGGTTAGATAGTGTGATGTAATGAGATGTGATATAATGTAATGTGATAATAATTACATGTATGTTTGTTTAATAGGATATAAAGAATGATGTAATAATATTTATCTTTTAATATTAAAAATAAAACAAAAGTGAAAATACAATTTTGCCCCTAGCCCTCCAAAACACTATCCACCCTTCCCAAAGTTCTTCTTCCCGATGGCCATCTTCTCCAGTAGCATATCAAAAAAGAAGGAGCATCAAACTAGCATCCAATCGAAATCAAAAAACACTTAAACAAAAATATGTCGAATCTAGAGTTAACTTCTTTGCACAGATAAACAATGTTGAATTTGAACTCTGAAGGAAGACATGAGCATCTGAAGGAAGGGGTCAGCAAAGATGATGTCGGATCTAAACTTGTGAAGGAAGACGATGCTGGATCTAAACTGGCGAAATGGGGAGGATAATGAGAATCTAAAGCCAACATCTGCTCCTCATCATTGGATTAGCTTCGTTGCCGTCATATCTACTCTGGTGGGGGGTCACCATTAGAAGAATGAGGAAGGTGGTGGTAGGGGAGATGGCCTCAATGGAAGAGGATGGAGAAACTGAGACTTGGACGCTGAGATCTGGTGGTCGAAGAAGTAAAGACGATGATAAGGAAGAGGTTGAGATGATGTCGTGCAGACAAGGGAGGAGATTGGTGGTGCCAAGGTCAAGTATGAAGAAAGCAAATAGAAAGAAAGAGGAAGGGTTGTAAATTTGAGTTCTATGAAGGGTATTATAGTCTTTTGATTTCGATTATGGAGGTGTGGTCCCCATTACATAGATTTTTGGAGGGAAAAGAGATTACCTGATCTCATTCACTTATGTAATGCCCATTACATGTCTTTTGGCCAACCAAACGACCAAACTTAGATAATGTGAAGACCATTACCTTCACATGGGGAGTGGTGTAAATGAACCAAACAAGTTTTGAAAATGCTATGTAAAGTTGTAAAGTTGATTATCGGACCCCATTCTAAAAAATACCCTTCCATTGTCATCTTCCTTCTGCCATCCTTCACCACCACCTTCCTTATTCTTCCACTGACGACCCACCGGCACCTTCCTCTTCCAATGGCGACCCACTTGCACCTTCACGGAGACACCTAGAGCCATCTCTTCTTCCAACGTCGACAAGCGTATCTTGCAAGATGGGAACAACACCACTAAGGATAGTGATTTTGTGAAGGCTTCCAACAACTGCACTGGAACCTTATGCCTTCGATCTGGACGAAACTTGCCTCTAAAGGTCCCACAGAAGCAGATCTGAGCCTCATGAACCATTCCTGCAAACAAAGAAGGGTATCTGATCAATCCCATCATCTTTGTCCTCCCGACATTGCTGTGATCTAAGCCTTTACTACAACCTTCTATGCTTTTTTTTTTTGTTTAATGGCTTGTCTATTGTTGAGAGAAGAGATGTTGACAGAGGGATTGGTGGCAGGAATAGTAGTGGTGGCTCAAAAATGGTAGTGGTGGCCAGCAAAGATGGAAGAAGAAAGAAGAAGGAGGTTCTTGTTTTTTTTTTTTTAATTCCAAGAGCATTTTAATCCTTTTTCATTTATTTATATTTAAATGAATATAAAAATAAATTTATTTATTAGTTCTCAATATTATACCAAATAAAATTACATATAATCATAATCTCAATGATGCTTCACATCAGATTACTTATCTCCCATCCCAATATAATTGCACCAAAGGGGGGAGTGCCACCATGGCATCTGGAGCAATAGCTCCCTTACTGACTTCAACAAAAAATATAATTACCTTGCGCCCTTTTCTTCTCTCAGAGGAGACCTCTTCCTCGTCACCAAATTTAAAACTCATTTCCCCCCATTTCTTCCGCGGTTCATGCTGTCCTTTCCGACATAACATTTCATTAAAAACATAGAGTAAAATGTGACCAACCAGGTTTGCATGAATAATTGAGATTCTCAGTTTCTTAAATAATTGGGTAAAAGTTTGATTCCCACCCTTTCTATATAGAATAAATTTAACTGGAAAAAATTATCATTTACTCTTAATGCCTCAGAGAGGTTAAGCCTTGCCCTAATAGAGATACTTGGATCAACAACAAAATGAAAAATATAAAATATGGTATATCACTTACCAACTAAAAATTGAACATACATTAACCATAATGATTAATCCACACCTTTCGTTTGTACTTTTATACATATGCTTCATTTACAAATATGAAAATTCTTGAGTTGGATTCATTATCATTTTTTTTTTGTAAGTATCAAAGATATCTCTCAACCGACAACCAAATACTAATATTTTCGAGAATCCATTGCCATTTTTATTTGGGTCGAAACTGCATGTAGCTGATTTAAATGTCATACAATTTGGGCTGGATTCTGGGAACAAAATGGTCTTTTTGGGCGGTAATGGTGTAGGCCCTTAAAATATTGGGCCTTATACCCAAAGAAATATTATTGCGAAGATGTTTATCAAGAACAGGTGGGCTGGAGGATACGTCTTATACTTTTATTTCATTGTCGCCATCAGCCCGCGACAGAATAGGAACATCGGATCGAAGGGGGAAAAATCACCGAACGCAAAGAATAAAAAAATCCAAATACTAGAAATATCTCGCATGATATCTTTCTCCCTTCCCTTACCTCGCTGATCCATCATTGGTGCTGGTAAATGTTTATATTTTTGGATTCCTTCAAACAATTTCCTTTGTTATCTGTTTTATTTTCATATGCAGCATTCGTGAGTGTGCCTTCATGTCTCCTTTTCTTTTCTTTTTGTTTTTTTGGTGGTTTTGTTTATATTCTGAATGACGGGAAACTTTTGAATTGCTTCGAGAATGGTTCCGCGTGACAATTTCTTTGTAATTTGTTTATTGTTGCTCCTTGAAACTGCATATCTCTGCTCTATCAAGTTGTAGGCTTCGGTACGATTGGATCGCAGCCTCTCAATTTTACTCCAGATATTACCGAATTTCTCTTGGAGGTGATGAAAATCTTTCGTATTTCTTTTGAAATTCGAACTTTTATATATGTTGTTCGTCTTTGGGTATTATTTATTTTCTTCATGGCTCAACCGTCAATAAGATGGTTAATTCTTGAAGAAGAAGAAAATCGATCTGCTCTTAATGGTTCGTTAACGCCAGTCCTTCCTCCTTTTTCTTCCCTTAAACTTTCCGTCAGATCAACAGTTTGATTGAATACGTTTATATTTTCAGCAAATACAAGACCACTAGAGCATTTTCTGCAATTTGACCCAAAAAAATTTTGTTAAATTTAAATGACCGTCAAACGACTAAATCTTATTGTAACTCCTTGAATGTTTCTATCCCTATAAATTCTTTCCACTTTGATAAAAAGTTGATGTAATCATCTGTTATTCCTGTTATTGATGTGAAAGTTCTTATACTGGCCGTTTCAATTAAATCACTTCAGGTGGTTAAGGCCTTGTTGCAAAGAAGATTTCTTGATGGATAGCTTACCAGAACATCTGGTTTGGGAGATATTGACTAGGATAAAGAAAACCAAAGACCGAAACTCTGTGTCACTAACATGTAAACGCCTTCGTCACTTAGATAATGCACAAAGGTATTCTCTAAAGGTTGGATGTGGAATGGATCCTGCGAATGATGCCTTGACTTCCTTATGCAATAGGTTTATGAGCTTGTCAAAAGTAGAGATTACATATTCTGGTTGGATGTCTAAGCTAGGAAAACAATTGGATGACCAAGGGCTTCTCATTCTAGCATATCACTGCCCTTCTCTGTCTGATCTAACCTTGAGCTACTGCACATTCATCACCGATGTAGGTCTGCGCTACTTGGCTTCTTGTTCCAAACTGTCATCTTTGAGGTTAAATTTTACACCTAGAATCACTGGCTGTGGTATACTGTCTCTTGTCGTGGGTTGCAAGCACCTCTCTAGGCTTCACCTCATCAGATGCCTCAATGTCAGCAGTGTTGAGTGGCTTGAATATCTTGGCAAGCTTGAAACTCTTGAGGTTCTCACGATTAAAAATTGCAGGGCAATTGGTGAGGGTGATTTAATAAAGCTTGGTCCTGGCTGGCAAAAGCTTAATCGGTTACAATTTGAAGTGGATGCTAATTACCGATATATGAAGGTTTATGATCGATTATCTGTGGATAGGTGGCAACAGCAGTCTTTTCCGTGTGAAAATATGCTGGAGTTGAGCCTTGTAAATTGCATCATCAGCCCTGGGAGAGGGCTTGCTTGTGTGTTGGGGAAGTGCAGGAACTTGGAAAAAATTCACTTAGACATGTGTTTTGGGGTAAGGGACTGTGACATTATTTCCTTATCAGAAAGTTCAAGCAACTTGAAGTCAATTTCCTTCAGAGTTCCATCCGATTTTGCCTTACCCTCCTTGGTTAACAACCCGTTGAGATTAACTGATGAGAGTCTGAAAGCCATAGGTCAAAACTGCTTGAAGCTCGAATCAGTCAGGATCTCTTTCTCTGATAGGGAGTTCCCCTCATCTACTTCATTTAGCTTAAATGGAATACTTTGTTTAATGCGTAAGTGCCAGGTTCGTGAGCTTGCTCTTGACCATGTATATTCCTTCAACGACGTGGGAATGGAAGCTCTTTGCACAGCAGAATATCTTGAATCCTTGAAACTTGTGAGATGCCAGGAAATTAGTGATGAAGGGCTGCAGCTTGTGAGCCAGTTTCCAAGATTGCGCATTTTACATTTGAGCAAGTGTTTTGGAATTTCTGATGAAGGGTTGAAGCCACTTGTTGGATCATTCAAACTGGATTTCTTAGCTGTGGAAGATTGTCCTCAGATTTCTGAAAGGGCTGTTCAAGGAGCGGCAAAATCTGTGTGTTTAAGGCAAGACTTATCTTGGATGTACTGAATTTGCTGGTTTTTGTGACCATTTTTATATCCAGACCGCTTCTCATTGCATCTGTTGTTTGTGTATATGATAATGCTTCTCGTTTATTATTTATTTCCAATGTGTGATTCGTTCAACCCTCATTCAGTGTATGAAATATTATGATTATGTGATTCATGTTTTCCAGCCAAGTGTTTTGGTTCATATTTAATCTGCTTTTGAACTTTTAAGTTGAAACGTTGAATCATTAAATAAATAAAGATGGATGCAGCATTGGCAACGGCTGAAACTCGGGGTTGTCAAGGCTTTCCTAAGGGAAGTATTTGTTGAATTCCCGTATACTCATTGATTCAGATATTGACTGATAAGTAATTATCGTTTAGAATTTAAGATTCAGCACAATCAAAATCTCAAATTAGTTATGCGGCTTTCACCGAAAAACAAATAAAGTCATGTGGCAGAAATTTCTATCAAGTATTTAAAAGTACTCCAAGAATTTTGAGAGTGAATTCTTTTTAGAAGAATATAAACAGCTAGGACGTGTTTTAATATAAGGGGTAAATTTAAAAATAAATTTTATGTTGTTACTATCTGGTTCTTGAACTTTGCGTAATTCTGTAATTGTTTTTATAAACCGTTTCTTAGCTTAAAAAAGTCCCACAAAATCCTTTGCAGTCTCTCTCTGTAGGTGGGGCTTTTATCTGCGTGATCCATACATACAGGGACAGAGATAAATTCTGTCACTTGAAGTAACACTGCATTCCAGTCTTGCAGATGATGTTAGATTTTATAGTCTGATGTCATCATTCGAAACTTTGAAGTTAGTTTGGGCTCTCCTCAAAAGCTTAAAAGAAATGGAGGCCCAGTTAATTTTGCGTGGAAACCCAAATTATTTATCCGATGAATAGATGGGGAAAGAAATTAAATGTGGTGAAATGGGGAAGGAGAGAACAATGTGGAGACCAAGTGATAAAAGAGAAGAAATGCTTTCCTTTGACCACCAATCATGTCTGCCTTTGGAGGTACTCAACTCAATTCAACTCTCCCATGTATCTCTCTCCCCTCCGTAACCATCGGAGATTGCCATTTTCATGAAAAGCAAACGTTTGATCTGCAAGAATATTCAAAAGTGGCTCCAAAACAGAACCCACAAAAAGGTTGCATTATTTATGTTTTGTTTGTAGACACACTTCAGTTCCCAGGAAACGAAACTTTGCACGAATATGCACATCACTAAAGTACAAAAATGATAAAGATATCATTATCACACGCCTTCTTTGGGATTCTAAGGCAAAGAGCAAGCCCTACTGTACCTACTTCTCTCCATGCAAGGCCCAGTCTCTTGGTCCAAAGAGTGAGACTAAGAGCACTGTGCAAAACACTAAAGAGCACTGTGCAAAACACTAAATCCTTCGCGTGCTTCATCACCTTCTCTTTCTCCTAAATGCCTCAAAATATTAACCCTAACCTCGATCCCTCCATCTTACTAACTTATCTCTCTCTCTCTCTCTCTCTGTCTCTTTCTTGGTGTTATATAGACCAACATTCTTTGTGGTTTTTACCGAATGTTTCTTTAAATATCAAAATATGAGGTAGATCGAGACCACTTCGAAGCCATCTTGGAAACTATGCACAGTACTGGCTAGCTAAGTGCATGTGTGTATGTGTGTGAGAGAGACGAGGCTCTTTTATTTTGGCTTCTTTTGCATGGACGCTCGAGAAAGCCAAATTTTTATAAAGATTGACTTCCAAAAGTTTCAACTACGGACAAAATGAGGTAGATCGCTGTAGATCTTTCCCTCATGCCACCCAACTTAATTATAATCACAAAATAATATTAATAAACAAACTCATACTCATGGAATGCTTTCTATAATTTGCTCTCTGTTATGTGCGTTTGCGCCTTTAATTTGTTTGTACCATGTACAAGGAAACAGAGTTTTTTTTTAAAAAAAAAACAAAGAAACAGAAACTGATACTCTTTCTCGAGCAAGATAGACCAAACAAGGTACCTTGTTTTGCATGCATTTTATAATTCCCAAGCTCGCTTTCCAAGTTTCCTCACGTGTTCATCACGTGTTACTTACATGCATGTAATAAGGGGGAAACCTTATTCTTGTAACTCTACTACGAGTTCTAATCAAGGGCAAGCCACCCTGAGTGGTGTGTGTGTGTGTATTTTATATAGCTGTCATTTATATATGTTGCGCAATTTTTTGGTCAAAGATAGTATAGTTTATTTCTGACACATATATAGTTTAAATTATACATAGATCCTAAATACTTATATTGCTTTTCAAAACCTTAATTGTTTCCTACAAGCACAATAAATATTTTTCTTTAGAAGAAACGTGGCAGCAAACAACTCCATGGAAAGTTTAGAAATTAAGAGAACACGTTGAATTTTTTTTTTCATTATACATACATTATATTTTATTAAAATTAAAAATTTCAAACTAATAAAATATTGAAATGAATTTAATGATAATTAAGAATGTTCAATGTGGTGTTACAATTTGAGCTTGTTTAGATTCATGCCAAAATTGTTTTGGTAGAAAAAGAGATTTTAGGAAATTACGATGACTAATAAATAGCTGCATACAGCACATGAGGGACCCTGGTATCGATATCTGATGCTAAATCATCGATTGATTGCAAAAGCACAGGAATTTTTTTTTAATTTTTTATAAGCAAAGAAATTTTGGTTATTTTAGGCTTTTGGTTTTCTTCCAAAACTTCCGTTCTCTTATAAGTTATAATTTTAAGACTACCCTTTTCAATTATGTCCTTTTTAACTATTACTAATATTCTTTTTTCCTCTTTTGCTATCTTAAATACAATATAAATTAATTAAATAAGGATATTTTTGTTAATATTTCTTTCTTTCCAAAATATAAGGGACAAATAACTAAATTATTAGAATTAAGAAAAAAATTAAATATCTTAAATATGTCACTAAATTTTTTTTTCATAAACACTCATAATTTAATGTTCAAACTTAACTCTATTTTAATATATGTCTCATAATAATAAGTCTAATTTAATCTAAGAATGAAATTGAAAAAAACAAGTTAATTTACTAGATAAAAGTTATTTGTCTATTACATTTTAAAATAAAATATATATTAAAAATATTTCTAATATTTTAAAATAAATAAAATATATACAATAATTAATAATTTCTTATTCTACATACAAGTTTTGAAATGAAGCAAATATACATTGCAGAAGCATAAGCATTGATTACTATTTGTTGGCAAAATAAAAAAAAAGAAAAAAGCATTGATTACTCTTTTCAATTTCAACGAATCAATCAATAAATAGATATTGTTGTTATCTGAAGATCCTGAAATGGCAATGTATACGCTTTAATTATGCAAAGCAGAAGGAGGGCAAATGTTGACGAAAGCATCTGAACCAAAACTCAAATCACTTCGATTGGCAGGGCAGATATGTGTTTCTCTGCCATCCAATCCATCAGTTTTTGATAATATAAATTGTTGACCTCAGATATCCCCTCATTACGCAATCAAAATCTGTTTAAAATCACATATTTATTTGTGTGTTGGGGGTCCTTCTTTTCATGCTCTTGAGTTTCAAGTTGAATCTTTGTCTGCAGCACCTGAAGCAGCATGTAATTTCAGTTCTGCAAAGCGTTGAATTTCTTCATCAAACCATATATATATATATATATATATATAGGACGTTTTGCCTGCCAGAATTATTATGTGAAGATGAAAATAAAAAAGAGAATGAAAATAAAATAAGAATTGATGGAATAAAATAAATATGTTTAGTATATTATGAAATTGAATAAACATTTATTTTTAGTTAGACAATAATATTATTAATACAAAAATATATTAAAATTTAATTAATTTTTAAAATTATTGGAAAAATGTCTTTTAAATTATGAATTTTTAATTGTCAAAAATATTTTATTGAATAAAAATTAAAGAATATTTTCTTTACATATTTAATAAAATTATATTTTAATTTTCATTATCGATTTCTCATTGGTAAAATTTTTTTTACACATATTTAATAAAGATATTAAATATTTTTAATAATTTGAAAAATTAATTTTGAATTATCAATAACAAAACAAAAGTAACATTCTAGTTGTTGAGCTAAAAACGTCTTAATAAAAAATTAAAATATTCGAAAAATTTTTAAACCATTACTTAAAAAGTTTGATGGTAACTTCACTACACATTCCCAAGAATCCTCTCCATTTCATATCCAAAATTTGATGGAATGCGCATTCTTACAAATGAGGGAGTAAGTTACTATTGAGAATGAAATGCTCATTGCATTCCTTCCATCTAAACATGGCACGCATGGAATAAGTTCTCCCATTTCCATTCCATATCTCCCATTCCAATGAACCAAATGTGCCCCTAATGCTTAAATAAATAATGTTTTACTGTGTTATTAAATAAAACACTTACTTTGTTTATTAACTTTAAACATTTGCTTATACATATAAGTAAACGATCATCACGCATCAAATGAAATCAAATGGCCTTTCGTTGACGCCACCTGCGCCCCTCCCTCCATTCCCAACCCTTGATATCATCACCTCATTGCGTTTTCACCACTTATTAATTTACCTCCATGTCCCTCCCTCCTCCCATTGGCCATAGGGGTATTTACGCCATTCTAATTGCTATCTGCGCAATGGATTACGGTCATTTCGAAATTGACAGCAATATCTTCGATTTCTCTAATAAAATCTCCTTTTCTTTTTATTTTAAATCTAACTTTCTAGCTCATATATGTCTATATATAGCGCCGTTGTAAGAGCTCACATTAACTCGTAAGACAGCGAACCATCCCCCTCGTTTTGAAGAGAAAGAATATGAACGACAATTTCCTCGTCCTTCCCCATCCCACTAGACCATCCTGGGTTACGCCAACCCGCATCCCACCTTCGCCACCACCTCTTGAGGGAATCGCCGCCGTGGTAGGTCAGCACGTGCTCTTCGGACACCACCACACAGCCACCACTAACAACGACCACAACAACCACCACCTTAACAGCTCCAAAGCTTTCATGTCGGTGCAGAAAAGAGGTGATAAAGCTAAAAGTGGTGGGAGTCTGTCGGTCAACAAGAGCTACAGGGGAGTGAGGAAGAGGCCTTGGGGGAGGTGGTCAGCGGAGATACGCGACCGAATCGGACGCTGCAGGCACTGGCTGGGGACGTTCGACTCGGCGGAGGAGGCAGCTCGAGCATATGACGCTGCGGCGAGGCGACTGAGAGGCGCCAAGGCAAGGACCAACTTTGAGATACCTTCGGTTTTACCACTGTCGTCGCCTTCTTCTTCGTCTTCAAATTCGTGCTCGGAAGCGAAGAATAAGGGAAAGGGTGTGGGGAATAGTAAGAAGTGTTGTGTGGTTAAGTCCGTGGCTCAATTGTTCAGTGTGGTGCCGGAGGCTGTGAGAGAGAATGATCGGAGTGAGAAAACCGGTTCTGGTTTTGGTACTAATAATAATGTGGAACTAGACTTGAAGCTGGGTGTGGACTTTGGTGATGGATCCACTAGAATGGTCGTGTAGCTGGAAACTAGTACTAGAGTAGCTTTCCTTACACTGTATCTGACGATCGGCTTAGGATCGCCAGGTATTTTGGACTGTGGGAAACATATAATGCTTTTTGGGGCTGAATCTAGTGTAATGGATGTGCATGTAAACAAGGAATTCTGTACTTGGAGCAGAATTTACTGTGTTTTATGTGTCGCCGTTTGCCTTCCTTTGTTTTTTAACAGTGTTTTCAACGCAAAGGTCACGACAGTCCAATGATGAAATAGTAGTTTATATATTACGTTCGGTCTATTGATTTTGTGGTAGTTATTAAGGTAAACAATTTTCACAGTAATGACTCATGGGCTAGTGACATAGTGCTGACTGAGGTAGAAGAATATATTGAGAACGTGAAGCTGAAAATGATAATGAAGAAATCTGTAGCTGTTAGCTTGGTGAATGTGTTTTTTAAACTCAATCGCACTGCATCGTAATGCATGTTTTGATTAGAACTCAGTTTTACACTTGAACTTTCGTCATAAGTTAATTATTTTAATATCTGTAACATCCCAGGGAAGGTTCTCTTTTCCAAAGTCTATGCTCTTGTACAGTAAAACTGCAGAGAGGGAAAACATCTTTTCGTTTTCATTATGGATATCTGATAACACACGCAAGCATTCTGAGGTTTGAATAGTTAATAAATAACCTGGATGTTTCAGTTCAGTGGCAGAATATGAGTAAGCTTGCGTCAGAAAGGGTAAAAAACTGAGACTTTTATTCCCACCACATTGTTGCATTCTGGCAGTATAGCTGCAGTGAGATTGAGGTCAGTTATTTCAAAGGAAGAGGAGGACAATACAGAAATGCCAACAGAATACCCCGTTTTCATTGTATATTATCTTTCAAGTTCTCAGAACCGAGTAAGATAAGGCACAGCAGACAAATATAATTATGAAAAAAGAAAAGTTCACTTATATAAATTAGGAAAAAAAGAAAGAGAGAAAGAAACCAACCCCATAAATGAAGATGTTGAAGGAGTCGATTAAATAAAAAATTTAAAAATAGGAATGAAAAGTGATAGTGAGTGAAAGAGAGGATGACAGTGGCATATGTATTTATTGTATAATATAAATCTGATGAGGAAGATGATTCAGTGTCAGATCTGGATGTAAATGAAAGGAGATGATCAGGGGATGGAAGTATGCATGTATTGTGAAGTGAGAATGATATGGTGATGGATGAGTTGTGTAGAGAGAGAGAGAAGCAATGAATATGGATCATTGATGATGGCAATGGGAGAGAAGAGAGAGGGGGAGGGAAGGTAGAAATGTGAGCCTGGGAATCCGCCTTACTTTGATGCTTCTGCCCCTTACAAATCTCTGCGTCCTTGACAGACAGCAATCTCAGATTTGATATTTGTAGCACCTTTGATTGATTGATTTCCCTCTCCCAATTTTTTTTTTAAAAAACACTTTTCAATGGCATGGCATCCATTTTATAATTAATTAATTAATTTCTAATCTCTATAATTTTTTTTATAATTTATTGATTCGTTATAATTTTAAGAATTTTTCAACTTAATTATTGCCATAAAATTTGACAATATCTTGAAATTTTGATTAAATCCATTCACGCAATATTTTAGTCTGAATTTGCATGATTTAAACAAAAATAAAAAATTTGAATTAATTACATATTTGATATGTAATATTGTGTATTGAGCTATTGGATTTACAACTTCGCTGGTAGGCTTTATGTGTTTGTATGGAATTTTATGAATGGGCTTGTGTGATGTGTTCTTTATGTGGATTTTATACTCTCCGTTTTTTTTATGTGTAGTTTAAGCTTTAAAGTTTCATCACACACATTAAAAAATATAACTAATATATTAATTTTTTTTAAAAAAGTAAATATATCTTAAAAAAATGAATAGATATAATAGAACAATTGATATTATTTTTAACTTTTAAAATGATAAATAATAATATAATAAAAAAATAATTATTAATATTATTTTAAAATTTTAAAATGATAGATATATAGAAACAATTTTTTTTAAAAAAAGTGATACTCCCTCTTCTAATTTATAATTTATTTTTAACTACTTTATATAGGTAAAAAAAATTAGTTAAGAGTAATTATTGTTGTTGAAATTTTCAAAAATTATCATAGCATTCTAATATTATCCTTATTAAATTATAAACCTATTATAATTATATTTCTCTTAATTTCTCTTTCCATTATATTATAATTCTTGAAAATTTTCCTAGCGACCTATATTTTGAATTAATCAAAAGCTTTTAAAATATGCTCTATAAATAGGAATAGAGGGAGTAATTAAAAAGAAATGGAAGGAATATTTAATATTAATATTTGTCATGATAATATTAATATTAATTAATATTGATATTAATGTTTATATCTGAAACTATTTTTTTAAAATTTTGTTGGTTGACACAGATAACAAAATCCACGGTAAAATGACAATGGAAATGGTTGAACTTTTAGATATATGTTGGTATTACTGTGATACATGACTGCTTATGTTAACGAAATTTAATAATAATGACACAATTTTATTGCTCTGAACTATAATAAGTTTTTTTAAATATTATTTTCAATCTTTGAGAAATAGTGAGCCAAGAAAAATTTTTGAGTGATAAAAATTAAATTGATAATCAAACTAAAATTATAATCATACTAACCAAGAGAATAATGAAACAAATTTCTTTTTTTTTTTCAGAAAAAAATTTCATTGAAAAGTAGATATTATTTATAAAGAAGCGAAAATATCTTAAATTTGTGATATTTATTTTGCAATAAAAGTCCATTCTGTACAGTGCACACTATATTGATAATTAATTACCTTATGTCAAAAACATATATATATATATATATTAATGGGAATCCACCTCCAGTTGATAACTTGATATAAACTCATTCTCACAGTAATATCATCATGGAGAGAGACGTAAAGGAAAAAAAAAAAAATATATATATATATATATATAATTTTTTTTTGGGGGAGCAAAAATATGTGAACAGAATAGTTGGATGCAGGCTTAGACAGTCCCGGGAAGAACGATGGTTCCGGGTACACGGGATCGTTTTTGTTTTTGCACTCAAAATCCTCAAAAAGGCAAATCCTATAATCATCTCAATCATCACAAACAAATCCTACTTTCTCTTTCCCGTTGTGCACTAGACACAGTTCTGTACTTCATTTCTATACCATATCATACATAGTAAAAATAATAAGACAAGCTATAGGGATCTCTTTAGGTATATATTATATGCCTTTTGGATAGAATGTCATTAAAAAGGTCTCATTTAAAAAAAAACATTAATCATTTAGATATTATTTTTGTTATAATATAATATAATATAATGTAATTCTCTAGAAATCAAGTCTCAATTCAATTCCCATTTGCTTGGTGTTGGCCGTAAATAAACTAGCTAGGTAGGTTCATTATGAATGTGTGACCTATTTGGGAGAAGAGAAGTGGCTTGCGGGGAACTTATACAACATTCTCAGGATAACTACGTGAAAGGATTTATGCATAAGATTGGGACTTAGGATCTGTTTGGGACTGGGGATGATGGTTTTCACCATGTGATGGTCGCGACTGACTCCACGGAAGTTGTCAATATTATTAACTTGAATGGCCATTCCAAAGATAATTTTATTTATAACAAACGTAATTTTTGTTTTCCAGAGACTAAATTATTAATTCATTTAGATAACAAGTATAGAAGCCTTGAGAATTCCATGGGATGTGCCAAGAGTTGGGGTGAAAATAGATTAGACTATGCTAGATTTTAGTTAAATAAAATCTAAAACCTAACTCTGAGCTATTAGTCTATAAGATTTCATTTTAGATTCAAGTCTTAGCCCACTAAAATGTCTATTAAAAAATAAAGGAAAAAATATCAACTTTAATTTGGGAAAAAAAAAGATTCAAACTTTAAATTTTTAACCACTAAATACATAGTTCATATATATTTATTTTATGACTAATATATTTAAGTAACATATTGGAAAAGTAACTACTCTCTTTACTTTTATAAATATTACTCATATCTCTTCTCTTATAATCTTGTTCATATAGGACTTCTCACATATTAACTCATTTACTTTCACCTACAAAAATGTGGCAATACAAAAAGGAGTGAGGGAGGATGTCTGAGAACGTACAATGACTGCTCTTACACCTATTTTAATTTATAAAAAAATAAGAATATTCATAAAACTAATTTATATTAGTTATATTATATATATATATATATTAAATAATAATAATAATAATAATAATAATAATAATTTAAATAGGTGTATTAGGTTACGTCTTATTTAAATAAGTTTAACTAAACTGAATAGGTATGCTAATAAATCTAAGTTTAACTTATTTAGTTAAATAGGTTACTCTAGATTAATTCTCTAGTCAATATACCAATCTTAGGGGTCTTCCCTATTATTGCCCGAATAATGTCCAAATTTTTGTTCTGCCTTTTGCTAAAAAATGATGTACAGATGTGAAACTATGTAGTATGTAGTTCAAAGACCATACTAGTAGTAACTGAAAAGTAAACAACACATCTATAGAGTAAAAGCCCAACAGCCCAAGATCGCGGCCTCTTCTGCAGACCAGATCAACACCATCAAGCTCCAAGGCCCGAAAGAGGGAAAACTTACGCTTAAGGACTGAAAATGAGTAATGTTTATTTTGATCATAATGCTGAAGGACCAAATTTTAGTGAACATTCAGAATAAGCAAATATTTGAATGCCCAATTTTACGTTTTAATACTCAAATTCATACTCTATCTAAGCCACATTACGAGTTCTGGGGATGGGTTTTTTCTCATGGTGTCAGCAAGGAGTTTTATTAGCGAATTTTTCTATCCACGCTTTCACGGGACGAAGAAGAATAAAAATCATGAAGAAAAAGTGAAAAAGCGGACAAGGAAGACAAATACAGAGGAAGAATTTTGATATAAGAAGAACAAAATCGAACAGATCAGAATGCAATCGATGGAAAACACAGCAAAATAACAAAAATAGGAGGAAAAAAAAGGTGAAAAATGAAATCTGAGAAAAACAAATTGGAAATCCAGAACAATAAAAATGCGGATGAAGAACAAACTGGCTTACTATTTTTAATGAAGGCATGATGGCCAATTGATTGTTTTTAGATCCCTTTACCTAATTATAAATTTTAAGATCTTCCGGGTGCAACACTAAAGCATTTAAACTACTCTCTCTCTCTCTGGGAGCTTCCCGCAAGTCGGTGACCTTCTTACTGCTTCTTTGAGGCTTTGCATGGAGGGGAAATCTTACTTGTTAGCTTGATCGTTTTCAGGATTTTCCTCCTCTCTTCTTCATCTCTCTGTTGCTCGGCTTGATTTTTTCTGATTTGTTGCTTCGTCCTGAATCTCTGTTGTTTTTTTTTGTCTTCTTTTCTTTTCTGATCCTTCTGTGTTCTTGCCTCTTTTAGTGTTCGTGCTTGTTTTCTTGTTCCTTTTTTCTGGTTTTTTCTTCGTTCTCGCTTTATTCTGGTTCCTTTCTGAGTTTTTTTTTTCTTTTTTCTTTCCTCTCCATTTACTTTTCTGTTTTTCCTCTGTTCTTTATCCTCTGTTTTTTTTAATCATTGCTTGGTTTTTCTCTTGTGGTTTCCTACTGCTTTTGTCCGTGGGGGCTTCCTCCGTCAATCTGCTGCTTGTCCTTGCTTCATCTTCTGTGGTAAGCTATAATTATGTTCTCGACAGCAGCTTTCTGGGGGAGCACCATTTCAAACTTATCAGTTACCAAGACATGGTCCAGAAGTTCACCTTCAGTCTTCATTTATGCTGGAAAGACGAAAATATTTGGCTGCATGTCTCATTGGAGATATCATGGATGATAAAGAGGTTTCCAAACACCGGTTGCAGGCAATGATTCAAAATTCATGGTTGCTGCGTTGAAAGGTTCAGGTTAGATGCAAATACAAGAATATTTTCCTCATCCATTTTGATATTAAAGATAAAGATGATCAGCTCTATATACTGCAAAATGGGCCCTGGCTGTTGATAATATGTTGCTGCATGTTAGAGAATGGCAACCTAATACTATTCTTAGTGACCTTTATGTGCACAAAATTCCTATCTGGCTTCAATTATGGGGTTTGCCATTAGACTACTTTAAAAAGGATGTTGCTTCAGTTTTGGGTAATGTTTTTGGGTAATATCCTCATTCTTAAGCGGGTAAAAGATACTTAAATGTTATAAATTTTAATCCAAGATAGAAATTTTCTATATTTGAGAAATTATGTAGGTTTAATGATAGGAA
Organism: Adenanthera pavonina; assembly: GCA_026686845.1. Taxonomy (NCBI): domain Eukaryota; kingdom Viridiplantae; phylum Streptophyta; class Magnoliopsida; order Fabales; family Fabaceae; genus Adenanthera; species Adenanthera pavonina. The sequence goes on along the minus strand of JAIVEN010000011.1, from coordinate 2,177,408 downwards.
AGTTTATTTTGTACTCTACATATTATCTTTTTTTTATTGTTGCGCCTCTTGCCTAGGGCATTTTATAAACTTTGCGCCTCTGAGTGTGCTTTTCGCCTTTGACCACATTGTTTTCAAGATTTAATGCAACATTCTATCAGAAGGTTTTACTTAGAAAATCAACCAAAATCCGATGGTTTCATGGTCATTATATGGTTCATGACTCTGCTCCTTTCTCTCATTTTGCTGCTCACTCAGCATCTCACCATACGTATGGGATTTATGATTTCTTTAGCTCATCCCGCAAGTATAGGGAGGAGAAATTTGAAGGTCCTACAGATGATATTCCAACCAGTAACTTGGAAGAAGTAAATTCAAGGGAAAAGGATCTTATCAATGATTTGGAGGAGGATCTAGGGGGGGAGGAAAATGTGCCTAATTGTGAAACAAAATACCCTCAAAGGCAAGGAGAAAATCGAGGCAAACGTAAGGTTTGTTGGGGACAACCAAGTCATGATAACAAATTCACTAGTGATCAGCATCAAACATGTGCTTCTGAGCAACTTTAAAACGAAGAAGAATATGTGAAATGGGACATCTTAATATTGATTCTCCCAATTCCCCCTCATTAAGTCAATCTTTGGGAACTTTGAACATAGCTCAATTTTTGCTAATTAATCAGTATGAAGGTAAATGGCTTTTGGCTAAGAGGAGGAGGGAAAAGGAGAACGCGATGAATATTTGGATTGGGAGGGACCAACTTTGAGCAGGATATGCTTTTGTGAGGAATCAAGTCCAGTAATATCTATAGTTTCAATTGTCACTATGAACTTTGGTGGGTTGAAGGAGACTTACCCAGAAAAGTCTCCTGAGGTGCCATGACTCACTTGTGTTGGAACTGTCGAAGTTTGCGTACTCCTTCGACGGTCCAAAAGCTTAGTACGCTTTTTTGTGGATGCTTGACTAATATTTTGCTTCTCTGGGATTCCATGAGGTTTGCATTTGCAGTTAATAGTTTGGCTTTGTCTTTTGGCTATGCTGGGTTCTTTGATTGTGAAGTTCAGGGTTATGTTGGTGGTCTTCTTATGGGGCTTGTTGCTTGTGGAACAACGAAGGTTACTGCTGTTAAGGGAGGTCAGAAGTTGGAAACTCTTTTAAACACCCATGATTGGGTGATTAAGAATGAGTCTCAGACCTTTACATATAGCCACATTTGGTGGTAGATAGTGTCATGTTTGATGTTAGAAAAGCTTATTCTGCATTTTGGGAATTTGTTTCTTTTCACTGGTGCAACTCAAGTTCAAAGAGTCCTCCTTTCACAGCGGAGCATCCCTTTCATAACGATATGTTTTCTTGAGGCCTTATGTGGAGCTATTATAGATCGTGATCTGGCAACTGTGGAACTACTTTGCATACCCTGCTCTTTCATGGTTTTTGAATCCTTCAGTTTTAGACATCGTTTCCTAGTTTTGTAATTTTTTTTTCTTTATCTCGCCCTACTCCCACTGGTTAATTTTTGTACTTTGTTTTTTTGTGTTATATAATATATAATCGATTCTACCCCAAAAAAAAATTGTTTTTAAGATCTTCATAATAAATATTATAGGCCCCTCAGTATAATTTCACCCCGCCCCTCGAGAAAGAGATCAGAGAAAAAGCAAGGAACGAAAATTAGAACATATTATCCCCTTGGCGAAAAGTGAACAGGAAAAAAGGGGGGAAAACACCAAAATTGTTGAATCATCTGCAGAACATGTGATTTACATTTATCAGTATATAATCCTATGATGGAGAGAAGTGCCCCATAGAATTTCGGACAACGTAGAGTCGTACGAGTTTAAATAAAAAAAAGAATTGAAGTTATGGCACAATGTCTTATGTTAGTAACCTCTACACTACCCACGGTACCTTCATCATAAATCAAAAAACATATTTCCTCCTACTAAATCTAACTGACGAAAGTGATCGGTATTGCACCTACAATAGCATTAGCACAACCTACAAGGTCAGTATTGATGTTATCTCTTATGAGGCATTGTTGAAGAAATAATCTTGGTCTAACTCGGTGAACGTCAATTTCTTTATTAGCTTATTAAGTCATGCATAGAAATGGGGCTTAAATCCCCGTCCACAGGCAGGTTCAGATCAGGCAGCACAAAGGAAGCTTCTTGTTTATCAATCTCCTGGGGCTTGGATGAGTCCTTGACTGAAGGGACAGAAGATGCATTATCAACAACAATGGGTGGGACACTTGTCGGAGAGACTGAATGAGAAACATGACTGTGTGTGTCCCCAAGCTGAGGTTGGTTAACCATGACTTTGTCAGATGCCATTGAGGTTCTCGCTGTTTTCAAGTTCTGTCTTGACTCTAAATCAACCTGTTGAAACAAAGATTAAGGAATAAATATATTCTAAGCCTATAGATATAATCACTATCAATTTAGGAGGAAGTAGAGGCCAAAACATGGGGAAAGTCTATTATGCATTCAGTTTGATCATGTTACCCAATAGGTTGAAACATAAAAATGCATCAGATATCAGAAAATCACTATTTATAAAGTAACCTCATGTATGGCGGCAAAGAACAAGAACAGGAATGTCACCTTCAATTTCTTTAGGCTTTCATTTGTTGCTCTGTGTTTCTCTACAGTGAGACGCAGGGCTGCCAATTCCTGTTCAAAAGCCACAACAGTAGCAGCAAACAACTCCTAAGAACTAGCTCCAATCAGAAGAATCAAGGACTCGAGGAATAAAAATTATCAAGAAAGCAAATACAAAACATACACTTTTCAGATTTCTCCTTTCCTTTAGTAGCAGACTCTCCTCCTCTTTCAGTTCAGCTAAATTCTGCAAAAACCGAAGAAGTTAACAACATTAAATATATGCTAGCAGGAAGCCAAAAATACAAGGCAAACTATCGTGTATTAGCAGACACATTTGAAGGGGGAAAAGTCTTAATTCACCATAAATTAGGAAAGGAAGTGGAAAAGGGATATGCAACTGCATTGACTAGATATGATGTAGTTGTATTTTCTGAAGGATATTATAGCTTAGCTGAACTTCAATTTAATGATTTCTGCTGAGAAACAGCAACCTTACAAGTCAAGCTGCGTAAAAATCTCTAGCAGCAGGTTTCTTTCAACAATATAACAGCCCATAGAGTCATACATTAAATGTAGGGGGAGCGGCCAATATTGACAAGCTTGTCTTTAGTTGTTGACAAGTGAATTCAATTACAAAATGAACAAACCATGCAAGTTTCGTAAATTTGAAGAAATACACCAATTGGCTCTCACGATTTCACATTGCTCTGTCCCGTCTACTCACATCATTTCCTTCTCTTTTAATTTTAGATTTGCTATATGTGTCCATAGGATCATAGGGCATCTAAGCAAAGCACTTTATCCTTGATCTAAACTAAACTCTCTCTAGTTGTCCAACAGACAGTCACAGGAATCTGCTTCACACTCACATTATCAGGTGTTCTGGAAAAGTTAGTTTTATGCAATTCTTGAATAACCAGAAGACAAAAATACAAGCTCCAAAATGTTCGTGGTTTACCTTTTTCCTTCTAGACTTCTTGGTGGTGGTTGTTTCACTCGGATTAGCAACCTGCAAGATATACATTATATCAAAATGTGCAACAAATATATATGCACTAACAGAATCTGACAATAAATGTTAACGCTTTCTGTTGTCAATAAAGACAAGGCACACAATAATGAACAATCAGGGGCTCATTCACCATATCATTCCAGCTTTTGTTTCACATGATATCATTCCTGAAGACCAAAAAAGAAAAATCACGGACTAAAAAAGAGAGCGCAATCAGTCCTGACGATAGTCTTTTTATACTGTCATTATGTATTAGCATATGTACGTTCTTGTTGTATAACCCGTCATGTATCCGCAAGGATGAATACGATGCACTCGTAATAGAAGTATACACCGAGCATTTAGTTGGTATCATATCAAAGAGTTAAAGAAGCTGGTCTTTATTCAATTGGTACTACAATAGGTATTTTCCTCTTTCGACTACATAGTGGGCCAAAAAACAAAGAGCTAAACTGACCTCAAACAAGAAATAAAAAATAGAAGCCCACCATTCAATACGCATCTTTCAGCAAAACGCGGATGTAGTTTATTCTTCAGTAATGTCATTTTTATTTTCAACCTTTTGTGTTCTGTGCACTGTCATGTAAACCACACCATACCACCAGCGACTCATTCGTCATAAGAATGCAACCTCGCTTAAATTAATATATGACCTACTCTCCCAGCTCTCATTGTTAGTGAATAGTAATTCAAAGGATGATGAGTTAGACGAATCTGAAGGAAAGAGGACTCTCAGAGGTCATAATACCTTCTTTCCATATCATATCCAAAGAAAAATAAATGTGCGATGCGTGTCCTCCATCCCAATGAAAAGGGTGATTGATAGCGATGCTCAGGATTAGTAAAGACCAATAACCAACAAGCCAGCTTAAGTAGCTTCATGCCATCAATTTGGTGACGACGTGGTCCCCACTTGGGAACTACCCAAATCTAATGGCTCTTACCATTTGCTTGGAGTAGAGAAAAGAACCATTTTTTTGGGGGCCCCTATGAGGTTTTGGTCTATATGGCTCTGACCATCATCCTTTGAATCCCAGACGGCATGAGAGAACAAATTTGATTTCTGACCTTATGGACCCTACTGAAACAAAAATAGGCCAGGATAACAGCCTGTCATTCCAAAGAATAACAGTCCCAATTAAAAACTTTCCCTGCGTTTGACTTTCCACTCGAGGGATCTTGTTAAAATATTCAACGTTGTCATGTTTGCCACGAAACACAAGGGTTGCGATCAAGCTGTCATGCAGATGCTACTTCACTGACGGACATTTCACATTTGTCTTTACCCTCGCGTGTAAAACGACGACGCAGACAGGGAATGAAAAGAAAAAGAACCAACTTGCGCCCCTAGGGAACTCCATCCTGTGGGAGATCACACCGAATCATCTCCCCATCATTACGAAGCAAATACCCTAAGTGCACAACCACTACCAGCACCACACCAAACTCCATGCAGACCCATTTGCCACGAAAACACGCCACCAAAAAACACAGCAGGCTACACGCGTGGTATGACCGAAGTACCCCTCATCGCGTTGAATGTGACCAAGCGTGTCAGAGTCAGTTAAGTACGGGTTTATGCGACTATGCGAGGGAGTTTCGGTTTCGGTTCCTACATGGACGGCTTTATTGGATTTGACAATTCTTGACGAGACGAAAAAGCCCTTCATAACAAGGGTGTTCTCGTCATTTCAAGAAGAGGAGTGACATGGAGCGTAAAAGTGGCAAGGAAAGGAGATAACAGTCATTGAAGCGTCTGACTGAAAGTCACCCATTTTCTCTGAAATTTTTAATAATGATTTCATATTAAGAACAGAATAGTTTTCTATATACATATTTAAAAGAAGGAAAAGTCATTAGTTGAGCCTTTTTTGGACAAAAAAAAATCGTTGAACCTTGAGCATCCGAGAGAATAAATTTTGAGACAGGGGAAATAGACAGCGGCGGCGCTGTTGATCGGAGGGCTACGGTTCCGGCGAGTGATATTATCTGAACTGTCACGAGGGACTTGGGAACACGTGGGAGCTTGGTTATGAATCTGAACGACGGCAATTGAAGTAAAAGGAATGAGGGGGAAAAGAAAAGAAAAAAAAACAAACAGAGAGGGGCCAGGTGCTTGCTACCCATTTTCCGGAGGCCACTTGTGTCCCAGCCTTTCATGGATTCGTCGAGGAAAGAATCGGGGTTACCAAGGGCATTTTCGTCAATAAATATAAAACCTGACAGAGCATACAAATAGAGAGTTGCCGAGTCGTGCACTCGCCGCTCAACAAAGTCACACGACACGCTAACAAAATGCGTCAGACACGCCGGTCAACGACCACCGGCCAAACAAAGTAAGAGAAAATGAAACCAGAAGCGAAAAAGGAGAAGCAGCAAACCTTAGATCTTGAGTTTTTCAGGGGTTTCCTGGGGCAGCTGGAGTCTTCAGAACCGTCAGCACCACCGCCGCCGCCGCTGGGAGAGGTAGCACCGCTCCAGGAGAGCGGCGTGGTGGGACTAGCTCTGGTTAGGTCACCTTTCTTGTGGGCGGAGGCACCAACGTGCCTGGGAGCGGACCTTGAACGGCGCTGACGAACGGTCCAGGCAAGGTGAAGACAGGGAGGGGTCTTGTTAGGAGGTGGCGGAGCTTGTTGGAGTCGGAGAAGGATGTCGACGACGAGGGAGTCGTCGGACATGGCGACCTTGACCCAATCTTCGTCGCACATGTGGTGGGAGGAAGAAGCAGGAGAAAATTTGTGAGAGGGAGGCGTGGGGATTGTTGGAATAATGAATGAATAAATAAAAGAGAGAAAAGTGGGGAGGGGGGGGGGGGGGCGTGGAGGAGATTTATATCAGAGAGGTGGGGTGGGGGCTGTGAGAGTAAGAAAGAGAGTGGGATGGTGTGTGTTTGACAAACCCTTGCTTCTTGTCGCTCTGGATCAATCCTGCTTCTTCCTTACTCCCACATGTCCGGGTCCACCTTTCTTATACGTGGCCATTCCAACTGTTGTTTCTTCCTCACCTCCTCCTCTCCTTTTTTTTTCCTTCTTCTTTTTTTTTAATTATAAAATGACGTATATATAAACACTAATAACTTCATAAAATTGTACTTCCTCGATTGAAAATAGATAATTTAATAAGGGTGTTCACCGTGCGGTTTTAATTGATTTTGGATAAAATTTAAATCTAATCAAACTAATCAATTTGTCTTTTTCTTAAATTTTATTCGTTCAAAATATAATCAATTTGGTTTAATGTAGTAATTAATTTAGTTCAAGTTTAGTTCATGTTTTTTGAAATTTTTTTAAACAATATTTTCTTCAAAAATTATATTAAATAGGTTATATATAGATACTTTATGAATATAAATTATACTTAAACAATTTACTAGCTAATATACTTGATGAACATAAGAAAAGTGAAATAAAATATGTGTAATTATAAATAATTAGGTATATTTGTATATTATAATTTAGTATAATATAGCTATCAAGTATGATTTGGTTTTATTCAAGTCTCACTGCATTAAAATCAAACCTGAACCAAATTGAGTTGGTTCTAATAGTGTAAAAACCTAAATAAATTTTATTTCAATTTGGTTTAGATTGGTTTTTGTTGGTTTGATTTAATTTGATTAGTTTAATTTGGTCTTGAATATTCTTATAATTTAATAACTTTTTGCCTTGCTACATACTTGGTCAAGAGATTAAAAAAATAGTAACACTTAAGATAAAGTAACTTAATAAAGGTAATTTTAAAAAATTATGATATTTTTATTTAAATTAAGATATATAACTAAATTTAACTATTTTTTTAATGAAAAAAAAGTTAAATATGAATTGTATTTTGAAATTAAGGGAACTAACTTTCACTATTTTCCTTGGTAGAAATGAGATAGTTAAATATGATTTATATTTTGAAGTAAACAGAGTATTAATTAAAGAATTTCAGAAAATTAATTAAAAATTTGGTAGACCAAATTTTTGTTTTAGTATCTAGAATATTTCTATTTGACAATTAAAGATTAAATCCTTTAAGGTATAGAGATAATTAAAGTAAGTTTTGTATTACCTAATTTTTTACTTGCAAGAGAGAAAATAGTTCAAATCTAATACTCCCTCCTATCCATATTACTCCATTCATTTCAAAATATAAGAAATTAATGACTTTTATTTGATAAATTAATATATTTTTTCTAATGTTACTTTTAATTAAAATATACTTATTATTACAAGGTATGCGTTAAATGAGGGTTAAATGAGAACATTAAATAAGAACATTTATGAAAAAATAATTTTCTTTGTGACATATTTAAAATGTATGACTGTTTTATTAATTCTGATGATTTAATTATTTATTTCTTACATTACGAAATGGAGGGAGTGTAGGATGTTGGAATCACTTTTATGCATATTAAGGAATTTTTATTACAACTTTACACTTATGAAAAAAATCAAAATTTATAGTTTTACCTCTATTAATTTTACTTATTTCATTAAATATAACACAAATTATAATATTAATAACACAATAAATGAGGGATAAAAATAATAAATTATTACAATGTACCTTATATTATGAACTAAGAACAACCCTTCAAAATACCTTATAATATAAATTAGAGGGAGTATAAGTTTTTTGACTTGCTCTGACTTGATTTAATTTAATAAAAATACATTAAGTATATTAACTTAAGTATCTCATTTAAATTTTTTTTGGTAATTTCTTTCATACGGCTTAATTTAAGAGATATGAATAATAATTAATTAATATTGATTTCATAATTTCATTAGTAGTAAGTAGTAACAAAACTTCTCACCCAAAAAACAAGTTGTAACACAACTTTTATGGCTTTATTATCATGTTACAAGGATGCTTGCGTGGATCAATCCTTCTTTCTCCTTACTCCTACGTCTCCGGGTCGACATTTCTTGATTTAATTTGACAAAAATATATTAAGTACGTAAGTCTTTTTTTAGAATTTATTTTTTTAATTTTTTCATGGCAATTTGAGAGATGAGAATAATAATTAATTAATATTAATTTCATAATTTCATCAAAGACAGAAAAAAGTAGTAATAAGAAGTAACACAATTTTTATGGCTTTATTATAATATGTTAAGATGTTTAAATCATATATATGATTCAATAAGAAGTGAATGTGTGCATGCATATAAATTAGAAGGTAGGGTTTTGAATTATTACTTGTATTAAGTGATTTTATTCAATCTTCTAAGTCCACTAAGCAAAAAAAATAATTTCATTCTCATTTCTATTTTTCTTTCCGTCCACCCAAGTAAATTGTGATAAATTATAATAAATCAGCATATTTTTTATCCATTTGTTTTATGGTGTACTTGAAAATTAATTCGCTCACAATGAAGGCCATAAAGTGTTAGTTCGAAAAACTTTTTTTAAGATCGAAATTTTCATGCTACACATGACTCTGAATAAAAAATTAAGGGATTATTGCCACATGAGCTTAGCTGAAAAATGAGATAAGGCGTGAGTAGTAATTCAAGATTTAAATATTCCATATGTAAAAAAATATAAGAAGCGATTGTTAGTTGAATTAAATCATTACAATTCATTTAAAAAAATATTTCTACACTCTTAAAGACAAGTAGAAAAAAAAGAAAGAATGGTAGTTCTGCTATATGGCATTGTTGTCTACGTGCCGCCATTTATTCTAGTAAATAAAAATTATTGGCATTTAAGTCGTATAACTACATTATTTAAAGGGATAAAATGGCACCATATAATATAAGATACTCCCTCTGGTTCTTAATATAAGATTTTTTTAATCAAATTATATAGATTAAAGATTGAAATTTAAATTAATTAATTATCTCAATTTTTTTAAAAATCTTAAAATTTTTTAAAACTATCTTTATTTAAAATCTCTCTCTTTCTTTTTGAATACGTTAAATAGGGATATTTTTCTAAAAATATATAATAAATATTATCTCATATATTGTAAAAGGTCTTATATTTAAGATAAGAATAAAAGATTCTATATATAAAAATATGATAAAAATATAATATAAGAGGAGGAGCAAAGAAATAATCCCATCCTTCTCTGTATTGTGTAAGATGCCTTGATCCTTGTTACTTTTAAGAATGCCTGTGTAGACTGTAGATTAAGTCTACGTGTCTCTCTATTTTCCGGTCTCAGACATCGCAACTCAATTCCATGATCAATTCGCAATTAAACTATTATTATTAGAATAGAATGTGTGGTAGTTAGTCTGACGAAGTTACATAATATTGACCTTGGGTAGATATGTTTTCAAACTTATATAACATGAGCAATTTTTTTAATTTCTTAAGAATTTTTATGAATAATATTAAGCCTTGATATTATATTTTGAGAAAATTAATCAGTTCATCCTTATAGTGTCACGCCTTTTTCAAATCAGTTCCTATAGTTTAAAAAGATACAAATCAGTCCCTGAAGTCTAAATTGTTAGCTACGTTGATCCTCGAACATTAGAAACACTAGGAGGTCATCCTTGACTTGTCCCATATGGCATTCACAGTGTTAAATTGTGCTGAGATGGCAAACTGCTGTATTAAGTGGAGTATGACTCAACAGTTTTTTTTTTTTAATATAGATATATATCAGGTAAAATGCACGGTAGAAATTACAAGGTAAAAGAAAGTTTGAAGCTTGTTTGTGCTCGTGCAACCAGAACATCTTCGTGGTCGTCACTTCACCATTCACCGCTTGAAGCAATCAGTATCCCGCAATTTCTATTCCCCTTCTATTCGATTTCCTGTTCTTATTCGAGTTCCCTTCTCTTGGATGGCGTCCAAAACCAAGTATAGCACAATGGTTAAGATTTCTCTTCCCCTCCCCTTGAGTTCTCCTTCCAATTGGTTTTGTGTGTGGTAGGGTTGCGATTTTTCCTTCCCTTCTCTTGAATTTCTCCATTTATTTGTTGGTTCATTGTTGCCTTCTCCATATTTGAAGTGAGTTTGAAAGTTCTTTCTCTTCATCAAATCAAATGAGGGAAAGGATAATTGGTAATTTTTTATGTAGTGTGCCTCTGCAAAATGGAAGGTGACAAATGGCTTGGGATTAAAGCATTTTTCTAACATTACATTAAACTTATTATTAGTTAATTGGCCATTGTTGATGATACATGAGGGAAGTATGGACATTGAGATATATTTGTAAATATATCCGTTTTATCTTGTTTTTTTTTTGGTTAAACCAGCTTATCAGTTTTATCTGCGTATTGGTTTTATATAGATTTATAAGATTTTGGCTTTGCCAAGATTCATGGTATTGGTGTTGTATAGACATTGGCACTGATTTGTAGTTGAGCTGTGTATGTACCATTTGGGTTTGTGATTTTATTAATTGACATTGATTATGTACATAGTGTAGTGATTATGTCATTGCTCTTTGTTGTCGTAAATTGTAGTTACGATGGAGCTGTGATTTCTTAGTCTGGTATGATGGACCAATTCCCAAGGGTGCATTGGAGATGATGAAAGAGCAAGGGAAGACCATTGATGAATGCAAAAGAAGATTGAAAATTGCCACATTGAAGAAAAGGCAGAAGTATCTAAGTAATGCTGTCATGATTGTTGTGTCTTCCATTGTGATTGCTTTGCTTTGGAAGTGAAGGGGACCACATTTGATTGTATTAGGTGGTTTGTTTGTATAGTGGCTGTAATGTAGTGACAGTACTGTGTTTATTGCCGACTTAGCATGTATGGTATTGTGGCAATGTGTGTACTAGGATGAGTTAGGTAAAGGTTGTGTTATCTTTTTGGAAATGGTCAGTGCCATTTAGCTTAGTGAAAAAATGACTTTAGTTCTACTGATAATTATGCTGTCGATATTGGATCAATGATGTAATGTAGAATAGATTTTTATAAAAATCCAAAAAGGCTTAATATTGATAGAAGAAATGGAACCCTTTTGGGAAGATATCTTGCATAAGTAGAAGGACCGTGAAACTGCATAAATAACGCATAAAGTGGAATTTATGTCCTTGTGATCAATTTAGCATCCACTGAAATATAAAATTCAGAAAAATATATCAGACCAGTAAATTATGGTCTCGCGCAGCAACAACAGCTTCATTTCATTGATTTCTCATAGTACATGACAGCCAAGTATAGCTGTGCCCAATACTAATTCCTAATTTGATGTACTCTAACTCAAAATATAGGGTACCTAATATATCACATAACACTAAACCCACAAAAAAAAAAACCACTACATGGCAACCCAAAATAAACAAAATAGGCACAAATATTGGCAGACTCAATCACAATACGTTAGACTACCTATTACATCCTATTCAAATCATACTATGCGAGTTCACAGTCCAACTCTTCCATAACAGCAAGCACAGGATGCAAATCACAAATCTTGATGTCCCCAAGCCAAATGTGAAGCTCTTGTTTCTCTTCTTCATTGAAGCTATTTCTTTTCCCATTCAGTCAATCGACTAAATCGTCTTCTTAAGCATAGGTCTATCTAGCCATTGAAAATAGCCACAACACCAACCTTCCTACAATCAAATAATCAAATCACACAATTAGATTAGTCAATGAAGAACTCACATCATTCATAATAAGCTATCTAGCAATTTATCAACTATCCAATTCTTTATCTTATCACCTATCCACAATCACAATTTTATCTATTCATCAATTCAAAAACTGGTGTTATTCTAATTCGACATTAGAAATAGACAAACCCAATACAATCTAGTGAAATGGACAATTTTCCCAAATTAGAAATAAACAATCTTTAGAAATTTATCAAACCCAATACGAGAGAAATGGTATTCCTTCAAACACCAATTGCCATTTCCCTCCTTTAATTTGATGAAGAGAAAGAACTTTCAGATCGCCTCACTTCAAATCTGCAGGAGGCAACAATGAACTAGCGAATGAAAGGAGAAATTTAAGAGAAGGGAAGGAGGAATTGCAACCCGACCATACACAAAATCGAAGGAGAAATCGAAGAGAAGGGCAAGTGAAATCGTAATCGTTGCGCGATCCCTGCCATCCAAGAGAAGGGAACTAGAATAAGAACAAGAAATCAAATAGAAGAGAGCAGAAATTGCAGGATGCTGATAATAGCTTCAAGCGGTGAATGATGAAGTGAAGACCACGAGCATGTTCTAGTCGCATCAGAACAAACAAGCATCAAGCTGTCTTAAAAAAAAATCTGCGTTTATGTTGTTTATATATGTATCTTTATTATAGAAAAGAAAAATTCTTGAGTCATATTTTCTTCTGAGTTTGCATCCCACTAGAAGCTTATTAAGTTGCCATCTAATACAGCCATTTGCCATCTTTGCACAATCTAACACCGTCAATTCCATGTAGGACAAGTCAAGGATGAGCTCCTAGCATTTCTAAAGGCTCCGTTTAGTTGAGGTTTTTTTAAGGAGAGAAGAAGGGAAGAGAGGGGATTAAATCCCCTCCCCTTGTTTGGATATGTTTTTTGGAGGCTCCCATCCCTTTTTTATTTCCCTCCAATTTGGGGTTTTTTTTGGAAGGAATTGAGTTTTATTACTCAATCCCCTCCAATCCTTTCCTGAACCAAATAATATTTCATTAAAATCTCTCCAATCTCCTTTCCTCGAATTCCACCAAATAAGGAAATTTTAAAATTTCTCAAATCCCCTCCCCTCCAATCCTGTCCATTAAAATTCCTTCCCTCCCTTTCCTTTGGTTGAACCAAACAGACCCTTTAGCATTAGCCACTTATTTGTATCTTTCTAAATTGTGGGGACTGATTGGAAAAAAAGCACGAAACTATAAAGATGAAACGATTAATTTTCCCTTATATTTTTCACATCTTTTAAAATTTTAAAATTTGAACTCCCCGCTATCTATACTCTGATTAGATTATATAATTTATTTTTTAACTGCCATTGTTAACGTCTGGTGGTGATTTGACCATTATACTCCTTATGAATAAAACAATAAGGCCTTTCTATAATTATACAAATCCAGAAGCTAAGAAATTATATAATATTTCAAGGAAAGGTTTAAAAAAAAAAAGTTAAGAAGTTGGGAAGGAAGAGCAATAAGGAGGAGAAAATTAAGGAATGTTTGTTTGATTCCACCAATCGCCAAATGTAACTTTTGACGCATGGTTAAAATTGAAATCATTTATCCTTATATTTGAAAAAGAGAAATATATATTTTTATAGTTTAATCCACGCTTTCATGTGTATGTATTCGATAAGAATAGTATATAGTTTTTTTTATGTGAAACTGGAATAATACTCCTCTGATCCATTTACAAAGAAAAAAAAGTATTAAGGAAAGTAGTTTTAATTAGTTAAAGTTAATTAAATTATCTCATATTTTAAGTTTTTTTTAAATTACTCATACTTAATTTAATATTTATTGAAATCATTAATATATTTAATCTTCCTCACATATAATTAATGAAAAGTAATTTAAAAAAAAATTTAATATAATATGAATTTTTTTTCTATATTTAAAATTATTAAAAAAATTTCTTATAAATAAGACAGGTGAAGGAATATATAGATAAAGGAAATCCAAAAGTGGGACGTTGGAATGCCTCTTGCAGCAAGATAAGTATCGAACTGGAATATTTCGTGCAATTCAATATATAAGCATATATAGATAAAAACTAATTTTAAGTGTGACTACCACTTCAATTTCTTTAGTTTTTTTTACTTTTTGGCTTTCTTATTAAGGGTTCGCCTATTATAATTCTAAAAAAATAATTTTCAAAAAGTGTACTTGTTAACTTTAAAAAAAATTCATATATACTCTGCTTGTTTTATTTTTTATTTTTTTAAAAAATTTAAATAATTTTTTAAATAAATATATTATATTTTAATTTTAAAGACTTAAATATTCTTTTTATTTAAAAAATTAATTAAAAAATAAAATTTATTTTCAAAAAATATAATACAATGTCTAGAAAATAAAATTTTCCTGACTTTTATTCGAGTATTCGGAAAGTAAAACTTTTAAAATTAAATTCAATTTTTTAGAAACTTTAAAAAAAAATTTTAAATTAAGTAACAATAATCAATTCACTTTTCGAAAAATTTTACTTTCCTTCCGACTTCTCACCCTAAATTTGGACATGTTTTTCCCGGAGAAAAAATCCACCCCCATTTTCCCAAAAAAAAAATCCACCCTCTAGCTACTTTTACTTTTCCTAAAAAACAAAGGGGATTGAGCGATGCCTAGGCGCAAACTTTTATACTTTTTTTTTTTTCTCTTTCGCAATTTATCACTTGTCATTTTTTCGCCTACTTTACAATTACTTCTCGAAATTCAGAAATGATTTTAAATTTCTTATCAAGTTTCTTTTTCATTCGCTGTCGGTCGATTTTTCCCACGTAAATCTCAACTAAACCAAAACTACCTGATCCTGGTCCACTCACCTAAAGCGCGTGAAGTTTTGGCAAAAAAAATAAAATATATATATACACACACACATATAGCGCGTGAACGCTCCCCACTGAAGGCGCGTAGATATGAAATGGAACATAAGAAACATCAAATTTCGGTTCGTTATGGGGCCGTCTGACCAGGCATCACCATATACTACAAGTGTCCAAGTCATGTTAGAGTCATTCTACTTACCATTTCACCTTCTTTTGTTTTTTGAATAAACTAGCAATGCATATAGCACGGAATGATGTTATAAAATATATTTAAAAAATACTTTTGATGCACATAAGTAATAAGTTAATTATTTCTTCATTAATTTAAAATTTTATGATATGACAATGTATATAAATATTATTTTACAGTATATAAAAATTTTATACGTATGTACTTGAAATTGTAGATTTAATAATGATTTCGTTAAGATTATAAAAAATATGTAGTAAAAGACCTGGTAGAATTCCCATTTTGAATTTTCTTTTATTGTTCGGCACAATTGGTCCATCATGCCAACTCTTCTTTTTTTCTATTAAATTAGTTGGTAGTAGTCTATTTCTTTTGTCAAAGTCAACAATTTGTAAAACTTCCATACATACACACATATATAATAAGCTTATGACTTTATAAATTATAATGTTTTGTACTTAACTGAGTACACCTAACTAAAGGGATCAAATTTCCCCAAAAATAATCACTTTCCTTCAAGCCTCAATTATAAGATATTCAAAGTAAAATTTAGGGTTCTCATTTTAACTAATGTAAGTTAGTACAAGTAATTGAAATGATTCAAATAAGACTTACACATCCCATGGGTCCGAATCCCCATTTGATCACTGAAGTCTTGTATTGATGGATAACTTTTTGTAGAGAGATCTCTTATCTTTTAAGGGCAATGCTAATGAGTCCTTTGAATAACTTGGAATTGACTCTAATGAATGGTATAGGTGTCTAGGCTTTTAGTGACAGCCTATGTTGGCTAGCACGAATCCCTAGTCCTCGATACTAGCACCATGTCTTGTGGACACGGGAGTGTCTTCCTTAATTACCATAAGTTTTTTTGAAAAAAAAATGGTCTCATCTCATATATGAAATGATGCATAAATTAATAACTTGAGAAGATGATATATCAAATAGTGAATCTTCACTTATTACCTTAACTTGTTCAATTCATAATTCATAATGTGTAAACCCATTCAATTTATAATTAGTTGACCCATTCCACCAATTACGATAACTCAATATTAATTCCTTAGCATGATACAAACAATTTTTAATGATTGATATCTGATTAAAATCTTTCAATTATTTATTTATTTTTTTTGAATCAGCACAACATATATACAACTCTTACACACACACCCCACAAACGCACAACATAAGTTCGAACTTGATTAATTTTATTATTGATTATAACTCAAATTCCATTTCAAAATTAAACAAAAGTAAAATAAAAATGACATTCAATATAAGCTTACCTTAATTGAAAATGGAATTATTTATTTGAATTGATCAAATATACATGAGGTCAAAAAAAGATTTTTCTTGATAGTTAAAATTGGTGTTCCTTTGCCATTCTTAATCGTAAAGGAATTGATCGACGGGAAAAATTCTTTTGCGATTAATAATCGCAAAGGAAACCATTGTTTGTGATTGTTTAAAACAACCGCAAAAGAAAGTAATTTTTTTTTTTGAAAAAAAGACCCTTTGCTAGTGGTTATTGTGTAGAACTACCAATAAAGGGTCTTTTTTATTAAAAAAAAAATCTACAATTCCAATTCTAACTTGAATCAGAATGTGTAAAGGAGCAAGAATGAGAAATGAGTATTGATTATTATTTCCAATCCACAAAAAAAGTGATATATACAAATTGCCCAAACTTAAGTACATTTTTTCCAACTAATTCATGATCTAAAATTTAAAAAAAAGAAAAAGCTCTACCTAAATTCTCACTCAATTTGGAAGCAAAGAAAGATAAATAAATTTATTGTTCTTACAGGATTCTTGTTCGTTTGTTCGTTTAGATCCTACCCCATCCACTATGTCACTATTGAGAGAACCCACCAGATACATCATTACTAAGCTCGTGTTGGAGAAGCGTCGAAGTGTGTGAGAACCCACCATGAGCTCGTTCATTTAGATCCACCGTGTCGCCATTGAGAGAACCCACCAGATCCCATTGAATACCTATACACCACCTTTTGTCCAGATCACTGTCATGACCACACTATCCCTCTATATCTATATCATTGTTGTGTGATGAAGGATTTGTGGGTGTTGATGATGGAAATGGGGGAGGAGACAACAATAAGGGGGTGGGGTTGTTGGCTTTCCCATGACGATATCCAAATATGGATTGGGTTTATATGTTGATCTTGTGCGGAGGTAGAGTTGGACAATGAAGGCAAAGTGAGAGTGGAGGGAGGGAGAGGGTGAAGTGAAAAGTAAAGTTTAAAGAGAGAGGAAGGGAGGGAGAGTGTGTAGTCACAAGCTCAAAAGTGAAAGTGGAGGAAGGGAGTGTTTGGGGATTAAGCTAGGGGGGAGAGAGAATAATAGCATCTTGGCCATTGATTTTTTTGTTTTTGAATCAATGACTACTATAGTGATTCATGGCTTGTACCTTTGTAATTCCTTTGTGGATCTAAAAATAACAACAAAGGAAAGTGAAGTAAGGACTTTTTTTTTTGCCGTTATCAAAAGAACCACAAAGGAAATATTTTTTGGGAACTGGACTTTTGTTTGCATTGTGAACTCGAAAGACAAATGTAGCCCTTACCAAGTGAAGTAAGGAGTTTTCTTTGTGGTTATTTAAAGAACTACAAAGGAAAATTTTAACTTTCTTTTGCATTTCATTTAATAACTGCAAAGGAAACTTTGTCTGGCCTCGTATCTTGACCTCATTTTTCTTAACATTTGCTTGTATGATAGCCAAAGGAAAGTCATTCATTTTTTTTTAAATAGACCCTCTACTGGTGGTTGTTGTGTAGAACCACCAACAAAGGGTACCTTTTTTTAAAAAAAAATCTAGAATTCCAATTCTAACTTGAATTAGAATGCGCAAAGGAGAAAGAATGAGAAATAAGTACTGATCATTATTTCCAATCCACAAAAAAGTGATATATACAGATTGCCCTAACTCAAGTACATTTTCTCCAACTAATTCATGATCTGAAATTTAAAAAAAGAAAAGAAAAAGATCTACCTAAATTCTCACTTGATCTGGAAGCAAAGAAAGATAAATAAATATTGTTCTTGTGGGATTCTTGTTCATCCGTTCATTTAGATCCCACCAGATTCACCACATCGCTATTGAGAGAACACACTAGAACTCGGTGAAGACCCACACACCATCATCAATCTAGATCATTGTCATGACCATACTATCACTCTATATCTTTATCATCATTGTGTGATGAAGGATTTGTGAAAGTTGATGAGGGAGACGGGGAAAGAGACAATGTTAAGCGAGTGGGGGAGATGACATCAGGGTTGGGGTTGTTGACTTTCCCATGATGATATCCGAATATGGTCTGGGTTTATATGTTGATCATATGCTAAAGTGGAGTTGGACAATGGAGGTAAAGTGAGAGTAGAGGAATGGAGAGGGTGGAGTGAAAAGTGAAATTGAAAGAGAGAGGAAGGAGGGCTAGCATGGAGTCACAAGCTGAAAAGTGAAAGCGGAAGGATGGAGTGTTTGGGGATTAAGCTAAGGTGGGAGAGAGAGTATAATAGCATCTTGGCCATTGACTTTTTTAAATCAATGGCTACTCTAGTAATTCATGGCTTGTGCTTTTTTAATTTCTTTGCAGTTCTAAAAATACCCAGAAAGGAAAATGAAGTAAGACTTTCCTTTACAGTTATCTAATGAACTGCAAAGGAAAGATTTTTTTTGGAACTGGACTTTTGTTTACGTTTTGAACTCAAAATGCAAATGTAACCCTTATCATGTGATGCAAGGACTTTTCTTTGCGGTTATTTAAAAGAACTACTAAGAAAAATCTCAACTTTTATTTGCATTTTTTTTAATAACCGCAAAAGAAATCTTACCCGTATCTCAGCTTCACTTTTCTTAATATTTGCTTATATAATTGCCAACGTTTATGAGCTAAGAAAAGCTATTACTGACATAGTGATATGTACTTCAAAATAACATAATCAACAAACTTTCAACAAGTTCATACATTAATATAATTATAATAGGAGAATTGATTACTTATAATGTATAATTTATAAGAGAATAAATTTTTATTTAACTTTAATTTTACTTTAACATGCCCTTGTTTGGTTTATCATTTTCTCTAGTAAAAGTACATTTGCAAACATATTTTTTGCTAACTTTGTATTTATATTATTTTAAAAGATCCTAGTATAAAAGTACTTTTATTTCTAAATGTATTTCTAGCCAATGAATTAAAGAAATTATTTTTTAGTTTATAAACGTACTTTTATCTTCTAATTATTTTATCAAACTTACTTTTATAATAAAAAAAAAACCAACTATAAATCATGTTACAACCAACTTACTTTTATCAAAACTTTATTTTAACTTAAGTTTACAAATTAAAAACCAGACGGGCCCTTAAACTTTCATCTACCTATAGAAAGTTGTTTAAAACTTAAACTGTGACTTTGAATTTATATGAACTATACTATCAATCTTCGTATAACTAAATTGAGTTATATATATATATATATGTATAAATAAATAAATAATTTAATAAGAAAAATAAAAATAATCTACTATTATGAGTGATCTTGAACTGTGGAAATTTGATATATTAACATTAGGTAAGTAATATATTGTTGAATGAAATTTCATTTCTGATAACCAAAATAACATGCACAATGTTAAAAGTCGCACTATATATCCACGCAATGAAAAGAAAGTTAAATATGATTAAAATAAAACATAATACAGGGAAACAATATAAATCAACCAAATATAATTTTAACACTGGCGTACTCAAAATCTTAAAAACCCTCATTTTTTTAGCAAAATATATGGCAAATCACTTCATAAAATATAGTTGGGAGAGTTTACCTTTTACTCTTAGTACCTAAAGAAAAATTAATTCTCAAGAGACTCTTCTAATTTATGACTAATCAATGTTTTAAAAATCAAACCAAATATTAAACCAAAAATGTTATCAGGTCATAATTTTTATGGTTAAATAGGTTGGATTGGCGATGTAATAAATAAATAAATATAATATTATATATAATAATATATGTAGAAGAAAAAAATATCACATTGTTAAACAATTTTAAAATAACTTAAATAGTTCAATTTCATAATAAATTAATAAACTCATATAGTAATAATATATATATATATATATCAAGTCATTAAAAAAATATGCTAACAAATCAACATAATAAATTATTACTGATGTTTTTTATAGTAAATTATTAAACAAAATTTTGTATAAAATATTTATAATTTAGCTTTTAATTTATTTAAAAAACAAAAACCCATTTACTAGGTTTCACTCCCTCCAAAGCTAAAAGACTAGAAAATAGAGGATCACAACTACAATGTGAGGCGTGAAGGATGTGTAAATTTTTTTGTATTTTAAATTAGTTTGAAATCTATCCAAAAGATACATGAAAAAATACATCATAGAAAAAGACCAAAAAAATAAATAAAGGGTTTTTGCACTACACCAAAACATTCATTTTCTCATGGAATATTCTCACTCCTTAAAAACTGGTGAGAATTTCTCACAGAATTTCTCACGGAAAATCAGTTTGGGGGATATTTCTCACGCACTTTCTCACCGAAAAGACATAGTGAGAAGAATCCATGAGAAAAGTGTGAGAAAAATCATGAGAATTATTGCGCGATTTGGCGGGAAAGTGGCGCGAAATTTTCTCATGGAATTATTTCGTGAGAAGACCTATGAGAAAGTTTCAAAAATAAAAAAATAAATGATAAGTAATTGTAAAAAGCCTTCTCACAGACAGATATTCATGAGAACTTCTCACAGAATTTAAGTCCATGAGAAGTTCTCACGCATATGATTTCGTGAGAATGTGGCATCTTGAAAAAAAGAAAAAATAAAAAAAATAAAAAAGGCTTCTCACAACAAGATAGCAGTGAGAATTTCTCATGGAAAGAACGTCCGTGAGAAATTCTCACAGTTCGGAGCCGTGGGAATGTCTCTTTATAATAAAATAGTTATTAGTAAAATAGAATCTCACGGAATTATACTGGTGGGAAATTCTCACGGCAGTGTTATGGTGAGAAAGTCTCATGGTTTTAAGGCATGAGAAGGGCATACCATAAAATAGTTAAGTTGATATGAAGCTTGGATTCGAACCCCAGACTTAACAAAAGTTGGATGGAGCTCTCAACCACTGAGCTATTTAGTTTTGGGTGTTATAATTGTTTATAATATTATATTGAATTCAAATTTACAATTGCCTTAATTTTAGATTTCCCTCCCCATTTTCACTTTTCCTTCTCCTTGCGTTACTTCCGTGTTCTCTACTTCGCGCCCTAATTTTTCTTACTCAATACAGTAGCAGTGCCTCTCACGCTCCTTCTCCCTCTACAATCATGGTGCTTCTTCTTTCTACCCACTAAAAGAAAACCTTCAACTCCCTCATCCCTCACTCCCGTCGCGGCCTTGTCTTGTGGGTGTCTTGGAATCTTCGATCAACCTTGCTTCATCCGTTCTCTCATCAGAGTTTCATTCATGGCTTGCTTCTCTCACCAAAGTTTATAGCTAATCCATTCATCGGACCTTGTTGCTCACTTCGTCACCAGAAATCTTGGGTATTCCAAAACCACAAAGGTAAAATGTAAAAATCATCCCCTGTTTGCTATTTCCTGATAGTTTATGTATCGATGGGTTGCAATAATTTTTTCTCCCAGATGAAACTTAAAATGATGCTTTCCCTTCTGTGATTTTTTCTGAGGGTAATCAGTGCCTCTACCCCCTTTGTTTGATTTTCGTAGATAGCATGCATGCTTTAAACAATTTATAGTTGGGGTGGACTCTTAGTTCATTTGTGGTGGGTCCTTTTTTGTAGTAGAGATTTGTCGTTTGCAACTCACATGGTCCCTACTATTTTATTGAGTGAAGTGAAAGCATACACTATTAATTAATTGATTAGTGTTATCTATATATATTTCTATGTACCGAGTGAGATCTAAACAATTTTTAATCTAAAAATTTAAAATTGAAAAACTTAAAATAATTAAGAAATTTGCTCTGCTCCTCCAGTAAAATTGCATAGACTCTAGCATGGGGTAGACTTCCAACTGTGTTAGGTGTTGGCCTCTACAGAAATATCGCAGCTCTACTATCTACGTGATTGTCTTCCTGGATGTTCTGCAACTGTGAGAAGGATTTCATCAGAGGTATTCTTTAAATTACAAGTTTTGGTTTAGGATATTTAGTATTACTAGGAATTGTTTTTGATTTGAAATGAGTTGCAGTAGTAGTAAAATTGGAGTTTAAGCTGGAAATTAAGTATGAAAAACACACACTTTGTCATTAACTTATGAGTGTCCCGGTATTCTTTAAATTACAAGTTTGGTTTATGATATTTAGTATTACTAGGAATTGTTTTTGTTTTGAAATGACTTGTAGTAGTAGTGAAATTGGAGTTTAAGCTGGAAATTAAGTATGAAAAACACACACTTTGTCATTAACTTATGAGTGGGGACAATAAAATGATCAGGATAATAAAAAGAAAACCTCGTCTTCACCTATATGATATATTATATCATGTGATGCAACGTGAGTTTTCAAGGGGAAGACTGATACATGTTAATAGTATATTACAACTGGCTAGGGGTTAGTTAACTAAGGGTTAGTTGGTTAAGGGAATAGTAAATAGTCAATTGATTGTTGTTGTATAAAATGTGTTTGTTATGGGCCACGTATATAAGTGGATCCCTCTAGATTGTTACAGCTGTCAATGGAATAACAATCTTCTGAACTCTTTTACAACTACTCATAACAGAGACCAACAATTGCTGAGGTATAATAGATCGAAGATTCAATCATGTGATACCCACAGTACTATATATTAATATATCATACAAAATTGAAATTATCTATCATTATATATTAAAATTAAATTATTTGTGATTCCTCCCAATTCCTGCCGACAGACAAGCGTGCAATTCCAAAATAGCAAAGTTAGTAGTGTGTTAGGAATATAGAAATAAGAGAAACCTTATAAATCATTGGTTTTCCTTTCATTTGATACGCATAAATTGAATCAAAAAAATAAATATAAAATTATGTCTATGTTTCTAAATAAAGTAATAATGATCAATTTGTCCCCACTCACAAGTGGGGATAATTTGATTCTCATTTATTTTTATATGAAAGAAAACCAAATCTTGGGGAAAAAAGAATTCCTCTAGTTTCACCTAGATTAATAGTTCCTATTTGAGTTTGTGGCTTATAAAATAATATTTATTATTGTCAACTGATTTTTTATTTTTTGCTATCACCTAATTATTTTATTTTGAAGTTTGGGTTTGTTATATCGGTGTTTCAAATATGTGATTGTATTGTGTGTTTTTCTATTTGGACTTGTAGTTCTCTCCTACTTTTTTTATTTATGGTCTCCTCTAGCATTTGAACTTGAAAGCCACTGTTGGAATAAAGAAATACAACTTCACTTTATGCTTGTAATTATGAGGACTTGCACGTAAATAGAGTTATGATACAAGCTGTTCATGAGGTGTTAAATAGAAGGTAGCAGCTATAAGTGGTTGGAATAAGAGCAAGTAATATTATTTAATTGATCAGTGTTATTTGTATATAGTTCCATACATCTCATTTGCCGACAAGAACACATACTTTGGTACATTTATTAATTACTAAACTTTTTGCAGGCTTTGTCCCCTACAGTTTGGTATATATATGACTTGTCTTTTGTTAGATAGGAAGTAATAGTTGTAGTACGCATAGTTGTAAAGTATAAACTAACTCATATATTACCCTACTAGATTGAACTACTAATAATTTAATGGCATACGTAAAAGAACAAATTTTATCATGGAATTAAAAGGGTAACCCTTTATATCATTTGGCTTTCTTATTCCTTCCTCTTACAACCTTATACGGAAGTTAATTTCTCTTACAACCTTATTCCTTCCTCTTACAACCTTAGATTAATAATTGTATATATGACCTTATAGAAGCCCAATTTTCTTGCATAGTATTCTTCCCAAAATTCTCATATATGTTACAGAAACTGTGACTAATTAGATTTGGATAAGAATATCTTTTTAGTTAAGTTTTAATTCCTAGAAAGACATATTTTGCTAACTTAAAAAGAGAAATAATATAAAATAGAAACAGGGGAGCAGTCCTCTCACATTTTTCTCGGTGATTCATCCCAATTCATAAAGTCAAATCTAGTACATTTGTAAAACACTAGACTTCAATGGGATTGCTCACACCCAACTTCTCCCCCCACATAATTCACATGGTAATTAGCCCATCCATCTTTGTCTTCTACGACCAATTTTCTATTATATCATTCTTTATTCTTAAATCTTAATGTACTATTTTATTTGTCATTTAATGACTAGTTTTCCAATGTCTCTATTATTCTTTTAAAGTTTAAACTATCCTATATAATTTATAATTAAATTGATCTTTTAAAATATAACTTAGTTAAATTAAAAATTCATAAAACTCTTATATTTTTAAAACAGAGTTACTTTTTAAAAGTTTTTGTTAAGTATATATTGATGTGTAGATGTGACTCATCGAGTTGACTTAAATGGTAGCAGATTATCTAGTTGAGGTTTTGTAGCCGTGGTTTATATATGGAGAGTCAATTTCATTTTTGTTAAAATTAAAATTAAATGTATTATCTTTTAAATGTAGTGTTTTTAACTTGTATGGTGCACTTATTTGTTAATTAGCCCATTCATCTGTGTCTATTTTCCATTATATTGTTCTTTATTCTTAAATCTTAGTGTACTATTTTATTTAATAATAATAATAATAATAATAGTCATTTGGTAACCCATTATTAATAATCTTTGTCTTTTAATGATCAGTTCCCCAATGTCATAAAGTAATATTATAATTTCACAGTTTATAAGTGTTTAAAATTTTTCAGGCACTGGAAAGTAAGTTTGAAATCGTTGCAAGGTAATTGTCTTCTTTTTTTGTCAAGTTTGAAATGGTTGCAAGGTAATTGTCTTCTTTTTTGTCAAGTTTGGACTTGTTGGAATAGTTTCAGGTGCTAGAATCTAAACTAAATTTTGGAGTGAAAATAATGTTGCTAGTTGGATTGATTTGAGTTACAAAAAAAAAAAAGTAGCTTAGGTTTGTTTATGGATATAAGTTATTACTTATTAACCCCCCAATTTTAATATAACTTTCTTGTCTTCTATTGCAGCCGCCTTCTTTTTTGGATTATCACTGCACACAAACATGTTTTAGCTGAAATAAAAGTCACCTTTTTTCCTACTATTATCAAGGGTAAATATCCTATTACTTGCTTGAACTTTATATGGATTGTGCGGTGCTCTTTTAGGTTGTTATTTTTTGCTTAAATAGTTCTACTTTCTAGGCTATCTTAGGCTTGATGTTTAAGGTTGTTATTTGATGCTTAATTTGTGGACTGATTTTGGATGTGAACTCTAATATGGTATTTGTGGACTTATGCTGGATGTTTAAGGTTGTTGCTACATATTATTTGATGCTTAATTTGTGGCTTGATGCTCTACTTTATTTGCTTTTACACTAACTCTTGCTTTGATTATAATGTGGAAAATTTCTGATTTAAATATATTTTAGTTTAATATGGTTCCTCCCGAGCATCGTCGTTGGATGGACAATAGAATAGTGGATAGAAGGATCACTAATGAGTTCTTTGCTGGGGTAGATGAATTTGTTGAGTTTGCAATGCGGCAAGAGATATGTTAATAATTTCTTTGGCTTGGGGTCCTATGAGAGATGTGCAAAGGTTTGATCAATGGACTGTGAATGGCTATAAGTTTCATACAGATGCCTGGGCAAAAGGGAGAAAGACCAACAATAGTGGAGTAAGTGTCAAGGGCATTGGCCATGGTCAAGTTGAATTATCTTATTATGGTGTGTTGAAGGACATAATACAATTAAAATTCACTGGTAGTCCATTTAAGCGTTTAACGGTCTTCAATTGCAAATGGTATGATCATACTAATCGGGGGACTAGAGTTTGTCCTAGATATGGAATTGTTGAAGTCAATGAGAAAAGGACATACAAGGGGAATCTCTGCATCACCTTCCCTTCCATCACCGGTAACACAAGAGTTGGAATCTGCATCACCTTCCCTTCCTTCCCCACCCATTCAGTCGAGCCCAGGAATCTCTGCTACTGCTGGCTCAGAGAGATCTTCCCTAAATGGGATGGGTATGAATGCATCTTCCTCTTCAAGTCTAATTCTATATGATGCTGGATCTAGGTTGAGTGACGGTCGATTAGTGATTCGACCTAATGGTACTGAAGAGTAAGTATATTCTATGTTCATTTCAAGTATTAATTCCAAATCATAATGTTACTTTTTATTTTTCTAAATACTTTACATTTCACAGGTTTTTTCCTTCTGAAGAGACTGGATCAATATTAACAAATATCATGCATGGCCTCTACAATGAGGCATGGCCCGATTTTAGTAGTATGCCTGAAGGAGTTCAAGATTTATGGTTTAAGGAATTTAAGGTGAGCTAATATTGTAATCATTTTTTAAAGTATAAAGAACATAGTTATTTTTTCATTTACCTAGTGTTTGGTGTTTTTGGTTTAGGCACATTGTGCATGGGATCCTATTTTGGAAGAGCAGATACGAAAGCTTTGGCATAAAAAATGCAGTGATAAAATACGTTCCACCTTGAGGGATATTCGCCGTAAAAAAACAAAAGCTACCTGGATGCCTCCAACAGTTCGAGATAACTTAGAAAAACATTGGGAGACTCCTGCTTTTAAGAAGAAATCGGAACGTAATAAAGCCAACCGAGCAGCTAATGCTGATGCATGTGTACATAGGGGTGGAAGAAAGTCATATTCATCATATAAGAGAAACATGGTAAGCCTTGTTTGAAATTGTTATATTACTATAGTTTTAATATTTTAAGTTACATGAAATTTGTCCAAATGATGTAGGAAGTTGATTTGGGACGGGAAGTCTCCATGCCTGAAGTTTATAAAAAGGTCCAATATAATGAGCAAAAAGGAGGTTGGGTTCGACCACAAGCCGCTGATATTTATGTAAGTAACGATTTTATTATTTCTAATTGACAAATTGTTTTTTATATATTATAAATATATGATTCACAATTTGGTTTTTTTGTTAATGCAGAACAAATTTGAGCAGCTAAAACAAAGTCAAGATCTAGGCTCAAATGTCTCCGACAATCATGTGTGGCTTGATGTTGTTGGAGGGAAAAATAAGAAAGGGCGTGTGTATGGATTTGGAACACAAGCTGGTCTTTTTGGTTTTCATGGGACACTTAGCCACAGCTCCGGTGAGCTTGCACAGATTAAAGAGTCTTTTGAAAAGAAATTACAGGACAAACTCACTGAGCAAGCGAGAGTTTATGAGGAAAGTTTGGCCGTTGTAGTGGCCAAACTCAATGAGGAGCACAAAGCGCGGGAACAAATGTGGGAAGAAAAATTCAAAATGAATGAGGAATTCATGAGGAAAATAATGGCACGGATAGAGTTAGGAGGTCTTTCTCAACCTTCACATGATGTGGATGATGATGCTTCTGATGATGATGATGAGGGAGATGATGATGATGAGGGAAGTGAATGATGGTGGTGGTGATGACAATGATATGAAGAGTAGAGGAACTGTTTTTTTTTTGACAAAAAATAGAGTAGCTGTTAAACAATCATGGTACTTGTAATGAATTGTCTTACATATTATTAGTTCCTAAACTAATATAATATGATAATTTTGGTTGTTTACATTGATTGTGATGATAATCGAAAATTGCTATTGGATACTGAAATATCTACTATCCATTATGTTGTAAAATTTGATCACAGGTTGGTATGAAAAAGAAACAATTTTGGCATTGCAAAAATTTAAAAGGTTCTCACGGAATATTCCATGAGAAAGTCTATGAGAAACTAGCACCTGAGATAGCTTCTCACGGACATAATCCATGAGAACTTCTCATGGAATATGTTTTCGTGAGAAATTCTCATGGCGCATATTTCTGTGAGACATTCTCACAGAAGAAAAGGCCGAGGGAAATTCTCATAGGAAGATGTCCGTGTGAACATTTTCTCACGGCTGTTTTGCATGAGAAATCTGTGAGAAAATATTCTCACAGCTTCAATCTGTGAGAAAAGTGTGTTTTCCCACGGGCATTTTTCCCACGCAAGTTTTTTCATGAGAAAATCCGTGAGAAAGTGATTTCTCACGGATTATTGCCAATTTTCTCACAGATGTTGGCTGTGAGAAAACAGTTGTTTTGGTGTAGTGTTGGTCAAACTGATGAGTTAAGGAGCATCACAGTTGGAACAACTTGCAAGATGTGGAGCAGTTACTGGATTTTCGTAAATAAGTAACATTAATAATATTTATTTGAATTCGTTTTCCCCCAAACAGTATTTTTGCTCTGTCAAAGAAATCTTCTCTCTCTGTGGAATCACTCCTTGTCTTCTTTTTTATTTCAAGCACATAAGGGTTTCTCTTTCCTATGTCCTTCAAGCTTCCTCATGATTTCTTTCCTATATATTTTCCTACTTGCAAGTCTTCAACCTCACATCCTTTCCCCATTTTTTCAATCTCACTCATGACCTCCATGGTTCCATATATCCATCAATAACAAGAGTATTCAAGACAAAGATCCAAAGAGTGTAAGTTCTTTTTGATCTCCATGATTCTAAACTGTGAGCTTATCCGGATCTCTATTGTTGAAGCTATAGTTCTTTGTTCTTCTTGCTCAATTAAAAAATATGTTGAAAAATATATATACAGACCCCAACGGTTTTAATAGACTCACTCTGGGTTCCGGCTCAAAAACCAATTCAATCCGGTTCAATTCGACTCAACTTATGAAATGGTTCAAAGCTTTAAAAGGAGCTAGAAATCTCTCTGGGAAACGATTGGACTGGTTCAACCATCTGGTCAGGTTTAGTTTTTAAAACATTAATTGCAACTAATTAAAAAGAACTAATATAATTATAAATTGAATTTAAAATAAGTAACTCCCATATTATTTTCAATGCCATTATATTTCTTCACTTCCAACTCCACCTGGTTGCAATTCCCAATTTCTCCTCCTCTTATTATTATTATTTTAAAATCAAAATGGTGAGTTTTAAGCCATTATCAATGTCTTGAATCAATAGGATTTTCTATCATATGCTGCCCATATCTTCATCCAATATGTATCTACACAACCTAGCTAACGTTAGTTAATAAATTTATAAAATAACTTCAAGTCCTCTTATATTTCAAAACCCAAGCTTCCCAATTCCACCTACTACTTGCTGCTGAGTAAAGGATGATTTTACGTGGGTCAACCTCTTGCCACCTCTCATCAATAGAGTACATATATAGCTCAACTTCTGCTTTCCAGTACTATTTTGTGTACTATACCTCATATTCTTGTTTATCTTCGTTTGGTCCAACCACGCGGCATGGACGTTCATGGCTTGGATTTTTTAATTCAAAACGGGCAGCCATTAAACCTTATCCAGTGATCATGAAAATTGAAATGAAAATTCCAATACAAACATGATAAGAAATACAAACGGCATCATATATGGCAATGGAAGCCATATATGTGAAATCACCAAACCATCGTGATTTAAATCGTACATGTATATATCAAGCCAAAAAAATAAAGTTTAAACGTAAAATTTGCCATATATTTGGAGGGAAATACAATAAATATTTTCTTTTTAAATTAACCATAAACTTACCCTCTTAAAAAAGAAAGAAAGAAATCAACTTTACTTTGCTAGTTGTCTTTTAAATTGCTGAACATCAACTCAATAATCAAAATATGTATTTTATTTTAATTTATTATCTCGCAAAATGAAAACGTTTCATGCTAATTGAGTGCTACGCATAATGTAATTAGGAAAGTGTGTAATAACTTTCCGTTGAGAAATCGATCAATTCATAAGGAAAAGTGATAAAATGAAAAGTAAATTGATCAACATAATTCGACCATTGTTTCCACTTGGCAAGTGCTGCTAAAGTCACGTTTCCTACGTGGACGCATGTATTTGTAGTAGCATACGTGTCAGGGTAGATTTTCAGCGAATGTGCTTTGAGATCCTAATTATATATATATATATATATATACAGAAGTTTGTTTTGTTGAAAAAAAAATGAATATTAACTGATGCTAAAAGAATCTAAAAATCTCCTAATATAACATAAATTACAAAATATTTATTAACCTATTAATTGAATTGGGATTGATCTTCAATATTCCTACAATTATGCATTAATACAATAGGCATCTCGCGTCCAAAACATAACTTGATTATTATAGAGATTAAAATCTGGGTGAAAATATTGATTACTCCCTCCGATCCTTTTTACTAGTCATGTTCTAGAAGTTTTTTGTAATTATATATATAAGTCACCTTCGATAGGTTTCTGTATTAATTACTTTATTTAAAAAATATTCTTATTTAATTATAAGAAATAAAGTGAATTGTTTAAATTTGTGATATTTATTAGGAGATAAAGATGGAAGTTACATTATTTTTAAGATAATTTTAATAATATAACAAACTTTTCTTGATTATGATGAAGTTGTTGAGAATGACTTATATTAAGGATAGAAGAAAATAAATCATTTCATCTCACATTCTAAGTAACGAGTATCTTGATCACCATTTTTTTTTTTGGCATTTAAAACCTTTGAACTTCATGTTATAACCATTGAGCAATCGGATAACTTATTTTTTTGGCGAGTGTTCATGCAATTCACATTGTTCAATATACTAATATCATTAATATAAAATATAATATCAATAAAAAAAAGTCCTATTTACAAATTATGAATTATGACTTCTTTCAAGTTCTACATCTTTTAAAAAATTTTAATATTTTTCACATATTTTCTTGGGATTCAAGCCATTTTTTATTCTTTCAATTTTGTTTTTATTCAATTCAGCAAAATGTTTATGTTAAAGAAATCACATATATCTTTCAAAAATTTTAATTATTATATTTTTCGTGTACAAATATATTTGCTTAATATAATATGAATACAAATCTCCTTTCAGTCCGTAATCCGTCTAGTTCATTTTCTGCAATTAGGACAATTTTCTTTGGTGAGAAATTTGAAAAAAATTTATTATTTTTTCAAAATACATGTTACCTAATTTAAAAGGGAAAATTCCCTAAAATACCAAGGTATAAAAATATTTTTCAAAATGATACTATAATTTGCCATAATTCCAAAAGATCATCTAATTGGAAATAAGACTTTTAGGTAGAAAGACCCAAATGCCCTGGTTACAAATAAATGATCAGTATTAGTCCCAAATACATGATGATTAGCTATAAATATGCAATCATCATATGCAAATGAACAATATTCACACTAGTTGTTCCCTTAATCAACATATAAATACACGAGAACCAATCATAATTCTACAAGGATCAGGGTTGATATTTCGATCTTTTCATCTAAGATTTTATATCTAATTCACTATTTGAAATCCATCACTAATTATAGGTATTAATGATGGAAATTTAGTGACGATCCAAAATCTGTTACTAAAAGCAAAAATTAATGCCGAATTTCAAAAAATGTTATTATTTTGTCAAAAATCATATATTTAGTGACCGATTAGTAATGGATTTACGTCCGTCACTAATTTTTTTCATTAAATAATATATTAAATTTTACCTAATAAAATTATAGGTACATTTTAGGTCAACTAACAAAAATGAGAACACAAAAAAGAAGCTACTGGTCACATGTTTGAACCATGAAGACATTTCTAAAAAGAAAATAAACAGGGGTGATATGGCATAGGTGGCACGTGTGATGATGGCATGGCACTAGTGTGGCGATGATGTGGCATTGATGCCACGCATGGCACTGACCTGGATGGGACACATGGCAAGTGATGTGGTGAGATACACGTGGCGGTGGTGACGTGGCAAGTGACCTGGATGAGACGCATGGCAAGTGATGTGGCACTAAAGATACATGTGACAGATGACATAAAGAGAAGATAATTGGACCCACAAAATAACTAATATATATAAAATAAATTAGTGGTGGAAGATTAATAAATTAGTGATGGAATTTGTCATCATAAAATTAATGACAGATACATTTCCATCACTAAATTAGTGACGCCAAATTTCTGACGAATTTAGTGAAAGAATTTTTCGTCACTAAATTCAAAATTAGTGATGAATTTTGTCATTTAGTGACTGATTTGTCTGTTACTAATTTTATTTTTTTCTAATAGTGATTAAATACTAACCCGCTTGTAGAATTAGAGCAAATTAAAGTATTATCTTCGAAATATCTTTATACCTTGATATTTTAGGGGAATTTTTTCAATATAAAATGTTATTATAATTTATTCAAATCAAATTTAACCGGGTGGCCTATAAAAACAAGCCAAAGTGTACTGCCAATTTCGATTAATTTCACGCCCGCTTTTAAGTTCCAGTATTATTTATTTTAAAGTTACATTATGAGATTTCGAACTCTAATCTGTATTCTATTTCACTTCACCCATCCAATTTGGATTATTTTCAATTCGTATGTGGTGTCCCATCAATCCTTTCCTAAGTTAGATGTACTTTTTGTTTTTGAATGAAAAATGGCGATCATTCATTGAACTATGGAATCAGCATAAGTACAAGATGGCAGAGGACAAGAAAAATAAACAAAGGGAGGGGCTACATAAAACTAGAAAATTTGAAGCACCCTCTCCGATCTAATGGTGTTATCCACTAAAGAGCCGATATATAAAAGAATGCCAACATAAGAAAAAAAATTGTTGTTAAAAATCTTGCGATTCCTAATGTCACGAAATTTCCAACATACGAACCCAAGGAATAGCTTCATTAAAAACAAATATAATAGGTGAAGTATAAGTCATCATCTGAAAAGAAGGGAGAAAAAGGAAATGAAGTTGGAGTATTTTATTTGATTGATTCTAAGTGTATTCCCATTCAACTATTGAAGATTAATTTCTTCATTGTATTGAGATTATTAAAATAGGTTTTGTATTTTCTTACAAAATTTTTTCTATACATATGACTGATATTGAAATTAATAAAGTATATTTTGTCTTTCCCAACAAGGTTTTTCCATACACATAACCATATACATCTTATTTAAAGGATCTAACTATCTACTAATTATGTTAGAGCTTTGTTGGCAATAATTAATATTTTCAAAATCATATGAACATGATCTCTTTTAGGAGGAGACATATGTTCTTAATCTTATATACTTAACATATTTTTGTCAAATCAAATAAAAAATGTGTATTATGAATTTAAAAGTAGGTTAGCTATATTAATAACAAAAGTTAATTATATAATACATGAAAAAATATACATAACATGATTTAATTGGGATAAGATTATATAACGTTTAGGTACTTAAGTTTTTTCCTTGCATCGCATGCAAATTGGTTTTTACGAAGAACTTGCGAATTATTCCGTCTACAAGATCAAAATGCATGAGAACAACAAACTGGAATGATCCTTTTTTCCCCGTTATCCAACAATAATTGGATAAAATTTAAATCTATATTATATGGAGATTGAATTATTAATTATTAATGACAATTAAAATTTTGTCTACAAGTAAAGGTGTTCAAAATCAAACCAAACTGATGAGACCAAACGAAACCAAATTGACCAAAACTAATCGAAACCAAATTGAAATGAGATCTATTTCGGTTTTTATCCTATTGAAACCGATTCGGTTTGGTTCATGTTAGGTTTGTAGTGTAGTAAGACTTGAACCAAACCGAACCACACTTATTAGCTATACTATACTCTCTCCTGTCTTATTTATAAGGAGAAAAAAAACTACTTCAAGAGTATTAAAGAAGGAAATTGAAATTAGTGAAAGATAATTAATTTATCTCACATTTTCAATTTCTTTCAAAATTACCCATACTTAATTAATCTGTCTCTCAATTACATTTAAAGATCCACT
Source organism: Adenanthera pavonina (assembly GCA_026686845.1). Classification (NCBI taxonomy): domain Eukaryota; kingdom Viridiplantae; phylum Streptophyta; class Magnoliopsida; order Fabales; family Fabaceae; genus Adenanthera; species Adenanthera pavonina. The sequence continues at coordinate 2,143,266 of JAIVEN010000011.1, read as the reverse complement.
TCATGACTCTCAATAGTATTAATGAAGAGTAATTTTGGTAAAAAAAAATTAATGTAACATTAATTCTCTTTTTTCCCCTTATATATAAATAGAACCATTAAAAAAAATTCTCTTCCAAATAGAACCGGAGGGAGTAATAAATTATAATATTCTTTCCGATCTTAAATATAAAGTCTTTTAACCCTGATCCTAAATATAAGATCTTTTACAGTATATGAGGTAGTATTTATAATACATTTTTAAAAAATATCCCTATTTAATGTATCCAAAGTGAAAAAGAAAAGAGATTAAATAAGAATAGTTTTAAAAAAATATTAAAATTTTCGGAGAAAATGAGATAATTAATTAACTTTAACTCATATTCTTAATCCGCGTGATTCGGTTAAAATGATCTTATATTAAGGATCAGAGAGAGTATATAAATACTTCCTCCGTTCCTTAATATAAGGGACAAGAGACAAAATCACACAGACCAAGGAAAGTAATAAATTTGTCTGGAATATAAAGTAGTTTCCAAAAATACCCTCATTTAATGTTAACAACTCTTCCATCATACAATTAATACAAATGAATTATATTGAAAACATATCATCTTAATTAGGGGTATTTTTGGAAAAAATCATTAAATACACCAGACAAACCCATGTGTCCCTTATATTTTGAAGCACAGAAACTCCCCCAATTGTCCCTTATATTAAGGAACGGAGGGAGTATATCCAATTACCCATAACCACACATATTTTGTTTCACTTTTCTAATGTTTAAAAAGTATTTTCTCCGGTCCATATTATAAGATGTTTTATATCAATTACATGCATATTAAGAAAATTATTTTTTTCAACTGAAATTAATGCAAAAAGTATTCATATTTTCTATTTTACTTTTATTAAATACCCTATTGTATTATTATTGTAGGATTGTAAATGAGGAGAGAAAAAGTATTAAAGATAGGGGTAAAATGGGAAGAAAAATATTCAATGCCTTATATTTTGGATAAAAAATTTATCATATAAAATATCTTATAATATAGAACAGAGGAAGTATATTGGTTAATAAATTATTTAAATATAATATGTGTTCATAAAATATCTATATGTAACCTATTTAACTTAAGTTTTGAAAAAAAAAAATTCTGCCTTTAAAAATAATTCAAAAAGTATAAACCAAACCAATTACCTCAAATTGACAAGCTCACATAAAAAACCAAACTGATTGGTTTGGTTTTTACCCCAAAACCATACCAAACTGCACTTATAAGCACCGTTATCTATAGCGCAATTTTTAGTGCAAATTTCCGATTCTAAGTTACTACTCTCTCTATTTTAAAATGTAAGAAGTAAATAACTAAATCATTAAAATTAAGAAAACAGTTAAATATCTTAAAGAATTTTTCATTTTTTTAATAAATACATCATAATAATAAGTCTACCTTAATTAAGAATAAAATTGAAAAAAATATTAATTTATCATATAAAAATTACTTATCTCTTATTTTTTAAAAGAAAATAAATTTAAAAATAGCTGATGCATTTTGGGATAGAGGGAATAGTGAGTACACAAGTGGATATGGCGATTGGAGAGGATCTACATACTAGCAAGGATGAAAGAGTACAATATTGAAACAAAACGTGGTTTTCCACGGGAACATAAACGGGTCAGAATCCAATAAAACATTTACAAAAACTCAATTTTTCAAGGGAGGCGAATATGATGGTGGTGGAAGTTGTAAAGGTGGCAACCAAAGTGGCAGTGGCGACGGTTGGGCAGGAACAAAACTATCCAGAGTTGGCGTAGTTGACGTGATAGGTGGCGGTAAAAGTTTAGGTACAAGGGGCGGTGCTTGGGTGGAGCCACCGGAGGGGAAATCGGGTGGTGAAAAAAATGATGTTTGGTGAGTGTGGCAGAGTATAGGTGAATACATCAGGAGGTGATAACCATGGAAATATGGGTGCTTTTGGTACATCTAGAAATGGAGGAGCGAAAACAAGGGGCAGTGGAATTATTAGGGACGGTGGAATAACAAAGGGAGGCGGTGGTGGGGATGGAACTAACGGCGGAGATGGTGGTGGGGGTGAAGGGACAAGGAGTGGTGGTGGGGAAGGTAGCGACGGAGGAGGAGATGGTACGAGTGGTGGAGGATTGGTTCGAGGGGACGATGATGGGGTGGGTAGACATGGATTGTGAGGGGAAGGGTAAGTAGGAAAAGGCCAATAACCACAGATTTTATAAGGTGTTGGTTGGGATTTTTTTGAGGAAAGAGGAAGGGAGGGGAGGGGATATAAATCCCCTTGTTTGGATCATAAATTTGGAGGGAATTGGAGGGGATTTAATTCCCCCCAATCCCCTCTCCCATCCTTTTATTGATTCTTCCCAATTTGGGGTTTTTTTGGAGGGGATTAAGTTTTATTACTTAATCTCCTCTAATTCCTTTCTGCACCAAATAAAGTTTTATTAAAATTCCTCCAATCCCCTCCCCTCGAATTCCACCAAACAAGGGAATTTTAAAATATCTCCAATCCCCTTTCCTTCATTAAAATTCCTCCAATCCCCTCCCCCCTAATCCTCTTAGTTAAACCAAACACACCCTTAGATATAAGTAAAATGGGTCGCACTTGAATCGTCTTCCACTGGGTGCTGTTTCCGTGCGTGGCGCCACGCACGGCCTGCGCGGCCACACACAAATTACTGTGTCCGCGCAGTTTTGTTTTTTTCAAAATTAAAAAAAAAAATCCTCCCCTCACAAAATCCACGTGTTCCGTGCGTGGATCTGGCCTCCACGCACGGAATCGCCTTCCGTCTTCCACTACCATGTCTTCTAGATCTAGTCAATAGTTGTTGTTCTAATGATGTAGTAACATGTGCAAATGAGGGTGACAGAAGAAGAAGAAGCAAAGTTACAATCACCATGTTTGCCTTCATTTCTGTTGCCTCAATTCGAACTCTCTATGACGGACAACGGTACGTTTAAATGGTATGGAAAAGTGCTGTCCAGTGAGGAAAGAAGAGGATGTGCTAGTAAACTCGGACCAGGAGACAATGCATTTCGAAGCTTTGTCCATCAAAATCAACTCGTTGATTTAGGCTTCTCAGGCCAGCCTTCACTTGGAGAAGAGGAACCCAATTGGTTAGACTTGATAGAGCTTTGGCCTCTGAAAATTGGCTCACCACAGTCCCTAACTGTTATGTACACCACCTCCCAAGGATAACCTCTGACCACAGACCCCTCTTAATTACCCTTGATCAAAGCAAAACTGATCACACCTATCGAAAAAGCTTTAAATTCCTTGCTGCTTGGTTAACTCACCCAAATTTCCACTTACTTGTGAAGGACAACTGGGATAGAAGGAGGATGTTGGCTGACAATATAAAACATTTCACTGACAAGGCCAAAGTGTGGAATCAAGAGGAGTTTGGCCACATTGGTAGAAAGAAACGCAGGCTATTAGCCCGCATTAGTGGCATTGAAAAAGCTCTTGAACAACACCCCTCATCAGTCAGACTCCTGGACCTTGAGCAAGATCTTAAACAAGAGCTCGATGACATATATCTACAGGAAGAGATAATGTGGATGCAGAAATCTAGACAAAATTGGATCTGCTTTGGTGATCGTAATACATCCTTCTACCATACCAAGACCTTAATACATAGAAGAACAAACAGAATCCATTCTTTGAAGAATGAACAGGGACAATGGACCAACGATGAAGAGGAACTAAGAGAGCTCGCAGGTAAATTTTTCAAAAAACTCTACACTAACAACTCTCAGCACCTCACCCTCTATGATACCTCTGGTGTATTCCAACCCATTCCCAGTGAACAACTGTCTTGGCTTCATAGAGAAGTCTCTCTAGACGAGGTTAAACAAGCATTGTTTGAAATGAAGCCTCTCAAAGCTCTTGGTGCTGACGGGTTGCACCCACTTTTCTTCCAGAGCCAATGGGAGGCGGTAGGTCCATCTATTTTTTATATGATCAGGAATTTATTTGAAGGAGGCAATCTGGATGAAGCTTTGAACACCACACTCATCACTCTGATCCCCAAAGTGGAGCACCCGCAAACATTCAAAGAATTCATGCCTATAAGTCTTTGTTCGGTGGTCTACAAAATAGCCACGAAATTGATTGCTAATAGATTGAAGAATATAATGCCACTTTTGACACTGCCCCATCAAGTCAGCTTCATAAAGGGTAGAAATATCACAGACAATGTCATAATCGCACAAGAGGTGCTTCATTCTATGCACAACAAGAGGGGTAAGCAAGGATGGATGGCAATCAAAGTTGACTTAGAGAAGGCTTTTGATAGATTAGAATGACCATTCATTGAAGAGACTCTTAAAGATGCTCAGCTGCCCAACAACCTTATAAGAGTCATAATGCACTGCATCACCACACCAACAATGCAAATACTTTTGAATGGGGTGCCCACTAAGGCATTCAAACCTTCAAGAGGGATAAGACAAGGTGATCCACTCGCCCCGTATATTTTCATCCTGTGTATGGAAAGGCTTTCACAAACTATCACAAGGGTAGTTCAGCAAAAACAATGGCAAACAATCAAATTAGGCAGAAAAGGACCTCCACTATCCCATTTATTCTTTGCTGATGATCTTATCCTATTTAGTACTATTAATGCTGAACAGATCACCACTATACAAAGCGTTTTGGATAAGTTTTGTTTAGCCTCTGGACATCTGATAAACAAAGCCAAGACAAAAATCTTCTTCTCCAGAAATGTTACAAGCCAAAAGGCTTCACTTATCTGCCAACAACTAGGATACAGTCGTATAGAGAATCTTGGTAAATACCTTGGGGTTCCTCTTCTCCATGGAAGAGTTACAAAAGACACATATGCTTATATAGAAGAGAAAGTCAGAGATAAACTTTCACATTGGAAGGTCAATTCACTCTCACTTGCTGGAAGAATCACATTAGCCAAGTCCATCCTATCTGCACTCCCACTCTATGCCATGCAATCCACCAAATTACCATCCTCCTCGTGCCAACGAATTGAGAAGATGATTAGAGAATTTATCTGGGATCCACAACCGCAAAAAAGAAAGTCAACCTCCTCAAATGGGATCTCTTATGCCAACAGAAAGCTAGTGGAGGCTGTGGGATGAAAAAACTTGATGAACAAAACAAAGCCTTCTTATTCAAGTTAGTCTTTACAGTTATCACTAAACCAGAACTTCTTTGGGTACGCATTCTACGAGCAAAGTATGGATAGCCTGAAAACTCCAACTTCAATTCATCTATGAAACAGGGATCCCATCTATGGAGACATATGTCCAAGCTATGGCATGACGTTCAGCTTAGCCTTAAATGGGAAATTGGAAATGGCAAGACTGTCAAATTCTGGTGTGATTCTTGGCTAAATGACTTTGGTCCATTAAAAATGCGTGCTTTTGCAGATATTCCTGAGGATGAGCTCACACAACCTGTGGCAAGTTTTATCAACAGCCACGGTGACTGGGATTGGAATCGTTTTGAACATCTCCTACCCAATGACATCCTGCTGCAATTGGCAATTATGAAGACACTGATAGTTAATGGTAATGAAGCAAAGCAAATATGGTCATATACCTCTGAAGGGATTTGCACTATAGCTTCAGCTTACAAAGTTCTTACAGTGGACACGCTGGATGATGAAGACCCAATATGGAATGTAGTTTGGAAGTGGTCAGGACAACAACGCATAAAGACTTTTCTTTGGTTGGCCATGCACAACAAACTACTATCTAACAGTGAAAGAGTGAAGAGACATATGACTGATATAGCAACTTGTAGTTTCTGTGGGTGTGGCAATGAAGACATGGACCATATCCTACGACAATATCCATTAGCTAAGAGATGTTGGCAGCGAGTCACCCCTAACCAGGTATGGAAAAGCTTCTTTGATCACCCCTACAGATTCTGGCTTGGTTCAAACATAGACCCTAAAGTCAGTGGTGAAAGATGGATCCTTATGTTCGGTGTAATGTGTTGGAGGCTATGGAACACGAGAAACAAAAGGATTTTTTCAACTGAAGCTTACTCTATAGATTGTTTAATACGTGAAGTGATCTCAATGACTGAATCCATCATCAAAGCCTTGCAATTGACAAACATTTTTAATGTAGTTCATAGTTAATTTGTTGTACATACTCCTTTTTTGCTGCTGCGTTTTGAACCTTGGCAGCTTACTGTATAATTATTGATCTCATTTATATAGCCCTTTCCAACCAAAAAAAAAATGGTATGGAAAAGACACACAAAGAAGAGAGACTAGAAAAGAAATACTAGAATTACGCCTTTCTTTTCATAAAAAAAAAAAAGAATTACGCCTTTCTATATGGATTGGCATGTCATCAATGAAACAGGCAAGAATTAATTCAGTGACCGCTAAAAGGTTGCCATGAATGAATTTATGAGAGGAAGTAAGAGGAGGTGCTTAGTTCTAAGTGCCAACTTCACCAATGCCACCATCCTGTATGGAAAGTCTCACTTTTTACTATTTTAATTCTCATTAATATCTTTAATTTTCTCTTCATATGTCTAAAATAAGTTTAAGATAAGAGAAATGAATAAAATCCTATTAAATTTAGAACATTAATGGTTTCCCTAATTTATGTGAAAAATTCTTAAATAACACCATTTATGAACCAAAGGGAGTATATGTTTCCCATAAGGTATACTCCCTCTTAGATCTCTTCACTAAAAAGTTCATATAATTTAATATTATTGTATATAGATTAAAAAATTATTAATTAATGTAAAATTTTATTATATATTGATAAGAATACCCTCATTTAATTAATTTTTATATATAACTAGCATACCCCTGACTTGTACATTACATGGGTTCATGAGAAGTTAAGTGGTGCCGATGCGTGGTTAGAAGATAATAGTTATAAAGGTGTTAAATATATTAAATATATAATTGTAATAGGATAGCTTTTTATTTTTTGAATTACTGTAAATAATTAAAATATATAAGTTGACAATTTACATTCTTAAATTTACTTTTTTAACTAAATAAGTTATAATAAATAGTTTAAAAAGATAAAGGGGATAATGTGGTGAAGTTAAGATAACAGGTGAAATAAATAATACAAATATAGTAGAAAGAAAGTTAAAATAAAATAAACTTTAAAACTGTAAAAGTAATATTAAAATTTAAAAAATAATGTAAAAGAGGAAATTAAAGAGAGAGAAAATGAGAGAATGGAAGAAAGTCGAATAAAGGGGAAAGAATAATTTTCTAGCCCCAAAAGAAAGGAGAAAGAATAATTTGAAAAAATCAGTAAAAATGGTTATGAAAAGATAGTGGAATTATAAATTTAAGATAAAAATCCTTAAATTTTATTATATGGAGGTAGAGTGCTACTGCTTTGATTATCTTTGTGTTAACTATAAATTGTGTAAAGAAAAATGGGAGGAGAATGATCGAAGAAGAGTGAAATGAAAAGGAAAATAGAAGGAGATTATATTTATTAAATTCAAAATATTTAGGAACTAAATTCAATTTAAATAGAAGAAGATTATAAATATTAAATTTTAAATAAAATTCAAATTTGAAATACTATTTAGATTTGAAGTTTGAAATTTGTAGTGAAAGAATTAAAAAATTATAATTGTAATTATACTCTTAATTATAATTTACAATTATTTAAAAGATAAATAATTGATTTAAATTGAAAAAGATTGAAATTTTTTTATTGAAAGAATTAAGATAATTGACAACAGAGATAATGAGTGATTTTTAAATATTTGTTAATTACAAATGTGGGTTATTCAAAGGTGTTCACGGGTCGGACGGGGTATCACCTTGACTTGGTGTCCAACTCGAAATATCCCCGGGACATGAAAAATTGCTTAAGGCTCGACCTAACCCCGTGCAAAATGAAATTAAAAAAAAACTAAAAAATAGATACATAAATAGTAAACTAACTTAATTTCTTAACAAAAATATAATTACTTCTATGGGAGATGATATTGGGATCAAAAGTAATATTTGTTAAAATTATAAATATTCGACAATTATACATTATTTACTTTTATATAATATTAAGTTAAGAGATAAATTTAAAATTTAAATTAAAATTAAAGATTGGGATATTAAAATATCCTTATCATAAATATAAAATTAATTAATTATATGAGGCATATTAAAAAAATCATATAAAATCATTCAACATTTATCAAAAATAAAGGAAATTTTTTTTAAAATATAATACATATGTTAGTCCCAGCTAGCACAGGACCTATGCCTTGTCCAAGGCTCGGCTCGGTACTAGTCCTGCACCGAAGTTTCGATCTATTTCGCCTTTTTTTTTTGCCTATCCCATCCCGACTCGAATTGACCAAGACATACAAGGCCTAGCAGACCATGAGCCACAATGCATAGTCTTGGGTTATTGTTTTTAAAAGCTTTCAATAAACAATATAGTAGACAATATAATTATTATTATATTAAAATGTTCAAAGAAGTTATGAAATTATAATCTATAATTTGTGGAAATACTAACCAATTTATATATAAAGAGATGAATGAGTTGGAAATTGAAATTTGAAAAATTAAAAAAATATAAATTTAAATATTAAATATTTTTAAATGTTAAGAGAGAAGTTAAGTGAAGAAAATATTATAAATGGGAAAAATTAAAGATAATGTAGAGCAGTTACAAAATACTTGTTGAATATAAAATTCGATTAATATATTTTAGAAGATAAAATTAAAAATTAAGAGAGCAAAAATCGATGGGAGTTGAAGATAATGAGATAGTTATGAAAATAGAAAATAGTAGGTTATGGATTTATTTATTAAAAAATTACAATTTACAATTTATAAGTTTTATTTTTTAAAATGGTTTTGGAAAGATGAATGAGCAGTGTTCATTTACAATTTATAACAATGCTTATGAACAATGTTTTCCGAGACATATAAATATAAGCGGATTATAGAAGGAGAAGGAGCAAAAATATAAAAATCAAGAGAATTACCATTGATATCATATATATAAGTCACTCAAAGAAGAGTTCTTATGATTCAGAATATAGGTTATGTCTAGATCATTAATTAATTTGTTTTCTTGAATACCCCTAATTAATTAGACAAAATTTCATCTGTATTATTTTATTTGTCATTTTAAAATTTTTCACACATACCAATAAAATCATTAAATAATTTAGGTCATAGTAAAGTTTAATGATACTTTGCCAACATATCCTTAAATTAAATACTAAAAGATAATTTGTATTTCACTTATTATTATTTTTAATGAAAGGTAAAATAATAAAAAGTATAATTAATACTTCATTGATAATATAAAATAACAAATAAATTGGAATATTTAAATTCTCTAAAATGATAAATAAAATTGAACGGAGAATAATATTAGACAGAGGATTTAATTTATGATTGGGAAGATGCACTATTTAATGAGGGGTAAATTTGAAAAAATAAATAAATTTGGAACAAATTTCATGAGTTCAATAATTTTCTTAGTATGTTTGAGGTAGTTAAAAAGTGATTTATAATTGAGATGCAAGTAGTAATAAATTAAAGTATAACTAGGAAAAAATTATCCAACTTTAAAATTCTAAAACAACAAGTTTTGAAGCAAAATAAAAATAAAAAGTCTAAAAACAATAAAAAAGGATTTGTATCAGTGGGAGGACGAAAATATTTTTCTTTCCCTTCCTTGCTACCACATCTTGTACATAATCGACAGTAATAGAGTTTCATTAGTGTGTATATAATATAATATAATATAATATATCCTATTTTGTCCCAAATATAGAATTTTTTACCCTAATTTGAAATATAAAATTATTTACAATATACGAGTGGTATTTATTATGTATTTTTAAAAAATATCTCTATTTAATGTATTTCAAAGAAAGAAAGAGATTAAATAATGGTAGTTTTAGAAAAATGTTATGATTTTTTGGGAAATTAACAAAGTTAACTAACTTTAACTCCTATTTTTAATTCACATTATTCAGTTAAAAGTGTTTTATATTAAGAATCGAAAAAAATAATAATATAATGAAGATATAAAACTATTGTAATAAACATAAAGCATAAAAACTACTAAAATTGCGTTTGTAGAGACGTTATTTTTTATGCAATTGAAGTAGTTAAGAGTTTAATTCTAACTCTTATATATAAAATAAACTTAGTTGAAAAAAGTTTACCTTTTAATTTCAATCACATGAAGGAAATTAGTTTTTTTTTTATAAATGATACTTTTAGTCCACAACCAAAAAAAAACAAAAAAGAATAGAGTTGAGAACTTCTGTTTTTTTTTTGTAAGAAAGCAAATAAAACAAGTTGAGAACTATTTTTATTTTTATGTATAACTTAATAATTTTTATTTTTAATATAATGCAATCATTATATGTTTTTTATATTTTAATTTTATCCTAACTAATTCTTTTTTAACTAAATTCCTTTCATTTCAATTTTTTTTAATAATTTCCATCATCTATGTCTCTCAAATAGTTATATTGGGATTACTACAAATATTTTTTCAATTGTTTTATGAATCGGACAAAACATTTGTATTAATTTTGAAAAATAGTAAAGTTTTAGTAAATATTTTAATATTCAAGTTAAAAAATTAAAGGTTTTCACTATTGAGAGAAATGTCGTGACACGGCATTAGGCCCCTAAATTCGACCCTTTCAATAATTTTATCTTGGACCCCAGATTTTCTTGATACTGCCCTACTTCAATAATGTTATGTTAAACTAATAATGCTAATTTATATTTAATTAAATGTGTTTGCAGTAGTATGTTTCTTAAGTAAGTCTAAATGTCTAAAATTGTTGCGGTAAGACAGGCTATATTGTTATTCAGTTGGTATTAATAAAGTATTGTTTAGTCACAAAAAAAAAAAACAATTGGAAAAATTGGGTTTTGGAACCAAAATTAAGATATTTGGTTTTTAGTATTAAATTAATTTTTTTAGAAAAAAAAATCTATTCTAGATTTAAAAAATTTTATTCTCACCCCAAAAAAATCAACTTTGATCTCATTTCCCAAATAAGTTAATTTTTTTTATCCCATTTCCCAATTTTCCCAAAAAAATTCTCTGCTTTGTCAATATGCGAACTTATTTGAATTTTTTTTTGCTTATATAATCAGGACTTTTCTCAATCTTTTAGTTTCAGAGGAATTTTTTTAAATATAATATTCAAAGTTATTTGAGACTATTTCAAATAATAAAAACAAGGGGAAATTACATTTAGGATCATAATAATAAATTTATTACATAATATGACCTATTATTATTCATTCTTCTAATTTTATTATTTAGTATTTTAAATTTTAATACTTTTTATCAGTTAAAATTATTTTTTATAGTTAATTCACTTTATCGATACTTAACAGTAATTCCCCTTGAAAGTAATATGGAATGTAAGCAGTGTTGGGTTCTATATATATATATATATATAGAAGTATGCACATAATGTTTAAAAATAAAAACTGTATTATAAGTATATAGCTGTCGAATTAAAATATTTAAAAGTATTTTATTAGATTCAAGAACAATATTTTATTAAATCTAAAAGGTATAAAAATTATGAAAAAGTGCATTAAGTATCCTAATCAAAATTAAACCGATTAGTTTAGTTTATCCTAGTTTGATCAATTGAGATGAATCTTCATATTCATAACTCGGAAGCGCTAGTGGGTTTCCACCTTCCCCTACCACACTCAACCTACGCATAGGTTTGACCAAAACATGCTAAAAAAAAAAATCCATGCACCCTTGTGAATGAGAATGAAATCCAAAAAGTGGATGATGCTTTATTATAAATGCGTACCAAATAATATTGTTAGCTCATTTCAGCTAGCGTACTAGACATCAGTATTTTACTAATAATAAAATATAGTTTTTTTTTTACCACTTTGGTTCAGAGGTTATCGCTTATAAATCCTATCGGAGATGACAATTTGACAATAGCAGCTTGAGGATTTAGTTACAAATCATCCAAAAGAAGAGAGAGATCTATTCATTCAACACAGCATGACTACTTAAGAACTAATGAGTCCCGAATATATATATTTATCTATGAATATGAAATAACATTCATATTCAGATAATAATCAATTGGAAAAATCATTTGGTCTCTAACCCAACTCTAGATTGTCTTGCACAATCTCAAAATATTGGATTATTTATGCATCTTAAAAACTAAATGATATAGGAAGAGGATACAAATCTTTCCTATTCTATATTTATGTGCAGGTATGGCTTCCTTCACACAGTATAGTGCTGCTGAATTGTTTCGATATCAAGTCCCTTGAGTTTAACCACAGACTCCACATGCCCTTTCAGTGTGTGAAGCTCCCTCAGCCTTGAGAACAAAAACGACACATTTCAATTTGGTTCCAACATTCACCTTAAATTGAGAAAGACACTGTTTAATAGGCATTGCAGACATTAGTTTACCTTGCAATTTCAGCACGTTTCCTTGCTTGTTCTGCAATTTCAGTCAATTCTCTGTAGTCATTCTTATCTTTCAAGATATTTTCTGGTTCAGGAGGATTCAACCCGTGGAGTGTGCGTTGAGCTGCAGCCCATTGTGCTTCTCGCTCTCCTCTCCCATAGTCTTTCTTTGTTGTGAAAGCAGTCTGCATTGCAAAACGCAAACATATCATAGATTTGATTTCCTATGTCATTTGTTCAATACAACAACGAGGTATTTAATTTAAACAATACCATACCTTGGTCTCAGTAATGTTATTCCAGGCTTTGCCGCTCAATGCATATCGGATGATGAACTTAATTATATCTAAAGGAATGTAGAAGATGATGCTGTAGATCCAAACCACACCAGCCCAGCCCCACCCAATTCCCTTAATCCTTGCAAAGCTCCAGTGTGCATACACAGCTATTAAGGTGGCAACCTAGGTTTTTTTTAGGAAAAGAATTCAGAGTAAATTAAGAGTGTTAGATTTTAAAGGACAAAATTTTCAAGTACAAAAAAGCATACTAAACATTGATTTTAGCTGAGACCCACCAATTGCGCTATGACAAAGGCGATAACAAGCCAGAAACCAGGGCGTTCAACATAAGACCAGCTCCTTGAACGGGTGACAAAGATGAGAGCCTGACTCACTATACTCACTTGAAGGTAAACAGCTGCTGTTAGCTCAAACTCGCTATCCCTGATAGATCTAACACCAAAAGTTTTCTGCCAATAATTCCATCACTCTTAGCTAAGTATTCTAAAATATGTTGATTAATTAAAGAAAATTATGTAAGATAGTTTAGAGCTTTGCTTTTTACCGTGAAGAAATCAGATGCATGAGCAGCCCAAAAGAAGACAACAGTCATGACTGCAAGATAGGCACCAAGAACTATGCCAGTAGCAAAAATCTCCTTGAGCTTCCAGGAATCAGGAACTGGAGATGGCTTCACTCTGTCCTTGGAAATGGTCATGATGGTCCCGTCATTGAGTATAGCAATAATCAAGACCATGAAAGGTGAGAAATCATATTTCCAGATAAGAGCAAGAAGCATAAATCCCAGAACGATACGGATTGTTATGGAGACAGCATAAATGGTATAGTTCTTCATTCTCTGAAAAATGGCTCTGCTAGTCAACACTGCGCTCACAATCACACTCAAACCTGGCTCTGTTAGAACTATGTCAGATGCACTCCGAGCTGCATCAGTTGCATCAGCCACTGCTATTCCAATATCTGCTTTTTTCAAGGCTGGCGCATCATTTACACCATCTCCAGTCATCCCACATATGTGATTCCTATCTTGCAGTCTCTTCACTATCTCGTACTTGTGCTCTTCATTTCACATAACCCATTAGTAAATCAAGTAGAAAATCTTTACATGTCTACATTAATTTAATTCTGCAGACTCAATGATCTGAGCAATTTTTATCCCTTAACAAAGCAAGGAAAACAAAATCTTTTACCAGGAAAGACGCCAGCAAAGCCATCAGCCTTTTCAATAAGCTCATCAATAGGAAGTGAAGCAATGGACTCATCCTTGTGATCACCAAGGAGAGAGGAAGAAGGGTACATGTTGCTTCCCATGCCAAGCCTGCGACCAGTCTCTTTACCAATAGCTAGCTGGTCACCGGTAATCATCTTCACATTCACTCCTAGACTGAGTGCTTGTCGGATGGTCTCTGCACTGTCATGTCTGGGTGGATCAAAGAGAGGCAAGAGACCCACAAAATGCCATGGTCCTCCTGCACTCTCCTTTGACTTTTCCGGCACTTCCTACAAGTATACAATCACATACAAAACAAATTTTAGTTAACTCATCATTGCCTCTATAGTAAACAGCCACTACTTACTTGTCTAGCAACAGCAAGGGAGCGAAGACCACGCTCAGCAAACTCATCAATAATGGTGTGAGCTCTTTTCAACACATCACCTCGGAGATTACAGAGTGTTATAATCTGGAAGAAATTTTAAAAAACGGTCTATATAAGTGGTGGAAATTTTTCAAGGAAATAAGAGAACTAAATCAATGTGCACTATAATGTCTATTTACCTGCTCTGGAGCTCCTTTGCTAACTCTATGCCAATTGCCTGCAGAATCAATGAATGTTATGGCTGTACGTTTGTCCACTGGATTAAAGGGGAGGAAGTGCACCTCTTGGATTCCATCTCGAGCCTGTAGCAACAAGTTGTCAATGAATCAATTTCTTTATAATGCAAGTAAGTGAAGTTTTAGCTTCTTTTATTACAAGTTTGATGCTGCAATATGCTCATCTTCCCAAACTTGAGCAACATGCTCTTTATAATACGGTTATGCCTTTGTTCAATTCAAGATCCACTTATAATTTAGTAGACTTTCTCATAGTTGAGGTTAATACTTTAAATATGCAGAAATCAATATTTCATGCATGTGTACCTCCTTTGGGTCACCCAACATTCCCACAATGCAAGCATCAATAGCATCTTGATTTTCTACCCTAGAGGCCCTAGCTCCAAGCAAAATTAACATGTCCTTGTCAATATCTTTTTCAAAAACCTGCAAAAAAATAGCAGCTCAGGAGGATTCTTCAATGGATGACCATCTTAAACCTTTAAATATATGGGAATTTGAACATCCAATTGATAAAGTCTAAGTCATAAAATTACCTCAACCAAGCTCTTGTCTACAGTGAGCTTGTTCAACGTTAGAGTGCCAGTCTTGTCACTACATAAAACATCCATCCCTGCCATCTCCTCAATGGCAGTCATCCTCTTGGTGATGGCCCCTTGCTGAGAAAGGCGATGCGAACCGATAGCCATTGTCACCGATAAGACTGTTGGCATGGCAATAGGAATCCCTCCAATGAGAAGCACCAAGAGATTGTCAATTCCATCCCTATACTTGCGGTGCTGAATTGGGTACATGACAATGATCTCTATAATCATCCCCACAGCAATGGAGCAAATGCAGAAGTTACCAATTGCTGTCAACACCTGATCAACTCAACCATCAAATTAGCCCTCTCAAAAACAAGGATTGGAAAATGGAGGTTTATAACATTCTTTGTTAGACAAAAGAGCAGAGAGTTAGTTTACCTTTTGGAAGTGGCCTACATTATTGGTGCTGTCCACTAAGTGAGCAGCCTTACCAAAGAAGGTGTGAACCCCAGTGGCAATTACAACAGCTTCAATCTCACCTTGCTTAACAGTGGAGCCAGAGAAGACTTCATCACCTGGATTCTTGGTGACGGGCAATGATTCACCGGTAAGTGCAGACTGATCTATCTTGAGTGGATCACCCTCCAAGAGACGAGCATCTGCAGGGATAATATCTCCTAGCTTGATGCTGATAATATCTCCTGGTACCAGTATTGCTGCGTCCTGTTCGATCCATGCTCCATCTCTACGAACCTTGGTTTTTGGGGCAAGACCCGCCATGAGTGCTGCAGCAGCATTCCCTGCACTGTTCTCTTCCATAAAACTAATGGTGGAGTTGATGATAAGCAATGCTACTATTCCCACAAAATCTTGCCAATCTGGTGGCTGGCCCTGCATTTTTTGAATAAACAAAAGGAAAAAAAAGCTATATTTAGGTAGGGACATCTCGTGTAAAAATTTTAAAATTAGCACATCAACATATAATATAAAATTATACTATTTATTTATTTACTTATAAATCTGACTCATTTCTTGTAAACTATAAATAACTAGCATTACCCCTCCATTAGCCAATACAATGGCCATGATAGCAGCAGCTTCCATCACCCATGATAGAGGGTTCCACATAAACCCCAAGAATTTCATGATCTTACTTTCCTGTTTTCATGATCAATGCCAATAATTAGCATTCTTTTCATCAAACAGATGGAGGACTTAGAAAATGCACTAGTGATATAAATATAACTATATAATGAATCAGTCGAGAATTAATTGCCTTCTTCTCTTCCAGCTTGTTGAAGCCAAAAATTTCCAATCTCTTTTGCCCTTCCTCATTTGTGAGACCCTCTTTTGCACAATTCAGTTCTCGAAATACTTCATCCACTGGTATTCGTTCCTGTTAGCGTCACATACAGAAGAATCAAATAGATGAACCCAAAATTTGAATTCTACAATTCTGCATTATCATTATAATAGAAAAACGTACAAGATCAACATTCTCTTTCTTGATTTCTTCAAGGCCAGCCATGGTGTGATCTTACGGCCAAGTTAAAATTAAAGCTTGTTTTATAAAATGGTAGTTAATGAACATGTTCTAGCTAATTTTTTCTCAATAAACAAATCATATATAACAGAATAGCCCGATTCATTAGTGTTCTGTTCTCTCTCTCTAAAATCACTCATTTCCAGCCGCTCTCTCTTTTAATCTCTATCACACACTTGGGTTAACTTGGTTTCTTTTTGCAACCAATTTTCTTTCCTCTGTATCGTTTTTTTTTCCATTTTTATTCATTTAAAAAAAAAATTTGTGACTTGGTCATCTACTTTTTCGGGCAAAAGAGCCTCGCTATTCTTGGATCTGTAGCCACGTGGGGTTGCCTGTGGCTACATCAACCTCAACATGTTAAATATGTAATTTTTTTTGGGGAAATTACAATTCAGGAACATAATCTCAATTTAATTGCAAAATAGAATCAACTGTTCATTTAATCATAAAAATGGATCAAATTTTTAAAATTAAAGATAAAATATAAAATTACCAAAATACTCTCAGATGTTATCTTGACCCCCGCTGTTGTCGGCCAACGGCCGTCGACGACCAGTTAACGATCACAGCCATTGGTCAACAGCCACAACGAACGGTCAACAGTCGTAGGCGATCGGTCAACAGCTGCAAGTGATTGGTTAACATTCGTTAGAAAAAATGCCTTACAACTTATTTTTCTAGATTTTGCAACTTATTTATTCTAAATTTGTAACTTAGTTTTTAAATTTTTATTTTGCAGTTTCTTTTTCAGAATTTGCAATTTCTTTACTTTAAATTTACAACTTATTTTTTAAACTTTTACTATAAATTGTTTCAGTGTTTTGGCAACTTCTTTTTCAGATTTTGCAACTTACTTATTCTGAATTTACAACTTGTTTTCCAAGTTTTTATTATAAATAGTTTCAATGTTTTACAACTTCCTTTTTAAAATTTACAACTTATGTACTCTAAATTTACAACTTGTTTTTAAAATTTTTACTATGAATTATTTCAATGTTATTACAACTTATTTTATATAGTTTACAACTTACTTACTTTGAATTTGTAACTTGTTTTTCCAAAATTTTACTATCAATTGTTTTAGTAAAAATTTTTACTAGTCATAAAATATGTAAAAAAAAGTTGTAAAAGTATCAAAAAAATTCATGGTAAAAATTTTGAAAACAAGTTGTAAATTCAAAGTAAATAAGTTGTAAATTTAAGAAAGGAAGTAGTAAAACAATGAAACCATTCATAATAAAAATTTAGAAAATAAATTATAAATTTAGAGTAAGTAAGTTGTAAATTTAAGTAGAGCTGTCAAAATAGGTCAAACTCGATGGGTAGGCCCGAAAAGTCCGAAAAAATGAGCAAATTGAGCCTCAATTTTTAGAGTAAAAATACAATTCGGGCTTTTTGAGCCAACCAATTTAAGGTCGGCCAACCACAAGCTGGCCCGAGCAAGCCAGTGGCTGGTCTGAAAGCCCGTTTTCTTTTTTTATTTTTTATTTTTTTTGTTTAAAATATTAAAAATACATATTATTTTATTAATTAGTGATATATAAATTGTAAAATTTAAATATTATGTTAAATTTTGATCAATTATGATGATAATTAGTTGTATTAATTTAAATAATTATATAAAAAAATTTTAAAAAAAAGGAATGAAAAATATTTAAAAAAATAAAAAGGCTCATGGGTTGGCCCGTGGCTCGATCCCACGGGCTTGAGTTTGCATTTTCAAGTTCATATGTCAAATCTGGTTTTTAGACTCAGTCTGAGGTAGGCCGCCGATACGGGCAAGGCTGGTTCGATTTGACACCTCTAAATTTAAGAAAGGAAGTTGTAAAACACTAAAATCATTTATAATAAAAGCTTGAAAAATAAATTACAAATTCAGAATAAGTAAGTTGTAAAAGTACTGAAACAATTTATAGCAAAAGTTTAGAAAATAAGTTACAAATTCTAGAAAAAAATTGTAAAATAAAAATTTGAAAACTAAGTTGCAAATTTAAAATAAACAAGTTATAAAATCTAGAAAAGAAAGCTTTAAGGCATTTTTTTTTTGCGAACATTGACCAATCACTGATGGCTGTTGACCGTCGTTAATCGGCCACTGATGGCCATTGACTGCATTGACCAGTGGCTGGAGGTCATTGACCGGTTGTCAAAGGCTGTTGACTGGTGATGGTGGAGGTTAAGATAATACCTGAGAATATTTTGATAATTTCATATTTTATATTTAATTTTAAAAAATTGGTCAATTTTTGTGATTAAATGAACAATTGATCTTATTTTGTAATTAAATTGAGATGTTGGTTCTGAATTGTAATTTCCCTTTTTTTTAAATATAGTATCAATTTCTTAAATTCTTAAATATGAGAGTTGAGAATTATGAGAAATGGAGCATGGATCGAAATATTTGAATACCTTATAAAAGTAAAAACAAAATAAAAATTAAAATTAAAAGAGAAAGGTGAGATCGAAAATAAAATTTTAAGGGTAAATTATAATCAAATTAAATTAAAGGAGAAAACAAAAATTAATATAAACTAAAAATAGCACCACAAAGGGGGAGAATTAGACTCCGTGCAGCTTATTAAAAAAAAAAGAATTAGATTCGGTGCATGGCATGTAAACAATGCAAGTACGCTATATTGATTAATTATAATAGGCCATTTGCATTAACATAGAGTTTAGGAAAAATAACATTTCAGGGTCAAATTATTCAATTAATGTCATTTTAGAATCCAAATATTTTAAATGTTAAAAAAGAAAATGATCTAATTACCCTTATTAAAAATAAAAAAAAAAAGAGTGCTCTTAGTGAAACTCAGTCTTAGATCGATAAGCCCAAACATAATCACAGATAACAAACCTCGAATCTAATGGTTATACCAGAAAAATTCAGCTTCTCATAGTTATCGTGGAAGTTCTATCATTCTTGAGCTGTTATCATTCCGTTAAAAGATGAAGATATGCACCAAAGCAAATAAATATACACTTCCTCCGATCCTTTTTATAAGGGATTTTCAACTATTTTACGTAGATTAAAGAAATTAGTTATCTTCTTAAAATCATAGAAAAAAATAAACATTCTTTTTTTTACTCCTATTTAATATACTAATGCATTCACATTAAATATCATTTGACTAATTGAGAGTGTCTATTTCATCCAAAAAGTCTAATAATAATAATTTACGAGAAGAAATAAATGATGAGGGTAAAATAGGAAAAATTTTATTAAACATTACAATGTCCCTTATAAAAAGGACCAGAAAAAATTTTTAGAAAGTCTCTTATAAAAAGGACCGAAGGGAGTAATCATTAATAACAAGTTGCATTAGTAGAATGATGTACTACGGATTTTTTTCTGAATTAAAAAAAAACTGATTGGATAGCATAAATAAACAAATCTAGCGTTTTTATTGATCACTAAATAATTCAATTGATTAGTCTTAATGTTTAACACTCAGCTCCTCTTATTTACTACTCAGATTCTATGATTTGACACTGCACTTCCTCAATTTTACACTGAACATTTATAATTATTAAAGAATTCAACTGATCAATCCTAGTATTTGATACCCAGGTTCCACGATTTAATATTGACGTTCCTTAGTTTTGCACTGAATAAATTATGCTTATTGAATAATTCAACCGATCAGTCACAGTGTTTAATCCTTAACTCTCTTTATTTACTATTAAGGTTCCACAATCTGACACTGCTCTTCCTCAGTTTTATACTGAACACATTATGATCATTGAAGAATTCAACTAATCAGTCTCAATATTTGACACTCAACTCCCTATATTTGATTGGTTTCACGATTTGAAATTGACCTTTCCAATTTTACATTGAATAAATTATGTTCACTGAAAAATTCAGCTGATCAGTTCAAGTGTTTAATACTCAGCTTTCTCTATTTACTACTTAAATTTCACAATTTGACATGGACTTTCCTTGGTTTTACATTGAACAAATTATAATTACTAAATAATCCAACTAATCAATTATAGTATTTAACACTCAGCTCCTTCTATTTAATACTTAGATTCCATGATTTGACACTAACTTTCTCCGATTTTACACTAAACAAATTATGTTCATTGAAAAATTCAATTGATCAATCACAGTATTTAACACTCAACTCGCTTTGTTTACAACTCATGTTCAATGATTTGACATTGATCTTCCCTGATTTTACACTGAACAAATTATGATCATTAAATAATTCAACTAATCAGTCCTAGTATTTAACACTTAGTTCCCTCTATTTACTACTCTGATTCTATGATTTGACACTACGCTTCCCTATTTTTACACTGAAAATGTTATGATCACTGAGTAATGTCAAATCGTGAAACCTCAATAGTAAATAGAGGGAGTTGAGTGTTAAACACTATGACTGATTAATTAAATTATTTAATGATCATAATGTGTTCAATATAGAACCAGAGAAGTGCAGTGTCAAATTGTGGAATCTGAATAGTAAATAAGAGGAGTTAAGTGTTAAACACTGAAACTGATCAATTGAATTATTTAGTGATTAATATAAATGTCAAACTTATTTATTCATGATATCCAATCAATTTTTTTATTCAAAAAAATATTATAATCCATCATTCTACTAACGCAACTTGTTATTAATGATTCTATATTTATTTGCTTTGGTGCATATCATCATCTTCTACCAGAATAATAGCAATTCAAAAATAATAGAACTTTCACAATTGAGTTTTCTGATACAACCACTAGATTCAAGATTTGTTATCCGCAAGTATGTTTAGGTTCGCCAACTTGAGACTGAGTTTCATCAAGAGCGCTATTTCTTTTTATTTTTAACAAAAATATTTAAGTCATTTCCCTTTTTTAAATTATCTCTGATTTAGGACCTTAGTCTATTCCTGTCATTTTGAAATATTTGGATCCTAAAATAATATTAATTAAATATTTTAATCTTAAAATATCATTTTTTTCGTGTAGCTTAAATTGAGTTGCACTGTGTTTCCTATATGTATATTTTTTTTTCTTTTATAAAAGTAATCATTATCGCTAAAGTGTTGTTGCTTCAGTTTACACACACATATATGTGTGTATATATGGTTTAAAAATTGGATTAAAACTATAAAAAAGTAAAAATATAAAAAATTCAAAATTCAAAAGTAAAAGATTAAAAATACATCTGGAACAAAAGTGTTAAGCAGCAGCTGTTCATGTCCTTCCAAAAGAAGTATGACTTGCCTTACTCAACCCAAAAAACCCACTTACCTTTTGGGCTGGGAGGGGGATTGGTCTGATGTTAAGCTCTGGCCCAATTGGATAGGGAAGTAGCTTTATAGTTCGAGGGCCCAAATTTTTTTAAAAGAAAATTTCGTTATAAAGGAAATATATTGGTTTTGAGGGATGGGATTGGAGGAATGAACTATAAAAAAATAATTGCCCCAGAAAAAAAAAGAAATTGATACGTAGTATTGACTAACTACCAAGGGGATCTATGAAACCACATTTTCTGAAGTAGTTACAAAATAAGGAAAAAGAGAGAAGGGGGGGGGGGTGTTAAACGTCATGAAAGTTCTTTACTTTGATTTGATTAACGTTAGTATTAGATTTCTGGCAAAAGAAAAAATTTATACTATATTTTTTAATACAAGCTACATGTTTAGGTTAGTCCGGTATATATCACAATAGCTGACGCAAATTAATTAAGATTACTACAAATTTATATATTTTTTATCATTTTATTACTATTCAATGTGAGACTTTCTATTCTCTAATAAGTAGGGAGCGAGTTTACCTTTGAAGAGAAGTATGTATCTATTGCTATGTTTTTATGTACTATATATTGAAGCTAATGTTACCCATGGGACGAGTTATTAGTTTATGGTATTGATAAATTAAATTGTGGGTCCCAAAATTAAAGATCCATTGTGGTTTATTGTATCTAGGTATCAATTTTTCAAGTGGATGTAGTTCGCTCAATTAATGCGAAACAAAAGACCATGACCGAGATATGTTAGAAGTTAGAACCCCACACAAGTGTGATGAAATAAAAGATTATGGATGAGAATGAATCATATACAGTTCAATGTTGATCAACCAACCCATGCGTTGGTTTGGTTGAATTAGGAGGTTGACAAGATTGATTTAATTCTTCATGGAAGCTTCATTGAACAATTCTTTGCATGTCCATGTCAAGTATTAAGAATTGTTTACCCGCGAGAGAGAGCCCTGGCCTGGGGCCACGTGAATTTGGGGACCATTCAATATGGTTACCCATGTGAAGTTGAATTACTATGTCTATTTTTACAATTTAATTAATTAGAAATTTCCATTGTTAAATTTTATTATTATCGTGAGTTTCAACCTCCCTCTTTTCTGGTATAATTAGATCTGAACACCCATAAATTCCTTGACAATATAAAGTTGAATTTTTACGTATAAGAAAAGTTAAAAGGTTCATTATATTAATGCAGATCACGACATGAACCAAAGAAATATCATCAAAGACTTCACTTTATATATGAAAAAAGTTCTCCAGAATAATGTCATTTATTATCACGTGATGATCACCTAAAGGCTGAAATGAAAAAGAAAGATTAATATGTTCGGTGTCTCTCACAAATCTCGCACATAACACACATGAAGCATTCATATATGGGATAATAGAAACGTGATTCATTGCAATAATTTCAAGGGCAAACTAGAGAGAATATGGGGTTTTTATATAAACCAATAAGGGTGAGAAGTTAATTTTTATATTGAAATACCCAATATATACCCTAATGTAGAAATAAGAAGCAAGAAAATAGTAATGAACTCGATTGATTGCCTTAGGATAGGAAGAAAGAGCAGAGATATCGATCAAAATCGATCGTGAGATTTTACTGCGCAGTTCTGGGGTTGAAGTAGATAGTCTTTTTTTATGATATCAGAACTTTTACTATCAGATAATTCACAATTCAATGTTTCCCCATGCGTCAAGCACTCAAGCCAAAAAAGTATTAATAAACCTGTAATTTCATCATCAACCTTATCTATCTAATTTATCCATATGTGGAAGCAACCGTAATCCGGAACTTCAATAATTAGTTCAGAGCATTGACTATGGCTCCCATATGTTTGAAAGTAAGAGACTACTGAGAGCAACATATTTTGTGATTCAAAATATGTATTTGCATGTAAATATGTGTGGATTTCTTTGATTTTCAGCTTCTGATAGCTATATTTGGATGTGATTCCCTATGGAAGGAAGGCAGGGTACACAGAATAATTATTCTTGTCCATCTCATGACAAAACAAGAAAATATAAAGAGACCAAGAATACAGAAACAAGCAGTTGCAATCAGATGATATGTATATAGTAGTCCCCTTTTCAACCCATGTGAATTTGAGGTTTTCCTGTTTTGGAGTCTAGAAGGATCAGTCAGTTCTATAGTTTAGAGACAGAATTTATTTCCTCAACAAACACAAACTTGTCTTGTTTGAACCAAGAACTGTAGGAGAAAGTGTACCTGTTTGCTTAATTTCTTGAAAATGATAAGCCTTGTGTGTTTAGATTCTTGCATGAATCTTTGATATGGATATTGGGTACCATGTGGATGATATAATTAGTTTTGACTAACTTTGAAGCGGTGTTAATTATGGAAAACTCCAGACTTGAAGGCACTCAGTCATTAATTTTTCCAAAGCATACTGGTGAAATTGTTTGGTTCCTCCCTTTGCGAAATTGGTAGCATCTTAGTATTAGCTTATTAGAGAGACAGACATGGGGTCGCTGAGTTACTGTACTTTTCTTTGAAGTAAGAGAATTGATGGGGATGGTTAAGGCAGAACATGCCATCACAGAGATTATTCAACTACTCTGAATATATGGTTTTCTTAGTCATGTCATTAGGCTTATCAAATTTCTGCTTTTATTGGTTGTGGGGGACAAAATCAATTCCCACACACAGATAAATAATCATTAAGCATGAGCCTATAATAGTGGAATTTATTATCCCGCCCACCTTTTCTAAGAAAAATTAAACATTATAAAACCAATAGACTTATAGAAAATCATGAAGCCAAAAAAAAAAGGGGGGGGGTACTATGAGAACACTCATTGTTATCGCCACTTGAAAACAAATTCTCACTCACTAATACACCATTAAATTTAACCCAATCTTTGGGGGTTTTTTGTTTATAGCCTTAACCTGGAAACCAAAAATATTGTGATGCTTGATTAATATTATTAAGTATGCACAAAGTTAGGTAGAAAGTTTGCCAGCTACCATGGTGGAGACTTGGTTTATGCGAGTGATTGTGCTGTGCGTACGCGTTTACTGTGAGCAAATGATAATATGTGACCTAGGAATGATTGCGAAGCCAAAGAGACATATGGGGTCCACTGTGTTGGAAACAAACAAGGTCTTGATTCTAGGCATGCACGACAACCTCCATGCACATCATTAAAGCTGCTTCCTCATACACTATTACAATTTCTAAAGCCACCCCCAAAGCTCACCATTTTCCCCCTTTTTTCTAATTTCTACTGAGGGAAAGAGATATCAGTGATAAATATATAGCATTTTCTTTTTGCTTCACTGAAAGAAATTTGTTTTATCTCTGAAATATCATTTTTCAAAAGCAATTGAATCCAGTTTACTTTAGTGTCGTTGAGTAGAAGGGGAAAATGACAGAAAATATTATCAAACAGGCACATGATGAAATGCACACAAAAGGAGTGGGACGAGGATTGTGAGTGGGATGTCTTGTGGTTAGTGAGCAAAAGAGTAACGTGGGTCAAAAGTTCCGCCCAAAAAAGAGGGAGGATCGAGGATGGAAGAAGAATAATTCTAAAGATAATGTATAAAAAGGTCGTCTGGTCTGTTATCAACTAGGAAATTTGAAAAAAGTTAGTGCTAAAGCAATAGGAATGTTCATTTGCTGAAGAAGCAACGCTTGATATGTCATCATGAACTCCAAATTGTTTTCACTCTCTCATATTTGCTTCGTTGTCAGACAATAAACTCTCTGTTTTGATCATTTTTTTTTTCAAACTCTGTACTTCCTCTGTTTCCATCAATCCCTTCCCATTCATCATGGCTCGTGATTCCACCACCTACTACTGCCAAAATTTTGTCCAATAATTCATCTTCAGCCTTTAGCAGTATCATGGTCAAACTTTGTCAGACTCAGGCATCCAATTCCTTCTTCTCTGTGTTACTATTTTGATCAAGTTCTCTAAACACAAACTGATATGATAGCTCCATTTTACCAATAAATAAACGAAAATAGAAGCTGAACAAAATATAGTAATCATTTTATGCCGATAATACTATATTCCAGCTCATTATAATCATATATATGCATGACTTGGGTTTTCTAGGATAGACTACATTCTGGTCCCTGCCCCTCTACTCAACATTAAATTTGCAAAGTGACTGAGCAGTAAAAAGACTCATGTTTTATTACATAACATGTATATGGTGAATAAAAAGAGGCTGCATGGCCAATGAGTTCTGAAAATAACAAAATTTAGGTATAGTTTGAAGTGGTTGTAATCAGTTTCTCCAATACAATAATTTTTTTTTAAGTTCAATATCATATTATTAGATTTATAAATAATTTTGATTGTACATTATATATATATATATTTTGGAGACTGATAACAACCACTCAAATAATTATACCTAAATTTAATGTCTTTTAAAAATGCATAATTTTGGAGCCTAGGCTGCGTCAAGAGAGCAAAGTTCGATGGAGCCATAATGAAGCAACTCCTGAATCATCTGCTCTATGTGATCATCTTCCAGTACTGGCCCAACTTCACCTTGGCTTTCAACCCATTGGGATTCCTCAGGTCTCATCTCGGGCCACCGGAAGCCCGAGTCAGCACTGGTTCCGGCAATGGCATTGCCGGAGGCAAATGGGTCATTGTTAGAGTTAGGCCTCGGAGGTTGTTGCGGTGGCTTCTGCTTATTGGCCATTTGAAGCGAAAGTGAGGCCATGTGACACTTGTGAAGCTTGGCCGTCAAAGTTGCAGAGAGATACTTGGACGTAGATGACTGTGGCTTATTGGGATTGTAGGGGAAATTGGTCCGTGCTTTCGTCCCACACATAAGCCTCGCTGCTTCGTCGTATGCTCTGGCTGCATCTTCCGCCGTTTCGAACGTCCCCAGCCATATTCTTGTCTTCCTGTATCCCACATGAAACGTTTCGTAAGTTTTTCAATAAATCAGAAAAGGTTCATAACTTCATATTGAGAGTGACAAATGCAGCAGTACAATTTCAAGGTGACATTGCCACAAAAAACAGAGTCATCAGAAGAAAAAAAATAGATTTTTTTTTTTTCGAGGGATAGAGATTTACAGAAGAGGGTGGCGAATTTCCGAGACCCAAGAGCCCCAGTGCCTCTGGCGGACACCACGATAACGTTGTTGTGGTCTAGCCATGATTGATGGGGGCGAAGGAAGGAGAAACGTTTCGAACAGTTGAGGAATACGAAACGTGTCTGTGAAGCCTCTTTTGGGGTGAGCACAGGGGTGACTGAAGGAAGGGAGGGGATGCGAACATTTATATAGGCCCATTATTTGCGGCCTTCTCCTCTGTCAATCCAGAAATGGACCCACATACAGTTTTCATTTATCTCTTTTTAATTAATTAAACTTTCAGTTAAAAATTACAAAAAAAACTCTCAGTTTTAAATTAGTGAAATTAAATTTTAATCTATGTATAACCCATATTTTTTCGGTAAAAAAAAAAAACTCATATTTTTAGAAACAGTAAAGACGCAACTTGCTATGTGAAGGTTCTCTGCAATAAATTATAATAGTTTGAATTTTTTTAACGCTATAAAATTATAATAAACTAAATGGTCTTGTACGTTGCATGAAATATATAAAAAAAATTGTATTGTTTAGAACATATATATATATATATATGTGAATAATGAACATTGTTAGGTATTTTATATTTTATATTGATATATTGATGTTGGCAATATTAGTATTTTCTTCTCCCATGCCATGTCCTCAAATGTTTTTCCAAGCGGGTGATTTTTTATTTTCACAAACAAGTGAATCTTGATTGCATTAACTTTGCTTTCTATGGAAGTGATCATTACGGAGCCTTCATTGATATAAATGCTAATAATTTACACTTTTTTAGTTAACAATCCTCATTTTTAAACATAATAGAACTTCTTTCGCAAAAAAAAAAAAATTCCATAGACGTGCTTAACTTTTTTTCTTTGAAAAAAAAAAATCAATCATCCGTTATCAGTAAGAATCTAGATTTTCTTAACTTGAAAAATAAATAAATTGACATGATCAATTTAATAAAATAAAAAATAACAGACAAAAAAATCTCATACTTTTTTTTTTAAATTTTTATGTTGTTTTTTATTATTATACATTATATTAATTCTATGAAAAAGTCATAACTATTGATACTTACAAAGAATACTGTAGAGCGGTGGTTTGACATTGATAGTTAATTAAAAAAAAAAAGAGGTATAAAATTATCAATCATAAGGAGAAAAATTAAATTGAACTTTACATTACAAACAATAATCTCAAAATTTTCAATGATCAGCCGCACATGTTGCCATGATAATTACATATACCAATTTGCTTGAGTAACAATGCCAAGAGTTTTCATTATGTGGTGAATTATAATAAGCTTTTTAAATGTACAATGATACAAAAAAATATTGAATACACTTGAACGTAATCTAACTGCGTATATTGGAGAAGATCATGTGTTCCAAAAAAATCAATATGCAACAAGAAGATTAGCAAGTAGTAGGTAGACATCTTTAAATCAATATGATATCTAAATATGTCACTCTGTGTGTGTGTGTGTGTGTGTGTAGGGTAGCTACCTACTTTAATTATAACCTTAATTCATAATTGTCTTTCACTATCCATATGCTTCATTTTGAAGGAGATGCCATGTCTTTATTAGCAGCTAATAATATGGATGTTTTATTTTGTTGGACTAGTAGTTAGTCGACATGAGGACGTGGCAAAAATAATATATTTGGAATATGGTATATTTGGTAGCTGCGTTTGATCCTATATAATTTGAGTCTAGTCGGGTAAAATTACAATAGCGTAAAATACTCTCTCAACAAATATTAAATGCAATTGCATCTCGAATTAACTTGAGATACAGCTGATTTTATGTTTTGAATTTTGTTAAATGAAAAAAATACTTGAATGTAACTTTTTATATTTTTATTTTTAACTTATTTAATAATAATTATCATAACTTTAAAAATATAGATTGGATGTTTTATTTCTTAAACATCTAACATTAAAAATATAAATAATTATTCTTAAATTTAGTTCTTTTTTCATAACTAATCAATGTAGGAGCCTTCTCGCTTTCTGAAGTGCCTGGCGGATGAAACCTCGAGACTTCGAGTTTGAGGGATATGGTTTTAGATAATAATCATATCTAGAACTAGAATACAATTCTGATGTTGTCATCATCGTAATTAAAATTAACCAAATTCAAAAAAATGAAATTGATGGAAACTAATTAATTTATTAGTTGTAGCCGTTTTAAGTATCAAATCTTGAAAAACAGGAATAGACTCACCTTTTGGACGCTCTAAGGAACAAAGTTAAACTTAAATAAATTACTTCCGTGGATTTTAAAATAGTTTTCATGAGTATATATATCTATTATATGCCGTGAAAAAATGTATGTCTCATGTCTTAAATGGATCTACCATCTATTTATATATGTTTTTTTTTCTACCTAAATCGTGATTCACGATAAATATGTAAATTGAATGTGTTAAAACCACACAGAACAAGGTTAATCTCTGTGCCAATGGTTCTAAGCTAGGTTTTTTAAGCATACAGTTGAATAGGATCCTCATATCTATTCTTTTTGAAACACATAAATCATAAAAAATGAGTGTGATTAATTAAAAAGAAAAACAAATCTTACTTATTCTTGTTGGGTTTAACAGATAAGGATGGGGTCTCTATGCAGAATGAAAGACATTAAAAAAATACAAATATTTATTAGCTGTATATATTTAACGCCTAGTCTTGGATCTTCCTGTATTAAGCCTCCAATTAACTTGTCTCTGTCCATATATATATATATATATATATAATTTCCCCGATGAATGAATACGTACTCAATTGCTGCCGGCGTTGGGAGAGAACACAGGTAAAAACTATATATAAATACACACACACGAGAGAGAGAATTTGCCGGGGAAAGGGTTGCATAGACTTTATTTTACCATTTCAACGATCAATATTATATATATATACATATATTTTGAAATATAGGAGCATATTACTCCCTCAATTTCTTATTAGAAGTATATTTTTTGAGGATTAAGATTTCAAAATATAAGTCATTTTATGAAATATATGCATCATTTAATATTTATTTTTTATTTTTATTCTTCTTGATAATACCTAGAAAAGCTATAGTGAAAAAAGATTAAAAGAGATATATTTAAGATAAGTTATAATTTAGGATATTTTTTTAAAATATTAAGACTTTCTACTAATTTTCTAGATATATATGAGGAATGTAAATATGATTGATAATAAAAAAATAAAGAAGTATTAGCATACACATTTCAAGGCCTATCTTTTTTATCTCTTTTAAACACTTGTCACGAAGTACGTTTACTAAAAATCAAATATTCCTATATATATATATTAACTTTGTTTAGTTATATACTTCCTCTGTTATACTATATAATGTACTATTATGAGAAATTCATATTTTAAAATATAGTGCATGCGTATTGTATTGTGTTTTTTTTATTGTCTTTTCAGTATTACCCTTAATAAGTAAGTTTATATATTCTACGGTTATCAATGCATTTAATTAAGATTTTTTAATGGTTTGGTCAAACCATAAATGAATGAATGAGAATTTTCCCCAAAAACTTCACTCTTCATAATTGTCAAGGACCCATGGGAACTCAGAAAAAAGAATGAAGGAGAGAATGATTGCAATTTATTAATGTATGAAGTATTATTAAATAAGAGTAATTTGAAAAATAATGGAAAAAAATTTCGGTTACTAATCATTATTTTGATACGTGTGTGGTAGTTAAAAGTGAACTATAAACTAAAACGGAGGGAGTATAAACTAGACAAATTAAATTATTCCGTCATTACATAAAATTTAACAGCGTATAATTAAGAGACCGTAGGCTAGAATGAATAGATGGTTGCATTATTCTATTGCTAGACTAAATTACAAAATCGTAAAATTAAGTGAGATATATTTCCTCTACTCTTTAATATAAGGGATAAAAGATAAAATCATACTAATTAAGAAAAGTAATAGATTTGTTTAAAATATAAAATAATTTTTAAAAATGTTTTCATTAAATGTTAATAACTTTTATATTAAATAATTAATGTAAATAAATTATATTATCAGTTTTTGGAAAAAAAATATCATTTTAATTAGGAATATTTTTTAAAAAAAATTATTAAATATACTAAATAAACCCTTTTGTCTCTTATATGTTGAAATATAAAAATTCCTTTTACTATTCTTTATATTAAAAAACGGAGGAAGTAGTGACTAGTTATTTTATTGATTAACCTGTAAAGTCCTTTCACTGAATGAGACGATATTGTAACTGAACTCTTTCTTTAACCTTCTACTTTTATAGATATGACGAAGTTAATTACCTACCATTACAAAAATAATTATTTATTATAAAAAATTAATGAATCTTATTATAATAAAAAAATATTGTTCTACGGACAGAAGAAAAATTTTACAGTTTTAAAATAGATTTACACATGATCGTTTTAAACAGCGACACTATAAAGTAATATTGATGTCCTTCATCCTAACTTAAAAGCTGAGACACATGATGCTCCATAGGATTAAAATAAAGATTAATTAGTGTGCTACAGAAAACAAAATGGTTAGTAGATCGTATTACAAATAATTTTCTAACCCCTGGCACATGGAAAACAATTATTCAATTTTTGATAACTACAAGTGTATTTTGTCGTTATCATCTACATGCATGATAATAAAGTACTTTTACTGTATTTTTATATTTGCATGATTTTGTTTTTAAAGTAACTTGGCTATTGAGTGAACAGAACACGTGTAGTATCCAACCCCCAATTCTGTATTTATCATATATAAGCTCATAACATTTGAAGACTCTTCCATGTCTATGTAACTAATGAATGAATCAATGCAAAGATCAATTATATATGCTAAAAATGATGATATATAATAACTACAATCATAACAAATTAAGGAACAATAATCACGAAGCTTCGTTAGTGTGAGTTGGTCTGTAAAAAAAAAAAAAAAGCTAAGCAATTAGAAGACACTGCCTGATGAATAAACGTATATTTATATATAATATACAGGACCTAAATCAGATAAATTAGTAAAGTATTACTTATTGAATTACGTGGATTAAGGATAAAAGTTAAAATTAGTTAATCACATTGATTTCTCCAAAAAATACAATATTTTTTCAAAATTAAATTTATTTAATCTCTTTTTTTTATGCATTAAATAAGGATATCTTTTAAAAATGTATAATAAATATTACTTTGTATATTATAAAGGATAAGACAAAATGCCCCATAGGATCAGAGGGAGTATAAAAAAAAATTAATTTAGATGCGGGATTTCAAGACTCATATTCTTAGACATTTGTTTTACTTACGGCGTGGTAATTATCACTTTCATGGCTCTCTAATTTCTTGTCCAAGTCCCCCTAAATACGGCCTTCAGAATTATGATCCTCATTTCTTAATTAGGAATATTATTATTAATTCCACTATATATATTTTCCTTTTTCTTTTTTATTGAGATTATGGAGAGCTATATATATATATATATATATATATGCACGAATATGATTGATTGAGTAGCGCCAATAGTGAAACACTTAGTATAATTGATTGTTCCTAAGTTTCCTATTATAAATTATTTTTAATTATTTTATACATATTAAGAAAAGTAATTAAAAATTTTAAATTTTACAAAATTTACCATAACTTTTTATTATTACACTTATTAAATTATACCAATCTTAATTATTTTTTTCTTAATTTATTTCTATCATAATTATTTAATTAGGGGTAGATATGAAAATAAACATTTAATACTTATAAAGTGACTTATATTTTATATACTTATGTTATTGTAAAACATGATTTATAATAGGGAATAGATGGAGTAAAAGATAGATTCCCCTTGTTTAATTCCTTGAGCAAATTAGTAATTGTGGGAATTATATATATTAAAAAAGCCTGGAAAATCGGTTATGATTTTTTGAGAGTTAATTAATAATGAATAAACCAATCAACAACGAGACAAATTATCATAAAATCCTAGCTCTTCTTGAGGCAAATGTCAAACAAGAAATCTGTTGCTTTTTGTTTATATTATTTTGTTGCGATGATTTGCTTTTCCAGATATCAAGGCTCTCTTTATTTTCTTACAGTAGTGTACTCATCGTTATGTTAATTAGTGTCTTTATATCATTCATATATAGTACGCTTTAGGAATTAGTATTTGCTGCTTTTAAGGTTGATGGAAAGTCAACTAGCGACTTGGGATAAATATTCTGTGCAACAGATGGAATCACCGTACGTAGCCACCGCAGTAACTGGACGTGGTATCATCATCACTGTATCAAAATGCTTAAAATTTGTTGAATAGAGTAACTTAAGAAGATCAAATTAATCAAAGTCTGATCGTCAGACAGTGGACATGAACGTTTGAATGAAACATAGGAGATATATATATATATCAAAGAAAGTGCAGTTAAAGAGGAATCAACACGTGCAGTGCAAAGGACGATGGGAAGATATACAAAGCTAGCAAGACATTATATATATATATATATATATATATAGCCAGGGTCTCAGTCCTAAAAATAAAGTAAGTGATTTCCGATATATGTCCATTACCTCTTGGTCATGATTTTTGTGTCAAAGAGTGATGGAATTTAACTAACACACACACACACACACACACACACATATATATATATATATATCTACGATAGTATTTCAAACTAT
This sequence comes from Adenanthera pavonina, assembly GCA_026686845.1. Lineage (NCBI taxonomy): Eukaryota > Viridiplantae > Streptophyta > Magnoliopsida > Fabales > Fabaceae > Adenanthera > Adenanthera pavonina. The sequence continues at coordinate 2,109,593 of JAIVEN010000011.1, read as the reverse complement.
AGTTGACTAATTGGTTTGAGTTCCTGGAACTTACTTTCCATTTAGGTAGCGAGCCATTGATTAATGTCCTTTTACTCTTTTAGAGAGAAAGGAAACATAGGATCAATATATAGGCTATAGATATGAATTAACTCGATTGATTTGGTCAATTCAATCTTGCAAGACTACTGAGTTGAGTTAAAATTTACTTTTTGATTGACTTAGGCCAAATTTCGAATCATATATACGTGTTATCCAACTTGCTTTACTTCAAACTCAAACACACATCATTCAAACGACTAATATTACGACCTATTCGTGTGCAGTCCTAAATAAGACCTCCCCTCCTTCGTCAAAGGGCACGGGTGAATAGAGTTTAATTAAGTATGTGTTGTGCAAATTAATTTCTGGAATACAATTGATTAACTTCTTGGAATTATAATTTAATAATGCCTTTTATTATATATGCTTGATATATACATAATTAACAATATTATAATTAATCTTCTATAAAAAGTGTTATCAAGACATTAATTGATTTTAGTAACAAATATTATAGTTACTAATTGTTTGTTTGAGGATAATAATAATAATAATAATAATAATACTAAATTAATTAATACGTATAAAATTGAAGATGGGCAAAAAGAGTGGAGGTGGATGAGTGGATGGGAAAAGGGGAAAAAGTAAAGATTACGCGTGGATTTTCAGAATGATAAGTGAATCCTGGGAAGCAGTGATGATTTATAATAAGGATTAACTTTCTATGCCATTAATAATTTGTTGCTTTTCTTCACATATACTCAAACATGACTACCACTGTCTCTCTCTCATCTGCAAACACACTTTCCCATTCAAAAGTCGTCGACGTCGTCCATGATGGATGGATTTGTAGGCATATATATATATATATATATATAATCAATTTCCCAGTGGGCCAATTTCGGATTAATTATTAGTACAATACAAAATTACGAATATTAAATTAAAGGCTCTTGTTGGTCATCACAATTTGTCAATGTGTGTCTAGTTAATACTGGATTAATTGGCTCGCCGGCTTCACCAAACTATTCATTCATTCATGCATGCATGCATCACTCTAACTTTACAATTGTTTGGACTTTGGATATTTCATTAAACAACCCCAAAGTGACTTAAGGGTCAGATATTTTAAAAGACATTAATTAGTTGACATTCACAGAGACATGCATGCATGTGTTGCACGCTCTTGTTTGTTGTTTTTTGTTTTGTCTAATTAGTTAATTTCTCACAACGTTCGCATATATAACTCCACATCTGTTTATTTTGGTTGCTCTAAGACAAACAAGTAAAATAATCTTTAACTTGATCATCCATAAATCATTTCTTCAAATTTTAATAATGCCAAATACACACACATAAACATATAAAAATGTCTATAAATTTTTTAAACATCCTTAACTCTAAATTTTAATGTCCAAGTAGAAAATTTTTAAATTTTGGATGAAATAATGAAAGATAAGGCAATCACAAATATATATATATATATATATAGGATTTGCAAAAATAAATTAAAGGAACTAATTTATAAAAAAGCCAAAGGACACACACACACACACGCATATGTATCTATATATATCTCTTTAGACGTTAAAAATAGAGTTTTTCTGGTTTTTGGCTTTTTGATTAACGGTCAAAGAGGTAGAATTAATGGCCCAAAACATGAAGGGATCAATGATCATTGTAAGCTGAGGGAGACAAGTGAGAAACCTAACTTTGAATCTGTAACCATGTGATACAGGAGCAGAAACCTAACCGTGTTATGAAAATATTTAGACTGGCAAGCCAAACATGGAAATGACTAATTAGAAAGGGGGGGCAACTCTGGAGGAAAACACCAAACACACCTGTCAATTTCTGTCCCCTCTAATTTCTCTATCTCACCAAACTGATATTCAAAACAAGGAATCGTATTTGCACACCAAAACCACGAGTTTCATGATCACTTTCCATCCATTTCTCCATTCCCATCGCCCCTCCCATTTAAACTCTAATACATATTGCTCACCTAAAAATGGATGGTTAATTACTATTCCATTCTGAAAATGTCTCTAGCTACCTTCCATGAACAACTATATATATTATTATTACCAATTAATTAAGTGAAAAAAATTATTATCAGTATTAATATGTTCATTTCATTCTGTTTCATTCTTTAACAACTACCACAATTCCATAATGTCCATTCAGTTTTATATACTTATTTCTATGATCAGAGCACTTCAAATTAAGCATAAACATTTATGTATATGCCTGGCTTTATCTCTATGCATGGTAAGCGCAAGAAAATGAAGGTATCTAATTTGCAGTTTCTGGAATTTGATTTTCTGCACTTGCTCCAATCATTTATAGACGGGCCTTCAGATGTGTGAAAGATTCTATAGCCAAATCAGCAGTAACTGTAGGATATTTCCTTATTCGAGGAAGAACTAGACAGGAAGTAGAGAAGCAAGAATTGATGAAGCTGCATTGAGGGTAAACCACCATATATGGTTGGTGAATTCTGGGATAAAACAAAACAAATTTGCATATCATGTATATAAGCCAAGATATATATATATATATCCCACATCCTGCCATAGGATAACTTGAGGTGCATTGAAGACAGCATGTTATGTACTCCGAGTTTGATGCATGATCAGTAAATCTATAATTACTAGAAAGGGAAACAAGAGCCAAAAAACAAACAAACAAGTCGAAATCTAATTCTGAAAGTTTCTCTCATGTGTTTCCGTAAGCGATAACCAATTGATAGCATTAGATCATCAGTTTCGGGTGTCAAAGGCAATTTATTTTTTCACTTTTTCTGGCAAGAGACTTTAAATGAAAATAGGACCAGGAAAATAACAAAGAGCATGTACCTGAAACGACAACTGGTTTAAATTGAAATGAAAGCCACAAATGATCATATTTGAAGTCTATGTATATATATTCAATTCAGATTACGAATTAGAGAAGACAAGAATATATATGTATAAGCTGCAATTTGCAGACAATATATATATGGTTAAATCTCAATATCAGCTCTCGACAACTTCATCTTATATGTGGGTTAGTTCAGAATCCTTCCAGCAGACAATGCAGTTACTGGTTTTGTTGGAAATATTTAATTTAAATTTATTTAAGAGAAAATTCCAGTTAAATACCAATAGAGAAAGATAATTCTAAAAAAAATCCCAATTTACTCTAATTCCAAAAACATATCAAGGTATGTAATTAGAATTAAATTTAGAAAGAAAAAGATGAAAAAATACCCTTTATATTTGTTAATAAAATAGGCTTATTTACAAATGATAGTATTATAATTTGTAAATGAGCATGTGTCACTTGTAAATAAACTTATATCACTTACAAATATATTATTATCACTTGCAAATCGATCATTTACCTAGAAAGGGCATTTTTTACTTTTTTTTCTTTCAAATTTAAGTCCAATTACCTACCTTGATAGTTTTTTTGAATTAGGGTAAATTGGGTCATTTTTTGGAATTATTTTATTTTCTCGATATTTAACTGAAATTTTCCTTTTATTCAAATTATATGTTTATATTGTTTATTTAATTAAATATATCTTAAATAAATATGGTCCTTATCTTTAGGAGAATATATCATTAGTTGAGTGATTTAGGGGATAAAGGATAAACTCGGTCATAATTTTATCTTTATCTTTATTTGAATTCAAATTTAAATTTAATAATTGATGATGGCTAAGGTTATTAAATAGACGTATATTAAGTTGAGTTTAACACACGTTTTGAATACCCCAACTAGTTGGACTAATTCCCAGTTCCATCATTGAGTCTAATTGCTAGTTGGAAGAAATATTTGCCTAAATTATTTTCTTACATATTCTTCTAACTATTTTCCATTCATTATTTCAGATATAATATTTAGATTATGTAACTTTGAGATATCTGTGTCAAATCATCTAATATAGTGAGGGGTATTTATAAAATCTTCCTCTACTCTCATAATTTCTTGAGAGAACTCATATATGAAATTTTTGTTTCAAAATTGAATTTGTCTCACTCACATGTTGTATAAGAGCCTCCAATAACTTTGCCTGCTATTTTGTGTTTTGGTGAAAAATTTTCACCATTTAATATCTGAAATTGTTAATTTGGTGTATAGGTAATTAGTGTTTGGTTTCATATACACACACACACATAATGTGAGCCATGTTGCTTTGGCGAGTTTTGACCTTTGCATTTGTGACTCAAGACTTTACTTCACTTGATTTAAATATGATTATCTCCCTTATGCATATATTCGCTTTCTTTGTATGCTAAGAATTGGGCTTCTATGTTGATTTCATTGATGATGTCAATATATCATTTAAAGCTTCTTTAAATTTGAGTTTTATATGAAATTATATTTTTCAGTGTGAGATGCATGATTAACTGCCATCTAATCATAACTAAAACCTACACTTCATGGTTGAACTCGTACTTTAAAAGATCTTGTTTTTCCGATTTGATCTTATAGTGCATGATTTGCTCAAATATCTACATATTGTTCTAAGAGAGCATTTTGATGTGTTTCGATGCTTGAATCACTTGAGAAATGAAGTTGGAATCGCGCGGGTTATCGGACGGGTTCTAAGGATCCGATGGGTGAAGAAGATGTGATAGACGACACTGCGTTTTGGCTCAGCATCTAAATGGCATGTCGTTTCGCATCCAGAGTAGCGTCCTTCCTCTTGCACACGATGACGTCGCATTGGGTGGCTCTAGTGAAACACTATGTTTCACTTATCCGGCTAGGGCTGGGCTGGTTGTGATGTTTTGGGCCTCCATTGCTACTGGGTTGTTTCATTTTTTCTTTTACTTTTTGGACTTTTTGTTTGACATTTTCCTTTTCTGGCATCTTGTAGTCATGCAAACTGGGCCTTGTATTTTATTTATTCTCTTCTATTTTATTTTCTCAAATATTAGGCTTCTAGTTTGCAGGCCTGTGAACATTAATAAAAACACAAGAACAAGAAAAGCTTGCATGGGCACTACTGTTGTGGGTCAAGTACTTTTGTTTAATTTCTAAAAATGACACTGGGCTCACATTTTGGTAATTAAATTTATTTAACCCAAAATTTTATATTCACATAATTTAATTTTTGGATCCAATTGGTTGCTTTGATCTATTTTGAACCATAAATGTAAATTGGACCAAAATTAATTATTTATTTTGCGCCATTTTAATTTTTTAAAAATTTTGGATAATTAATTTTTGGCTATTAAAAATATTTTGTAAAAATATTATTATGTTATTTAATTGTCTAAAATTTGAAAATTTTATTCAAGTAATTATAACACTATTTTAATTTTTGCTAAATAATCAAGTTATTTTTTGAGCTCAAAATTAATTTTTTAAACAATTGCTTGCTGGGCATATTAAATAAATAAAATAGTTGAAGAATTTATTTAATTATTTAATCACATGCTTGTTTGGTTGATTAAATTAATTATTTAATTTCTCATAATGATTATACATATATATGATTTTAATTGCACATGATTTATGATATTTTGTGATTAAGATGCATTTAATTAAGTAGTTAAAGAATAATTTATTATTGTTGCATGCATTATTAATTTAATGAAATCACATATGGATTTAAAATATTCATTCTAATTATATGTATAGTAATTTATCTTTACCCACAGAGAGATAATTATAATTACATATTTAATTAGGATGAAATAGAACTATCTTATATTTCGTAAGTAGTCTACAAGTATTAGAAAATATGAATGTGTTTTAGTTTTATTATATTAATATAACAAAATATTGCACATATATGATATAATCATATATGAAGATTTTTTAGTTAATTAATTATATATCTGATTTAATTAAATCATTCTTATCTTGTGATACTTATATAAGGGCATATGTATGTCCTTGTAAGCATAATGATTTTGGATATCTTGTGATTGGTATGTGTAGTTAAAGAATAACCAAAACATATTTATATAACCGTATATATGCATTTATGATTTGTTTTACCAAATAAGGATATTACTTAAGGATTTAAAGACATTAATTTTAATTAAGTATGTCATTATAATATGTGTTTGTCCACATGTGGATAGTTATCAATATATATTTAATTAAAATGAAATAAAAGTTATGATATGCTGAAATTAAGTATATATTTATTATATGAATAATGAGTGCAATACCATCCTCTCAATATAATAATAATGAAATCTCAATGTAGAGTTAAATATTTGAGTACATAATTGATTTGAAGATGTTAAGATCTACTTATAGGCAATAAATAAAATTCTGGTATAAGTCACTATTTAGTGTTCTTATTATAAAGTGATTCTCCATAAAATAAATAGACATTCAAGGTATGTAATAAGTTATCATAAAGGCGAGAGATATAGTTACTAACTTAAATATTTTAAGATAAGAGATTTCCATTAATTCTAATGCAAATGATCATTAATTAACTTTCTCATCAGTGTGAGTCATTTCAGATTTTTCATTACACATATAAGGAGACATGTACAATAAATATTTATTGGACATATGTGTAAAAGAAAAAAGAATAATTGGGCTTATATTTGGATAAAAGTGATATTTTTATAAAAGATCATTTAGTTATTAACTCTTAAAATATAAACCATGAAGAAAGAGGCATATAAAGAGTAATTACCTTACAAAAGGTCTTATTAGAGAATAATAGTTATACTCTTATCTTTAGTAGGTTTTAAATCTCATTTAGTTAAAGCATATCATGGATAAAAATTTTTTTTATTATATGATAAAGAAGAATATCAATGTCTTCATTGAAGAGAGTTAACAAAATTTACAAAGAATGAAATTATTTGACCTCAAAACCCTATTAATTCAAATATGAAATGCATTAAAGATTAAACAGATATATATACTCAAAAAAATGTAATTGTTAGAAATTATACACACTAATATCTAGTCTTTGTATTTATGTTCTAATTATTTAAAATGATCATTCTCTATTATTGTTGACTTTTCACAATTTATGAATACTACTTATTTTAGATTTAAGATAAGGCATCGATGCCTTTATAAATATGTAACACAAAAGTAGAGAATTAATCAAATAAACAGATTAATATGGTAAGATTAACTAAGGTAATGGATATTTTTATAAGTACACTAGTGATAGACGAATTCACTCAAAACAACAATATACATTTAAAATAAGGTTCCAACATTATTTTTAATTAAATATATCTTTTGAAACCTATAAGATAGAAATCTTAATTTAAATGATCCATTTTCATGGAGCTATTTTGTAAAGGTAAAAGTGAATGGAGGTTATTCATGAAGATTTTATTGCATATTTAGGTGAAAATGTGAAGTTTAAGGATACAAATTACACTATCTATCACATATAGAATTTGTAGAAAGTAGGAATACCAAATTCATTGAGAAATGTTATAATTAGTGAGAATGATCAAATATATGACAAACTCATCAAGAATGATCATATATGAATGAACAAATCTGCTAATTATAGTGTAACACTAGTTTTACATGAAACTTAATTTTTTAAGGTGAATGTAAAATATAATGAAATTTTGAAATCTTAATTAGTCATAGTGAAAATTAAAAATATCAATGTCATAAATCCTATCAACTGTTGAAGAGAAATCTTATAAAGAATAAGAGATATATAAAAAATAATTATGAATGGAACTTTTATTATGTAACTTCAATCTTAACAATAAATTGAATTATGATCAATTATGATTGAAAATTTGGCAACTCCTAGTAACTACATGGTGTACATTAAGAAACTTGATTATAACATAGCATTAAGAATAACCACATTTGTTCTCATATATAATGAAATATATTCCAAATTAAGGTATGATTTTATAATAGATATGAAAGATCTTAAGGCAAATAATATTTGAGAATTTGTAAAATTGCTAGTAAAGCTAAGAAAATTAGTCATAAATAAGTATTTAAGAATAGAAAGAATTCATTAGTCAATACTATGTATTGCACATTAAAGATTATTTACTAAATGTTTTCTCTATAAAGAAAGGGATTGATGATAATAGGATTTTTCTCATATATTAATGGATAGTTCCTTCATTATTATCATGAATCTATATACCAATTTTATTTGGAATATTATGAAAACTGTCACTCTCATTATGATTATAAGAGAGCAATGTATATGTGAAATAATGTAAGGGGTTCAATCAACACCAAAGAGAATTTAGTTAACTAGGACTTCCCATGATAGTGGTAGTTGAAGTCTCATGTGATAACATTTTTAAATAACGTTGAGAATATTATAAATCCTTGTTTATATCACCGGATTAGTGAGAGTTAAGTCATTTATTTAATTTTACTTATAGATAACATATTATTTATGACCAATGACTTGACATGTCATGAGATATTAATAACTTTGTTAAAAAACTATAATATAAAAGCTATGGGTGAAACTTCTTTAAAGATCCATAAAAAGATAATTCTCAAATGTTTGGAACTATCGTAAAGAACTTATATTCATAAGCATTTAAACATTAATGAATAAAGATTTATTTACCATGTGTGACATCTACTTTTTACCATGAGTCCCTAATGAGATTTGGAAATAAATGAAAAGAATTTTTTTCATGTTAGTCATCAAAGACATAATATTTGTCTAAATGTAAATATAAATTGACATAACCTTTATGAAAGGAATATTGTAAAGATTTTAAAATAATTTATACTTGAATAATAAATAATAAGTTGCGAAGAATACTAAAATTCATGTTTACATGTAAGAGATTAAAAATTAGGAAAATGTTACATTTGTTCAATTTAGTATGATAAGTTGATTCTAAAAAGTCACCATTATATCACATTCTAATGCTAGATGAACAAATTATATCATGGATGAGTGTAAGATTGCTAAGCAATTATTGATAACAAACTTTCACCATGAACGCTAGGTTTGATCTTTGTTTTGAGGTAACTTTATAGGGATGTTGAACTTCATCGTGGATTTCAAATTGGGATTTTGTTTGAGCCCACAAAGAAGTGTTTTAATTATATAAAGTTAAATAGTCATATGACACATAAAAGAGAAAATTTTTTATTAAGAGCATATAATTAAAATATATATGTTATCATATGCCTCATGTGAAATAGATTATATTGTGGTGATCTAGATTATGTGTGTTTAAGTGATAAAATTCGTGTTATAATTCATCATCTCAATATATATGACATGCAATTTTGGTGGGATTAATGAATATTAAGTGAGAAACCAAATAAACATTTAAGATTTATTCATAAAGATGATTTCCCATAAAGTAAGGGTACTACTTGTGATGCTTAAAAGGCAGTACTCGCAAAATTTGATAACTTATCACCATGATTTTAGTAGTATTGATTAAATATTCCTTAATATATCAACTGACGAATTAAGACCAGATCAAATGGGAGAATGTTAGATATATTTAATTTGAATTTATTCAATTATATATTTATATTATTTATTTAATTAAATATATCTTAGCTGAATGTGGTCATTATCTTTAGGAGAAGATATCATCATTTGAGTGATTTGAGATAAATTCATTTATAATTTTATCTTTATCTTTATCTGAATTCAAATTCAAATTTAAATTTAATAATCGATTATGACTAAGGTTACTAAATAAAGGCAGACTGAGTTGAGTTTAATACACTTTGGTTCCCCAACTAGTTGAGTTAAGACTAATTCCCATTTTTATCACTGAGTCTCACTGCTAGTTGGAAGATAAATCTGCCTAAATTAATTTCTTGCATATTCTTTTAACTATTTTTTTTTCATAATTTCATATTTAATATTTAAATCATGTAATTTTTGAGATATCTGCGTCAGATCATTTAACATGATATAGATATTTATAAAGTCCTCTACTAGTTTAATAATTTTGTGTGAGAATTTATATATGAAATTTTATTTAAAATAAAATTTATCTCACGGATTCCCCATTTTTATGAGTTGATCAATGTAGATGTGAATGTCATCTAGGAGGATTGATGAGTACATACTAAACTAAGAAACTCCGCTGTCACCCAAAAAAAAAAAGGAAAAAACTTTGCTGATACTTGAGGGGTGACGGACAGACTCTTCTGTATTCACTCTTTTGAGAATTAAATCTTTTTCTCTTGCTTGACGTAATTAATTGTAACCCCACTCATGTCTTTTCTGTATTTTTCACATAAAAAGAATGAAAAAGAAATTAAATTAACCAATTGCCAGGGTTGCCAGGATACACAAGAAGTTTGAATTAATTAACGCATCCTATTACTGATCTGCTAAACATTTTAGAGTTGTTCACACGCAGTTTTAAGAGGAGAAAACGTGCCTTCAATTAATCTAGCTATCCGTTGGCGCATTGAGAAAAAGAAAGAAATGCGTTGTAGGACTGTGTAATTCTTATTGGTTTTTCCTGCTGGCCTGGGAAGAATTCTACTGATCATATATATATATATATAGATTCAGACGTTCGATGCTTGTGATCGTAGTATTTATTGATATAGATGGAGCAAAAGTAAACAGTCTAGCTTTCTGATGCATATATATATATATATATATATTGATAGATGAATATCAGTAGTATATTACACCATTAAATTAAATGCAGATTTCACATTGCTGTGCCAAAAGACGCATTTCATCGAAGAACCCAAGCAAAAATTACATGCAGCCATTACACCCTTAGCCGTAAGACTTGTATATCTCAGATTAACTGACCAGCAAATAGCGAAGAAGAAGCACTAATACTCTGTATATAGCACGCTGATGATCTAAGCAACACCTTCCGAGTACCATTTCCTCTTCAAATTCAGAGTGAGCCCTGTACTGTTAACCAATTCCCCCCTATCCCATCCACCTGGAGCCGTCACGTGTCCCCACCAATCTATCCCTGGTCCCATATGTGAAATTAAAAAAAAAAAATATCATGAATTTCATTTTTAAAAGTTATGGACATATATTTATAATATTAACAATAACAATATTTATGATTTTTATTAAAAAATTATATTTTAAAATTGACGATATTATAAAATCTTAAGAATTAATTTTAGATAACTTTAACAATGAATTTTTAAAATTCAGCCCTAAATCGCTTATCAATTTTTCATATTTAAATGTAATTTTATTCTTTTTATTTTATTTACAATTTCAATTGACAGTAACCTAAGAAGGCAAATCCATTAAATAACATATAGTATTTGACTCAATTTTCACCGCTTGGATTTCACCCAAAGTCAATTAATATTCTTATTGATCTCGTCATCATCCTCTGTGCCCAGAGAGACCCACCAGAACGTACAATCGCAAATTTCCGACGCGCTTTCTTCCCCTCTTCTAAATTGGCGCACCCGGTAGGATTTCCATTTTCGAGCGACGGAGATTCTTCGCTCGCTCGCTCGCTTCTCCACTTCCAATCCTTCTCTCTCAAATTTTCCCTCTGGATTTCTTATTGAAGATGCGTCGCTCTACATCCAAGAAAGTGGGTCAATCCAATTCTAATTCCTCCCCCGCCGATCTCTTCCGCTCTGGTAATTGATTTTTCTTACAACTCTTTCCGCGGATAATCTCGTCTATTAGGTGTTAAAACTTGTTTTTCTGGCCAACCATGTTCCTTCTGTAGGGATGTTCTCTAACCTTTGATTTAACTATATTGGATACTTCGTCTTGAATTTTATGAACTATTGCTCTTTGAAGTTCTTTTTTCTTAATTTTCCCTCCGTCGGATTGGATATCGATGCCTGCAAACTTCTGTTGGTCATTTTTCCTTTTTTTTTCTTTTGAAATGCTCATTTTTTCAGGTGGTTATTTGAAAAGAAAATGTAAATTAGCAAGCTCTTCTCTGGTAGTCTATGTAGGCTATGCTGTTGCCCTTTCCCCTCCTTTTTTTGTTAAAAAAAAGTAACTTTTGCATGAAGTAAAGGATTTGCGATATTTATTACTCACCTATCTAAGTTGAGTTTTTGTGCAAGTGAACGATTCTTCCATGTGAAGTGCAAGATGTCCATGAATTTCATTTAATTACTCTTTTGAAATGAACTTATGATCGGTTCTTCCTTCCTATTTGTATATTTCAGTACGTAGATTTTCATTTTGTCTACGATAAATGCTGTTTATACAGTCAACATTTTCTGACTATATTATCTATAAAGCATTCCTGACTCCTTAGTGATGTATTATTTTTTTTTCCCCAATGTTTATAATTAAACAAGCATGGTTCTTTCTCAGCTTCAAGTAAAGCAAGTTCCAAGGAAGCAGAACGAATTGATAGTCTATTTTATTCATATGCCAATGGGTCTTCTGGTATGATTGAGTAAGTATGCTTCGTCCACGAATTTGCTGTTTTTCATTGATCTTAAATTCTTGATGAGTCATCATGATATCTCTATTTATTTTATTCATAGTCATTTTTAAATTCAAATTTAAGACATGGATATATAGGCAAAAATCATTCTTCCTATGAGGCTGCTATAATGGAACCGCTATGGAACATCTAATGTGGCTAGGGCAGTTTCATCAGTGGTACCTGCCTAGCTGACCTGATTGAGGTTATGTATGAAAAACATATGAGGTGTATTGAGGTACGCTCAGGTGTTATTTGGCATAAGGAAGTACTAAATCCCATTTAATATAAGACTAGGCTTGGTAGATGGGAAAGGAGTTTCAGGAAAAGGAGAAGGAGAGATAAATCCTTGTGTAATATATTTAGTACACATTACTCAAGCTTTTTAGGACCAAAATTAGCCTTTTAATGGAAACATATTCTCCCTCTTCTTCTCCCTTTCTATTTCCCTTAACAATACTTATTCTTACTAAACATAGCCTAAGATATACAGAAATTCAAGATATATGGTGTCAATCCTTAGAGTGAGACAGAGCCACCCTCCATATTCAAGACATTTGTCATGCACATTACCGAAAAATAGAAAAAAATTTACATTTCGGGTCTGTAGTTGTTAGAGTATATGTGTTCTAAAATGATAGAGTTAGTGTGCAAGTAACTATTTATGTGCATGCTAAGTAAATAAATTAGCCGATCCCACTTAGTGGAATAAGGCTAATGTTGTTGTTGCTAAGTAAATAAATTGATCTTTCCCGCCTAAATTTGAAAGGGCAATCCATATTGTATCTAATTATTTTTTGCTATATAGCCCTGAAGGAATCGAAGCACTTTGTGCTGATTTGGAGGTGGATCATACTGATGTGAGGATCTTGATGCTTGCATGGTAAACTATTCCTATGGTCAATTGATTCCTTGTTACTATATGTTGGTCTTAAGTTTGTGTTTGGAATTGATGGAAACTAATGTACCAGGAAAATGAAAGCTGAAAAGCAAGGATATTTTAACTTGGTAAGGGACACTTTTTATGTATTTTTATGTGCATATCAAATCTATTGTCCATACTTACGTAACACTACTTTAGTTATACTCTTCATTTATCTTAAATGTTAGGTACATATTTGGAGTCCTGGTTCAACCCTTCTCTTTCTGTTGTTCATTATACTTAAAATCAATTTACTCTCCCTACCTATTTATAGGATGAGTGGAGGAGAGGCCTTAAAGCATTAAGGGCTGATACAATAAGTAAATTAAAGAAGTCACTTCCCGATCTAGAAAAGGAGGTATAATGATCAAATTTGTATTCTTTTTGATAATATTCTGGAAAATAACTTCTTGTATTTTTACTTTATGACGACGGGATTAAGCTAATGACTATTGTTCTCTGACATAAAGGTCATGCGGCCATCTAATCTTTCAGATTTCTATTCTTATGCATTCCGATATTGTTTAACAGGTACAGTAGATGTGTCGTGCAAATAAATTTTAGGGAACTTCTCTTACTTTCTTTATTCTTTTTACCTATGTCTGATCTCTAATCTTTAATTATTCTAATTTTGGCAGAGGAGAAACAGAAAAGCATCGATATAGAGAGTGTTTGTGAATTACTTACTCTTGTATTGGGTTCCCAATTTCCATCCCAAGTCAACTTATTCGTGGAATATTTGAAGGTGATTATTATTTTTACGTCGTTATTGTATCTGATAATGATGACCCCTGTTGAAATTTGAATATTTGGATTTTTTTGGACATGATTTATACACTGAAGTTTCTCATGCACTAATGAGTGAAGGAGCTTAATCAAATTTAACTACTTATGTCTCTCTGGTTTTTTTGGGTTCAGTTTCCCTCTATCTGTCTCTATATAGTTCTCTCAATTTGCCCCAATGACTAAGTTTCTGTGGATCTATTTTTTTTTTTTTTGGCCAGAGTAATATATTGGCATAAAATGGTTGAATAACTAATGATATATGGGTTGAGACTTGAGACTATGATGAAACTCCGCAAAAAACTGATGAGAACTTCGGAATATTATTGAAACAGAAACAAAACAGAGGAATCCTTTCATGCAGTTACAGTAGCAAATCCTTGATGCTAGTAAAAACAAATAACAGTTATGGAAGCAAAGGTAAAGCAACAGAAATGCAACACAGGATAACAAAATAAGAGCTAAGAAAGAACTTGGAGTTTTCCCTTTCTTTTGAGAGGCTGGAGCCACACCCCCCCCCCCCTTTCTCCTTCTCTCATCTGGATTCTTTTTTAACTTTTTCTGCCGTAAACTTTACCAGGTCTTGGCCCAACAGATTTGGGTCCACTAATACCCAACCCAACAAGTTTCAATTAGCATCCTGTCTGGATAGTGACTTACAGCATGCTGATGCTTCCTTGTAAACTCAAGCAGATTCAAAATCTCATAAGCCACATCATGTGTTTTACCCATATTTTTAACATGATATTCATGGACAAATATTGTTGTAGGTGTGCATATGTAAAAGAAGAAATCAAAGTGCTTCACAGCAATGACCAAAATGGTGAAAGTGGATGTTCATGGGAATGTTCAAAGTGTCCTTTTTGGAACAATGTACAGTTCTTTCCTCCCAAACACCTTCATCCCATGTGCATGTGCATATGGAATATGCGTTTACCATACCTTGTTCCCCTTTCTGCTGGGTAATGAACTTGGGATGACTGAATTTGGTAAGTAATTTGGCCAACCTACTGCTGTAATCAAGTCCGTGTTGCCTTCCCAATTCAGTTTTGGGCTTCTAGCCAATCTGACTTCCATAACCCAGTCCAAGATCCATTCACTATTCTCTTTGCTTGTATCATCTTCTTCCTCTTCTGCCTTCATTGATAACAGAGGTAGTTTCCCACTCCTACCCTTGTGATTTGCTTCAAACTTCTCATCTTGACAGCAACTAGAGCCTGGCTTCCTTCTATTGTTGATTTTGATGTTTGGTGTTTGGCAGGAGATGAGCTTCCTTCAGTTTGCTTGATTTCTCTGCAGCAAACAACTTCATCTTTTCCCAGTGTTCACACAACGTTCCATGGGTTGTTAATGAACTTAAAAGCTCATGTAATTCTTCTGGGATCAAATGCTTCACCAATCTCTGATTTCATCTCTTTGTATTTTTCTTGAAGATTGAAAAACCAACAAATGCTTCTCTGATAGGCGCCTTCATCAACTCTGATCTATCTTTCTTCTTTGTTTGCATTCTCACAGTTTCCCTGCCACTTCATCCATTTCTGTGCTCAAATCTGTCCTTGCAAGTATCTGGGTTTTAAACACAACTTTGCTTCTTCTTCCGCCATCACCACTCAACTCAGCTACTTTGTCTCATATTTCCATCATCAGTTCTTTGATCACTGCCATTCCTTCCTTCATCTCTGCAAATCGTCTCTCCAAGTCTTTGATTATGTTCTCCATTCTCTCATAATTGCACCTCTTTGATACCGAGTTAATGGAACTCCACAAAATCCAGATGAGAACTTCTGAATATTATTGGATAATAGAAGCAAAACAGGAAGTCAGGAATCCTTTCATAAACTCACAGTAGCAAATATAATTGTTTACTCTAGCATAAACAAATAACTATGGCAGAAAGGTGAAGCAACAGTAATGCAGCACAGAATAACAAGAGAAGAGATAAGAACTCAGAACAGGCCCCAGTTTTCAAGGGGCTAGGGACGCCATCCAGATTGAAATCTTGCCTGTCTTATCTACTCAGTTCCCATCACAAATATATCATGCTAATTGTTTTCTCAGAATGTCCTCCCTTCCTCACTTACCCTGTGTGGCATTTGAAAGTTAGACTTAGGGACACCTCATTGCTGGTCCCCCCTCCCTCTGGTTTCTTTTTATTCTTTTTATCGTATACATTACTGGGTTGTGCCCCAACAGATTCGGGTCTATTAGACTAGCAAACCAGAAAACCTTTATGCTATATTGCATGGGCACGGTTGTTACTTTCTTCTCATGTTTCCTTTTCTATATTTTTTTCCTTTTAAAGAGATATTAAACCAGAGGGTTAAGTAAATTGCACAAGCTCTTTGGTTAATTTCATATATTCCTTCTTGATGGACACCTCCCTTTGCTTCTAATATAGTAGCCAGTTAGACTCTGGTTAAAAAGAAAAAGAAAAATATATTGAGGGTTCTTACGTACTCATATTATTGCAGACTCAGAGTGACTACAAGGTTATAAACATGGATCAATGGATGGGATTTTTCCGGTTTTGCAATGAGGTACTCTCTCCCTTTGCTTCCCTGGATTTTAGTTGAAAGTTATCCCTCAGAAAGATCTTTTATTACCGTTTGCTGTGACCAAAATGTCAAATTTTATCTTATAGTTTTTTATGTACTCTCTTACTACCTATTTTTGCACACAGAAACACATAAGATTTGTGGTCCATCAAACTTATGATAAATTGGATACTAATTACCTTTTACCATTACAATTTATGAAGGCATAATCATATTCAATTTTTTTTTATTGCAATGTAGAATGGAAACTTCTCTGTCTAGGTTTTAATAAATGGAGGTCACATTCTCACAGAAAAAAAAATGGAGGTCACATAATTCAATGGTGAGAGTTGATGAATCATGAGTGTAGTGATGGTTTAAGCTATTTGTTTTGGTTTTAATGATTAAAGTGTGATTAGACCCCCATTCAATATCTATCCATTTACCACAATTGCCTATGCTTTGCTGCAGTCATGTAAAAATTTGTATATGTAACATGTGCACACAAATTTGCTGTCTTAAAAAATAAGCAGGAAATATTTTTGAATTTCAAGACTTTTGAAAATAAGATGAGAGCTCAACATCTTGTACTATGTAAATATTGATAATTAATGGCTGAGTGATGTTAATATTTGTCTTAAAAAAGAAAATTACGGTTCTGTTTCTGCGTCCAAGGAAAAGGCCTAATTTTTTACTTCCTTCCCAGGGCAAGAAGAAATGCTTCGTCCACTGCTTAGAAGCAATCTACTTCTTAATTTGCAAAAGCTTGGCCCCTTCATTTCCTCAAATTAAGCTTTTTTTCTTGTTGAAAAATAAGCAACTTTCCCCCCACAGAAGTTTGGCCAAACAAGGAGAAAATTAATCAATGTAATGGCTTAAAAGTAAAGAGAAGTAGTGGGTAGGAGTTAAAATTAAGTATACGGGGAAAAACAAATCAGTTAGTGGGTAGAGTAGAAATTATTGGCCTTTGTTTTTCCCATGGTATTCTGCTACTATTATTAACTAAGCAATGTTGGATGGTTTTTGTGGATGTATTCTTTCTTGTTTGTTTTTATTCGAAGTACATCTCTGACAGATTCCTTTCCCTTCACAGATAAGTTTTCCAGACCTGAGCAACTATAATCCAGAACATGCCTGGCCCTTGGTCCTGGACAATTTTGTTGAGTGGGTGCGAGAAAAGCAAAAGTAATGTGGTTCTCTGGTGTGAACTGCTATCATTGGTGATAGGGTTAATGAATCTGTCTTTTAACCCGTTGAAGACAATACTTTTTTTTTTTTTATCTAAAATCGGGAAAATCTTGTCACAGCTGCCCCATGGAATGCACCCCAAGGTTGTTCCTTCTACATCGGGCTGCCAACTTTATTCTGATTGATTTGTTGGCACTACTTCCATATAGACAAGGGAAACTGTCAGATCACCTAAAACAGATACATGCCCATGTGGCTTATTCTTTTCTTTTATCTTCTGTTGGCTAATCTTATTGGCCATTTTTAAAAATATGAACTGCTGTTACTTGATCCCTTTCAAACTACCATTTTATACCATATAATTGTTGTTGGGATCGAACTCGATAGTTGAAACATGCTTTTCCTTGTCACTGCAGTTCATATTTATCATCATTGTTGAAACAGGATTTAGTTTGAGTTGATGTAGTTGCATTAATTCTAACGGCAGTAACATTATTCGTTTTAATTTGCTACTCCATATTGAAGAGGTCATTTATGTTACTCTTGCCACACAATACTAGTGTTATTTATACATTTTGGTAATTCAATATGATTTTAAATTATGATAGCGGTTAGATTTTAAATTTTGGGTGGTACTTATTGTGATATATGAATAACAGTAATACTTAAAATTTTCATTTTTGAAACAGCTCAATAACTTTCCTGTTGAGTTGTTTAATTAATAGATGCCTTGAAATTGGTTAAAAAAAAAATAGAGGCCTTGAAATTTATTTTTACTAAAGCAAAGATTAAAATAATTTAACAGGAATGGTAATAAAATAATTTGAATATTTATATGTGGACATTGACACTCACGGTATTGTTGGACGTGAGGACTGAGGAGGGTAGAGAAAAAAAAAAACTCTCTCTGTATATATAGTATAATTTATTAAATGAATAAATAAGAGAATAGTTGTAATTTGTTAATGTATGAAGTATTATTAAATAAGAGTAATTTGAAAAATAATGAAAAAAAATTTTGGTTACTAATTATTGTCTTGATACATATATGATAGTTAAAAGTGTACTATAAACTGAAATGGATGAGGACTAATTGAAAAGGGAAACCTTTTTAGGGTACGATGGAGATATTACGGCCCAAATGGGATTGAAGTAAATTAAACTGTAAGTTGACTAAGTAACAAGGTAAATAACTTAAAACTAACTACTTCCCACCCAAAAAAAAAAAACTAAGTGGCTGTTTGGTTCAAATTCATTAGCGTAATGTAATGTAAATATGATTATATTATATCAGTAGCTGTGTTTGATTTATCAAATTATATGATTATAGGATTATGCCCGTAAATTCAAATACGCCTCTGAATGTAAATGACAAATCTGTCCAGAAGTTATGTATTTGAGATTACATGGCTGTAAATGAGAGTAAAAAGACAATATTGCCCTTATGGAGATGGGATAATGACATTTTAGTACTTTACTATTTATTTATATTTATTTAAATATAAAAAATAATTTATTTTTCATATATTTCAGTATCATACTAAATAAACTTGCATATATTTTATTTACATCTCGTTTCATTATATTTCTTTCCATCACATTCTTTTACTCCCGTATAAATGAACCAAACGGATTATCAAGTAACAAGTGGTGAATTTGGATTGGAAGACGAATGTGGAATGTTGACTAGAACGTATAGTCTATACGTTACTATACGTCTAGTCAAACAGCTATGGCTGTGTTCCCACACACACACACACACACACACACACACAAAATGGAAAAGGAAGTAGTAGTAAAAGAAAATGGACTTGCCGCCGCACCGTGGCAGGTTTTTTATTTATTTAAAATTAAAATTTATAGATAAACAGTATATTTTTTAAAGAGCATGTTGATATGTATTTGTGTAATTTTAAATTTTTAAAGTCTTTTTTCCTCAGTTATTGAAAAATTGTATGATTACATAGATCCAATTTTTATTATATAACTTTTTTAATAAATAAAAATTTAAAATTATAGAAATACATAATTATATGATTCCTAAAAATATAATTTTTTATCTATAAATTTTAATTTTAAGAAATATATTTTTAATATATATATATATATATATTTTCTCAGTTACCGTGGGAAGAGGGGTCTCGAATGAGAAAGCTCAGGTCCAACGGGGAGTCCTCTCCTCTCCTCATTGATTGTCACTGTTGGTGATGCTGAGGATCCATTATTTTTTCTTTTCCTTTTCCACGTCAAATAAAAGTGATTGAGCTCTAACACAGCCCCCTATCCTGCCTTGTTGACTGAGTCTCTAACCAATCCCCTCCTTGACGGGATAAATAAAGCCACGCATCCAAACCTCCAAAAGTTAATTACTCCTCCTCCTCAAAGGCAACATTAAATCATCAAATTTAAGTCATCAAGATATTTCCATTGAACAATTTTAAGTCTTTAAAATTAGTTTCTTCTCTTTCTTTTTTTTTTCTTTAAAAAAAAGAATTATGACGGAAAACTTTAATTTAACGCTTTAAACTGTCACAATTTAAATTTTTATCTTGTAAAATTTCAGAATAATTTTAGAATTAAAAATATTTTAATGCAAATTAGGTACAACTTAACTTTCTCTATTGCACACATTTTAATAAATAAATCATGTTATTAATAATTTGTTAATAATGCGAAGTACGCAACCTGTTATCAATTTTATATTGAGTAAATTAACTAATATCTATAATTAATATTAATAATGATATTGATTAGCTTTTTTAATTCTAATTTAAAATACTCCATTGTAGTTAACCCTAATTTACATCGTCTGTTCGGTTCAAAGTGAACATGCTAATGTCTATTTGGAAACAATATCAGAATATTCACTTCTTAAAAAAAAATCAGAACATTCGGATCGGATGTGATCACGTGACAGTTTCATTGAAAAGCATGCCAGACCCGGAATGGATAAAAAAGATAGCTTTAAATTTTACATTATAGTAATTTCTTCATTCTATATGATAAGATAATATAAAAAAAATTTCTTATCTCATAAAAGACAATATAATAAGATATCATTTTTATCTCTTATTTATTATATTATTAATATTATAATTTTTATTATATTTAAAAAAAATAAAATTAATAGGAATGAAATTTGAAATTTAAAAAAAATAAAAAATATAATAAATGTTACTTCCTATGCGTGAAAATCTTATAAAATCCTCACATTGCCTTGTAATACAGAGAGGATTAAATACATTTGATGATATATTGATTTTCTAATTTTCAATTTTAGAGAGGCTTTTGATGATATATGGATTGAATCGATTGAAAGGAGGAACATTATGGTGCGTGAGAAATCAAATGGTACCGGTAGTGGGAAGAACTAAGGTCTCGTCTCTACAAAATTTGAAAATCCCAAACAAACAAAAGCATTATGATGCCCGGGATTCCTGCCAGGTTTTTTGACATATCTATCAGCATTATAAGCTATAATTTGGATGAAAAGAATGAAAGATTCACAAAATTCAAATTGGGAAAAAAGAAAACCTTATATGCTTCCTCCTTTTGTTAGAGCAATTATGAATTTAAAAATGAAAAAGGCACCAAAAAAATAAAGAAGAAAAATAAATACTAAATTTTGAGAAATGGCTTAACAGATCAAGAAGATGCAGAAGAACCAGTAATCAGTGGGGAAGAAGGAGGAAGCGGGCGTCTGGTTCTACTCCTTCCCCTGCGCAATTGGGAACCAGATGCGAGGGATGATGCAGCAGACGATGTTGAATTTGAAGCAATCAGCTTATTATTATTATTATTATTATTGGACTCACTCGTTAATGCTTGCTTCTCTCCTTCACAGTGACAGTGCTTATCTTCTATTCTGTGATGCCTCACTTTCGTCGAATTCAATGTCACCGGAAGCACACAATTGCACATAAACCCTGCCATCCCATCCCAATTCATTAACCACAAGCATTCAATACCATTCATTCTCTACCATTTATAAAATAATACGAGATAGAACCATACCGATTCTGGCAAGACGATTCACCCAACTGGGTATAGGATTTCCGGTCAGTCTCACACAGGCGTCCTTACAAAAATGGTTGCAGTTCTTAGTAATGAGATTATAGGCGTTCCCTTTGTACTCTCCCGCTAGCTCTTCCATCACGCGCCTTACCGCTTCCGCTCCCATATCCGTCTTTCCGATCAGTATCGTCTTCCTGAACGTGAATCCATCGCATCGTCTTGGTTCGCTTTCGAAAATCCCCGTGGTCGAGTACTCGTGGGCTCCGAATGCGTACTCTACTCCGTGAACTACACCCAAATAGCAATTCCGAAACCCTATTAGATCACAGATCTGAAAATTCAAATTCAAACTGAAAGAGATTTGAGCTCGAAGATCAACCTTGAACTCCGGAATGGTACACCCCGAGGCCGAACCAGTAAGCGTAGCCGTTAATGGGAGTCAGATCGTACACATTGAGGTACACCGGCACGGATCCTGAACTGCGTCTCCGGGAACCCTTCCTGCACAGCATTTTACGGCGTCGTTTCTTAAGCTACCTCGACTTCATTTCAAAAAGAAGCTTCGCCGATCAATCGCAGGGCTTTTGGCAGAGAGAGATATAAAGTAAATTTCTTGGGCTAAAAAGAAATTAAAATACATATATATATTTTCCTCAATTGGTTGTATGAATGAATTTCGAAATCAGGGAAGAGAATAAGAAGCTTCTGATAACGGGTTCCACCGGCGGCTAGTGGTGCCGCACCGTCTGTGTTATTTTCAGAGCGTGATGGGCAATTGGGCATATATAAAATCTCAGCGCGTTTGTACATGAATGGCCTCGTGGTTGGAGCAATTTTACCAGAATGCCCCAAATGAGCTGTTTCTTTCTTTTTGTTTTTTTTCCCAAAAATGTAAGATCCAATTTGTTTGCCAATTTAAAAAATAAAATAAAATATTTCTTGGGACGAAGGAAGTAACATTTGCTCATAATGATGGCGTAAGGTGGGGTTTCTTTATCATATTAAGGAATGTGATTAGTGGAGAAATGCAATTTTAAAAGAGGAAAAGAAAGAAGGGGGGTAATGATGATTGAGATGTAAAGTGGGGTGGGGCCCGGTGGAAGATAATGGACGGATTAATCTATTTATATTATTTTAGCTTTTGAGATTAGAGAAGGGGAATTAGGATGGTGAGGGTGATGTGATGGTAGTAATTTGGGAGAGTAATGTATCATTGAATCTTCCACACAAAGTCAAGTAAGTGAGGATAGAAATTAGAAAGGGACTGACTTTGACCCGAGAAAGCACTTGGTTAAGTTAAGGGAAGCAAATTGAAATTAGACCCACCTTGCTGTGTTCGTGTGTGATAAGTGGCAACCTCAAGTGGGCTCAGTAATATATACTACTACTATTCCTAATTTCGTATGGTTGAAGTTGGTGACACTCATTCTTAATATTTTAGAATTACATATTTTAATATGTTTTATTTTATAAAAACGATAATTATATATATATATATTAATAAAACTAAAAGCGTACATATATATTAGAAACTAGAACAATAACAAAAAAAGAAAAGCAAACCAAATAGAAAGCTACAGTAATTATGAAAATAAGACAGAGAAGGTTTCCAAGCTCCACTATTTAAGGCAAGAAAGATATCAAATCTGGAAGTAGAATACCCCTACAACCGATGAAACTTTTTAATAAAATCATATTTAATTTGAAGATTTGAGGTTTGATGAAAACTTACCAAATAAATTTTCACTCCATTTTTAATAAAATTATGATTTCTAAATGATTTTTGAAGTATTAATTGTATAATGCAGGATATTTTAACATTAATTATTTTAATATTAATATTAATTAAATTGTATTTAAATAAATAGTAATGAATTCAAATTTATAACATTACTAATAGTATTTAAATAAGATAAATATTGTTATAAATATAATGGAAGATCATTTATATCAACAAGTTTAAAGTTTATTAATTAACTAATTGAGATATTCAATATTAAATCTTATTTATTATATATGTTAACAAATAAAACTAAATATTTTTATATAAAAAATATCCATACAGGACGCAAGTGTTAAAAACGAAATCCTCTTGTCACATCCAGTTCTGGGTAAAGTTTTGATTACGTTAACATTGATTGAGGGTGTATAAAGGAAATTCACACCCGTAAGCTAAGAGAAATGATTTAGTGGGAGCATTTTATGAGGAAGAGAAATGATAAAGTATGTTTGGTGGATTAGAAAAATAATTGAAATCTTGACATAATTTTTATTCGATATGTGTATTAAATAATATGACATAACAATTATATCTCATATTTGAAATAAATAATTTTGAGAAAAGATAAGACCCCAAGAGTGTTTCGGCATTGTAAATTTGATTCCCAAATGAACAGAGCAGAATTCCATCCATTTTGTTTACGGAAAAATTTGTTGCCAATCTTTCCAACATGAAGTAGATAAACAATATAATAGAATCCATTTAGAAATCATTTCAAGCCTACCAAACAAGGGCATTGCTTGCTTTGACACCCATCCCATTTTTTTCATTGTTTTTACTGTACCAGGAGTAACTTGAGAGAAATGACAAGTGGATAATATGTCAATTAAGTTTGATTACTTTTAGTTAGATTTAAATTTTAATTATATATACCTCACTCCATTTTTTTGTTGTAACAAATTACTCAT
Organism: Adenanthera pavonina; assembly: GCA_026686845.1. Taxonomy (NCBI): domain Eukaryota; kingdom Viridiplantae; phylum Streptophyta; class Magnoliopsida; order Fabales; family Fabaceae; genus Adenanthera; species Adenanthera pavonina. Next base: position 2,085,081 of record JAIVEN010000011.1, on the reverse strand, counting down.
ATTTAGTATTTCCAATTAATTCAAATTTATTAGGGGGAAATTTTTTCAATGAGACTTTTTTCATCTATAAAATTTAACTCAAGAAAAATTGATTTTTTTTCATTACTTAACCCAGTCATTATTAGTTGCTTTGCTTCACCTTATTACTTATTGGATTCTTTTTATAAAAATCGTGCATTTTTTATGTTCACTAATTTCCCACACTCTTGTTTTATAGTCTAAGGCTTGTGGCTTGAAATTCCTTTTATTGGATTTGATAGAAACAATGACGGGTCACAAATATACAATTGGAAATAAATCTCCCCTACTTGCAAGAATTTATAAGGAACAATTAAATAAATATATGGAAAAATATAAACACCATAAATACATTAAGATATACCAAGATTTTTAATGTGAAAAATCCCTCAAAATAAGGGTAAAAACCATAGGTCTTCCAGACCAATGAAAATAGCTCCACTATAATCAAAATAGGAGTACAATAGAGTCTCAATTAAGTACACAAATTAGTGCTAATAACCCTCCCAACAACTAAAGCAAAAAAGCTTACAATAGATAATTAAGAAGATGAAAAACTCACAAATTTGGATTTAGTACGAATTGAATAACTCTCACACCAGACCATGAAACGATGATCTAACCGTTGAAAATGAACTTGCTGACAAAATTTCAACCTGATCCAATGGTTAACGAATTTACAAATGAAATTTTCTCATGACTACTATATGAATATGCGAAAATAATGTTTTTTTTCTTATTCTCTCTCAAAGACGACTATTCTAACTTGAATATGACTTCACTCTTATACTCTATATATGATCTCTTTCCACTTAAATAAGTGAGACACATAATAAGCTTTTAGATTCGGGCCTTTCTCCAAATAAAAAGATAGAGTTGGCAAAATGGATCAAGCCTGACGGACCAGCCCGAAAAGGCCAAAAAAATGAACGGGTTGGGCCTCAATTTTTAGTGTCAAGATATAACTCGGACTTTTCAAGCCCGGCCCGTGGTGGGCCAACTCGAAAAGCTCATTTCTTTTTTTTTTTCCTTTTTTTGTTTGAAATATTAAAAAATACATATTATTTTACTAATTAGTGATATATAAATTGTAAAATTTAAATATTATGTTAATTTTTAATGAATTATAATGATAATTAGTTGTACTAATTTAAATAATTATATGAAAAAAAATTTATTAAAAAAATGAAAAATATTAAAATATATATATTAAAAAAAAGCCCGCAAGCTAGCCCGTAAGCTCAATCCCACGAGCTCAGGCTTGAAAATCTAAGCCCGTTTGTCAAATTGGGCTGGGCCAGCCTGATTTGATAGCACTATAAGAAGGGAACCCACACTCAATATATCCTCCCCTCACGACTATGTAGAGGTGACTGTTAATCCAGCAATTTTACAACAAACTTCAAACTTTCATCTCGATAGTACCTTAGTCATCATGTCAGCAATATTATCATCAGTATGAATTTTTGCCAACTCCAATATCTTAGCATCCAAAACATTATGTATCCAATGATACCTCACATCAATATGTTTGGACTTTGAATGACAAGTTGGATTCTTATCCAGATAAATAACACTTTGACTATTATAAAATAGCAAATATTTGCTTCGAATAAAACCAAGTTCCTGCAAGAATTTCTTCAACCATGGCAACTCCTTGCATGCTTCGATAATAACAATAAACTCTGCCTTTGTTGTAGACAAAGCTACACATTTCTGTAACTTAGATTGCAAGCCATAGTTACCCCTACAAACTTAATTAAATAGTCTGAAGTGGACTTTCTAAAATCAATATCTCTAACCATATCTGAGTATGTGTACCTCTCAAGGGTAGGCTTATCACCTAAAAAACAAAGCCTTATACCAACAGTACCACAAAGATACCTTAGAATCCATTTCACAGCATTATAATACTTTCTACTTGGGTTTGATAAAAATCTAATGACTATGCCAATAGCATGCGGTATATCTGGTCTTGTGCATACTATTGCATACATCAAACTATCTACTGCAAATGCATAGGGAACCTTCTCCATATCTAATTTCTCAGCTTCATTTAAAGGACTTTGTTTAGCACTCAATTTAAAATGAGTAGCAAGAGAAGTGTTTACCACCTTCGCATTTTTCATTTGAAATCTCTGAAGCACTTTTTCAATGGAGCATTACTGAGATAGCCAAAACTTCTTTTCCTTTTTGTCACGCAAGATTCTTATGCCAAGAACCTGATTAACAGCTCCCATGCTTTTCATGGCAAATGACTCACCTAATTGTTTCATTAACTTGTCAATCCTAGAAGCATTTTTTTCAACAATAAACATGTCATCAACATAAAACAATAGAATAATGAAGTTATCACTAGAAAATTTTTTAACAAAGACACAATGATCAGAAGTAGTTTTCTTATAGCCTTACTCATACATAACAGACTCAAACTTCTTATACCACTGTCTTAGAGCCTGCTTCAAACCATATAGGCTCTTTCTTAGACACATAATCTTCTTTACCTACAACATGAAAACCATTAGGTTGCTTCATGTGAATCTCTTCCCTCAAATCACCATGGAGAAAAGAAGTCTTTACATCCATCTGCTTCACCTCTAAATCAAGAATAGCAGCCAAACTTAACATAGTTCTAATGGATGACATCTTTACTATAGGAGAGAAAATTTCATTAAAATCAACTCCCTTTTTCTGACTGAAACCTTTTACCACTAATCTAGCTTTATATCTCGGAGATGTAGAATTGCTCTCATGTTTCACCTTATAAATCTACTTATTGTTGAAGACCTTTTTACCCTTAAGCAATTTCACCAAATCAAATGTATGATTGTCATGCAAGGATTTTATTTCATCCTGCATTGCATCTAACCACTTTTGTTTCTCTTCACATTCCATGGCCTCTTCAAAATACTCAGGTTCTCCCCTATTAGTCAATGTCACATACTTATTAGAAGGATGCCTTTTAGATGATTTTCTTTGCCTATTAGACTTCCTGAGTTAGACTTGAGGTGATTCAAGTGCATTATCTAGATTCTCATTTTGTGACTCATATTGCTCTTCAACATCATTTATTGGAACATCCAACCCATCTCCAAGCTGCTAATCATCAGGATAGTTATGTTGCACTCCCTGTTGAACATTACCATTATTAGCATTTAGATTTAAATAGGCAACTATAGTGGATCAATATCATACATATTATAATTTTTCACAGGATTTGTCTTCTCCACCTTATCAATTTCATCAATGGCTTCACTTTCCATGAACTTTATATCACAATTTCTAACAAGCTTCTTATTAACAAGATCATATAACCTGTAGCCAAATCCATTGTGACCATAACCAATAAAGATACATTATTTTGTCTTTGTAACCAACTTAGATCTTTAATCCTTTGGAACATGCAAAATACTTTGCAACCAAAGACTCACAAGTGATCATAATTAATATTTTTGCCAAACTAAATTTTGTCTGGCACCTCACCATTCAAAGCAACCGCAGGACTAAAATTGATAATGTTCACCGCTCTATAAAATGCCTCACCCCATAAATGTTTGGACAATTTTGTTTCAAAAAACATACACCTAACTCTCTAAATTAATGTCTAGTTCATCCTCTTTACTAAGCCATTAAGCTAAGGAGTCTTTTCATGTCTAATATCCTATTACTTACAAAAGATATCAAAATGTCCACAATACTTACCACCACTATTACTATGAATGCATTTCAACTCTTACCTATCTACCTCTCAACCAAAACTTCAAATTGTTTAAACTTCTCCAACATTTGGTCTTTTGTCTTTAAAGCATAGATCCATAACTTTTTAGAACAATCATCAATAAAGGTAATAAAGTAAAGAGTACTACTAAAAAATTTTACTTTCAATGGACCACAAATGTCAGAGTGCATTAATTCAAATAACTCTGATTTCCTTGAGGGATGATGCTTCTTGAAGGTTACTCTAGTCTACTTACCAGCCATGCAGTGAGAATACTTCTCCAATTGAGCACTTTTCAATCCCAGAAGCATATCTTTTTTTGCTAAGCAGTTACCCTTTTTCGTTGATATGATTAAGCCTTCAGTGCCACAAATTTGAAACCTCCATATTCATGACATTCACATTATCTCTAGCAACCAAAACTTTTGTCTAGTACAATTTAGATAATTTTCCCCCTCTGTCCACAATCAAGTTACCTTTTGTGAGCCTCCATTTTCTAGAACTAAAATAGTTATCAAAACTATCATCATTAAGCTTTTGAATTGATATTAAATTAAAGCGAACATCCGGAAAGTGTTTAACTCCTCTAAGCCATTACTCCATTCCAGTGTTGGTATGTAAACAAACATCACCTATGCCAATCACCTTGGCCTCACCATCATTACTTATCTTTAACACTCTAAAGTTACTGGGTGTATAAGATGTGAATAACTCTTTCCTTAGTGTAACATGTAGTGCAACATTACTATTTATTACCCATATGCTCTCATCTAAAACAAGATTAACTGATTCATACTCACAAAGAATGAGAAGATATTCACTAGTAGTAGTAGTAAAACAATCACCATCATCTTTTATCCTCATACTTTTAGTTTATACAAGATTAACTGATTCATAATGATGAAGAATAAGAAGATCATCACAGGTAGTAGTAGTAACACGATCATCATTATCCTGACCCTTCTTTCTCTGCTAACCATTCTTGCTCTTGTTCTCTTTTTTGAAGGAAAACAATGCTTCTTAATGTGTCATTTTTTATAACAATGATAACAGTATAAATTCTTATATTTGGACTTAGACTTACTCTTTCTCTTATCTCTACCACCTTTCGGTTCTCTTTTCTGATTTTTCCCTCTATTTTTAGTTATAAGCATTTCTAAATGAGATGAAGAATCATGTGTCTTCATTGTCACTTGTTCATCAAGAGCACCACTCTTTGCCACTTGCGAGGAAATAACACCATTAGGGGCTGAGTTTGTAATTGAAACCCGAAATGTCTCTTAAGACTCAGTTAAAGTGTTAAAAAACCCAAAATTTCATCATTAAACTTGATAACCATTCCTGACAGTTGATCTAGGAGTTTTTGAAATTCATTCAAGTGATCTGAAATAGAGGTTCATTTCTTGTACCTCAAACTCATCAAACAATTTAGCAAATATAATTTATTATCTTCTGACTTAGAGGCATACAAAAACTTAATCTTTCCCATAAAGTTCTCACATGTATTTCATTAGCAATGTGATTATATACATTATCTTCTACATATTGTTGAATAAAACTATATACCTGCTAATGTTTAAAATCACACTCCTCATTAGACTTGGAATTTGGCTTCTAAGTAGCAAATACAGGAAGATGCATATTTTTTACAAATAGCAAATCCTTCATCTTGTCCTTCCACAAATGATAGTTAGTATCATTTAAACAAACTATTCTATTTGTATTAAGCTCCATCATTCAAGCAAGTTAAACAACCTCAAAACCAAGGCTCTAATGCCACTCTGATAGGAACAGTAACAGAGTAACAAATATGCAGCGGAAATAAATGTCTCCTACTTGCAAGAATTTATGAAGAGTAATCAAATAAATATATTGCAAAATATAAATATTACAAATACATCAAGAGACACGAAGATTTTTAACATGGAAAACCCCTTAAAGTACAGGTTAAAATCACGGGTTGTCCAAACCAATGAAAATAACTCCACTATGATCAAAATAGAAGTACAATAGAGTCTCAATCAAGTGCACAAATCAATAACAATAGCCAACCCAACAACCAAAGCAAAAAGTTTATAATAGAGAATCAAGAGGATGAAAAATCTAAAATTTCAAATTCAGTACGAATTTAATAGCTTTCACATTAGATGATAAATTGATGATCTAATCGATGAAAATGAAAAACCAGATGTCTTGAACCTGCTAACAAAATTTTAGTCCGATCCAACGGTCAACGAATTCAAAAATAAATTTTTCTCATGACTGCTATGTGAATATATAAAAATAATGTTTTTCTCTTGCCCTCTCTTAAAAGCAACTATTCTAACTTGAATATAACTTCACTCTTATACTTTAATGTGATCCATCCTCACTTAAATAAGTGAGACACATAATGGATTTTTAGATTTATATTTTTCTCCATATAAAAAGGGAGTCTCTCCTATTAGGATTGTCCTAAGATTTATGAAAAGAAATACTAATTTAAATATTAATGCATGAATCTTAAGGGAATCTAATTGATGGGAGTTGGAAGCTTCAACTTTCTACTCTTTGGCCAAGCCACGTTCTGTATTTGTAGCTGATTATATTGTTGTTGTCTTCATAAGTAACACAAGCATGCATTTCTTTGAAAACGGAAGAGCATTTATTACCACCTCTATGATCTAACTAAACTAAATATATCTATCTTTTGATTTCAAAGATTATATTTCATTTTTGTGTGATTAAATTTCATAAATTTCATGTGTTAAATAAATTCCTCGGACGTTCCATCACATTTTATCCCACATACATAGCAGAGGCGTCAGACCTACTGCGTTATTCCTCCTCCCCTCCCATACAAATACAATAATCATATTCATGTGCCCACAACCAAAGATGATCAGGTGGAAAGAGTATATAGTTATAGATAAGATTTACATAACACTAACATCACTTTAGTCGTTTAGTCTTCCGTCGTAATTTGTTCATAAATTCAAAGTTAGGTAGCTTTTCTTTAGCTCTCCATTCTAAATCAAATATCCTTTTTGTGTGTAAATAATATTTTCTTTTTGTTCTTTCTATTTTATCTCATAAACAAAACTATACTTAATAATTGGTTAAATAGACAGTATCGAGTGATGAATATACTTTTTTTTGTTGTTGTTGGAAGGGGCTAAAAGTGGAATTTATTAAAACAAACAAACACCAACATACACAAGCCCAGCAACCACAGACAAAACGAAGCCCAATTACTAGCCCATAAGATGTTTTAAATGATACAATGGTTCCTACGAACGAGAAAAAACCTTTTGTAAGAATGTAAGGGTCCATTTGCTAAAAGTTAGTGAAGAATGAGTTTTGGTAGAATTGGTTTTGTAAAGTAGTTATGATAAAAATTGATTTTGTACTAACATGTTTATGTTTGGATGATTTATTTGAAAATTGGTTTTGACAAAACTCATAATTTTCCTCTAAATTGAGTTTAAACTCTATCTCATGGTTAATTTAATTTATTTAGATTAAAATTTAACCTACATTTATTTAATTGAGAACATAATATATCTGATATAACATTTTCTTACAGGTCATGATCTATAAAAATTAAAATTTTGAAGGGAAATTTTGGTTAATAAATAGAAAAAATTTTATGGAAATTTTATTTTCCTAATTTTTTTATTTTTTTTCATTTTTATTGGTATATTTTTATCTGACTTTAAAATAAATATAGATAGGAAGAGAGAAGGAGAACGGAAAAGCAACTTGATTCTGCTTCTTCGCAAGCTCTGTTTTGCGTAAAAAATAATTCTCCAACGGAGAAAAAACCCTCCAAACATACCTAAATTTTATCAAACCTTGGTTTTGACCCCAAATCAAGATTTGTAACTATTCCGAAACAGAGCCTAAATGACCCTGTTAATGTTTTGAATTCCACACCGTGTAAATATAAAACATACTTTTTTTTTATCAAGAAAAATATAAAACACACTTTTGGGAGAACTTTTTCATGTATGAGGTCTCATGTGACTCAATTTGTATTATGATTAGATGAAACCCAAAGTGATAATTAAATAAAAAAACATAAATAACATGCTTGTTTCTTTTAAAAATTGAAATTGAAATATATATATATAATATTTGTTATATTACTGTAATTATTATTTAATTGTACATATTTTTCCATAATTAAATTTTATTTAGAGATATCAGTACACTTCACATCATCATTTTTTTGTTCTTTTCATTCTGCTAATTTCTCACGTTTCCGTTTCCACCTTTCAACTTATGCCCCTTTTTTCATCGTCAAGTTTTTTATGGGTTTTGGATTTGGTTCAGACCTTAAACCCTTTTGCCCTAAACGATCCGACTGACTTTGCATTCTTCTCCTTGTGAAAATTGAAAGACCTCCCTTCGTCAATGGAACGCCTGTCCCGTTCCCTGAGAAAAACCCTTATTCAGCTACTTCACCATCAACGACATGGTCCTGGTTTATCATTTTCTGCCCACATAGCTAGAAACTACATCTCCATTCACAACCCTATGTTTCATTGTCGACGGACTTACTCTTACATCTCCGAAATGCGCAAATCAGCTTTCGAAGGAAACATCCTGAGATACCTCCGAAATGAGATTCAGTACGAGCTCGAACACTCTCCCCCAAAGCAGGTTTATTCCTCTCCCGCTTTACCCTTTTTTTTAATGAACATTCCTGTTCGTAATTGTCCAAGTTTGACTGTTCTTAATCCGTGTTTGTAATCCGTTTAGATTGTAATTGGTTTTGATCAAAGACAAAGGGTGATTGGAATTTGCTTTGCAATTGAGAGAACGCTGAATAAGAAAAGAACTTGAAACAATTAACATTCCGATGGGCTTCTTTGATTTTGGAATTTGGTAGTTGAAACTATTTTCTATTTTGTTCTTGCATACGCACCGGATTGTTGTGATGGAAATGAACAAACAATGTTTTCTTTATGTAGAGGATGGTGAGTTCTAACATAGTAATGTTTTCAACTTTTTTTCCCTCTTTGTCTCTATTCTATGTATGCCTTCAATTTTCTTAGACTGGTTTCGGGAAGTTTGTTATTTAGGTAAGCTATACTCGCCCACAGAGTATATCACTTCCTTTCGTCACTTGGTTGCCCAGAAAGAGTTTATCTTATTTTTTCTTTAGAGTTCTGATGGGTTTTGATTGAGAGAAAAGGTTTGTTGGGATTTGCTTTGTTACTGAGTGAATGTTGGAGAATAAAAGAAATTGAATGTTAGAACCCTGAATACCATCTTTGGTACTTTAATTTGGTAGATGAACGTATTTTCTATCTTGTTGCTTATGAACTGAATGTCACGATGGAAATGATAAATTTTTTTTTAGTTTCTGTCGGAGGTGGCGAGTTTCAAATTTAATGAGTTTTTTTTTTGGGTCTATATCTAGAATTTTCTTAGCAATTAAATATTGTTTTGGGAAATTTATCACCTTTCTTCTATCAGATTTGGGGAAGTTATACTCCTAAACAAAATATATCATTTCCGTTCATGACCTAGGTTCCCAGAAAGATCTAATCTTTTTTCCTTTTGTGTGTGGGGTTATATGGGCTGTTAATGTTTCATAGCCTGTTACGAAGTTTGGTTCATTTATGGTGGATGATCGACCTGGGGAACAATGGATTAGATTGAAAAGCAAATTTGGGGATGAAGATATTAAAGTTGAAGTCAGCACATTTGATGGAGCTGTTCCTGTTCCAAAGTTAGGTGGCAACGAGGAAGATATGCAGCTTCACATTACGTTCATTGTCAATATCTCCAAGTGGAAAAGTGATAGTGTCTTGGAAATCATGTGTTCTGCTTGGCCAGATAGCATAGAGATCAAAAGGCTGTTCATACGTGCAAGTGATAACTATAAGCTAACTCAGCCTTATGCTGGCCCCCAATTCAAGTAGGTTTATTTACTCTGTTCCACCTCTGCTTTTCAGCTTAAAACTTTGGATGATATTTGAGTTAGAATTCTATTAATATACCTTGTTCTACTGGTTCTTGACAGGGAATTGGACGATGAGTTGCAAGATAGCCTTTATACGTTCTTGGAAACTAGGGGTATAAACGATGAACTTGCTGTTTTCTTGCATGAATACATGAAAAACAAGAATAAAATGGAGCTCATAAGATGGTTGGGGTCAGTTAAGTCTTTCATTGAAAAGAAATAAAGGTTAAGGGATTGGCTTTTTTTTTCCCCTCTAAGTTGAAATAGGACATTAGATCATACGTAGTTTGGTATCATGCTAACAGGCCTGGTCTGGTATGCGTTTTCTTTTTTAATTTGATGATACATTCTTTCAATAGTTGTGTGGGTGTAATTTTGTACAACAGAGAAAGGCCTTATTGTGACTTGAGTTTTTGCTGCGTACTCTTACTTCTTCACAAAAAACAGGGATTACAAAAATAGTGAATCACCATATCTTTCTTCAAGAGATATTTTCCTAGTTTCAGAAAATTCACAATTGACCAAAGAAAGAAGATAGTGGGAAATGATGCATGTTCATTCACTTATATATTTTTTATATTTGGTAAGGATTTGCATCCGTTCAATTTATCTCTAAATTTGAGGTGGGCACCATGTGTTGCATGGAGTTTATATGAGTTGCACTATTAATGGATAATGAATAGTGCGATTTCCTATAGATTTATATATATATATATTGACATTGATTGTCAATCTCAATATGTTAGACGGACCCTAAGTATGTTGTAGGGTCCAGCGTTCAAGTGAAATTTATCAGTCAAATGGGCTTTACACATGTTTGTGTTTTATCCCCTAAAAATTGGCACTCTCAGTTTCAGAGAGAAATTGAGATTATGCATTTACGAGAATAAGTGGTGACTGTTGATTATTGACGAGAAGTAGTAGGCTGGTAGGATAGTAGATTTTAAGTGGTGGGCAGCATCTAGTAGATATCTGCTTAGAGTATGAGTGGTTTGAGTTTGTTCTGAAAATTGACTTAGCCAACATTACATGTATTTCTTCAAGTGTCATTTTCCTCTTCATGTGCTGCACTAAACAAAGCTTTTATTTGTGCAGAATGAATTCTTATTACCAAAATTATGTGTTTTATGCAATTTTTGAATTGTATATGTATCATTCATATTTGTTCTGTTCTGTTTTCAAATGCTCAAGATAAATACATTTTTAAATCGTTGGATTATGTTGGCGCCTGTTTTACTGGAACTGTTTCTTTGGCATAAACAAAAGGCTTATGTTTTGATTAAACATTGGAAAATATATAATTTGTCTTTTCCTGGAAGTTGACTAATTTAAAAGCTGAGGATTATGTTTTATCTTGTAGACATCTAAAATTCCAATACGGGACAATATAATGGGTCCTTTAGGTTTTTAGGAACTAGATGCAATGTTGCACCCCTGAACATGCTATTTAGAAGAATAATTACGTTGTGCCTCACGATGCGTTCCAGGTGATTATGACCTAAATTTAGTTTAGTGTAAGGAAAGTTATAATCATAATCTAGAATCTGATTTACTGCTTCCGTGACAAATGATCCACAACTCCCAATGTCACCAATAAATCTTCCGAGCTTTCTTACGTATGCTTTTTTCATTATAAATTCCAGACTCAAGCTATTGTACTACTTTGTTGAAATAGTAATATCAAGTATAATCCCAACTGACAGTAACAATAAAAATATGATCTCTAACACTAGTAGTTGTGAATGGTATGTGCGGATTCCTTTTTCAACTCTATCCTCATATGTCAAACTCATAAATTAAGTCTCAGGCAAGGCTTACCCAGAAGATTAGATGTTAAGAAATCTTCTTGAAATGGATTAACTATTAATATAAGCTCGTGACACCTGAAGAATTTGAACTTAGGCATCATAAATCACTGTAAGTCTCTTATCCATTTCCTTTTAACGCGAGTTCAGCTCATGTTGCCATTCTAACTGTACATACAGAAATGCAAACTTCTGATTGACGGCTCCTGGGTTAAGATTCAGACTAACGGGTAAATGGTCATAAAAATGGCTTAAAGGGCCAAGAAACTGTGGCACCCATGGAAAAACGAAGTGAAGAAAATTGGAAACAACACACTGTCATTAGCCTAACTGAGATGTTGATGTCGATTGGATTTTCATAGCCTATCCTTTTGTTTAAGATGAGGACAGACAATCTCTTGTTTTGATTATCATAAGATCTTTAAGAGGAAGATGCAGTTCTTGCTTCAAAATTTCGCCCAATCTCAGCAAAATGATAGCTCCACATGTTTTGATTGATGCACTTGAGGTGCTTCTTCCTTGGTGGAGAGGCAAATCTAAAGGTTTCCCCCAATATTTTAATGGAAAAATGGTGAGGACTGAGGCGTGCCACCGCATGTAAAATAGACAGCCTAACCGAAGTGCTACATTTGGAAACAGACTGTCTATACTCAAACGATCTATGTTTAGAAACATCATATAGATAGATCCCACTGTCGCTTCAGCATATGATATCCTCCTCTGTTAGTGTGAGATTACTATGATTATTAGCTGTCATAATAACGAGATTTTCAGTTACTTTTGCATCTTAATTCCTATCACAGTATTTATGTTTCATGATTAATATGAGATTAGCTTGTAAACGTCAGGCAGATATGGACCTACTCATTTGTGGGGCTCCCCCTAAGATATTTTGTAGGTAAGAAGATATCAATGCAATCAAGATTCAAGACTCAAAGATTTAACCCTTAATTAAATTAAATATATTTCTTTTAAGCTGATGTGATAGCAGAGCTGAGGGTCATTCTGTGGCTTACTTTCACATGGCTTGCCTCACCTACTTCTTTTGATCCCAATAGAGATGGTCTATTTCTCCAACTGCAGGTGGGTCAAAGTATGGAGTCACTGTGACAATCACAACCATTAAATTTTTGTACATTTGGTGGACCAATCTTGCATAAGAATAAATTAAAAAAGAAATGATAATCACGAGCATCCAAAATTCTAAACAGTGTGGACCTCTGTCACCCAAAATGTGAGACAGATATACCTTGATCCAAACAGTCTTAGGTTGACATCAAGAGCACTGCCATATATTTCTGGAATCAAACACACGGAACCCCTTTGGACATCTTTTTTTTTGCCTCCTGGAGAGACGAGAAACTGCAAAAACTATTATTGAAGTTCTCATTTCTGTGAGTGGATACTAACTTGATGATCAATGGCTAACAATTACAAGGGGGACAAGCTCAAGCCTCCGCCTGCCCTGCTGGTTTCTTCTTTTTTAATCTAAATTTAAACTTAAGGTGATTATCGTGAAATCGAATCTTTCAACTGCTAAAAGCTGTGAAGAACTCTCTTAACTTTAATTATTAGGTGAAACTTTAGATTTGAGAAAGCTTGGCGGCATATAATTTTTGAAGTTGAATTGGTTTTGATACTCAAGAGCAATCAAACTTACAAATAAATCCACGAGCAATACCAAGAAAACAACCTCTGACATAAGTAGCCAAAATGCATTTACAGCAGCTGAAACTAAAGATACATGATGACAAAAGAGAGAAAAGGAAAAAAGGTGGAAATTAACCTCTTGGTCAATAGAGAAAAAGACACAATTGAAATGGGTATGGGGGACTACTACTACTACTTAGAGTTTGAGGGACAAGTCAAGCTTTTGCAACTCCTCTTGTTTAGATTTTACATGAGTAACACTTCCCAACCAGAAACCCCCAATTCCCTCTTTCACCACCACATTTGGAGAAAACTTGCCAAACCTCGACACTCCACCTGCAAAGGAAACTTCAGTTTCATCGCCAATATGAATTTTACCAGATGGAAGCTTCCCGATTGCTGGTTGTGAATCTATAGGCTGCCTCCACCACCCATTTTGACCATGGAAACGAGGTAGACCAAGAGTGGGAGCTTGATAGGAGGGCTTGTGAATCATAGAATGTGCTTGAATTCCAAGTGATCTGTTATATGAGCCATGCAAGGGCAGGGAAGCCATACTAGAGTACCTCTGTCCAAAGTCTACTGAAACTGCAGCTCCAACTTTATGTCCTCTTTTTGCCAAAGTTCTCTCACGCTTGTGTGCATTCTGGTGTCCTCCAAGTGCCTGCGAACTATAAAATTTTCTCTGGCAGTAGTTGCATGAGAAAATCCTAGGCTCCAAATCATGAGATGATTCTGAGGAGTTTAAGGATGACTTGGCATCAAAACAATTGATGAGGTTGAGTTCTGGCTTTGATCCTTCCGCTGAATCCTCATTAGAGAGACATAGATTCAGTAGAAGAGGAGGAGCGGAGTCATGTGGGTGCTTTTGATATTCTTTTTGTGTGTTTCTCTTCTCAGTTTGGCTATCCATTGAGGGTTTTGGGCATGCTGGATCATCTGAAAATGAGATGATGTTCAAATTTTCAGATGGGCATGGCTCTGACCTTTGAAGGTTCATATGGGAAGAAATATGTGCAAAGGTTACCTTCCTATGGATGATGAAGTTTGGTTTAACAGCAAGAAAGATGGGATTTGTATATGATGATGTAACAACAATAAATGCTCTGTGCTGCTAGTGTGAAAGTAGCTATCACTATTTTACAGTTACAAGGTCTTAATATAGCAAGACCTAAAAAATAAGACATCCTTTGAGTGTGTATTGAATGTGAGTAAGAGAGAGAGAGAGAGAGAGAGAGAGAGTTGTGTTACAAACCAATTTGATTGGAACTTATGAGGAACACCCATGTACAACTTTTGCTAGAGCATACCCCATTGAATGTTTTTTCTAACTTTTATTTGTCTTCCCACTTGTCTCTTTATATTCCTTGTCCTGGAGTCTGCCTTTCTTCGGTATATTCACGTCTATAGTTTATGGCTGGGCTAAAAATCCAAGATAAGATATAGCTTACTTTTGAATTTCAGAATAATATAAGTTTTGTTGAATGGACTTGTCTTATAAAAGGTGTGGTACTCTTAATTTCTTAAGCCAGTTGGTGGATTTGCAGTATCTTCACAGAAACTCTTCTGTCCTTTTCCTGAATAATGGTTTGTGTATCCCATCATAAGAGATAGACTAGTTCTCATTCTCTCCTTAAATTAATTTGTATATTATTATTATTATTGTAAGAGTTCTATACCTTGAGGTATTCAACTAGACTACTACAGTACCTTGAAATTTAGGTACCTACCCCACCATTATAGGCTTGAAACATCAACTATTTTCCTCTTGTTTCTGTCTAGATAATTATCAAGAGGCGTGATCCAACTACTTGGCCTATAACATGACAAACATAAATATTATGATACCAAGCAATAATGGCAGCTTGGATACTTGATCTCTCTTACTTATTACACATGATTTCATACACACTATTATTTGATATGCACTAAAAACATTGTGATAATGCTTTAGCAAAGAAAGTATTTAAATCACACACTTCATGATATCTAGACAAGTTGTACCTAGAAAAGGTCCTTGTCAGCTTTTGTGCTTCGGAGATAGAGTAAAAAAGATTACCCAAGCTTTCTAGCAAGATAACTAACTACTATTCAAATACTTGATACCTATAAAACTTTTCAGAATTAAACTGAAAATTATAGAGCCACCGTTCATGATGATATATAATTTCTTTGAAAGTCGGAATGAAGATTGCTTTTCGTTCGGATTCAACTGTTTCATATTACCATGCTTTTTCTACCGGAGACTTCCTGATTGATATGACATCATGAACTAGGTAAGGTCACTACTCATACTATCAGAAACTGTAGCTGCCCTTTTCATTTGTTGGGTATTGGTCTTCTTTCCCCTTTCTCAAAATGTTTTTGATTGATGGTAAATTGGTAATGCTTCTGTTTCGCACTTAATAATCGAAACCTATTCTAGGAATTTCAGAAGGCAATTTGATGTCCTTGGCTCCACTTGAAATCTGAAAAGCATGGAATGAACAAATTTCATTTAGCCAACCCGATAACTTTCTCCTCTGAGGGCTCCACCTGTCACTCATATTCTTTATTATATCCCCATTATGCTTCTTCTGCCCCACACAATTTGTGGAATGACTTCATATGGGAGTCGAATATCCAAAAACACCTAAATATAGTGATCATCTTCCCTCCCTCTTATTTACTAGTGAAGTTATATTTTTGTCCTTAAAGATACCTACTTCAACTATTTGATTTTTAAACCTTACCTTTACCCGATTTAGTCCGTGAAAATATTTTACTCATTGCTTGCTAGTTCTTAAAGCATACACATTTGTCCTCTCTTATGTCTTGCTTTTGACTAAGAGGGGCCTTTCATGTACGGAGTTAAAAACTTTGAGGAACTGAGTTGCGTAGAAGTATGAGAATTGAGAACCAAATAGTGTTGGCATATTATATCTTTGAGATACCAAAAGAAAAAAAAAATTGCATGTCTTTATTTATTAATTGTCTCATTCTTTCGGAGTTTGTTAGCTAGACTTAGGTGAGAGAGTTGAATTTTTCATGGCAAATGTTAGGTAAGCTTCCACAATTATAAAGCCTAAACTGTTTTAGCTTTTGTCTCCTACCACATCTTCATCTCAAGTTTAGCCATAAATCAGGCAACAGTCAATTCCTAATCATCTCCATATTCCTAAGAAATTTTCTAATCATCTCATAATTGATAAACTATGAGAAAATGGTGTGTCCAATTTCCAACCTCTCACTTTCCACTAGGTTGGAGCTTTTTCGCTTGCAACCTCATATTATGTCACAACAACCACACAAGGTGTTGGACACAAGCGACTGAACAAAGGCTCTGTGATACCAAGCAAAGAATTCTGTGACATATTTGATGGATAAGTGATAACTTTTTGTGATTGTTTTCTCTCTGTTGCTTGTGTTCACGTTGGCTTGGGATTAAAACCTTGACAAGAAAAGAAAGTGACAAGAACGTGGTATCTTGTGTCTGCCTGGAATAGGAAAAGCATCATCAAGAGTTTCACTGAGTTATAATGATTCACAGTGCCCTGAACAGAATGGAAAACCCACTGTTGTTTTCCCTTACATATATACGGAATCTTCCGTGAAATTGGACTTGTTGTACCACTGTGCCTTAATATATTTTCTATGTTCAATGAATTAGAGAAGGTGGCGTATGGCATCAGCTTTCAATTCTATTAATAGGTATCAAATGTCCCAATTTAGATTCAAAAAAATGGCTATTTATGCTGCTTTCTTTTTTTTTTTTTTTTGAATAGTCTATATTCCTACAACTAGTGCAGTAATCTGTAAGGGGTCAAACGCTGTTTTTTGGGTACAGAAGGATATTGACATCATTCAACTAACCAGACGAGTTAAAGGTTCAAACTTTAGTAGCTATATAAGGCTATATATCAAATCCACCATATCTATATATGCTATGCTAGTTTTCAGCTTGGTCCAATGCATCAAAGAGCAGTTTTTCACTCAATTTCCTGCGCATATTAAGCCACGATAGATTCGGATTCCTTATATATTGAATTCATTTCAGTTCTAAAGTTCAGAAATGGAACTCCTTTTATTATTCCCCTATGAATGACCTTTGGAGTTTAATAGTAATGTTTGTGGAGTTTGGTATGAATATGTGCTATTTTGACTTAAATAAGATTCGTGTTCAAGCATTAGCATTTATCTTTTTGGTTTTTTGGTACACAGAATTACACTAATGACCAGCACTTTGTGGCAAAAAGCAAGCCCTTTTAGTTATTCTTTGGAACAGATCTTCAAATTCTACAGTTTTAATGACGTCTTTGATGCAGATTAGACTAGACTTCTTTTGGTGAAAAGATTGGATTGTGATTTTTTTCCTTAAAAAATTTGATATGTCTTTTATGAAATATTAAATATTAAATTGGAAGCATATTTGTCCTTAAGCAACTTTGCTTAGTGGGATCTTGTCCGTTTGCCATATTATTATCCCTTGCAGGTGTCTGATCATTGTGTGGCAACCATAAACAAAGGATTAAACAATAAACAGATAATGTTTTTGGCCATTTGGACGTGTATTAATTGTTTGCATTGATTAAATTAATGAAACAATCATTCTTAAAGCATACAATAAAATGAGACCTAATCAAACTACCTGTACGTATGATGGTAGGTTGAGCTCCATAATCTTCAAATGCATGGAACATGTAGCTTTTTGAATTTGTTCAAAACACTTTCTGATTTTATGCATCTTGTTTATATTTTATACGAGACTTTAGTGATTAAACAGATGAAGATAAAAGCATTATATTCAGAAAAAGTGAATAAGAAACAGTACCGAATGAACGTGGCAAGCAGTTTCTGGGAAATGAATTGGGAAAAAGAAAATGCACTAGTGTGGAGTGGAGGCATCCCCAATGCCAAAAAAGAGACATTTGAACATTTTGTAAATGCTACATCTGTCAAATTGCATCCCACATGTGTGGAAGTGTGCGTTTAATGAAAAAGATGGAATTGTATTAAGTCATAAAAATTTTGAGCTGAAAAAGGTAGTGATGAATTTGTTATTAATTAATTAGAGAAAAAGAAAGTCAGGCTAGTGATGCAATTAACAACGAATATGATAAACTCAAGTTCACCGTTCACTTCATGTTCAACTTTATTTGTGATATCATGTGAGATTTGGATTTGTGATTTTTTTTTTCTGACAATTATTTGAGGCTATTTAAGCTTTTCTTTTGAGAGATTTTATCAAGTGGAATCTCTTATGCTTATCCAATGACGGGCCATTCTATAAAAGGACTCTGAAACTTTTTCTTTTTGGGTTAAACAAATGTATACTTTAAATATTTGATAATTAAACATTAAAATAACAAATTCATTCTTTAAAAGATTTTGACTGTGAATTCTAAAAAATAAGAATAAATTAAAAAAAATGAAGTTAAAATTTATACTGTCATATGCGATCTAGAAAATCTAGATCACATACTCTTTGCTATTGGCAACATAGAAGCCATCTCTATTTTGAAGATTCAATATGAAAAAGTTAAGAAAATATATGGATATATATAGACATATCCATATTTTGAAGAAAGTATGATGCATAGAGAAATGTGAAATGGACAGTTTACACTGGTTCACTGATATTGAGGTTAACATCCCACATGAGCGCAAGTGAAGCCAATGAGACATTCCCACATGTCGGGGGACGCCTCGTGGGGACGCTGACCTGTGGCCGACAAGTAGATGCACAGAGAGAGGAGAGAGCTTGCTGTGAATGTGAATAATTGCAATGCTGCCATTTGAGCTGTCCTGTGCTTGATAACTCTCATTCTTTCCAATTTGCATCATTCATTCCCTTCCCGTACCCATCATTGTGGTGGACACCTCTTAATGCAACACCAATTTAGTCATCCATGGTCACAGATTAAAGTTCATAGATACCACAGCACAGAGGATAGATATCTGAGTGCACTTGCTTTCAAACTCATTGTCCGCTTGTCAATCATCCTCAGATCGCACATGCACTGCATTCATTCCCTCGTCTACTATTTTGCTTGCCTTTTCAAATTTGACCCAACATCCTTTAACACCATCTCCCCCTTGCTTGTCTATTTTGTGTGAGTTTCTGTCACAAAAGTAATTAGGAGCAAGTCCATGCGCTTCTCCATCACCAGCCCGTCCCACCAACAACAAAATATCCAATTCCAAGCACATCAATTGCTACTCAAACGTGACCACTTATCTCCACTACTCAAGTCACAACCAAATTTGGCTTCAAGTTCAAGAGGTAGCTCTATATTGCTAGGTGCACCATGACAGGCTATATCTGTGTGTGAAGGAGAGAGCAGAAAGCATCTGAGATGTGGAACAGTATCACGTAGTTTCATTTTGGACAATTGAAGTGGCAGATATGGATCATGTGATTTTCGATGGTCATTGTAGGGATGTGATGTGTTTAATTGGATTGGAGCATTTGTTAAAGAAAAAGACACTAGTTGAGTTGCACATGACATTTAGAAGTGCACTTATGTATTTGTTGATTGGTTGGATTTATGGGAATCCAATTTAGCAGTCTCTGCTAGTCAGAGATTATGATATTAAAGGTGTGGTTTTGGATTGACAATTCTTGCGGACGACATTTCTTGTTTACCTAACTATTGCTTCTGGTAGAGGGGTAAACCGACAAATAAAGTAATACACTACCCCATGAAACAAATGACATTAGAATATGGGAGAAACTCTTAACCCACGAGATGAGAGCTACAACAGTACCAGCACATGCAATCACCAAAAGTAAGCAAGATTTTGATTTGACCAGCGAGAAGATGAAAATGAAAAATGTGCATCTGGATGCAACAAGAGAAAGTATAGTGATATTCATGGACTTTTTTGGCTTATTGCCTGCCTACAAAAGTGTTATTTACCTGCGACATTATAAAAAACGGTAACTTTGACAACAGAATTCCAAAGACATCATTCAAAGTAGACACAAACTTTGCTATGTAGAAATGAAATAAAACTCTTTCTTTGCTAAGACTACGCCATTTCTTATCTGCAGTTTATTTATTCCCATGAAATTTTCAATATTCATCACTACTCCTATGTGAACATCCTTGTTCAGTGTCAATTTTCTTGAGTACTGCCTAGTCCTTATCCAGATGAATGCTGAAAAACAAGTGCACCAGGCGTCGCTTGTGATTGTGAAGTAAACATTTTCCATCTGCTGCTTGAGAATAAACAATACATAACGTTCAAATAATACACCCGAAGTTGAACAACAGAAATAGAATTTGTGAAAAAAAAAAATGCGTGTTCGAAAAGCAGCTCTTAACGTGAGATAGTATCCATCCTAGCAGACAAAGTTGAGATAGAATCCAAGCTAGCAAACCAAGGAAGATGGCATCATAATTTTGTAAGTTGTATGAAAACTGTATTGCAGTTTGTGTGAGTAAATTTGGCGTGATTAAACTCAATCTTTTTTTTCCGGCCAAAAAAAAAACTCAATCTTTTTTTACAGTAGATTGGTTCAACAGATATTATAATTGTTGGGGAAAAAAAAGTGATATTATAATTAAGTTGATACTTGATACATTAGAAGTTTTTGTAACTGCAATCTTGGTGGAAATGGGGGCTTCGATTATTAGTTCAGCCTTTATAATTAAATGTCAATTTATACCTATTATTATATAGCTAGTATATTTAAAAATATAGTGTGTAACAGCTAATTGATGATGTTCATGTTCATAGACTGCTTCTTGCATTAATTACTGATTAAATATTGTTAGTTATTTAGGAAAACTACTGGAATTGCTTAACATGTTTCGATTTCGAATGTTGCCTTGACGAAGAAGAAGCCGATGTTTCCACTGGAATGGAGGAGGAAGACCCGTGGTTGGCCCCAGATAAGGTCTACCACGTCCTCTTCTGCTTCACCCTCTCTATTCTTTTCTCCACCCTCGCAACCCTGACCAGATACCCCTTCCTCCGCCGCCACGCCATTTGGATCGGATCAATCGCTTCTCTCCTCGCAGGGGCCGCCAAAGAAGCCGCCGATGAGCTTGGCTACTTTCGCTCTGCCGGAGCTTCCTCTAAAGACGCGGTTGCCGACGTAGCTGGTGTATTGATTTCTGCCTTCGTTCTTTGTGTGTTCCGACGCTTGACACGACCGGACACAGAAATGAGTCCGGTTCGGGGTATATCGTTGGTTTGATGGGGTAGATCCGAATTTTTTCGTGGTTCACATTCTTTTTGTTGCATTTTGGGAGGTAGGTTTTATTCCAAGGTTATAGAACAACTAGGTATTTTAGTTGCTGATGAATTTAGAAAAGAGAAGAAACTGTAAAGGCAGAATTTTGTTGTCCAATTCTGCATTTGTAGGCATTTCCAGCAAATCTGTTATCTTGGAGACACACCAAGTTACGCACTTATAAGGTCAGCATTTTGTCTTGGTGTTCTTGCTTTCCAATTTTTCATTTCCAAATAAGCAGATGATTCTCATAAGATAATGAAATATAAGAATGTAAATACTACTACGTGATATTCTTTTGATCCATATCATGTGTACTTTTTTTTTCAAATTTCCTCTTGCCTTGTATGCAATGACAATTATATTGTTTTCTTCTCTTCTGAAAAACTCATAATTTATGAAGTAATGGCGTTAAGTTTGCTGTTTGTTGTCTGGACATGAACTATGAAGCATAGTTGGCTTTGATGATTTTCTTGGTGGCTTTCAAATTTTTTGAGTTCCCTTGGTTAAAGAGAATGACATGGCGATCAGATTATGTTTTCTAATTTACCTGCTAAGTTAAACTATAGCAACTTTATATCAGCAAAAGATTAACGATTCTCAAAGTGAATGGTTTTAAAAATCCAATTAGGATGAGCTTGTCTTTGTATGTTTGAGCACAGGATGCTAGGTGATATTAGAGTCCTGAACTGGAGTTGTGGCATGAAAAAAATCAACTTGGCTCTGTATTTGGAATCAAGATGCTTGAACCTTGAATAGGATGTCTTCGCAGTTGTAGATTTCAGTCTATTTGATAATTTCCTGATTGAAGCTGGTCTCTGTTGTTAATTCTGTATTCACACACAACTTTTATTGGGGTCTTGAAGAGAGATTCTGCCATTGATAGTATAGATTTTCTTTCTTACTTTCTTTCTTTCTTCTTCTTCTTTTTTTTTAATATCAATAGTATAGATTTTCTATTGGCTGAACTAGGATGGATTATGTAATTTTCTTTCTAGAGATGATAATCAATATCTGAAATCAAGAATGACCAGTTATTTATAATTTCTTTGACGTCACTGCCTCTGTTCACTGTGAACTTTTTCTATACTGAGCCTTGAAAATCAATACTTTGGCCTGTATTACGTGAGTAATATCTCACTTATCCTTGAACTGAATAGTTTCATGTGCATGCCCTATTCTGAAAGAGTATTCTAAGGTTTTTCCCACTGCTTAACCAGATCCAGACTTTAAAAACCTAAAGTTCTCTGGGTTCTTGAACACACAGCTAAGGCAGGCTTTCTAAATTCATATACAATTGTTTCCAATATTATAAGTTTTGGGAGTAATGGTTACCTATGTTTCTTAGGGTTTCCTTTTCCAAGAAGAGTATACATATCAAACCCCTAACCCTAAAATTTTTGGTTCTTGGATGGAGAATGAGAGTAGAATGAGATCATTGAGTATTAAACCTCTTTTGGATTACAAGCTAAATGTTGTCTTGCAAGTAGACACAAAAGGTAATTCTTTAATAGCAGTTGTATTGTGCTGTAGAACTTCAATAAGAGATTGTTACATCAACATTCCTTGTTTAGCTGGCATATGGGAGCTCTGTAAGCATTTATAATAGAACAAAAGTTGAACCTTATTTTTTTCCTGATGAAAAAAGTTCAACCTATTGGCATAACAGATAAGAACAATATTTAGACCATCTATAAATAATACTGTACTAAATAACCCAAGGGATCAAGCTTTCCTGATAACTCCCACATCAGCATGGGGAGAAAGAGACTCCATTTGTGGTGACTGATGATGATGCTGAACTTCACTGGAGAATAGAGAGAGAGAGACCTCACACATACCTCTGTACTCTCTAAGTTCTGTCTGTGATTTCCAAAAGGCCTAATTGCACAGGAGATGCCTGACCTTATAAAGATCATGCTGAAGCAAATGGATTGGAGAAGTAACATCCATATTATTCGCTAGAAAGTAGTGCAGGAAAAAGTACGAGCTTCTGAATATCACCACTTGAGTATTAGATTCCGCAATGAGGATGAGTGTGGTTTTATCTGCCGCATATCAGTTCTTGGCAGTAGCTATGATCTGCTTACTTTGTAGCCGGACTTGCTGCAAACTGCAGTTACTACGTGTATCTTTGTGCTTATGCTCATCACCTTGTTAGTTTTGTTGCATTGACTCTAACGTAAGAATTGGATACAACATGCGTGGATACAGACATTTTCTTAAAATATCTATGATATGGGAAAGGCAATGTATTATCATATAAATTGTGCATTCCGAAAGATTTCAATATATTTGATAACTTTCCAATATCCCTGTGGATTGATATGTTCGTACCTAAATTGTACCACACTCCCACTCAATGTGTTTGGATAGAGGACTAAGGTCTATTTTACCGTTGCTGTGAAAAATGCTGTATTTGTTTCCATTTGGTTGGAGAGAGTTGCAGGCAGTTTCAGTAAAGCTACCGAAAAATAAAACTGTGTTTTTGTTTTCTTTATGCTAGTATGCTGATCATTTCGACCTGTTTGATTCATATTTTCAGAACAGTTTTTTTGTATTTAAAAATAAAAAATCTTGTTTAATAAGCTTGTTTTTTATAAAATATTCTGAAAAAAAAATCAGAACATCTTTAAGGTGTTTTGCACTTTTTATTCTGGAAAACACAATAAAATGTAGAAAATACCCACTTCATTAGTTATGGAGTTACAAATTTTGAATGACTTATTTAACATTTGCTAGTTATAATTTTGGTAATAATTAGGCGCCAGCATCTTGGCCACGGCACCAAGCCTTACTGCTCAGTTGAGGCCGCGGTGGTATTGTAGCATGTCGCAACCTCATCCTGTTCTGGTACCTTTCAGGTGTTTTTTTACTGCTTTGATGTTTTAGGAAGTGAATTTGGGCTGCGTTTGGTTAGCAGTTAAAGAAATTAGTCAAGAAGGGAGGTTTGTTTTGATAAGGTGTTATAAATTTTGAATAACTCATTTAACATTTACTAGTTATAATTTTGGTAATAATTATTTGTACAGATTTTTTATTTTTTTATTCCTAAAACTTATTTTTAAAAAACAATTCTACAAAATTATTTTGAAAATATTAAAACAAAGAACGCATTCAAACAAGTTATTTTGGAGGGATATCTGTGTCAAATTTTTTTTTTGGTT
The DNA here is from genome assembly GCA_026686845.1 of Adenanthera pavonina. Classification (NCBI taxonomy): domain Eukaryota; kingdom Viridiplantae; phylum Streptophyta; class Magnoliopsida; order Fabales; family Fabaceae; genus Adenanthera; species Adenanthera pavonina. Next base: position 2,060,549 of record JAIVEN010000011.1, on the reverse strand, counting down.
TTTTTTTGTTTTGGGGGGGGGGGGGAATTGGTCCTCACAGTAAATTACTAATCTTCTTTTTTTTTTTTTTCTTTGTTCTTTTGAGCTCCTTTCCATGTACTCCATTCTCCTCAACAAAAATTCTCTCTCATTTTATCACAAGAGGAGAAAAAGATGTGTGCATGCACCAAACAGAACTCGATTTTGCATGCGCTTATTATTTATATCAGCTTATACATATATATATTTTTTAATATATTGCCTATCTAATTAGTGGATGTACCTATCTGTACTCATTTTCAGGTTTATATTCTGAGCCACAAACACCTTGTGGCACCTTCTAAAGCTTCAGGGCGTCTAATAGGGCCCATGCACCAAAGTCTGATAACCATGTAGACGAGTCAGCTTCTGAAGCTTCAGGGCATGGAAGCCTTTCCATTTTTCTCACCATCTTCTTCAGGAAGCTTGACTGCAGTGTACATGCCTGCCCCACTAAGTGCTCCCAGTACAGGAGCTATGAGGTAGACCCATATGGCTTTGTAGTTACTAGCAGCAATGGCTGGACCTAGTGTTCTCACTGGGTTCATTGACGCTCCTGTTGCTGGCCTGTGGTACATAATGAAGCAAATGTTTGAATTAGTTGTTATTGTGTGGTTATTTGTTGAAAACCACCTCATGCACTATTAAGTATGGATATTGCATTGGTATGTGCATGGGACGCTAGCTGCAAAATGATAAGATTGTCTCCGTATTTTCAAGTATTGTGCTTTGTCCATACTAATGATTGACATGTCTCCAACACGAACGATTCTTTTTTCCCCCCTTGAAATGTCATGCTTCGCAGAGCTACAATAACAATTAAATACACTACCATTCGGGAGTGAAGTGAAAATTACACTTATTTTCCTTTAACTTGTAAAGAATTACGACATATTCATCCGAGTCTCGTCTGATCTCTGCCGAGTGTCCTTTTTTTTTTGTTTTCTTTCTGTCCACAGTCTACCAAGTGTCAGAAAGCTTCTAAGAAAACCACCATATGAAGGGAAAATCTATGGCTCCCCCTAATGGAGAAATCTTAATTATATTTAAATTAGTGTATTAAGTAAGGTGCTTTCAAATGTAATGTATGGTCGGATTTTAATTATGGTTGTTCCTTGAGAACAAAGCAATATTTGAGTTGTATGGTGGGACATACCCGGCTATAAGTATGTTGAGCATGACAGTTCCCCCCACTGCGATTCCAGTAAGCTCGCCCACCTGCATAAAAATGCAAGATCAACCGCTGTTCAATCATATAATTCTTATTATATGATATATCCAGCTTTGTTGTATATTAAAATCAAATAAGGATGCAACTTGGAAGATTCCTAGTTTGCCTGTTCTTGAACTGCGGACACTGCATTTTATTTTTACTGCATCGTATGTCCAAATTTACTGGTCTTTCCCGTAGAACTACTGTGACAAAAACTGCAGAGAAACATTGGCCCATTGACTCTGTTCTTCTTTGTCATCTATCGCCTGTTTCTTTCCCAAGTGTCACCACCCCTCCTCCCCTAGTTAGGTTGACTCCTTTTATTGGTAACGGAAGAAGAAAACAGATACTTCTTTTAGCAATTATTTGGCTCAGACACTGTTCATGATCATATTTTTTTAGTGTTGAGCATATAACTTATCCTCTCATAAATATACAACTGTTCGATTTGTTTGAAAGCAAGATACTTCAGGAACTAGGAATGGAAGGAAGGTTCAAAGTGATGATATTTGATCTGATCTAATTAATCTTATCTAAACTTACATAATTTAGTGCCTGTTTGGTTCCACGTTTTGCAAACGTAACCATGGTTTTCTAAAAGATGTGTTTTGTCAAACACAGATGAAATGTAAACTGACTTTTTGAAAAATAAGAAGTGGGTTAAACTGTGGTTTTGGAAAAGGAGGGGAAAAGTTACTTTTCCTTTAACAAAACGTAGGTTTTGAAAAAGGAGAAACAAATTTATTCTATATTATACATCTAAAAGTACTTTTAACCCCTATCATCCAAACAGATTTTTTGTCAAACTTACTTTTACAAAAAGAATATCCAAAAATGACAACTTCCAACAAACTTACTTTATCTAAACTTCATTTTTACAAACTTTATTTATCTTAACTTAATTTTACAAAACGGGAAACCAAACGGGCCCTTAATATAGTGAGGAAACAAGGGTTCAACCAAACCAATTAAATATAATGCTTATCAGAAAAAAGGTTAACTCAGGATCTGATTTCATACTGACAATATCAATAACTAGTATAGCTATAACTTTTTAAAAACGTTTTACGGACATCCATAGTCCTTGAATCAAGTTGGGGAGGCAACATGAAATTTTTGTTGCTGTAGTTCACTGCAGTGGAAAGGAGACTTGCGGGGCCCTAATAGCCACCTATAGTCACTGGTTCATGTAATCATGTTCTTTAAGAATTGAAAAATATAAAATCATCCATCTATGAGATGTCTCCTAGAATAAAATACACTGAAAAATCGAAGTTAACAAAAGCAAAGAATAGAAAAGAACATCCCCCAAGAGTTATTAGATATTTCCTCGTCTTCTCTCCTTGCACTATTTCTTGAAAATAGCCTTTCTCAGTCATAATATCCACTTTTTCAGATTTCAAGTCATTTTAATTAACTAGTTCTTGAATAAAATAATACTCACGGCTCTTGTGTCGGTGGCCACTGCTGTGACGACAAACATGAGGTTAAAGCTGATAATGAACTCTAAAGCAAAAGCTTGACCATATCCTCCTGAAGGAACTGTGACTCCCCCATTTATGAAGGGGTGAAATATCTCCTTCAATGCAAATGCTGCACACATAGACGCCGTAACTTGTGCACCAATATAAATAGGAACCTACAATATAGAATATAAATCTAGCTTTGGTAAGCTATAAGAAGCTTAAACAAAAAAGGATACAAGGTTATAAGAGAGAAGAGGGGGAAAAGGCAAAAGGTTTTACATGTTTCCATGGGAAGTGCCTTAAAGCAGCAAAGGAAATGGTGACAGCAGGGTTGAGATGAGCACCGGAGATGTGACCAGTGGAGAGGATCACGATCATAACAGCAAGACCAGTAGAGGCAGCACATCCAATTAGATTCTCAGAACCTGGTGTCTTTTGGTTCACAATAGCAGTGGATATACCAGAAAACATGAGAACTAAGGTGCCTATAAACTCAGCTCCTACCTGGTTTTCACACCAACCCATTAATATTTACACATGAAGGAAGAATGGATCAGCATTAGTTTCCAATTTTTCCGAGCAAAAGTAGTCTTTCTCTTCATTTTTCACAGAAAAAAATGAGCTTAGAATTAGAAATAAGGTGCAATTTTTATCGTATATCTCTTTATTTGATGTACCTTTCTTGCAAGCGGGACAGGAGGGGGTGGCAATGAGCAAGAGACTTTGGGTAAGGCTCCATCTTCTATGGTCCATTCTTCAACACTGAAAAACTTACAACTCTTGGGAAGTGATTTCTTACCTATTCCATTCCCATTTCTCTCTGACTTGAACCCACCAAACAGTGGAGCGCCGGAAGTCCCTGGATTTGCAGGTGTTGAAGGGACTGATATTTCCTCACTGTCCATCTCTCCTAAGGTAAAAACACCCTCAAAACAGTATTTAAAAGCGAAACAATAACAGAGAAAAGATAGAGGAAGGTCCTCGAGATTAAGGTTTCAAATATTTGTCTCTTTTGTGAAGAGTGTGTTTAAACTACGTGGTATATATAGAAGCTGTTTAGTTGACATGCAGAATCCAAATGGAAGACAGAGAAAGATAATTAGTGGCTGAAACTGCTGAGAAAAAGAAAAGAAGGTAGCTATGGCTTCGGAAGTGGACAGTGGGACATTGCAGACAGTCTTGAATATGGCTCTTCAAAAGAGGCTTTAATGAATTTTTCCCTTAAGGAAGGATAAACTAGAGAAAGGATAGTATTTTTCTGAGAGTTATTTCCCTTTTGTTATGTACTGTTATAGTAAAGTTGTATAGTTAGGAAATTAGTTAAGTACTTTCTATCTTATATGAATATAACAACAGTGCTATGCTTAAAGTTGAGTTGCTCACTTTACTAAAACCGTGTTAACCCTTCTCTACCACTACCTGCAACTTCATTTTCCTTTCTTTTTTTAATTTTGTTTGTTGACCATTTTTGGTAGAGCACAGTAGTTTTGTATGATACATGTAACTAACCTCCCTTAATGGACTTACTATTGTTGTTGTTTCTTTCTTGACCATCCTTTTTCTCTGTGTATTGTCTTCCCACACCAATTCAGTAGACCAATCCGTCAGCAAATTTAAGTTCTTTGTCTGGGCAATCAATCATTTGAATTCCCAAACACGTTTTTTTGTCTGTACCAGATTATATATTAGAGCATCATGGGTTGCGTGTACTGCAATTTGCGATAGTAGGAAGTTAGACTTGAATAGCGGCTCAATAAGTTTTTGTGTTCATACAAATTCAGGATTGTGCTACTAACAAACGTTCTTGATACCATAACCATTGTGCAGTGCAGTTACTGTCAAATTTTGAGTTTAAATCTCATTTGGTTCTGGCGAGATTCAATTTATGAAGACGTGAATAAACTACCATATTAATGTAGTGCAGACATGTGGCACTTTCACTATTAATTACCCATATACCAATCAATGTCATGCATTATTTTTGTGAGCAGCTAGATAGATCAGTTTGTGGCTAACATATGTACTAACATAGATTTTTTTATAAAATTACAGGGAATCTCAGTGATGAATATTTACATATTTAATAAGCAAAGGGTATTATAATAATAAATGATTCTGCCCTCTGAAAGACTTGACATAAATATTAATTTTGTACCATTTTTTTTGTATATTTTTCTCTTCCACTCATTCCTTCAATGGCTGTGGAGCGATTGTGGTGAAACATCAGGAGCAGTACTAGTCCACATCAAACATTAACCTAGCGAATAAATTAGAGCAATTAGAACTCTCTTTTCGTTAAAAAGGGTGTATAATTTAGAATTAAACGAAAAAAAGGGTGGTGAGGAGAGTTTCTGCTACTAGTCATCATGTGTCTGAATTATGAAATGCTTTTTGCAGATGGGCGTGTAGGCACCAAAATAGGGGCATTTAGCAAGGGCTAACATCCAAGTTCATGTATAGTGTTGGTTCCAAAATTCTTCATTGTTATTTAGTCAAAAGCTTCTAATACTAATGGAGAATCGGCTACCAATTATGGTATCTATTTCAAGTGGATAATGAAGAGCTAATATGAATCTTCAAATACAAGTTTTCTTAAATCCCAGATAATTGAGATTTTGGACGACTATGAATATTGCTTTAAGAACTATTCAAACCATGCACATATTCAAATAACACTGGATCGCAACAAAAATCAGTTGGTTGGCCGAAATTGAGCATAAACACTAGTATTATAAACTGTAAATAAATGCTTAAAGCTAGTCAACTACTCGCAAAGTAAAGTGAGTTGTATGACAGTTCTTTTTTTGTGTCCATTAATACTATTCTTCTCTTTCTTTATATTGCAGCTTCCACAGTAGATAATAGTTTTGTATGTCATGCGACCATGCATGTTCTATGCCTCCAACAACTTCATGATCTCTTTTGCGTTTAATGTATCGAACTGTACTGACATTAAAATTCCACATTCGTTTTAGCTGATATATTGTGCTCGGCCATCATAGTTCTTGAATAATCACATTCAATAGCAAAATCAGATTGTTTGTTTTTCTCAATTAACTGACTAGTCGTACCTTAACTAAACTCTTTACTTTTTGGTGGTGCCACAGCAAAATAATGTTGAAATCATATTCTGCAGAGAAAGTGAAACATCAAATCACATAGGTGAATTGAAGGAGGGGACCCTACAATTGGCGTCAAGGACGGGGAATAGCGGTAGGAGGCACAAATTCTGTCTGTGATTTTAACAGTTGCGGTTCTCTTCCTTCCCTAGCTCCTTTTTCTTTCATTCGGTATTTAATGTCATCTCACAAGTGGTCAACCACTATCATTTTGGACCTGAAAATCACATTAATGGTTCATAGACTTCCGCAATTTGGATGAACCAAACAAAATATTTTGTACTCTCTCTGGTTCTATATATAGGGATTTTTTGCCCTGATCCTAAATATAAGACATTTTATAATATATGAGGTACTCCCTTTAATCCTTAATATAAGACCCTTTTAACCGAATCACGCGAATTAAGAATTGGAATTAAAACTAATTAACTACCTCGATTTCTCCAAAAATCCCAATATTTTTCCAAAACTATCCTTATTTAATCTCTTTCTCTTTTTCTTTGAATACATTAAATAGGGGTATTTTTTTGAAATGTATAATAAATACTACTTCGTATAATGTAAAGAGTCTTATATTTAGGACCTGGACAAAAGATCCTATATATAGGATTGGAGGAGTATTTATTATATCTTTCCAAAAAAATGCCCCTATTTAGTATATTCAAAGAGAAAGAGAGAAAAATTAAATAAGGGTAGTTTTGAAAAAATGTTAGAATTTTTGGAGAAATCAAGGTAATTAATTAGTTTTAATTCCAATTCTTAATTCGCGTGATTCGATTAAAAATATCTTATATTAAAAATGAGAGGGAGTACATTTTATTTAATGTTTTCTTCTATCACTGTTAACAATATTCTTTGGTTATATTTAAAATTACAGTATCTTTTCAAACTCTTTCGTGTCAGTTTAATATAAAAAATTTTAGCATGTGAGTACCTTAAAAGAATCCAAATCTAATTGATTAAGAGGAGAGATTACTACTTTATTCTTTCACAGCCCAATGGGTTTGGTCATATTCAGTGAAAATGATATTTCTGTGCTCAGGAGAGCTGCACTAAACTCATTTTCTCTATGTATGTATGTATGTATGTATGTTTGTACGTACGTATGTATGTATTTTCCACTGTGAACATTGTTGACAGAGAGTTGTTGGAACTTGGGAGAGCTCCTTCCGGAAAAATAATGCATTGTATTTGGATGTCTGAAGTGTGGGACTCCTGCTAATAATGAAATCAGAGTGTCAAAATGAGTTCGAATTTCTATCATTCCGTGTTCCACTTAGTTCAATCTGCATCAATTGGTCAACTAATATATCAGAAGCAGAATTCTGCCTCCACAACTCATGCTTCCAGGCTGTTTTATTTTTATACGGCTCATGCTACTAGCTGATTATGTTTTGAATCTTAAAGGAGACTTTATATGTGGTCCATCTTACTTAGGTTTAAGAAAAAAAAGAACATAACATAATGGGGATTACCATTCATCTTTGATCTCTCAACAGAATCTACAGATATTACCAGTGCTATGGAAGCTGACGTTCATTGAAGGAAAATTCAGCGGCAGGCCCCACTAAATATGAGTTATACAATGTGCTTTGAGAAGAAAACATTTAATGACTGGTCCAAGGGTAAAAAGTGATGGTTCGGATTACTCCACGATCTTAATTCGCTCAATGGATTGCTCGGAAGGATAAGGAAGATGGGAAGGTTCAAGTCTATGCCAACAACAGTAAGGGCCAATAAGACTCTCAATTCACAAGCATTACCCAAAGTTGCAGGCTGCAATGCCTGAAGGGCAATATTATTTGGTATTATATTACTTGTTAAATTTTCTTTTTTGAAAGCCCCAATTACGTATTACTTACTGTAAAATAAATAAATAACTTGTCATGTTGGCTTTAAAAACGCAGGAACAAGTACTTTAAAAAACTATTAAAGGTAAGTTTAGTCATGATATTTTGTGCAATTTTAGTGATGCATAAGGATGGGCAGAAGAATAAGCCGCCCACGCCAGTCCTTTCTAGTTTCCAGTAAGTACCTTTTTCCAAAAAATAGGTGATAAGTGATTTACTGTTGGATTTATCGTTTCTAAGGTCAGGGAACTTGAGTACTGTTGGCATGTGAGCAAGTAGGAGTAGGATTATCAATCCATCCAGCCCAATCCAATCCATCCAAGTATCCATATAAAAAAGGATCAATTTACACTATTCATTAGTCGCATCTAAGCGGGCTTTTCTACTGAGCTTTTGCAGATGAGTTCTAATCGTGCCAAGTGTTATCATGCAGTCTCTTGATTTTTGCCATTTATCCACTTTAAATTAAATCTTTTATTTTCACTCATTTAACCCGCGGGACCCTCCTTTATATCCACTTTTTATTTCCCCCTACTTTGAGCCGCGGGGCCCAGTTCTGCCGCCTCTCACTTGGCTCTCTGCGCCAAAAAACATACCGTCTCTCACTTTTTGTTTCCCTTCAATATGTTATTACAAGCTTGGTACTAATAAATTTAGATTTTTTTTACACCATCTATTATTTAATATAACTAAACTATGATAAATTAAAAATTAAAATTAATTAATTATCTTAATTTTTTAAAAAATTTTAATATTTTTTTAAAATTATTTTAATTTAATTTTTTTAAATATATTAAATAGAAATAATTTTTTAAAAAATATATAATAAATACTACCTTATCAATCATAATAGATATTATGATTTTATAAAATTATGATAAAAAATATATAAAAACTGAGAGAGTAATTCTTTTTCCCTCATTTGGTCTTTCTACGTAAAATTTTGAGTGGGAATTTATATACTTGAGACTATTCATTCCTTGTCTCATCCAAATAATTTTAAAATTCAAATTTAAATTTCCCTCTTTCATTTAATTTTTTATTTTCCCATCTCCTTTTTGTCTTTATTAAATCTCAATTTTCAGATCACATATTTTTTCCATTTGTCCTTTTTTTTCTCTCTCAACTTTTCATCTTATTCTTGTCATTTCGTCTTTATCTCTCCAACAGGTTTATCATCAACATTGGGGAAGGCGATGTATCATCAACGACGGAGGGGGGTTTATCAGCAACATTGGCGTTGAGGGCACAATAGCGATGGCATGGTTTGACGAAGATATGGTATGATGTTACTTTTAAATTCAAGATGTAGTCCTCCTCCTAACTTCAAAAGTACTCCAGCTTCTCCTTATCAGTCATATCCGCATCCATCTCAATGGGCTTCAACTGGGGCATCAAACACGCATTGATGCAGCGGAACCGGTTAGACCATTCCTTAGAAACACCGGCAATAACATCTGCAGGGAAGAAAAGTCTAGACCAACACCCTCTATTGCCATCTTCGCTACAGCCGAACCAGTTTTCTCCACCTTGGCCTCCGCCTCTACCACCACTAAGGCCATTACCGCCACCGAATCCATGAGAAAGGAGGGCTGGGAGAGGGGTGGTGTTGAAGAGCAAGGCGCTGTTGGTTTTCCCTCTAGCACAACCGCCGGGGTACTTTAAAAGCCGCCATGATTTCGCGAAGAGAGGCTGCTTTCCCTGATGAAGATATAGTATGATGTTACTTTTAAATACTCTGCAAACTAATAAATTCGAATCCATTTCTTATTCTCACTATTCTTATGTCTATCATTATCTTTGAACAGGTTGAGGAACTTAAGAACCAGATGGAGCAAGATTATGATATTGGGTGAGCATAATCGCCTTTAAGTCATGAGATCTGTGTCATATTTTTAATTTTCAACATGTGGCTTTTCTTGTCTTTTAATGAATTGTTACTCTGGATTTTACCCTCTTTGATACTCCTTTTTTTTCCTGAATCATTGTTATTTCATTGTTTAGGTCAACAATAAGAGACAAGATTATCCCCCATGTTGTACCATGGCTTACTGGGGAGGCCATTCGGGGCGAATGGAGAGTGGTTTGGAGAACTAGCTAGACGATGATGATGATGATGAAGAAAGGTAGTTTAGGCTTTTTGGGAAATTTAGATTGTTGTTGTTTTGCATCATTTTGGATTGAAACGTCCATCAGTTCATTAGATCTTTAGTAATGTGAAACGTGGATACTAATTATGTTGCATGTTTTCGCAGGGTGCTTTTGGAGAATGATACTTCTTATACTCTGAAGGGATCTAGCAAGCTACAAAAATTGTAAGTGTTGGATGCATTGAGTTAAGAAAGCTAATACAAGAGACTTAATTGGATTTTGAAGGGTAGATAAATGACAATTTGAAATGGTATTCCAATTCAAGTAGTATTACATTTTTCAAAAGTAATGATGAGTTTTGAATATACGTACAAATTTATATTTCGGCTTGAGATGTTGAACTCATATTCGAGTCATACTTAGTTATTAATATGCAATCTTGTTTATGTATTTATAACTGAAAGGATGCAATAAACATGACACAATAATTTTTTTGAGTGGGCTCTTTATAATGTTAGGCACATCTTGATTAATGTACTATTAGCTTATCTTAGAAAATTAGATGAATGATGCTATTGATATTTTGCTACGTGTTTGCATATTCTCATTAGCTTGTAATTATGCAAGGGAGAAAAAAAGGTTTGAATTCTAAACTATAGCATGCATGTGCTGGTCCTCTGGTGTCTTTGCCACCTATTGTAAGTCTGCGGTCTACTTTCCCCAAGGTGACAGTGAGCAGGTAAGTAGTACAACTTTCATCTTATTCAAGTATCCATATTCTTATACTCTTCATATATCTTCACTTATTGTTTGCCTAGATTCTAATCTAATCCAGTGTGTCTCAATCTCTCATTTGAGTTGGCATTGCAGGTGATGGAAGAAATTTTTCCTCACTTATCTTGGCCAAATTCAACATTACTTGCTAGGGTCCAAATGCATGCAGAATTCACATTTACTGGTCATAAGTAATTAAAATTTTGTGTGACTTAATCTTCCCAATTATCTTTTTTTCTTTTTTTTGGGGGGGTAAGATTTTCATAATTATCATATCTTTTTCTTTAGTATGTTTAGTTTTTTAGGTGGTGGAATTTAATCTTATATAGTAAGTTCTGATGAGTATTTATCTAAGTTGGAAAAACTTTAAACTTACTGTTCTTTAGCATTTCATTTTAGAACTGGCTTGCTCCAATGTTATTAGTGGGTTTAATTTAAGAGTCTTTGTGGGTGGCAAATAGAAGTGAGAAGATTATGCAAGCTTTTATGTGGTTTGGGGGTGGTTAGAGTTAAAGAGTTAAGAGACCAAATGGTCAATTGGGAGGTTTATTGGTCATCAAAGGTTGATAAAGGACTGTGTCATGTGTAATTTGTTGTCTAAAAGTATCTTCTAAAAGCATGTTCTTGCATTATGAAATGTCTTTTTAAATTTGGAATACGTTGTTTGTTATATTTGATGAGATTTGTGTTTGACTGGCTCATCTTGGCAGTGTTTTCTAGCTATCAAGTTTACAGGTCTTGAGGAGGCAAAAGGTGCACAAAATTCTTGGCAGTTTTGACAGGTCTGCTGTTTTTGATTAGAATGCAATACAAGAATATTTATTCAACAAATATGTTTGACAAATCTTTGGGAGAGGATTATCTTTATGTCCTCTTCGTGGGATCTATAAATAATTTCTTTTAGGGCATCTTTTGAGAATCTTCAAAGGGATTGGATGCTCTTCTGAGATGGAGCTTAGTTTGCATCCCCTTTTGTTTTCCCTTTTGTTTGAGGAGGATCTCTTCTTCTGAGATGGCTCATCTCTTGACCTATATATCTCTAAATCTCATTATTTTTTTTTTGTTTAAGTGTTTTTTCCTTTAAAATCTTTGTTGGATACACAAAGATGTGTTTTTTTGGTTCATCTTGCCAAAGGAGGAAATATTGAATTCGGCAATATACATGACATTTGGACAATTTTTATGACCACATAAAAAACTTTTTTTTTCAACCTTTTTTTATGACTTTTGTGAATTACAATTCGTTGAGAAGACATTTGGTTCTTTTAATTGGATTTTGTTCTTATTAGACTCTTTCCACCTATTACAATATATATATATATATACACTGAACATATTTATACCAAACTATTCATTCTTGATGATTTCAATTGGGAACAATAAACAAATGGCTCATTAAAACGATAGCCAATGTAGGACTATGGTATTTCTACATGTAAATCATGAGATTTAGAGATATATAGGTCAGTAAGTTATATTTTATTATTCTTTTTCCAAATTTACTACTTTAGAATATAAATTCATATTATCATTTGGGTTTAGATATTAAATCATATCATTGTTTACATACAAAACTATTTCATGATAAACAAAAATTGAGAGAATAAAAAATTACATTTCATATGTCAGCATCATGTGGGAGTAAAATCTAGTTATTATGGAATAGAAATTCTTCTGAAGTGTGCATTACAGTATTTATGAATATTTTAGTCTAAATTTGATTTGTATAAATTTATCAATTAGTATTTATCGTATAAACAGTATTATTATTTGTTTGATGTGAAGTGATGACTAGCGAGACAGAGATAAATTATAGGAATCATGGACAAAATCTTGTTCTAAAGATGGGATGAGATATAATTAGTGTCTAAAATTCAAACTCTTATGATGTAACAAGGAAAAAAATCTTGTTTGCCATTGGGTTCAGGTAAATATTGATTATGAACGATCATTTGGTATGTCTTATGATCTCATAATGATAATTATTTGTCCCTTTCTTCTATAATAATAATAATAATAATAATAATAATAATATGATTATTATTATTATTATTATTATTATCGTCATCATCATTAAAAAAAATAAAAGAATTGAAGCCTTTTTTTTTTTTGGGTTAGAACAAAAGAATTGGAGCTTTGTGCTCTCTTTTCGTTTGCTTAAAATTTAAAAATGGAAGATTCCAATATCAAAACAAAAGATGGCCCATCTTGATGTATGGCAGAACTTATAGTAATGGACAGAAAGAATGCATGGTTAAGGTACAGTTCTTCGCATTGCTTTTGTTGGTAGGCATTGAACGCAGTTATAAGTTTAATCAACAAGGAAAATCCACAAAGCAATTAGAGAACGGATTATGATTGCAATTAAACGTAGTGTTTAGATTGGCAGTCTTTGATGTAACTTTTCCAACCCAATCCAGCTAATCATGTGACGTAAAAAATGCACTCTAACCCAACATTAGATTAGCTAATATAAGAAGTAATTGTCTGATAAGTTTTCGTGTTTTCCGGAGAGGGGATTTCCAAAATTAAATACCCTTTATTTTCAATTTCATAATCCTATTTAAATTGTATTTTTTTTAATACATTGTTTGCATAGAAGAAAATGAACAAAGTTACAAACAAAAAAAATTACTTACTTAAATCTGCTATTATTTTATTATTCGTGCACCAACAATAATTCTTAACATCCTACATAAACGATCTATTTTAGGAATTGCTCTTAACAGAGAATGAAAAAGTAATCAGATAATTCACACCTCACTTATTCGTGATCAATATCAACGTACAACTTTAATGAAGTGCAGCTTCCATAAATGATTAGATCACTGATGGAACATTCTATTAAAATGAAACTACTTTTGAAGCCTAATGTTTAAACGATGGGTTCCAAGTAATTTACATTGTGCTCTCTGATGTGTTCTGGTAAGTTGCTATGGATATTACCTTCTGTTGTTGGACAAGAAAGGCTCATCATTTGCTAGCCCAATTGCAAGTTCAATAGCTTCGGGCTAGAAGTAACATGTATTCATATATCATGACAGATCCTCTTCAAATCAAAATAAAATATGTCCAGAGGAAGATGGAAACAAGTAGAATCTTTGTCGACTTGTCGTGTGCTGGCGTGAGCAATGAGAAACAAGCTACCGGAGATATACAAGCACGTGCTTCAACTCGTGTTTTATGTAGGCATGAGATACGTACAATCAATGCTAGCTATATTAATGTTCGAATCGATTAGATCCCCTCTGCACCGACCAGCAACTTACCCTTTCAGAGTTTCAGTCATTTTGCAATAAATCATTTATTCTCCTCTTGCATGGGGTCTCAGAATGAAAAGATGATTTTTTTTAAAAAAAGAAAACTAAGACACCAACTTGTTCAAAGCTGTGCGTACTTGTTCTTTCTCCGTTTTGCATGGATTTGTACAGACAAAGGATCCATGTCCAAGATACCTGCCTCCAAAAGTTCTTCAAACTTGCAGCAATGTGGCAGGTGCAAAATTTAATTGTGTCAGAAGCCTCCATGAACTTTCGGCCAACAAAAAAATAGCCTCCATGAACAATAAACAAGTATCACATCTCAGCCATATAAGGGTGCCTCACTTCAATAAATGCCAACACAGATATTCACCTTTTCACTGTTAAAAATCAGATCAGATATAATGCTTTGCGTACATGCAAGGCCCCTACTTCGTTTGTTACTCAGAAAGTGAGGTACCCAATCAAGTTAATTGTTGCATGCGCCTGCCAACTACAAAGCTACGAATATCATTTACATGCGACCATTACACACAAAAGCTAGATGTGCTAGGACACAATGGGAGAAAATCCTCAAACTGAAATAGGAAACTAATAACATCAATACCTCTACTCAAACGGGCAGCTGAAGCTTTATGGCCTGCAAAATCACATCTGGTGGATTAGCATCAGCAGCAGGGATGACAAAATAACTCCCTGCCTAAACCCACCCTGGTAAAACAGATACAATAATAACAACATTAGTTTTATCCCACTAATGTGAGGTCAGCTACATGAATCATACGACGTCAATAAACTCTATCAAGTACCATCTCCTTAGACAAATCATTTATTAAGAAGTTATTCCTTATAACTTTTTCTAGTGTCATTTTTTGTCTTCTTTTACGTCTTTTGATAAAGTTGCAAGCCATTTGATCAATTCTCCTCACTGGCTCATCTTGCCCTCTTCTTTGCATATACCTAAACCATCTTAAACAATTTTTCATCATTTTCTGCTTGATAGGTGCTACTATAACTTTTCTTTTTATACAATTATTTCGTATCTTATCTAATTTTATATGACTACATATTTATCTTAACATTCTCATCTCTACTACTCATATCTTATACTCTTATTATTCTTTCAAAACCCAACATTCACTACCATATAATATCGCTGGCCTCATAGCTGCTCGATAAAATTTTCTTTTAACTTAGTAGGTACCTTGCGATTACAAATAACTCCTGATACTTTTTTCTACTTTAACCACTCAACTTGTATCCTATACATAACATTTCTATCACTCTGTAAAATCAACTCCAAATATCTAAACTTTGTTACTTTTAGAATGGTTTGCTCTCCAATTTTTACTTCTAAATCATTTCTAACTACTCTCTTGTTAAATTTGCAATGCATATATTCCGTATTACTACTATTTAAGTGGAAACTTTTTGATTGTAAAGTATGTTTTCATAATTCAAGTTTAAAATTGACATATTCTCTTAAATTCTCAATTAAGACTATATCATCCATGAAGAGCATACACTTCGGAATTTCCCCATATATATGTTGTGTTAGAACATCCAAAATCAAATTAAACAAATATAGACTTAAGGAAGATTCTTGATGTAAACCTATCCTTATAGGAAAGTCCTTTATCTTATCTCCAGGAGTTCTCACACTTGTTGTTACCCTATCATACATATCTTGTATTGCTCAAATATAAGCTATACAAACACATTTCTTCTCCATTGCTTTCCATAACACATTTCTTCGTACACTATCATAGACTTTTTCCAAATTATGAAAACTATATGCAAGTCTCTCTCTTTACTCCGGTATCTTTTAATCAAGCCCCTTAATAAATAAATAGCCTCTGTTGTAGACCGTTCTGATACAAATCCAAATTGGTTTTTTGAAATATGAGACTCTTTTTTTAATCTATGCTTAATCACTCTTTCCCAAAATTTCATAGTATGACTCATAAATTTTATCTCTCGATCATTTGCACAATTATGAATATCTTCCTTGTTCTTACATATAAGCACCAAAGTGTTCTTTCTTCATTCCTCTGTCATTTTCTTGAACCTTAAAATCTCATTAAATAAATGAATGAGTCACAGCACTCCATTTTCTTCCAAACACTTCCAAACTTGGATAAGAATACCATCAAGACCAATAGTTTTACCATTATTCATTCTGTTAAAAGTTTCTTTTACCTTTCCAACCCGAATACTATTATAGAAATTCAAATTCAGATCATTTTCGTGAGTTGTTAATTCTTTTATATCAATAGTCATACAATTCATCATTGAAAAACTTATAAAATTAGATTCTTTATCTTTCTTTAATATCATCATCAGAAACTAAAACTTTTTCTTTCTCATCCTTAATACATCTTTACCCTGGTAAAACAGATAGCTATAACAAAATCAAAAGGTCAATCTCCCCGTTAAAAAGAAAGGGTCAAAGAAAAATAAAAAGGACACCAACGTCAAACTAGCAATTATATCCCACAGAAGATCAGTTCACTAGAAGCAAATTCATAATCAGTCACTTGTACATTGCCCATCGATTATCATATTTTCTTTCTAAGTCTATGCAAGTAGGTCAATAAAAAACAAGTTCAGAATATTGAAAAAATAGAGATTTCTTCACCTTCCCGGTAAGGAGAGTAATCTGCACAGGTGTCACTGGAACAGATGACAGTACTGAGAACACAACACATTCACAGCACCAAATTACTCTTCCTAATTTTTGAACCCACCAAACTGCAGAAGAGTCATGAATCACGACAAAGGCAGGCACTTGGATCATCGAAACATCAAGACCAATGCCTGGGAGAACAAAGAATCATCATCATACGGTTTAAAAATTTAACATTATATTAAAATGGACGCTGGAGGGAGCTTATGCTTCAAAACTGATGTTTACTGACCATTTGATGTACATATTACTGCTTAGTAAATTAAAGCGTTCTGTAATTTCTTTTTTCCAGATAGACAGACAAATAGACTACTATGTTTGATAAAAAAAAAAAAGTTAGTTTCAAGAAAAAAAAAAGAGTGAGAAAATTCATCTTTTAATATATTTGATAGCTAATTATAACTCTCTTCTTAAAAACAATAATATTTTTTATGACCAATAATAACTCTTTTATTAGAAACTAAACACATTAACATAAATTTTTTCGCTTTTTTTTTTCTTTCTGGAAGTTCTTTCACGGAACGTGACAAAAGTCTTCTAGAAAACTAGTCTGTGTTTTGTAGTTTTTCATGCCCTCTTTAAAACACCATCAGCAACTATTGCTAGCTTCTGTCACCTCGCCATCCTCCATATGGTCCATGAGATGTTTAAACATGAAGACTCAACCAGAAAACCAACAACTTGGACAGAGAACCGTAATGCAAGCCATTACATAGAATGATTGAAGAAGCCGTGTAGTATCAGGATGAAAACTAAATGCATTGGCCACATAAAAACCAGATAATAAGCTAAAATGACACTCAGGAGAAGTAATAATAAAGTTCATAATTTTAGACACTTAATGCCATAGGTTTACAGAGGATACTGGTAATCCCCAATCGAGTTCCAACAACTTTTTAACAATAAACTTCTCTGTTGTTACTAATTTCATTTTTCAATGAGAATTCTGTCCACTCTCAACACCTAAGCCGTACAAAACACCAGCATATTTCTCCAAAGATCCACTAAAGAAATTTTCCTTCAATTTCCTGAATGTACATGAAGTGAGCAAACTATCCGAACCAGCCTGATGGCAAATCCCAACCCTCTCCACCTCCAACAACTCCGCGAGCTTATTCAATCCTCCATGAAGGCTGTTGCAAAATTTCATCAAATGCTTGATATCATATATAGTTGGGAAGTACATGTTAATCAAGTTAAAGAAACCCACTTGAGAATCCGGCAAATTTTGGCAGGTCAAGAGCTTAAGCAAGTAGCCAAAATCATATCCACTATGAAAAGTGACCCAGTGAACGCTATCATTCAACACAATTCCAGACGACATCAAGAGCTCACCGAAACGACAGGCATCAATGCCATGTTCGTTGTTCTTCTTAAAATCGATACCACTCTGGCGCAGAAGCTCAATCGAATCATTAGCAAAAACGTCCTCATTCACATCGAATTCACAGAAATTGAATTGCCAGATGCAATACTTCTCAGTATTACAAGTTGGCAAGTTTCCATGCTCATCTGAAAACGTGAGACCCAATTGAATCAACTTGAGCATATCAACGTTATCTTTTAAAGTCTGGTAATGGTAATCATAGCTATTCTTAAAATTGCCGACGGGGCGAAGAACAATTCCGGGAAACTCTGTATCCATGGCAATATAAGGATAATCATCAACAATTTCCCGAATCAAAGCAAATTCTTCTTCGAGATTATCATTCCACACCTCGCGAATATGGATCGAATCACTCTTCGGCAAAAGCGGCATTCCTTCGAAACAGAATCGAACAAGAAAGCTGCCAAAATTTCCCTACCAGGTTACCAAACAAACCATACAGGAAAAGGAAAAAAAAAAAAAAACTCCGGAGCCTTCGCGGTTCAAAGCAAATCTGCAGATCTGTTCGAATCGCAACTAGATTAGGCAGATACAATATAGAACACAAAAAAACCATTCAAATTCAAGAACCACGACCAGGAAAACCAAATAACTATTTCAAAAAAAGAAAAGAAAAGAATTCAGATCTAACCTTGTATAAGAAAAGGGCCACGGAAGGATAAACGAAGAATTGAGGAAGAGACGGAAGAGATTGGATGGGTATCTCTCCCGTTTCCAGGGTTTTGAATATATGGCTCACGAGGTAGGCGACAGGAAGCGAGATATTTAGGTCAAAATAGGTGGATTGGTTTTTGCTTCGTGTTGGTTTTCTCCTACATGTAATTTTTTTTTTCCAATCTGTTTTTCTGAGAAAACAAATTTTTTTTGGAGATACTGCTAAAATAAATTTTAATTTAGAGAGAGAGAGAGAGAGAGAAGTCTGAAGTGTGCAGACGCGATCTTCTTACTCTTTACTGTCTAATCCTAATGAAAAAAAAGAAAAAAACCGCATCGTCTCTTCAACGGGACAAAACGGAGCAAATTAGAAATGCCCATTTTAAAAACAAAAAATCTGAGCCAAAAAAATAAATGAGACACGCTTATCCAACTATACTAGAAGTAAAAATTAAATTAAAATTACAAAAAATAATAGTGGAAATGTAATATCTAATATTGTTATAAATATTACAAATTTTGAGCTCATGTATCAAACTGTTGATTATATATATATTGTGATTTATTATAAAAGTCATTTTAAATTATTTTGTATATGTTAAAAAACTTTGTTAAAATTATTAAATGGTTTATTTTTTTAAAAATTATCAAAATTTTTTTAAAATTATCTTTATTTAAACTCATTAAATTCATAAATCTTCTTAATTTTCTCTCTTAATTATTTCCTACATAATCATTGTTTTAATTATTCTCTCTCATAATTATGAATTGCAAATCTAAAAATAAATCTTTAATACTCCTTTCAGTCTTAAAAACTTTATTTTAGAACGGATAATAACTATTGACTTATATTAAGAGCCAACAATTACTTCTAGGATATAATTTATGTGTGTGTGTGTGTTTTGGGCGGCCCGGAACGACTGGATGGAATTTTTTAAATTGTTTACCACTAGTTTTATATTTTAAATTGACAATAATGATATTGTATAAATGAACATAGCTTTTACGAAATAATTTTTGTTCTTTGTTGTCCTTTTAATAGCTATACTCTAAAATCTCTCATATAAGTAGCTTGTTTATTCGATATTTAATACTCAGCCTCTAATAATTTCCAAGTCGTATCATTATGGAAAACTATTATATAATATAATGTTTTTTTTTTTACCAAAATGTCATCATCATAAAATCTTTTTGGGAATATGTAACGGCATATGTGAATTTGACTTGGGAAAAAAATATTTTAGGATCTTTATAGAAAAACATTAATAAATAAATAGTACAAATGAAAAATTCAGTTGACTTGAGTTAGGAATTCAATTTATAAAAATATTAAAATTTTAAATTGAATCCTTAAAAAAAAATATTTTCAGATGGGGTCTTGAAATGTCTTTTTCCCATTTGACAATTGCTATATTTGATCATGTGTTCTTGGGGTTCAATCCTGATGAAACATTTTAGCGCTATTAGCGTCTGATAACCTTTCAATGATAAATAAATTTACCAACCCCTGTCGGATGAACTTTTTCAAGCTACGCGGCGGCATCTTCCACCAGAAATACGATTGAAGTTAACACTTAACATTGACGAGGCCTCTATTGAAGTTAATGGAGATTTTCACCCCAAATAAAAAATAAAGGGAAAATCACAGAAAATTTTTAAAATATAAGAATAATTATTCAAAAATCTCCAAATTTAAAATTTACACATAAATTCCATTGATGTTAAAGTAGTGTAAAATCTTGAAAAATAAATATAAAAAACTTTATTGTTGAATGTAAATCCGTGCTCCAGTGTTAAACTACACCCGAATCCCATTGATGTAAACTCCTAAAAAATGAGTATGAAAAATTTTATTATTTAGTATAAAATTGTGCTCCAATGTTTTATACCCATACTTTTCAATTTTATATTCAACAACGAAGGCTTTTATATTCATTTTTTTAGGATTTTACACTAATGAAACGTGGGAGTAATTTTTTAAGATTTTGGGATCTTTTAATAATTATTTTTATGTTTTGGGATTTTTTTATGATTGTCCCAAAAGTAAATGGGGATAACTTTTTTTGTTTCTTCTGGCCATCAAAATATAACATTTTCATTTATAGAAATAGCATCCAAGACCAAAACAATCTAGAGAGACGCGACAAAGACAGCTATCAAAACAATAGAGCCAACTAAACACCATAGAAGGAAATAGTGCAAACTACAATAGACCAAGGTTAGATAAATAAAAATCTAGAAAGAAAGAATCAGTTATACAAGTGAATCAAAAACTTGAAAGACTTACTTTTTGTTTAAATGAGAGGAAAATAGGGCGAAAGATAAATTATGAGAGAAAATAAAGAATAACCTAAACAAGAAAATATCTAGGTATTTCCTTGTTTCTTTCTAGTTTTCCTCTTCTTTTATTTTTCTCTCATCCAAACAAAGTATTAACGCGCCCTATCTCAACATTGCAACTCAAAGGAGGAAGATCGCATTCGTTCATTGAAAATAAGAGAAGGCCAAAAGGCATGATGGAGCCACCTCTTTCCAATCAAGAACCCTACATTGTGCAGCAAGTACTCATTGCAAGCCAATTTGCAAATTCATTACCTAATCGATGGAATAGGGCAAAGGCAACGGTTGAAGATGATTGTTTGAGAGTTAGTAATACATCCTCCAAATCAAGCGCGCTTTCCCATTTCACAAGCACCTAAATTATTGTTATTATTACTAGTGATAGTGATACTCTGAAAAAAGGATTTGGATATTAGGGTGTTATCATAATCTCTACCACGACCAAAAAATATACCTCACCCGAAAGTTGAAACTAACTCATGTTAAACAAAGGTTTAAATAAGGTTTTTTCAACAAAAGAAAACACCCAAGTAAAATTAGTGAAATCCAAGTAAAATTTTGTATAAGCTATCTAATTTCAAATTTACACTTCAGTGGTACAATCCAAGTAAAATGAGTGAAATCATTATCAATGGTTAAAATATACTTGTGGCCATGAATAGAGGATAAAGAGAAAGGACCCCACATGTCCATGTGAATAAGAGATCAGTAAAAGTAGTACTCAAAGGAAACAACAATCTCTTTTGTTTAGCCAAATGGCATATATCACAAGGTACAAAGGTTTACACTCAATGAAAGGAAATTGTTGGGAAAGAGTATGTAATACATTTGATGACAAGTGCCCTAGCCTATAATGCAAAGATCAAAATCAGACATAATGGAAAAATTGGTAGTTTCTGAAGCAGTTTTGGTTAATGTGGACTAAGAAACTGCATGCAACCAATCATCCTCCCAAATTGGGGGACTAGATAAAAAACATAGGAGATGTAAAGATAGTAAAGCAATCAAGTTATAGAGCTCTTGGACCTCTTTAATTATTGCGAAGGTTTTGTCTTTCCTAGTCAAAACGTATTTCTTCAGCATTACGGCTCATTATGGCCTATTCCCAAATTTGGCTCCTCACTGCATCACCTTCTTGGTTCAGAATATTAGCGAAAAAATTGCTCTTCATACAAGGCAATAACTCCATGGTGTCACCTTACCCTACACAGATTCTCTCAATGTTACGCATGCGAACACAAACCCCACGTAGTAGTAAGCATGGTTGTGTTAAGAAATTTTAGGGCCTAAAACAAAATTATTAAAAACTCTTTTCTAATAGTGATAATCATTATAATTATTATTCTATAAAAAATATACTTTTGGAAATGAATCTAATATACAATTTAATATTTCAATTGGAGTATTGATTTTTTCTATAAACATTTCTTTCAATACATTTAATTTTTAAATATAAATGTGAAAGATTAAAAATGTTCACTAAAACTTTAAAGTTTTTCAAGATCAATATAAGTGTTTTCTTTTTCAATTCATAAAAGGAACTAAAAAGACATTTATTTTAATCTCAATATGACAAATTGAAAGAGATAGATGATGAAAATTACTAAAAAGATTTTTGAAATGAAAGATATTTAGTTTAAATAAAAAGACTAGTTGAGAAAAAAATTAAAATATCAATAAATATATATAATCATTGCGTTGCATTGGAAACATAAATTTATTTAAATTATACTTAAAAATAATTATCTCATCTCTTATTATATATATTTTTATTATATTATTTTTTACATTTTTATTAATATATATATATATATTGCACTACTAGAAAAATTAAATTTAGCGAGGGAATTTAGCGATGAATCACTTATCTCTCGTTAAATAATTTAAATAGCGAGAAAATTAGTGACGAATTATAAGTTCATAGCTATTGTTAAGTTTAGTGAGGGACTTAGCGAGGAATATCTTTTCCCTCGCTAAATTAGCGAGGAATTAGTTAGGAATTTTTTATTCCTCTCTAAATTATTATAAATAGCGAGGAATCTACCGATGGATTTATCCCTCGCTAAATTTTTTCAAATTAATTTTAATATATTAAAATTATTTTATTAAAATTTTAATTTTAATGAATTAAAATTTTTTAATAATTAAGTTATAAAATTATTTTTATCAGTTGATTATTTTAAATTAATAAAAATTGTTAGATTAATTTTTATAATTTGTTGGCAAAAAATGAAAATGAAAATTCATTTATTACAACATTCAAAATATAAAGTATTTTATGATATTAATAATTAAAATTATAATATATTTTTATTTTTTAACAATATATTAATTTATAAATATATATATATATGTGTGTATTAGTATGTAGATAAATAATATATATTTAATATTTCATATAAAGACTGCAAATACATTCCAGTTCAACTGGCAAAAGTCTGAATATAAAGGCACTAAGAGTAGGAGGTCATGAGTTCAAATATAAGTAAATGCATACATGGGTGGCAGGTGACATGGCAATGGTGTGATGTGGCACGATGTTGGTGGTGACATAGTAATGACGTGGCAGCATTAAATTTTTTTATAGTTTAGAGAGGAAATAGCGAGGAATGAGTTCCTCGCTAAATTTAGAAAGGGATTAAATCCCTCACTAATTTAGCGAGAAAATCAACTCATCCCTCACTAAATTTAGCGACACAATTTATAAAGACTAAATTAGTGAGGGATCCCTCACTATTTTCAATTTAGTAAGAAAAAAATAGTATTTAGCGAGAAATTTGTTCCTCACTAAATTACTTTTTTCTAGTAGTCTTGGTGGCCTTAAGCGATTGCATTAAGCGCCTAACGGCCCCCAAGTCCTTGTCTTGCTTATAAATGACTATGCATCACCATACTAATGCCATGCCATAATTGGTTAATCAAGTCAATATAGGAACTATACATAAATAAACAGAAAAATTAATCAAAAATAAAAATTAAATGAAAATTGAATTCAAGATCACATAAAGGTTTACTCTTCAGCCCTTGCAGAATGATGAATAAGTTAGAAGAAGTAAACTCTAAAGCCTGTGAAGACGGATTTTGACTCCGATAGATGTAGAGGTCACAAGAAGGAAAAAGGGAAGGACCCTTAGGGTATGTTTGGTAGGAAAGATAGAAAGGGAGGGGATGAGAGAAATTTTAATGGAGGGACAGGAAGGAGAGGGAAAGGAAGAGAAGGGGAGGAATTTTAATAATTTGTTATTTGGTTCAGAGGGAGAGGGAAGGGGAGGGAAATTAATAATAATTTAATCATTTTATCCTTAAAATTAAAGAAGTTTTCTATCACTTTTTGAGACATAGAATTTAAGTGTAATATTTTTTGATATTGAAACATTTAAATAAATATTTTTATATTTTTAAAATTTTTATCAATTTCTTATATTTTAAAAAAAGAAGAAAGGGGGGGGGGGGGGGGGCGGGGGAAGGACATTTTGAGGGGGAAGGAACGAAGGAAAATGTGTATGAATGGGAAAGAGAAGGACTCTTGAGTGGATTGGAAGGCTTCAGAAATGGGTCTTCATAGTGAGATTATATATAGTCTCAATTGAGACAAAAAAAATCACCTCACTGGAAAACTAACTCTTCTTAAATAAAAGTTTAAATAAAGTTGTTTCACCAACAGAAAAAGTTTAAATAATAAAGAACTATGACAAAAAGTTTTTATTTTCAACCATATTAGATGGTTTTGTCTAGTTTTATTAGTCTATTTAGTAAAAAAATAATAATAACGAATTATGACTTCCATGTTTTCTATTATTTAAAAAAAAAAAGAATATATTGTTGCATATGCATAATTGTGTTAAATTATTGTTGTGTTGGCAAAAAAGAAAAAGTTGTCGAATATATTAAATGGATGGCCACTAAATGGGAAACAATTGGAAGTTTGTGAGGAGAATGAACAGGTCTAAATATAAGCCGAAACCTAGCCTCTTTATTAAACATATAAGTCTTAACTAGGGTAGGTTGTAAGTTCCTAACCAATTTTTTAAAAATCGGATTGGATATCGAATAAAAAATATTATTTATTCACGATTTTTATGATTCAATTAGTTAGACTGAAAGTTGAACTGATGACGTAATAATTAAATAAAAATAATAATATATACTCCCTCCGGTCCTATATATAGGACCTTTTGGCTTGGTCCTAGATATAAGACCATTTACAATATACGAGGTGGTATTTATTATACATTTCCAAAAAATGCCCCTATTTAATGTATCTAAAGAGAAAAAGAGAGAGATTAAATAAGGGTACTTTGAGAAAAATATTGGGATTTTCGGAGAAATCGAGGTAGTTAATTAGTTTTAACTCCCCTTCTTAATTCGCGTGATTCGGTTAAAATGGTCTTATATTAAGGACCAGAGGGAGTAATAAAATATATGTATAAAAATAAAATATCAAATTGTTAAAAAAATAAATTTAAGTAATTCAAGTTTATAATAAATTAATAAGCTCACATAGTAATAATATATATTAAATCATTGAAAGTAATGTTAAAATATTTTAACATGATCATACAACATGATCATAATATTATAAAATAACTATATTCCCTCCGTTCCCAATTATAAGAAATAAATAATTACTTCATCAATATAAAGGAAAAAATAGTTTTGGTATTAAACTTAATAATTGTGCTACAATTTCAATTTTTTTCTAAAATTGTCCACACTAAAAGCTTGTAGTAAGACTAATTAATTATTAGTAATTATCAATACAACCTTAATTACTCAAGGATATAAAAGAAAAATTATATTAATTACTCCACAAAATTTATCCATGTCTCTTATATTTTGGAATAAATGAAGAGTCTCAAAATTCTCTTATAATTTGGAACGGATGGAGTATAATACAATGAAATTTTTCATTTTTATAATTAGTAATTTTAAAATAAAAAGGAAAATAGTGTTTTACTCTCTAATAATTTTTATAATTAATAATTTTGGTAAAAAATTTAAATTCAAGTTAAATTTTACACAATTTAAAAAATCGTCTGATTTTTTAAAATCCGCTCTAGTTCCCGGCTAAAAAATCAGTTCAAAGCTGTCCAATTTGGTCCAACCCCTAAAACGGTCTAAAGCTGAAAACTGAGTTGTTCATCTCTTCGAGTGACGGTCCAATCGGTCCAACCGTCTGATCCGGTCCAGTTCTCAAAACATTGCTCCTAACAAGTCATTGGATTATTTCCACCCCTAAAAAAACAAACAAATTTTGTTTTGTAATTTGGTCCACAAGTGCAACACAATTCTTGTTTGGGATTTTTTTATATGTACATTTGAAGGGTTATTTTGGGGAATATCTTGAACAAAATTATATAATTAATAATAGTTTTTTTTTTATGTATGCATCCAATATTTTAGATCTATCCCACTTTTACTAAATAATTTATTGAGATTCAAACTAATTCAAATTAAATTGGGTATGAACACACAAATGGCCACAAGATATTTGGAACCTACTCCATCCTATTTATATTATAATGGATTTTCAACTAATGTATGTTTTTAAAGAAAAATTAGTTATAAATCTCAAATTTCTAAAACAAATCCCAATATTTTACTTTTACTTTTATTAATTACTCTCTCTGATCTTAAATATAAAATATTTTATCTTGATTATAAATATATGATCATTTACAGCATACGAGGTAATATTTATTATGTATTTATAAAAAAGTTCATATTTAATATATCTGAAAAAAAAGTAAATAAAGGTAGTTTAAAAAATACAAGGGAGTAATTTAAATTGAAAATAATGGCCACAATATGTTTGGGACCTAATTCAAATTGAAAAATTTTTATTCAGATATTGTGGGCTGTATTCACTCACACCTTTTTACGACGTCAATGTGTCCCAACCAAGAGGGGGTGTTTCATAGGCCTCAAAGTCTCAAACCTTTTGGACGTCGTATCACAAAGCTGAGTTCTTCTTTTTACTAATTTTTATTTTTTTCTTTCGTGCTGGTGTTTACTCCCACTAAATTTATATGTAGTCCACCTGCTTTCATAAATGACAAACTGACTTTTACAATAATATTCTTTTGTAGTTTATTTTAAATATAATCCAATCATTTATGATAATCAAAAGGTAGACTGTGTAAATAAAATCCGCAAATTTTATAACATTCCAAGAAAAATTATAAAAAATAAAAAGAATAGAAGGGTATACAGCACATAAAATAAAATTAAAATAGCCTAATATTATTTTATATAATTTTTTATACAGTATTTTAATACTCCCCCAATTCGGTTTATAAGCCACATTTTTTAGAAAATTCATGTTTCACAATATAAGGTATTTTAATTATATTTAATTTTATTTTATTCAAAATGACCCTGAAAAAGAATGAAATTTAATCAAGATTAAAAATTTAATTCATATATCAACTATATTAAATAATATTAAATAAGAATAATGTAAGAAAGAATGATATTTTTTTAATTATTAGCTACTACTCTTAGTCGATCTATGGTAATAAAAAATGTCTTACATATCAAGATGGAAGTAGTATACTGATATGTGAAGGTGTTTCCCTTTTCTTTTGGATGAAGTGTTCCCTTTTTATTTTTTATTTTTGTGCACAAGGAGAGGAACTAAGCCTCAAAATTACAGAGTGAGGCTAATTGGAATCAAAGTTGAAGGTGCATCATGAAGAACAAGGTCCTTGCACATGCAAGACATCCTCCTCCATCTGTTGACAGTTCATACAGCATGGACTGCAATTAGTCCACTTACTTCCATGTTTGTTGGTGAGGAGTTTAATTATCATGAGATAGAAGCCAAATAAATGTTCTGATCCTCTCAACACCATTCCATCTCCACACCTTTTTCCTCGTTCCTAGTCAGATCAATAGCCACAATCAAGTGGTAACAGCTACTAATATTAAATTCCCCTTTCGCATTACTGCCCCACTCCAAAACATCATGTCCCAAACTAGAATTGGGAGGAATCATACATATGGAGCGTGACATAGCTTCTCGAGGTAAATATTCAGCAATTTTACCCAGATCCCACCTGCCATTAGAGTTTACCCCATTTCTAGCCTCAGAATCCAGAAGTTCAGCAGGAACATCCTTCTTTACTATGTTCGGTAAATTATAATTGTCCGGCAACCAAGTATCTTTGAAAAGGACACTTTGTTACCATCCAATTCGATCCTCCTTTGATTAGCTCATATTGCTTAGCTAGGAAAGACCGTCCCTGCATCTTGGTTCTAGGTATTTCTTTTTCAAGACTTCTATCCCAGCCCTCCTTGGTTCTTGGGGAGACAAAAGAGTATCCCAATTGACAACATGTATTTTCCTCTTAGACAGCACTATCACCCCAACTAAAGCTTCTTTGTAATTGTTCATGCTCCTTACACACACAAGAGGGAAGTCTAGAGGTAAACCTGGACTACATTGGTAAGGAGCACAGAACAGACTTGGTGAGAGTAATCCGTCCCGCCAAAGAATGACTAGTTGCTTTCCAATTGGCCAGCCTTCGGATGAAGTGCTCCCTCATTTATTACTCTATCCCCTTCAAAAATAAGACACATCTATGAAATATAAAGATTTCAAAATATAAGTTATTTTGTGAAAGTTATCAATTATTTAATTTTTTTTTTATTTTTACCCCCATTTATGACAACTTTCAATTAAAATAGATACTTAACTTTTTCAAGCAATTGAAAGATATTAAAAAAGATAGTAACCTATTCAGTCTTGTTTATAAGGAATTTTTTTTTCTTTTTGATGGTCCTTTATATAAGGGGAAAAAAAAGAGTTACTGTTGTATTAATTTCTTTTTACCAAAATTATCCTCCTTCATTAACATTATTAAAAGTCACGAGGTGTATCTTTAGAAGGAGTTAAGAGAAAGAGATTAATTAAGTAGAGATAAATTTGAGAGAAATTGAAGATGTGAGACAAATTAATTATTTTTAATTAACTTCAATTCATTTTCTTAATATCTATAAAATAGTTTTTTTTCCCTTATAAACAGGACTGGGGGAGTAGTAATTAAGATGTGGTAATTTAATGAGAATAATTTTACAAATTTTTTTTTATTTTTAAAAAAATTAAAATATGAAACTAATTTTAATTACTCCCATTGATGAAAATATAAAAATAAAATAGTTAAATTCATTCTATATTTTAAAATAAGAGTATGTGTATGTCTTTGAGGCCCTGCCCTAAAAAAAAATATACGGCTCACCTTTTAGGCCCAGGGGTTATATGCGGGCTTGGCCCTATTTATCTAAAATCTGAAACTTGCTGGGGGAACGTAACGTTTCGGCAAATTTGTCGGAAATAAAAAAAACTTCGGCAAATTCGGCTCATATGTAGGGTTTATGGTTTCTTATATAAATCTCTCTAATTTGATCTGCGTTCCATTCTGCCTAGGTATCACAGACCATTAGTTTTCGGCACATTCATCTGTCAGGTCAACTTCTTTTCCTTTCTATTTTTAGGTTATAACTTCTTCTACTCTCTTTGTCTCCCACTAATTTTACATGTAAATCTATATTTTCAGACCTTCAATATGGCATTGGCTTAAACTGTTTTAGTTTTTACTGAATGAGTTGTTTGAATTTTTGTGGATATTTATTTTTTTTAAACACATTCTTTTGTAATATTTTATTATTTTGTAATTTTAATTATGGTGAAAGGAGGGAGAGGGATGGGGTTATGGAGAATGAAAAAGGAGATTGGTACATTAACAAACATACATAGGTTGATATATTAATGCAGCTATAAGAATTATAGCTGACAAGGAAATATTATCCATGCAATGACAAAAGGATGATTATATACATAATATTTTTATAAAAAAAAAGTGAAGTGATTATTTTGGGTTTTAGAAAAGAATGGGTGAAGAAGATTTTATTGTGCTGGTATAAGAATGATTAGTTTCGATTAGGGTGGTAGCTTTATTGCGAAAGGGAAGAAAATGGTGAAATTCTGTGGCGGTCGCAAAAATCTCAGTGCGGAAGTGGGGTGTTTTTTGTTTTTTTCCCCCGGGGGGCAGTCAATGTCTTCTTTTTTTTCATAAATGTTAAAAAATAAAAAAAAATCTATATGTATTTATATGTACCTCAGGCTGACTTTAATATTGCCCTGGTCCTTGTAGTTAAACCGGGGGAAAAAATCTCAAGTCTAATCTTGAAAGTGCAGTTGCTGCTTCACCTTCACTAATTGTATTAGTATCGATTTAATATTTTTGGTTTATTTTTGCTTGTGCAGGAAGTAGAGCGCATTTTTCAATGAGGAAAATGTCTGGGCATGAATATTCTGCTTTCAAGAGTGATAATTATTTCTTTCATTTCGTGTGTTGGGTATGCATGATCTGATGATTGATCTGCTTCTTTTTTTTTTTTTTAAGATATCTTTAATTTAATGGAAAACATTGCAAATTCTTAAATGAGATCTTCTCATTGTTTTTTTTTTAATTAGCATCAAGAAAATGCATTAGATATAGACCAGTAACATGGTATTGACATTGATAAGGCAACATGATAAAATTTCAAGTTTTCAAAACTTCACATTCGCAGAATTAAGGGTGTCAAGTAATGTGATATCTTGTCAAAATGAGAGTCCAATATGAATTAGATACAGACCAGCCTTTTATTTTGTTATAATCATCTAGTATTAGTTACTGCTATATTAGATTCAAGCATTGTTGGATCTAAATGAAATAGCTCTCCAAGCATGGTTTTTTTCATTCACAAGTCTCGTACTCAAGACTTTATTTAACGGGTGTTGAGTGGGTGATCCCACTTTGTATCCCGATTGATGACATTTCATTGATATGAGAAATGTATTGAGGGGAATTTATTTTTATGGAGTATAGTTCATACAATGCTTGCTATGTGCTCTGTTAAGAGTTGGTACTGGAGGGATCATGTTTAGATCTGAACTCATCAGCAGCTTAAAATTTGATGAAGACATTTGTACCTTACTTGCATCAGTATAACTTAATTGGTCCAACAAGTGGATTGAACAGCCCTGACTGAACATTGGATTGGACTACAAGAGGAAAAAACAAGGATAACAAATTACATGTTTTAAATATTTATCAATATTGAAAACTAATTATCGCTTAGACTATCAGAAGTTGTCATTTGTCAACATTCTTCTGGTTCTACTTTGCCAAGCTTCTAGTTGATGAAGAGGAGGGTTTTATATGCGCTATTCACTGTTTATAATTTGTAGAGAAGAAGATGTTGTTGTGGCCGAGACAGCTGCACCAATTCCAGGTGAGCCAATGGACATGATGACCGCCTTGCAGCTTGTGCTGAGAAAATCACTGGCTTATGGTGGTCTTGCTCGGGGACTTCATGAAGGCGCTAAGGTTATTGATAAGCATGCCGCACAGCTCTGCGTTCTTGCTGAGGATTGTGACCAACTTGACTATGTTAAACTTGTCAAAGGCCTCTGTGCTGAGCACAATGTTAGCCTGTTGACAGTTCCTAGTGCAAAAACCCTCGGAGAGTGGACTGGTGTAAGTGACAACTGTATTTTACTTTGTTCCTTTGTGAATATCATCAATATATCAATATCAGTCTAAAATATAAAATCTATAAGAAGTTGCAATGTTGACAAGCTATAAGTAGTGCAATATATTTCTCTAATTTCACGCAATTTATGGTGGAGGACTTGCTCATATCTACTCCAAAATTAGACTAGCGGTGCCCATGCATTTTACAGAGCCAAACAATTCACGTTGTTCACATGAAAGCGCGGCTTGCTGTCTATATGCATGGAAGATATGGATTAGGTCGTGAATAGCTGTTGTTATGAGTATATTCATGCTTCCACAAAATACAACCTGATAGAGTTGGTCACTATCATTGTATCCCTGTCTTATGACAGTTATTTTGGTTTCAGTTGTGTAAGATCGACTCAGAAGGAAAGGCTAGGAAGGTCGTTGGTTGCTCCTGTGTGGTTGTCAAGGTATGAAGTGTGTTGGGCATAGAAACACATGTTCATTGTAGCAGTTTGTCTTGCTATTTCCTTGTTTAATTGCTGTCTCCTTGCAGGATTTCGGCGAGGAACATGAAGCCTATAACGTAGTTTTGCAGCATGTTAAATCTCACTGGGTTTCCAGACACCTTTTTGGGGTTCTGTTTGGAGTGATTATACTAGCCATTTTTGCACCTGCACAGGGGTTTTGCTTTTTTTATTAATAACCTTATTTATTATTACCCATTTATGCGGTCACTCTAATTTCAATTTGCATAGAAATTCATTTTTTTTTGGGTTTCATTATGACGTCTCTGAAATGACGTGGGTAGATTTTTTTTTTTTTGCCACAACAGAAATAAATTATAGTAAAATAAACAGCCACAATACAGAGAACACGGACCAAAGCAAAGAAAACGAAAACCTGACCAAAACCACAACCCTACCCAAAACCAAACCAAACCCTGCATGCTGACAGAGAGGACCCACCACAGCAGGCGAGCAAGCAGGAACCACCAACCGCCAAACAAAACAGACATCAAACCGTCAGCATCATAGATTCAATATTCGTACTGTGGAGGTTAAGCTCTGTTTGCCGTGTGCAAGCTTGCCTCGAGTTAATTAGCATAAAGTATCAATCAATTACTCCCTCTAATTCATGTTATAAGAGGTTTACTATAATAAATTTTTTATTTACAATATAGAATGTTAGATTTATTTTTTTTTATTTTATCCCTTTTATTAATGATGATAGAGCATCTAATAAGAGTAAAATGGGAAGTTTTGATACTTTTTTAATGAATTTGAAATGAAAGAATAATTGATTTAATATATGTATATTTAATACAAAATATTTTATAATATGGATAAAAGGGGATAATTTATTAAAAGATGGAAACAATTTCTTATGTATTGGATTAGTTAGAATTGATTAAAAAATTTAATTTAATTTTTTTAAAAATAAAAGAAATTGGTTGAAATTAATTTTTGTAATTTATATATTATAATTGACTTTTGACTATATTTTCTTATTGGGTAAATCAAAAGGAATTTTAATTTTTCGATTGAATGGCCGCTTTTTGGGGAAAAAGAAAAAGAATGACCAATTTGATACAATAGGCATAGGGCATTAACTCATGATCACTATGACCTCAAGATAGTGGGGGGATAGAAGAGCAAAACTATAATGGACAAACCAGAAAAAGAAGGTGCAGAGGGAGATGAAGGAGAAAACCAGCGAGAAGAAGACTCACAAGTTTCACACCTCACCTTCATTATTCAAGCATATTTGCTTCTGCGTTCCATAGTAAGGCAGCCACGTGTCCGTCAACTCCCTTCTCCCTGTCTTCCACCCGTCTATTTTGGCAAAACTAATTTCCGGATCTCAATCCTTTGAATTTGAAAAATGCTAGAACACCAATGACTTCTCTCATAGTTGGTACATAATTAGATTCTTTACACATGTTATTAAGGATTAAATTCCTAGCTTCATGTATAAAAAATGTCTTATTATGTGAGGTATAATCCATTTCCACAATCTTTATGCTTCGCATGGATTAATTTTTTATTATTGATTAAGTATACTTTTAATGCATATTGAAAAGTACTAAAGCAAAGTAAGCTTTCCTAAATTTTAAAAGAGAAATTTTTTTTATTTTTTCCTTTCTAGTTTAATAAAATTTATTCAACTTTATCATTCTCACCTACACTAAATCCAAATTCTTAATTCCAGTGTCTTCCATCAAATTGTATGAAAACTAGTAAATTTATTTAAAACTTATTTTGTTAAAAAAAAAGACATGATAAAGTAAATTAGTTAAAAAAGATTAGTCTATAAAATAAGGAACTAACTCATTCCCTATGAAGATGTGAATTTAAATCCTAATATCGATATGGGGGTATTGTAGGTATTTAATTCATAAATAATTTTGTAAACGTTATTTGAGTGTCAAGACTGGTTAAGGAACCCAAGTCATGTAAAGTTTTGTTGTGGGAACAAGCAAAAAAATTAGAAAGAAAGAAAGTTTTGAACATGTGAATTTGGGATGGGTAATAAAGAAATAAGAGGGGCACATGATTGATTGGAGGCAGAGTTAATAATTAGGGAAATTGAAGAGCGAGGAAAGTGAAAAGGAACCCGAAATTGGGGTTAGTTTACTATTGACTTTGGTTAAGTCAAAATGCGGAGAAAGAAGCATTCTGATGCTCCGCCCTGCGGTAGTAGGTTTTAAGTTCTTGTATTGTTTGTACGTCAGACACAATAGTTGACCATTTCAGTTCAATTTAACTTCAGAAAAAAAAAACAAACTGAAATTGAGCTTCAACTTCAATTAGGAGACCAAAATGTAATTAATTAAAATTTGTAACATTAACAACAACAAAGTAGGTTCAGTGCGAGCTTCCATAATAACTTGTTGGCACCTAACAAGTACCAACCCCATGCCATTGCCATGCGTGGATTTCAAAAGTTGATCTGAATTCTGAAAGCAGCGTTTCCGCACAATTCGGAGTCCTTACACCTCCAACTATCTATTCTACCTGGTCACCTTTCTTTTTTGTTCTTATATTCATTCACGGCTAAATAACTTGTTTTCCTACTTCAACTTAAAATTAATTATATATATAATAATAAAAAAAAGTTGGGTTGTTGAAATAAGGAGAGGGGTGAAGAAATTTCTTCACTCACCAACTCCCCAGAGAAGTCCACTGGCACTTTGTGTTGTTGCCCCCCCCACCTTGACTCCCACATGAATATAGGTTCCTTTCCCACTTCTCTCACCCACCTTCCTTCCTTCTTCTTCTTCCTTTTTTTTTTTTTTAATTATTTTGTTTCTAAACATTGAGACGCACACATATTTTCTGCCCAATAATCATTCTCATCACTATTATTTTAATATCCCCACTCTATTGCCCAACATCTTTTCAAGTTATATCTTAAAACTTATTTTTAATATTAAAAAGAGATAAACACCACTTACCAATTAAATATTTAAATATTTAAAAAAAATTTGTTGTCAATTTCAATATAAATTAATTTGAAATCGACGTAGATTGTACACTGCACATAAACTGACATAACAAGACATGGTCCGCCAATGTTCTGTGTCTATTTTCTTTTCCTTTTATACGACACTATTTATCTCTAAGTTTTCTAAGAAGAGAAAAAAATTGCCTATCAAATTAAATTTAGAATATTCACATGGAAAAATTAGGAAAAAAAGGACCAAAAAATAAAATATTTGAAAAATAAAACCAAACTTCACCTTATTTTGGGGATATAATAGAATTTTTCTAAATTATGATAGAAAATTTCTAAATCAGGATAAAATTTTTTCATACAAAGTGAGAATAGAATATTTTCAAATAAAAATAGAAAATTTTTCAAATTTTGTGTCAAAAAATCAAAATATTTTTTTTTTACCAAAATTCAATTTTTCCTATTCAAAATCCTTCTATATTCACATTCCCTTTCAATGGCAAAACTCACCTAGCCAATCCACCACTTAGTTATTTCGTATTACCTGCAACTACTACATTATTGTTGTTATTATTATTATTATCTAAAAGTAATCGGTCATCATAAAATAATCAATATACACATATATATTCCAAAGAATCTCATAGATAGTAATTTTGGGACTATGCATGCATATTTCCTAGACTAGATATACAGCCAAAAATAGAATTACATATATATGATTACGAAACTTGTACCTTCTCATTAAACTTCTCAGTCACTTTCTTTATTTCTAAGGATCTAAATTCATTTGGAGCCAATATTCTTTTTTTTTATTTCTCTTTTCATGTGCACTCATTATTGAATAGTTTGTAATATTGTGTGGGATTCGAAGTCCTACGATGGAAAGTCAAAAAAAAAAAAATGATGATGATGATGTAAAGGCAACCCTATATATAAATTGCTGCAAGCTAAGTATTGATGAATTTAGAGTTGGTTAAATATGTTGTTGAGCTTAAGATAGAGTAGAGTGATTATAGGATCAATTCACGTGTACTCCAAAAATATTTCATTTTTTGTCCTAAGTTTAAGAATCAATAACTAATCTAAACCCTTCAGTAATTCAAAGTTTGGAAGATCTTCCTTTTATTACTTTAAAAAAAATAGATAAAGGAATTATGCCTTGTTAATCAATTACTTTGTCTTAATTTAAGTGGATGCGTCTTTCCGGGGGGGTTTTGCTCCTTTGAGGGGGAAAAAATTATTCGGTGCTTTTCCCCCCCTTAAAGTTTCTCCTAAAGACTATAGGTTAAAATTTCATCTTCCAGTCAAAGTTGCTCCTTTAAGTCTCCTGTCGTATGAGTAATTATGTAAACTCTTTAAAATGCAGTGATTTATGCAACATATATTAATTATTGGATCCTCTTATAATTTCGAAGATTTCGTGGTACATTGGATTAATATGGACCCAACCAATATTATTTTATTAATAGCTGTTTTTTTAAATAGAATATATGTATGTTGGCTGAATACTTTTTCTTTAAATTAAGAAATAAAAAAGATAGAGTAAAAATAATTATATATATAAAAACCATTTGCGTATTTTTATGTAACAAAATAATAAATTCAACCATATATATACTACATTTATTAAAATATAAACATCCTACATTATATTTCATGTAAGATGCCATTTTTTTCATTAATCTCAATCTTAAATAGCAATTTTCATTAGTGAGATAATGAAAGTAATAAAAATTCGTTAGGATTGATTTTAAATTTTTGAATTACTAGAGAAATTAAATGCAGCTGATTCTAAATTTAGGAGTGTTATGGATATTTTTGCCGTTTAAATATAATAAATATCGTTTTTAACGCGCTCAAACGTACCGAATGGAATAATCTGATCTCATTGTAAATCAGTACTTCGTAAAGGGGAAAAAAGAATTGAAAAAGGTCGATATTCAGGCAAAAAAATTAAAAAGGTCGATATAATCAATTCAAATTTGGCCGTCATTAGCGCAAATTTTTTTTAAGAAATAGTAAGACGGGAGCGTTTTTTTTTTTTAAAGAAAAAGGGTAATATTTTTATTTTATAAATAAAAATGGGGTAGGTAAGTCTGGTGGGCATTTTGGGTTTATAAAAGCCCATACTCTGTTGCCACTCTCTTGTCCATCAACATCTTTTCCACTCTCCATCGCCTTACTTTTTTCCTCTCTCTCTCCTTCTCACCAACCACAAACAGATTGCTTTCTCTTTTCCCACTTTACCCTATCATTCATACGTTTCCATTCTGAATTTATTTCTGTGTTTACAAAAATATAACACAGTTCACCATGCCCGCTGCTGCTGCCACCCCTTCATCAGGTTCCGGCCAAACCATCTGCGTCACCGGCGCCGGTGGCTTCATCGCCTCTTGGATTGTCAAGCTTCTCTTAGAGAGAGGCTACACTGTCAGAGGCACCGTCAGAAATCCAGGTTTGTATATATGTTTTTACATGTTTCTATTACAGCAAATCTATTTTGAACGTTGTTCATCTGAGATTGATTTTTGTTTTAAATATGTGTGTTTATGAATTTGGTGACCAGACGATTCTAAGAACGCGCACTTGAAAGGATTGGAAGGTGCACAGGAGAGGCTGACTCTGCATATGGTTGATCTCCTTGATCTTGAGTCCGTGAAAGCTGTTATTAAGGGTTGTGACGGTGTCATTCATACCGCCTCTCCCGTCACCGATAATCCCGTGAGTTTCTCTCTCCCTCTCTTTTCTTTACCTTTTTCAATTCACATCATATCAATTTTCTCTCTTGGTTTTCCCGTTTGGGAAGCCAGAAAGTGGATATGGGAAACAATGAGAAGCGTATATTTAACTCTGACATTAATTACCGTGGCCAAGAAAAACTCTGACATTAATTATCAATAGTAGTATCATTTCGCAATCGGATGGCTGGTGGTTCCCACAACTAATCTTTCCTTTCATGAGGATAGAAAGTAGAAAGTCTCCTCCATCCGTAAAAGAGACACATCACCAAAAACTTAAAATTTCTCTCTGCTTAAGTTACTTGAAAATGCATTGGATGGGATAACGATGGCGTAGATAACAAAAATGGTGAAATGAGACAGGAAGAGATGGTGGAGCCGGCGGTGAACGGAACAAAGAATGTGATCATAGCAGCGGCGGAAGCAAAGGTGCGAAGAGTAGTGTTCACGTCATCCATTGGTGCAGTTTACATGGACCCAAACAGGAGCATTGACGTGGTAGTTGATGAGTCTTGCTGGAGCGATTTGGAATATTGCAAGAACACAAAGGTACTCTCACCTACCTCTCTCACCTTTTTGCCTTGAGATGACAGGCCAGGAGGGTGATACGATCTTAAAACAGAGGGACTAAAATACTAATTGAATATTTTCTAAAACTTAATTAGAGGATTCAAAAGTGTGTATAAGCCCTTACTTGATAAGAATAGATTGTGGTTTGAGGGGAAAAAAACTTAATGAGGGATGAATTCTGCAGAACTGGTATTGCTATGGGAAGGCTGTGGCAGAGCAAGCAGCATGGGATGAGGCGAAAGCGAGAGGGGTGGACTTGGCTGTGGTGAACCCAGTGTTGGTGCTGGGACCATTGCTCCAATCCACCATAAATGCCAGCACAATTCACATCCTCAAGTATCTTACTGGCTCTGCTAAGACCTACGCAAATGCCACTCAGGCTTATGTTCACGTTAAGGATGTGGCATTAGCCCATATTCTGGTCTATGAGACTCCATCTGCTTCTGGTCGTTATTTGTGTTCTGAGAGTTCACTTCACCGTGGAGAGCTGGTTGAAATTCTGGCCAAGTACTTCCCAGAATACCCAATTCCAACCAAGTAAGTCAATTTTTTATTCAGGAATATCAACTATTCTCGTGTTTTAAGTAAACCTATTCTTTGTAATTATTTCTAGTAAGAGCAACAGAAGCAATCAGTTTTTTATCGTAATGACGAGGTTGAAGTGGCAAATAATGACATGTTCTTGTGTAAGGGGGAAGAGGAGGAAATTTGAGTTCAATCAGTTTTTGATCGTAATGAGGAGGTTGAAGTGGCAAATAATGACATGTTGTTGTGTAAGGGGGAAGAGGAGGAAATTTGAGTTAATGGTAATTTTGGGAGTAACATTAGGACACTGTTTTTAATTTTTTTTTTTTTTCTATTCCCTTGAAAGGAAGTAGTAACCTTGATCTGTTTCACTGTGGAATATTGGGATATCCCATTGAGGTTGTTGGAAAATGACACACCACTTGATGGACAGCCATCCCTGGCTTTCATGGCACCAATTAGGTGAGAACCAATGTCGAAAAATGATATGCCTACACGCTTATTTTTTTTAACCATTGAAATTTAGAAAAAAATAATCCATTCATTATATATTATAAGACATTTTATATTAATTACATATTTATTAAAAAAATTATTTTTTCAACTGAAATTAATATAAAAAATATTTATATTTTTTATTTTATTCTTATTAAATATTTTATTTTATTATCATTGTAGGGTTATAAATGAGAAAAAAAAATATTAGTAATATGAGTAAAATGAGAAAAAAAAATCAATATATTATATTTTAAACTAAAAATTTATTATAAAAAATATTTTATAATATAAATAAGAAAAAATAAAAAAAAAATAATGGAGATAGATTATTTAGAGAAACGGAGGTTCATTCATTTGGTGTACCAACTTTGGCTCAATTCAGATTGAAAGTCAATATAATAAATTTTAATACAAATGAGTGAAGCCTATAGGTCCTCACCTAACCCAATGTCCTTGTCAGAGTCTTTCACTATCTGCTTCCATTATTTTAAGGGCCTGCGTGCATATGGATTTTGATTTATTGTTAGTACTACTATTACTTTGATTTTGATTGGATTGCATTGAAGAGTGATTTCCTAAGAATATTACATCAGACTTGTGCCTGCTTGTAAACTTGGGGGATAGATTCTGTCGTGTTTCTTGTACTTGTTCATTTTTGACACGGAGGGATTTAACTGTGATATATGTTTATATGGCACGAGCAGATGTTCAGATGAGAAGAATCCAAGAGCAAAACCCTACACATTCTCTAACCAGAAGCTAAAGGAATTAGGGCTGGAGTTTACCCCTGTGAAGCAGTGCCTATACGACACTGTCAAGAGCCTGCAGGACAAAGGCCATCTTCCCCTTCCCTCCAAGCCAGCCGAATCTGTTCAGACTAAATGCTAGACAGCTTTGCCTCTATGAATGCAGCTTAGTTACTACTGATTACCAATTATACTTTTAATTATTATTATTAAGGATAAAGAGAAGCAGTTTTTAGCAATCTGGGTCCATATGAAGTTATTGAAAGTCCTTAAGATAGAATTGGGAACGTGTTTACTGTTATGTAATAGACAATTCCTTCCCGTGGCTCTTCTGTGTAAAACAGGTAACATCAATATATTTGTTTTCTCAACTCTTTTGCCTCTTTGTTTCAATTGTTGTCTCTTTATTACTTCGACGTACAACTATATGTTTTATCTTTATTGTAGAAGTTTCCTTGTTTGCTCCAGATTTCTTGTGGTACTTGAACATGGACTTGTAAATGTATAAGTAGTGACTTTCACATTGTTAAAACCAATGTTTTCACGATCAGGCATTGAACCGGATAAGACATTAATTCAAAGTTTAATGGTTCAACCGGAGTTGAACCGGGGTCGAACTAGTGATAATTAAAATAATATATTTAAAACAAATAATATAAGTTTAAATAAATTTTATGACTTAATTAAAATTTTAAATTAAATAATATTGAATTATCAATCTATTATTCACCACAAACAAATTATTAATAAATTTCATAATTCAATATTTAGGTATAAATAAGTTAATATTAATCCATAATCACATTTTGAGTTCAAAATAATAAATTAATGATTCATTATTATATTATTTATTAAGTAAATATACAATTTTGAATAATTATATATCATAATAATGTTATATAATATTATAATAAATAAAGAAAAAATATTTTATACTAAAAATGATGTCATTTTATCTTAAAAACTAAAAAGAATATTTTAGAAAAATAAAAAAAAAATAGTGTGGGATCGGTTCAAGACCAGTTCTACCGGTTCATGGCCGGTTTCACCGGTTCTTGATCGGTTTTCACCAATTCTAAATCCTTCCGGCCCTCGACCTTAATTGGACCAGACCAGACTAGGCACCGATTCCCGATTTAACCGGTTGAACCAGTCGGCCCAGTCCGGTTCTGACATCAATGGTTAAAACATTTCTCTTGATCAACCTTTCATGTCAAAATCAACTCAACTATCACCAATATTACATAAATTATTAGTTCATTGACTATTGGAATGAAAATTTGCTTTCAGTCCAAATAATGCTCCTCTTTAGAGCGGCTCTTAACTTATTTGCAAACATCACTTAATTTTTAAATTACAATATATATATATATATATATATCTTTTTCACTTCGCTTTTTTAAAATTTAAATCCTTCTATACCATCCATTGATATAAATAGCTCCGTAATGTAGATGTTAACTCAAACTTATGGTTGCCCATGTGACAAACTCTCGTTCATTAGAAAATAAAAAAGTAAGAGTTTAATGTGACATCCTTGTCCATAAGATTGAAAAGAAAATAAACAAAAATGTTTAAATCTTAAAACATGATAATTGGTTAAACATATATTTTTAAATTTTTTTTATAAATGGCTCAATGTTAAGTATTAAAAGAAGGGGTATCTTTTTCTTTCACACTGCTTTTTTTGTTTGTATCAAAGTTCAAACTTGGATTTCCTGTGCTTTTTTCTTCAGCTTGTCTTTTCCTTTTTTCACTTTCTCCGTGGCCTTTACTTTCGTATGAAAAGGAATGTCCTAAGCCTCATTTGATTAGGAAAAAGAAATGAGAATTTCATTTTTCTTTAAAATACATACGTGCCATTATATTATTGAATGATATTTTTTAACTTAAAAAATAAGCACAATTTTTTTAAAAAAATTAATTTTTTTATATTACTTTCCATTCTGTCCTCTAAACAAATCCTAAAAATTATGAAGCGGGTAATATTTATTATCTTTTTATTAACATTGTGATGTTATAAACGCCTAATTCTTTTCGAAAGAGATTAGAACAAGGGTTCAAGCATGTGCATTACATTAAAAATATAAAATAAAAAAGCTTAGCAATCCAAGTCAAGTGATACATAATCTTACTTCATGTTTTTCCAGAAACTAAAATACAACATAATCTAAATCTAACGTACCCCCCAAACTAAATCGACATCAGAAATCTACGTTGCTAGAAAATTTCTGAGTCAAAGATCAGCTGGACTACTACTTCTTTGAGGCAATTGCATGCTCACTATATCTTCTCTTGGGAGGCAATACATTGCTCCATTGCCTTGTTCATTTTCCATTTGCCTACTTTCAGGCGTTGTCAGTGCCAGAAGGTGAATGGCCTTCTTGTTTTTGCGAAACACCAGATAAGCAATACCAGCCAAATATACTGCTATCCCTGAAAATCCTAAGATCCCCACAAACACCTTACCCACGATCTCTATTTTGCTACGAAGAAGCAACTTGATGAATCCCGTAAGTAAATAGTATATATTTATCGCCATTATCAGCGAACCAATGATCCATGTCACAACTGATATCTGCAATTCAACAACTTCAAGTGAATCTAAAATATCAGACAAGATGCTAAGTACTAGCAACTTTCATCCTCAAAGCAACAGCATGTTTTCTACTTCATTCACTTTGAGAACTGGGGCCAATTTCATGCATACAGTTACTAGAGTAAATTAGTGATGGATAATCTGTAAAATTACAATAACTTACCGTGCAAGTGTTGGCATAAGCTCCCATCTTGGTTTTGCTGCTAGTGAACTTGAGTAGTGGAATCAAAGCAAAAGGAAGCTCAAATGACAAGATCATCTGATTAACAGACAAACAAGGATTTAGCAAAAGGTAGGGCTAAGATCATCATATTTCTCTGTGAAAAGCATTAGTATATATTTTAGGATGAAAACCATTAGAGAGAAGTTCATGGAAAGGATATCTTACTGATGCGATAATGATGAGCTTCCCTGCCCCAGTAGAGCCGCCAATGACCGCAACAATCAAACTAGGAACTATGGCTAAACAACGAGTTAAAAGATTTCGAATCCATGGTTTCAGTCGTAAATCAAGAAATCCCTGAAAAAGAAAGAAAAAAGAAAAACAATCAAGAATTGTCACAATATGACTATGCTTTAGTCAGTAGTCAATATAAAGCAAGTAATACTCATAAATTATATACCTGCATGACATACTGGCCTGCATATGTTCCTGTTATAGTAGAACTTTGACCTGAAGCAAGCAAAGCAATTGCAAACAGTTTTGAACTCCATTTACCCAATACATTCTGCATATGACATATATCAACAAACATCATAATTTTAATCAGCACAGCTATTAACAACATTTATGCATTATGTTTAAGGAATGGAAAACTGCAGTATTATCTGTAAGAAACACTAATTTATACAGGAGCACTAGTGGTCTTTCTGTGTTTCACATACTCTTAATAGAAAGGAGGCTTTGTTCAAGTTCAAATCCTGACAGCTAACTTGATCTCCTGCATTCAAATTTGAAGAATTGCAAACTGCGCCACTCACGGAAATAACAGAAACATTTATGAGGAAAGCCACCAAAAGAGCAAAGGCACTTTCTATCGTGTAAAATCTGCAAGCCTCCTGTCAAACAAAAAGTTAGCCCAAAACAGGAGACAGAATGGCATCAGATACTACTTTATTGTGATAGACACTGTCATCTACTCTTTTAACATTCACTGAGTTAAAACCTTAGCAGGACCTTGAAAAGCTAACCACAAAGAATAATTCAACTTCCAATATGCTTCAATATTTTAGATTAAAAGGCATCAGGTGATAAAGTATATTCCTATCATTAAAGCATATTTCAATGTACAGTAAATTTAAATATTATTGAAGAATCTCATTCTGAAAACTCCATAGCCAAAAAGAGGGAAGAAAGGCGTCCATATAAGTAATCAAATCCTAATTTGAGGAGTTTGGCAAAACAATGATAAACCAAGATGGTCCCTTGCTAGCCAAAGTCACAAACCACAAGAAGGCAACTAGTATATTTTTTCAAAAGTGTCTTGAGAGGTAATAAAATATCTATTATGTATTTGTCAGATATGGATTTTATAACTACAAAATCATGTAGTGGAAGCAAACTGAACAAAGCGGCATTGGACATTAAGGATCACTGAGTTAAGAATGCATTATTATGGCAAAGATTCTGATGCAAGGACATATGCAATAATTATCCACTGATTTTCAAATCAATGATCTAAGTAGGTTGGCATCTAGAGGGCATCACTTTAACTCAAGCTAAGAATTTAAATAAGATTTTAAAACACTCATACAACAAATTGGATTTTTACTTTGATTCCATGAACTGATCGCGGTATTTTCCTAGAGAGCACCAGTGCTGAGTGGAGGAAGAGATTGTGCCTGGCACAATTACATGAAGAAACATGAAAATTAGAGTGCATTATTAAATTGTAAAGAAAAATAAATGGCTGCATAAGAGGCAAGGGACCTACGGCATAACCATAGCCCCAAGGAGTGAAATTGCAAGACCAGTAGCACCACTTCCATTGAGTTTTGGTATAAAAAGTCCCTCTAGAACTTCTTTAGCATCCGGCTTTGCATACCCAAGTTCAGCGAAAAAGCACGCAGCAATTGTAAATACCAGAAATGCAATCAAGAATTCAAGTTTCCTCACCTGTTGAACAACACAAGAAAAAAGGGCTCATGATGAATTCATTTAGATGTTGCCTAATTAAACATGCAGCAATAACCATAACTTTGTTCAGAAAATGAAAATTCTCTCTATGGAGTCAAACA
Source organism: Adenanthera pavonina (assembly GCA_026686845.1). Lineage (NCBI taxonomy): Eukaryota > Viridiplantae > Streptophyta > Magnoliopsida > Fabales > Fabaceae > Adenanthera > Adenanthera pavonina. The sequence goes on along the minus strand of JAIVEN010000011.1, from coordinate 2,015,810 downwards.
GTCATGGGAGGAAGGGGATATCGACTGAAAAACTACCCCATATTGCTGTAATGCTAAGAGGATCAATGTACTAAGCCCTGTCAAAAGAACACCAATCCAAATAGGTACATTGAAGAGCATGTTCAATGCAAAGGCTGTTCCGATCACTGCATATACACAACAAAAAGCAAGATGACATAAATTAATGTTCTAGATGAACAAGAAAACAGGATGATAATAACTTGTATTTCAGGAGATAACAATTCACCCGTTGTAATTAATTTCTATTTTTTCCGCTAAGTGTACTATAGGTAGCTCAAATCTTAAAAACTAAGGGAAAGTCAAAGAATTTATCCATTACTTTGTTTACTGAATATGTTTAAATCAGTATTGTTTCTTTTAAAAGCATTCTTGGCAGCAAGATAAGATTAAGAATATGGAAAAATATATTTTTCACTCCTTACATGTATTAAGCATCAGTATTAAAACAAAATATTGCTTGTTTTATTAAACTACCTTCAGGAATGTCACATGCCACTATGGCAATTTCAGCAATAACCCATAAGATGAAGTTTGTTGGCCGGGGATATTCAGTTCTGCAATGCTCTGCTAAATGTTTTCCTACAAGCAGCAAATAGAAATAAAATAATTGGAGACAAAGACTGCATATGAACATAAATGAACTTATCATATCTGCTTGGTTAAAGGCAAAGTTTTTATCAAATACCAGTGACAACTCCTAAATTGGCTGCCATTGATTGAATTATAAGAGCAGCACAAGAGGCCACCAATATAATCCAAAGTAACTGAAAAAACACATACATGGTACATGAGTTCAACATTCTATTATATAAACCAATTAAGACACTCCTCATCTTATTTAAAGAGAAAAATAGTTGGAAGAAAATCCACCAAGCATACCTCATATTTATATTGTGCGCCTGACTGAAGATCCGTTTCAACTGCAATTTAGTTTTAGAATATAATAAGCAAATATATTGTAAAAATGTATTCCTTTAATTAGATTAGGAAATCAGTTTTAAGAAAAATCTTACAGTTTCCAGGATCTATATATGCAATAGAAACAAGAAACCCAGGACCCATATATGCAAATAAGTTTTTCCAGCTTGCTTTCTGCAAAATAGAAACACACTCAAATGATGGTAATTAGGCAAATCTCATTGTAGTTGCAGTGTAATCTCTAATTTCGTCACTAACCGAAAGAAAATGTCAAACTAAGAAAAAGAAATCTTTAACAACTTAATATTGTTTTTCAATTCATGGGGTGTCTTCAATTCATGTTTGCCGCTCTTTTGTTTTATTGAAGGGTTTGCTATGAAACGGCCACTTGAGCTGACTATAAGTTGATCATTCACATAAACATCATATGACATGCTTTGTCACTATTTGAAGAGTGTTACACATATGTTGCAAGTGACACTCCCGCTAGTTGACTTATGCCCTCATCACTGTAACTCCAGCATATGAACATATGACATGAGAATACAAAGTCAATCATAAAACAATTTTACTGTAACTGAAAAGATTAGTTATAAGCAAACAGAGAAAATAAATACTTAAGCTGCTAGTCACTCATTATTATTAACAAAACTACAGTATGCCAAGCTAACCACGGAAAAGAAAACAAAACTAAGATGCAGTTTTTGAATATTCATTTCACATGTGATAAGAACTGTGATTAAATATTAGATTGTTCTCTTTTTATTGAGAAAACTGATAAATAAATCATGGGAGAAGTTCGATAACTCACATCAGGGACAACAATTTGATGAGTATCTGAGTTTTCGATCAGAGGAGCGTCGGAAGAGCTTCGGTTTCCAGTGCTTACAATGAATTGCGGCTGTCTTGATGCTGAACCTGTGACAGCCATATTTTCTATTCTCTTGTTCCTTTCAGCCTCTAATGCAGAGAAAAACAGAAGACTCTTCAACGAACGAATATCACACAATAGAGATCCGATCAAAACGAATCATGAAACCCAAGAATTAGTCTGACTATCTTATTTTTCCTCGGTGAGAAAATCCCACTACACTCTGAAATACCCCATTTCTAGGTTCGTAATAAAAATTTAATCTTTTCTAACCCAGAAGCAAAACAGAGCCTAACTCGGGTAGCTTCATCTAAATGACGAAATGGAAGATTTGAAGTCGTATAAATTCAAAAGTGTAGGCGGGGATGCGGTTTCTTTAGTTTTTCAATCATTTTCTCGGGAACCAAGCAGGGAGACGGATTTCAGGAAAATTATTGAAAATCAAAACATGGTGGAACAAAAGATAGCGTACCAATAAGGTGGTGAGAAAATGAACATCAAAAGTGCTCAGAAAGAAGCGACAATGGACACCGCCGGCCCTGTGCAATATGAGAACACTCTTGCTCCTCGTCGTAGAATTGAACTGAGGTTGTCTGGTTTTATACTCTTCTTTCTGAAAAAGTCACAATCCCTCTGGTCTATCTCTCACAAAATCAAAAGCCATGTCAACTAAACTGTGTCCAGTATGTTTTACTACCTCCCGTCTCCGTCTCCGTTACATATTATATTATATTATATTTTGTGTCAATTACTATACATCTATTAAATTAAATTACAGAAAGTTATTTTTTATCTAAAATTAATATAAAAAATATTAATATTTTTTATTTCATTCTTATTAAATATTTTATTCTATTATCATTATAAAATTATAAATAAAAAATAAGAAAAAATTAAAAAAATAAGTAAAATGAAAAAAAAAATATTTAATATTTTATATTTTAAATTAAAAATTTATTATATAATATATCATATAATATAATTTATTATATAAAATACTGTATAATATGGACGGAATTAAAAACAAAAAACGAAAAATGGAATAGTGATCGAAGAGAGACTCATTCAGTTTCGAACGTGGATTCAAAATGAGACCTTAATAAATTTTACGAAATTAGGTTAATATTAATTGTCAAATCTCATGGTGTAAAAAGGATTGCATCTAAATATTATATTTTGGTAGAGAAGTTATGGCCGGAGGCGATGAGGACAAAAATGTCACTAGCACACATATATTCACCACTTTATAGCCTCTTAAGAACAAGAATTGTGACAAAGTTGTTGCTTTTCATTATACAATATACATCATATCATATTTTTACTTTCATATTTTTCCAAATCAGGTAATTTATTTTTATTAAAAAATAAAAGCACAAAAAAGAATAGATCATTTAATATAAATTGTAAGACAGAAATTATTTATTTTTTGTTATTAAAATATGATAAAAGTAAAATATTTGAATTTTTCTTGGTACAAGAAATATTTTCCTGTCGATCTCAGATTAGCACTTTAGTAGCAGGTTATATTTTTAATATTCAGGTTTTTTTCGCCATATTTGTTCTGTTTTAAGAATCATATTTCATATTTTAAGTACAGAACTCTAAAAAAATCAGAAAAATAAAGTTAAGACACATAGGCGGTCATTTGATTGGGTTAAATTATCTTAAATTAAACTTTTAATTTTTTTAATAGTGTTGTTATCGTTTAATTTTAAAAATGAAATTATATATGTATGGATGTATGTATTTAAGTTATTTTATCATCTTCTATTTGACTCTGGCTAATAAAAAGTTGAGCGAAATTTAGAATATAAAATCGCGCGCTTTCCATGGCCATATTTTCATCTTCTTTTTTTTTTTTTTTGAAGAGATTGTAATTTGGTATGCTCTTTAAGTTTGGGATATTTTTTAACTTTTTCTCTCTTTTCTTTTTTTTATTTTCCTTTTACTAGCTTAGGGGAAAAAGAAATAATGCATGTATCATTTTGTTTCATTTCCTTCTTAATCCTCCCCACTAAATAGTCATAAAAAGAAAGAAAGACAGAAGAAGTTCCTTAGATTATAGTATGTATGGTGTGTTTAGATTGATTTATGTATAAGTGATTATTCATAATAGATTATGAGAATAAGTGATTATGTCAAAAGTGATTTTTGTTTTGATATTTTTATCCCATAGGTGATTTTGAGAAAATAAATGTGTTTGAATATTGGGGTTTAACTGATTATTAGGTAGATAATGAGAAAGAAAAGTAAAATAAGTGATTATAGGAGGATAAGTAATTATTATAAGTATAAAAAGTGCGTGTTTGGATAGCTCCCATAAGCACTTATGGGAGCAGGTAAGTAATTGTGCAGAGAAGTTGTCAAACGCAGTGCCTGTTTGGATTGTGAGAATAATCACTTATGGGGATTCATAAGTGATTATGTGGTGGAATTATCAAACGGAAATAATTTTTCAATAAGCACTTATGCCTCAAATAAGTGCTTATGGAAGAAACTGATTTTTTCAGTTTATGATAATCAATTATTCTCCCATAATCACTTATTTCATTTTTTTCTTCTCATTATCCACCCAATAATCATTTAAACCCCAATATCCAAACACATTTCTTTTCTCAAAATTACTTATGATGTAAAAATATCTAAACACAAATCACTTTTGATATAATCACTTATGAATAATTAGTACTGTCAAATTGGGTCAGGCCAAAAAGCCCGATTTGACAAACGGGCTGGAAAACCAAGGGCGACCCCGCGGGATCGGGCCCACAGGCCGACCCGCGGGCCTTTTTTTAAAAAAAAATTTTATGTTTTTTTAATAAATTTTTTATATGATTTTTTAAATTAATACAACTAATTATCATCATAATTCATTAAAAACTAATATAACATTTAAATTTTACAATTTATATATCACTAATTAATAAAATAATATGTATTTTTTAATATTTTAAACAAAAAAAAAGAAAAATAGAAAAGTCTCGAGCTTTCGAGTCGGGCTCAAAAAGCCCGAATTGTCTATTTACTCCCGAAATTGAGGCCCAAGCCCGCTCATTTTTTCAGACTTTTTAGGCTAGTCCGTCTGGTTTGACCCATTTTGACGGCTCTATGAATAATCACTTATCATCATAATCACTTATACATAATCTAATTCAAACACACCTACAAACTATTTTTTAATAATCACTTATGTCTCAAATAAGTGCTTATGTAAGAAACTGATTTTTTTTGCTTATGATAATCACTTATTTCACTTTTTCTTCTTATTATCCACCCAATAATTATTTAAACTCCCAATATCCAAATACATTTCTTTTCTCAAAATCACTTATGGGGTAACAATATTCAAATACAAATCATTTTTGACATAATCACTTATTCTCATAATTTATTATGAATAAGCATTTATCATCATAATTACTTATACATAAACCAATCCAAACACATCCAAAATCAACTTCTTCTATAAGCAGTTATTCTTCAAATAAATGTTTGGTAACTCCAACAATAATCACCTATGTGATTATTTCTGGTTTCTAAATGTAGATATGCTCGAAGACAAAAACGAATTCATAGGCTGCAAACAGAATGAGAATTCCAAGATTTTGTGGTGATTAAGTGATGATGCTTGCCCAATCCTTCCTCTCAAAACTACGTCCACAAATTCAATGTATCTTTATTCCTTTGACTACTTCCTTTCTTAATTTCAGCATTAATTCTCAATTATACACCTCTATTTCACCAAAATAATTCAATCAGATTATTTTGTTTATTGTACTATGAACCACACATCAATTCTTACTCGGTTTGTTCAGATTTGAAATTAAATATATATATATATATATTGTGTGTTAACAAACTTTACATATTTTCATCTCCATTGAATAAATTACATTAAATTATCTCACTCACCTGAGCTATGTAATGTGCTAGTTAGTTATTTCAATCGTGTCTATATATATACATGTATGGAGATATTGATAATGAAATTTTTATAAACAGATTTTGATCTACATTTTTAATTGTTAAATGTATTTCAAATAAGATAATGAATATTAAAAACAAAATATAAATCTTATATGCTATTGCATCTTTTATGTATTACTTTTTAAAATATGATAATATATAAATGTGAAAAATTATTACTCCCTCCGATCCTATATATAGGGTTTTTTACCCTGATCCTAAATATAAGACCTTTTACAATATATGAGGTAGTATTTATTATACATTTTTTAAAAAATACCTCTATTTAATGTATCCAAAAATAAAAAGAGAAAATTAAATAAGGGTAGTTTTGAAAAAATATTAAAATTTTTAAAAAAATTGAGATAATTAATTAATTTTAATTCTAATTATTAATTCACGTGATCCGATTAAAAGAATCTTATATTAAGAAGAAATATCATTATTAATATTAGCTATGATTCGTTTTGTTAAATACTGTTAGTTATACAAAGAAAAGTATCTCTGACAATAAATTGCATGATAATAGTAATTCCGTTTTATTAAATTCTGTTAATTATACAAAGAAATGTATCTTTGACAAGAGATTGCGTAATAATAATAATAATGAAAAAAAGGTAATGGGAGTCATTTTTGAAAGAGGAGAGAGAGAAGCAGGAGCAGGGTGGCCGCAGAAAGTGGGGCGACAGGAATATTCCGAGCCCAGGGGAAAGAGTGGACCGTAGGTGTGGGCGGGGCGTCACCTCCACGTGGTAAAAAAGTTCCAGGAGTGGGGCCCACTTGATTTGAGGTTGTACTGTAGAGAACAGCATCATCGTACTGTACAAGATCCCCTCCCGGAATGTCCAACATTATCGTACTTTGATCCCAACAAAATTATAGTCCGTTTGCCCCATCTTTTATAAAATATTCTCTCTTATTTTTAATATAAAATTATTTTAATTAAATTATATAAATTAAAAAAAAAATAAAATTAATTAATTACCTCGATTTCTTCAAAAATCTAAATATTTTTTCAAAACTACTCTTATTTATTCTCTCTTTTTCTCTTTGGATACATTAAATAGGGATATTTTTTGAAAATGTATAATAAATACCACCTCATATATTATAAAGGGTCTTATATTCAGAATCAAGGTAAAAGGTCCTATATATAGGACTGGAGGGAGTAGAAATTATTATTTTTAACTATGATTTTATGAGAATATGTGTTTGGTCAAATATAAATTATTTTTTTAAAAATAAAAAATAGGTTGAATTGTGATTTTAAAAAATGAGAGAAATTTTTTTTTTTATTTAATAAAATGTGAATTTTGGAATAGGAGAAGTAAATTTACTCTATATTATATATCTAAAAATACTTTTAACCCTCATTATCGAACAGATTTTTTATCAAATTTACTTTTATAAAAAGATTATTCAAATATAAAAATTTATAATAAACTTACTTTATATCAACTTTATTTTTGTATACTTTATTTATCTTAACTTAATTTTATAAAATTAAAAATCAAATGGCCCTTTATTGCCATCTACTTTGTTCGGCTAGTCCTGATCATAACTCTTACTCCCTCCATTCCTTCCTTAATTCTAGGCATATTTGAGAAACTTTTTATATTTTAAAATATAAAGGATATATGAGATTTTTTGATATATTTAATAATTTTTTTAAAATTATCCTTAATTAAAATAATTTTTTTTAATATAATTCATTTATATTAATTATATCATGTAAAAGTTACTAAGATTAAATGATGATATTTTTTTAAACTATTTTATTTTCTAAATAAATTTATTACTTTTCTTACTTTGTGTAATTTTATGTTTTACCCTTTATATTAAGAAACGGAGAAAGTAAATCATAAACTCTTTTTAAAATTAATTAATTAATTAAAATTCCTTAAATCTCAACATTCACAACATATAAGTTTTTCTATTTTTTAACACTTATGATGACTCCTCATATTTATGAATATCTGAAATACTTTTGAGTATATTTAAGAAGTCATATGTACATTTTGTATTACATTTGATTAAATATTTGAATTAATTATATTTATTGGATTATATTGCAAATATTATAGAAAATAGAGTGAAAATTGTCCAATTAAAGTAAATAAACTTTCCATCGGTGTTTATAGGTTTTTGTAGGGAAGATTACATATTTGAAGTTGGAGAAAGTGAAGCTTGAAAGGTTGAGAATCAAAAGATTTGAAAGTTTTGTCCTACAGCAAAGAAGTTTGATGTTGCAGCATCAATATATCGTAGAAAAGGTATTTCTGGTTGTAGCGATGGAGCTTGAACGCTGCAGCATTGGATTTCTATCAAAATGTAAAGTTTTAATAATTTTGTGAATCTGATAGTTTTTAAGGGTTGAAATGCATGAAACAGTGAACAGAACTGAGGGAGAATGATTCTGGACTGTCAGAAATGATTTTTGGAGCTTTGGCTACTAAGATTTGGGATTGAAAGCTTCTCAAGCTTAAATTTCTTCATTATATTGAGTTTTCTTCTATTTTTCTCATTATATTCCTTATTTCTTATATTTTGTTCGGTTTGTTTTTGTTATATATGCTGTAAACAGAGCACGAGGGTTTGAGCTTATTTTATACATAGAATTATTATGAATTTGTGTATGGATTAGTTCTGTAATTACTCTCTTATAGATTATTTTCATATATTTAGAGATTTAATTGGTGTGAATGTTTTGAATCTGAAAATTGAAAAATTATTAGGGTTCTTGAATTGAGAATTTTTCAATTGTAACTTGGCAAAGGAAAATTAAAATAAGCCAAGTGATTGAATTAAGTAAGTTTGCTTAATTTTAGACATAGAATTGGGTAATTTACTAATTAAAATAAGAATATACTTAATTGGCTACTTAGCCATAATTGAAGTTTGAGCATTTTGATACACTAATTAGACACTTGGAAGATACTAATAGGTGAATTAGTGCTCTAAGTTAGTTAGCAAGTATATGTAACTAAGACCTAAAAGGGAGTAATTACTTAATTAATTCATGTGCAAATGAGTAATTATCCTTAGTATCCCTTATTGCATTCCAAAATCACCACAAATATCTAATTATAGTTTAGGTTTATTTTGCATTTTATTTTTTCTCTTATTTTATATTTTGGTTGACTTGAGTAAACATGTAAAATTAATGTTCAACTAGGTTGTTGGAATTAAGTGTTTGTGAAAATGATACTCTATTTATCACTTGATTACTTAAAATGACCTATGCACTTCCGGTTACACATTTTATTCCTACAACTAAAATGGCTAAACCTTTGGGATTAATGACTCAGAAGTGCCGTGCCATTTATATGTATGTCTCGATCCTATGTGGGATGTGGGATGTCCATTATATAATTACATTTACGTAGAGCACGTTCTAACCGAATCCACTGGGGAAAAAAAATGGCCGGAAAGCGATTGTTCGGAGGTGCCTTAACCTTTCTTGCCGTGACCAACTCCAAGCATGAATTACGTTAAAGTAAAGTCACGAGCAATGAAAACCAATTTTACAAATTAAACTAAGTACGTTTAAACTTCATTTTGCCAACTGTAATCCACTCATACACAAGGTAGTCTGTTGTCAGGACAGGGCCAATTTCTTCCTCCCGGTAGTAATCCATTCCCTTTTATCCACCACCAGCTCTTGTTTTGAAAGAAGCAGGCAACCAGATTTCTAAGCTGCTGCTTATCCTTAACCCACTGGTCATCATCGTTGTTAAGATCATGCATTGACCGAGAGTGAGAGACGGCAACACAACACTCCCAGTCATATGCACCAGATTGAATACATATTATGTACAATTAACCACTAATCAATTCATGGATTACAAATCACACTCATTGTACAGTTGATTCAAACTTAACACAAGTAGTCAATTGGGGTGGATGGTTGAACGTGACTGGTAATTAAAGAATCAAACAAACCTAATTGACTTTCGCTTCTTCTTCTTCTTCTTTTTTTTTTTTTTGTGTATATTGGTTTGGTTTGATTAGGTATGTATATTGGTTTGGTTTGATTAGGTATGAATTGGACTAAGGTGAGAGAGATAAAAATTGATGCCAGCATTGGAGATGTGGCCATGAAGGCTTGAATTAAGGCCCAATAGGTTTTGACTTACAAATGGGTTGGCGGCTTGGGTCGGCTAGCCCATCAGACCCACTGTGTCCATGCGCCCACATAATGTTTCTTTCTTTCTTTTCTTTGTTTTTTTTTTTGACAAACTGTTTTAAATTACCTTTACCAGGTAAAATCTACAAGATACTCCGGTCCTAAATATTATGTGAGCATTTTATCTTAATCCTAAATATATGATCCTTCTCAGAATATAAGATACTATTTATTGTGCATTACAAAAAATACATATATTTAATTCATGAGAAAGAGAAAATAAATGGATTTAATAAGAATAATTTTGAAAAATTAACATGATTTTTTAAAAGATTAAAGTAGTTACATAATTTTAATTCTCATACTTAATCCATGTGATTTGCTTATAAGGATCTTATATAAAAGATCGGAGGAAGTAGTAAAAAATAAGCATGTAATAAAAAGTAGTTATTGTATTCCTACATGATTAGATGCAATAAAACAAAACAAAAATGACCTTGAATAATATCTGATTTATATATATATATATATATATATATTGATAGATGATAGTGGTAATGGGAAATAAAAGAGAGGCAAAGTTTTGAAGGAGAGGTTAAAGGGGGAATTAATTAAGGAGGCATGGTTGGGTGGTGGACATGTGGGTTTGATAGTTAGGAAAATGGACATTTTAGTCACACTCAAAGGCAGGCAGGATCTTCATATAATAAGATGTCCGTCCCACCAATCACTTTATATATGACAAAGCCAAACCCCAGATTTTTCTTCTTCTTTTTTTGTTATTATTATTTTTTAATCAATGTCCGCAAGCAATCAAAAAATCAAAAGTAGGTGGGATTCATTTCATTTCTTTGTTTGCTCTGTTCCAACTGCTAGCCAACCCAAAAAAAAATCAATAACATTATTTTGGTTATTAACCCTTTTTAAATGATACGGCCATACGAGGGGTATTAATTGGTTTATATATAATTTGAAAACCAGAGATAGCAAGTGTACAAGTATTTTAGTTTAAACAACTCGTTATCCACTACGTACAATTAAAGTATATTTGAAACTTGTGTATGCATTATTGCATTTACATGGCATAGTCATCGTTGCACAGAACATATCTCAAACAAATAAATAATTAAACAAAGTTAAAATGTTGGAGTCATGTTTTGAATAAGAAACTAAGCAAATACTCACACACACACACACAAACGAACGAAAAATCAGTCGGATGAACTTGTGGGAATTATGGATGCTTTGAAGTGGGCTCCGAAATTAAATTTGGATAGATACACTACGTGGACTTGCTGGAGTATTGATGTTATGTTGTAAACAGGTGAACCAACATCAAAGAGTGATTCGGGCGCCTCTCTCCTATATTATTCTCTCTTTACTTTTTTCACTTCACATTATAAGATATTCTGTATCATTTACACGTATGTTAAGAAATTATTTTTTCAGCTGAAATCAATATAAAAAATATGAATATTTTTTATTTTATATTTATTAAATATCTCATTATATTATTATTGTAGAGTTATAAATAAGAAGAGAATAAGTATTAAAGATATAAATAAAATAAAAAAAAATATCTCATGTTCTATATTTTAGATAAAATAATTATTATATAAAATATCATATAATATGAAAATAAAAGAGTGTATATATATATATATATATATATTAGTAGGTTTAGTGATGGTGAAGGAAAATAGACAGCTCATAAGGCGTAGAAACAGCTGAAATTAAATGTGAGTTTCCAACAATTTTCATGTGTACATGTCCCTCCTCACTCCTTACCTGTCATCTCCTCTTTCGCCTCAACATAAAATCACCTACACCGACCTACACTAATAAGTCAATATTATAAGTCCTTAATTGATTTCCATCCCTTTCTTTCTCTCTCTCTCTCTCTCTGTTTTTTTTTTATTACATCAAGAGAGAATTCTGAATCTTTATTTAATTATATTTGATTTTACTCTCATCATCTGAACTAATGTCAGATCGATATGAGGCAAAAAGAAAAAAATCCTAATGCCAGATATTATTAATTAAATTCCTCTTATCATATTCATTAATGGTAAATAGTGCGATTTAATTTTAAAATCCTATGCAATACATTTGATTAAATTTCACAATGACTTACATTTATATTTTAACATCAACTAAATAATATTAAAGTAAAATTTCCAAAATTTTAAATTGATGAAAAAATAAAGATGGTTCTTAAGGGTATTTTGATGATTTTTTTTTTTTGCCAGAATTAATTTTGGTGATTTTTTTAAAAAGAATGTGTATGGTTCCAAAATTGAAAAAAAAATATAATTTAATTTAACCTAGATAATTTTCCATGTTTTCTACAGTTTAATGAGTACTTTAACAATTTTGGACCCATCTAAAATGGCCTACGCCATTATCCGTTGAGTCAATACCGACATTTTTATTTTGGCCAGAGGTCAATAATGACTATAGACTTTTTATGAACGCCAAATGAGAAAAATTACCAAATACGGATAATATTGAAGTGGTGAAACGTTTTATTTATATGCATTTGCGCGCTCATACTTCTCACAAGTATGGAGACCTAACAAATTAGTGTGTATAAAGTATAAACAAAGTGTACAGATACAAATATAATTTTTATTGTATATTACAGTTTATCATTATTCTTAATGTTTTATTAGTTTACAGTGTCAACGAATAAAACATGTTTATTTTTTTGGTTATCTAATTTTTTTAGCATCAAGGTTATCTCTTATTTAATAACAGAATACCAATCCTTTTAACACATAAAAATTATTAAAGTGAATTTTAAATTTTTCAACAAAACTCTCTGTTATCTATTTTATTCATATATATATATATATATATAAAAGTATAAATGAAGATGATTGACACGTTTATTATTGCAGATTATTGTTCAAAAGGTCACATCAAATAATAATACTTATTAACAATATTATAGGTTATATAATAATTTCTTAAAAGTTAAATATTCCCTGTACAAGGGCCAAGGAGTTCGGTTTGTTTAATCTTTGAAAGCTATGCTTTCTAATTCTGTTATTTTTGAATCTTAGATTTATACAATTCAGTTCTACACACACACACACAATTATTGGGTGTTCAAATGTGAAAAATAAACAATTTAATCGTTTCATATTTTAGACTTATCTTCCACTAATTTTTGAAATATACATCATAAATAATAATTGATAATAAATAAAAATATTTTTTAAAATAAAACAACTAATGCATATAACTTTCAATGAATTGCATTCCTCATTTGGCTTGTATTTTTCTAAAATAGATCACAACTCAATCTTTTATATCACATGGACACACACACACACACACACACATATATCTAGTTTTTAAATTGTCATTTATTGGGTAGAAAAAGTAGAGACGGCATAAAAATTAAGGCAGGTACTTGATTTATACTAATTTAGTAATTTATCTGTTTGGGATCACTTTGAAATAGCCCTGCAGATCAGGCAACTAATGTTTGTCCTTTTCTTCTACCATTTATTTCCCTTTCAATAATATGAACACACGCCCCTGCCAACCCATCACAAATTAACTCTGTTTCTATCATTTTTAGCATAAAAATAAAAATATAGCACCCATATTTTGCTGAAACTTGGCCAAAGCCAATGATAACGACTCTTGCTTTTCAGTTTTGCTTCACAATAAAGGATTGACCCATGAATTCTCTATATATTTATTGCCACCCAAATACAGTACTGTATCTGTAGGATGTGTAATTATATATCCTACATCTATACAAATTCAATTGTGATATAACACATGAGAATAAAATTACTAATATATTGGGTCCCCTAGTCATCAAGATAAAAACAATTCATAGAAACAAACAACTTTGGTATGCACGTAAGAAAAATAGAAATAACAAATGAGTTGAACTTAAAGCATAAAAAAGATAATTTGTTAATTCATATAGGTTACTTTCATGGAAGCAGACTGTGTTAGTGGGCGCTAGCTGTTTCTCTTGAAACAGGTGAACAGTGTGTTTAAAATTGAGGTGTTGGTTGTAAATATTGAGTTACTTTTGCTTTATTGAGGTGAGGGTGAAAGAAAGATATTTACCATTCCCTAAGTTGAGACCAAAATTTCAATCAGCTCATTAGGGGAATCAAATGAAGGCTAAATGAATTAGGTTGGAACAAAGCAATGTTGGTGTTGGTCAACATCAAAGGACCCAACCTGACAAGTTGAGTGTGAATGAAGAAGGTGCAAGTTGAAGGGAATAGCAGCCTCTGCCTGGATTTGACAAAACTGATGAGTCTGATCTGAGTCAGCTTATTGTACTTTTTCATTTGAGCAGGCCACCCCACAGCCCCCCTTCATTATGATTTTGATAATGCATCCTCTCTCCTCCTATCCTATCCTATCCTATCCACTCCTCTTTCTTTTCTTTCCCATTACAAATCACTTCTACTGCTATTACTCACCATTTTATCATATCCAACAACCCCATACAAACAATGCTTGAAGCTACAAGTCCTGTGTCTCACTCTCCCGCTCATTAAAAAGTGGAATCGTGCTTACAAATACAACCTCTTGTTTTGGAGAGCCAAGAAACAATCTACATGTCTGCCTCATCACCTCCTTGGAATTCTCTTCTTTCCAATATATACCCTTCTCTTCTTTTTTTCCCCCCGTCCCTCTATACTTATATTAGTACAAATTTAACAATCTAAGACCCTTCTATCCTTATCCCCAAAACAGAAACTTTTTCTTTTTCTTTTTCATGAGTATTTCCTATATTAAGACTCTAAATTTACTTCATATATTAGAGACTATAAATTAAATACTAACCTCAGTGGTCTTTCTTCTTTGTTGAATAGGACTACGAAAAGCGACCATTTTGCTTCAATTTCACTCAACACTGCTGATCTAAAACCTTTCTAGACTCCAGAATCAATATGAGACGGACCGAACCCAACAAAAGCTGAGAGCTGAATCCTTCATTTATTTACCCACTATCTTAATCATTATTAATTTGAACAACACCATAGACCCCTGAAAAGTTCTCATTCAGAAGCACCCTGTTTTAACACCTATTTTCAAACATGTTCAGTAGTTATCATGTATCCCACCGGATTGATTTTTGTGATTCAATTGGATCATAGAAGCCATGCTTATTCATTCTTTTTTCTAATCATCACAACAGAAAAGCTGCTCAAACTAAGCCCAAACCCTATTTTATTCATCATCCACATCATCACGGAAACGGATCCAAATCTAACTGAGACTTACATCCAAATCCTATTGGATATCCTCTACTCTGCAATTCGTGTTGTCTCCTGTACTATATTTTCACTTTCAGACACCTTTACTACATATCTCCATCTCCAAATATCTCATTGTACTAAGAGTAGCAACCAAACTGAATCGTAGAAAAACACCACAAAAAAAAATTTAATGATCTTGGTTTTGATGACTATTATTACTGTCCCCTTGCCAGCTCCAAACTATGTCTTTCAATGCCGGCCTCACTTCTGCCTCGCAGAATTTTATGTACTCGAGCGTATCACCGGCCGACTTGGAGAATTCCACCACTGCCACCTCCGGCGCCACCTCAAACACCTCCACCGTCATCCCCAGCTTCCCCTTCCTTCCCTCGGCTTCCCCCTGCATCCTCACCTTGAAATCCTTCTTCCCAGTGATCTTAAAATTCAGCTTCTTCGCCACCGTCTCTAGCTTCGCCACAACCGCTGAAGCTGAAAGCTTCGAAAGAAACAAAGACGGAGATCTCTTTCGTGTCTCAAACAAGCTTCTAAGATCAAACCCATTGGACAAGGACGAGATTATCTCAAACGCATTGTAAAATGGTCGTGATGGCTTTTCTGCTCTCGTTACTACTTCCCTTTCTTCTTTACCTTTAAATTCATTTTCCTCATTTAAATCATCAGTCGGTTCCTCCTTTATCGAAAAGGCGATTGGTCTCATGAACCCGACTTGAAACCATGGATCCTTCATTATATCCGGCATCGAATATCTCTTTTCTGGGTCGGCAACTAGAAGATTAGAGATCAAATTCTTGGCTCCAGGTGATATCCAAGATGGAAATTCATACTCAGCTTTGAATGCCTTCTTGTAAATCTTCATAATATTCTCACCCTGAAATGGCAGATACCCAGAAAGCAAAGCATACAGAATTACACCACACGACCAAATATCAGCCTTGGACCCATCGTACCCTTTCTTCTTCAGCACCTCAGGCGCCACGTAAGCCGGCGTTCCGCACGGCGTCACGAGCATCCCGTCAGATCGGCGCTGCTCCGGCAACGTCGACAACCCGAAATCCGAAACTTTGAGATCTTCGTTTTCATCCAATAGCAGATTCTCAGGCTTCAGATCACGGTGCGTGACTCCGCGGCTGTGACAGAAATCAACGGCGCTGATCAATTGCTGGAAGTATTTTCTCGCCACGTCTTCCTTCAGCTTCCCTTTTGCAACTTTGGAGAACAGCTCTCCGCCTTTGACATATTCCATAACCAGAAAGATCTTGCCTTTCGTGGCCATGACTTCCTTGAGCTCGACGATGTGCGGGTGCCGGACCAATCGCATCACGGAGACTTCCTGCTTGATCTGCCTCACGAGCCTTTCTTTCTTGAGCTTCTCTTTCTTGATCACCTTGATTGCAACGCTCTCGTTGGTGATAAGGTTTCTGCCGTAGTAGACTTTGGCGAAGTTTCCCTGACCCAGGAGCCTCCCCATCTCGAACTTGTTGAAGAGAATGCTCCTGGGGGCATCGTTCTGGTGCAGGGCTTCCTCGTTGGGTTCGGCCATGTCGGGAAGGGAAAGGGGGAAAATGATGATGGCGGTGGGGAAGAATGTAACAAGCAGTAATAGCAATACTACTTATTTAGATTGTGATGAACTAATTGGAACTGATCAAACCAAGAAACATGGTGAGATGGGAGAGACGCAGATCGAAAAGAATAAATGTTTTCCAGGAAAGAGGGGTGCGACGGATACACAACATGGCGAAGAAGCCTTTGGACAGGCTAGAACTCTTCATGGTGCATATATGAGAGGGGATGAGAGGAAAATCAGAGAGAAGAAATGGTTGAAGGCAAAAATAGGGAAGGAGAAGGATGAGAAAAAGAAAGAAGATGGGAAAGGCGAGTAGGAGTGAGCGTTCGGGCAACACGGTTTTAAGACCTGGACAGAAATACTTGGACCCGGTTTTATAAAACTCTAAAATAATATACTAAAAAAAAATTAGGAACCAAGTTTCGGAATAAGAGGGCCGGTGACGTAGCGCCAAATCCAATCATGAATTTCACCTTCTCTCTCGTACATTCTAGGATTAAATTTTAACTAGATAGATGCTAATATCCCGTGTATTCTTAATAGAGAGAAATTTCAGTTTCTTTTTTAAAAAAATTTCATTATATATACATAACAATGTAGGCATTACACAAAATTTGAAAACTAAGTTCATACTGTTCGCTCATAAAGAATGAGTTTTGTTAAAGTTTTAACTTCCTTATATCGGATTGAAAAGTGGGAAGGGGTGAGCTTGTAAATACCTATTCGAACAATAATGTGTTTGAATTAATTTTTTATAATCAATAACAAGTCTCAAAATTAATTACAGAAAACTAAAAGCAACTATTTGTTACTTTCCCATAATTAATCATTATTTCTCTAATCTTGATTCCAAACATGCATGGAGAAGAAAGAGAGAAATAATACAAAGCCTAAAGATTTGAGTTTAGGGAGATATAAATTCAATTAAAGATATGTCATAGTAATCTTTCTGGTAATAAATAAAAAATATTTTTAATTACTTTCTAATAAAATATGTTTTTTAGAATATGATGTAATATATTATATCTTATTAAAAATATTCCTATTTAATTTATCTAAGAAAATATAGCCCACCACTATTTTATGACTTATCATTGTGATAATTGACTTCCAATAAGGATAGTTTAAAAAAATATCACTACAATTTTTGAAAAATATTAATGTTGTTAATATCTTATTCTATGTAATTTGGTAAAAAGGGTTCTATATTAATGACAAAAGACAATAGTAATAATTTCTTCCAATTATCTATTTATTTTCTAGGGTTCTAAGCATAGAGTATTTTATCTTTGTCCTAAATATATAAACTTTTCTAAAATGTGAGGTATTCTTAGTACTCTTCTTGTATCAAAACAATTGTGGTTTTGTAATTTTTAAGATAATATTAATCCTTTTGATAAGTTTGCCCTTAATAATCAATATTCAAAAAATCATATTGGTTTGAACGGTTCAATTGGTTAAATCGAAAATCAGTAGTAGATTTAGTTTAGTCATAAATCTTGATCAACTATTTTCAAAACCTGTGGGAAACCGGTTGAACCGGCCATGAATCAGTGTTGAATCAGTACAAAACTAGTTGAACCAGTCTAATTTTTTTAATTTTTAATTTTTTAAGATAAATAACATTATTTTTATTACAAGTAGCAATTTTTATATTATAATATTGTATAAGAACTAATATGATACATAATTATTATTAATAATAAATTTACTTAACAAATAATATGAAAAAAATATTAATTGATTATTTTAAATTCAAAATATAATTAGAGGTGAATATTAACTTGTTTAGATTTTAATATTATGTTTTGAAACTCATTAATAATATTTTTAATTTTCTATATAATATATAAAATTAAAAAATTATTAAATTTATTATCATTAGTGTAATTCTAGTTGAACTATTAAATCTTAAACTAGTGTTTTGACCGGTTTAATGTCCGATCTGATTTTTTGAACTTTGTTAATAATAACACTATTAATGAGCAATTTAGGTATTTATAAATAAAAATAATATAACAAAATTTATTCATATTTTGTTACCTATTAAATTATTTACTAGTTTTTTTATCTGCATACATAATTTTAAAATGTTAATTGATTTGAAGCATATGAAGTATTTATTATATATTTAAAAAAATATCTAGTAAATTCATTCCAAATGGTACCACCGACCATCATTTTTTTCCACCATTATTTAATATAAAACCCTTTCCAACTTCCAAAGTACCATGCTTATTAATTCAACCCAAACTATTTCATTTTTTCCGATTAGATGTAATACATGAAAGAAATTGAATAAGTGTAACTTTGAGAAGATATTGTCATCTTTTTTATTAAAAAAAAAGTATTTCCTCTATATTTTTACATATTGTTTAAGGTATTAGTATATAGGATAAGAAATATAATTAATATGTTGAAATTTTTTTTAAATTTTCTAATATATTTTTCAATAAATGATAAATAAAAAAGAGTAATTAAAATACCAACAAGATTGTAGCAAAGTTGGTATAAATAGGGACACAAAAAAGTGACATTTAAAAAAAATGGAGGAAATAGTTAACAAGTTATAACTCACATCCTTAATCACATAATATGGTTAAAGAGATCCCTTATCAAACATTGCAGGCAGAACACTTCTATCCTATTTTATTTGTTATTTTAAAAAATTTTAAATATTTTAATTTATGTGTCATTTTACATTATCAATAAAATATTAATTATTTTTTATTATTTTATCATTCATTAAAAAAAATAGTGAGTGAAATACAAGTTATTTTTTCAAATTTAATTTAAGGATATTTTAATAAAATATCATTATATTTTACTATAACTTAGATTATTTAATAATTTTATTGATTTATATAAAAATTTTAAAAAAAAAGATAAAATAGGACGGATAAAGTACAATTTACACAAATAACTTTAATAAAGGTGACTTGATTTTCTTGTAAAAAATGACTTGATTTTGTAAATCATGATTAAAAGAAACTCATATCAACCAATATGATGATATTATAATTGATATATAGTTAGATTTTTAAATATATTGTTCTAGATTTCAGCGATAATTTTATATATTGAAAAAGACTAAAACCAAAGCTCACTTCACCTTGAAAGTATTAATCAAGAGTTGAGATATCTTGGTATTTCTAGAAAGCCCTTATCATCCATTACCAATCCTCTTCTGGGGAAATTCAAATCAATGGGCGTGGAGATGACGTGGAGGAGAGTGGATTACAGCTAAGTGCTACGAGGAATGGTCTCGAACACGGAAATGCAGTTTTAGGTTTGAACGCCTTCCTCTTTCGCCCTTCAATATTCGCAGCTTTCATTCTATCACATGCTGCGCCGCACGATTATTAAAAGAGAATTGATTCATGTTTTTAGAATAATTAAAAAAAATAAAAATATTTGATAAATTTATTTTTTATAAATTATTTTAGAAAATAAAAAAATAAAAAAACAAAAAATTCATAACATCTTTAAGTGATATACAGTTTTTATTTTGAAAAATAAAAAAAAAATACCCACCTTATTAAGAAAAAGATTATAAATTTTGAATAATTCATTTAACACTTACTAGTTATAATTTTGATAATAATTATTTAAACATATTTTTTATTTTTTTATTTCTGAAACTTGTTTTGAAAAACAGTTTTTCAAAACTATTTTAAGAATAATAAAAAACACTATCAAACAAGCCCAGTATTCCCTCGAGTCTCAAATAATATTGGAGAATTTTGAAGAAGAGATTTAGTCCAAAAATATTAAAGAAAATAAGTATATTTTTCCAGTAATAAATATTGTGTTTTAAAAATATATTTTTAATTATTGTAATTTTAATAAGTATTAATTAATCTAGTATAAAAATATTATTAATTAAAAATACTTTTAAAAAATTATATATTTTATTACTAATTAAATGAATTTAACTAACTTCACATGTGTAAAATAGTTTTTCCCCCTATTATTTGATATAGGAGGGAGTAATAGTTAGTATAATTTATATTAATCAATTCAAAATTAATAATTTTTAAAAATATTAAGTATAAAAATAAATTATTACTTTTTAAAAGTATCATTTATATTCTTTAAAATTCAGATTTTGCCTTTCAATATTGCATTATTTTTAAAATTTATTATTACATTTAAAGAAAAATATTTACAACATCCTAAAGATCTTATCATCATTATATTATAAAATATTTTTTTTTCAAATTATGTTATAAAATATAAAATCTATAAAAAATATTTTTATTCTTTTATTTTTTATATATTTAAATAGGATTCAATATTTTTAATTAGAAATTATAATTTGCATGTTAGAAAAATGGATGCAATTTTCGAAAAAAATATATTATGTCTCATGTGCATTGGATGGGAAGGAGAAAAAATAGTACTATAAAGTAATGACATCAAAGAATATGAGTGATGACTTTAACAGTGTCAATAACAAGTCATTTTTAGTGTTTGAGATTTACTTTAATTTTTAAAACTTTTAATTTCATACTTATAAATTCAGGAATTCTTGGACTGTCATTTTTTCCCTATTATTTAAAGGCAACAAAATCATTTTACATAAAAATATTAGCAAGAAGATAAAAATCTTTGAAATAAGTATAGTAGTAAAAAAAAATAAGAGTGGGAGTATTATTATGTTTTTGGTAGGTCAATGGAATTAAATGAATAGATGAATCTTTTAACATGTAATGAATATATATGGGTACAACATTTATTTACATATTGAAAAACGTACATAAAATAGTTAGTCCAGGGGTGAGTTATAGATTGAAAGAGATATTGTGTTTGGAAATCAGTTTGTAAAATGTGGGTTTAACTCAATTGCTCAAACATAGAATGGAAAAGCAAAAGTTGATGGTTGCATTAGCTTTTTTGTTTTTTTCCTTTTTTCTTGGCTAGAAGATGGTTGCATTAATGGCTTAAACATAGGTTTAGAGACAAATTTGATTTGTTTCAAACATGAGTTTAAGGAAACCAAACCACAAATTGATAAATGGGTTGGATTAAACATAATTTTGAATATTGCATACGAAAAACCAAACAAATACAAAGCAGGTGGGAAATGGAACAAGTTGTTATAATTGTGCATGCATTATATTTTATTTTTGTTGTGTATATTCAAAATGAGGATGTGTACACACTCCTCCAATTCCTTGTATCATAATCCCCACTCACGGAAACTTATATCCAATGCAAAAAAAAAAAAGTGAAATAATTTTAACATAATAAATATAATAAAAAATGAAAGTGAATGATTACCAGAAATAAAATAAAATATAATAAAAGTGAACGCAATTTCACTTTCATTGATTCCGTCCAAGAAATAATTAAAATCCTTTGGCCAAAAAATAATTAGCTCCCTCAATTAAAAATTTTAAAGGCTCGGATTAGTCTTCAATACAATAAAATACACGAATAATCTAGCCTTACTTTTTTCTTTTCCCCAACAATTCTCTGTTTGTCTCCCACTCCCCCTTCACTACTTTCTGCACTCTCATTTGTCTCTTTAAAACTTGAAAGAAATTGTCATTCCTTAACAATTTATTTTTTAACATATTAATTATACTTTTTAATTTTTGTGCTAAAATCTTAAATACCTTACGGAGGCAGAATATATGTACCAAAAAAAGTAAAAACAAGCAGAAAAGCACCTTATCCTTAAGAAACTGTAAAAAATTAAAACTATACAAATATATAACTTTTTTCAAAAGTGCTTCATGACAAAAACGATTATATAGGATGTTACGAAGGAGGTTGATATTTTGGCCAAAATCATTGAGATTAGAGATTAGAAAATTTAGAAAATCATATGATTAAAAAATAGCAGGTGATTAGGGATGAAGAAGATCAGAACAAGAGATAGAATGATTGTGGATTGTAGCTTTTAAATTAAATGAGAAAAAAATAGCTTTTTAGCCAAGTTGGAGAGGGCACCCGCAGAATGATAATTGCTTTTCAAATAGTCAATCAAAATAAGAGAATAAGGCGTGCAATTTTTTATTGAAATAATTGAAGGGGATGGTAGAGTTGGACTTTCATCAATCAAATCAGTCACGTAAGCATCGTGGATTAGGTTAACCATGTGCCAGTGATCACCGTGATTAGCATTGTGTTCAACCCTTTCAATTTATTTTCTTCTTTTTTTCTTTTTCTTTTTCTTTTTCCTAAAGCACCAAGTACATCGGGATGGGAGATAAAAGATTAATCCATTTCAAAACATAAAAAAACATCATATTTAATTACTATATAATCTTTCTGAATTTATGTTATCCACATCTTTCAAAGATTTCCAACTAAATGTAGTATCAATCTATCTAGTATCATCCATCCATTAATATAAAAGTAGATTTTTCTCACCTGCTTACGCGTGATATGCGGATACACCTACAAATATGAAGACATTTTATTTAATTTTAAAATGTATTAAATTAAAAAAAATCTCATCATTAACTCCTCATATCCTAAAAAAATGATGTCAAATAATATTAATTAAAATTAATATAAATTGAGAAAATAAAAAAAAGAAAGAATGTGGGGCTCACCTAAAATAATGGGAAAAAATAAATTCTACCTGTAAAAGAAAAAAATGAATAAATAAAGAAAAAATTAGACTCATTTAAAAAAAATAGAAAAAATAAAGAAAGAGGTGGTATGAAACCCAATGAATGGAGTGCACAGTACGGCTAATGCACAGTTCAGCTTTATTCTACATTTAATTATATATAGTTACTGCTACTTCATTTCTTTATATAACTATTTTAAAATTTCAACACCCAGGTTAAAAAAATAATTAAGATGGTAGAATTTTGTTCAAATTTTATAATATGCCTTTAATCTATTATTACCTAATTTTATGATAAATGTGTAAAATAATTAATGGATATAAGGGTATAATTAGGAATACAGTAACTAATACTCCCTTTGATACTATATATAAGATATAAATGAGATTTTTTTTTCTATTCATAAATATAAAATATAGAAATGGGTTTCTCTAATGTAATTATTTCTTTTTTCCAATTTTTCCTTAATACAATTAATTTACATTAATTACAAAATAAAAGTGTTAAGCATTTTTTGCCACAAAAAAGTGTTAAACATTAAATGAGAGTTTTTTAAGAAATTATTTTGAATTTATGACAAATTTAATGCTCTCAATTATATTATGTTTTGTGTGAATTAGTTACTTTCTATTTTCTATTATAAGTCACTTCTAATTGTTTTACACATACCAAAAAATGGTTAAAAAATAATTAAAATGCTTAAAATTTGCAAAATTTACCATAAGTTTTCAATATTATTCTCATTAAATTATAATATATTTTAATTATATCTTTCTTTATTTCTTTTTATCATAACTATTTAATGAGGGATAAATATGAAAATGACTATTTAACATTCACAAAGTGACTTACATTTTGCATACTCCAATCCTCCCTTAAGATGACTTATAATAAGGAATAAATGGAGTATTTGTATCTTATATGTAAGATCAGACATTGTATTATCTTGAAATTTTAAAAGGACTCATTAATATAAACAAAAAAACTTCTCTAAGATGAGTTCTGCTAGGTTTTTTCTCGCAACGGAGGGTAGTGATAGTGGAGGAATGTCGGAGGAAGGAGATGGGAGAGAACGTAACAAAAAGAAGGTGCGCTTGTTCTCAAGTGTGCATGAGGGGCAGTGTGATAAGGTGGGGGATAGTGGAAAGGCTCAGTCTTATCGTGATAAGCTTTTGGATGCTAACCCAAAGCATGTATCTTTATATGGAGGGGGAAGTAATGTTTTTGATGAGGCTAGGAGGGAGCATATAGAGAGTTCGAAGAATTTTTTTGGGGAGGGAAGGGAGGGAGTTTAGAGGTCAGACTTGGAGAAGGAGGGAGAAGATGATGACGACCTGATTCCTTCTCTAGTTGTAACACAGGAGGAATATGAGAGATGGTGTGTGCCTTGGAGGAAGTCTTTAATTCTCAAGGTGATGGGGAAGGACGTTCCTTTATGGGGAATGAAGGCTAGTTTGAAGAGGCAATGGAAGACAAAAGAAGACAACATGATTAGGGATACAGATAATAAATACTTTGTTGTATCCTTTACAAATGATGAGGATATGCATCATGTGTATTTTTGAAGGACTGTGGAGGGTAGCAGATCATTATTTATTGGTGCAACGGTGGAGGCCGAATTTCGACCCTTGGTGTTCGATGATTCATAAGAAGATTGCAGTGTGGGTCCTTATTCCGTTATTACCATTAGAGATCTTCAATTCTAAAAGTTTAAATAAGATTGGCTGCTTGATTGGCAAAATGTTGAAAGTTGATGCTACAACGTATCTGACGGCAAGAGGAAGATATGCTTGAATTTGTGTTGAGGTTGATTTAACTAGGAGGTTAAAACCAGCCATTTTAATTTTTGGAAAGGAACGATGTGTTGCATACGAAGGTTTACACCTTATTTGCTTCAATTGTGGAAGGTATGGGCATCATAGAGTTGCATGCCCAGATGGCATTGGGATTGCTCGAAGAATGGAAAAGAATAATAAAGAAACGAAGAATAAAGAGGAAAAGAAAAAGAATGTTTCAATCTCTGTGGGTGATGAACAGAAGAATGATGGTGAAGGAGTTTCAGGAGAAGTTTTAAAGAGGAGTCGTGAAGAGGAGAAAGGGGAGGAGATGCGGAAGGAGGCCATGGGGCCTCAGAACATTGTGAAACGTTCGACCAGGAGACTTTTTGGAAACCCAGATTTCTCAAGAATGAAAGAGAACAACCAGGCAAAATTATCAAAACCGAATCAGCTTGAAAAAGAAGTTAAAGACCCTCGCAAAATGAAGGATGTTGTTATTAATGTGGATTTATCAATGGTAAGATTCTCAGCTAGAAATAATACCGATTCCCGTAAGTTTAGGAAGGATATTACAAATAATAGAGTGTGGGTCCCTATGGGCTAAGAGAGAAGGAAGGATGGGAAGAAAGGGGTAGCAAGGAAGGAGAATGTAACGCAGGTTACAAAGCCCATTAAAAATTAAGCTGACCCAAGTAATAAGTAAGAATGGGGAGGGAATTCCCTGACGTCTCTAAATCCCTTTAATGTACTTGTGGGCCAAGTGGAAGAAAGTGGACCCATCGAAGAGGGTATTGAAGATCAGCCCAGGATAAATAATGGGAATGGGCCTAGGACGACTTATAACCAGTTGCCATAAATAGAAATGGATGTGAAAGTTGACGTGAGCCAAGAAGGTGAATAGAAGGTGGAGGATGTGGAATCACAAGAGGAGGAACTTTTAGATACTCTTATGAGTGAAGATTCAAGAATAGACATCTAGGCCCAAAACCCCAATAATTTATCATGATTGGTCTCATATGGAATAGTAGAGGAACTCTTTCGAAAAGTTTCCCTGGTCTTATTTGTGAACTTGTTTCGTAAACATGATGTGGATTTCCTCGCTATACTTGAGACTAGAGTGGCAGGCACAAAAGCTAGAAGAATAGCTTTGAACTTCGGCTTTCCAAACTTTGAGATTGTGGATGCCAAAGGATACAGTGGTGGTTTGTGGTTCTTATGGGATGGAGGAAGGTGTAATTTTAGAATTAGTGAAGTTAATCGCCAATTTATCCATTCTTATTTGGAGGAAGGTAGCCAAAATTTGTATTTATCCTTTGTGTATGCAAGACCAAATCCTATGCTCAGGAGAAATATGTGGTCACAATTGAAGATATTCGTGAGAATCTTGATGGGTCGTGGTGTACAAGAGGTGATTTTTATTGCATTTTGGCTGGTAATGAGAGGAGATCAATGAATAGGATGGTATCTCAGGTTGATCGAGATTTTTGTTCGTGGGTTGATGAGTTGGAGTTTTGTGACTTGGGGTGCAAAGGATCTTTCTATACATGGAAAAAAGATGGTTGAGAAAGTCACCTGGACCGGTGTCTTGGAAATAATCTCTTTTGTGATAGGTCCCCAATGCTTTAGTCATTCATTTACCATATTTTAAATATGATCACCACCCAATTCTTCTTTGTACGGAGGAGTTTTAACCTCAGGTTAGAAGATCAGACTTCCCGTTCAGATTTAATGTGCCTTGGGTACTTCATGAAGATTTTGATAGAATAATGGGGGAAGTGTGGAGGACATCATTTGATTGGTTGTTGAATGTGGAGAACTTTACTGAAGCTGCTAAGATATGGTGTAAGGAGGTGTAGGGCCACTTAGGGAGGAAGAAGAAGAATTTACTGAATAGGATTGAAGGATTGTGTAGGGAAGCTTCTTGTGTTAATCGACATTCGCTTGAGATTTTTACAACAACAACTTTGGTGCGAACTTGAGGAGGTTCTTCTCCAAGAGAATTTACTTCAGGCACAAAAAGCAAAGGGTGATTGGTTTCTAATGGGAGATAAAAATACTAAGTATTTCCATGCAAGGCTAATGGGAGGAGGAGAAGAAATCAGTTCGAAGCACTCAAGCGTGATGATGGAGAATGGATTTTTGGCTTGGATGAAATCAAGGTAGAGGCGTTGGGGTTCTTTCATTCGCCCTTTGAGGAAGAACAGGTGGATAGAAGTCACATTAATTGCCGTCTGACTTTTCCAAAGCTAGATGATTTTTTTTCTTCGAGACCTGGGGGTGTTTGTGTCTAAGGAGGAAGTGAAGAATGCCATTTTCAGCATGGGTGCCTTAAAATCCTCGGGTCCGGATGGCCTTAATGCTTTATTTTTTCAGAGCCAGTGGAGACACATGGGTCCTACTATCGTCCGGTATATTCAAGAGGCCTTTAAAAACCCATGGATGATTGAGGAGATTAATGAAACTTTTCTTGTGCTTATCCCTAAGTGTGAACATGCAGAGACTACTTACGAGTTTCGGTCAATTAGTCTATGTAATGTTATTTATAAGACTATTACTAAAATTGTGGCAAATCAATTAAATCATGTGCACCCAGTGGTGATTTCTCCTATCCAGTGTAGTTTTGTTCCTGGAAGGTTAGGCTCAGATAATATTATTATAGCAAAGGAAGTTATTCATTCCATGAGGTCAATGACGGGAAAGAAGGGAATTATGGTCATTAAAATTGATTTGGAGAAAGCATATTGATCGGGATATCCTGCAAGTATACAGGGTCAATCGCAGTAATAAAAATATCTCCGGAGTATTCCAGAGGTCGAACCCAAGGGAGGTAGTAAATTTATAGTCCAAACTTTTAATCCCAAAAATTAATTGATAATCAAATTGATAATTCAAATTAAAAAGATAAAAAACTAGGAAATAAAATGATGTCTAAGTTTTGATTCAGTTCTAGAAACGTCAAGGGATCAGGTTTCACCTTATGAGATAACTAAATTTTATTTCTTAGTTAGACGTTATATAATTATAGTGACTGTTGTTTCTAAAGCGTTCTAATTACCTCTCGGTCAATTAGTCCTAATTTAATTAGAATTCAATTCGCTCTCGTGCAACTAAATTTTCTAATTAAACCTTGAAAGCTACAACATATATCACCATGAATTTCTAATTCTATTTCTAGATTAGTTATTCATGTTTATCTCTCTAAATCTAGGTTCACTCTTCACCTCTCAGTCAATCAAGTGTACCCATTAATTAGATTCTATGGTGATCAAGCATAAAATCCACATGAATGAACAAAAGAGATAAATATAATAAAAAGATAAATTAAATATAACTTGAAGAACAAATCAAAGAGTCTTAACTAGAGAAACAAATACAATCCATCCCAATCAGACTACATCCCTACCCCCGACTGGGAAATTTAGCTACTCATAGAAATAGAAATTAAATCACAACTAAAATTCCAAATCATAATGAAAATAATAAGAAAATAGAGTTATATTAGAGAAAAATAAATCTATCACTAATACTCCCCAAATCTCCTTACTCTTTCTCTATAAGATGCTCCTAGTTGCTCCCGGATGCGTTTAAAATCGTGTTTTCTAGTTTCTGAGTGCGTTTCTGAATCTCCCCTTGTGTTTCTATCGTGTATCCTTATATAGAAAAATTTTAGAAGCCCATAAAAGCCCAAAAAATCATGAAAACACGTCAAAAACGTGTTTGTACGGACCCCTGTTGCCTGACCCGGCACCGGGTAACCATAAAATTAACTAATACGACGCCGGGTGCTTCTAAATTGCTGAAAAACGTGAAAATCCGAGTTGACCCGGCGCCGGGTGGTCACTGTTGTACGGACATCAGCTTTATAACATCATCAACTCATGTTGATACTTTGAGTTCGATTTTCTCCCTGATAATGTTGGAATTTGGGAAAACTTAAAACATGAAAGTTGTAGATCTTTGTCTTAGATTTTCAAAGAATCTTAAATCACCTCAATCGGAGCTCATATGTCAGAGTTATGATCAAAATATCGAAGGGTATCACAACTTTTTAGCATGAACTATTTGTAACGTTTTTTGTCTGAATGCTTCCAAATGAGCCTATAAAATCATGAAACAAATTATGCTAAAATATACCAATGTAAACATATTTAAATATAATTTAGAGCTTAAATGTGGGTATTTTATATGTATAAAATGGACATATCACATATGATTGGCTTAATTGGAAGTTCATTGAAGCTTGTTTATCAAAATTGGATGTCCCGGCTCTGGTAGCCAGGGTACTACATCATTGTGTGCCCTCCTCTAAAATGTAGATTCTTTGGGAAGGGAGTAAAACTCAAGAGTTCTATCCTACCAGAGGAATTAGACAAGGTGATCCCATCTCCCCTTATTTATTTGTGATATGTATTGAGAAACTTGCGCATTTAATTCAAGAAGCTATTGAGAATGGCGGTTGGAGACCTATCAAACTTCATAAGGATGGCCCACCATTATCACACCTCTTCTTTGCCAATGATTTGATTCTTTTTGCTGAGGTGGCAATTGATCAAGTGGAGACTATAAAGAGATGCTTGGAGCTGTTTTGTGAGGCCTCTGGACATAAAGTGAGCCATAGTAAAACCTGGATATTTTTCTCCCATAATGTGAATCATACCAGAGCCTCCCAGATAAGTGATCTCCTTGGTTTTATTCACCCTGCGGACCTTGGTAAATATTTGGGTGTCCCTCTCCATCATGAGAGGGTTACAAAAGACACTTACAAGTATGTGGTGGATAAGGTGAAGGGGCATTTGAGTAACTGGAAGGCTGGTTCATTCTCTATAGTGGGTAGGAATACTTTAATTAAATCTATAGGTTCTGCCATTCCTCTGTACCCTATGCAAATAGCTTTCCTTCCCATTTCAGTGTGTGATGAAGTTGAAAAGTGTGCTCGTGGCTTTCTTTGGGGGTCTACAAGTGAAAAAAAGCAAACACATCTAGTTAAATGGAATGTGGTTTGCAGTGAGAAAAAGAGAGGAGGTTTGAGAGTGCGCCATACTAAGCTTCAAAACAAAGCTTTTATGATGAAAGTGGGATGGCGTCTTATAATTGATAAGAATGCTCTTTGGGCAAAGGTGGTTCATAGCAAATATAAATGTGGAAGTGACTTGGTTCCTTTAATTAACAAGGAATAGGTTGGTTCACGCTTCTGGACTAGTCTAAAGAATAATTGGTAAAAGATTGAGCAAAATGTGGAACAGGTGGCTAGGAGAGATAGCTCAAACAGTGTGAGATGGAGACCTGAAAGATCAGGCAACTTCTCTCTTAAATTTGCATATGGTTGACTTAACGAAGGAAACATGGAGGAGAATCGAATCTGATTGAAGAGGTGGAAATTGAAGGTACTGGAACACTGTAAGTCCTTTCTCTAGCTTACTATGCATATCAGGTTACTTATGAATGAAGCTCGCCATGAATGGCACATGTGCAATAATGATAAGTGTGACGTGTGTCCAAGAGAGATTGAAAGTTGCCTTCATGTTCTTCGAGATTGCCCAGTATGTAATATGTGTCTTAATACTGTTAAACCAAGGGCCAAGGATGCTTTTTTCTCCTGTAATTTGTAGGAGTGGTGTCAGATGAACATCACCAAGGAAATTGACCATGAGGATGCTGGGTGGCCTGCCTTTTATGTTGTGTTTTGCTAGCTTATTTGGAAAAGATGAAATGAAAGAATTTTTTACAGGTGCAACACAGAAGTTGGATCCTTGTGTTACAAAGCAAGGGCTATTATTGGAAGTGGTCTTTTGGTGGCAGGCAGGTTAAGAGGCAGTAATCTTAATGGTACCCATATGGGGACAAGGGACCAGTATGCGAGATGCCCAGAAGATTTCGCTTAGATCTTTGTTGATGGAGCTTACTCTCACCCAAAGAAAACCTTAAGCTGTAGTGGGATCCTTAAATATAGTAATGGTGTGATCCATAATGGTTTTATTTTGAGATTAAAAGATGGAGATAGCTTGGTAGCTGAGCTTTGGGGATGTTTAAAGTGGAGATAGCATGGATTCCAAGAGAACTGAATAAAGAAGCTAATGGTCTTGCAAAATATGGCTTGTCATATACTATGGGTTTTACCAGACTTAATGCAAGCATGGTCTGCTGCTACTCGAGGGTGCTTCGTGATGCTAGCTGATTTCCTTGTTTTTTTTGGTTGTTTGTTTGGGTTTTCTAGTTTTCACTGTTATAAAAAAAAATAAACAAAGTTTTTCCTAAAAGAAAAAAAGACTATAAAAAGAAATAAAGGGTATAAAATTCATAACTACTCGTCTTATTTATAACACTATAAAAATTTTTACTTCCAACGGGGACAAAAGTTGTTGTTGAAAGAAAAAATGTCATCGCCAAAAGTTTGTTGCCCTATTGTTGCCACAAGTCTCGCCACCGAAAGTTTGGCCACAATGAAAAATGTCGCCACGAAAAGTAAACATTTAGTGGTAAAAATAGTTATTGCTGAAAACGTAAATTGTCACTGCCAAAGGTTTGTCATTTGGCGACAACATTTTGTCGTTGCTGAAAGTTTGTTATTTGGAGACGATGTTTAGTAGCCACTAAAAGTTTGTTATTTAGTGACAATGTTTAGTCACTGCCAAAAGTTTGTTAAGCCCCATCACCATATCACTATCAGGCCGCACCACATCATTGCTATGTTATTCACCACCCATGCCACATCACTGCCATGTCACCACCAGGGCCATGCCATATCATTGTCATGTCACCCACATGATCGTGCCACACGTTAATGACACCCCGCAATATAATCATTTGAAATGTGTTTTCATCTAAGTTCGAACCATGACTTCTTCTTCCACATCATATAATTATTTCAAATTTTGCTAGTTGAGCTAAAATATATCTGCAGTCTTTATTGGAATATTAAATATATATTATTTATCTATACACTAATACACACATATATTTATAAATCAATATATTATTAAAAAATACATATATATATATTTTTTATTTTCAATTATTAATATCATAAAATATTTTATTAATATGAATATTTATATTATTATTTTTTATTTTTAAATCTTAAATAATTTTCTTATGAATATATTTGTTTTTCTTTGGAAATTTTTTTTTCCTAGCCAACTTTTAAAATTATTTTTATTTTTTAAAAATAATAATTATGCATATAATGTGTATGATCCATATGTATTAATATTATATTATTTTATGTTATTTTTCGTTATGTCATATCATATAATATAATATATATATATATATTATATTATATTACTTAATAAATTATATTATATATATGCTTAATATATATATATATATAATATGAATTTAGTAAAAGTCATTAAAAAAATTTTTGCAATTTTGATTGTCATAGGGTTTAAAAGAAAATACAATAAATTCAATCTATTATGGTTGGGAGATTAAAGACAATTAAAAAGAGTAAGAAGGTGAGAGAGAGAATTAGCCGATACTTATTCCTTAAATATTTTCATTACTTATTCTTCTAGAAAATAAATTAACAACACATAAGTCTTGTTCTTCTAAGCGATATTGCTTCGTTAGACTTTTATACTATTTGAAAATATCCACACAACCAATATCCATAGGAGTTTGGATTCAGAGTCTCAATCCTAGCATAATTGATTATTCTCTTTAACTAACTATTGATCATTGTCTTGATACATTATTACTTCATCAATTATTATTAGTAATAAATAGTATTAATATAAATTTTGTGTTAAATATATTTGCAATTAATTACTTAGCCTAACAAGAATCCATCTAAATACATGGTTAATCGCATTAGATAATTAAGATTAGCTTGTTATCTTGATTTTTTTATTGGTCTTACCAATCCCTTTATTAATTAAAAAAATTATCCTAATAAAAATAACATATTTCATTAATTAAGATGAAAGAAAAGTAAAGATAAATATGGATTGAATTCACAACTTAAACCATTCAAATTTTTAAACTCAAGTAGAGACCAAATACTTTCAAATTGTTCAAAGTATTTCAAATGAAAGGAAATAATAAAATACTTTAACTTTAATCAAAGATACTAGATAATTTTTACAATACAAAATATATGTTGAATATTTTATTTCTTTATGATAATTTTGTATAAATATAACACAATTGTTATTTTAATATGTTAATTATTCAATTTTAAAATAAAAAAATAAAAATTAAAAAAGCTTTGGCGATGACACTGAAAAGTCACCGTGGGGACAACAAAAAGTTGTCATTAAACATAAGACTTTTGGCAGTGACAACAAGAAAGTGGTCATTGAAATTTAGACTTTTAATGGTGACAAAAAAATATTATTGTTGAATATCTTTAATAATAAAAAAATATCACCACTGAAAGTTGTATTTAGTAACAACTCAAATATTGCCATTGAAAGCAATATTTTTAGCAATGATAGACAAATGTCTCTATTAAAAGTGTTACTTTAGGTGGCGATTAAAGTTGTCGCCACTGAAAAGTTACTTTTAATGATATTAATATGTTATCATTGAAAGTTAAATTTTTAATGGTGACTTTTTTTTGTTACTGTCGAAAGTTATATTTTCAGTAACGACTTTTTCTAGTTGTAAAGTCGTCACCAAAAGTCTATTTTTCTTTGTAATGATAAATTATAATTATGAAGAATATCATATTCTTTAAAATTCATAAAATTTATAAAAAAAAGTTTTGTTACAATATGTATAATTTTATTTTAAAAATACGATAATAGAATGATGTTGAATTGTAATTTAATAATACTAACAAACACATGAATGATTGATTTAT
Organism: Adenanthera pavonina; assembly: GCA_026686845.1. Classification (NCBI taxonomy): domain Eukaryota; kingdom Viridiplantae; phylum Streptophyta; class Magnoliopsida; order Fabales; family Fabaceae; genus Adenanthera; species Adenanthera pavonina. The sequence continues at coordinate 1,981,906 of JAIVEN010000011.1, read as the reverse complement.
TTTTTACTATATATTCGGACATTTTTATGAGGATAATCATGAATCACAATAATTTTTGTACACGTACCAATCAATATATAATAAATCATGCAAATACTTAGTTCACAGTAAAAACCTATAAGTTATTCGTAAACTATTGAGTAAATGGGTTAAATATTCTAATATATATATAAATTGTACATTTAGAGTGAGGGACTAACTCTTCGGGCAAATGTAGAAATGAAGCTTTTGGTGGGCAAGGGATAAAAGCACATATACAAGTGTACGTTTACAAGACAGAAAGAAACATGTGCATTTTTTAGAGAGATTAGGAAAATCGTAAGGAAGAAAGCTGCAAAGTTTCATTAACAGACATGGATTTATGTTTGTTCATCCGAGGATGTTATGCATTGTCACACCCGAGGATGCGACGCGGATGGCACGGAGAATGAAAAAAAAGGGAAGAAATCGGCTTATATGGCGGATGGCCAGTTTCAGAGGGGAGTCGCCACCAAAATTTTGAGGGAAATTTTGGAAAATCAAAAAAATAAAAAAGGATAAGGATAAGGATGATCTGCGAATCAGAGTTGGGTTTGAGAGTACGATTGTGAGTGGGGAAGGTATTAGGCACCCCCACAACACCCGTTCCTAAGAACGGTTACCTTAAGTTGATCATGCAATTTTTATGAATTTTTTTTTAAATTATTATGATTGCCCTTTGACCATTCACCTGCAAAAATAAATATAAAAATAAAAAATGTAAAAATGAAAATAAAGAATAAAATGAAAATATGAAAAGTTGGGAAAAATAAATAAGAGAAAAATATTATTTATTTACAAAAGTGGACTTGACCCAGAATGAGAGTCTGGGGCCTACGTACCCTGCGACAGGGATCAAAGTCGATGTAGTTCGGACTAAAAATGCGTGTCACTAGGTTGATATTTTTTTTTTATATATATTCTTTGAAAAGAGAGGTTTATAGAAAATAATTTATCTTTCCACAAAGAAAATAATTTTTTATAATTGGTTTGTGTGTTTTAATTTGTAAAAGACAGATTAATTTTCATTATTTACTCTTTTTATTTATTATTATTTTGAGTTTAATCAACTTCTAAAAAAGAAGATATGTTTTTCCTCAATTTAGAAAATATGATTAAAATTATGTGCGATTTTGAATATTTTTATTTTGATTTGAAAAGGAAATATTTGAAAATAATTTTATTTTCACAAAATAAAATCAATTGGCTCATGTGGTGACTTTATTACTCACAATATACCAATTGATGTCAAAATGTCCATGGTAGTGTTCCTCGAGACAAAAGACATAAAAAGGTTCAAGGAAAAATAAACAAATTTTTTTTGTACAAACAAATAAGATCACACATATTTATTTATAAAAAAAGAATTCAAAAAAACGTGATTATTACATATATTTTGAAGAAAAATAATCAGCATATGTGGTGACTTTATCACTGATAAGTTACCGATCAGTACTTAATATACCCGCAGTGTCACCACTCGAGACAAATAAATGAAAAGGATATAAGCTTGCAGGAAAGGAATACTTTTTGTTCCAATCATTTTATTATCTTTTATTTTCATTTTATTATAAAAATAAAAATAAATAAGATCCATTTCAGCACATATTTATTTATAAAGGGAATTCAAACATGTGATCATTATGTATATTTTGAAAAATAATAATCAGCATATGTGGTGACTTTATCACTCGCAAGTTACTGATCTGCATTTGAATACCCCGATGTTACCACTCAGGACGAATAAGTGAAAAGGAGAACGACTTGGAAGGAAACGAATAATTTTGGTTTCAATTATTTTGTTATTATTATTATTATTATTCTTTATTAAAAAAAGGTAATAAAAAATTGAAGAAAAATAATTTTGGCAAGAATAATTAAACAGAATAGAAATAGATTAAGAAGAATCCTAGATGTCCTTATTACGTATATTTCTAAAAAGAAATAATCAACATATGTGGTGACTTTATCACTCACAAATTGCTGATTAAAACTTAACTACCCACGGTGTTCCCACTCGGCGTAGAAAAGTAACTGGCTTAAAGGATAAAAATTGAAAAAAAATAAAATTTACATAAATTATTTTTTACTTCCTTATATTAAATTATAAAAATAAATGCGGCCGTGGTGACACATTTTTATAAAAGAAAAGAAAAGCAACAAAAGGAACTTGAAAATTTAACCTATATGTGCATATATTATCGTTCTTTTTATTTTTACTATTTACTTATAACAAAACTTAGAAAACCTATTTATATTATCATTCTATGTATTTATTTATTTTTTTTTCTAAAAAAAAGTACTCAAAAAAAGGGATTAGGATAAAATTACTACATTTAATATATATATATATATTATTTATTTATTTTAAAAATCATTTGCGTTTCTATTATTCTTTATTTATAAATTATGCATACTTCCTTATTTAAAACTATGAAAAACCCAAAACAATTAAGAATCCATTTTTTTAAAAAAAACTTGGAATAGTACTTTAAAAAAAAACTAAAGTGAAACTCTTACTTATATTTTCATTTTTAACAATCAATTCATAAAAAAAATTCCTTATGCTAGACCTAGTCTACACTCTATATTCTTACTATTCAGAACTTGATAATAGGGACATATTTCCAAGTTGAGCATAATTTAAAGCCATTGGACCAAAGACTAAAATATGCATCGGAGGATACAAGAAATACCTAAACCATAGACAAAAAAGAATCATCTCGTTTGCCCTACTTAATTGGTTCCAACCTATTGCTTAATGCTATTCAAGGCACATATGTTGCAAGCGATAATCCTAGACCAGAAGCAGCAAGATCCAGCTACAACACAGTGATTTCCTAAGAAAATCCTAAAGATCATAATAACTCAACTGAGAGCTATTTTTAAATACCTCTATGACTTGTGATAAAATCAAATTCACAGCAAATTTTCCTATCATCTCTCACAATTACAAAAGTATTTCCAGAGTTCAAAAGGGCCCAGAAAGAAATTTCGCAAGACCACAGCAACCATAACTTACAGTTCGCAGCTTAATGAGATAACTTGAGAAAACAAATTGAGAAAACTAAACCCATATCTTGAAACAACAGAGAATCAATTCTTCCACCCATGAAAGGACAACATATAGATTCACAGAACACTTTGCATTTATCCTAAGGGAACATAGCTCATCAACACAACTTGCCAAACACAGTTTAATGATAATCTCCCACACAAATGGAGTACCGAAACAACTCGTATGACCAAATCAAGAGACAAAATTAATTAATAGACTTCAAAGTAAAGGGAAGGGGAAGACGATGAGGAAGCAGCAAGGAAAAGGAGCAAAAAAACCTCAGTTCAATGTCTGAATTTTAAAACAAAAGCTACTAGTTGGTGATTTCAAAACCTTGCAAGTCATCCTTTCCTCCGAGTCTCTTGCCTTCTTCTGTGACTCCACTCTTCCTCTATTTCTTCGAATCCCCTCCTCTGTTCAGAGCCATGTCCTCAGCTTCCCACTTCTCTTTTTCCGGCGCACTCACCTTGGCCTCTTAGGATTTTTCGGCCTCTAACACCTTTACACTATCTCTGTGTCTCCCCCCTGTTTTTCAGACTCTGTTTTTTCTTTCGGGCTCCAGAAATCTTAGAAAGACCCCTTCCCCCTCCATTTCGTCAATTCCTCCTTTTATAGAGTTGTAGCGAGTGGAGAATCACCCAGTCCTAATCGCGTGGCTGCTGCCCCTTTTCTTTTCTGATCCCAATTTCGTGCTCGTCCCTTACGCCCCTTCTGGCCATTTCATTGCCGTACGAGATCCTGAGTAGTGGAGGCATGCTTTTGTCATTTCCAGTGCCTTTCGCTTGTAGAACGTGGCTCGTCCGAAGGCCTCCATTACTCTGCCGTACCTGGTACAGAGTAGTGGAGCAGCTTTTGTCCTTGCTCCCACGACTCTCCCCTCTCTGCTCCCTCTGATCTTCTGATTTCCTTCGAGTCCTAAAGCCTCCCTCTATTTCCTCTTCCATCGAGCCCTAGGGCTCCCTCGGTTTTGCCTATCTGTTTCTTTCTCAGCCGCCTCCCTCTCCACGGCTCTGCTCTTTTGGCCTTCTCTGTGCCTTATTCCTTTGGTCTCAGCTTCACCCTCTACCGGACCCTAGCTCCTCCTAGTCTCGCGTGCTTCCTCTCTCCACAGCTTCTCGGCTTCCTCTGATCTTCAGTCCTGAGCCCTAATTGAGGGCTTAGGAAATTGGGAGTGAAAGCTCAACGTTTCATCCCCCTCTCCTCCCCCCCCCCTTTTTTTTTTAAGGTTTCAGCCCAAAATTATATTTTTTTCTCTTTTTTTTTATTTTGAATTCTGGGCCCAATTTTAGCCCCTAAAGCGCCTTTTTTTTTTAATATTTCGGATTTTGGGCTGAATCTTGGCCCAAAATAATTTTAAATTTTTTTCTTTTCTTTTTATTTTATTATTTTTATTATTTTAGTTTATTTTATTTTGTTTATTTTATTAATTTTAAATTTTTTCTTCTTAGGACTTTGGTTAAATTTTTTTTGTTTATTTATTTACTTTAAGAATTTTCTCAATTTTAATTTAATTAATTTTTATTTATTATTAGTATTATTATATTATTATTTATTTTTATTATTATTATGATTATTTTTTTTTTAAAATACCCGGATAAAATGGGGTGTTCACACACATCCAAATCTTCTACCACACATGTTATATGTAGGAGCATGTGTGTGTATATATATATATATATATATATATAGTATATATATAGTCATTTCAGTTTGCATAATTTCTTCTTTATGGCACTTCCAATTAATTTCTGCCTCTTTGAAAGCATTCTATGATGAAAGACAATCATACGTTACTCCTTTACCTACTACTAATAGGCACCCACCCTTAGCTCCCTCGTGAAACTCATGCTATCCTTTATTATTGTTATTATTATTCTCCCAAGCCTTATAAACGCGTTTTTAATTCACATAATTAGAAGCTATACATCATCATTCATGCCAGCTAATCGCCCACATTAGTCAATCTATTAGACCAATACCCTCAATAGTATACTACTATTAATTTATAATTTATACGTTTAACGGCTCCAATCCAACGACTTTCTCCACCACATTAATGCCTCACATAATTCCATTTCAATCTTCAACTAGTAACTTCCCCTGAAATATATATATAGGCAAGCCATTCGTCAAAGATAATTTATTTTTGCTTTTTTTTTCTTTATACGTAGTCTGCACTCATTTTTTCTGGCCAAAATGTATGCACTTATTTGGGCAAATAATTTTACTTTACTATCATCGCCCGTCTAATTAGCACACGTTTTAATCGACAAATGCTATAATTAAAAATGATACGATGCCAGATAATTGGCCAAATTAATTCAATCTAGCTAATAATATACTCTACCAATTATAGCCACAAGAATATCACTCTATACTTTTAACGGCTCGAACTCTAATCCAAGAAATTTCTCAACCAGAGTCAGGCCTTAGATAATTCCAATTCAATTATCAGGAGGTACCTTCCCTGTAAACAGCCATTAAAAGAGAGTTTTGTTTTATTTTAAATTTGCATTTCTTTATTGGTTATGTGTCATGTACTCCTTTGGGTGATTAATGTCATCTTCGTATGTCTAATTAATTACTCCCCCTATTCTATATATATCATTTTTTGTCCTGATCCTAAATATAAGACTCTTTACAATATATGAGGTAGTATTTATTATATATTTCTAAAAAATGCCCCTATTTAATGTATTTAAAGAGAAAGAGAAAGAAATTAAATAAGAGTAGTTTTGGAAAAATATTGGAATTTTCGGAGAAATTGAGGTAGTTAATTAGTTTTAATTCTAATTCTTAATCTGCGTGATTCAGTTAAAAGGGCTTTATATTAATAACTAGAGGAAGTACCATTCTTTTGTTTCTTAGACACCAAGAAAACTACGTGAAATGGAGGCAGAGACCAAACCACTCAAGAAAAGCTGCCCTAGTTTCTTAAGTAAGCATCTTTGCATGCTTTAAGAATTAATGATAAACGGAAATCATTAAGAGATCACCCAAATTAAATCTTGCCCATAAGCTATACAAGACTAGAAATTACCTTTATTCAATCGCATGAAGGTTTGTCACGCAAAATAGAAAATAAAATGTACTGGAAAAGATAATGGAATGAAAAAGTTATTTTGAGGATATGAGATGCCTTTTATATCTCTGAATAAATAAAGTACTACTAATAAAAAGAAACAAATATACTTGAGTAATGCATACTGATTATAAGAATATAATATATTGCATGCTTCAATCTACTTATTATGGAGAGTGGCCGAAAAAAAAAAAAGCTTCTTATTATGGAGAAGTACTCCTTTAATTTTTCTGAGCTGAGTTTATACCAAAAGGGTAGCTTCCAAATCCAAGCTTTTGTCAAATTCTAACCAAGGCTTTGTAATTTCATTTCAGAATTTAAGGTTGTTTGTTTAAAATAAAAAACTTAATTTTCAAATTATCTAAAAGTGTTTGGATATTTTTATGGAAAACAGAAGTCAGTTATACTCATAAAAAACACTTTTTATTTGAAAAGTGATTTTTAACTACTCCTTTAGTTACTCATGGCAACTTCTTAAAATAATAAAAAATATGATTTTTTTTTACATTAAAAAAGTTTAAACAAACATCCCAAAATTTTTTAGAAAATATTTTTTAATTTAAATAAGCTTAAACAAATGGCCCATTAATAAAAAAAACATAATAAGTATTTATACTTTAAGTTTAATCTCGTAAAAAAATATGAAAACATAAAAATTTAAGTGTTGTTTTTATCTTAAAGATATTTTTTTTTATATTTTCTGTTAGCTATTATAAGTTATTTTTTAAATAATTCAAGTATGTAAAATAGTAGTATAAGCCAGTTTGTGAGTATTCAATATTCCTTTCAGTCCTTAATATATTAAATCACTTTTAACTACCTTATTAGAAGTAAGAAAAATTTACTATATTATTAACATTTTTTTAAAATTGATGTTATTTTCATTTTTATCCCTCATAAATATTACAAATTCGAACAATATACTCTTTCTCATAAATAAGGGTATTCTAAAAATAAAGTAATTAATATTCTAATAACTTATGGAATATTACCTACGTTTAGGATCATTAGAGTTTGTTTGAAATGAAGAGATTATGAGAAAAAATAAGGAGAAATTTAGATAAAGGGGTATCTAAGTTTCTTCTTATTTTTTACTCGAATTTTCCTTTCCCACTTGTTTTCCCCATATCCACATGAAAGGTAAAAATCTTATAAAATGTCAAAAGGGGCCAGTGGGAGTATTCATTTTCATACTTGCCCCTTATTAAACACTTAGGAATGGGAGATATTAATAATGATATAATTAATATGAATTATAATTTAATAATAATAATGTTAGAAAATTTTGATAAATTTTGTAAAGTTTAAAAATTTTAACCATTTGTAATTTTTTTTAATATGACTTGGGATAAAAAGTAATGGTAAATAATGTTGAGATCACTACGAGTAAGCAACAATGGCTTCCTTAGTTCTTATCTACTAGTTAAAAGCGGGCCGCCGGCCCTCCGGGCGGGGGCGGGGGCAGGGGGGGTGTTTCGGGGATAATAATTAGAGGCTAATAGTTTGAATTAATTATACAAAAATTTTTAATTAATAAAAAATATTAAAATTTAGAATACTAAGTAGTGAAATTTAAAAAATAAATAGTAATACATTTTATTTTATAATAAATGTATTATTTTGATATTAAAATATTATTTAAAAAAACCTTTTTCTAGTTTGTGTCTTGTATCATTATTCCCTTGAGAAGCTTGGGGAGTCCGCTAGAAGGAAGACCGATTCAATATCCAATAGAAATGTATGTAGGTCTCTGGCGTCTTCTCCGAAACTTGAACAGTTATCTCCTTATTACTGTGCTGGTCTGAGAGAGTTCGTGAAACGACAAAGATGTTGGATTGGATGCCACCAAAAGGTCTGCTCATCAATGGCGCCACAGGGTGCACCTCTATCTCCTTCTTTAGGACCGAATGATTCATTGACAGACTACACATCATTATCTCCTACCTCCAAAATCAGAATTAATGCAACATTATCCAAAAAAAAAAAAAGGAAAGGGATTCGTGTATGCACATCAATAAAACCAAGATAGTACATGGAGGAATTGACTTTCACTACATCATGTTACAAGAGCACACATTTACTGCACTTTTTTCTTCTTTGGTTTTTCATTAAATTCAGTCTGGGAGGTAGAGGGAGATGATGAAATAATACTTTGTGCTGGAAGAATGCTATATTGAAACACAAAGCATTTGGTTTGTTAGTAGCAGAAGATGCTGAGGAGCTCAATGAGCAAAAATTCCTTTCAATCATTGATAATATGCCAATGCAAGAATCCTAGTATAAATCTTGCGGAATCTTGTCAGCATGACTTATGGTTGTCTGCCGCTATATTTAAAACAGCTAACATTAGCACCTAGGTGCTGCTTGCTGTTTTAAGGTTTTAACCATATATTTGGGTTGTTCAAATTTTATATATATACTATTATATATATAATTTATAACCATTACTTTTTCAAAGCTTATGATTAAAAAAATTATTTTGTTGTTCATAGTCATTTTTTCTATCTTAAATATAAGATTTTTTATATTGATTCTAAATATATGACTCTTTATAATATGTGAGACAGCATTTATTATGTATTTACAAAAAACGTCTCTATTTAATATATCCTGAAAAGAAAGAGAAAAAGATATTAAATAAGGATAGTTTTGGAAAAATATTATAATTTTTGGTGAAATCGAAATAGTTAACTAAATTTAACCTCTATCCTTAATTAGCATAATTTGGTTAAGAGAATTTTATATTAAGAAGCACTGGGAGTATTTCTTTTAAAATAAAATATTAATTTTTAATAAAAATTACATATAACATCAGGACGGTCTAACAGCAATACCTTAGTGGTGCTGTTGTAAAGCAGCAGATAGACCATGTCTTATAAGTATTTTGGTATCGCTTTGGACATTATTGCATGTACTCTATTACTGCAGGTTTCATTAAGTTAAATTTGCTCCACTATACAGCATTTATTCACTGTTATTTATTTAGTTTCTTAAACTGAGAGCATACCTTTAAATCAAACCCAAATGCAGCCGATGTTCTTAAATATACATTTTTAGTTTTTGCAATGCTGGGAGGGTTGGAACTTTTGATACTATCTACAGCAGGAAAAAAAATGATATACATTGACTTATATCCTTATCTAGTTGGTCTTTAGTCCACTAAACAGTATTCATTTACTATTATTTATTTAGTTTCTTAAACTGAAAGCATACCTTTAAATCAAATCCAAATGCAACCGATGTACTTAAACTCTTGATAGTATCCACACCAGAAAAAATTTGATATATATTGGCTTATATCCCAGCTATCCAGTTTGCCAATGAATTAGTGACAAGTGTATATTTTTTTAAAACACTTCATCAAGATACATGTTAACATAGTTAATTCATGCTTCTATCCCATCCGTGTGGCTGCACACCATTGCTTTCCGCTTGAGTTTCTTCATCTGTCTCTCTGCAATTGAAATCGTCCTTGATTTTCATTTTTTCTTCATCGGGTATATTTCTATTGATACCATTCTTCATCGATCTCCCTACAGATCCGAATCCCCATTTTATCTACTTTTAATGGTGTTTTGGTAAAGTTCACTTTTTGATTTTTTTTTCCCAAAATAAACTCTTGGGTCTTCGTGTTTTCCTTTCGAGATTTACGGGTTTATTCGGGTTGTCGTTTCGCTTTGTTCTGCGTCATTAATTTTTTCTTCATTGGATATATTTCTATTGATGCCATTCTTGTAAAACATTGTACTCCGTTTTGAAAATAAGTTTTACTGGTATTCATTTTTTCAATTCTCTATAGTTCATTAATTTACTATTGTTGAGTTTATTTGCTTTAATTGCTACTTAATTTATCGTTTTCGAACATTTTTTTATGGACTATTTCGATGTGTGTCAATGATTAGCATATCTTACTTGAGTGAACTTCATTGAAGTGAAGGTTGAAGAAGAAGGAGCGTCCAAAGGGCAAAGCAATAATGGGAAATATGAGTGAAACTGAATAATGATCTAGAGAAGTTTGCGTTTGTGTTTGAGGGGAAGGGAGGAGAGAGCGCATTTTGGATAGACCGACAAGAAGAAAGGTGAGTTAACCATATTAATATATATCTTGATCAACTGTTAAAAATATACATGTCACTTAGGAAGAGTTGGACCAGTGGTACGGGAGCTGATCCTCAAGGCGGACTTTACCTGTAATATCAGGAGTTCAAACCTTTTAGACACCCTCTTGGAAAGAGGTTTGCTTGAATACTCACTCTGCCTTGAATCCAAATTAGTTGTAGGTCCTCATGATCCATAGATACTGGATGCTCAAACAAAAAAAAACAAATATACATGTCATTTATTCATTAACCAACCGGATAATAAGTCCAGAAGTCATTGTATATATTCTTCCGCCTCTCCCTAATTTTATGCTTATCACTTGACCTAGTCTCAAAAAACCTCTTAATATACCTTTATATCTTGATGAACTATTAAAAATATACATGTCACTTATTCATTAATCAACTGGATAATAAGTCCAGAAGTCATTGTATATATTCGTCCGCCTCTCCTTAATTTTATGCTTATCACTTGACCTAGTCTCAAAAAACCTCTTAATATACCTTTATATCTTGATGAACTATTAAAAATATACATGTCACTTATTCATTAATCAACCGGATAATAAGTCCAGAAGTCATTGTATATATTCGTCCGCCTCTCCTTAATTTTATACTTATCACTTGACCTAGTCTCAAAAAATCTCTTAATATACCTTTATATCTTGATGAACTATTAAAAATATACATGTCACTTATTCATTAACCAACCGGATAATAAGTAAAGAAACCATTGTATATATTGGTCTGCCCCTACCTAATTTTATGCTTACCACTTGACCTAGCCTCAAGAAACATCTTAATATACAATTTTGGTACAAGCACAAGGTAACTCAGGAAATAGCATGAGGCTTTGAGCACAGATTACCTCATCTTCAAACTGGCTATATATATGCTGGGTGAAATTTTGATTGAGCAACAATGAGAGGTAAGAGTAAGACTAAATAATGATCTGAGACCCAAACAAACCAGTACAGAACCTAGTGATCATATGTATTGGCAAAATCGTATTTCAAAGAAAAATTATAACTATTCCCATCAACTTGGATAAGAAGAGATAAAAACCATAGTTTCAATGCAATGATCATCACAGCCTCTAAATTGAATTCTAATGTGACGAGATAATGGTCATAAATAATACATGAATCAATAAATCATATACTAAACGCCTTTTATTCAAAATAAAGAAAACTGTCACTTAAACGAGTGTAAATAACTCTGACCCAACAGATGAAGTAGCAACACACCGAGAGAAGGCAATCTAGAACAAAGAATCTTGATAAAAAAGAAAAAGAAAATCTCTGTATTATTCAGAAAATGATATCCTCATCTCTGGTTGTTGTTGCAGACAACAAATTGTGAGCTGAATTTAATGAAACTTCTCTCTGCAACGCCACCTTCTCAGCAAATTGTTCCTGAGCAAAATTCTTGGCTGACGCCATCTGCCTCTCTATTTCTCTCTTCTTATAACCCTGTATTTTTTTCAACCTAAAGAAATCCTCTCTTTCCAGCTCATCCAACTCTCCCTTGATATAACTAATGGTATTCTCTATTCTTGGCTTTACCACATTCTCAAGCGCATTCACTCTTCGATTTGTTGTCTTGATGGCCTCATCAAGCGTCAAGAAGGAGGTCTGAAGTGAAGCAAGCTCAACAAGAACTTCAATTGCCCTTGTATAAGCAGCACGGCAATTCTGAACTTGCTGGCCACCTCTTGCCAACCCTGTAAGGTCATTCTTTGTGATATCGCCATCACTTGTATATCCAAACTTAGGGAGCTTAACTCCAGCGACATTCTCTTGGCGGGAGCGAACCTTAAGTGAAGCTTCTCGAACATTCTCCAGCACAACGTGCTTGATGTTATCACCAGCCACGTATTTGGCTTCCGTTAAAGCAAAAGAAGAACTTTTCATGATCTCCCCCATTGATTCCTTGGTGGACACTATCTTTTTCAGGATCTGACGGAATTGTACCGTCAAGGCATCACTCTTCTTCTTGAGAAGAGCGTGGCCTCGTGTAGCTCCTATGAGTCGAGCTTTCATGACTCCGAGCATTGTCACTGTGGGGACCACATTAAGACGTTGGTTTTGGCCCGACATATTTTTCCCTAGAGATCAAATCCAGACGATGACTTGAAGAGGTTACAGGAATTTTCTTGGGAGCCAAACAGGATCGAAGTTAGAATTCGAATGGGGTTTGATCATCACTAAGAGTAACTACAAACTACAGCATGATTAAATTTTGAACTTGAAATCAAAAGAAAATGTAGTGAAAACGAAGTACAGAGAATGCATCCAAACATATGATCAATCAATGAATCGAATTTTACAGGTATCTCTGAGCAATGTAACAAAAATTCACATAGAAAGTGTCAGATTCAGATTGGTGTCATTGAAATAAACGAGAAAATTAAAGTGAATTCCACTTAGAGAGAGAAAGACGCGTACGGAAACTTACCTGTCAGACCAGAAGCTTGCCGATCGGAGATCGAGAATGCAGAAAGAAAAGGGAGAGGGGAGGATCGGGGCTAGCAGGGTGGGTTGGACCAGATAGTGATTAGTTTTTGTTGATTAATAATTGGGCCGAGAGTGGGCTTTACTATCTTATTGAGCCCAGACTAATTGCAAGATCAGATTGAAACGTGTATTTCTTTTGCTACCACTTTTTTTAAAAAAGGAAGAGTTTGACTTTTGTGTAATTAATAAGTATGATTTTAATAATAAATTTATTAAAATATGTAATTATATATTTAATAATATTAATAATTAATTATGTTGTAACTGAAAAAGTTTGTGTTCCAAAAGCATTAATCACTTAATCTATGGACTTGTTTTTCTTATTGGGCCAACAATGTCAATATTTGTTCTGGTGGAAAGAAAAAATCACTATACTTGTTTGATGGAGAATAAATAAAACTCGGGACGAGCAATTCCATGTTCATATGGGCCAGACGCCCAAGTAGAGACATTTGGCAATTAGCATATGCAATGCAATAAACAACAATAATAGTGTACAACGAAATAAGTGATGCTTATCTTGAGGGGCCAATCCCGTCCACGACTAAATGCACCGTTAATTAAACAATAATATTTCGGCCAAAAAAACAATAATATGGTGAGGACTGATCAACCAATAAATATTCTATTTGTTTCTTTTTATCCCTTTTAAATTTTAGCATACTGATTGAGAAATACGATTAATATGCTATTATTTTTTTAAATTTTTTAATATACCTTCAATAAATTAATAGATGAAAAAATAATTAATATTATTTTTAACTTTTAAAATGATAAATAAGAATATAAATAAGAATTTAAATACTATCTTGAAATTTAAAAATAAGAGATAAAATTGAAACAATTTTTTTTAAGTGAGATAAGAAAAAAAAAAGTAAATGTGAAAGCAACTTGAATGTCACAAAAGCAAAGTAAAGAAGATAAAGATGAGAAGCGCAGAGAGAGAGAGAGAGAGAGTGATGATATAATAAAGATGGGAATAATGATATTATAAAATGAAATTAAACGTGTTGAACATGAAGGGAGGACCGACAAAAGAAAGTGAGAGATATAAAAAGGGATAGTCATAGAGAAGTCAATCCTCGTGGCCTTTTCTTGTCTGTTTGTTGATGGCAAAGCATGCTTTTGATTTTGAATTTGAATTCTGCGGTGGTTACATTACATTACATACATATTTGAATTAGCCATGGAACAAATATGTGAAATTAGCCATCTTAACTTCAAAAGTCAAGCTGCCCCTAATCCCCTAGCTACCACCTCCACCTAGCTATACCCTTACGTCGTCAAAATGTGGAACTAAGACAAATCCAAGAATTATTATTAATTAACCCATATAATCATCAATATGTAGGAGTATACCATTTCGTTAATTTTGGTCAACATTAATTGGACGAGGACACAAATTTCAGCTTTATTATCCATATGTGCATGCATTCGTTTTTGTTCCCAATCAAATCAAATCAAATCAAATCATTTCATACCCGACCTTTTTATGTTCAAGAACACCCCCTTTTACCCCACTATTCATATTCCACTTCTTTTCTCGTGGTTGGAATTACGTTCGCATTCATTCACAATAATAATTTGGTTCGGTACAAGTACTATATTAAGCTTCTACATGCATGCATGGCTTGAATCTTAATTACCTTCACTTGCTGTTCAAACATTATGATCAGTCCATTTTTAAAATTTTAATATTTGATATATATATATATATAATTAAATTTTAAAAGTTGTCCAACGATTAGCTAGTGAATCCAGCATTTTTTTAATGGACCGGTAACTTGCGCACTGCTTAATTGAATTACAATTCAACTGGTGTGTGGATCACGTCGACAGTTGATTAATCTACGTACCCTTATCTTCAGGTTAACAAAATAAAAAAAATTTAAGTAATACGATTTTCTTGTAAATTTTAGGTGATATGAAATACATATATACTATTGAAAATTGCCTAATTTTAATTTAAAGTTGCACAATTGACCCCACTCGACTCCAACTGGTCTTCAGACCCAATATAGCACAGCTTACCCTGATCTCCTGCAAGTAAATTAATAAGGATATTTGAAATTTTTTTACCAGCTGTACTTAAGAAAACTTCAACTAACTTTGACCTAGCAGATATTAAAATTAAGTTAAACTTAACTCGTTGTGTAGTCTTGTTTAATCTTGTACTTCACAGAATACTTTTCAATACTACAAGACGCGCGTATTATATATAAACGTAACTCCTCTGGAAAATAGATAAACAGCACATTGCCATGATTAAAATAGAAAAGCAATTAGTAATTTATAATGCAATTTTGTTCCCATTTCCAAAGCGTACGTGATTGTATGTTTATATATAATTCTATCCAACAAATCGAAATGAATGATAGCGTTAGCGCATGACACTTAATTTAAAAACATTCGGTTATAAAATTAATTGATGATTTTTTCGATGAATTTTTTATTATAAACTTATTTTTTAACAAAAAAATTAGTTGAATTATAAATGAATTATTTTTTAGGTTCCGAGGAAGGAAAAGAATTCTCCTAAATTATTTTTTTCTATTCACAAAATCTGATCAAACTCAAAATATTGTTTGAAAGGTGTTTAATATCTTACCATTGAATTCACTCATTGTTGGTAAATTAAAAAGATTAACACAAAGCTTGCTAGTTAGAATTCCCTTTTTCCTAAAAAAAATGAACGATGGCAGTTATTAATGTTTTCTTTTTACCAATTAATGGTAGCTCCAACAGTGAAATAAAACATCGTTTATAAGGAAAAAAAAAGTGAAATAAGACATCATGCATGATGAAACAAGAGAGCGCACGTGAAAAAAAGAACGTGTGACATGCGTGGGTGAATGTCCACGTGCGTGTTGGTCAGTTTTCGTTTTCAACAGATATATATATATGTGTGTGTGTGTGTGTGTGTGTGTGTGTGTGTGTGTGCGTGCGTGTATATATATATATATATCTGGAAATATTCCTGTTCCTGTCCTAACCCTCGCTTGTCCCCTTGCACTGTTCCTTCTTCGGCTCATTTTGTTCCTTCTTTATTTCCATTTTCATTTATTTAATCAATTAAGGAGATATCATCATGTGATCTATATAACCAACCTTAATTAGGGGATGAGATTGTTATTATTGTTATAATTAAGAATAGAACGTTAGATTGATACAAATGGTTGAAGATTCTCTTTTTTTCTTAAAATAAAAATTTTCAACTCATTCATATATGTAAGAGTTCAGAATCAAAAGAATTGAACTAAGCAATAAAATCTGAATCATATATATTTTTTCATGTTATATTCAATGTCATCCAACCTAATTGAAAAATAAAAATGTTTCAGGATAAGTTGGGCGTCATGCATGATTCACAGGTTAGGAAAAGTAGAAATTAGTTGGTTCCTTTAATTCTTTTTGTCGATATATAGATAGCTATGTTAATGACGATGGTTACACTACAACGCAACAACCCATTATTATTATTATATATTCTCTCCGGTTCTTTTTATAAGAAAATTTTAATTACTTTACGTAAATTAAAGAAATTATTTTTTTTTTAAAATTCTAAAAAAAAATTAAACATTCTTTTTTACCCCTATTTAATATACTAATACAATTTACATTAAATATCATTTGACCAATTAAGAGTATATTTTTCATCCAAAAAATTTAATAACAATTTACAAGATGAAATAAATGATGAGGATAAAATAGAAAAAATCTCATTAAATATTATAAGATTTTTTATAAAAAGAATCAGAAAAAATTTATAGAAGGTCTCTTATAAAAAAGGACCGGAGGGAGTATAATATAATCAAACAAGCTCAATCGCGAAGTAAAATAAATATTTAAATTCCAATTGATGAAATTTACAACTGACTTATGAATGATGTTTATGACAACAATTAGAATGATTCTTGCACACGGACATAGAATTCCAAATAAGTCATATTATTTATTACTTGTGGATAGTGTAGTTCTCTATCGTTTTTATATTTTGTATTGGTATTGATAAAATATTGGTATGAAATTCTATTTTGACATTATTTTTTTGTGTCTAATATCAGCTATTATACATTAAATAGTTTCATGTATATATATGTCAACTGAAATTTGTATTATATACATATATAGTTTAAGGCGATTATAAGTCAAATTAATTATTTATTAATTTTAAATTGTATTAAAAAAATCAAATCAATAGCCGGAAGGATAATGGTATCCGAGAGTTGAAATAGTACTGATGTCGGTTAAAAAAGAAGAAAGAGAATTAAAAGGATGATGATTTGAAGCTGACTAACTCCACTTTGAAGCCATCTTGAAGCACAAGCAGTTTAGTATAAAGAATTAGCTTTGGTTTTCTCACATTAAATTTCACAAAGTTCGCAAATAAAAAAAAATCACAAAGTGTTTTTTTTGGATAATATATATACCAATAATTCTTTTTCGACTTTTAAACTAAGACAACAATATTCATAAATTTCAAATTTATGCAATGAATTTTTTATCATTAATTCATCTGTTGCTTTACTAATAAAGTATAACACATTAGTATAATAATGAATTTTTCTAAACTTTATTCGTTATGTAGACATTTTTCTTAATTGAGTTATACAATGCCATTTTTTAAGAATTTAAAGTTATATACAATGAAAAAGTCATCTCATTTGTCATAGTTCGTTAGTAAAATAAGTTATTATCTAACAAGATGAAATTATTTAGGTGCATTAAAAGATCAAATGAATTTATTGTTAAGTTTGAAATATTAAAAATTATCTTTAAGTAATTCAAAATTTGGAAACTTAGATATAATATGATTAACAACCCATTATTATTTTTAAGTTAACTTGCTAGAAATATACTTTCCATGATAAATATACTTTCATCTAGTTAATAATATACTTTCCAGAAATATATTTCCATGAGAAAACTATTTAACATGAGAAATAGTTTTCCTAAAAATATATTTTTCAGAAAGTTAATTTACTTGGAAATATATGTATAACTTGTTTGTTTTATTTTTAAGTTTTCAAAAAGTTCAAATTATATTTTAAAAGAAATATATTATATTTTTATGGTAAATATATAAATACCTTTTTTAATAAAAAAATATATTAATGAATTAAGGGCCTATTTAAAAAAAACATTGTAAGATGCTCGAGGAGTATTATTTTCTTAGAACTAGTCAAAAAGTTTAGAGCTTCTAGTTTTTTTTTTTTAAATCAAACAAAATCAATCGCTTTATTTCTTAGAAATTTGAACTTCCCCTCCTTCCTTAAAGAATTGTTTGCCAGGTTATTTGTTTTACGAGTTGAGAAAAGGGCGCACAGAAGATGACAAAATGATTCTCCAAGTCGGTTTTAAGTCAAATATTACAACTTCCCCTGCAGTCCTGGTTTTGTGCTTTGGTTTCTCCCCATTAAGAATCTCCCCCCCCCCCCCCTCTCTCTCTCTCTCTATATATATATATATAACCAATGAAATCAAACATTATCTATTTAGGATTGAAAACAACGGAAGAATGGAAGGACCCACCAAATTCAGCCAAATTTGAAGTCAAGTATATTCGAGCAGTTGAGCACTTGATGAGCCTCCCCTGTCCTCACAAAGAAATAAATGCCTTGACTAATATTAATTAGGGTAAATCGCATGATATATACACACACACTATATATATATATAATTTTTTTTTAATTTGTACTCATTTTCAAAATCAGAATTTGAATTTTCATTATTTTCTAACAACAAAATTAAATTACACTAATATGGGTAAAAAAGAAAAACAAATATAGAATTATAGTATTTACAAAGTGTAGCTCATTTCGAGTTTCGTGCAAATACATGGAGCCTATTTTTGTTTAATTTTAAGACGAAATGACTTTGTATTAATTATTTATGTACTATAAAATGTATTAAATGCACTTTTTAAACACAGTACAAGTCAATAGTTTAGATCGACCATGAAATATTATATACTCCATCTGATATTATATATAAGTCCATTTTAACTAAATTATGTGAATTAAAAAAGGAAGTTAAAATTAATTAATTATCTTAATTTCTTCAAAAATTTTAATTTTTTTCTAAAACTACCCTTATTTAATCACTCTCTTTTTCTCTTTGAGTATATTAAATATGAATATTTTTTTAAAAATACATAATAAATATCACCTCGTATATTGTAAAGGATCTTATATTTAGGACCAAGATAAATGATCTTATATATAGGACCGGAGGTAGTAGCTTTTAATGAAAAAAAATACATATTTAGTTTCCACTAAAAAATGTGATGATGAACACTTTGAAAACTATATCTTACTTTTTTGAATCTGAAGTAATACATGCAATTAATGGATAGAAGAAGAGGATATAATTTTAAAGTTATATGATGAAAAGTAAGGGGTGGGATGGATGAAGTTTGAAAGTGAGTTTAAAAGTAATTATTTGTGGATAGAAGAAACTTGGAGGCAGGAGGAAGGCAAGTAAAAGGAGACCGCTAATTTTCTGAGGCACGTGATGGATAGGGAGAGCACGACATTTGAATTTGAATTCTAATTAAGCAATAAATGAGAGACGAAACCAGTCATGAATGCATGTGAACGCAGCCTCCCCAATTTATTTCTTTATTAATTTATGGCTTCAGTTCAATGAATTTGACCACTTTGCTGACTAACTAATGACCTTTTTTATTTTCACTTATCACGCTTTCCATCTTCATTATCATTTGGTCTTGCTCCTAATCCATCTTCTACTTTTTTTTTTCTTTTTAATTTTTTCGTCTTTCAATTATTTCATCTATATGTTGCCAAAAAAAAAAAATTATTCCATCTATTTATATTTTCTAAATCTCTTTCTTCTTAGTGTTATTAATTAATTAGTGAGTGATTGGTAAAAAAAATTAATTAGTGGTCAAAAAATTTTTGGCCAAAACAAAAATTAGTAGTCAAAAGTACAACTATGATAACCATTTTTAGTCAAGATAAACTATTACACCATGCACTCTATTTATTCTTGTTATGGTCTAGGCTACGCCACGCCAGAGTTGATTCTTATTCACATCAAAAAGTCCAAGACTGGTACCTTAGGAGATATATAAATCTCCCCGCAATTAAATACTTGCTCCGATTTTATTTATAAAAAAATAATTTTACTTTTTGATAGTCACAAGTTAATTATCTTTAACTAGTTACAACTCCTTTTTTAATATTTGTGAATCAGTTTTTTCTCTTATAAATAAGATTAGAATGAGTAAAATATTAAAGACTTAAAAAAAAGTTTAGCATGAGTGAAGAACTGTGTATATATATATATATCGCTCTCAATTTGTAGGTACTAGTAAACCACAACATCTATTTGTCTCGCGGTTCGTGTTGTTCGATCTAAATGAACATATGATGGTTAAAAAAAAAATCCAATGACTCATGAATGTTCTATAGTGTCAACTTATTGCCATTTGAAGTTAAAAAATTTATCGACGAAGAAGCCATATCGAAGATCAACAAAAATAACAAATTTTTTCCCTAAACGACACTAATAATTTCATTAGGCATACAGGTTGAATTCGATCTTATTGACTATTTATGCTACGACCTGATAGAATTTCACATCCTGGAAAAAAAAAAACCCAGATCAGAGAGAGAGAGAGAGAGAGAGAGAGAATTTCACAAATACTTTTGTCTAACCTAATTTAATCTAATATGAGATTTTTTTTTCTCTTTTGCTTAGTCACATCTAAGGGAAAAAAACTTACATACTTTTAGTGTTGTTTTTCAATTGAAAGTTAACATGTTGATTTTTTAACAAGCAGAGATTTAGTCCTAACGCTTTATGACTCATTTAGATAACCAAAAGGTATATTATTTAATTATTTAAGGATTAACCTTAGCATTTTTTCCTCTACATCTTGTCAATATTAAAGAAAATTGGCCCCCAAAAAAAATCCTATAATCCTCTTTGTAACAACTAACACCATCAAAATTTATCGTAGTGGACAAAAATGATATTCGACCATGTGCATCCATCAATGCATGACGGTTCTTTTTCTTTTTATACTTGTTAATTAATCTCCTAAAGTTAATTATTTTAAAAGTCAAACATAGAACTGCATGTTCTAGGTCACCCATCAACCCAGAAGAAAAATTCGAAAAGAAAAAAAAAAGAAAATGAATAAAGGAGGAGGAAATATGAACATTTAAAGGAGGAAAAAATTGGAAAATTAGCTTTTGACTTTTAGATATATATATATATATATATACACCATTCATTGTGACAATGTTTACCTACCTTCATTAACAAATCTGCCTTTACACACACAAAAAAAAAGTTTAAAATCATCATTTTAACTAAAAAAAAATCATCGTATAAATGAAAATAATTTGAATATATTGTTTTCAAATTGACAAAAATTAATTCATATCTTAGTTAAGTTTATTTCATCAGTGTCAATAACTCTAAAAAGAAACTTTTAAAGTTCTACAAACTATGCTGAAAAAAACAAGAGTTTAACTCAGTTAATACGAAAACAATTTAAGGGTTTGAAGGTCAATATAAGACCTTTCAGCCTCGTCACAAAAAAATAAGGTCAACGTCAAAATAATTAATTAATTTATTTCGTTAACTGTAAAAGTAATATTTATGACAGAAGAAATACAACCGAACAATTTCATTTTGACTTGTTGATATCCGAAAGAGAAAATTGTCAAAAAATACCAAAATGAAGAAATATTTGAGAAATGAGATCCAAAATTCACCTAGTTTCTAAGCCATGCTAGAATTTTTTTAAGCTAACTAAAAAGATTTCTAAGTTATGATAGAATTTTTTTTGTATCAAGTGAAAATAAAAAAAAAATTTAAATTCGCTTGAAAAAATTCTAACCTACCTTGAAACGGGATAAACTTTGATCCCATTTTACTAATATTTTTTTATTTTGATATTTTTTCATAATTCTTCCTTAAATTTATTCATTTAGTTGATGCCATGGGAGATAAAATTCTCAAAAGTATATGAATACATATATATATATGACTTCAAAAAGTTATATATATATATATATATATACTCTCACTCTCTTAATATAATACTTTTTTAGAAAATATACATAGTCTTTAATATGGCGAGTTTTACAAAATTTAGTGAATTATCAATATGTAATACCTATAAAGTTAATGGCTTTTATTAAGAATATTTTTAGAATATTGTAGTAATTTTTGATAAAATCAAAATTTTTAACTAATTTTAATTATTTACTTTAACGATTTGATTAAAAATATCCATACAAAAAGGACATGAGTGAGTATACATTTAAGCATATTTTTTTTTATGGAATACATTTAAGTATATTTATTATAATGTATTCATACCTAAGGAAGCACAAAGAGTATAGTGTGTGTGAAGCGCGTAGAAAATGAAATGAAAATCCGCTATGAAAATACTATAATAAATTAATAATACATGCAACGTGAAAAATGTTTGGAATTGTAACGGGGACGATAAAGAAACAAGGGACCGCCAGCCAGACACGTGAACCCCATCCTCACTCCTTATAATTTATATGTGCATAATTAATATTTTGACCACGCAAGACAGAGACAAATTTAGTTGCCTTCGGGTCAATATAAAACTTCTCTTTAACAGTTTGGGATTTCAACAAAGCAAACTACCGTGCCTTTTTTCTGATTATTAAGTTAAAGATACATTTAATAATAAGCAGAATTTAACATCCTGATTATTAAATTAAAGATACATTTAATAATAAGCAGAATTTAACATCCTGAGGCATGGTTCATATATGCTGTACATACCCTTTGGAAACACGTCAGACCAGTTGGATCCACAAGTTTTTACTGTTTGAACAGTCTGTTGAATTTGAAGGGGCGTGCTTGACTTTGAATTTCTATTCTCTTCAGTACTCATAAATCCACCGACATGCATACATCGGGGAATATTCTTTTTATTAACAAATAACGCACACCACACCAAATTAAGCAGATTCAGGCTCTCCCACTTTTCCTTGTAAAATATATCTAGGCTAAATCAACACGTTTCTTCTTTTCCACCAACGCTATAAATAAAGACCTAGACCTGCATCATTTGCTCATGTGCCAGCTTTTTAGCCACTGGGATTCCCTTCTCTCTTTGCTCCCTTCCCACCTTCCTTCATCAATTTGCTGACCTTCCTCGCTTTGTTCAGTCACAGAACTGCACAAAGCTTGAGGCTTTGAGCTTGAATACTTCATCTGGATTCTTTTTGTTCGAATTGAAGATTACGAAGCGCTTCGTTGACTTTTGGCTGCTATGGATTATCCCTCATGGATTAACACTTCCTTGGACCTCAACATCAATCCTAATTCCAGAGCCCAGGAAGAAGTTCCTGTAAGTAAAATATACATATCCTCTTGTCTTCGTCCCCAGATAGAAGCTATGGTGTTAATGTTTAATGATCTGGAAAATCTTGGTTGTGTGTTGTTCAGAAAAAGGAGGTGGAAAGCAATTTATCTGCGTTAGAGTTGAAGTCTCCCGCAAAACAAGAGGTAAGTTAGTCAAAGAATCTGTGTTGCCTTCTCGGTTCAGGAAACTTTCATTAATCTTTCCTTCAAAAGGTCCATTATGAATGACTTAATGGCTGATTAAAGCTTTATGAATTTCAGGCCACTAGTAAGTTGGAGGAGGAATTGAAGAGAGTGAGTGCAGAAAACAAGAAGTTGACTGAAATGCTTGCGGAGATGTGTGAAAGCTACAATACTTTGAGAAACCACTTGACGGAATACATGAGAAAGAATTCAGAAAAGGAGCTAAGCCCACCAAGGAAAAGGAAGTCCGAAAGTAGCAATAACAATAGCAATCCAATTGGGGTTAAAGGAAACTCTGAGAGCAGCTCAACTGATGAAGAATCAAGTAAGAAACCAAGGCAAGAGATCATCAAAGCAAAAATCTCCAAAATATATGTCAGGACAGAAGCTTCCGATACAAGCCTTGTAAGCCTCTTTACTCTCCTATTCTTCATCCCCACTTCTATACTGATTCTTAAACATGCCTAAATATATATATCTTTGTGACATTTTTTTTCTTCTGTTTTCAGATTGTGAAAGATGGGTATCAGTGGAGGAAATACGGGCAAAAGGTGACCAGAGACAACCCATGCCCAAGAGCATACTTCAAATGCTCTTTTGCTCCATCATGCCCCGTCAAAAAGAAGGTAAATCGTAATTAAGTGCTAATTATGAACTAATCATAAGGAATTGGATAAAAGAAAAAGCGCTAAGTGGTTTTTTTTTATACCCATATTTGGCTATTCAGGTTCAGAGAAGCGGGGATGATCAATCCGTTGTGGTGGCAACTTATGAAGGAGAGCATAATCACCCTCAGCCTTCTCAAATGGAGGCAACATCAGGTTCTAGCCGTGGTGTAACTCTTGGCATAGTACCTAGCTCGTCGTCTCTGAGGTCTTCTCCTCCTAAAGTTACACTTGACATGACAAGATCTAAATCCTTCAACGAATCAATGAATTCTCCACCGAAGCTTGATTCCTCGGAAGTCCCGCAGGTTTTGGTGGAACAGATGGCTACTTCGTTAACCAAGGATCCAAATTTTAGATCAGCACTTCTTGCAGCCATTTCAGGAAGAATGTTGCACAAGAGTTAGATGGAAAAGTCGAGTGTAGTTAGCTTAGTGTAAACTGTCAAGAAATCTAAAACTGTGTCATTTTTAATTAGATCATAGGATCTGCATGTAAATACACCATAGAAAATTGGGACATATACCTCAATTTGATTCTTTTACTCAGGATGGCAAGTTAGCAGACTGAACATGAGCTAATCGATCGAGCTCAGTTCAGTCATTTCTGCTCTTCTGCATCCTGGTAAAGATATAAAGAAATCAAATAAGATACCCAATTTAGGTGGTAGCAAATTAAAAATCATCTCAAAATGAAATAACTTTCTTTCATGAAGTGCAGCTCCATCTCTCTGAAGCCGACCCCGTTACTTTGTAATTTTGCGATAGTCAATTTACGAGCCTTCTCATTACATGATGATTAAAAGCATAAGCTTGGAATTTTAACTTTTAAAAATGTCACATCATATGTGAATAGTAAGATCTGAAGTATTTTTGGTAAAGAAATAAGGATCTCAAAATTTTTAGTTCAAAGATAGTTGATAAAAACTTACCATTCCTAGGGTAACGAAATATTTACATACTTGGATTGGATGAATTTGTTGAAGGATCCAAACTGTATTTAGTTTTATCCAGTTTTTTAGCTGTGGATCCAAAAACAATATTATCGGCCCACAAACTGATATGAAACTTTAGTCGCTTTTCTGCCTTACTGTCTCCATTCTCCAATGGTTCGAGTAAACCTTGACCAAACACCAAACTAGGCGACTCTTCTAAGCATAATCTAAGATGGATCATTCTGCAGTTTACTGCAAATAACATTGAACTTGGCTCATTCAGTGTACAAGTTCAAGTGGGATTTGCTTTTTAATTGGGCCTTTGCATTACCTTGTCTATTATGGCGGTTTTTTTTGGTTTAATTGAGGTTTGCTTTGCTGTGAACCAACCCCATCACATGAATCATATTAGTCAAATGCCTGGAAATTCTACTGGCAGCAATACTGTAATCGCTAATTTCTATAGATTAGGCAGTGGGTTGAAAGTATGAAGCCCCCTACAAATGGAGCCTGCACTGTATTTTTAAGACCACCCGATCAGATTAGGTAGGGAATGCTGACGTAAGTGACGTACTTAAAAAAACACCAAAAGTGGTACCTAGTTCTAGGTCCTAGCTTAGACGGAGCTGTTGCTGTTCATGCACAAGGAAACAAGATATAGTGCCAAAACAAAACAAGTTCCGAGGAAGAAAGCGAGAGAGAATAGACAAAGGAGGAGAATAAGTAAAGTAATGCCATTTCATCAAGTTTTTAATTAATACACGAGAACTTGAATTGCCACAGGGAATTGTGCTTTTCAAACACAAATTGCTTCTAGCTATTTGATATTCGTATGGATTTGTACACTCCGCTACAACAAGAGCCTGGTCAAATATGCGATCGTCAACCTTCATTCATTCTACTTGGACGTGAAGCTCAATTGATCCACAGAAAGCAACAAACCTACCCCCGTGGGATCCTCATTTGTTTTGTCATTGACCTTAGAGATGAGGGAGCCGTCTTTTTGCACTGCTTCTTCGGGGGCTGTACATTCTTTGAATCTGAAGCAACTGATAAGGTGGTCGTTTGTTAGCCCGGCCACTTGCATAAACGTGTAGATGACTGTTGGTCCGACACTCCTGAACCCTCTCTTTACAAGGTCTTTGCTTATGACCTCTGCTTTTGGAGATTTGACTGGTACCTGCCGTGGGTATCGGAATTGACTGACTATTGGCCTATGGTTCACGAAGTTCCAGATAAAATAGTCAAAGGACCCAAATTCTTCAATCACCTGCATGGCATAGCAGCCCGAATTTTCTAAGTGAAGAAATACCTTCATATTACTCACCCTCAAACAAGTTGGACTCACAACATGTTTTCCAAGATCTAGTCATCTTTCATAATTCATCTGTGGGTCATAGAACAGGTTTTCTTTTTGTTTCATTTTCATTCATCCTCTTGGTAGGTAACAGAAAAGTATGACAAGTTTTTTTTTTTTTTTTTTTAATTTTTACTTCAGTAAGAGCCTTGGCATTTGGGAAAAATAAATAAGGTAGAATCATGAATAAATGAAAGTACTTACCTCACATATCTGACGTGCATTTTCAACTATGGCTCGCAGCCTGAGCTCTGAAAGCAAGGATGTGGCAGGGCTTCCTGGTGCAACCACCTTTTTCACGTTCATTCGCGAAACAGCACTTGGATCAAATTCCAAAAAGACTTCCCTGTGTTCAGATATGTCAGGTGGAAAAAAAAAATAATCAATTTTAAACCCAAAATTCTAAAATGCATTCTCCACATAAAAGTTACCTAATTAATAGAAAGCCAATTGGAAGCAAAACTAAACAATTGTTTGATGAGTAATGTGTTATAATATAATCTATAATGTGCCAATCATAATTATTTCTTTTCCCGTCATCAAACAACATTCATACCGAAATAACTGCCTTTTGCTAAGGATGGTGGGCCATGTAAGTTCAGCCAAAGCTCCAGAGAAGCTGAGCAACTCAAACAGTTTCCTGCATAAAATCATACAATCATTATGAGACTCGGTTCAAACCACGAAGCTGAAAGCAGAAGATTGCACAAACACCAGAACAAGACCACGTACTTGTCATCATGGACAGGAACTCCCCACTCTTCATCATGGAAAGCAACATAACATGGTTCTGACAAAAAGGGCAGCAAATAAGCAATCAAAGGAGTACAAGGAATGTGCAACCACAACGATATATAGCAATTCCCCA
This sequence comes from Adenanthera pavonina, assembly GCA_026686845.1. NCBI lineage: Eukaryota > Viridiplantae > Streptophyta > Magnoliopsida > Fabales > Fabaceae > Adenanthera > Adenanthera pavonina. Next base: position 1,954,742 of record JAIVEN010000011.1, on the reverse strand, counting down.
ATTAAGAAAATAGAGAAATCAGATATTTGGTTATTCCATCAAGGCAAAGGATGCAGCCAAATTAACCATGGAAAGGAGTATAAGAGAATATGCGGCTAATTACTTAAATACGTTGTTGATGGTATATTATGACCCCAGAGGTTAGCATGTTCTCAAAGTATGATCAAATTAGATCAATGAGTTATTTACATACGTTATCAGTTCTTCCTTGAATAGTTAATTCCATCACACTACAACTATTTTCTGCAGGTTTCCAGCTTCATCTTTTCCCCTTCTATTTATCTTCCCACTCTAGGCTTACAAATGTTGGAATTCCTAGGAACCATCTGATTGATATGTTTAGTCATATCCTTCAGAAAAATTACTTGTTAAAAATGAGAAATCATCAGTTAGGCTATAAACAAGACAAGAGGACACTAACGGCTTCTGTGCACAAAAATCACCTAGCCAGGGCATGGATTCACTGCTTCAAGCTGTCATAAAAGTTGTAGCACATAGAACTTCGGAGACTGACTACTAAAATTGATCATATACTGAGAGATAGATAAACAATGTAAAATGATTATGTGCTATCAAGACAATGATGTGACCTCTCACAGTTTCTATGCTGACATCTATATTCATGTTATTCTGAAAAAAGAAAAAATCATTAACTATGAAGCTGTTAAATCTGCTGGGATGCAATGAGCAAACTCAAGATGCACAGGTATAGGAGGACATGGCAGATCCTTCCATTATTAGTGAGAACATTTATCAGGGCAAATATGACTTACAATTATCATTTTTCTTGGCAAACTATATAAAAAGAATTTTGTGCACCTATTGACCTTAAAATGGGAAGAACTGCAGAAAATGCACCATAATATGACCACTGATAGTGAATGGCATTCATACATCAGTTAGAGATTATATTGCTTCTTTATTAGATATATAAATACTTTAGAAAGACATGGGACAACATTTGAGTTTATGTTAGACTTGAAAGCTACTAAATTCAGAATATAGCTTTGCGAGTATTCTGAATTGGATGTTGTGAAACTAAGCATGAAGAATTAACACTGTGGCTTACTATGGCTGTGCCAAGCTGAATCATGTTATGTAAAAGGGCCAACAATCCAGATCCTTTCCATGCCCAATGACTTGTTGATTGACTAAACTTGGTTCACTTGGAAGTTCACAGAATAAAAGATGTTGAAGTGAGACTCATAACACTTATGTTTGTCCTTAGTGCAATTTCTCATTTTCCATACTGTGATCAATTGCAACTTTACAATCATGTCTAACTCTTAGGACCCTCAATGTCCTCATTCGTTGTCCACAAGAAAGAGAGGTGTCATGGTTACTCCTTCTCAACTCCAAAAGTGCCCAAAATCACAATGACGCCTCAAACAAATGATATCAACAGCACGATACCTTTGTTGGCCAAAAGAAAGAAAAGCACAATACTTTAAATAAACGCCAAAGAACGAAGATACCTGTATTAGGTGTAACCCAAGCACACCTTTTCTTGCACTCCAAATTATCAGTCGAATCTGCCAGTACAGTATCAGGAACAGCCACATTATCTGTCCCAACGTTTTCACGCCTCTCCGACTTCGGACCAGAGTGCTTCTTCCGCAATGGCTCACTAATACGCCGCATCACCTTCCCACTTGACGACGCCCGACTGTGAGTTGAAGAATCCGTTGACGACGCATCAGATGAGCAGGAAGCGTTCATTGACAAACTGAGTACGGCTTGATGATGATCCTGCCGCTTCAGAGTCGTTGGCACTGAAGCGCATTGAGGAGTTGAATGCACAGTTGGCTTCTTCTCCTTGGCCTCAGTTTCTTGAACCGTTTGCTCTGATTTCTTGACAGGTTTCGAAGCTGGTTTCCGACCGTCGGTGGTCCGAGCCTTATTGCCGGCGGGAACAAGCACCGGCCGGGACTCGGGAACATCAACATTCATGGATCGAACTCTGGGTGGGCCCGACATTGCGAGAAATTCTCTCTTTCAGAAGCGTCTTCCAAAAATTTCAAGTCAATGCTAACTAAGAAATTCAAATTCCAGGCTCCACACAAAAAATTGAAAAAATATAGGCCGAAAAGAAACTACTCTAAGCTCAAAATTTCCGCAGTTGGTTACTGGGATTTTAATGCGGGCTTCTATGATGCAAAAACCCTAGCGGAAAGTAGAGTTTTAACTTTCAAATGCAGTGCAGAAAACAGAGTTTTTTTATTTTGCGGCCCAAAAAAGCTATGAGTTTTAAATGACGGGGACGAAAATGGCTACATACATAGCACTGAGAAAGAGCGAGAAAGTCAGTGAAAGGCAAATTCTTTTGACAATTTCAATTGCAAAATTCGGATGGTAAGCTTGGTGGAGAAAGCATCGAATCAAAGGAGGACTATGAGAGGAGACAGAGAAGCAGCGCAAGAGGGAGAAAGTAAAGGCTAGAATTCACCATTTATATCGTGCCACGTCGGATAACGTAGCTCTGACAAAAAGGACAAATCTGTCCGGCCAAAAGTGGTGGAATGTGATCGCCGTTTTCCTCTATACCTTTACGTTCTTGTGAAACGGCAATATGGTTGTCGTCGCTCGACAGCTTCGACTTGGAGAGTAAGAATTATATATATATTCGAAAACGCTGCAGTCTCCTTATTTACCGACGACAATAATTCTTATTTAAATTATCCGATAAATCTTAAATTAAGACATGATGATAAAAGAATAAAATAAATGCTTTATATATTTTTTATACTATTCTTCAATTAAAATTAAATATATAAATTTTTAAAATTTTTCTAAGTCAAGTTAATATTTTGAGAAAAAATTAAACATCTAGTCTCTATAGTTTTTATATTGATTTTGAAATTGGTCCTCATAATTTAAAATTTTTTAAATCGCTCCCTCTTTTTTCCACCATTTGGGATGTTAGTCCCTGAATTTAAACATTTGTAAAGCATAAGTCCTAATTGCATCCAGGAGGTGGCACATAATGGTGATAATTCTGCAGATTTAGAATGGTGTAAGACGTGTTTCTTGACTAGGCCAAACTAGACGCGATTAATGAACGCTGACGTGGACAGTGATGAGCAGGAGAGGTTGTTCCAACATTTTCACTTTCGGCAATCCTAGGTCACGTTCTCCTTTGTTTGCTGCAAACTACATCAACTTATGCAAAAGTAGTGGTGCATAGAAAGCTCAGACTGCAGAATGAACACAACTGAGAAACCAGCAATATGGGTGGTGCAGAAGATGCTGGAGTGTTGAAAAAGAGCTAGTAAAAGCTTATCAATTAACGTTTAATGATTATTTGTTTGATTACGGTATCATGGTAGGGTTTGAAAATGGAAAAAAGGTTATTGTTTTGAGAATTAATGTCAAGAAGGTTCTTTGTTTGAGAATGCCAAAAAGATTCCACACTAAGTAAGGGATGTAAATTTTTAGAGGTTTTTTTTTTTCGCCTTTGTGTTTTATATAGGAGAAGGTATAAATTTTTAGGGCGCTCTAATTTCTTATTTCTTAGAGTTATCAAGGCAATGCCATAAAATTTTCATATGTAAAATCATGCTTTCATATTTCACCTTTTAACCATGCATTTTGTATTTAGGAAAAAGGAAGCGTATAATTTTGACAAACAGAATTTCTTCCTCTAGATAACACCGGATGAATTTGATAATGTGCTAAAATCAGAATAAACTGCAATTGATACTCAATAAAAGGTGTTAGCAATTTGCATCTTCTCTTCGTTAATAACAGTCTCAATCTAAAGCTTGTCATTTGTCATTAACATAACATTGAAGAGCTCAGAGAATACGGATCCTGAGGCTTCTTTCCTAAAATTTTCTTTTAATTGTCCTTTCTTTATTCTCTTTCCAATGATTGACTTTTCTCGAGGATACTTTGTTTGCCAATTGCTATATAGAAACATCTCCTGCAATGACATGCAGAGCAATTAAACAAGTTTGCAAAACACAACTGAACACCAGCAATTAAACATGGATACGAATTGAACTTTCAAAACTCATAATCTTAAAATAAAGCATATCAAAGCATTACAGACACCGAATCAAAGCATACAGTGCGGTAAAAAAAAGGATGAAAATCAGATAATAAAAGAAACCCACATGCTTAAACAGTCCAAATATCACCTTCTCCTTCGTATCCATCATTGTTATCAGCACCCCAAATCTATGCTAAAGCTGACGACAAGGCCTCGGTAAGAAGAAGCACAGAGAAATTCATGTTTTCCTAACCTAATTGAATGAATATAGAAACAATATTTCTTCTAATCTTAAATATAGGACATTTTACTCTGATCATAAATATAGAATTCTCTAAAATATATGAGATAGTATTTATATTATATATTTTTTAAAAAATATCTTTATTTAATATATCCAAAATAAAAGAGAAAAAAAGATTAAATAATAGTAATTTAAAAAAAATGTAATTTTCAGAGAAATTAAATAGTTAACTAAGTTTAACTCCTATTTTTAACACATGTAATTATGTTAAAATAATTTTATATTAAGAAAATTTTGAAGTCCAGGGTCAAAACTCCAAATCATTAAAATAATACACTATACCTTTGAGTTAACAGGTCGGTTAGATAACGTGACACTACACTCCCATATGCGAGAAAACTTCATAATCCACGTTATCCAACTCTTGTCCACCCATTGAAACTGCAAAACGTACTACTTCATTTCAACTCCCATTAACGATATCAGCATAACCAAGGCAAAACACAAGGTACCTTTTTCAGAGCTCAATGGCTGCCACTTATTTACTGCCAAATCCAAAAGCTTTCTTACCTTTCCTCACAAACCCACCTTCAATTCCTTCCATTCACCCCACCCAAGTTCCATTCTTGAGCTCATTAGACCATCAATCCCATAATTCCAGCATTAGACGAAACGTTCATGCAAATGCCAAGAAGAAGAATCCATGGCTTGACCCTTTTGATGATGGGGAGGACCCTACCATGGAGTATGGCTCCTTGTTTTCAGATGGGAAGCAGGAAGAGGATCCTAGGCCACCGGATGACCCGAATAATCCATATGGGTTCTTGAAATTTCCTGCTGGGTATTCTGTGGAAATAGCGTCTTTGGCATTGAAAGTAAGAGGAGATGTCAGAAGGTGCTGCTGTGTGATCTCTGGTGGAGTTTATGAGAATCTGTTGTTCTTTCCAGCTATTCAGTTGCTTAAGGATAGATATCCTGGTGTTCAGATTGATGTGTTGGCATCAGAGAGAGGCAAGCAGACTTACGAGTTGAATAAGAATGTGAGGTGGGCAAATGCTTATGATCCTGATGATGATTTTCCAGAGCCTGCAGAGTACACTGACATGATTGGAGTTCTCAAGGTCGGCGAATTCCTAAATCTTAGTGTTAATAGACTAAAATTTTAATTATCATCCAGTGTTGATATATACGGAGTTTGGGATAGCTTAATGGGTGTTTGACTCAAAATACAACTTGTCAATATTGAAGCCAACTTTTTGTGATCTGAAAAATAAATTCCATTAAAGCAATTTGAGGGCAAAATTTCCTAGCTGCTAAGTCTGATGAGTTCTGGTTTTATTGGAGCAGAGGTGTACCATGTAACTCACTCTCAATCTCAAGTACAAGCACTCTAAAAAAGCTATCCTCATCTCAGCCAAAAAAAAAAAATGCTATCCTCTTTACGCACCATGGCTGCAAGAATTACGAACAAGCAATGTGATCATTAGTGGAAAAGCAAAGACTCTAGTTCTAAATATCATGCACAAAAGACACTACAATCTTGCAATCATATCTAAAAGTTCCTAGCTTACATCTATTTGGAAGGTTTCTCCATAGTAATGCATTGTTCTATTGTGCCCACAGAGTAGGTACTATGACATGGTCTTATCCACCAAATTGGCAGGCCTAGGCCATGCAGCATTTTTGTTTATGACAACAGCTCGAGATAGAGTTAGCTATGTGTACCCAAATGTGAATGCTGCAGGGGCAGGGTTACTTTTATCTGAAACTTTCAAGCCAGATAGTCTAAATCTCTCAGAGGGAGGATATAATATGTGAGTTTATAGTAGAACACAAAGATTTAAGAGTTCGGTTATGTTTTTGTGCCCACAATATTAGACTTGTAATAAGAATATTGCTTTAACTGAGAAAAAAATTCCAAGGCAGTTTATAACTGATAATTTCTTTTCAATGAGTTTGCTGGTGTAGGTATCATGAGATGATTGACTGGCTGGGAAGACCGTTTCGCAATGTCCCTAGGCAACCTGTGACATCACTTAGAGTATCAATTTCAAGGAAGCTGAAGGACTATGTGGAGGAAAAATATAAGAAAGCAGGAGCAGAAAAGGGGAAATATATCGTAATTCATGGGATACAATCAGATTCAACGGCCTCGATGCAGTCTAGAGGTGATACTGATAGCTTGCTGCCCATTGAAGTATGGGCTGAGATTGTTGAGGATATAAGGTATGAAAGGTTATCCTTGAATTGTGGTTTGAAGCTGAAAATATCCTCGATGCTTTGATTTAAGCTTTTGGCCATATGCTTGCAATTGTTAATCAATTTTTCTCATCATAAGACATGACAGCAAGTAAGAACTAAGAAGGTGGTGTCGTACGTGCTTCATAATGTTCACTGCATCTGTCCATAAAGCATTATCTGAGTCCTTAGCAAGGTGATTAGGTTACTAAAGTACTCCTCTTACATTGCATTAGCATGCTGAAAATGCAAATCTAACAGATCCAAAAGCCTACATTTTCACATTTTGCTCTTCTATGAGTTTTAGTAAAAGAAATGCTAGTCCTACCTGGAGCTTATAAAATAATACTGACAGTATTTGTATTGTACCTATTCATATTCATGTTAACAGGGATTTTAGGCCAGTGTTTGTGATTCCACATGAGAAAGAAAGGGAAAATGTGGAGGAAGTTATTGGAGAAGATGCTAGCATAGTCTTCATCACTACCCCAGGACAGGTACTCATATCTTTTATTCAACAATAGCAAGTAACCAAATTTTAGGAACTAAAAAGAAAAATTATGAAGAAAGACTAGAAATAATGTTCAAGTCTAAACTCAGAAATGTCAAAATAAGATGACTGAAAGAAAGGGAACACAGAGATATAAGGGACAAATCTGTGGGCTTTTTAAAACTGTGTGGTCCTTATTACTGATGGAAATTCTATTCTGTGGTTTCAGTTGGCTGCTCTTATTAATGACTCTGTAGGGATAATAGCTACAAACACAGCTGCTATACAACTTGCACATGCACGTGAGAAACCCAGGTAATTTTATGAATAGTATAAATATAAATTATTGGTTTGCTAAACTAAATCCTACACCTTTACAATTAAGGACGCCTTTATTTACTTATTGTTCCTGCTATACTGTAGTATTGGGTTATTTTGCTCGAAAGAAAAGGGAAACCTGTTTGTTCCAGAAGCTGAAGAGAAGAAATGCACTATAATAGCATCAAAGACAGGGAAATTAATTGATATTGACGTTGAGGCTGTGAAAAATGCTGTTCAGACTTTTAATGTGTCCCTAGCTTTAGTGTAATGCAAGATTATAATCCTTTTATTAACCTTTTTCCTCTGGGAAGAGGAGGGATAGGTGAAAGGGCTCTTGTTGAGTGATTATTCAAGCTGTTTTGTTCATATTAATAGAAAAAAAAAACCATTTCTTGAACGGTGTTAAAAATTTCGAAAACCATGCACTATTCGTCTATTAGACAGTAGATATTCCGTCAAAATGATGAGATTCTTTTGTCTAGGTTCATTGATAACTTCTCCTTTTTCTTGAAGCGTTAGTAAAGTAGTGAACAATGGAAAACTTTCATTGCATAAAGAATATATTTTCCTTCATCCCACCTTAAACTCAATCATAATCCAAACATGTACATTTATTTTCAACGCTTCAGGTCTCATTAATAATATTGGAAAACGGACCATTTTTTGCTGCCGATCAAGAAAGTGCTAGCGTTCTTTTATCCAGAAGTAGAGAGTGGGAGTCCAATCAATGCCCATTAATTTTCTCGCTCCACTTTCCTGGAAAATTTGAGCCTGATTGTTTTTTTCCCAGTTCATTACACACCATTTTCTTGTGTAATACTCTCTCTTATTTTCTATAATAAGACATATTTTAAAAAAATTAAAATTTCAAAAAATAAGTCATTTTATAAAATGTATACATCATTTAATGTTTATTTTCTATTTTTACCCTTATTAAAAATACCAAAAGAGTTATAATAGGGAGAGATTAAGAGAGATACATTCAAAATAAGTTATAATTTAATAAGGATAATTTTGGAAAGTTAAGTTAATTTTTAAAAATATTAAAATTTTTAACTAATTTCTTAGGTATGTATGAGATAGGTAAATATGAGTTATAATAGGGAAAAAATGAAGAATAATGTTTTGGGCATGTTAAATCCATATTAACTATTCTCCAATTCAAAATTTTATTTTCACCAAAGGACTAATTCATATTTTCAATTTTAGATCCTCTGATTACTTATATATACAATATTAATTAATTACTTATACATAATACCGATTGATTTAAAGCAAAGCTATTTAAAATAATGAGGTTTGATCACACCAACTTATTCCAAATATTAAATGTTTTGATGTGTCTTGATCTGTTAATAAGATAAGCCAACAAAATAAGTTTTCCTGTATTATAACTTGAGCTATACTTGTGGGAATACTTTACGCGTATAATTAGTATAATGATTAGGGATTAGCCGTGTTCATAATTGAGCTTTGTTCTCTTTGTAGCTAGGTGATGGACCACCTTATTCATCCCAGCCAAACAAAATCAAGATAATCTAAATATTTAATGGGTTTCACTAATGTGAACAAAGAAATGATATGCAAATCTAATTAAAACATCTCTAACAAGGAATGTTGCCTTTTTAAGAGGTGGCACATTATTGGAATGTGCTTCCTAATAAACAGCCCTTAGTTGAGTTTTGTAATGAAAAAGATTTGATTCACTCTCATATTGTCCACAATTCTCACCTAGGACTATGATTAGCTTAGTTGATGCCAATCCTAGCTATCATTTCATAGATTTCACTTTCTAAAACAAAATCCTTTTTTTTTCCCTGTCTAGTGTTATTATTTATATGTTACTTCAAACATTCTACTCATTAATAACAGTAATAATAAATAAAAATTATTGAATAATAATTACGAAAACATAATAGATATTATAAAAATATATTATCTTAGTGTTGCTAGATGAGATATGAATAATTCAAGAATTATTGCTATACCTTCTTCCTCTGGTTCTCATCAATTTACTTCTTCAGAGCAAAAGAAAACAGGTTAATATGAGAAAATGGACAAAGACAAAAGAGGTCATTAACCACAACTATTATTTCTCAAATTAAAAACCTTGATGATGATCGAAACACGTGAAAAGCACAAAGAAACTGATCATGTCGTGATATTATGCATGGAAACTTGTGATGAAAGATAAGGTTTTGTATGGATTCTTAGAATGGCAAATCAGGGTCTCCTACACAAGCTTGACCAGATTTCACAATTTGTTGATATTTCACAATTCAAGCCTAATGAGAATCTTGCTACCTAGCTCTCCACTGTATTCCCCACTTCTCCCTTTTTTCTAATGCCAAAACAGTTTTTTTGGTTTTTAACCATTTGTATACATCATTTGCGGCAACTTGCTCCAACGATAGGTCTCAGTATGTTCAAAATTCAAGATTGAATTTTTCCTTTCTCAAACGGGAAAGTTCTAGGACATCGGGACCACATTGTGCGGGGCAAAAGTCATCCCAATTTGGGAATCAGACACCTCAGCCTATGAGACATTGGATTACAGTGAAGCTTATAGGCGTGTCAGCCATCTGACACTTTGCTCTCACAACATTTGGCACCATTCTTTAAAACATAATCAAACAAATGAATGGATAGACAAGAATTTAAAAAGAACTTCGTATTTGTACGTTTTGATGCTCAACATCAACACCCTGACAGTACCATCATCCCCCATGTTCATCAAAAACGTGGTGAAAGTGAAACCCATCCCTTTGATCCCACCTCTCCCAATAGGATAAAAGCAGAGTTATGTGATAAGAAAGAAAGGGATATGAATGTATTACAAGTGTGCTTTTTACTGTGGAAAAAATTCATTTGAAAGAAACTAACAACTTGAATGAGAAAATTTAACCAAGAACAGAAAGACAGATTAGCTGACTAGTCACTAGACAGTCTAGTTAGCCCTCCGATTTCGATTCTGAACTACACGATTTACTCTCGAAGACTGAAAAAAATCTTCTCTCATTTCAAATCTTAAGATATTTCAATCGTTAAAACATTTTAGACGAGGATAACTCCACTTCCATTTGGAAGAAAGAACAACTACAGTGACTGCAGGAAAACCTTACCCAAAACTACTATGGCTGTCATTGTTGTTAGTCATGATTATCCCCTTATTGACTTTTCATATCGTGAATGTGAAAAAAACACTCTGTATCCTTAACCAGTTCTTGCCTTTTTCCTCTTTCCCTTCTGTCAAATTAATAAGGCTAGATACCTTCAAATGTCGATAATAATAATTGAAATCGTGTCTAGTCTCCTTACTCTATTATCATCTTATAAATAAAAAAGAAAAAGTATATAGCTGCAACAATGCATCATTTGTATATGGACATGTGTATTAGATCGCGTATTACAGCCAAAAAAGATGGGAGCATGATAGAATAGAAACAAGAAAATGAAAGTTTAGATATTTCTTTTTCTTTTTTCCCAAAACAATAAAGGTCTACTAAATTCTGGGGAGATGCCACGTCAGTATATTCCTGGGCGTTCTAAGATGTATATATCTATATTTACATCCTATGCATTGAACTAGCATAACTCAGAAGAAACAAGGGACATACAAATTAGCCTTCTTTCTCTGTTTCTTGCTATTATTGTGACACTATGTCTCTGAAGATAGCAGCTGGAAGTTGGCCAAAACCACCATTAGAGGCGGTGGAGAAGTCAATGGATGAGGTGGTGGTGGTAAGAGAGTATGAAGAAGAGAGACACAAGAAGGGAGTAGAAAAATGGAGAGTCTTTGTGAAGTTGGACAGAAGGGAAAGCCATCTCTTGTCACTGACCTTATGGGCGACCCCATATGCCGTATTCGTCACTTTCCAATACACATTATGCTGGTAAGTGAATCCTAAAGTTTTACATCTTTTCTTCTTCTTTTTTTTAAAGGTTATCTTTGTATCAGATAATCAGATAACAAGGACATATGTAAAAGCGTTAAGGATAACTAGAAGTCCCGCATTAAAATATAATAGACTACATAAGGTCTATGTAATCGTATTCTTTCACACCCGTTTTCTTTTAATTTTCTGAGTAAATATGTGGTGTCAAAACTCATGATTATGGTCTCTTGCTAAAACTCAACGTGGTGTTTCAGACTCTGGGATCCTAAAAAATTTGAGATAAGCTTAAAGTCATATTTATCTCTGTATTGACATCATAATTTGAAATTGAAATCTTACTTGCTTGCATATGTGTTGGAAGCAGGTTGCAGAATTTGGAGATGAAGGAGAAGTTGTTGGGGTGATAAGGGGATGTGTGAAGACAGTTGCAAGAGGGAGTTCAGTTTATGTAAAGGTGGCTTATCTTTTGGGGCTCAGGGTCTCCCCCACCCGAAGGTTCCATTCCACTCTCTCATATGTTCTTAGTTTTGCACCATCTGTTTCTGCACTGCACATTCTCTAAAAGCGTCCAAGGGAATCCAAAGAACGTGACAGTCACTGATCAAGATCGGTCCTCGGAAGTGCATGCGTTTAAGATAAAAATTTACTGAAAAGCAAGAAAAACAAAAGTCGCTACAGTTTTTGTTCTCTTTTCCTGTTCCACAACCTTCACAAGTGTTGGGTTCAGAAACTGTTTTGCTAATTTCTCCTTTTCTATCTTCACATGTTGCGTGCTTTCTTGGTTCTAATTCCTCTCTGACCTTATAAAATAAGCCTAAAAAAAAAACCAGAAAAAGATATTGTGGGGTGGGGGATTAGATTCTAAAGGAAAAAGACAGGTATGAGGTAATGTTCCTCGTATCAAGGAACAGTGAAAAGCATTGTCCAGCTAGCCCGGCATTTACGCATGTATGACACATGTATCCACTAAGAGTGCTGTTCTAAGAAACTAGGAATTAAATACGATGCCTTAATTTATTTTCATCCGTTTCTCTGAATTTGGTCCACGTGTATGCCTACTTTTTTCTTCAGCTCCAATCATCCTCATAATCCTGTTCTTCATTCTAATCTCTCTATGGTCGCTCTTCATTATATAAACATATAAACAGTAGCTGCACAATATGCAGGAGACATGGCATTGGCGCAAAATTAGTTGAACATTTAGAGGAGTGGTGCAAGCAAAAGGGGGCAAAGTATGCATATATGGCAACTGACTGTACAAATGAGCCATCCATCAATTTGTTCACAAAAAAATGTGGGTACTCAAAGTTCAGAACTCTAACCGTGCTGGTGCAACCTGTTCATGCTCACTACAGATCGATAAGCTCGAGCATTGTTGTGGTTCAGGTCTCACCACGCCTAGCCAGGTCCATATATAACCACTTGCTCCCCAATTCAGAATTTCACCCAAAAGATATTGAGTTAATCTTGTCCAACAAGCTCAATTTAGGCACCTTCATGGCCATCCACAAGAAGCATCTCCCCAAGTGGGATCCAAAAACAGGCATTGTTCCTCCCAATTTCGCCATATTAAGTGTATGGAACACTAAGGAAGTGTTCAAGTTACAAGTGAAGGGAGTTTCACCGCTAGCACACGCCTGCTGTGTAGGGACAAGGTTATTGGATGCATGGATGCCATGGTTGAGGCTACCTTCCTTTCCTGATGTGTTCAAGCCATTTGGGGTTTATTTCTTGTACGGATTACACATGGAAGGGAAGAATAGTAGGCTTCTCATGAGGTCTTTGTGTGCATTTGTGCATAACATAGCTAGGGATGATGGTGGTTGTGGGGCTGTGGTAGCTGAATTGGGCGAGAGGGACCCAGTTAGAGAGGCAGTCCCACATTGGAGGAAGTTCTCATGGGCCGAGGACATGTGGTGCATCAAGGAACTTGATAAATGTGGGCCATTTGAATGGATAACGTCAAGATCCTCTTCACCAGTAATTTTTGTTGACCCTCGTGACTTTTGAAGAGTTTGGACAAGACTTCAATAAAACTGTTTAAACTTTTGCTATTAGGATTTCCTATCAAGATGTGAAAAAAATATCCATATCTAAAACTTAATAGCAAACAAAACTGTACCTAAGTTTTGTCCCATGAGTTATGTTGGTAAAACAAAAAGCTTTGGTCTTTGTAATAGGTAACTTTTGTTTAACACTATGAAAATGTCCTTTAAATGAGGAAATGAACATGACATTCTATAATTCCATGTTACATTTTTGTTTTAAGAGATGTCACTTAAAAACTGGCTTCCTCAGTAGATGGTCGTCTCAGGAAATATCTTAAGCTGTTAGCAAGAACCTGCAGAATGGTAGAGATTAGTTTAAATCAGTTCAGCCAGGAAAATTCAATAATGTATGAAGTAATTTCTAGATTCCTTATTCTTTATCATCAACGAAGTTATCTCATGTTACCTGCTGGAGAGGTAGGATAATTGCTCTACCCTTGTAGCTGACATGAAACTTTGCCTTGGCCAAAAGCCCCTAGGTTCAGCAGGAAAGCTTTTCAGATGAGGTGGACATTTTGACCAAAGAATTAAACTTGCAAATATTGACTATGCTCTATTTACCTCAGTGTCAAATTCTCCAGACTCAACAGCAATGTTAATGTCTGTAATAATCTTAACAAGATCTACTAGTAATCCAGGTCGATCTGCTGTCTCCACATAAAGCAAACTGCAATTTTTTTTTTAGGAAAAGAAAAAGTAAGCAAAAACACAGAATCTATTGTCAAGAATATTATGTTTCGGTGAGTTTCAGTTATGCAATTTCTGTTAAGATTGGAACAGCCATGATATTGAGAACAAAGAAGAGGTATTACCTTCGATCTGGGCCATCACTGGAGATACTTATATGGGTTGCTATGTCTACGTCAACCTGAACCAAGCGAACAATTTTGTAAACCAGGTTGCATAGGGTCAAGATTACAGAAAATATTTCTACAATCAACTTAATCAATATTGAATGTTTATACTCCTTATTAAGATGAATAATGGGTAATATCAGAACTTCCTCAAAGTTCATTAACCGAAAAAAGAAAAAAGGCAAACAAAGTTCCTCAAAGTGTAATCCGACAGTATGCATCTGCTAAACTGTCTTGCAATTCGTTAGTTCTTTTTGAGATAATATTAATAGCCTTAAATTGGGAAACTATAGTGTCAATGGTTAGAAAACTAGTAAAATTACCGGAATTTTTTTATTTTTTATGAATTAATCTACTTGTTATAATTGGGACAAGATTCTTAACCATACAGACCAATATGTCATAGAAAGATGAAACTATTTGATGCGTAAGTATGTAAATGCTAACAAAAACATAGTAGTAGAGGACTAGAGGCAAATCATGGGGTTCAACCACATTTATCATGATAGTATAGAATAAACCTATAAGCTACAACTTCTGGTCCCAAAGAGCACCTAACTCAGTAAAATTTATCTGGATATGGTAAAAAAGAATAACCAATTTGTATTTGTGACTACAAGCTAAAATTATAAACATTCATCACCTGCTCTTTTGGAGGCGTTAGTCCAAAGGCTGCTCCCATTGCTAACTGAGCACTTGATTCCTGGACCACCAGTTTGAAACATTTCACCAATTTCATGCAGAAAGCATGCTGGTGCATACGAATTAAACCAAATCATGCTTCAACAAAAGTAAAGGAGAGTAGGTAGGAAGCATACTGGATGATATTGAATCATATTATTTATAATTGTTAAGCGAATAGCCTCTAACAACTCTGGCTCTTCCACTTTTCTACCAGTATCACTGCAAATAAAGATCCAATGGCATACCGTATGCACAAGTGCCAAAATACATATACATTGCAAAACACGCGTAGCACTTACGCTTTTGTTATGGAAAACTTCTTGTGTTTGCCAGAGGAATCCAGGAAGACATTTGCCTTAACCACATCGAGACCTAGGTTCCTCAAAGCATTCATCTGTGAAACACGTAGGGAAAGTTATTTCTTCTGTGTTTCAGCGTTTTGATTGGAGCACATAATCAACCATGTCTTGATGAATTTAAAAAATAACATAAGAAAACAGCTTCCTCCATAAAGTACAAAGAGGATGGGTTACTGTGTCAAGAAGAGCCCCGAGACGATCACCAAAGGTTATCTCCACCACTGTTGCATCTGGATCAGAGTCTTGGTCAATTAAAACTATGGGAGTAGGAATGATATCAGTCTCCCCTTGAATTCCATCCTGTTCAGCACAGCATAAATTGAGAGCAAATGTTTCACTGATCACAATCATCAAGCATAAGAGGGAAAAAAACAGTTAAGTAATGCTGATCCATTGGCAATAAGCCTCAGTCATATCCAAATACCTCCACATCAGTTACGGGTGTTGCTCGAGGGATAATTGTAGTTCTCGAAGATGGAAATCTGACAAAATGGTATGTACCGTTACAGTTATCAAAGAAAATGGACACATAACTACGGGGCAGTCCTTGATGAAGGTTACACTCACTTGGCAAAAGTGAAATTTTTTTTAATCTTCCCAGAAACCGAGCATTAATATTAATATTTTCAAAACAGAGTAATGATTCAGGAGAAGCGTCCATAAAAGATGGAATTCTCTAATAATTCAGCAGAAACCAAAGTAATCAAGCATGTTTAGGAAGGATTAACGAACCACATGGCGTGAAGGAATAGATAAGCAAACAAAAATCCCAGCTTCCGTACCTTATTTGTTGGAGAATGCGTAGTGATTTGGTAGCAGCAAAACAAGAAGAAGCCTTCAAGATAGGAGCATTGCAGATGGGTTTGTCCGAATCTCTGACGATAGTATTAGCAATGAAGTGAGTTCCGACGGCCCAAGCAGCCATAGCCACAGCCATCTGAATCTTGTCTCCAAAAGGAAAAAGAATCAGCAGAAATAGGAATCAGAGGGATTGAAGAGGGGAGAAAGTTTAAATCTTTGGGAATAAGAGTTAGGGAAAAGAAACCAAGATGATGGAATTGGAAGAGAAAGGGAAGCGTGGAGTGTGGTTATGGTAATGGAGAATGAAAAGGCGAATTATCCACACCAGACCGAAGGCGAAAGAAAGTGGACACCGAACGTGCCTCTTCTTCTCTCTGTCTATAAAAATAGAAATAATGGATGCGGAAATTTAGAAAATAAATATGTACCAATAATCTCTAACGTCCATTCATCAACTTGCTGCGCCGTTGTTAACGAGAACATATATTTCAGTGACAGCAAAAATCTCTCCATTCCATTCCTGATCTCGGGTGGCATCACCCCACATAATGTGGGATTTGATCCGAAGGTCGTGAAAGTTCATCTCTGCCATCCAATCATGATTCTTATCATTTCATTATTTTCATCCTTTATTGGTGCATTCGATTTTTTTTGTCATTTAAAAAAATTATTATTTATATACTACTATTATTTTAAAATTTTAAGAAATTATTAATTACTTATTTTTTCAACTATATTTTTATTTATCATTTTAAAAGTAAAAAAAATAAGATTATCAGTTTTCTATTTATTTATTTATTTTAAAATATTTTAGAAAATTAAAAAATTAATATATTAATTATATTTTTTAATATCTGTGCTAAAATTATAAAAAAAACTAAAAAGGAAGCACTAGTATTTCTCATCTTGTGAATTGGAATTAGACTACTAGGATGAACTCTTACTGATACTTTTTATTAAATCCAAATACGTAATAGCCAAGAAAAAAATGTGTACTTAGCCCCGTAATGTTGTCATACGGTGCCCCAAAAAAGAGTTTTTTCTTTGTTGACCATGTAAATCTCACTAAATAAAATATAAGCATGACTCACTTCCTTTTTTTTTTTAATACTTTTACAATAGTTATTTTAAGAGATATGTTAAATCTACTTTATTAGTCTTTTACGTTCACATTTTTAAAGTTTAATTTAATTAGAACGGAAAAAAGGAAAAGAATGAAATTTGCTTCTTTTTTTATTTTTATAAATCTTATTTAAGTGTGATGTATCTCTTTTTTTCTATTTTTCTGGCCCAAAAGTCTCTCTGTTTTTTAGTTAAATTTACTTTAGAAAATTTAGAATCATCCATTTTCCCTCTTAGTTTTAAAGCTTCAATGGCATGGGGAAACCTACATTTTTTTTTCACCCACGGATGACATAGAAATTAAGAGAAAAACGATGAGAAAAAAGTCATGTTGGTTGGATGAATTTGGAATTTCTTTATAGTTACAATAGTTATTTTAAGAGATATGTTAAATCTAATTTGTATGCTACAGAAAAAAAAAAAGAATCCTTTTGTATGAACTAACTAATCGTGCAAAGCACAAACTTGAATGGGTAGGGAACAAATCATGTCGATCTGAATTTTGGCAATATGGTTGACAAAACCAATGTATCCGTGTTAATATAGGCAAATTATTATTATTATTATTTGGGTTCGTTGTTCCAGCTTTCCCCTGAAACACGCACGCATAGCAATATCAATTGCATATATTAATTAATGTTAAAGTTTAATACTCCCTCCATTTTGCTATATAGTACACTCTTTTGAGAAATTAATGTTTCATAATATAGTGCACTTTACGGATTACGTAGTATAATTTTTTTCTCTTTCCAAAATTGTCCCTAATTAATAAACCCAAATATTTGTTTATTATTAAAATATTTCATTCCCAAAGCATTTAATGAGGGTAATTTGAGAAAAGATGGAAAATTTTGTTAGTTATAAATTATTGTCTTGGTCTGTGTGCGGTAGTTAAAAATGCACTATAAACTGGAATGGAGGGAGTATAATCGTAATTTTATAACAGGTAAAAAATTATTATTTTTTAAACATAAATTAAAGGAGAAATTTTTATAATAGATTTTGAAAATTAGATAAGTAAGGAACAATTTTTTTAAATTAAATGAATATATTAATTTTAAAAAGGGAAAATGACAGTTGAATACATTTAGAGATAAAAAATTCCAAAAATATACTTTAAACTTTCATATCTACACTGAGGTATCAAGGTATCTAATTGTAAATATTTTTATCATGCGAAAAATTGGTTTTGCCCTTTGTATTAGATTTTTTTTGGTAATTTTTATATCATTTTCTTTTAAAATAAATATATTCATTCACAACTGATGTCTAGTGATTTACAACGGACTTCAGTAAATTTGCAATAGATGTTGATAAATGTGCAATTGAAGCGATGGTTTACCATAAGAGGAAGTCCCTCTGATGGTCTACTAATCTGGTCCCTCTTTGGTTGACCATTGATTATTTGTAATTGATAATTGATAATTTGCAATTGACGATCAATAATTTGCAACTGATATACGTACATTTTCAATTGAAGGGAAAAAAAATCTCACATACATTTGCAATTGATACATATAAATTTGTAACTATTCTACCTAGATTGGTAACTAATACGCATACATTTTCAAATAAAAAAATAATAATCCCACACATTTGCAACTCATACACATTAATTTACAACTATTCTATATAGATTTGCAACTGAAATTAAAAAAAAAAAGCTACAATCTAAAATAGAGAACTCACCAGCAACAACCCAAAAACTAGCAACAACACTTGAAGATAAAGTAGAAGAGGGAAAGAAGATAAAGATGATGCCACATATGATGTGAGATGTGTTGGAACTGGAGAAGAAATTCACCATTGATATCCTGAAACGGAGCTCCAGCACATGGATAACTGAACTCATATCCAATCTTTCCAATCCAGTGATACCTCTTTGCCTTCCTCTTCAAAGTGCTCGTCAACTCTAATGCTTCATGCTACTTCGATATCGCTAGTTCTAGTTCCAAGATGCTTGACTGGTGGCTCACCCTCTAGATCTAGGTTATGACGATGACATGGAGACATAGGGTAGGTAGACGAGGGGAGTACTGATGAGGAACGGGGAAATAAGAGGGATCGTGGAGGAGGGAAGGAGAAGAGAAAGGAGACGATGGGGGGTACGGGGGAGGTGAGGGAGATCATGGAAGAGGGAAGAAGAAGAGGAAGGAGACGATGGGGGTCGAAGAGATAATTGAAGATGAGGGAGAAGATCCAAGGTGGTGGAGAAGAAAAGAAAGGAAGAGAGAGCGAAAGAAACAGAAGGAATAAGATAGAAGAGAGGGAGGGAAAAGGAAAAAGGAATAAGGGAAAAATGCTTTTTCACGTGATAAAAATATTTTTAATTAAGTATCTTGGTACCTTATTGTAAAGGACAAAACTTATATGTTTTTCCATACGTACTTTTCATGCTTTTCTCTAATTACAATTTGTCATGTGGATTTTTTTTACACATCATCCATCCACTCATTAACAATGTTAATTAACTTCTTAACTTCAAAATCTTTAAAAACCTATTTTTATTTGGTTCTCTCATCTTCTTCGCCGATTCATGCCCTCTCATCTTTAACAACTTCATGCCATCGTTCGTCTTCTGTGGAGGTGCAGCTCTGATCTTCTCAGATGGTGATTCACGCCTTGATTGTCTTTTGCAGCGTCACCGCTGCCCCATCATCTTCTGCATCGGCATCAAGAGAGACTTATTGAGAGGAAATGAATCGCACCATCAGAAAGAGTCATGGCTGCTCCTTTTGTCTCCACTTTTTTGTTTCCCAGACATTACATAGCAAAGGATATTTTCTCCAATGCACCCATCGAACTCACTCCTCCTGCTCTCCATCTCACCAAGGGCTTCACCTATTCATCTTTTTCTTCTGCCAGAGAACCCCTCCAAAAATCATTCTAAGGTTTTTAGTTTCTTTTTTTTAAATTAATATTTGTTGTAAGATATATCTTCCCAGAGTGTGTTGTTGTTTTCTTTATTCTGTTATCATTTCTCCTTTATGGGCAATCTAGTTTGCCATTGGTGTTTCAATTTAAGGAAGACATAGAATTGCCCTTCTTTTCTTCTTTTGTTGGGTTCATCATTTTAATCCATCTCTTTGAACGTGTATAATAATAAATAAATGTTTGAAGGGTGAAACCAATAGCTAAAATGTAATTGAAAATTTAGAAAGATGATAAACAGACATATAGAAAGGAAAATAAAATAGTGATGTTCTTATCATCTTTTTACAATGGTAGGATCGAGCTTAAATTGTTTAGGGATTTTAATCTTATGAATGATATTTGTGGATTTGCTTAGGTATTTAATTTTTTCCCCTTTTGCATTAGTAAACAAACTAAGTAACGTGTGATATAATAATTACTTTACATAGAGAAGGAGGGGTGTAGATGGAGATTTAGGTTCAAAATGTCATGATGCAATGGAAAAAAAAAAAAGAAGAAGAAGAAAAAGGCTAGATTCAACAATAATTCTTTTGGCCAAATTAGACTCAACAATGATTGCATTTGATTGATTATGTTTGCATTTTAGTTTCTACTTCAATTGGTGAAGCTAATTAAGCTGTCCTATAGTTCATTTGGCATTGGGGACTGTACTTTTCTACTTTTCATTTAAAAGTGACATGATGTGTTTGTAATTGTTTCCAAACATGATTATTAGCTAGAATATAACTATTCTCAGGCAATTCATGCACTATCTATGTTACTGAATCAGGGTTTGATGACAAGGTTTCCAGTACTTGTAGGGAAAACCAATTATGCTGGTTTACTTGCAGTTAAATTGGCAAGTAATGGGCATCCAACACTTGTGGTTTCTACTGATCCAGCACATTCCCTAAGTGATTCTTTTTCCCTGCTTGACTACATGTCTTTCAGTCATTAACTCAAAAGAATGCAATACAATTGATTGAAACTTTCTGTATTTATAGTCTGGAGTTTGATACTTGTGAATTTTGGCTTAATACTTAGTAATTTTTTTTTCAATTACTTAGATGAAAACCAAATAAAATAATGGTATTAGGATTCATTAAGGTAAATTACATATGAATTAATATCTGTTTTGGTAATTCTGCATGTTGGAATGTTAAATGTCATTCTTTCTCTATTTCAAGTTTGTTTTTATGTGTAATGCCATCCTTATTTTGACTTTTGTTGATATTTTTCCACTTAGTAGGATAAAAAATCCATATCATTGCTGCAAATGCACTCAAGAACCTATCATGCACTATTAGCAAATTTGCTTTTCTGATTTATGAAGTAAAATCAAGTGAAATGAAGCAAATATCAAGAATGGGTTATATACTATTATCAAATATGTTTTTGTGGCAAATGGAGCAAAATAAAGCCAAGTGAAGCAAAAATCACCTAGTTGTACCTATACAAGAAGAGAAAAACTTGTATACCAATGTTATTGTAAAAACTTATGTATAAAGTATGTATAAGATAGCAGATAGAGTTTAGAAATGTCATGGTTGTATATATATATATGATACAATCTCCACCACTTTTTTGCACATATAGTGGTTTTGAACGAGAGAATTTTCACATTTTCTGCTAGTTCTTTATTATTGTATGCAGTTGTATTTTTTCTTTTTTATAAACAAAATAAATATACAGCTTTACATTAAATGCATTTTAGCTGGTTATTACTTCTACATCCACTACTAGAGCTAATTAATTCATTCAACAAAGACAGACAAAATATGTGGACTTGGATAGGGATTTCTTTACTAATATATCAATTTCTTTATTAGTCTCACACAAGGGATGTGCATGACTACCACATTCTATGGTCTCTTCATCATCTACAAATTTTAGATAATAATTTACAATCTTGATGAGTGTAACCCACACCCTCTACATTGCAAATGAAGCCTTCTATGATATTACCTTCTTTATCACTAAAATCCCTCCACAACCAGCCTTGTGATTTCTATATGAATATGCAATTATATTTTAAGCACAATACTTAAGTTCATCTTAATACAAAAGAATAGGCTGCATTTGTTTAACATATTGGTTGTGCAATATTTAATCCATTAAATCTCCAAAAGTAAAAGATGTCTTAAAATTAGAAATACAAAAAACAATTGTTTTGCTTCATGAATAAAAAGATATATAAGACTTAAAATTAAGCTACAATAAAATTAGTTGGCTAGACTCAATTCTTGGTGATGCAAGGAAACATGATGTGCTCACTCCTCATTCAGATTTATAGGCTCATAGACTTGAAATCCTTGTGAGATTGGCATATGTAATTTACACAATTCAAAATTAATATGCATATACTCATTAAAATGTATTACAAAGAGCTGGAAATTAATAAGCGTAAATATACATACAGATGGAGTTGACAAGGATGGAACTTGGGTCATATTTGAAATTGTACGTTTAGTGGCTTCACATTGTTGTAACATTGATACCTGTAAGATATACTGTAAAAAATTGATATGGACACATGCATTACCAAAAGATCATTGAGAATAATAAAATAAATATACCTGTAAACATCGCTTTTTCTTTGATTTCTTTTCTATACAACTTTTTGGTCAACCTTTCACTTGAAATCCCTCTCTCTTCTTTATTCCCTTAGCTTGAAATGCATCCTTTATTCTAGTCATGCTAGTTTCATTGATATGAGGATGACAATTAGATTCTTGCTAGCTTGGCATGGAAGAATTTTTGCTCAAAATTTTATCAATTTCCATGCTCAATTCAACCAACCCTTTTGAAAAAAATGTTGCAGCATACTCAAATTCAACAACCTTACTTGCTATCTCAATTGCATTTCGACTTAAGTCTTTGAAACGATTTGAGACAACTACCTTTGGGTCTTTTCTAATTATGTGCCCACTATTATCTACAACACATCTACTCCAAGCATGCTTGGTCCACCTCTTTAGAATATATTTTGGATGAATAATTATTATATTCCACAAATTAAGTACTCGAAGAGCATGACTGCATAAAATTCCAATAAAGTCATATTTTTTGCAACTACACACAACTGTTTCATCTTCTGTTTTAAAGGTAACCTTGTGCTCTCTAGCATCAACTGGAGCACACACTTTATGCTCATATAATGTTGAAATTTGATTACATTCTCTAAAAAGAATATTACAAGACCTCTCATATTCATCTTTAACTTGATAAAAGATAACTGGTGTGTAGACTTCTCTTGCATTTTGTAATAGAAGGACATCCAAATATAGTGGTGGCAATTTTTGAATCATATCATAGTTAGCATCTATCTCCTTATATTGCATGTCCTTTAACAACCTTTCAAAATGTCTAAAAAAAATCTAACACATTAAATGTAGATTTCATGTAACCTCTTAATTGACCATTGAAACTTTCATTCAATTGTGTTGATGTAGCTTCTGCAAAAAAGGCATGTCACCCATATACTGATGCCTATTTTTCTCTCTTCTCAAACAAATCATGCATCCATTTATTTTTTCGAGGGTCATACTTGTCAAGCATTGACTCCCATGCACTAAGAAAGTCATCCTCATTCTCATAGTCATAAATGCAGCGTCTTAATTCTAAAGCAAAAGAATCTGATTTCTTGAAGGCATGATTAATATTCTTTAGAGCATTTTGAAATAGATGCCACGTACAAAGTCGATGATATGATTTAGGTAAAACCACAGAAATTACTTTTGCCATTGCTGCATCTTGATCCATGAAAATAGTATTTGGTTTCTTATCACATATGGCTTTTAAAAATGTTCTAATTAGCCATTCAAATGATTCAGCAGTTTCATCATATAATAATGCAGCACCAAATATAATTGTTTGTCGGTGGTGATTGAATCCAAGAAAGGGTGCAAATGGTCGATGATTCTTTTGCGTACGATAAGTAGTATCAAAAGAGATCACATCCCCAAAATAAACATAGTCCATAACCATGTTTGCGTCTGCCCGAAAAATGTTAGAGATTTGATCTTGGCATCAAATTGAATCTAAAAAAAATGAAGGATTCTCAAATTTCCTTGATTCAAAATAATGAAGCAAAGTGTAAGCCTTACCTTCTTTCATTTATACCATCCTCTTAAAACTCAAATGATTGCAAACATCCTTAAGAGTACACCCAACATTTTCTCTTCCTCCAACTTGTCGACTCAAAAAATTAAAAATTAATTTTTGTTGTATGCCAGAATGGCTTGCTAACTCAGTTTGAATAGCTTGGGCAGCAGAAATCTTTCTTTGAGATGGCAATTTGTGCTTACTTTTAGGAGTATCAAAAAGATGATTATGTTGCTTCTCAAAGGATGTAACTAGATATTTTCCATTTTCTTCTCTATTGATTGCCATCTCAACCAAGCAACTAGTTCTCAAATCTTTTTGAACCTTTTTTGCTTCACAATCACTTGTCTTTTTGAACCATTCTTTGAAACATATAAATCTTCGAAATAATACTTTGTGATGATCTATCTTAATTTTGTTAAACCAATCCTTTCTAACACTAAAACCAACAAAGCCATCATATACATTATAAAATCTATATGTATGCTCTTCAGTTTCAAATTCCATACCAGCATATGGATTTAAATCCTGTTCAATAACTTCATGTTCTAAAGGAAGTTCATTTGAATGAGAATTTGAGGTATTTACGCAATCCATTGAATTTGCTACAGAGGATAAAAAAAATAAAGAAGACAATTTAGAAATAGTTACATTATTAAATAAAGAAATAAAAAAAATTTAAGCAAACAATCCTGGTCTTGCAAAATATTATTAATTATCCAGAATTTTCCCACATCAATAGTGTCCTTATGCAATAATTGGATTGCACCGTAAATAATAAAATAATCATAAGACAAAAAAGAAGAAGAAAAAACATTTATTATACATGAGAAACTCCTAAAAATTATGTAAAATTATTTTTAAGAATAAGTTTTGATAATAAGAAAATAAAAAAATCTATTTAAATAATTGTTCTCAAAATCATAACTAGTGAATGATAGATGAGTTATTCAAAATTTATAACTTTATCATTAAGAAAGTGGATGTTTCTCATATTTCCCTGTGTTTTTCAGAAAAAAATTACAAAACACTTAAAAAGTGTTATAAATTTTTTATTTTTTTATTTTTCTATTTTTTAAAATAATATTTAAAAATAAATTTATCAAACAATTTTTCTGAAAATAGAAAAACTGTTTTCGGGAAAATCAAACATCCCAATTGCCCTACATTCTCTTTGACGTTCCCTCTGTACCCAGTCCCAAAATCTGCCCATTGAGAGCAAGACGGAAACTTGAGGTCGACACTGCGCAGGAACTCAACTGGCGTGTCTGGTTGTGTCGGTAGAGCTCCAGCTTTATGTGATGAACTTTCCAGAAGATTGCGGATTTGTACCACAGGGTCTTCCGGTGTGAATGTGTGAGTATTTCCATTTCTTCTCTGTTTTCACGTTGTTTGAGAAAACAAAGCTCAATTTTGGTTTTTGGATCCCATTTGATGATGAATGCATCCAAAAAAAAGGTTGGATCACTGTTTTATGCAATTTATTATGTTTTTGGGTATATTTCATCCCGTAGGATACCACAGTCAAGATTTGGATCTTCCGTCATTTTACATATTCCCTTTTTTTTTTTTCACCTCATGCTCTTCTTAATTTATCCTGCCATGTTAGTGTGTAGATTCTTGGCAATTAATTTGATGTCTGAAGTTTCCTGCATCTTACTTACTGAAGGGGTTGATTACTGCCGTCAAATCTGAGCAGCCATGTAGAATTCCTGGGAAAATTTGGAGCCACAATGGATAAAACAAGGCAAAACACTTTCAAGAGATTCAAAACATTCTTGGTTGTGGGTTTCATTGCTTTCCCCATTTTAGTCATAGTTACCCTGATAAACCAAAACTCAATTTCTGATCTCGTAGATGAATTTTCAAAAACTAACGTGCCGGGTGGAAGAGTCCATAACGTTTCCACTAATGTCTTAAAGGAAGCTGAAGATGTTAGTGTTACTGTTATCCCTCAAGCTATGGCAGAAAAAGGCCAGAATATTACAGGATCAGAGGTAGGTAAGCCATTGTCTGCAACCTATTTCTATAATTTACAGCACTCTTCATTTTTCCAATCATATGTCTTTACACATTTACCCAAGGTGACTACATCTAATTCTGATATACTCTATCCTTAACTGTTTAACCTGTATGTCAAACAAGTTTTTGGATGAAAAAGCTCCCGATGATTTACCTGTGGCATCAGAAGAAAGCATCCCAGAATATACTACCTCTGATGCTGGTAGGACCATTGTTTGTGGCTTAATTTCCATTTTGTGTCATTCCTGGTCATTTTTTTATTATACAAAATGACAGAATTAGTTTCACAATCACTATAAGAGGCCTTCTAGCTAATGCTATTATGACTTGAAGGAGAATTAGAGTTGGTTTTCTTGGCTCTATTTGAACTTGAGTACTTGAGATAATTTCCTATTATTATCAGCATTTGGTAGATTACCAACTCAGCTTTGATTTTGCCAAAACAAGCACCAAATATGGTTATATTCATTGTTATGTTTCATGTAGCCTGATCTGCGATAACTCTTATGAAATTTTGTCACAATTTAATCTTGTATCGAATACCATATTTGGAATCTCTAATAGGATTGCAAATTTGTCTAGGCTTTTCTTTGTCTTCTTGTATATGTGTGCATTATCTTTCTCTTTTCCCCATATCTGCAGGTCAGAAGAATCAGTTGATTGCAAATCTGAGTTATGATTCATTTCTATCTGATAGTGTTACCAGTGACAAACTCCTCAATGAACTTCTAGCTCCCAATTTTGATGAAGAATCATGCTTAAGTAGGTATCAATCCTACTTATATCGCAAGGCATCCCCTCATAAACCCTCATCATATCTGAAATTCAAGCTACGCAACTATGAACAGCTTCATAGAAGTTGTGGACCCCTTGCCAAATCCTTTGACAAAGTTATGAAAATGGGCAAAAACTCTAGCAAAAATATTGCAGCTACGAAGTGCAAATACCTTGTTTGGACAGCCGCCAATGGATTGGGGAATAGGATGATAACCTTGGCTGCAGCATTCCTTTATGCTATACTCACAGACCGAGTTCTACTTGTCAGATTTGGGTCTGATATGGTTGGTCTCTTTTGTGAGCCATTTCCTGATTCATCATGGTTGTTGCCTCAGAATTTTCCATATCGGAAAGAACAGAAACATATTGAAACCGATGAAAGCTTGCTAAACAAGACAAATGATTCAAAAGTGTTTTGGCCATCATTTCTGATTCTTAATCTACAACACACCCATGATGGCCATAGTAATTTTTTTCATTGTGATCATAGCCAAAGTCTTCTCCGGAAAGTTCCTGTCTTGATTTTGAAGTCAGATCAATATTTTTCTCCTTCTCTTTTCATGATTCCATCTTTTCAACAAGAGCTAAGTAACATGTTCCCAGAAAAAGACACTGTTTTCCACCATCTTGGACGCTACCTTCTTCACCCATCAAATGAGGTATGGGATGTTATTAGCAGGTTCTATCAAGCACACTTGGCCGAGGCAAATGAGAGGATTGGCCTCCAAGTAGGAATATATAATACTCATCGAGCTCCACATCAAGCCATCATTGATGAAATATTAGCTTGTACCTTCAAGCATAACCTGCTGCCTGAATTAGACAAGCAGATGCCAGTAATTTCTCCGTTGAAGAACAACACCTCAAAAGCTGTTCTAGTTGCATCTTTATACTCAGAATATGGAGAGAAGCTAAGGGCTATGTATTTGAGTAACACAACTGTGACTGGGGAGATTATTAGAGTTTATCAACCAAGTCATGAAGAGCGTCAAAAGTCAAATGATAACACGCACAACATGAAGGCATGGACTGAAATATATTTGCTGAGTTTGTGTGATGCATTGATCACCAGCCCCAAGTCTACTTTTGGGTATGTTGCTCAAAGTCTTGGAGGTTTGAAGCCATGGATTCTGCAGAGAGCATTTGGTGAACGGATCCCTGATCCACCATGTCTACAAGCTATATCCATGGAACCTTGTTTGCATTATCCTCCAAAGCATGATTGTAAGGCCGACAGCATAGTGAATGTTACTTCCCTTCTTCCTCATATTATGCATTGTGAAGACGTAAGTAACGGATTGAAGCTGATTGATGATCATCACTAGGTAACATGTTATTGACAGTTGCCATTATAGTGCTCTTATAAAAGATACTTTCTTGGCTCTGGAGTCTAAGATCAAAACCTAATCATACGCCAGGATGTGAAAGAAGGATATATGGTTTCTTCTGATATTGTGACTCTTTGAAGGATTATTTATTTTATTCGGAAAAGGAGAGGGTTCTTATCCTGGCTGAATTTGGTAGGCGGAGGGTTCATCACTTCTTAATTCTTTAAATGGCTTATTATAGAAGGTAGGTGCAGAATCTCTCAAGAATGTCTGCTAATTTTTGATAAATTAATCAGAAGCACTATCTATTCATGTAAAATGATCACTTGATAATATCACTTGATTATTTTTATTATTTTATTTAGTTTATTAAAACCTGATATAGATTAAATATGAAGTATGTTCAAATGATTTTTTTTTTATTTTCATATGTTTATTTTAAAAATGCATGGAAGCTAAAAGAATTGCTGTGAAATTTAGGTTGGTATATGCATTCAAAACGTGCAGTTGCACCTTTAATATAATTTCACACTTTTTCGGTGTTTTGATTTGTGGGCTTACGGTGTTGTTGATAATTTACGCTTAAATGTTAAAATGGACCATGCGATCTGTAATTACTAGGAAAGTAAATTTGATGTGCGAAGACGTAAAAAGTTGGGAACTTTAAGGCCATCGACGTTGTAAAAGTCCAAGACTTATTTTCAGCGAAAACAGAAGGGCAGAAGAAGGGAAAAATGATGTTTCTATGGAAAGGCTGTTTTTTTTTTTTTATATAATATATGGAAAGGCTGTTTTCTTACCTAAAAAACTTGGATCATGTATATCAAACACGTTAAACAAATTAAGATGTCTCTCTCACTTTTTCTCCCATAAAACTTATTTTTTTATTGGATATGAAACTCCCTTCATATCTATCAAATTTAGCCCAATATATATATATATTTGTATTCTTCTCTTTGTTACTCATCATTAAGCAATGAACTGAAGCTCAAATTTACATATTTAAATATATTCGAGGGATTTCCAAAATATAAGGCTAATAATCAATTGGAATTATGAAACACGTCTGGGAGCATAATGTTCGAAGATTCAGCGTAGAGCTTACCACAAAAATTAATAAAATGCATTGTGCTGAAGAATATAGTTATATTCAATCTAAACCTGATCATTGATAAATCCTCTCCTGACATTTTTCTTTCTCACCTCTTTTCAGACTAATTAATTAGCAATCTTAACGTTATCGTGAGAGCGTAAGCAGAATAAACCCTTTCAGGAAATGATTTCCTAACTGTAGTATATTTTTTAATGTTAAGAAAACCGGACTAGACACTGAACCAGATAAGGTGGCGGTTCAAAGATTTAATGGTTGGATCAGGGTCAGACTGGTTGTAATTAATATATATCATAAAGATTAAAATGATGTAAATAAATAAAAGAAAAAGTAAAAATTGAAGAAAAATTTAGATAAGAAAAATGACATAAATCTTTATTATCAAGTACTTTTAAAAGCCATATTAAAATTAAATTAAAATGATAAATTTTAAAATTAAAATATAAATAAATAATACAAAGATTATCACATAAAGAAAATAATTTAAGAAATAAATAAAAAATAGGCTAATATTGATAAAAAAAAAGCTACATAAGGAAAAGGGCATGACCCTTTATTATTAAAAACTTTTAATAACCATATTAAAATTAAATTATGTATAAAAAATTAAATTAAAATAATTAAATTTAAAATTAAAATATAAGTAGATAATAAATATCATAAGAAATGAAATAATGTTATTACATATTAAAAAAAATAGTCAATAAAAAACTAGAAAATGGAATTGGAAGGGACTTGGGACTTATTACAATATGACATTGTCAGAGAAGAGATGCGTTGATGCTGGGAAAAACAAAAGACACGTTGTTTGAGAGAGGTGAGAAAATTTTCTTTAAAGTATTGCTTGCTTAATTTTCATATACAAAAATTTTTTGAAAAGTGATAAATTAATCACATGCTTGTACAGTCTTATATAGATAAGTCTTATATAGATAACTATGTAGTCACAAAAATCAAAGGGCATAACATTTGCTTCTGACAATACTTTTGCTCATTCTAAACCAATAAATCTGCTCCTTCTTCATTCTACTCTCTCGTGTCTTATCTTCCCAACATTCATTTTCCGTCTCAGTTTTCTCCCTCTCATCTTCCCAGTGCTCATTTTCCATATCAGTTTTTCACTCTCTTTTGCTATGCTCTTCTTTCTTCGTCATTCCCTTCAGTCTCCACTCCTCAGATTAGATCTCGGTAAGTGTCTCCTTCTCATGAAATTTTAGCATTTTTTTTCTCTCTTTTTCCTCTTCCTCCTTCTCTCTATTTTCTCTCCTTTTCTTTCTTTTCTTCCTTCTCCTCCTCTTTCTCTTCATCGAAGCTCCAGGTATTCTCTTCAGCGAAACAAAAAAGAAAGAAACTGAACTGGCTCACCTGTTGACCCGTCCAGTTTTAATGGTTTTTACCAGTTTAAATGGTTCTCAACCGGTTTCCTATTTAGCCGGTTTATCCCATATTCCAGACCAGACCTATGACCGGTTCTATGTTGAAACGGCCGATCCGGTCCGGTTTCCAGAACCCTGATATTTTTATATAATGAGAAAATAAAAGACATGAGATATTAGTCAGATATTAAATAGAGTCTGAGTAACATAAATTGATTTTAAATCAACTAATAGGCAGATTCATATTTAATCTTTGGATATTTCATATTTGTCTAATAGCAATTCTTGTATAGATGTCTAGATCCAAATATTTGATGCTTGTATAGCTAGAGATATATTGTATGAAATCTAATAAATAAGTTGATCATGCTAGTAAATATTATGGTTTATTATAGATTTTATTTTATATATTGATAATATTTTAATTATCATACCATAAGCTTAGTTTACTTTTTATTTAGGAAAAATTACACTTTAGGACCAAAATAACAAGTTTATTGTAAAATAAGACGTGTTGCTAAAATGGTCTATGCTATCTATAATTTCCAGGAAGGTAAATTTGGTGTGCAAAGATGTAAAATTGGGAACTTTAAATCCATCAGCATTCTAAAAATTTAAAACCATATTTGATAGGAATGAATATTTTTAATGGAGATGGAATGGGAGAAGAAGAGAAAGACGATGTTTACATGAAAATGTTGTTTTGTTTACCTAAGAAACTTGGATGTTATGTATCAAACACATGGACAACCCACATTATACAATTTAGGGACGACAGCAGGTCTACCAAAAAAGTGAAGATAAGAGATGACCTCTTGAAACATCCATGGAAACCGATGATTCTTATGTCTTTGCTACCCAATTTTTGGGTGAAGATGAGATCATTTCTG
The DNA here is from genome assembly GCA_026686845.1 of Adenanthera pavonina. Lineage (NCBI taxonomy): Eukaryota > Viridiplantae > Streptophyta > Magnoliopsida > Fabales > Fabaceae > Adenanthera > Adenanthera pavonina. The sequence goes on along the minus strand of JAIVEN010000011.1, from coordinate 1,923,173 downwards.
AGACTCTGAATCCTACTGCTAAACCGATGAAGACTAAAAATCCTCTCTTTGAGTAAATGATGGTTAATGATCTTTCCAGTGGGAGAACCCCCACTTTTAAGGAAAAACTTATGCAGGGTAGTAATGAAGAAGAGAAGGAAGAGGACTTCACCTTCATGGATGGAAACGTTACTCTCAACTGTGATGGAACCATACCTTCTATCACTTTCTCTACAAGGGTTATTCAGCTTCTTAATAAATGCAAGAGATTTGCCATTGTGGTCAAATTGCTAGGCTGAAGGATAAGCTATACCACTCTAAAGGAGTGACTCTTTAATCTATGGAAACCTTCAGGTCCTATGCAACTGATAGACCTTGAAGATGATTGTTTCATTGTCAAATTTAAGGATGACCTTGACAACCAAGATGTCTTGATCAATGGACCTTAGGTCGTTATGGGACACTACCTCACAATTCAACCATGGACTCCCTTCTTTTCACCCAAATCTCATATTAGTCAAGTTGTAGGTTGGGTAAGACTGCCAGGCTTGCCTACAAGATATTACCACAAGAAAGTCATTTGAGAGATGATTGGAGAGGTTATTCAAGTAGACTATAATACAAAGTTTAGTGATAGGGAGAAATTTGTGAGACTTGCAGTTCTAATTGATCTAAATAAATCTCTAATCTCAAAGATTAAGGTGGATAACATCACTATTATCATCGAGTACGAAGGTTTACCGATGATTTGCTATAGCTATAGTTGCTATGGACACCTCTAGGATTTGTGACTGAGGAAGATGATGGAACAAAGATTTGACTCTCAATCTCTAGCAAACCAAACCCATGCGTTAACTCCACCTTAAGTCCAGGAGCATCAATTAGAACCGTATGATCCCTAGATGCAGGTACAATGATGTGATAGGAGGATTGAAAAAGTAGCAAAAACTAGTTCAAAATTGCATAAAGTCGAGGCTAATAGTAAAGGCTCTCGCTTTCATTTGCTTACCACTGAAGAGGATGTGCAGGATGAAAGGGTAGTGCCAAACCACGATCCTAATGAACCTACCTAAGAAGTTGCTAAGGTGTACCCATACCCATCAAAGAGAAAACCAAAAGAGACAAAAGGTCACAAAGATAAATGCCCAGCTGCCACCTCAGGACCAAAATTTAGAGACAATACAGAGAAGGTAAAGGAGAGCATTTTTGCAAGTGTAACATATAAGGATGCTCAGGTGACTACTACTCTAGATCCAGAAAAGCATTCAGTGATAATCTCACTAGCTGCTAGGATTCCTCTTAACCCCTCCAGTGAAATAGGCCTCTATAAGGAGTTAGATTCCAAGCCCAAGGAATCCATTGGGAAAGTTGCAAAATAGGCCCAATCTTTCTTGCCCCCCAAACCGCTAGACCTTACCTCAACATCAGAGATTAAAGTAGCAAATGGGCTCAAGATTAGACAAGTCAAAGGGAGGTCCAAAGATTACAATGCTATGCCTTCTCTCATGATGCAAGTGGCTATCTCTAAGGCTATTATGAATACTAATTTGGACTTTGGAGAAGAACTCCATGGGAATCTAGAAGATGATGAATTTCTTCACTGCTCAGATTCTAAGCATTACACTCAATTCTAATCCATGTCAATTCTTATATGGAATTATCAAGGTGTTGCTACTCACCATTTTAAAGTCGCTCATAGCTGCATGTAAGCCTTAGATTGTCATTTTAGTTGAGCCAAGGATCTTGGGTATTCAAGCTGATAAAGTTATTAAAAAAAATGGAATGCATAGATCTCATCGTGTAGAAGCTAATGGCTTTTCTGGTGGGATATAGATCCTTTGGTTTGATAGAGTTGAAGTTAATATCATCGTCAACCATCACCAATTCATATATTCCTCAATAACTTGGTTGGTTACAAATAAGAATTTCCTCTTCACTACTATTTATGGAAGCCCAAATCTATCTATAAGAGAATACCTTTGGATCTTGATTTAATTCCCAATGTCAATAATATTCCATGGGTGCTCTCTGGAGATTTTAATGCCACCTTAAGCATCAAGGATAGACAAGATGGTGCAAGAAAGAGTTTGGGTTGCAAGCATTTCTAAACTATTATGCAAAATCTAGGTCTTTATGATTTAGGCTATGTTGGGCCCAATTATACTTGGAGAAGGGGCACTTTATTGGTTCATCTAGATAGAGCAATAGCTAACTTTTCTTAGGCTAGCAATTTTTAGAACTCTGTGGTACACCACCTACCTAAGATGAGATCTGATCACTAGCCCCTTCTCATGTGTTTGGGCTTGAACACCACTTTAAAATAGATGAGAGAGGCCGTTCAAGTTTCTAGCCTCTTGGATTTATCAGCAAAATTTCAATGAACTCGTCGGAAGCTCATGGGCCTATGATAAATGTCTAATTGAAAACATCCAGTCCTTTTCCAAATAAGTCCAACGCTGGAACAAGGATTGCTTTGGAATATTGGCTCTCGAAAACAAAATCTCAAAAATCATATTCTTGGCATTCAGAAAAGTCTTGAGCACCATCCTCTATCTCCCACTCTCATTGATCTCAAACAATCATTGATGCAGGATTATGAAAACGTTTTCCTCAAAGAGTAGGTCCTTTGGATGCAGAAGTCATGTAGTGATTGGATCGCTCTAGGTGATCGTAACATGGCTTTTTTCCACATGAAAGCCCTCATGCGCCGCTGTTAATCATACCAAATTACATCATTTTAGCACTTTTTCCTTGAGTTACGCATTCATATATGTACATACTTGGTACTCAGGATAGGAAAATATGGAGTGTGATCCTAATAATGCATGATAGTATATTTTTTGTCTCATTATGCATTATTTTATACCCAGGGAAGATTTTAAAACCTCATCTTTATTGTAGGTATCATGGGAGAGCATTGGAGTACGCCCTTTTGGAGATCATAGGGAGTGAATATAACTTGTGAAAGGAGGAAAACGCTTCTAGAGAGACCACACCGCGGCTTTGAATAATGGAGCCACGGCCTAAAGCAGACAGTGACGAACAAATGGTCAAGACCGAGCTCACCACGCCGCAGCTACAATATATGAGGCCGCAGCCTCATGACAAGCAGTGAACAAAACAGCACATCCGAAGGATATGAGACCGCGGCCAGGATTATGTAGCCGCGGCGTGAACCCCTCGCCAGCAAAACGCAAAGCTTCACTCGAACGCAGTATTTGAGGAGGAATTGAAGAGATAGCAGGGGACGGAGCTAGGGCACGAGGGAAGACTTGGAGAAATCATCTTGGAGAAGCTTGGGTGTGCTAGGGCTTGCCTCTTGAAGGAGATTTTAGCTTCTCTCTTGGGTTCTTTTGCATTTTCTTCCTTTTTGTCTCACTGTTGTTCAATAATGATGATGAATGGGATACATGTGGTTAAGATGTTGTGGAACATGAGGGGCTAGTACTCCATTTCTAGGATTATTCTAAACCTTTGTATGGATTGAGTATTCATTTCTCTACTATAATTGTGATTAATGCAATTTTTATGTTGATTTAACTATACTCTTAATGCCTCTTATTGTTTGGCCATCAATAAGACTGTCTAGTTTATTTAAGTTATACTTGAGAGAGTTAACTTACATAGAGAACTTGAGTTAGGTCATGTGAGAACTTGAATCTTACTTAGTTAAGTGATGAGTTGTGTTAGTAGGGTAGAGATATACTCACTAACCTCATATAGTGATTTAGGATTTGAAGTGAATAGGAGAGTTTAATTAACTAGTTAAGAGATTACGTAAGTAATTAAACTAGCAGCTATTTGGAGATTCGAGAGAGCGCAGATAGTTAAATTAGTATCCTAACTAACATAATTTTGCATTAAGAACAATTATCAAAAGAGCTTAAGTGGGTATTCATGAAATACAGGGGGAATGAATAATCCTAGATCTCTTTGAATTTCTCAAGTCCTAACTGTCCTAGTTGCTAATTTTATACGCTTGTTATGCATAATTGATGTTAATTGAATATTGAACTTTTAATTTATGTTGCTTAAATTAATCGAAAATGCAATATCCAATGTTTGATCACTTCGTGATCTAAGTCCCTGTGGAAACAATACTCACTCATCACTTTACTAGACCTCGACCCGTATGCTTGCGATATAGCCTGGTGGTGAACAAGTTTTTGGCGCCGTTGCCGGGGACTTAGTATCAAAAGTCCTTTGGTCAACCTTAGACTAGTGTTAGTAGATTAAGTTTGAGTTGTAGATAAGAAAAATAGATACTTTGTGTAGTTTAGATTTACACACCTTAGATTTTTGTTATTAGCTTGATACTTGTTTTCTGTTTTTGGTTTGTAGGTACCTATTTCACGCGCATGCAGGGCTTGGATCCTGACAGATTTGAAGTGATTATGGAGGGTGAGAATATCTTTGAAGGATGCACTCCTAATACTCAAACTCCTGAGCCTCAAGAAACTCCAACCATGAATGAGGGCGAGGCGGATGAAAATGACATCCGGACTCTTGATGACTTCATCAGTAGAGAGAATGAGGGCTATCACTCTAGTATCCGCATGCCGGATATCCAAGCTTGAAACTTTGAAGTTAAGCAAACGACGCTGTAGTTGCTACAAATGAATGGGCAATTTGGTGGAACATACTCAGAGGATCCAAACGCTCATTTGACTACTTTCATGGAGGTGTGCGATTCATTCAAGCAAAATGGTGTTTCTAAGGATGCATTGAGATTGAGGCTCTTCCCCTTGTCATTAAAAGATAAAGCAAAGGCATGGCTAAATTCCCTTCCAGAGCAATCTATTGATACTTGGGAGGAGTTATCAAGGAGATTCAGAGCGAGATTTTTTCCTCGGGGCCGTAGAGCCTCTCTTCGGGGTGAACTTCTATCTTTTGAGCAAGAACCGGGTGAACTCTTCCATGAAGCCTGGGAGCGATTTAAAGATAAAATGAAGCAATGCTTCAATCACGCACAGCAAAAATGGGTGTTACTTGAAGCTTTTTGGAATGGCCTTGATGATTCCTTGAATATGCTAGATGCAGCATCTAATGGGACTATTGGCAACATGACAGTTAATGAGCTCTACAAACTGTATGAGAATCTTACTGCAAACACCATGCAAAAGGCCAATAGAAGGAGAACCATGAAGAAGAAAGATGATTCACAAGCCTCTAGCTCCACTAATGATATTCTAGATCATTTGAATGCTTTGAATCGAAGGTTTGATAATTTAGAGATGCAAGTAAGGAGAGGAAATGTTATGGGTGTAAATGCCATTCAATCTCCCATGGGTTGTGAACAATGCGGGGAAGGGCTTGTCACGGAGCAATGTCCTTATGCTATGGAGAATGTAAACTACTTGAACAACTTTCAAAGGGGGGCAACCAATCCGCAAAATAATCCTTTTTCACAAACTTATAATCCGGGGTGGCGAAATCATCTTAACTTCTCTTGGAGTCAAGGACAGAAAGAGAATCAACCTTCCTCATCCGGCATACGACCTAACCATCCTCCCGGTTTCCAACCTCAAGTGAGGCAAATTTCCATGAAGGAGGAAGAATCCAAAATGGAAAAAATGTTATCTCAAATTCTAGCCAACCAAGAAACTGCGAGAACAGAAACTAAGGCTACTTTTGCGATTCATGAGACGGTAATTAAGAATCTTGAAGTTCAAATGGGTAGTATGGCTTCTCAATTGAATGCTTTGCAAAAAGGTGGGCTACCAGGTGACACAATTCCTAACCCAAGGAGAGAGGGCAAGGAAGAATGTAAGGCGGTTACCTTAAGGAGTGGTAGACAATTGCCCGAAGTCATTGATCCTAGGGTGAATGAGAGAGATGATGAGGATGTGGAGGCTCAAGAGGAGAAGGGGAGTGAAGAAGAAGAAGCTGTGAAAAATAGTGAGGAAGAGAATGACACTAAGGGAGATAAAAGAGAGGTAGAGAGAAGAGATGAGAAAGAGGGTGAGAAAATGAGTGGAGAAAAAAGAAAGCAAGAAGAGATCATTCAAAAAGTGACTCCTCCTTTACCTTTTTCCCGTAGATTCAAGAAGCAAAAAGAAGATAAGCAATTCAAGAAATTCTTAGATATCTTCAAGCAGCTACATATTAATCTTCCTCTAACCGAAGCTTTAGAGCAAATGCCCGCATATGTGAAATTCTTGAAAGATATGTTGTCCAAAAAGAGAAGATTCAATGAGTTCGAAATAGTCGCCTTGACCAAAAGTTGCACCGATATCATCAAGAATTTACCACAAAAGTTGAGTGATCCGGGTAGCTTCGTGGTTCCATGTGAAATGGGTAAAATGACCATCAGAAAGGCTTTATGTGATTTGGGCTCCAGTGTGAATCTCTTGCCTCTTTCTGTCTTCAAGAAAATGCAATTGGGTGAGGCAAGACCAACTACTGTGACTTTGCAATTGGCGGATAGAAGCTTGGTTTACCCAAACGGGATAATTGAGGATGTGCTTGTGAGAGTGGGTAAGTTCATCTTTCCTGCGGATTTCATCATTCTAGATTGTGAAGTAGATCGGGAGATGCCCCTCATTCTAGGGCGTCCTTTCTTAGCCACTGGTAGAGCCCTTATTGATGTGGAAAAGGGGGAGATTACATGGAGAGTTGGTGAAGAAACATTGACATTTAATATGTTCAAGGCCATTAAGGCACCTAATGAATCAGAGGAGTGTTGCTTTAGTGACGTCATTGATCAAGTGGTACATGAGGAATTCCACAAGTCAATCACTCAAGACCCATTGGAAGCTCTCTTAATTGGGTGTAAAATGGTAGGAGAAGAATTTGAAGAATGTTTGGCTTTGCTAAATGCCTCCTCGACCATCTCTAAAAGTCGCATTGCATTTGAGTCTTTGGATGCTACTTCTCTTGAAAAATCGTCATTGAAGCCATCTCTTGTTGAGCCACCCACTCTTGAATTGAAAGCACTCCCAACTCATTTAAAATATGTTTATTTGGGAGGAGACAATACATTGCCTGTCATAATTGCTTCTGAATTGAATGAAGATCAAGAGAGGCAACTTTTAAATGTTTTAAAGGCATATAAGCGGGCTATTGGGTGGACCATCACAGATATAAAGGGGATTAGTCCATCAATCTGCATGCACAAAATTTTCTTGGATGATAACCACAAGACATCCATCGAGCATCAATGAAGGTTGAATCCCATAATGAAGGATATGGTCAAGAAGGAAATTCTGAAGTGGTTAGATGCAGGGATTGTATATCCTATCTCTGATAGTTCTTGGGTGAGCCTAGTCCAATGTGTTCATAAAAAGGGGGGCATGACTGTAGTGGCTAACACCCATAATGAACTTATCCTTACTCACACTGTCACTGGTTGGAGAGTGTGCATGGACTACCGAAAGCTAAATGCCGCCACATGGAAAGATCACTTTCCCCTACCTTTCATTGATCAAATGCTCAATAGATTGGCCGGCAAGGACTTCTTCTATTTTTTGGATGGATATTCAGGATATAATCAAATTGCCATTACTCCGGAGGACCAAGAAAAGACCACCTTCACTTGTCCATATGGCACATTTGCATTTCGGAGGATGCCCTTTGGTCTGTGTAATGTGCCGGCAACTTTTCAAAGGTGTATGATGTCCATCTTCGCTGATATGATTGAAAAGACTATGGAGGTATTTATGGATGATTTCTCGGTGTTCGGGGAATCTTTTGAGGAATGCCTTTATAATCTAGCGGATGTTTTAAAACGATGTGAAGAAACCAATCTGGTGCTCAATTGGGAGAAATGCCATTTTATGGTGCGTGCAGGCATTGTACTGGGCCATAAGGTGTCCAAAAATGGCCTGGAAGTGGACAAAGCAAAGATTGAGTTGATTGAGCAATTACCCCTACCCACCAATGTAAAGGGTATTCGAAGCTTTCTTGGTCATGCGGGCTTCTATCGACGCTTCATTAAAGACTTCTCCAAGATAGCTAAGCCTCTATGCCTCTTATTAGAGAAAGATGTGGAGTTTAAATTTGATGAAAAATGTCTTGAGGCTTTTGAAAAGCTCAAAAGAAGATTAGTAGAGGCACCGGTCATTGCAGCCCCTAATTGGGACCTTCCATTCGATGTCATTTGTGATGCTAGTGACTTTGCCGTGGGGGCTATTTTGGGTCAGAGAAAAGACAAGGTATTCCACCCCATTTATTATGCTAGCAAAACTCTTGATGATGCTCAAGAGAATTACACGACCACAGAGAAGGAGATGCTAGCCTTAGTATTTGCTTTTGGCAAATTCAGGCCATATCTTGTTGGTGCTAAGGTAACAGTATTCACCAATCATTCCGCCATTAAGTATCTTTTTAGCAAGAAGAAGTCAAAGGGGCGGTTGATAAGATGGGTTTTATTACTGCAAGAGTTTGACTTAGAGATTGTTGACAAAAAAGGCTCAGAAAACCAAGTGGCAGACCATCTGTCAAGATTGGACAGCAATGCACAAGTTGATGATGCAGGAGCCATTCATGAAAAATTTCCTGATGAACAACTCTTTGCTATTGAGGATGTAATGGACCCTTGGTATGCTGACATTGTAAACTATTTAGCCTGTGATGTGACACCCCCTGATTTGAAGCCTTATCAATTGAAGAAATTTTTTCATGAAGCAAAATACTACATCTGGGATGAGCCATACCTCTTTAGGTGATGTGCAGATTCATTGATTAGACGGTGTGTCCCAGAGAGTGAGCAGCAAGCAATACTTCATGGCTGCCATGATTATGAATATGGAGGTCATTTTGGGGGGGAGAAAACATCAGCCAAGGTGCTTCAATGTGGTTTCTTCTGGCCAACTCTATTCAAAGACTCATATGAGTTTGTGCTTAAATGTGATAGATGTCAAAGAGTTGGGAACATCTCTAGGAGGAATGAAATGCTACTCACCAACATATTAGAAGTAGAGTTATTTGATGTTTGAGGGATAGACTTTATAGGACCACTTCCCAAGTCCTTCAATAATCAATATATTCTCGTGGTAGTGGATTATGTCTCCAAATGGGTGGAAGCCACTGCTTGTGTGACCAATGACGCTAAAACGGTGATTAAGTTCTTGAAGAAGCACATCTTCACCAAATTTGGGACCCCACGAGCCATTATCAGTGATGGTGGTACTCATTTCTGTAATAGCCAATTTCGAGCACTCTTGAGAAAATATGGTGTGAAGCACAAGGTGGCCCTTGCATACCATCCTCAGTCTAATGGGCAAGCTGAAATTTCGAATCGAGAGATCAAGACCATTCTTGAGAAGATTGTGGGTGTAACAAGAAGGGATTAGGCTACTAAACTTGATGATGCATTGTGGGCATATCGCACAGCCTATAAAACTCCCATTGGGATGTCACCATACCAACTTGTCTTTGGCAAGGCTTGTCACTTGCCCATAGAGTTGGAGCATAGCGCTTATTGGGCCATCAAAAGGCTCAATTTTGATCTGAAAGTGGCGGGTGAAAGAAGATTACTGCAGTTGAATGAACTTGAAGAATTCCGCCTCAATGCGTACGAAAACTCAAGGTTGTATAAGGAGAGAACAAAGAAGCTGCATGATCAGAGAATTCTGCCCAAAGCATTTGTACCAGGCCAAAAAGTGCTCCTGTACAACTCAAGGCTCAAATTGTTTCCGGGCAAGCTCAAATCTAGGTGGTCCGGACCATTCACTGTGGTTCAAACTTTTTCTCATGGAGCTGTGGAACTTGAAGGAAAAGATGGTGCGAAATTCAAGGTCAATGGACAGAGACTAAAGCATTATTGGGGCGGAGATGTGGATCGTCAAACCTCCACCCTTTATCTATCGGAGCATAGCTAGTGTGGTGAAAAGTCGGGCTGGCGACTATAAAACTAGCGCTTCTTGGGAGGCAACCCAAGCTCTGTAACTTTTATCTTGTATTGTTGTGTTAGTGATGTGTTTTGTGCAGTAAGTTTTCTATTTGTTCTTGGTTTTAATGTAGGTAGGGTAAGTGCAGCTCTGGACCCCAAGAAAACAAATTCATGATAAAGAGCAAAGCAATACTGAAGTGAAATGGCATATCAATAGGGAAGTCACTAAACTCAATTCTTAGTTCAAATCCTATTTCTACATGTACTGGTGATAGCTAAGTTTTGCAGACTAATTTTGAGCAAATTAATGAATGATCAATGTTTGAGCATGAACAATTGTGCATGATTGAAAAGTGCTAAGTTGTAGTAATGGAATTAAATAGGATTTGAAATATGGCATGTGCTCTTGGTTGCCATTGTGTGCCGATCTTAACTGTTGTAAGCATGGATGAGGTGAGAAATGTGTTTCATATGTGTGTTTGCTGCTGCTTTGCTGATAGGCTCAGAAAGAATTTCACGCCGCGGCGTGAAAGAAACAGAGAGGACCTCAAACTTGGTGTGTCCACACCGCGGCTCCATAACCAAGGCCGCGGCTAAAAAATCCAGAAACGATAAAATCTGGGAGTGATCACGCCGTCGCCCCATAAACATGGCCGCGGCTTTAAAAATTCAGAAGCGTGGCATACTTTGATTGTTACGCCGCGGCCCAAGAACCATAGCCGCGGCTTCATGCTTCCAGAGGCTAGTGAACCACGGTTTTCGCCACGGCCATATGTTTTGAGCCGCAGCGAGACCTGTCAGAAGACTAAAAAGACAGCCTTCCCCGCGTGTTCTGAACCCTAAAATCCTTTTATCTCTTCGAGCCGCAGCTTTTCTCCTCACCTCCATCTCTGGCCTCAGCTCCCTATCCCCTCAATCCCTCACCGTAATCCAACCGAAACCCTCCCCCTCGCCTCCAAACCCATACCTCCATGACCCCATTCCCTCGGTCCACTGCCACCCACCCACCCCATCGGTCGTGGTTCAACACTCGGCCTTTTGCTTCGGCATTCGGTCTTCACCGTCTCTCCCTCCTCTCTTCCTCCTCTATTTTCTCGGCTACTCTCAGCCCCTACAACCATGGTGCTCCTCCTTCACCTCCTCCTCTATTTCCTCGGGCTCCGCGGGTTTGTGGCAGCATTGGCCATCCTCGGGTTGGTGCTCTCTCTCAACTTCCTTGCTTCTCTGTGCAATTTTGGGTAACGCTCCCAACCCTTTGTGTGAATTACGTTGTTGAATTTTCTTAGCCTGAGTTGGGTTGTTGGCGTGTTGAATTTTGTTTGTCCAATAGAAAGTATTTGGGATTTTATGGATTACGACTGCTTTAAGAATTTGGCTTAAGTTTGATTGGGACCTTTTCCTGTTGTTATTGACTCTGTGTGTGGGGACCAGTGGAATGCAACTTGCTTATGTTTGTGAATGTAGGCCATTCTTAGCTACTTTATCCTTGTTTTGGTCTGTGGTCCCTTGCTTTGTCACTCTCCTGTATGCCATTTGTCATTACTTTATAACTCTTCCCATGTTTTGCTGCTGGACTGTGTCCATTGTTCTGCCTCTTGGTGGTCCCCCTGTTGTCGCTTATCGTGGGTAGTTCATTTGGTTAATTGTCTTCAGCTTAGTGTGCTATTTTGTCTATTGGTGGGTCAGGCTATTGTCTTCAACTTGTAGTAGGTCTCCTGTTGGTAGCTTGTTGTGGTCCCTAGGTTAAATTGTGCTTCTGTCTTTTGAGGTCTTTGGGCTGGCTGTCCTTTATCTGCCCAATGATTGCTTCTTTGCAGGTATGGCCCGCACAAAACGAGCTAGTCGATCACAGGCAGCACCCCCTCCCCCACCCCCACCTCAACCTGAACAACCAGAAGAAGAGGAAAGAATAGAGCTTGATAAGCCCCGACCTCTCATTTTTGAGAAATACTTCCCATACAATAGTGACCTACGATTTTGGCAGGGGATAGAGTCCTACGGGTTTGGATACTTGGCGGGGAAACGAGAAGGAGGGTCTCTCACTATGGTCCGAGAGTTTTGTGAGGAGGCAGAGAAACGCACCTCTGTGCGGTGCAAGGTGCGGGGCCAATGGGTCGAAATTACTAAGTCCCTCATACAGTCAACCTTCCAAATCCCTGTTGTGACCAATTGTAGGTACCGGTATTTCACTGAGAACACTGATGAGGTACCTTATCAGGACATTGCTGAGCTGATCACTTTACCGGGCCGAGCCCAGTGGCATATCGTTGATGGTGTCCACCGTCACATCAAGCGGGCTCACTTGCATCGAACAGCGTGATACTGGCTGCACTTTATCTGTAATAATCTTGTACCAGTCAGCCATTTGAGTGACATTAATCGGGAACGGGCCCTCCTCATCTACCTATTCATATGCGGGGAGCCTGTAGATGCAGCCCAGCTCATTTTTTATTATTTGAGGAACTCAATCCCCAAGGCACATTTACCCATTGGATTTCCCCATTTGATCTCTGGGTTCTGCATCAAGGCAGGAGTGCCCCTGACACAGAAAAGGGTGGAGCTCTTCCCACACAAGCAAGAATTCAAATATGACTCCATCAGAGTAGCCGACATGGTAGAGCCTGGGGAGGAGCAGCCACTGGATGAGCCCGGAGAGGTGGCACCCATTGAGCAGCCTGCACCACCGCCACCACCTGCTGAGGAGTACACATTGGAACGCTTGTTTCTATATCTGCAGCAGGTCCATCAGTAGGTCCAGCACCTCAGTGCCTCTCAGGCCAGAGTGGATAGGCACATCTATCGGTTGGCCCAGTATTTGCAGGTTCCTTTATCTCCAGAAGACACAGCTGGCCCATCAGAACATAGGGAGATGCCCGGAGAGCAGGACCCCCCGGATGACAGCTAGCACTGAGCTTTTCTTTTATCTTGTTCTGTTTTTACTCGTTGTTTAGCACTCTTATTCTGTCTTTTGGATACCTTTCTTTATTTGAATTGTAGTTTTCATCTCTTTCTTCGAACTCTAGTTTTTTTTCGATGTCTCGAACTCACTCTATTGCAATTCTTGGTTTAGTTAGATTCCTATAGTTGAGACATCGGGTGCTGCGCTTGGTTATTGCTTTAATTGCTTTGGCATATTCTTTTTGTCCTTTCATGCAGTTTTATCTGTTTGTGTTATGATACTGCTTGAGAGATGCCCCTCATTTTACCCCGGTGCATTGTTCCTGACATTGAGGACAATGTCCCAATTAAGTTTGGGGGTGAGGGATGCTTTTGTTTGTTGGGCTGGATTGATGTGGCGTTAAACTTTTACCATTACCCTTCTTCCTTCCAAATTTTACTTTGAGCCAGATTGTTAAGTTATCTTTTGAATGGAATGCATGAATCCGATGATTGTGGGATGTTTAAATTATAGATTGCTCAGGAAGGGTATGTAATGCTTATAGCTACTTGAATTACAATGTCAATTTCTTGTTTTGTGGTGATTTTGAAGAAACTTTCTGCGCACAATAATTGAGGAACAATTTGAATGCTTATATTAAGAGAGAATGGTAGCAAATTGATGTGTATAGATTGTTTGAATGTCATCATTCTAGAACCTATCTTGGAACCTCTTGAGGCTAATCTAGGACTTCATGTATTTTTGGGAAGTGATTTGGGCATTCTTTAAAATGTGTTTGAGTCTTTCATGCCTACTATGATCAATATTTAATCACTTGATCCCCATTTGAGCCTTAAATTGAAAAACCAATGTGAATTTTCTTGTTGGAACTCTATATGAAACCTTACCCACTTAGCTCGAAAAACCATAAATTACCCTTAATCTTGAGATAAGTGATAAGTCTTGAGTGGCGATTAGAGATGGTGAAAGGAGGGGAAATGATGTAAATTGTATATTTGGGTACATGGTTATATTAGTTGCACTCTCATGAATCATTAAAGTCACTAAAAAAAAAAGTATATTCAGAGAGGAGCAAGAGTCCAAGAATGTTTGGAGTGCAAATGTTCATTAAGAGATAAGTTTGGGGGGGTTGTTACTTGGCTTCATATAGTATCTCAAAGTTCAAAATAAGGAAGAGAGATGATATGTAATGCACCATTTATCTCAAAGATATTTGTTATACCTCTTACCTCTTCATTTCAGTAAACTATTAAACCTGGCCACGCTACAAGCCTAAAAGTCCCAATGATCTCAAGGGTATATGGTGGTTATCTTATAAGTGGAGAGGGGAGAAAAGGTTAGGCGTATGAAGTATTGACGTTGAAGCATTTTGTTTATGCAGATTGGAGTGTTGCTTTCAATCTTGATACTTGCAGGAAAGTTGCTCTTTGATTAATCACACACACACTCTTTGAAATTCCAAGAAAACTGGTTATTGGATTGAAAGTCATGTAGCTATGGTCATTTAACTCATTCCTTTGTTATTTATCTTCAGTGGCACTTGGTGAGGAGAAAGTTCATGCTGCCATAGTAATTAGATAACTTATACAATCTAGCTGGTTTTCCTTAGTCAGTTTACTCGAGGACGAGTAATTGTTTAAGTTTGGGGGTGTGTTAATCATACCAAATTACATCATTTCAGCACTTTTTCCTTGAGTTACGCATTCATATATGTACATACTTGGTACTCAGGATAGGAAAATATAGAGTGTGATCCTAATAATGCATGATAGTATATTTTTTATCTCATTATGCATTATTTTATACCTAGGGAAGATTTTAAAACCTCATCTTCATTGTAGGTATCATGGGAGAGCATTGGAGTACGCCCTTTTGGAGATCATAGGGAGTGAATATAACTTGTGAAAGGAGGGAAACGCTTCTGGAGAGACCATGCCGTGGCTTTGAATAATAGAGCCGCGGCCTAAAGCAGACAGTGACGAACAAATGGTCAAGACCGAGCTCACCACGCCGCGGCTACAATATATGAGGCCGCGGCCTCATGACAAGCAGTGAACAAAACAGCACATCTGAAGGATATGAGGCCGCGGCCAGGATTATGTAGCCGTGGCGCAAACCCCTCGTCAGCAAAACGCAAAGCTTCACTCGAACGCAGTATTTGAGGAGAAATTGAAGAGATAGCCGGGGACGGAGCTAGGGCATGAGGGAAGACTTGGAGAAATCATCTTGGAGAAGCTTGGGTGTGCTAGGGCTTGCCTCTTGAAGGAGATTTTAGCTTCTCTCTTGGGTTCTTTTGCATTTTCTTCCCTTTTGTCTCACTGTTGTTCAATAATGATGTTGAATGGGATACATGTGGTTAAGATGTTGTGGAACATGAGGGGCTAGTACTCCATTTCTAGGATTATTCTAAACCTTTGTATGGATTGAGTATTCATTTCTCTACTATAATTGTGATTAATGCAATTTTTATGTTGATTTAACTATACTCTTAATGCCTCTTATTGTTTGGCCATCAATAAGATTGTCTAGTTTATTTAAGTTATACTTGAGAGAGTTAACTTACATAGAAAACTTGAGTTAGGTCATGTGAGAACTTGAATCTTACTTAGTTAAGTGACGAGTTGTGTTAGTGGGGTAGATATATACTCACTAACCTCATATAGTGATTTAGGATTTTAAGTGAATAGGAGAGTTTAATTAACTAGTTAAGAGATTACGTAAGTAATTAAACTAGCAGCTATTTGGAGATTCGAGAGAGCGCAGATAGTTAAATTAGTATCCTAACTAACATAATTTTGCATTAAGAACAATTATCAAAAGAGCTTAAGTGGGTATTCATGAAATACAGGGGAAATGAATAATCCTAGATCTCTTTGAATTTCTCAAGTCCTAACTGTCCTAGTTGCTAATTTTATACGCTTGTTATGCATAATTGATGTTAATTGAATAGTGAACTTTTAATTTATGTTGCTTAAATTAATCAAAAAATGCAATGTCCAATGTTTGATCACTTCGTGATCTAAGTCCCTGTGGAAACGATACTCACTCATTACTTTACTAGACCTCGACCCGTATGCTTGCGGTATAACCTGGTGGTGAATAGCCGCCGTAGAAATCAAATTACTTCTTTGTGCACTGATGATGGAAGTTGGGTAACTGAGGATTCTAGCTTTGCTTCCCTGGCCACGAGTTATTTCAAGAAGCTCTATTCTGTTGACAATCATGTCCTATCTTCATACAATGTCTCAACTGTGTTTCCTCTTATACCAAATTATTTATTGATTCTGTTGAATCTTCCAATTTCTATTAAGGAAACTCATCGTACTCTATTTGAAATGAAACCTTTAAAAGTGCCTAGACCGAATGGCATACACGCTCTCTTTTATCAACATCAACGAGATAAAGTGGGAAGCGCAATTTTCAATTTTGTACATGAACTCTTTGAAGGGGGCTTGTTGTCGCCTGAACTTAATCACACTTTGATTGCTCTAGTACCCAAAGTTGATAAACCCATGTTTATAAAGGAGTTTAGGCCAATTAGTCTATGTAATGTGGCGAATAAGATAGTTACAAAAATTGTTGTCAATAGTCTAAAGTCTGTCATGCCTCATCTAATCCTTCCTTTTCAATCAAGTTTCATAAAAGTGAGGAGTATCATTGATAATATCATAATTAACCAAGAGGTTTTTCATTCAATGGGAAAAAAGCAAGGAAAATTGGGATGAATGACCATTAAAGTGGACCTAGAGAAGACTTTTGATCGATTACAATGGGAATTTGTTGAAGACACTTTAAGAGATGCCAAGTTTCCAGAGCAACTTATTAGTTTGATAATGACTCGCCTTATAGCCCCGTCCATGTAAGTCATTTGGAACGGAGAAGTTAGAGAATGTTTCAAGCCTATGAGGGGCATTAGACAAAGTGATCCCCTTTCCCCATATATATTTGTTCTGTGCATGGAGAGATTGTTTCAATCAATTGTGATGGAGATTAATTTTGGCCTCCACTTTCTCACCTCTTTTTTGTAGATGATCTTGTTCTTTTTGGATCAGCTTCTTTGAGTCAAGTAAGAATTATTCAGAAAGTTCTTGCTGGTTTTTGCTCTGCTTCTGGCCAACATGTGAGTCAAATGAAGACAAAGACATGTTTCTCTAAAAATGTGTGTTAATATTTGACATATCCTTCTATTTATTATAGGATATTATTCGATTTGATTTGATTCGATTTTGTAGTTATTAGATAGATTTGCTTTTGTGTATATATGTAACCCAAGTTATTCAGTAATACACACAGTAATTTTCCAGAATTACTTCTTCATGGTATCAGAGCTAGGTTAATGTCATAGGGATATTTTTTTTTTGGCGTCCGTATGTTCTTCCTCAGATCCGTCGTTGTTCAGTGGTCCACTGGTGACACGCGCCTCACCACCGTGTTCAGCGTCTCGAGTTTGGCCGGTCCACCAATTCCGGCAGTCATCCTCTGCCGCACGCTCTCCCACGCATACCACGCGCCGACGGTCCAGTTTTCTTTCTCCGGCGCATGAGGGCACGTCGCCGGCGTTCATCTCGTTCTACTCGTCATCATCTTTTGCTTCTTCTTGTGTGGTTGGTTTGTTGATTAGTCAACTCTTTGAAATTCGCTATTTTTCAGATTTATTTGGGAATTTCTTTTTCTCCTGGGTGCTTTTTCTCTTTTGGAATTAGTTTGTTTCGTCATGGATAAATCTGACATTGCTCAACCTATATCTGTTATTTTGAATGGATCCAATTATCGTCTCTGGTTGGAAAGCATGCGTGGTTTTCTTAAAGGCAGAAAATTATGGCGGTATATTATTGGTGACATTAAATTTCCTACTCGTGTGTTTGAAGAGACAGAGGTTAAGTTTAATGAACGATTAGAGGAATGGGATAGCAAAAATAATCAGATCATTACATGGTTTCGTAATACTTCTATTGCTAGTATTCATCAACAGTTTGGTAGATTTGAAACTGCTAAAGAAGTCTGGGATCATCTTGCTAGTCGTTATACATCATCAGATTTATCTAATCAGTTTTAGTTGCAAAAGGATCTCAGTATTCTCAGATAAGAACGTGGCCAACCTCTTTATGAGTTTCTTGCTAAGATTGAGTCTGTTTGGGATCAACTGGCTTATTCAGAGCCCATTTTCAAATGTGAAGCAGATGCTCAAGCCTTTTTGAAGTAACGTGATCAACTCCGACTTATTCAGTTCCTCATGGCTCTTACAGATGATTTTGAGCCTATTTGTGCCTCTTTATTGCATCAAAGTCCACTTCCTACTCTTGAAGATGCTCTTCCTCGTCTTAGATCTGAAGAAACTCGCTTGGGTCTTCTGCATCGTAATCCAGAGATGGTTTTTGCTGTATCTGACAAGAATTCTAAGTCTTGTCGGGGCTGTCCTCAGTCCAATCACTCCTTTGCTGAGTGTCCCTTCATTGAATGTCGTGCATGTCAGAAGAAAGGTCATATAGCTGCTAATTGTCCCACCTTATATTGCAGATATTGTAAGAAGACCGGGCATCTCATTGATCAATGTCCCATTCGTCCACCTAGAACTGATCAGAGGAAATTCTCACGACCTGGGCATTCAACCAAGCCTGCTCTTTCTTCCACTGATGCTGTCAATAGCGAGTCACCTTCTGAATCCACTTCAACATCCTCTACTTCTGATCTCGAAGTGTTACTTCGGAAACTTATCTCCAGTTCTTCTAGTCCACCGACTGCTTTAGCTACTCCTTCAGGTATATCTTCTTGGTTTTTTGATTCTGCCTGTTGTAATCATATGACTGGACAATCTGATTTCTTTTCTTCCATGACACCTAACTCTACTGCTCCTTCTATCCATACTGCTGATAATTTCCAAATGCCTGTAAGTCATGTTGGTACTGTTTTCTCACCTTCTTTATCTCTTTGTGATACTTATTTTGTTCCTACCATTAGTTTCAATCTTATTTCTGTTGGTCAGCTTGTTGACATGGGCTATGATGTATTATTTAACAAACATGGTTGTGTTATGATGGATTCTCAGACAAGACAGATCATCGGGACTGGGCGTAAAGTTGGACGTATGTTTGAGCTCACTTCTATGCATCTTCCTGATGTTACTCCGTCATCCAGATTATGTGCTACCACTACCTCTTCATCTCTTGATTTGTGGCATCGTCGACTTGCTCATACTTCTTTGAATAAATTACAACTTTTGATTTCTAATAGTTTCCTAGGTTCTGTTAGTGAAAAATCCTTACATTGTATTTCTTGTCAGACTGCAAAATAACCTGCTTTACCTTTTAATAAAAGTGATTTTAATTTCTGATTCTCCATTTGATTTGATTCACTCTGACATTTGGGGACCTTCTCCTACTCCCTCCATGGGAGGATCACGATATTTTATACTTTTTATTGATGATTTTTCACGCTTTACTTGGATCTATATGATGAAAAATCATTCAGAATTATCCCAAATTTATATTAAATTTGCTACTATGGTTCGTACTCAGTTTTCCAAGATCATTAAAGTCTTCCGTCGTGATAATGCTTTAGAGTATCGTGACTCCAAATTACTTAATTTTCTTGATGAACAGGGCACTATCTCTCAATATTCTTATCCTTACACCTCTCAACAGAATGGTCGTGCAGAACGAAAACATCATCATATTCTTGACTCTGTTCGAGCTCTGCTCATTTTCGCTTCTTGTCCAGAGCGTTTTTGGGGTGAAGCAGCCATGACTGCTGTCTACTGTATCAATCGTGTTCCATCCTCTACTCTTGGTAACATCTCTCCTTTTGAGTGTCTTCATGGTACTTCTCCAAATTATTCTATGTTAAAAGTTTTTGGTTGTGCTTGTTTTGTTCTTCTTCCCTCTCATGAGACCACCAAATTACAAGCACGTGCTCGTGTCTGTTGCTTCCTTGGGTATGATTCTGAGCATAAGGGATATCGTTGCTGGGATCCTTTATCCCATCGTATACGAATCTCTCGTCATGTTGTATTCTGGGAAAATGTCCAGTTTTCTTCTTTGACCGATTTCTCTTCGATTCCTTCCACTTCCTCTCCTATCTTTACAAATCCTTCTATTGATCTTTTTCCTAGTGACTCAGGTACAGGTTCAGTTGATGAACTCAACACTACGTCTAATGTTGCATCTTCTCCAGATGGTTCTGTTACTTCTGATTCTCCCTCACAAGTCATGTCTACGGAGCCTTTGTCCTCTGAATCCAATCAGCCTACTCGTGAAAGAAACCCTAATCGGCCTACTCGTGAAAGAAACCCTCCTTCTTACCTTCGAGATTACCATTGCTTCTCTACTATTCTTCAGCTAAAGGAACCTCAATCCTATAAGGAAGCTTCTCGTGACTCTCATTGGCAGCAGGCTATGCAAGCAGAATTGCAGGCATTGGATAAAATGCACACTTGGGATCTTGTTGATCTTCCTCCTAATAAGACTCTAGTTGGATGTCGATGGTTATATAAAATTAAGACTCATTTTGATGGTTCTTTGGAATGGCGTAAGGCTCGCTTGGTGGCTCAGGGCTTTACTCAGGAGTATGGGATTGACTATGAGGAGACTTTTGCTCCGGTTGCTCGAATTTCTTCTGTTAGAAGTCTTCTTGCTATTGCTGCAGCCAAGTGTTGGACTCTTCATCAAATGGATGTCAAAAATGTCTTTCTGAATGGAAATTTAGAAGAAGAAGTTTATATGAAACCCCCTCCAGGATATCCTAATCCGGCAAACAAGGTTTGTCATCTCCGACGTGCTCTTTATGGTCTTAAACAAGCTCCTCGTGCTTGGTTTGCTAAGTTTAGCACTACCATCAGTCAGCTTGGTTTCTCTTGCAGTCCTCATGATTCTGCATTACTTATTCGTACTACGGATTGTGGTATAGTCTTGCTTCTGTTGTATGTTGATGACATGATTATCACAGGTGATGATTCCATCGGAGTTCAAGAACTCAAGTCTTTTCTCGGGAATCACTTTGAAATGAAAGATCTTGGGAATCTCAGTTACTTTCTTGGTCTTGAGGTACTTTATGTGAAAAATGGTATATCTCTCTCTCAGGTCAAGTATGCCTCTAACTTGATTTCTCGAGCTCAACTCACTGACGACACAGTCGAGGCTACTCCTATTGAACCTAACGCTCGGTTCACTCCTACTGATGGCAAATTGTTGAAAGATCCTACCTTTTATCGTCAGTTAGTTGGAAGTCTCATCTATCTCACAGTGACTAGACCTGATATTGCTTATGCAGTGCACATTGTCAGCCAGTTTATGTCTGCTCCCCGTACTACTCACTCTGCTGCAGTACTTCGCATTATTCGTTATGTTAAAGGAACCTTATCTCATGGTTTGCATTTCTCTGCCAGTTCTTCGCTTGTTCTATGAGCTTATTCTGATGCAGATTGGGGAGGTGATCATTCTAATCATAGATCTACCACTGGCTTCTGCATTTTTCTTGGTGATTCTTTGATTTCATGGCGAAGTAAGAAGCAGACGTTGGCTTCTCGCTCAAGTGCTGAATCCGAGTCTTGTGCTTCTTACTGATATGGGGGTGGCCCAAGACTCTTCTATTGACCTTTATTGTGATAGTCAGAGTGCCAGACAAATTGCTCATAATGATGTATTTCATGAACGGACTAAACATATTGAGATTGATTGTCACTTTACTCGACAGCATGTTGTTCGAGGAACTCTCAGACTCCTTCCTATCCGGACTACTGATCAACCAGCTGATTTATTTACTAAGTCACATAGTTTAGGCCGGTTTAATATATTAGTAAACAAACTCAAGATGTAAGTTATTGAACCATCTTGAGTTTGAAGGGGGGTGTTAATATTTGACATATCCTTCTATTTATTATAGGATATTATTAGGATATTATTCGATTTGATTTTGTAATTATTAGATAGATTTGCTTTTGTGTATATATGTAACCCAAGTTATTCAGTAATACACACAGTAATTTTCTAGAATTACTTCTTTAATGTGAAAATTCAAGAGGCTAAAGCTATCTGTGACTTTCTAGGTTATCAATGCTGGGATCAAATTGGCAAATACTTGGGTGTGCCACTTCTTAAAGGAAGAACCTCAAAGGAAACCTACAATTACATTATTGAGCGTGTTCAACAAAAACTTGCTGGATGGAAATCTAGAAAACTCCTTGGCCAGCAAAATCATTCTCACTAAGTTAGTGCTTTCCTCTGTGCCTTATTACTCCATGCAAACCAGTTTGCTTCCCTTTTCAACTTTACAGAACATTCAGAAGCTAATCAGAAGTTTCATCTGGGGTTCCTCTTAGTCTAGAAAAGGAATCAGCTAAATGTATTAGCCAAAAAGCAATGGTGCCTGTAACCATGCTTTCCTCTCAAAATTAGCTTTTCCGATCATGTCCCAACCAAACCGCTTTGGGTCCGAGTATTAAAAGGCAAGTATGGAGGTGAGGGCACGAATCAAGGGAGACCCAATACAAGATCCAGTTCACATTTATGGAAAAGCATTTCCAAAGTTTGGGATGACACTAAGCTGGGCCTACACTGGCAGCCGGGAAGTGGCAAGCAAACTAAGTTTTGGAGTGACCTTTGGATTGGTGATCTAGGGCCACTCAAGAATCTAGCTTTTGCTGACATACATGAAGAGGATCTCTCAAAGCCAATTTCTGAATTTTTAGAAGCAAATGGTCAATGGAAGTGGTCAGAATTTCAGCACTTGCTCCCTAATGATATACTTCAGTTAATTGCTGACACTAAAATTGTTCCCAATGCTAATGAACCAGCTACTTGTTCTTGGAACTACACGTCTTCTAAGAAATTAACCGTGTCGTCAGCCTACCATGCTCAAGAGGTGCAGAATTGGAATCCTGATGATAGAAAATGGAATTGAATTTGGAAATGGCCAGGAGCTCAACGTGTGAGGACTTTCCTATGGCTAAGTGCGAAACAGAGGCTTCTAACTAATTCTGAAAGGTGCAGGAGATATATGGCTCATGACTCTGCGACTTATTTACATAGGGATTAGAAGACCTGGATCATGTTTGAGACATTGCCCAATAGCTCGTGATGCCTGGACAACCTTGCTGCCTAATAAGCAAATTCAACAATTCTTTGCTAAACCCTTTGACAGGTGGCTTTTCTCTAACCTTGATCACACTAAGCTTGCTAAGAAATGGGTTATCACCTTTGGTATTACTTGTTGGTACCTCTGGCAAGTCAGACTCTTCAATGGGGATCATTTCAGTGCTAAGGAAATTCTTCTCACTATTTGTACGATGGTCAACCATACCATCAAATCCGCTAATGCTCTTTCTATTCTTGACACAGGATAGTTTTATTTTTGTGTTTCTATTTTCTTTTGTTTCGCCCAGTTTATTGTATAGCCTCCTTGTACAGTTTTTCGTTGAATGATATCTCCCCTTTTCACTAAAAAGAACATACTTATTGCATTACTTTTACTATAAATTTTGTTTATATTAATACAATTTTACTTTTTTTAATGTTTTTATAATTTTATAATTATTGTATTGTTTCGTGAGCATTTTAATTTTAATAGATTTTGTGTGCAAAAAATAATTTTAATAAATTTTATTTTTATATTAATTTAATAAATATTTAAAATTATATTTTTGAAAAATATTAACATATTTATATATTAGTTATAGATTTCGCTCCCCAAAGTAATTTTCTGGTTCTGTCCCTGATCAAATATGTTAAAAAAATTAAAATTCTTCTCTCAATTTTCTTCTGATAAAACTCTTATTTTTTTTATCTGACATGAAACTCATTTCATTTCTGACAAACTTAACCTAAGAATATTCTTTTTTGTATTATTCCTTTGTTACTTATCATTAAGTATGAATTGAAGCTCAAATTTACATATATTTGAGGGATTTCCAAAACATATGGCTAATAATCAATTGGAACTATGAAACACGCCCGGTAGCAAAGTGTTCTAAGTTTCAGCTTAGTGCTTACCACAAAAATTAATAAAATGCATTGTGCTGAAGAATAAAGTTATATTCAGCTTAAACCTGATCATTGATAAATCCACTCCTGACATTTTTCTTACTATCCATTTTTCAGGCTAATTAATTAACAATCTTAACGTTACCCATGAGAGCATAAGCAGAATAAACCCTTTCAGGAAATGATTTCCTAGTAGTAGTATATCTTAATATAATGAGAAAAAAAGACATGAGATATTAATCGGATATTAAATAGAGTCTGACTTATTAACATAAATTGATTTTAAATCAACTAATGGATGGATTCATATATAATCTTCGGATATTTCTTATTTGTCCAATGTCAATTCTTGTATAGATGTCTAGATCTAAATATTTGATATTTGGCAATAGTTTAATAACCTAGTGGCACCAGGTATTTTCTAAGTGAGATTCTTGGATCAAGTCGAAGTCCAAGTCTCACTCATGGCGTATACTCCCTCCGGTCTAAAATATAAGAAATTTTTTAGAATCTTTTTTTGGTCCATAATATAAGGTGTTATGTAATATTTAGTAGTAGTTTATCTTTTTTGCCCCTATTCATTTGATAATAAATCTTATAATTTGTAATGGAAAAGAGTGGAAACAACTTTAATTATTGGTAATTAATAAGGATAAAAATGGGATGTTGAGTTTTTTTTTGAGAAATTTAAGAGTGTAACTACCTTTTCTTAATATGCGTAAAGTAGTTAGAAATTCCTTATATTTTGGACAGGAGGGAGTACTATTTTAGATGTGTAAGTGTGTATATTATAGTTATTCTGAATAAAAAAATATTTGATATTTATATAGTTAGAGATATGTTGTATGAAATCTAGTAAATGAGTTGATTATGCTATTAAATATTACGATTTACTATATATTTTTTATATACTATATTGATATTAATATATTAATTATTATACCATAAACTTAATTTACTTTTTATTTAGGAAAAATTACACTTTAGGATTAAGATAACAAGTTTATCTACTTATCTTCCAAGTTTTAATACCCAATCTTCCAATTTTTATTATTTTTTATCAGTTTAAATTTTTTTGATTAATTCCCTTAATTGGTCCTTAATTGCGATTCTCCCTTTTATTTATTTAAGTCAATGTGAGCATTAAGTGTTTCAGATATTCCTCATTTAATGCCTATTATTTTAAACTCTTAGTAAGAATTTTAAAACAGTTCAGGTATTCAGTAAATTTTGAATATCGAATATTTTAGGTATAAGTGTTAAGGATACAATTTAAAAAAAAAAAATAAGAATCAGATAGGAAATGAATAATAGCTTTAATGAAAAAGATTATGATTATTTGAATCGGGTCAAACATTTCTGTTCGCCGGCCTCTTCCTTCACCATTAATACGTTTCAAGAAATGAGATCCTTACATTTAAGGGGAATGTATTAAATGTCCATTCCGCTCTGTCCCTCCTTCATATAGGTGCCTAATAGAAAAGTTGAATACAAAAGGAATTGCTTCACATGACGTTGTTTCAAGATATGACGGGTCTCTTCTTCTTCTTCGAGTATGTGGTTTCTGCTCCGACTTTGATTTCTATTTTTTTTTTTTTAATTCTCTGCATCTTTTCAATCTCTTGGATTGCTCTTACCGTCAAACTCTTCTAGTATGTAATTATGTCATTACATGTTAGAGAAAAATAAACTGAGAAATGAGTTTCATGTACTCTCGCCCCCTTTAAGCTTTAAGCCTCGTAATTTGTGCCTACTTTTCTTCAACAAAAGGGAGGCTTTCGAATCAACCAAAAGTTGAAAGTCTTGTCTTGATAATAACCATTATTATGTTGATTTTGAATCCATTGGGGATTGAACCCATTTATGAAGTAAAAACCAGTTTTTCTCTTGCACCTCCACTGAAGCTTTTATTCATGTACTTTTGCTCCATTTCTGGCACAACGATGAATTTTGCTTATTATTGACTTCCTTGCAAATAGACGAATCGAGCTTTATTTCAGTCCTTACAGACATTGATTCTGATTTGTATTGTTGCTCCTTGTGATATTCAGAATGAATAATCAATTACATTCCTCCGAATGCTACTCATCTTGACAAGGAGGCTCCTTCTTGGCCTTTTGGCATTATTTGTTGGCTTTTACATGAATGAGCTGTCTTTCGGTTTCATTAAGAAACCAAGCTAAAGGGGAAAAAAAAGTTTCTGCGGTTAAAATAAAGTCAAGCACTTTTTTTCAAAGTCTCAATACAAAGTAATAATTTGCCAAAATAAAAATATACAACGTAGTAATTGAAATTCATATTTCTTTTATTATATTATTACTTATTTGCATTCTCCATGTTCTGATAATATGAATATTTTCATCTTTATCTTAAGAGAAGCTTCTGATCACTGAGCTCAAAGGTGAGGCATTTCAAAAGATGAATCCTCTTGAAGTCACAGTGGAGAAGATGGGATTGAGCTCTAGTAGAAACAGAACATCCTTGGTTGTCCTCTGTGCAGCTTTCATTATATTATGTGGAGTGACTTATAAATACTCATTTTTTTATCATTTTGAGAGGTTTTCTAAGGATAAGGCATTTGGAAGGAGAGTCCAAAATTTGACATATGAGGCCTTGGGACCAACAGCTCAAACTATTTCAGGTTCAGAAGCAGGTAATTTTATATATTTTCTCAAGCTTGCATATGCATATTTTCCCCATTCATATTTTTAGTTCTCTTGGTTTATATATTCGTGAAGTTGCTTCTTCCGTTTGTTCAACAAATCTAATTTTCTCCTCTTATTTCTATTAATTAGCGTCATTTCTAGAACACAACTTGAAAACATGTTCATCATTGAAATGGATCTTCTAAAGTGTACTCAAGAGAAAGAGAAAGAGGTGTGTATTCCACCTTTGTGGGACCCACATGAACAGAGGTAGGGTCCGTTACTCTCTCTCTCTCTCTCTCTCTCTCTGATCTTGATTACATTAAAAACAAATTGTATATACTCAACATCTTTAATGAATTAACTAAATACACCCGTACCGGATTCTTTTAACTTTTTGACATTGTTCCAGAAGCTACAATAAAGTAACAGTAACCTTGATTCTCTGTACACGCACATAGTGATTTGTTTCCAGCAAACACTTGGCTTTACTTCTGTGATCAAAGATAATCATGGTGGACTAGGTAATGCTTTTGTTTTTTTAATTCGTTCTAGATAAATTCAGACTATAAAAAATAGGTATGTCATTTTCGCTAAACTTTCAATTAGACCACCTTTAACATTCTGACATGACTCTCTATAGTTAGTTTGATATTTTGTTCTGTAAATACTGTCTATCTAAGAATTCTACCGCAGTTAGCAGTAAAATGAACTTTCTTCAAATAATTTCATCAAATATCTTCTCTTACAACTTTACAGCTTCAAGAAATGATTCATTTGCAAACTCAACAAAGGATTCGTCCCCACTTACCAGAAATCCTGCTGATGCTGACAAACTACTTGATGGACTCTTCGCTTCAGGGTTTGATGAAATATCATGCTCAAGTAGGTTTCAGTCCTACTTATACCGCAAGGCTTCCCCTCACAAACCCTCTCCATATCTAATAACCAAACTTCGCGAATACGAAGATCTTCATAAAAGGTGTGGACCTAAAACGAGTTTTTACAACAGAACCATGAAACAACTCGTAAGGCCTAGGAACAATGGACATTCTGCAGTGTGTAACTACATTGTGTGGACGCCTGTTAATGGCTTGGGGAATAGAATGGTGAGCATGGCTTCGGCATTCTTGTATGCTGTCCTCACAGACCGAGTTCTGATGTTGGAGTTTGGGAATGAAATGATTGGCCTATTTTGTGAACCGTTTCCCAATTCATCATGGATATTGCCGAATGATTTTCCTTTCAGAAACAACCAAAGACATATTGAAACATATCAAGACATATTAAAGAAGGACAGAGAAAGCAGTTTAAGGCAAGTTTCCCCTTCGGTTCTGCATCTAAATCTACAACACACCAAGGATGATCCTGAAAAGTTTTTTCACTGTGATCATAGTCAAGATCTTCTCCGTAAGGTTCCCTTATTGATATTAAGGTCAGATCAATATTTCATACCTTCTCTATTCATTGTTCCATCTTTCAATCAAGAATTAAGCAGAATGTTCCCTGAAAAAGACACTGTTTTTCACCACTTGGGACGCTACCTATTTCTACCTTCAAATCAGGCATGGGGAATAATCGCCAGATTCTATCAGGCATACATGGCTAGGGCAGATGAGAGAATTGGTCTCCAAATAAGAGTATACCCTGACCTCAGTACAAATCAAGCAAAAATGGATCAAATATTAAGATGCACCCTAAAGAATAAGGTATTGCCTGAACTAGACATGCGAGATTCAGTGACTTCTCCATGGAAAAACCGGACTTTGAAGTCTGTAATAGTGACATCTTTGTATTCATATTTTCATGAGAATTTAAGGACTATGTATTTGACTAAACCAACCGTTACTGGGGACATAATAGGAGTTTATCAGCCAAGTCACGAAGAGCAGCAGAAGTCTCATGACAACATGCATAACATGAAGGCTTTGACTGAAATGTATCTCCTCAGTTTTTGTGACGTATTGGTGACTAGTTCTATATCTTCTTTTGGGTATGTTGCTCAAGCGTTGGGAGCCTTGAAGCCATGGATTCTTCACAAGTTAATAGACGAGAACATCCCGGATCCACCCTGTCTGCGAGACTTCTCCATGGAGCCATGTTTTCATCTTCCACCTAAGCATGATTGCATGGCAAAGCCTATGAATGATAGTGGAAAAGCTTTTCCTTATGTAAGAGCATGTTTGGACTATGGAATTGGAATGAAGTTGGTCAATAATCGTGAGTAGCTGTTGCTTGTTATTTACAACTTCTTTTTAAGTTGTAATTTGTCTGAGAAAAATATGTTGGCAAAGGAGTTCAGCTAACATACGTTGTGTTGCACAATGCAGATAGTCATCCTGATTGGTGATGTCATTTTTTGAACCCTCTTGACTGTTCACATCCAGGAAGAATATATATCAATTCACTGCGTAAAAAAAGAAGACATTATTATGAAAAGATGAATCTGTACATCTCTGGTCTTCATTATTGTAGCAACTTCCATTGCTCATTATAGTTATATTTTCATTTTCATAATGTTTTCTGATTAATCCTCTTAATATTTTAGTATTGGACAAATAACCCACTTCACCAAGATAATCTCAAATTTATGAACGTTAATTAAAACATAATCGCCTAGAATCATAAATTGAAAACAACATTCACCCAATACCATTTTTCTGGAGTCATATTCTACTAGTAGTCACCCTCTTTTTTTTCTCTTCTAATTGGTGAATAGAATGTATTATTTTTCCTATGTTAAAAGATTTCAAATTTTAAATTATTAGAAATTATTTACTATTAAAATGGAAAAAGGTTAAATGCTGTAATACTATGCTAAAAAGGAGAACATCAGAGTAGGAAGAAAAAACTGAAAATTTTACAGTTGGAAGGAAGAGCTCCTCAAAATGTTAAAGTCAGCTGTGGATAAAACCATCTATTTTTGGTTATTTTGTAGTTAAAGTCTATAACATAATCATATATTTGGTTCTCTTAGTATATTTATTCAAATATTGGTGTGTTATTCTGATCTACTTCCCACAAAAAAAAAAAAAAAAGCTTCATTTGCTGAAAAGTCATGCACAAGCAAATCTTCACTTTGAAAAAAAAATTCATAGAAGCTGTAAACCTCGTACCAGACCTAACAACAGAACCACGAAAAGCCCATATGATCTAGGATCCAAGGTTCTGCTACAATGTACACCAGCTACCACGAAGAATCTAGTACGTCTACTAGAGTTAATCAAATTTTGAATGGTACAACTACACATTAAATGTTTAAACAACGTACATTATAAGAAGTAAATTGAACATCACATGCATTAATAATGCAACAATACAAGTTTACAGTGAAACGGAGTGACAAATGTTCACTTATAACACAAGTCAACTACTGTAAAGTTCTTGAGCAATTTATTCAAATGCTTGAAGATTCTAGTAGAATGCATCTCTAAGGTACGGGTATAAACATCTATAGAGACATGTTTCAATAAAATAAAACCACAATCTTCGCCAGTACAGGTTGATCCAAAGAATTGTTACCATAATAAGTAACACCACGACATAGCATGTAGAAAAACTCCAAATAAAGGAAGTAAAATCTATCACAGATTCATCTTCCTTTGTGTGATTGTTGAGTGGAGATGTTGGTGGTGGTACATGTGCAGTGGTACCTCTATTGCCATTGTTCCAAATGAGATATTGCTTTCCTCTGAAGCTGCTCTCATCAAAGGTTAAAAAATGTCCACCATTAGGCACTCTACCTGACAAATTGTTGTAGGACACATTGAATACACCTAAAGAGTTCAAGTCCCGTAACTGAATAGGGATTTCTCCTTCCAAGTTGTTGTATGAAAGGTCTAAGCTCTCTATGGCTGAAAGGTTCTGGCAACTTTTAATGGATCCATTCAAATGATTATGAGATAAGTTCAATGCATGAAGAGAATCCAGATATCCCATCTCTTGAGGGATCTTTCAATGAACTGATTGCTTGACAAATCTATTCCACACATAGATCTCAAGATGTCACCTCAGTATGAGAGCAGCGAATACTTGGTCCTAAATTCTACTTCTAGTCCACTACCTGCTGCGGTCATAAAATACTGATGTTGCTCAAAAAATAGCTGCAGATGAAGAGGCTTATATTGATACCAAGAATCTGAAAAAAGGAATTTCATAGAAAACTCATCAAGTCCATCTTTCCATGCTCCAAATGAGAGTTTGTTAAAGCAAGCAGGTCCAAATAATTCATTTAGCTGGCAGAACTGGTTATAAATTTGGCCATGTAGCTGATTACCGCCAGTTGAAGAGCTCTCAAGACCTCCATCCTAACAATCCAATCCAGAATAACACCGGATAACCTGTTTTCCCTCAAATCAAGTATAGATAGATAGACTATTGCCTTGCAGCTGAAGAGATCTCAAATTTTCCTGATTCATATAGCAATCTGGTATTGAACCTGAGAGGTTATTATGAGAGAGGTGCAAATGCACGAGGTCAAGTTTGCAAAACTCTGTGGATAGTGTACCATTGAAATTATTTCTTGACAGGTTTATCACTTGTAAAGATGAAGAGTTAGTTATGAAACTAGGAACCATGCCCCAGAAACTATTGTTGGAAATATCTAACACCTCGAGATTTGGGAGATCCCCCGCTCCTTGTTCCAGCGTCCCATTGAGGTAGTTGCTGTCCAAGAATAACCATCGCAGTCACAGAGAGGACAAATTCAAGGGAGAAGGAAATAAATTCCCCTTCAAGTTATTATGTGATAAAATCAAGTATCTTAATGAAGCACAACCTGCCCATAAAGACTCAGGAACCTCACCAGAAAATTTGTCTCTGCTCAAGTCCAAGGCAAACAACTTGGACATTTTCCGATTGATGTAGAAATACCATCATTAAGTCCATTTCCTGACATATTCATATACATCAAATTTGGAAACATTAGACCAATATTTGTGGGGAGCTTGCCCTCCATTTTGTTGTGGGATAGCTGCAAATTAGTCAAGGGATGAGGAGGAGGATTTATAAAGGTGGGGAGCTCAAAAGGTCCTGTGAACTTGTTACGATGCAAGATTAGAGAAGTGAGGTTTGTGTTGTTGAGAATCAACAATGTGGGAACGCTCCAACCAAATCGTTATTTGAGAGGTCAAAATAGTGCAAGTCATGCTTGTACAAGAGAAAGGAGGGGAAGGTTCCACTTGGTGCGTTTACTTTGCAATTTGCCAAGTGCAGAACTTCCAATTGAAATGAAGGGACCCAAGGAACAACTTGACTTTCAATGTCCACTTGAAACTCACTGTTATACATTTGAAGTGCAAGTACCTTAAGCCGTGTATTATTGGTGAAGGAACTCAAAGGGAATAAACATTTGAAATAGTTATTCATAGGGGAAAAGTACTCAAGAGATGGGAGGATAGCTATGGCTGATGCTGGTATTTCCCCTGTTAGCATATTCCATGAGAGATCAAGAGCTTGTAGAGAGGTCAAGTTGGCCAAGCACTTGAGCAAGGAACTTTCGAATTCATTTTTACTAAAATCCAGCACGCGTATCTTCTTCAGTTTACATATCTCTGTGGCCAAGACAACTCAATTGTTGTTAATATAAATGAAGTAGAAGCTAAAATAATTTTAATCGAGGATGAAACTGATGACAATTGCTTATCCTGAAATGGCAGAGATCCCTCGAGGTTATTGCTTTTCAATATGAGGACTTCCAAGTTGCTTAGATTACCCAAAACTGTAAAGCAATGAAGTGAAATGCAAATTTTATTGGCTCATTGAAAATATCATTGACTGACACGAACTAATTTTACGATCGGTGGCCTAATTTCATTCATTGAGGACATGTGGTCTGATACAAGACAAGTAATATTCTCCTATTATGGACAGCTATGATCCGTACAGGATATACAGGTGTGTGTGGTATATGTATTTATACAGTAAGAATAAACAATGACATATAAGCAGTAGAATAAACTATATAAACCTCTTATTTCCTAACATATGCAATGAAACAAAAACTATAATCCATTTTACAATTGGTTACGTGTATTTGACCTAGATTTTAGAACCAAATATCTTAAAGTATGGAGAAGAGTTCAAAAAGTTTAAAGCCTGAATTCTTCTGATTTAGTAAAGGAACAATTTTAGTTCAATGAGAATGTTGCAGTTGCTATAATTTCTTAACATCTTTGAAATTCAGCTAACCTTAAATTGATTCTTGACACGGTATTTTCAGAACCTCCATAACCAAGTCCAACAAAATAACTTGAATCACGTAAAAAATAATTTGAAAATGCAACTTTATTAAATTAACAACTTTAGTTTTATGAAAAGGTGAGATTGTAGTCTACCCAAAAAAGGAAAAAGAAAAAGATGAGCTGAGATGGTACCTTCAGTGATAATCAAAGTACTAAATTGACCTCGGAGATGTTGAGGCTTGTCAAGTATTTGAAGTTTTCGAACAAGGAGAAATCTAATTCAATAGGCCAGTAATTAGGGCCGGGTAGGAGAGAAAGAATGGAGACATGAACAGAAGAGGTATGGCATGTGACACGATTCCAGGTGCAGCAATCGCTGTTTGGATCTGTAACCCAGGAATAGAAACGCTCGTCCACAAGAGTGACATTATTGTAGTTCGTACGAAAATAAGCCTTTCTATTGAGCAGTGCCTCAATCTCTTCTCTTACGCAACACTTGATTCCCAGTGTTTGTGCCAACACTAGAAAACCCACCAACAGTAGTGACCACCACGTTGCCAATTTTCTCAAACTCTTTATAGTTTCATGTATCAAATGCTTGGCTTCCCCTTATATATATATATATATACACACACACACACACACTAGTACGATCCTCATCCGTTTCTTTACTTACCAAGATCATGCTTGCAGTTGGATGGTCCAAGGGCCAATAAGTTCACAACATTTTCCTAGGCCTACTTCATAAACGCGTCCTTTACGTAGAAAAAGTATCTCGCAATGGACTTTGACTTGACTTTCACTATCATTATTAATTACATGCATATTAGTTTGTGGAAATTGAAACCCCACCGCCTCACATTTTTTTTTCTTCGATTCATGGGCAAAGCTTACGAGTTCATGTATACTTATAGACCACAATGTTTTGCCCAGCCTTGGTCGATCAAACTGAAAAACTTATCCTTCACTTGATATAAATGATGTGTATATTTTATACTTATAAAATATCTATATTTTTTACCTATTTACATCTTAATATATCATAATTTAATATTTTTTAGTATAATTTTACATAACTTGGATTATATTTATATTGCAAAAATATTTATAAAGATTTTGACCTACATAAAATTAAAAAATTAGAGCAAAGCGTGAAGTACGAAGTCCATATGGTCTCCACATTTTTACTCACTCAGCTAATGGTGAGAAGTTGAGAAGGAATGCAAAATACAAACGGACCCAGTGTCGGGTCAACAAGGAAAGGCATTAAGCCGATGCCAGGTGGTCTCATCACTTAGAAAAATAACGCGTTGGAGTCGGCACCGTATGGAGAAAATAAGCTGGAGCTGGTGTCAGCTTATCTCCATATATTGGCTTGCTTTTCATGCACAGTCATAATTTTTAGTGGATTTATGGCCTTATGGACTTTCTTTATATAAAGAGACATGAAGGAAACATTATGAGACATTACATCACTCACTTGAAGGCCAAAGAACACAGTTTAAACGCATCTGGGAGCAATTAGAAGCAATCTACAGAAGAGAGTTAGGAAATCTAGAGAATATTGAAATAAGATTATCTTTTCTTCTATATAAACTCTTTCTTTTTGTTATTCTTATTATGATTTGGGATTTTTGCTTTGTTTTGATTTCTATTTTCATGTATGACTAAACTTCCTAATCAGAAATATGAATATAATCTAACTGAGATTGAATAGATTTATTCTCATTAGTTATAATTTTTTGGATTTATTCTTCAAGTTGTATTTAATTTGTTTCTTCATTATATCTATCTCTTTTGTTCGTTCATGTGGATTTTATACTTGATCAATATAGACTCTAATTAATGGGTAAACTTGATAGACTGAGAGGTAAAGAATGAATCTAAATATAGAGAGATACACATGAATAACTAATCTAAAGATAGAATTAAGAATTTGTGGTGACTTACATTGTAACTTTCAAGGTTTAATTAGAAATTTTAGTTGTGCGAGAGCGAATTGAATCCGAATCAAATAAGGACTAATTGACTGAGAGGTAATTAGGATACTTGAGGAACAATGATCACTATAATTGTACAGAGTTTAACTAAAAAATAGAATTTATTTATTCCATAAGGCGAACCCCGACTCCTTGACACTTCTAGTAATTGAATCAAAACTCATATATCGACTTGCTTTCTATTTCTTTCCTTTTTTATTTGAGTTTTTCAATTTGATTGTTATTTGCTTTTGAGATTAAAATTTTGAGCTAGTAAATTTATTATATCTCTTGAGTTCGATATCTGGAATATTCCAGAGAACTTTCTACTATCACGATTGATCATGTATACTTACAGGAGACCGACTAAGTTTTTGGCACCGTTATTGGGGAGGTCAACGAATTTATTACTCCATTGAATTTTAGTCCTTTTCTAAAAAAAAAATTCATCTTATTTCTTTCTATCCCTTACTGCATGTTTTTAAAATCTAAAAGTTTTAATAGTAATTCTAAGTTGATTACTATTGATTTTGAAATTAAATGTGTTTGCATAAAAAACCGAGATAGAAGGAGACACGAGATAACTATTGAAGTAGTGCCTGTTGGGACTCAAGCTAATCCACTCTGAAGGGATGTAAATAAGCCTACAGTTTATGACAATTTATCATGCATCAGACTATCTGAAAATGCAAAAAATTAAGAGTTTAAGACAACTTACTTAAACTCTGCCAAAATTTCATGGGTAAATAGGCAACAATACATTGGGTTTTCTGAAGAACTTTTATAGCAGGATTGAACAACTCCCTCCAAATAGTCTGACTTCGGAGGAACTTGAGATTAGGTGCTTCAACTTTTGCTTGAAGCATAATGCTTGACGATGGATCCTAAATCTGCCAGAGAATTCATTGACATCATGGAGAGAGATCTACAATATATTCATTACCAAGTTTTATTCTTCTCAAAAGACAATAGATTTGAGAGATCAAATATATCTCTTTTCACAAATAGAGGGCGAGCCTTTTTATGAAGCATGAGATCGATTCGAGGATTTCTTATATGAGTTTCCACATTATGGGTTTAATGATATGATGATAACCAAACTATTTTATAATGCTATGTGTTCTGCCTCCCAGTCTCTAGTAGACATTGCTACATGGAATGGTATATTTATGACCAAGTGGCAACTCAAATAAGATAAAAGGGAGTACAAAGCAAGCGAGTACCTATACTTGCAAGATGCCGATGAATACACTTGAAATTTTTTAGAATCTCAATAGTCAATTTATTTCATGGTCATTATAGTTTGGCTTGAAATTTTCAAGGTATTAGTTTAAAGATCACAAACTTCACAGATGTATGGCACACCCCTATAGGAATAAGGATTGGAGATGAGTAATTAGAATATAGATATCCCTGAGCTGTCAACAAAGAAGGCTGCCTCGAATTCTGTTATTTCATTAGTGTTATTGCAGGCAAAGTTCTCTCCTAAATCATCCAAAACTCACTACTTGTTAGAATCGGCAAGGACATATTTGAAGTTTGTTCTAGATTAGAATGCTATACTCCCTCCATTCTTTTTTATACTCCCTCCGGTCCTATATATAGGATCTTTTGCCTTGGTCCTAAATATAAGATCCTTTACAATATACGAGGTGGTATTTATTATGCATTTTCAAAAAAATGCCCATATTTAATGCATTCAAAAAGAAAAAAGAGAGAGATTAAATAAGGGTAGTTTTGGAAAAATATTGAAATTTTTGGAGAAATCGAGGTAGTTAATTAGTTTTAACTTCCTTTCTTAATTCGCGTAATTCGGTTAAAATGGTCTTATATATAGGACCAGAGGGAGTATATAAAAGTCATTTTTAATCAATTCATACAAATTAAAAAAATTAAAATTAGTTAATAGTATTGAAGTTTTCAAAAAATATTTCAACTTTCTAAAATGATCCTTATTGAATTGATTTACTGTAAACAAAAAGCACTTCCACAAGCTAGTGGTTATTGGGATAGCCACCACTACTTGAAATTGTATAGTAGTTAAACATAATTTATTAGAGATTAATGGTAAACTAGAAAAAATTATTTAATATTTTATAGATTTTTTAAAGTGACTTATATAAATGACGAACAAAAATTTCTAGAAAGTAACTTGAAAAAAACGGAGGGCATAACTTTTACTTCTTGCTGTTTCTTCTCCTTTGCAATACAAGATACACACACGCTTCAGCTACCAGCTTTTGTCCAGAAAACTAAATTAATCTACCATTTTTAATACTAGTATTATGTCTCTTTCTGCTTGAGCCATAGCAGTTGAAGATATAAGCTATGCGTTGATGCATACCTCATTAAACTTAGAATGAAGTTTATCATTCTTATCGCAGACACGTTATCAAATAATTGGCTCTTTATTTGGGGATAGCAATCATCAATTAATATATGGTCCTGCATTTTGAAAAGAATCACATGGATGCTTAATATAAAAGTGATACATATAGCTATAAATGAACCTACAATATAATAGAGACACATGTAAGGGTGGAAACAGGTCAGATTTTACCTAATTAGGCCAGGCCTTCCTGCCTAACCTGTCCCAAAACTTATTTAAAGGCCTACTAAACTAATAGATCTTTAAATAGGTTTAAAGACTTATATCTTCTAAATTTTAAGTAGACTTTAGGCCTACTTAAAATTTACATAAATATTAAATAGTCTCAAACACAAACCTATATCACAAATCTACTTGATGTAAAAAAACATAACAATATGGTCTCACAACAGCGATGGTCCGATGGAAGCTAAGCTACGAAAGTCTCATAGCAGCAATGGAAGCTGAGCTACGAAAGTCTCACAGCGGCTAGCAATGGAAGGTAAGAGGGAACAGCTTCACAAGAGTTAGGGTTCGTTCATTCCTTAGTCGGTCAATCCTTAGAGCTCAAAGCCTTAGACCACAGCAAGTTCCTCAATCCTATTCTCCTTATCTCACTTTTTCAATTTTCATGTGTAAATTGTATTTTTTACTTGTTTGTTTATTAAAAAAATTCCATCATTGTGAGTATATATATATATATATTAATATTATATTATAAATATAAGTTATATATTAATTATATTATATTAATATATATATATAAACAGGTCTGACCTGGTAGGTTTTAAGTCAGGCTTGCTAAATAAAATAGACCTTAAAAAGGGTCTTAACCTGGCATTTTCTTAAACAGACCAGGCCCTAGACCGCCTAAAAGGGGTTCTGACTTGTTTCC
This sequence comes from Adenanthera pavonina, assembly GCA_026686845.1. Lineage (NCBI taxonomy): Eukaryota > Viridiplantae > Streptophyta > Magnoliopsida > Fabales > Fabaceae > Adenanthera > Adenanthera pavonina. The sequence goes on along the minus strand of JAIVEN010000011.1, from coordinate 1,885,421 downwards.
ACTCCTAGACACATGTATATAGTTATATCAAAGATTCAATGACACAAATACACATTATATATAGATATTTTAAACAACTCACATTACAATAAAATAAATAGAACATCAACATCACATGCACTATAAATGTAACAATACAGGTTTACAGTGAAGTGGAATGGCCTAATTGTTCACTTATAACTCAAGTCAACAAGGCTAAAATTCTTGTGCATTTTATTCAAACGCTTGAAGATTCTAGTAGAATGCATCCTTAAGATGCGGGTATAAACATCTGTAGAGGCATGTTTCGATAAAATAAAACCACAATCTGCGCCAGTATGGGTTGATCCAAAGAACTGTTACCATGATAAGTAACATCGCGACATAGCATGCAAAAAAACTCCATATAAAGGAAGTAAAATCGATCACAGATTCATCTTCCTTTGTGTCATTGTTGAGAGGTGTTGGTGGTGGTGGCACCGGTGCAGTGGTACCTCTATTGCTATTTTTCCAAATGAGATAGTGGTTTCCTCTAAAGCTACTCTCATCAAAGGTTAAGAAATGTCCACCATTAGGCACTCTACCTGACAAATTGTTGTAGGACACGTTGAATACACCCAAAGAGTTCAAGTCCTGTAACTGAATAGGGATTTCTCCTTCCAAGTTGTTGTATGAAAGGTCTAAGCTCTCTATGGCTGAAAGGTCCTGGAAACTTTGTGGAATAAATCCATTCAAATGATTGCGAGATAAGTTCAAAGCATGAAGAGAATCCAGATAGCCCAATTCCTGAGGGATTTTGCCAGTCAACTGGTTGCTTGACAAATCTATTCCGGACATAAACCTCAAAATGTCACCTCTGTATGAGAGCAGCGAATACTTGGTCCTAAATTCTACTTCTAGTCCGCTGGCTATTGCTGTCATAAAATAAAAATTTTGTTCAAAAAGTAGTTCTAGATGAAGCGGATTGTACTGATACCAGGAATCTGGAGACATTAAAAAAATGTCATACTCAGAGATTCGATCTCTCCATTCTCCAAATGGGACTTTGTTGAAGCAAGCAGGAATATTCCCGGTGAAGTTATTACGTGACAGGTCCAGAAAACTCATTCTCTTTAGTTGGCACAACTGGTTAGGAAGTTGGCCATGTAGCTTATTACCACCCAGTAGAAGAGCTCTCAACAACTCCACCCTAACAATCCAATCTGGAATAACTCCAGATAAATTATTATCCCTCAAATCAAGTGTCGATAGATAGCTAACTGACCTCTTTAATGTTGGAATGGCACCAACAAGACTATTGCTCTGCAGCTGAAGAGATAACAAATCTCCCAGATTCAAATAGCAAGCTGGAATTGAACCCGAGAGGTTATTATGAGATAGATGCAAATGCAAGAGGTCAAGTTTGCAGAACTCTCTGGGTAGGGTGCCTTTAAAATTATTTCTCGACAGGTTTATCACTCGTAAAGATGAAGAGTTAGTTATGAAACTTGGAACCATGCCCCAGAAACTGTTGTTGGAAATATCTAACGCCTCGAGATTTGGGAGCTCCCATATTCCATGTTCCAGGGTCCCATTGAAGTGGTTGCTGTCCAAGAATAACCATCGCAGTCGCAGAGAGGACAAATTCAAGGGAGAAGGAAATAAATTACCCTGCAAGTTATTATGTGATAAAATCAGGTATCTTAATGAAGCACAACCTGCCCACAAAGACTCAGGAACCTCACCAGAAAATTTGTTTCTACTCAAGTCCAAGGCAAACAACTTGGACATGTTTCCGATTGATCCAGGAATACCACCATTAAGTCCGTTTCCCGACACATTAAGAATCCCCAAATTTGGAAAAATTAGACCAATATTTGTGGGGAGCTTACCCTCGATTTTGTTGTCGGATAACTGCAAGTTAATCATGGGATGAGGAGGTTGATCTAAGTAGGTTGGGAGCTAGAAAGGTCCTCTGAACTTGTTACGATGCAAGATTAGAGAAGTGAGGTTTGTGTTGTTGAGAATCAACCAATGTGGGAACGCTCCAACCAAATCGTTATTTGAGAGGTCAAGATAGTGCAGGTCATGCTGGTACAAGAGAAAGGAGGGGAAGGTTCCACTTGGTGCGTTTACTTTGCAATTTGCCAAGTGCAGAACTTCCAATTGAAATGAAGGGACCCAAGGAAAAACTTGACTTTCAGTGTCAACTTGAAATTCACTGTTATACATGTGAAGTGCAAGTACCTTAAGCCGTGTATTATTGGTGAAGGAACTCAAAGGGAATAAGCCTTTGAAATAGTTATTCATAGGGGAAAAGTACTCAAGAGACGTGAGGCTAGCAATAACCGATGCTGGTATTTCCCCCCTTAGGTAATTACTAGAGAGATCAAGAGCTTGAAGAGATGTCAAGTTGGCCAAGCACTTGTGCAGGAAACCTTCAAAGTTATTGTCACTGAAATCCAGCACACGTATCTTCTTCAGTTTACATATCTCTGTGGCCAAAAGTCCTCAAGTGTTGTCATTATAAATGAAGAAGATGCTAAAATAATTTTATGTGAATGAATCTGATGACACTTGCTTACCTTCAAATGGCAGAGATCCCTCGAGGTAATTGCTTTTCAATACAATGACTTCCAAGTTGCTTAGATTAGCCAAAACTGTAGAGCAATGAAGTGGAATGCAAATAACATTGCTTCATTAAAACTATCAATGATTGGCCAAGTAATCTCACACATAATAATTTTATATGAGTGTATTAAAATAACCTCTACCTTTTCAATACAAAGCATAGAACTCTCAAATTGGGATATAATTTACATTTTACAGAAACCAGGATTAAGAATGGATCATAGCAAGGGAGATGGCAAAATGAAAATATATATGGCTGAATTACTCTTATCTTTTCAGCAGTCTTTCTTTACACTTGAATATTGGTGTTTCAATTAAAATTTTGAAATGCATGTGATTGTCATGAGTTATAATCCTCATACAGATGCAAAAACCGGAGAAAGCAAGAGTGTATGATAGCAGAAATGATCAGTGCATTGATTTCATTCATTGAGTCGAGGAATATATACAAAGATTGGCTGCACTGAAACCAAAGCAATTGTCCCACGTGGCCTGATACAGGACAGTTAATAATCTTCTAATATTCTCCTTTTATTGAACACTACGATACGTACTGTGTCTCTGTGTTATATGTATAGACAGTAAGAATAAACAATAATATATGAGCTGTGGTATAAACTAATATAATTTCCTAACATATATGATGAAACAAAAAGTAGAATTGATTCATGATATGGTACTTTCAGAGCCTCCATTACCAAGTTCAATAAAACAACTCGAATCAATGTCATAATTAATTCGAGAATACTACTGGATTAAATTAACAATTTAGTTTTATCAAAAGATGAGATTTTAATCTACTAAAAACAAAGGAAAGAAAGAAAGATGAGACAGTACCTCCAGTGTTTATCAAAGTTCTACTAAATGAACCTAGGGAGAGGTTGAGGCATGTCAAGTCTTTGAAGTTTTGGAACAAGGAGACATCTATGGGGACTTCAGCCGACATAGGCCTAGGGAGGCCTAATGCACCCATAGGCCTGTAATTAAGATCTTGGAGAGAAAGGATGGAAACACGACCAGAAGAGAGATGGCACCTGACACGGTTCCAGGTGCAGCAATCACTGTTCAGATCAGTGACCCAGGAAGAGAGACGCTTGTCCACGAGAGTGTCATTGAAGTTGGTATGAAAATAAGCCTTGATATTGAGCAGTGCTTCCCTTTCTTCTCTCACACAACATTTGATTCCAAGTGTTTGTGCCCACAATAGAAAACACACCAACAATAGCGACCACCCCATTTTCAATTTTTTCTCAAACTCTTGAGTTTCTTATATGAAATACTTGGCTTCCCCTTATATACAAGTAAGTTACGAGCCTCATTCTCACTTGTCTCTGTTTATTTACTCAAGAGTTACCTAGTGTTTCTTACCCGCAAGTCGGATGGCAGTTGGCACAGGAGTCAAGTCAGTGATAAGAGTTCACGAAATTTAAAAGCCCTCCTTCATGAACGCGTCATTTACGTACAAAAAAGTCTCTCTTCGTAGAAATTGAAGCTCCAAGTCCATAGATTTTTCTTTGTCACTTGGACAAAGCTCAAGATCGAGTTGATATATTTGAGTGGACCGGCGTTTCCCCTGCCTTGGTCATTCAAATTGAAAAACTTATCCATATGCACTTTCGAAATCTTTTGGACTTGTAATGTGACCCTTGTGCAGGGCTATCTCAATAGTCAATCTACTTTATGGTTAGTGTGGTTTGGCTTGGCATTTTCACTTGGTTTCTTGAAAATCACAAACGTCTGCCATACCCCTGCATGGCTATAAGAATGGGGATTGAAGATGAGTAACTAGAATATGGTGTAAGGGCCCACCGCCCACGAGAGTGTCAAATGCTGATCAGAGTTGCTAGGCCTTCTATTTCATTGGATTTTGGAAGCAAGCATATACAACTAAACTTATTATCACATCTTGACCCAAAATATTAAGTCTGGAAGTCTTTTTTTACTTACATACCCCTTTAAGCCAATTTTATCCTATAGAGGACTTCTTCTCAACTCACATTTAACCACAAAATTATGGATATCCTATACTGTATTTGGTAAAAAATAAGTCATTTTTAAAGAAAATGCAAAAGGAAAAAAAGCCTCTTTCAAAAAGCTACTTTTGGTCCTTAAATCATATATATCAAATATGTTATATAAAAATTTCTCTTTGATTTTCCCTTTTATAAAACTATTTTCCTATCTACCAAATCTAGTGTTAGAAATCCAGACAAAGAAGGCAACTTCGAATATTGATCTATTGGTATTTCAAAATTGTTCCTATTGAGAATGTGACAATGAAATATCTTACACAAATCATCTAAGGCTCATCAATACTTGTTAGGAGTAGCAAGAACATCGATCTCTGAAGTTAATTTGTACTATATTATAATGTTATAACTAATTCAAATTATTATTTTCCTTTCTCTGATCTGTCGTTTTTCACCTTTACAAGATGTATTCACAGCACACACAAATATTTCTGATACAAAAAAATTTTGTCCAGAAAAAAAAATTGTATTGCAACTCAATCCATGCGTTGATGTATACCTCATTGAACCTGGAATGAAGTTTTTCATTTTCATAGCAGACACCTTATATATCAAATAATTGGCGCTTTTTTTGGGGATGGGATAGCTATCATCAACTCATGGGCGTGTCTTTTTAATATATGGTGCTTCTTTTTTAAAAAGAATCACATTCACATGCATGCTTATAATAAAAGTGGTCCATAAAGTTCGTTCCAATTACTTTTTTAAAGTCCTCCAAAGTTGCTTTCTTTTTCCCTTTTCTTAAGAAACTTAATTTTTAGTGTGGCCGTAAATACTCTTACATTTCTAACTTGGGATTTAACATTTCACTTGTTATAGGGCTTTTCTAGTGAAATAAGATGATAATGCGGATAATAAATAAATAAATATATATACTCGTGCACAACTAAATTGAAAATTCAAATAATTTATAAGGAATCAATGAATTAATTAAGTTTTCTTATATATCTTTTTATAATGGAGGCACAGAATTGGAATCTCAAGTCTCAACTTACTTTCATGGAACAAAAACAATCCATTTTCCAGCGAAAGAGAGCACTAGTTATTAATTATTCCACGTGAAATGAAATTCAATAATCATGTTGCATGAACACCACACATCATAATAGGAAAGGCAATCAATCATCATTTTAAGAGTCCTTTTCTTATTCTTTTGGTATTTATTTGGTTTGATCTAAAGTGAAAGTTAAACTTTTTTTAAAAAAAAAAGAATATTAAAATGATAGCCAAATTGGTGAACAAATTAGTTAAACAGCTCAAGATCTCAAATAAGAGTGAGTATTGTTTCATATACTTTGGTTATGATAATGATTATCACTATAGAATGGTTACCACTCTAGATAGACCAGGAGTCTCTATCATACTCATTTTATCCACGACGATATCACACTATATATATTAGTCAATCGCCTAATTATATCAAAATAGATATACATATATATACACCATCCATATATACTCAACGGCTTCATTATTTTGCGACTGACTTCATGGTTGCTAGGTGCCTTAATTTCCATGTAAATTTAAAATGATACAAAAAAATAAAACTTGAGAGAGAGAGAGAGACATTGTGAAACTTATCTAATTATTGTTCATTATATTCTGTGTCTCACAAAATTTGGTAATAAAACTAAAAATATCTGGAGACAGAGCAACCAAGTGTCATGATTAAACACTACTCCACTCAATAGTCTGAACTGTGAATCAAGCCTCAAGGAAATTGAGGTTATATGTAATAGTACAAAATTAAATAAATTAGAAAGTGGAGGGATGCCATTGTCGAAGGAAGAGGGAATGGAGAGTTAAAAGCTAAATGTATGTTGGGATTTTTAAAATAATTAGTTATGGAGCTAAAAAGGTGATTATGTTATCAATTTCTAAATGTAAGCCTGATCAAAATAATCACTTATGGTCATTTAAGTAATTATTTACATAAGTTACTTTTTTCAACTTGTGATAATCATTTGTTCTCTCATAATCACTTATTTCAATTTTTCTTCTTATTATCCACCCAATAATCACTTAAATCATAATATTCAAATACATTTCTTTTCTCAAAATCACGTATGGATTAAAAATATCTAAACATAATTCACTTTTGACATAATTATTTATTCTCATAATCTATTATAAATAATCACTTATACTCATAATCACTTATATATTATCTAATTTAAACATACCCTGAGTCTTTCACAAACATCATTATAGTTGCAGGTAGAGGGGTCCCACATGCCATCTCTTTGTTATCCTCTACTCGATCCATGGTTTATCCATCATCCTCAGACTGTCTTAACACCTAATGCTTATCCTAGTCTACTCTCCTTTTTCTAAGTACTAAGACTGTAGTAGAGCGCACGCACACACTCATTAATTATCCATTTAAACACTTCACAACACCCAGAAACCACCCCAAAAAAAACTGATCTCTTCGCCAGTGTTGCTCTTGGAAACTTGCAAATTCATTACACCAGCAGTGTTTTTCCTACCTTACCTCCTTCGCTCACTGAGAATTTATGCACTAAATTAATACATGTCGAATTAAAATATATAAATTACTCTGTTACGCAGTATTCTAACACTGATCCAGTTTATTAAAAAAATGTTAACGATTTACTTTTCTTTACATAATAAAATCCCGATACTGCATTATAACCTAACTATGAAGAGCAATGGGCAACGGGAAAAAATAATGGTTTCATGAATCATAATCATGGGTTTATGCTAATATGTTAGATTCTAGGGAAACATGGGGAGCTGTAATATGAGACTGATGGAAGACAAGAAGTTATTGGTATCCAACCAAAGTTTGAAACTTAGTCAAAACTTACGACATTAAAAAAAAGCTGTGCATCTCTAAATTCTAAACAGTGCACGTGCCCCAGTCATGGCGTGTAAGACAAAACCCTTCCTCAGTTCACAGGGCCACAATACTCCATCTCACTGTAATCCATTTGTATTTTTCTTTTCCTTTTAAATTTATTTTGCGTCCCTTTTATTTTTTAATCTGTAATGCATGACAGACAGTGTCTGCGTAACTCTTTAGTCAAAAGCACCTTGGGTCCATCCCTTCGTTTCCTACCTTTTTTCTAATCCAAATATACCAATCACTAATCTTGGAATAAAGCAAATGAGGAATGTAGAACAGAGTTAGAAAGGGAGACAGAGCGACTTAAATCATGGAAAGCGAAACACAAAACCAAGTTAATCAACAGTAGTAGAATACAACTCCTTTTGATTGTGTAGCCGTAAAGCAATCTGCTTTGGATACCCACAGTGATCAACAAAAGAAAGGAAATGAATAACCAAAAAGCAAATTGAGAAGCCTGGAACTCCCCGACTTTATTACTTTCCCATTTCTTCATCAATTCATGTGATCAATATCCATAGACACTATCCACTGGAGACTTGAGACACAGAAGTTGAGTCCGCACTCACCATGCCTTCCAGACCCTTTCCTCCTAGTCCCAACCCTCCAAGTCCGAGTTTATTCATTAAAACCAAAGTCATCTTCCTCGCACTCACAATCTCAGCGTCTGTTGTAATTTTCTGCTCGATCATCTACTTTCTTTACCACCTGTGGCATTCTCTTGTACACAGAGCTAAAACTATCCCCTTTGATGCAAGCGCTCCTTTGAAGCTCGAAAGATTCTCATACAAAGAATTGAAGCTAGCCACTAATGGCTTTGATGCCGCCAATGTAATTGGTAAAGGAGGTTCTGGAACTGTTTTCAGGGGAACCCTGAAAGATGGGAAATTGATTGCTATTAAGAGATTAGACTCCCTGTCTTTGCAGACAGAGAGAGAGTTTCAGAATGAGCTTCAGATACTAGGTGGGTTAAGATCTCCTTTTATTGTGACCCTGCTGGGGTATTGTGTGGAAAAGAACAAGAGAGTGTTGGTGTATGATTACATGCCCAACAGAAGCTTGCAAGAGTCCCTATTCGGAGATGATGGGTGTCTGAGTTTGAGCTGGGAGAGGAGGTTTCACATCATTTTGGATGTTTCTAGAGCTCTAGAATTCTTGCACCTTGGGTGTGATCCTCCGGTGATTCATGGTGATGTTAAGCCAAGCAATGTTCTGCTTGATTCAGAGTTCTGTGGGAAGATTTCAGACTTTGGATTGTCAAGGATTAAAGTGGAGAATGAGTTTGGTGTAGATTTGTTTAGCCAGGACTTGGGGAGGAGTCAAGAGCTATGGAAGAGCCAAGAGCTTTCAGGTAATTTAACAGCTGAAACTCCAACTCCAGCTATTGGTACACCAGTTGAGAGTGTTAATGAAGTAGATTTTGCTTTAGCATTGCAAGCATCTTCTTCGTCTAAAAATAGTAAGACATGCTTTAACGTCAAAGCTTTGAACTTGAATTCTTTCAATTATAATGCCAATATTGCCAATGAGAGAGAAATTAGGAGCTGTAATGCAAAGGGAAAGGAAATATCAACTTTAGATATTGGTGATGATTGGAATCATAAATTTGTTCCATATGATGATGAGTTTTCTAGCATTGATCACAGTAAGGAGTTAAGTACTGTAAATGCTTCCTCGGTGGATGAGGAGAAGATAAATGGGAAACAATGGGGAAAGGATTGGTGGTGGAGGCAGGATGGAACTGACGAATTATGTAGCAGAGACTATGTGATGGAGTGGATAGGGAGTCAAATTTGTCCATCAAACCCGGATTGGGAAGAAGAGAAGAAGAACACTAATGAAAAAACAGAGTTGGGAACTTCAAGTCCAACAGATCATAAAGCGGATGAAGCAAATGCGCCCCAGTTACAAACATTTGGAGTAGGAGATACAGATAATGTGGTTGAAAAGAAAGAATCAAGGTGGAAGAAAAATCGTAAGAAAAAGCCCAGGAAGATGCAAGAGTGGTGGAAAGAAGAGCACCTTGCTGAGTTAAGCAAGAAGAGTAGTAAGCTGAAGAATCTTCAAACCAAGTGGAAGAAAGGCTTCAAAGTGCCACATTTTGACTTGGGAAGAAGGTTTTATCTTTGCAGGTCAAAAAGCTTCATAGAAGAGACTCAGGATGAGTGTGATCAAAATGGGGAGTTCAGTTTCAGAAGAGGTTGGAGGAAGAAAAGTACTCGTTCCATTAGCAGCGACATGTGGAGTGGAGATCTATTCAGCCGCGAGCTCAGCAGCACAACTAGCATGAGAGGAACACTGTGTTATGTTGCGCCAGAATATGGCGGCTGTGGGTACTTAATGGAGAAAGCTGACATTTACAGTTTAGGAGTTTTGATCCTGGTAATTGTGTCTGGTAGAAGACCATTACATGTTCTTGCATCTCCCATGAAGCTAGAGAAAGCCAACTTAATAAGCTGGTGCAGGCACTTGGCTCATGCTGGTAACATCTTAGAGCTAGTAGATGAGAGGCTGAAAGACTACAACAGGGAGCAAGCAAGCTTGTGTATCAACCTGGCACTCGCTTGCTTACAGAAAATTCCAGAATTGAGGCCAGATATTGGGGACATTGTCAAGATTTTAAAGGGCGAGATGGATCTTCCACCACTTCCATTTGAGTTTTCGCCGTCTCCTCCTTCCAAATTTTACAGCAGATCAAGGACAAAACAGAAGAGCACTGCAGAATAGGCTTTGCAATTTCATCAGCTTATTATGCTCAGTGCAGTTCAAGACAGAAAATTGATACGAGTGTATTGTAAAATTGATGTTGTCCTGCATGTATATCAGATAACTATTTATGCTTTTCTCCACTAAAAGGATGCATTAACTTAATTTGATGACACAAATTCCTTGGTATGCCCCCTGAGTTATGGTTATGTTGGAATCTGTTCTGTCCTCCTGTTTTTTTCATGGGAATGGTTTGCACTTATCTTCGCTGTAATGGACTAGGACACAAGGCTTCGTGTTAAACAGTCTGCCTTGGCTTCTTGACAGAAAGGCATTCCATCAGACCCTGCTTAGGGGAGCTAAGCGATAACATTGTTTCTGAGTGTTGTTCCAGGGTATAATTCTTTTGTCATGGTTCTTTCTCTTGTCAACTTATGTTTTCTGCTATTTATACATTAAAAAGCAATAATTTAACCAAATTAAGCAAAGCAATCATCTATTCCAATTTGAAAAGAGAACTAAGATGATAGCTGAGGCCTGAGAAGAGGCCCGACCATGTATAATCACAAGTGGGTGTTTGGTCATCAAGAAAAGAATTCTAACAGCTAAACTGGTGTGAAATTGAATGATATGGATGGTATGGTACAGTTGCTATCACGAGGCCTTTTGTTGACTCGTTATGGAATTATGAATCACAGAGCAAAGCGAGTAACCGGCAGCATCATTAACACACGAGAGTGCTATTTCTTTGCCTTGGGTAAAGGATGTGTCATGATGTCATTGGCAGAGGATTAGGGGTCTTCAATGGTTTGTCGTTTTTAAGATCTTCAAAAAAAGACAAAACCAAATCAAATTCCCTTCAATCCCGAAATTTCGATCATGACAGACTCACCAATAACCAGATGACCCATAACCCAGAAGCGGTGGCGTCAATGATCTGGAATTTTTCTGCCGATTATCATTTTCTTTTATATATATGTACACGATTCTGTGACGATTGACCTCGGTGAAAGGTTGAAGTTGAACTACCCATTCTATCTTTTTTTTTTTTGGTAACAAAAGTAATCATGGTGAACTGGAATCTAACGTACCTTAGCATCGAAGTTAAAATCAAAGTATAAACTATTAAGTTGGTGTTGATATAGCATAGCATAACAAGAGTCTATTTGCCTTTCATGTTTGTAGGCATTTAATAAGCGAGTGCTTTAATTTTAATACTTCAAGAGTCTCTTTCATACTTCACAGTTTAAATCAGCTCTTACAATTAAAAGTTAAAACCACCATAAAAAAAATAATAAAGTGTATATATCCTCATAATTTTACATCTAGCCTTAAATACTGAACGTTTGGATGTAAGTGTTTATGAATGATCCCTCTGAGAAAATTTTTAAAATAAAAGGTGTCTCTTAAAGGATTCATAAATTAATGATGACTCTTGAGATGATTCATGGAGAATCACAAAATTCATGAAATATGAAAAGAAGTGACTTTTACCCAAATTCATGAATCATTACAATATATATACATTAATCATATAAAAGGATGTGACTTTTGTCTAAATTCATGAATCATTATAATGTACATACATTGGTTAATATATGTGTCCTTTTATTGAAAGAGTCATGTTGTTTCAAGAGGTGCCTTCTCATTCCCTATAAATAGTTCACAATCTTTCATTATTTGATCATTCCAATTTTTTCATTCATCCACACTTGTTTCAACATATACAAACTCACTTGCCTTTATCTTTAGTGCATAGAAGATAAAAAGTAAATTATCACTTTGTAAAAATCATTATTGTCTAGGCTTGAGTTTTGGAAGTACAGCACCTACTCAAGGGTCTTCATTATATCCTGTAGGAAATTCGTCATTAATCCAAGTTGTACTCAATATTTGAAAATTGGTGGGGGCGAATTAAGTCTAAATGAAAGTGTTGCCCACGCCTTGAAGACTTGTGCATAACCTTTTCTCCAATCTCTTTTTCTTCTACACTTCAAAATTCCATCCCTTGTAACAATATTTAGGCTCAATTACCATTGAATTCAAATGGCTTCTTTGAAGGATTTGACTATAAATTTTATGAAATTGGAGAGGTTCAAAGGAGGCAGTTTTCTGAGATGGCAGAAGAAGATGAAGTTTCTACTGACTACTTTAAAGGTGGCATATGTTCTCACTGCTCCCAAGCCCGAAGAAAGAGAAGGAGAAACTATGACTGATGCTAGAGAAAGACAAAAATGGGAGAATGATGATTACATCTGCACTAGACACATTCTTAATGGACTTGGTGATTCCCTTTTTTATGTTTATCAAGAGTACTCAACCTCTGTAAAGGAACTATGGGAGAAACTAGAGGTAAGGTACATGCAAGAGGATGCAACAAGTAAGAAATTTCTTATTACTCGTTTCAATAATTATAAAATGATTGATGAAAAATCTGTTATGAAACAATTGCATGAAATTAAACATATTTTGAATAATTTCAAACAATATAACATGCATATGGATGAAAGCATCATTGTCTCCTCAATCATAGACAAACTTCCTTCTTCATGGAAAGACTTCAAAAAGAGTCTTACGCATAAAAAAAAAAGATATTTATCTTAAGCAACTAGGGAATCATCTTCGTTTAGAAGAGGAGTATCGTAAATAAGATGATACTAAAGACACCAATGCTCATAAGAAAGTACATGTGGTAGAGGAAAGGCAGTCAACCAAGACTTCTAAGAAAAGATGGAAGGAAAATGATGAATCCCATGGACAAAATGGCCATAAGAATAATAAAAAGAAGGGTAAATGTTACTTTTGTGGGAAGATTGGTCATTACAAGAAAGAATGTCGTTTATTCAAAAAGAAGAAAGAAAGCAATTTTACATCAAAAGATAATTTTGTGGTTGTTATTTCTGAGATCAACATGGTTGAAAATAATGAATCATGGTGGGTGGATTCTGGAGTAACTTATCATGTGTGCAAGAACAATGATCTCTTCAAGACATTCAAGGAAGAGTATAAAAATGTGCTCTACATGGTAAATGCATCAAGTGTCCAAGTTAAAGGCAAAGGGACTGTGAAAATTGAGTTCACTCCTGGAAAAACTCTTACTTTAAGAGATGTATATTATGTATCAGATATTAGAAAGAATTTAATTTCTGTACCCTTAATTAATAAGTTTGGGTTTAAGTCTATTTTTTAGGGAGATACGTTTATTTTATCTAAGGGAGGAATCTTTATAGGCAAGGGTTATTTATGTGAGAACATGTTCAAATGTAATGTTGCTTAAGTTAATAATAATGTTTATTATTATATTTGTATCATTGACTCTTGTAGTATGTAATGATATCATTTATGTCATATTAATTATATTAAATGAGATAATAAATATTGACTTAATTATAAAATCTATAAGAAATCAAGAATTATATATTATTTGATTAACTAGATAATGTTTTTTCCTAGAATAGGAAAATGTTCTAAAATATTATTATTGAGTCTAATGATATCCATGGTTGGCTTGCTAGAGGTTGTAAAAAGTATTTTATGACTTTTATTAATGATTGTTCTTGATATGGTTGTGTTTCTTTAAGAAATATCATTGAAAAGTTATAATCATTCAAAAGTGAATTTATGAACATGCATAATGAATGTTTAGATGAATATTTGATATGTTTATTCAAATTCATGAATGATCATGTGAATTTAAATAATATTCTTGTATGACATGTATAAAAATTTGAGATTCAATTACTACTTGAAATGAATAAGTTACTGTAGTTTAACCTATAGTGGTGATCCTTCAATTTTAGAAGGATATACAAATGATACTTGGGTAAGTTATCTAAAGGATCATGCTTCTACAAATACATGGGTTTACACTCTTGGTGGGGGTACTATTCTTGGAAACAAACTTATATTATATATTCCACCATGAGTTAATAACACAAATATCTATCTATTGTGATATGCAATCTATTCTTTCAAAGACTTATAACTAAGTTTATAATGGAAAGTCGCGACATATTGGAATGAGACATAGTTATGTGAAAAATTTGATTGTGAATGGAGTAATCTCTATTAGTTATATCAGATTTGAGTTAAATCTCGCAGATCTTTGATGAAAGAGCTGACAAGGCATATGGTGTTGAAAATATCAAGGGGGATGGGATTGAAGCCCATTAAATTATAATTACCAATGGTAGAAACCCTACTCACACTTGATTAATGTCAAGTCTTGAGTTCAAAGGTGAGAGTATACTATTAGAGTGATTGCAAGTACGTAAAATATTATCTATTCATCCCAAGGTTGAAAAGTACTTGGTTACCATGGATTTAAAGAAATGTTGAGCTTTAACTCTTAATAGATCTGTAAGCATATATTTGCTGGAGTACTTATCATGGTGTTACTCCTGACAGAGTCTACCTATATCTGAGTGAAGTGGGGCTGTTTCAGGGAGTCCAAGGGCTTGACTCTCAAACTCTCATGAAAAGGATATAAGACACAAGGCCATATTAAAAGTGTCTACTAAAAATGGCATACTATGGTCCGAGATCTTATGCGTAAGTCACGCACGCCTGTTCAAATGGATTAATTGGTTCAAAGCTTGTCCACCATATTAATTCAAATGAGTGAAACCATGTCTTACTAAGTAAAGGTTCAAGTCTTTAAGACACCTTTACCGAAAACATGAGATTTCCGAAGTGATAAGAGTTTGTTATTTAAAAAAAAATTATTATTATTATTTATTTTGAAAATGGTGGGGGATTGTGAGAAAATTTTCAAAATAAAAGGTGTCTCTTAAAGGATTCATGAATTAATGATGACTCTTGAGATTATTCATGGAGAATCACAAGATTCATGAAATATAAAAGGAAGTGACTTTTACCCAGATTCATGAATCATTACAATGTATATGCATTAATCATATGAAAGGATGTGACTTTTGTCTAAATTCATGAATCATTACAATGTACATACATTGGTTAATGTATGTGTCCTGTCATTGAAAGAGTCATGTTGCTTTAAGAGGTGCCTTCTTATTCTCTATAAATAGTCCACAATCTTTCATCATTTGATAATTCCAATTTTTTCATTCATCCACACTTGTTTCAACATATACAAACTCACTTGCCTTTATCTTTAGTGCACAGAAGATAAAAAGTAAATTATCACTTTGTAAAAGTCATTGTTGCCTAGGCTTGAGTTTTGGAAGTATAGCACCTACTCAAGGGTCTTCATTATATCCTGTAGGAAATTTATCATTAACCCAAGTTGTACCCAAAATTTGGAAATTGGTGGGGGTGAATTAAGTCTAAAGGAAAGTGTTATCCACGCCTTGAAGACTTGTGTATAACCTTTTCAACAATCTCTTTTTCTTCTACACTTCAAAGTTTCATTCCTTGAAACAATCCCTTCAATAAAAAAAAAATACCATCTCATGTCATGAAACAAGATTCTTTAAAGTAATTTGGGTTAAGTAAAGAGGGAAAAAAAAAAAGGAAAAAGAAGCAATTCTCATGTATGTTGATGTGAATTTCACAAAGTGAAGCCTATATCTTTTTCTTTTTATTTATTTTAACTACACTTACTCGAGGAAATCTGAACTACACACACCACACCACCATCTTTGATATTTTGATCAACAACCAATGCAGTTATATACCGTGGTCCTTGCCTTTCACATCGGTAAATGACGCATGGCATTTAGCTAAGGAGTTCACGGATTGAAATGAGTGACATAAGTCCAAACGTAATCCACAAATTTTGCAAGGTCATTGTTTCATGATGTGGGCTGGGTCAATCATTATATTATAAATATTATATTTGATTATAAAAAAAAAGATATTTTTTCTTATATTATTATATTATTTACATATTTTTTTATAATAATATTCTTGAATAAATTATTTTATTATAAATATTCTTAGTCAATTATTTTTATGGAAATAATGATAAATTAAGATTAGTATGATTTTAATTGATAATTATGTATGAAGATATAGATCAAAATCATAAGCTCCTATTAGAGAATAGACACTGAATTGACCTATCATGAGATAGCTGCATAAATCAAGTCATAAGCATATCTCATATATAACCGTGTCACAAAGCCTTCAGACCTGAGATAACCATGATTTTCTACATGGGAAACACTATACTTTGACATAGTCAAAAGTCACATTTAATCAGAAAATCATAAATGCTATGATTGGGTATAATGGAACTCGTGTGGAGGAAAATGAATAATCAAGATGGAATTTATCCCTCTAATTAATGGAGAGATATATCTGAGCCCCTCGATGAGTGAGACTGAGAAAATGCATGGTCGTGCTTGAATAGAAGAGTTTCCATTTGTTCTGTCAGTCTGCTCAGATATCGAGAAAGTGATGGTCAAGTAAAATGAGGATGACATTTCAATACCTCATACTTGACCTATATATCATAGAGATGTGATTGTGTTATATGATAGGTTACATCGGATCACCAATTTCATATGATTTGCGTAGTCACAATGTCTTACTAGAGGTCACTTGTGACTTGTGAATCCAATAGTATTATTAACCCACTGCCAACATCATATGAGCCTACAGGGTCACACACAAGAACGGACCAATTCGAGCTAAAATATCCAGATTCATTGAATCTAAAATATGTCTAGATTCAACGAATTTAATGTTCAATTTAAGGTGATAGAATTTTAATTATATATATATATATGATATATATATATATTAAAATTTGAAATATATATATGTTTGATATATTATATATTTGATATATATTTCGAAATATATATATTGTTTAAATTAATTCAAATTAATTAGTT
Organism: Adenanthera pavonina; assembly: GCA_026686845.1. Classification (NCBI taxonomy): domain Eukaryota; kingdom Viridiplantae; phylum Streptophyta; class Magnoliopsida; order Fabales; family Fabaceae; genus Adenanthera; species Adenanthera pavonina. The sequence continues at coordinate 1,868,409 of JAIVEN010000011.1, read as the reverse complement.
TTAAATTTAATTTTATATGATAGATTTAAATTTAAACTAATGTCATAATCTAAATTTGATTTAGATTGAATTCTAAATTTGAATTTAAACTAATAATCTAAATTTGATTTATATGATAAATTAAATTTAAATTTAATTATGGATATATATTAAATAGTTAATTTAAATTTAATCTATTAAATAAATTTAAATTCAAACTAATCACTTTAATTAATATTTGATTTAGTTTAATAGTTCATGGGGTCCGACAAAATGAAAAGAATATCAAAGAATGTAACGGAGGTAAATTCTTTTTTTATATCTCAATTTAAATAATATTAACAGATCTATGAAAAAAAATTTCTTATAATTGTTCTGTTACGCGTCTAGTAAAATTCTCAACGGTAATGAACTTTCTATCCTATTAAAATTTTGGTCAATATTATACTATTTTGGAAATGTCATTTCGAGCCCATCATCGTGGCAAATAGTGTTTACTGTCTCAGCAACTCCATTGAAATTCTGAATTTGATTACCTAGAGGAGATTAGGCATTGGGTGATACAAGGCTGGCCAGTCAGTCACTTTTGAACACGGTTTAGCGAAAATCTAACACCTGCGCGGATTGGTTGGCCCATGAAGTTCACTCAACTCAATTTGATTTGGCAATTCTCTCCAAACGTCCTTTAGATTGTCAGCATTTATTGGCTCAAGACATTTTGTATGGTCATGGCACCCACTAATCTTTTTAGGTTCTACCCCATAGCCTTGTACTAAAAAAAAAAGTATACCTTCTCAGTCAAACAACATTCCGCTGATTATGTAATAGCACTTTCTAGCAAGATTATTTATGGTAGAACATTATTATTTGACGTCCAGCATCTAATCAGGCTCCTTAGAAGTCATTCAGTACAATACAAATGGTGAAAGTGTTTTAAGTTGGACTGTTTTATTTTGATTATCACAACTAAACCATTCAAACAGAATGGTATGTTTCTATTTAAACTTTGAATAAATATGTTTCCTCCTGCCTCCGTTTTTCTCCCTCGATATATCAAACTCATCTTTTTCTGCGGAAACTAAACTTCAGTCTCATCAAGATTACTTAGAAAGAGCTGATAAAGCAAGGAACCAAAGGTATTGTTTCTGTCAGATATGTAAAACAATTTGAGTGAAATAGGTTGTACGTACCACAAGTGAAAGCTCTTTCCACATGGAATTCCCGGTACAAGCAAAACTTCAATGCCATCACTAAACACTTTCAGACTTTCTTTTTTCGAACTAACTAATTTGGCTATGTGCTTGAGAACCTCTAGTTCGTTCGCATCTTAATCGTTTATTGGATTATATTATAAACAGTATTTAATATGCTCACAGTGTAGTATTAATAGAGAGCAATAGATCAACAAATGTAGTATACAGGGACCAAAGAACAGAGTCTAGAAAAAATATCATAAAGGCTTTATGCTGCTAAACTACTAATAACTTAGTCCAATTAATTGCCTTTACTCTACAGAGACAGCTGAACGAGGATATCTTAAGGAATGGCTAAAAATGGATTCAAAATTGAATGTAAAGAATTTCTCTGCATACAAAAATGCTAAATGGAACAATAATGGCAATAATGGAAACCATCTTCAGCTTCCTATAGGGGCATGAGCCTTCTGTATTTAAAGAACCACACAAAGGCACAAAATATGAAGATCCCACAGATTCCAGTAATTATAAGGACCCAATTGAATGCAGAGGGTACATCAAATAATGGGATTTCAAAGTTCATCCCAAAAATTCCCGCTACCACGCCAAAGATGGCAACCACAAATGTTGCCGTTGTGAGTAAAAGCTCAAATTGGATCAGCTGATTACGTACATTATCCTGCAGACACATAATTTCAGTCAGCTTTTCCAATATTTAATTTAATTTAATTTGACTTCCTAATGAACAAAACCATCAAATAAAAATGTAGGCATGATGTATAATTTTGTCCTCTATGAACTTGACCATTTCAACACAAAAGATAACCAGTGGTACATAAGATCTACCTAAATGTCTAAATCCCTCATAGAACCAGAGCAATATACTTAAAATAAGAGTACAGTTGTTATAAAATATATTACCATTTCTGTCCTGCGCAAATACAATTTATATCACCCACCTTCTACCTTCATAAATGTTGTGTGGGTAAACTTTTTAATAAAATGATTACAGTCAGGATCACAGAATAGGATAAATAGGACTCACATAGACATTTTAGGAACAAATGAATAAAAAATGAGGAAAGGGAAAAAGAAAACATACCAATTGAATGTTAATGAAATCTTCTGTGTCATCAATGTACTCTTTCAACTGCAACAAGAAACAATGCTAAATAAATTGTTCGGTGAAGGAAGGCAAAAAGGGTTTAATAACACAATAATGAATTTACCGATGTCAGCTTGTTCAAGGTGCTATCAATTACAACAAAGTATGCTTCTAGCAGCATCTCAAGCTCTTCTATACTGTCTGTAGCACTTTCTGTACTCTTCATGCTCTCATGTCGGCTCCGCGCAATGCTCAAGCACTTCTCAAGCTTACGAGCATTGGGAGGTGATGAAACAGGAGAAACTGGAGCAGAAATTGATGCACCATCAATTGATTTATATCCCATCAAAGACTGATGGTCTCCATAAAATGATGACTCCATCCGACTTTTCTTCTCTGTGAGATACATTTCAGCCATATCGCCATCATCATCCATTAGTTGTTCAATTTCATCTCTAACCTGAATATACGCATGCAATAGAAGCAAAGCCAATAAATAACACCAAGAGAAGAAAATTATGTTTGGCCTAATTTGCAATCATGAATAAAGAAAAAACATATTGACATTACCTTTTGAACTCTCCTAGTCAAGGCAACAAGTCTGCTTTTCAACCGACGAACACGTTCCAAATTTAGTGTACTGATCTTTGACGTTAACTCATCCAGTAAAGGATAGGCCTCAATTTCTAATTCTGCTGCCTTTTGGAAACAGCCAAAATTGAGTAAGTTACTACTGACTGATTTACAAAATTCAAATTAACATGTATGCAAAAGGAAGAGTTCGTATTGTCCAAAACAAAAAAGGAAGAGTTCTTGGTAAGAGAATGAATCTAGAATCTTGATTGAAGATTAACAGTTCCTTAGAATACAAAAGGACTATTTTTTATGACAAGTGGTTAGTGCAACAGTCTGATACCATAATAATCCTAGAATCAGTGACAAATTTGTCCTACAAATATAAGTACACCTGCAACATGCTAAGACATTTTAATTCAAAAGAAAATGAGATTTACCCCATACTCTCCCTGATACGACATCAGTAGAATGAGATTGAATTTATTAATATATTTCCTCTCGTTGGACCCTATAATCAATACTACTTAATGCAGGCCACTTTTAAAGTTAATGGGGGAAAAAGGATCTGTCAAAACACCAACCTCTTTGGACAATCAAGTATAAACATTATCACAGTATTTCAATTAGGCAAGAGAGGTAGTAAGTATGGTCAGTATGATAACTATACATACAAGATCATTAAACCTGAACATGATGATGCTTCCACACTATGACACTGGTTTATATTTTAGAAAGTCTATGTTCTTCATGAAATGCTATTATGTAAAGTAAGTAATTGAAAAAATAGATCAATTTGCAATAATTTTACTTCTCTTTTGAAATAAATTGTGGTGGGAAAAACAGAACAACACAAAATCAAATCAACTAAAGCATGACTATAATTTAATGTTGTACTTCTACAAACCTGAGAGTCAAGAAATGTGCATGCTGCTTCCAAGGCAACTTCAAGAGCCCTGAACTCGAAAGGCAAATAATCAGGGGATGTGTTGTTAAAGACATCATCGAAATTCCTACTTCCTCTTCTTCGGCTCATGTCAGAATTGTCTGACTGCCAAACCTCACCAACCGCAGTTGTAGTCAGACGGCGTTGCAGCTCCATAACATAGTGCAATACATAACTATCTAGGGAATTCAAGAGAAGAACTTCATCTGCTGTAATAATACAGCGTATCTGCTCAAGATTTACAACAATAGCCTTCTCTCTACCAAGGATTGTTGATGGATATACAAACAAAGGATCAAGCAGCCGGAGATCACGTGCAGGTAGATCACAACGTCGCATCATAGTGAACTTGTCTACCTCAATAACTTGGTAGTTTCCAGATGTGTCAACATGAATCCACGATCGTACACCTTGACCTCGCTTCTTTAGTCCCAACAAATCCACTCCTTGTAAAGGTTGCCTTCCTGATGCTGATGGCCGATTGATTGACTCTCTCAAATTAAGAGCTGATGCAGGTTTTGGGGGAAGTAACCGCTCTTTGAGGTCTACCATTATCAAGTTGCCTGATTGCTGAAAACATACGCAATGCAAGACTTTTAGCCACCTTATCACTTTAGCTTTTGGAAGCATTAGATGCCCAAAATTTCATAAGCACACAAACATTAAGATATCTAGACACTACTAGCCCCCAAGAGATGAAGCTTATACATATTCAAGAATGCTCTGTTGTTATTTTTAACAGCATCGTGGTATGATAACGCCTCAAGCAATTGCAGATTCGTGGCATGGCCAGGTACTAACTAAATGGCCTATCCCAGAAGCCTGCTTTGCCCACGCTATGGTCCAATGGTTTTTACTAATCAATGCCATTGCAGTCGTCGTTGAGGATTGCCGTATGCATCCTCAAAATTATGTAAAATTAGATTAAGGATCAAATACTTACATATGCGTAATTGTGGTGATCAACTACTTTTAAGAGATGTATCCGGGTTTAACATGCTCAAGACAAAGAACCAGATGCCAGTTAGGATCCAAATTACAAACTCAGCAGCGTTTTTGTGCCATCCAACAAATAGAAAAATCATGTCTTCTTAATGAAAGAAGCAAATTATACAAAAGACACACAGATAGGTCCTTCAACTCAATTCATCCAGATTAAGCAGGGATGTGGAACAGTGTTGATTCTAAAACGTAAAATTAAATTGCAAATACAAGTTTATTTATCTTGTAAATAGGCTCAACATATATATATATACACATCTATATCTGCAAGAGATTCATACCTCCAAGGAGAAATTCAGTTTATTCTTCCGCAGAGTTTCAAATTATATAGTGATTTGCATAAAAGCCGATGCGGGTGTCTTCAGTTCTGCAATAACAAAAGTCTGCGACCAAAAAGGAATGACTTTTATGAAATTACAATGAAACTAACGGGGAATTGAAGATGATAAAACCCTAGATTTGTGAAGAATGAGAGAGTACGAAAGACTGGAAATAATTGCGGTGGGACTCCGACCAAAACTTTGGTCCGAAGCCGTACTCTCTGGTTATGGAGTTCGGCGACATAAGGCTCCCTTCCCCTAATAAGAGAAATCCATTCGTTGATAAGTTGATTCATTAATTAAATCTAATATTTGCTTTTAATAAGCAACCCGATTAATGACGCTGCTCACATTTGATTCGGTTGTGCTATTTCTTTATTATAGTATTTCAATTCTTAAGGGTCCGTTTGATTTCTCATTTTATAAAAAAATTTATAAAAAATAAAGTTTAGATAAAGAAAATTTATTTTAAGTTGTTAGGTTTGGATATTCTTTTTACAAAAGTAAGTTTAACAAAAAACCTATTTAGATGATAAGAGTTAAAAATACTTTTAGATATATAAATTTACGTCTCCTTTTCCAAAACCCACATTTTGTTAAAGGAAAAGTAAATTTTCTTCTTCTTTTCTAAAATTACAGTTTAACCCACTTTTATTTTTCAAAAAATCAATTTGTATTTAACTTGTGTTTGGTCAAATACATCTTCTAAAAAATTATGGTTAAAAATCATTTTTATAAAAAGTGAACCAAACACCCACTAAGTTTTATAATTTAACTTGACGCCAACGTATCACCTTTTTCATCCAATGGGCACTTTTAAGTTTTAATTTTAACTATATCTAAGCAAATAAAAAAATTAGTTAAAAATAGTTTATATTATTAAATTTTTCAAAAATTACTATTGGTTTTCTTAATTAAAAATAGTCTATTTATAGAATGAGATAACTTATTTTCCAAACCAATTATATTTAATTTAAATATATTATTTAAATTAAATGTTACTTTATCTCCAACTAGTTCAATTAAATTGATTTAAACATTAATTTAAATATTTTATTTAAATCAATCCTTACTTGTTAACTTATTAAGTAACTTCGAATTAATATTAATTTAATTATTAAATTGATTTATCCACTAATTTATTTATTAATTTATCTATTAATTTACATATATATAATTCAAATTAGATCATATCTAATTTAATTATATATAATTTAAATTAATCCATATCGGTTTAATTTCACATTTAAATTAAATCAGACATTATCTTCATTTAATTTAAATACATTATTTAAATCAAATTATATATATATCTCCTTAATTAATTTAAATATATATTACGAATTAAATCACATTTAATTCAAATATATTATTTGAATTAATTCTAATATTTGTTTAATTTAAATATACCATTTAAATTAAATCAAACATTATCTTTATTTAATTTAAATAACAATTATTTAAAATAAATAAATATATATATATCACATATATGTATATATATCAAAATTAATAATATATATTAATTTCTCCTATCATATCCTAGAAGAGAGATCAACTATTATTTTATTATTTAATAAAATAATATCCCCTTAATCAAATTAAGATACCTTTTAGAATATTCCTATTATTAATAAAATATTATTCTTTTATTTCAAGTAAGAGAATTTCTAAAATATTCTATTTTAAAATGATAAAACCTCTAGAATAGAGAGATACATTGAATGAAGATATTTTTCTATATTCAATAAATCTGAACATTCTATTTCACATCATACCCATTTCTGTATGCAACCCTATAGGTTCATATAATGTTAGTAGCTAGTAAAAAATTTCTTTTGGCCTACCAGCCATAAGAGGCCACTAGTCAATATTATGACTACCCAAATTATATTTAGATAGGTGATCCGATACAATATGCCTTATAAGCCTGTCATGTCCCTTTTGTCACTATATATCTAGATTAAGCAAGAGACACGGAACCATCACCCTTATATCATTTAACCATGTTTTTACGATCCCGAGCTCAATTCACTAAACAAATGAAAACTTTTTTTTCATTTGAGTACGGCCATATATTTCTTATTTTTACTCCATCGTGGAACCCAAAGATATCTCTTTTGCATTAAGCGGGACAAATTTCATCTTAATCATTCAAGATACAGTGTTCCTCATGTAGGAATTTATGGAGATCTCAAGTCTAATGATTAAATAACACAACTTTATATAAGATAAACTAATGATCTAGTCCATGTAGCCATTTCATAGCGTGTCGGTCCAACATCTTGGTCTCTAACAATGTGTCTATGATCTTGATTTGTATCTCAATACATGATCATTACACGATCATTAATCAAGATCATACTAATCTTAATTTATCATTGTTCTCACAATGATAACCGATTAGAGACATTTAAAATAATTACTATATAATTATTCATGAATCATATTATAAAGAAAACATGCAAAATAATATAATAAAGATGACAAAATAACCTTTTTACAAAAATAATATTTGAATTTAAATGATTGATCGAGGGTACAATCTCCAATAACTCCTAATTAAATTCAGTAACTATTATTTGCCAAAAAAAAAAGATTTAATAACTATTTCTAACTCCAATTTTTTTTTAAATCATTTAGTATCTAATTGCTACTTTAATTTTAACTAATTCAAATTGAACTAAATTGAACCCCAACAGGAAGGGAGCTCTTCAAAGGCTATTTACGACTCCATTTTAATTACACTTAATATCCCTCTTAATCCTATTAATTGTAAAGCAAACAAACCACGAGCATTGATGGAAAAAAAAATGCTCCAACCATTTTATAAATTACAATTAGGAATATAGAAACCTTCATAAAAATACTTCATAATAATAAGAAACGAAGGTTGTATTATTTAAAATTTTAGTAAATATATAGTTAAGTCAATATGAATTACACGTGAATAAATTATATATAATTAAAAATTACTGATATGCAAATACTAAAATATCAAAACTTGTGAATAATGGCAACGACAACAACTACTAATTCTCAAGACTTTTAATAAATATGGTAAGTTAAATGTATACAATTTCATTCATTGTTGTCATGTCAGAACAGTTAAAACTAGTCGACCGATTAAAAAAAGATAGCCAATAAAAAATTGGTTAAATCAATCAAAAATGGGAAAAATTGGCTGGTCACTAGTTTAATGGGTTCAATTTTTTTAGGATAAAACAGTATCATTTTAATATAAAATAATATTATTTTTTGAATAATTCATTTTTCTATATTTACTTAACAAATAATATAATAATAAATTATATATTAGTTAACAATTTTAAATTTAATTAAATATGAAGTTATGAAATCTATCAATAAAAATTGTTTTTAATTTTTAATAATATATAAAATTAAAAATATATTAATTTTATTACTACTAATTTAGTTACAATTAAACATATAAACTTTTAACTAGTGTTTTGACTTAGTTTAAGCATTAGCTTAAAGATTGCACTTCAAATTATTTTATATAAAATATTAAAATAAAAGTCATTATGTGTCTAATCATATAGGAGCAATAAGCGCACCTTTTCACCTCGCATATTGAACCAGAAGAATAATAATATATTCTTAACCGGAAGAATGATTATTTTACTGGTATTATATTGTGACTTGTGAATACTTTTTTCTTATGTATTTAATTAAACCGTGGCATCTGTATTTTGCAATGAATCATACTGTTGATAATTGATAGAAAAATACATGTTAATTTTATATTGAAATGTTGATAATAGATTGACGATTTGTTTACTGGGGCCCTGACCCTGTCATTGTAAGCATATTTAATTGAGTATGATGGGCTCCTCAACTTCTGTATTGTAATTGGACATGACCACACTCCATAAATGATTCTAGTACAATTTGTAAGGAAGAGAGAAGTACAATTAAAATTATTAAAGTTGAAATATAAATTTTTTATTTGGGTCGTTCTTGCCTCGTAGATAATAATATATAAGATAATATGAGAAACCTTTTTTGTTTGGTTGGATGAATTGTATTGTCCATGATAGAATGAAACAAAAGTATATATATTTTACTGAAACCGAGTCCGAGGATAGCTTTCACTTCGGCCCCACAAAAAGTTGCTTATTCATGGAACCAAAATTGTATTTTTCCCTCTCCCTCTTCTAGTAACTCTGTTCAGATTCAGATGTTTCCAAGGGATGTGTAACTTCAGGAATTGCCACATTCGAAATCAAATAAATAGTCTCAGCTATTACTTGGCCCAAAAATAATAATAATAATAATTAGTCTCAACACCCAATTAAATAGAGCATACGTTAATATCGATACTTTTAAGACTAAATAATATTATTTTTCTTTTAAATGAGGGTTGGCTTTCGTAGAAGACATAGGTATAATAAGTAATAAGGCAGTCCAATCCGGAAAAATTTGAATAAGAAAAATAATCTGAAAGTGTCTGGCTATGGGGGCTGGCAAAATTAGGTATGTATACCTCTTCATCTAGGTAGATGTGAATTTAATTTAGTGTTTTTTGGGAGATCACCTTTTGATATGGTATCTCCCATATCTTCTTTTTGTTTTTTTTAATAATCAAAATTTGATAATCATTTCTTTAACAAATGCCAAAATTGTCTCTGTCAGTATCAAGGACTAATTTCTCTTAAAATATTAAAAAAATGTAAATATTTTTAACTAAATTTATTTTATATATTAAGATATAAAATTTTTTATCATTTTATGTCAATTTCTATAAAATATTCTGTATAATATATGCACACGCACACTAAATTAGGCTGTAGGGGTGTGCATGGGTTGGACCAGACCTGCATTTGACCAACCTTGTGGCCCAGACTAGCCAATGACAGGGTTACAGTTGGGTGTGACCAGGTTTCACCTGCGGGCTAATCTACTTCTGCCATTAATGGTTATTGAAGAAGAAAAGGAAGAGGAGAGGAGAAGATATGCCAAAATCTACACAAAACATGATAAAATCCAAACAAACAAACCACAAACAATTAACAATTTTAGAAATTGTATAAAACCCCAAAATACAAATCCTTAATTTAGATGTGAGAACTGACAACATCTGGTGAACTTGGAAATGCTTGCATCATCATTGTTCACAGGTGAGAAGGGATGAGATCTAGAGATCTGAGTAGATTTGGAGACGGACATGGAGAGGCTATGATGATGACGGCAAGATTGTGAGGCTGTGACAGTGATGATGGCGACAACAATGACGACAAGATGTGTAACACTCTATTGAAACAAACAAAAAAAACCACCTAAAAACATCAAAAACCAACCAAAAGGGCGAAACAGTGTTAGGGTCGTGGCTAACTATAGTACCGCTGCAGTCTCAGAGAAGTAGAATAGGTTGGCACCGCGGCGCCATTTGCTGATGCCATATCAGCAAATTTCTGATTTTCCGACTGAGTTTTTAACATGTACAACTTTATGCTCTGACCTCCGATTGATCTGATTCGAACTCCTATGAGTCACTTTATTCCCAATCTAACCATGGACACCAATGTTACCTCAATACATATCCATATGGAGATTTTGAATATTCAACACCAAATTAGTCACTTTTTAACCAAAACCAACAACCAAACGATCCAATTTACCACCAATGGCTCATTGGCGACTAACGACCATTCTAACAAGTCACACAAGACATAGGAAACCTGTCCAAGGAGGCTTTATCTCGAAGAAACCGCTCCTCTGATTTTTGACCCCCAACTAAGCTAATAAGCTATATGCCCATTTCACACTGTAAGGACTCAGAACCATGCCAAATTTACAAGCAACACATACATGACCAAATGGACTCAAAGCCACCAACCCCAAGTCCAATACAACCCAAACACCAGGATTTGAACATCATACATCATTCATAACACATAACTGATACTCATCAATCCATCAACATTACCATAAACCCGTCAACATACAAAGACCATACACATGATCAATAGAGCATAATAGGGGTCATATACCAGACACATAATATCATACATTCACAACAGTGGCACTTTACTAAATGTGAACCAAAGATAACAAAGAGGGGTCACCCATTGGTACTTTCAATCTTCCTTTCCCAAGTCCTCCTTGGATATGTTCTTGCTAGAGATAGATCATTCATCTAGGAATTGTTAGCCATAGGGTGAGACATACGTCCCAGTAACCAGGTATAAACAAACGCACACATAATCATACTTCTATACCAATAATCACATATAACTCAATGTAATGCAATATGCATGATATGCAGACACAACTCCCCATCTATACGCAGCTAGAACCATAAGCTAATTATCATAACAGGGTAACTTCAACAAGTGACCCCCTTCCAACGATGCATGACAGCCAATTCCGGGATTACCACCCAACTTTCTTTCAAATGGTCATGACCTGGCCAAAGGTCAATACACCAAATATTGGATCATGGCTATCCTTCTCCTGAACCACCCGAATTGATGACTATTTAGAGAAGATATACCCCAAATTCACAGTCATTTGAGTCTCCTGGCCATAGAATAACTATTTAGCGATTGGAATATCACAAGCCTCACCACCTGAATACAAGGTCTTGTGTGTTGTTTAATAGATTGACACACCATGTAGTATATAGAGTATCGTCATCCAAACCATATATCATCGATGTACTACATGTGACAATACCCAATATATACTAACATATCAACACATATATTATTTCTATCGTGCTAGCATGCCGTAAAAATGTATACAATAAGTCATGGGGTGCATCAGCTTCAACACATATCAATAATCATCTTATATATGTATTATCTCATGCTCATGAATCCCAGTGGCCATTATCATTATAAAACAAGACAATGTTAGGATACTTACTAGCCGTGTAACTGCACATATCATGATATGATAGAAAAGGCCATATTTGAACTATAGAACTTATCATGATATGAAAGGACAAAACATATATATATATAGAGCATGTATATCATGATCTGAAAACGATCAAGCATATATCACAAACACAAAGAAAACCCCAATTACTTCAATCGTCGAACACACTCAACACTTTAGTCGACTAATGGAGCAACCACAAATAATCCAATGCCTTCTCAAACACAAACTGGAGTCAAGTGATCACAATTGAGTCAACAAATAACATACATAACATCAATTCCCCATTAGTATCACAATTCCTCAACCTTAGCATACATATTTACCAACTCAAGCATAGACCGAATGGAAGATTAAGCTTCTTCGAGTAAACTCAAGCATCAAAACACACAAAACAACACTTAGAATCATCATCATACTCATACATCTTCAAATTCCCAATTATATCAAGGTTTGAGGGTTAGGGTTTGGGAGATATACCACTTCAACATCATAAAATCAACACACAATCCATAGAAACATCCAACAACACCTCTAGAATATATTTATACATAATATAATTGGTAGAAACTTACCTAAATTGGAATCTTAACCAAATCCATGAAAATTCTTTAGTAAAACTTGAAGAGAAACACAGAAAAGAGTTAAAGAATGACTTACTAATAAGATTTGAGCTTCAAAATACCAGAAATTGAACCCTTAAGGCCGAAAATGTCAAACCCTAGCAGAGCACATTGTTTATCCTCCATTTTCTTCTTCTTCCAGTGATTGGTTCAACTTCTGATTTAAACTGATTTAGCGTCACTCGCTGCGGAAACATTTAAGTTCACCATGGCACTAGTGCCTTCTGTCTCTCGACTACTACGGCGTCATTGCTCCTTGCCGCAGCACCAAGGCATTCTGTCCCGTTTCTCCATTTGTCTCAATTTTGACCCTTCCTTTGGTCCTAGGCCCCTCCTATCTTATACCAATTATCAATAATCATCTTGAGATTAATATTCAGAGTTATTACAGGACGAGATCTAGAAATCACAACTGAGAAGGAATGAAATAGGCGAGTCAAATGTTTGGTACCTTGGTTTGTCAACGCCTGGAGATCCATGAGAACTGAGGTTGGCCTTTAAATATATTAAGCTGGGGAAGTTGAAAACAAAAAGGAGAAAGGTAGCCACATTGATGAAAAAAGGTAGTGCGTTTAAATGAAGGATTGAGAAATTGCCAAATTAATATATTTATTTAAGGAAAAAAATAGATACGGGCTGGTTTAGGGTGGTTAAGCCTACTCAACCTGCACCCCAGACCAACCCGATTCCTATGGTGTTGGGCCGATTTGGTTTAGGCTAGGCTGACCAAATTAGGCAGGTTATGCTTAGCCCTACTAGGCTAGACAAACCTAACAAATATGATCAAGTATAGAGGCGGATTGACAAAAATAATTTGATTTGTGCCCTAGTCAAAATTATCATATTTCTTTATATAATATAAATTTATAAAATAATCAACGATAAAATTCAAAATTAAGATCAAAGATTTTTTTTTCATATTAAATCATGAATTTATATGCAAATTTTTATATTTAAAATTTATAATATATAATAAATTGATTAATTTAAAAGGATTTTTCTTAAAAAAATAATTTATTTTCATACATTTCGAAATAAGTTTTTTCGCACAAAAAATGGAATATTGGTAAATTTGAAAATAAAAAATTAATAAAATTATTAGGCAATGTGAAGAGAGGGAGAGGGGGAGGGAGAGGGAGAGGGAGAGGGAAAAATAATTGATAAGAAGACGTCATGACCCCAGGCTTTTTATGTGTCTCTAGAATTTGCAAAGGACAATTATATGTGACAACAGAAAATGACGCATGTCTCTTTCATTCACCATCTCTCATGTGACAGCGAGGAAGTTTCCTCCCTCCTCCCTTTTGTTTTGTTTGTTTTGTTAGGGGAAAAAAAACACAGACAGAGAGAAATTTGTTACCAATTATAGCCCAAATAAATAATAATAAGCCTAAAACTTATAGACCAAATATAGAAGCAGGGCCAAGACCAAGGAAAAAGGCCCTCAAATAGTTAACAGCCCAAATAAGTCCTTCACAAGAAAAAACAGTTAGCCCAATCGAAATATTGGTATTGGGATCCATTATTAGTACCTTGCCCGGGAGTCGCGCCGGCAGAGTCGTTTTATTTTATTATTGTTATTTTTTAAATTAGGCTCGGCTCGTAGTGACTTGGCCGGCCATTCGGCCTCTTGAACAGCGATGTAGAGCGACATTTAAGATTCAATAATGTTTAAAAAATATTAAAATTCTTTTGAATGATTAAAATTATTGTTTGTATTTTTACTAAATCTGATAATATAAAATATTCTTATAATATTGAAAATATTTAATCATATTAATTCTAGAAATCTATAGATTTTATATGTTATATCAAGCATTGATTTAATGATTGATTAATAATAAATTTAAGACTTATTTTTAAACAAATAAGTTTTAAGATATGAGAATAGGAAAAAAAAATTCTACGAAATAAATCTATTTGTTCACATACGTCCCTCAACAAGTACAACAGTTGAGAGAAGATAGACATATCAGTACAACCTAAAAACATGAAACAAAAAATAAAAGTGGATTTATTTCTAAAACCTAAAATTATAAAAATAAAAATAAATCCTATTATAGACTGATTATGACTTATGAATTATTCATTGGTTGAGTGAGCAGTGATGATATGATGTGTCATACCTCGAGCCCCATTTCAAATCCCCTATCACTACCTGCATCAGCATCACATTTTACATTACTCTATATCTCTAATTTTATACAGCTATTATTCATCCCTCATCATTCTTAAATATTCAATTATAAATATCTTTGTTTAAAATGAAACCAAAAAAAGAAAAACACAACAACTAAGGGACTGTTTGATTTATGTTTCCAAAATAGTTTTTTTATTTTCGAAAACAGAAAAATAAAAAAATTTATTGGTAAAATTGTTTTTTATAAAATATTATGAGAAATAGAAAAATAAAAAAATAAAAAATCCAGAACATCTTTAAGTTATTTTGTAGTTTTTATTCTGAAAAATAAAAGAAAATGTGAAAAACACTCACCTCATTAATGGTAAAATTATAAATTTTGAACAACTCATTTATCACTCACTAGTTATGATTTTGATAATAATCATTCAAACAGATTTTTTTATTTTCTTATTTTTAAAACTTATTCTTAAAAATAGTTTTACAAAACTATTTTAAGAATAAAAAAATAGAAAACACTGTCATATATATCCTAACTTATTTCATAGGCGGTATTGAATTCGTGAAATTGTACCCCATCATCCTTCCCTTTGCATACGTCTGGATGATACTGAACAAAGTTTGAATAACACATTAACCAAATCAATATCAATATACTATATAGATACAAAATCATCTATATAAACCATTAATTATTTACAAAACTAATTAAAACAAACAAATCAAAGATTAATAAAGGAAACCCGCTTAGCAAGCTTTCTAAAAGCCTTCTTAACTTCAGATACAGAGGCACCTGCCTGAATTCCTACAGTCTGGTAAGGATCCATCCCAGAAGAAGAAGAAGGACAAGACATCCCAAGTAGTCCAACCATATCCTTCCTCGTTGTCTTCAATCTTTCTCTACCTCTGAATCGC
Source organism: Adenanthera pavonina (assembly GCA_026686845.1). Classification (NCBI taxonomy): domain Eukaryota; kingdom Viridiplantae; phylum Streptophyta; class Magnoliopsida; order Fabales; family Fabaceae; genus Adenanthera; species Adenanthera pavonina. Next base: position 1,852,704 of record JAIVEN010000011.1, on the reverse strand, counting down.
CGGCTCCTAAACCATAATGCTTGTCTTCCAGCAATCGCAGAGCTGCTGATAGAAGCCATTATACGTCGCTAATAACTTGGAATTAATTAATTGATGTCTCACAAATTAAACAATACAATGTACAAGATGCAAAAAACTGTGCTTTTATAGGTCAATGGACTGCGTCTTTGTTAAGGATTCAGAGATTTCTTTTAAACTTCTCTAATTTTAAACTTATCATAAAGGATAAATCACAATTTGAATACAATCTTAATTTGAATGCCCAATACATAAATATTACACGAAAGGAGAACGCGGGTCATTTTATCATTATTTATTACATAAATCGTGACGTGCCGTGACAATCAAATAATAATAATAATAATAATAATAAACCTTTAAAAAAAACAAAAACTTTCATGCTTATCTTATTTGTTTTTCCTCTGAATTGTATATCTATTTTTTAAATTCTTAAACTTTTTCTTATATAGACTCAAAATCGATAACTCAAGTTATATAAAAAAAAATGGTTATAAATTATAATTACTTATCCATCTACATATCTATTATTATATATATAAAAGCATAAATTTTCAATATAAAATTCGTCTAGACAAAAAAAAAATTCAAAACATATCAAGTATAATTTAAATTAAAATTAAATCATATTGGAAATTTATGGTGTTCAAAGTCAGTAGTCTAGTCGGCCAAATCCTCCTTGACATACCGCATTAGCCACCATGTTAATGTTTCACAAGCCCAGTGTCTGTGTGTGATTTTATGTTTCTTAATTTTTTTTTCAAACATTGATTAATTTTATTTGATTTTTTTCATTTATCGTACTTATATAAAAAATTGACTATATCATTATCATGAATATTTGTAGGATTTCAGTCTTTTTAATTTTACTTGAAATTTTAAATTAATTTCTGAATATTATGAAAAAAAATATGCATGATTATTAAGTATTTATAATGTTAAAAAAATGTTACTTTTGATTCTAATATTATTTTTTAAGAAAATTTATTTTAGATAATATAATTATATTTTTATTAATAAATATAATTAATTTCTTCTTTTATTTTATTTTAAATAATTTTTAGGATCAGTACAATCCTAGTTTCATATATCAGGCCAAGTTGGCCTCATAAAGACGGCCATTAAGTTAACTATTAACTTAGCTTTTGTGCACAACTATCATTTATATCTATATTTATATAAAATTTATTTTAGTTTTTTTAAAAATCAAAATTATTTTTTATTTTTTAAATTTATTTTAAATTTTTTTTAAATTATGATTAATTTCATCAAATTTTGTATATTAATGGGTTACTAAGACTAATAAACAGACTTAATGTTAATGGATATTAAAAGTAGAAAATATATTAAATAAGTATAGTAAATGTGTTCCAGGTTCAATTTAGATTTCAAGTCTCTAAAAATTGAACTAAAATAAATCAAGTTGGTTCCAATATTACAAAAACTGAACTGAACCTCATTTCAACTCAATTTTGAATGATTTTTAAGTTTTGTTCAATTTAATTAATTTTGAATAACCTTAATTATTAATAAAGCAACTCATTTTAAACTTTGTGCAAAATGCGAACCCACAATTTAGCTATTACCCTCTCTATTTGAAAATTATTGTCACTTTATAATTTTTAAAAGTGCATTAATTATATTTGACCAAATTTACCCTTTAATAATAATAAAGAAAAATAGAAACACTAAAGAGCACTACATAATTAATATAGGTATTATAGTAAAATATTATAAAGTTTTGTTAACTTTTAAACTATTTATTAGATTTCTTAATCTGTATACATAACTTTAAAGTGGCAGTTGTTTCTTTTTTTTTTTTTTTATGGAACAATTGTTTCTAAATGAAGGGAGTATATGAGTTAAAAATAAAATAGATGTGATTTTCAAAATTATTACATATTGGTTAATGGTTAATTGTGACATTGGGTATAAGAGTATTTTTAACTTGGAAAGAGGAAGTCAGATAAATAAATATTTTAAATGATTTTAAATAAGCATTAATAAGAGAGATTTCTGCTTATATATATATATATGTACATATTTTCATTTCAAAGTGTAAAATTAAAATTAAAAACTTAAATTATCCCATAAAAAATAATTATAAAATATATTTATATTGTACTGTAAGATACGTCTAAGAATAAAAATAGCTGAAAATCTTCATTTTTTTTTTGGGTGATTAGTTCAAAATCTTCATATTTAATTAATATAAGCTAATTAAAGTTGGCAAAACAATTAATATAAACTAATCAAGTATAACTAACATTGATTTTTTAAGGTGACGAATAACACAACGAAACACTTATAAGGTGGCAAGTAAAGATAATGAGAGTAAGGCAACAAATTTAGCGAAATCAAAGCGTGAAATATTTTAATGGATTAAATTAAAAATGAAAAAAATAAGAAAAATAAAATCAAATATAAAAAAATTTGATTTGTAATCCTTCTAACTGAATTTAATTGTGATTATATTTGTTTTAAAACTCAATAGGTTTGTTTAACTTTAAATTAGATATGAACCCAGCTTATAATCACAATGCATACACAGAAGTATAATTTTTAGTCTCAATTTTAATTTTAAGTTAATATTTAATATTCTAAATTGATGACTAAAAAATTATTATTCAAAATTCAAAGTTTAACTTCATAGTGTTGTGATTGATGGGACTATCATAATATACCATTCCACTTTGCTAATCCTTCTTTGCTCATATGGCAGTGATAAACGATGCCCTCACTCCCTTCTCTTCTTTTATTTTTTACCTTTTTGTGATAAATACGTCTTAAATTTTTTTTTTTCATTTTTTGGGATAAAAGCATCTTAAATTTGCTTATAATTTTTTTTTTTCATACAAGATGACATTAACTAAAAACAAAGCAAACAGAAAAGCAGGATGCATTTTAGCCATAACACAGGAATATGATAGTGTTTCCTTCCCCTCATGCGCTTGGGTATATGGGTCTCGTACACTATTCCTCTCATGGACTTAAACAGTACATTACATTTCCGCCAAACTATACCATACCATATTTCTTAAATAAGGGAGCAGTGAGAGGCCCAAGAAAAAAGTCCAACATCCCCAATAAGTCCATTACACAAATACCTTGGCCCAAGTAATAGTCTGGATATTCTTTTTTCTTGCCAACGGATAAATCAATTTATATTTATCTGAATACCAAAGTCACTTCTTCAACAAGTATGTTTAAAGAGTGCAGTAACATCAGAGAAAGAAAAATGCCGGAGACATTATAGCCAACATTGGTTAAATTCATTTACAGCAAATAACTTGCAGTTAGGATAATAACATTAAAAACACTAGAGAATATATACAACATAAACAAATTCAATTTCACTGGATGTAGGGATTAATGTGAGAAGAGTAGTCTCTGATCCCTGCCCCTTCCCAGCCCATCCATTCCTCCCACATGTCCCAATCTGGATCGTTCATTCCTCTCATTTGATCATCATCCACGTCATCGTACGCCCCATATATTTCCATCGTATTTGATTCCCCTCTCAGATTAGCCATCAGCACCTGCGTAGGAATAATATAAAATATTTAATAACAATAAGGATTGGTTTTCATTGATTACAATGACATTAAGAACCAACCAAACCCGTGTATAATTGATCGAACCCCTTGTTTTAAGAAAATAAATAAATAAATAGAACCTCTTTAAAACGGAAAAAATCAAATAGAAAACACCTCAGAACATGGGGTAAAGGTGAACCATATTTTTAACCCAAAATTTTACGATTCCAGTTAAAAAAAAAAACTTACATCGTAGGCCTCGTTGATTTCGTGAAACTGCACAGAGCAATCCTTCCCTCTGCACACGTCTGGATGATACTGAAACAAGTTTGAACGCCAAGTAAATCATCCATATCAGTATTTTTATTAAAAACAAGCTCGTACCATAAACAACAAAAACAGGGAAGACTAAGATTGAAACCTGTTTAGCAAGCTCTCTAAAAGCCTTCTTAACATCAAATTCAGAGGCATCGCGTGGAATTCTTAATGTCCTGTAAGGATCCATCACAGAAGCAGAATAACGACAAGAAATCCCAAACTTAAGTTTCCTCGTCTGCGATCTTTCTCTGCCTCTGCCTCTGAACTGCAAACTAGAAGAGGACAATGCCTTTCTGGCAAGGAATCCAGCCCCAGCAAAAGCAGCCATGAGGAATATACGTACAGATCAAAGGGCTCGATTAATGAGTTTGATAGGATCAAGGAAGAGTTTGAGACTAAATTTACACAGTTTTCTTGATAAAAATATGATCTGAATACAGAAAACTTATAAAGCTGATTGTGAATGACCAAATATATATATATATATATATATATGTAAATTTAGAGAGATGACGAAGATTCGTTGAGGATGAAGTCAGACGTGGGTTCTAACCCTAGGGTTCTTATCCATTGGTTCAAGCGTGACGTGGATGTTATATTTTCGTGGAAAGAGAAAGTTATTCGGATTAAAAACAACAAAATTATATATAACCTTTAAAAAAGAGACAGATTCTCGCTCTTATCTTATCCGTTTTCCTTCTTAATTACTCTAAATAGGGTCATCACAAAAGAGTGTTCTCCTTTCTGACAAAAAAAATAAAAAGGACTGTTCTCTTGTTTTACTTATTTTACGCATATATCCTTTTGAAAAAAAAAATCTTGAACCCCTTTTATTTATTTAGAAATAATTATTTTCTAAAAAATATCTAAAAAATAATAATGAACTATATTTATCTTGAATAACAAATCTCGCATAAAAAAAAAGAAAAGAATGATTGTTTTTGGCCAATGAAAAATCATTCTTTTAAACCGTGTGATTTCACTTAATTTTTTATCTTGTCCTAATAATTTAAATAGTTTTTATTTTTGTCAATACTGTGGCATATTTTTCAGCTAACATTACGATATTTTTAAGGATTTCGTTGTAATTATTTTTTACTTTTTAAGATTAAATAAAAAATTGAAAAAACTAAAGTGGTTAAAGCTACAATTTTTTAATTTTTTAAATATAATTAGAAGTCTCTGCCACTGAATCAATAGAGCAACTTATAGATAAATAAACTAAATAAATAGAAAACTGCCTGGTGAAAAAACAAGTAAAAAGAAGAAGAAGAAGTAGAAGGGAAACTAATTTAGGAATTATTATTAGCGAAATGTAAGGAAGGTTGAGATGTGGATAAGGGAGAGAGTTGGTCAAAAAAAGGATGTGGATAAGGGAGAATGCAGGACATACACATGGCACTCGTGCAGAAATAGAAGGGTATCTTCATCTCTAACCCTACAAAGTTGCCGTTACACTTGCATACGTGGATCCAATGCAATGATCCAACATTCATTAGATGTGGTCGCTTTCTGCATGATGTCGCTCCTTCACTTCACTTTTGGAAAATGTATATAAATTAGCTAGATAAAAATTAATTTTATCTTATATTTTGAAACAATAAAAATTGAGAATCATCCCCTATATTCATAATTTGTCCAGGGGTCATATTTCTAAATAAGTAATGTCCTTTTTTTTTCAAAAATATCTAGCTGCAAGATTTATTAAAATTTAAATTAATTCAAATTAAATTAGACATGAAAACACAAAATTCTATCATACGATTGCATTTCTAAGATTTAAATTTAAAAGAAGGTATAAATCCTACCCTTGTCCAGTTGTTTTTGTTTTTGTGTTCTTTTCTGGATTTATTATAAATGCTCTTCTTGTACTCATGGAAGGGAGGATTCCGCAACGGCAAAACAAAAAATACGGGTAGCTAAGCTTCTAGAATCGCTCTTTCTTCTCCATAATTTGATGTTTGAAGTTTGTACTTGTTCCCAGTACCCACCCATTCCCTTCTACATCGGTGTACGCTCCAAACTCCATCCTGTCTAGACGCATGGGTTTCTTGATGCTATATATTCTTTAAAATCAGATGTAAATTATTTATGTTTAATTTGAATGTCTTAATTTTGGTTTCCAAGTTAAAATATTATTTTTTTAAAAGAAACTATATATTATTTTTATTTTACATTATGTTTGGTTAAAATTAAATAAATATCAAAATAAAAATAAAATATAAACCCTTCAATTGTAATCTCCAAATTCCTGACAACACGAATATGGAATCCAAAATAATCTTACTTATTTCGAATAATAATTTAAGCTCTCAAACATATTGTTCGAATCAAAACAATTTAACCCCCACAGTATGATATCTTAGACTAAACATTACTTTAGCTTTAGCACAGGAGGAGTAATAGCAATAGAGTCTTGACGTGTCGAAATATAGGATATAAGTAGCTAGCCCCCCATGATTATCGATTACTCTTCTCCTGAATTAATGCTTTCGACATACATGCAGTGAGATACTGATGGCAAATTCATCTCTAATCAGGTCCATCTATAACTTATTCTCACTCAGACCATCTTCTCCACAGCTTTTTTTACCTGTACATGACAGAAGCACCTAGATTTCAAGGCCTTTTGAACTGAATCAAGATCATGGTCATGTTGTCACATCCCAAACCACCCGCTGCCGGTGCCAAGCACCAATCACATACTCTCTCACAAACCACTTTAAGTTTATTCTCCTGCATTGTTTATATATTCCAAATGATGTAATCGAAAGTATCTTTAATCTGAAAAACAAGGCAACATTTAGAAGAAAAAAGAAAAAAAAAAAAACTCACTGTCTTTAACTGTTCATGTATGAAGTCCACAAGCTGTTGGCTTGACATGCAATCCCTATCCATACAATAAACACAACAATAGCCAATAGGTGTCAAATGGATCGTGGACACAAGTTCTGGAACTATCTAACGACAAGTCAGAAATGCAATACAATCATCGAACAAGTTTATAGTAATGAAAACTACTTTACAACTAAAATTAAAGAAGCATCCATCTTCATTGCTCGTATATCATAGATATAGAACAAGGATACCGTAAAAGATGTAGCACATTAATATCAAAGCAAGTCAAAAGAAGCGAATATGTGGGCTAGCTATGAGGCTGTCGACAATATTATATAATCTTGACCAGAACAGTTATTTTGAGTAGCTTCAATGAGGGGAAAAAACTGTATTGGAGGAAACGTTACTTTTAGAAAATAATAAAAACAAAATCATAATAGCTATGACTCTCAAAGGAGTGTCAAAAGGAATTTTCAGAAACCAAGTAGCTTACCATATTCCGTCACTAGCTATTACGAGAAACTCATCATCATAGCAAAGCTCAACCTATTACAAAGAATATAAGTAAGAATAATCAACGCAGAACAGATAAAAAGAAAAAAAATGAAAAATGAACATGTTGAAAGATGGCAGCAGAAGCATATACTATTTTTTTTAACCTGTTTATAACGTACAGTGCACTGATAATACGCTACTTACAGAAGTTAACTCTGGATCAGCAGTTATAATCTGCTTTTCAGCTGGCAAATGCTCGTTTTCCTTGAATTTAATGTCTCCTGTAAAAGAATCAAATTTTTATATTACATTGGGACTAAAGAGGCAACCGACCTCCAGACAAGTAGACAACATTGATTAAAACTGGAAAGAAAAATAAATATCTCACAATTTCCTTTACATCAAGAATTCACAAATTACAGTTATTTTAGAAAAAAGAAAAAAAGAATTCACAAGTCATAACAAGAAATTTGCATACCAATTGCTCTAGTCAAGTTTAAACTTCCATTGACCCGTCCAAATTGGATAAAACCACCAGCTTTTAGAATCCTGCACTTTTCAACTTCGAGGTCAGGCTTGTGATCTTTAGTTAAATCATGCGCCTGCAAATGAGACTTCATTGAGCCAAACATGCGAGAATTGCAAAAGATTATCTTTGCCCTGTAGTGAAGGCACCAATTCACAGACATCCGGCTCAGAAATTTATATACCTAACGATAATGATTAGATGCATCACAGACACTGTGACCAGTGACAGGCAGAGGCATGCAGCACTCTGCTGGGTTGCATCTAAATGTAAAAATTATCTTTGTTTTTTTTTTTCTGGTGTATAGATGTCAGAATTATCTTTTGATATAATCATCAAGTGCACTAGAGTGATAACTCCCACCCTTCAAACCATTGCAGAAAAAATGGGCATAAAACATGGTTCGCTGATAAATGTTTGTCACCAGTAAAAAAAAATTATCCTACAAAACAAGAATTGTACTACGTAAACAAGCAACCTTTCTCACTGTGCAAATTCTTTAGGTAACTACTTTTTTCCCCTCGCTTTTCCTATCCTCTTTCCAGGTCAGTACCCAAGCCAATGCCTACTAAATCAAAAACAATTTGGATATCTCAAGAACCTGCTTCTTCAGTTGCAGCGTTCACCATATAATGCAGATTGAAATTTGCCACAAGAGGAAGTGAAAGTACCTGGCCCCTCCTTGATAAGACACAGCGAGAATCACCAGCATTTGCAACAAGAAGATGGTTGCCTCGGATGACTGCAACACAAGCTGTGCATCCTGCATTGGGTCCCCTGAAACCACAATGGGGCCCCTAATTTGCAGCATAAGATTTCCTCAGTTAAACATCGAAATTTTTATGAACTGGAGTTGGATACATGTTCGCCCCACCATCAGGCCTTACACATTTTTTAGTTTTCATTACTAAACATGCAGGAAGTTTCTGTATTTTTAACCATCCTTAAACTTCATGTCAAATTGTCACAGAGTCAGCATGCATCGGTCTCATAAAGCAAAGAATCAGAAATTATAACCTTAAAGCTGGATTATTTACATTTTTTTAAGACATCATGTAAATTTAAAAGTTATTCAATAACCACACATGGTACAGTTAGCACCAGCAGTTTTAAAAAGGAAGCAGTGGTGGCACCTTGGAAATGCTCTTTCTGCTTTTAAGTAGCATGTATATCAATAGTAAGAGACATATTAAGAAGAATGACTGAATTTAAGTGAAAGTTGTTTTGGTTTTTGAAGATACCCATTAGTCAATAAGGAATAACAAGAAAGCAAAAATGCCAAGGCGAAATAATAAATTGCGTTGACAGCCTATGTGTTATGTAGGCTTGGAGCAGACTTTTGCAATTTCCAATACAGAGAATTGGAACTTAAATGGATCCTTCTGCATCAAAATCTTTATACTATACATGAACAATGACATAAGCATTTAGCTAGAATAACACGCAGCTGTGGAATGCCATTATTATTTTTTACCTCCTCAAAAGCCCAGTCACCAACATGGCCATTGACTGCACTGCCCTTGGGAGTCTTTATAAAGCACTCTCGAATACCAGAGAACTTTTTTGATTTTTCTCCCAAGACTGCTAGTTCTCTCCACCCTCTTTGTCCACGCATCATCTCATCCATTCTGCCTTAACAGGATGAAGCATATAAGAAATAGAGCATAGCTTTGACATAAGTATTTCTGTCAAAACTCCATATCCCTATCACAATTACTGGTCATCAAGTTTCCGCATCAATAAAAACTTAAACGCATGATTAAATTCACTCATGATGGAAAAGAATTATGTCAATTATGAGAAGCTATCATTCTCTGAAAATCACTATGTCCGTCAGGTGATTAAACTTCTTCTAACTAGAACAAAGGATGATAACATATGATCATAGCCAGAAGGAGTCAGCTCAAGTTGCCCCCGTAAATTTTTAGCATCTGACGAGCTGCTCAAGAGTGTTACAAACTGTCAATTCTTTTACTGTGTAAATATATTCTAATAAACTACTACTGTGAAATGTATTATTTGAGTAAAAAATAAGAAACCAAGAAAAAGGAGGGATGAGAGAAAAAATTTGTAACTTCTAATAACTAGAAAGAAAGAAAAAGAATAGGTGCTTTGAAACTTTTGGTTGGTATCTAAGCTTAAATCTCTTGGAGAGACCAAGAAGCTAAACTCTGAGGCATATAAACTTGTCAGACAAGGTTCAGCTTCAGGAAAATGTTGAGAAATAAATATCATGGTCTTGAGCCTAGGCCTTGTTAGGTACCCCTATCTCACTTCTTAATCCCATGACAAACATTGAAAAAAAAGCATCCATTCATATTAAGTGAAAATTTTAAATAACAAACAATTAATAAAGTAACCTGAGAAACGATTTTTGTAAAGATGTGCCTAAATCTCCAGCTAAATAAGCTTCATGCTTAAGCACCTGTTGGTGTAGATGCTTGGCACAGAAGTTAGCAACTGCTTTACCTGAAAATTTGAGCACTTAATTGAGGACTATAAAATACTAGCTGCTAGCCAGTAAGTATGCTGAATATGTAAGCTCTACCAAATTAATTTTTCAAACAATTTAAGATGCACTGACATCTCCAAGTATTTCGTGTAAGCTCTAATCAATACTAACTGGGTGTGAAATTCTCCAATAATGGTAAAGTATACAGATATATCAAGGCATATTTCCCCTATGTTTTCCTATAGTAATAGTCATGTCAACAAAAGTCTGAAATTGCAAGTGAATACATAAATGGGATTACAAAATCATTCCAGGAATGAATTTATAGGGTTAAGACAAGTGCAGCGTGCCTATTCAAATTCAAATCTGATGAATAAGTCCAGCACACTTTTGTTTTGCCAAATATGACAAATATTACCGAAAATCACAGAACAGATACTAACCTCCATGGCCATCATAAACACCAAAGAAAGATGTAGGCTCATCCAAATCAGGATGGGCTGCATGCTGAAAGTAATATAGAAAAAGTAAATTTGTATACACTGTTAGATATAGGCTATCAGTAATGGATAGGCTTATGCCCTTGCACTATGAATATGTCAGCATACAACATGTACTGCATTTCACTGCATGTATTACATATGATGTATATGAATAGACTGACAGCAGCAGACTGGAGACTAGTTGCTACTTCACAAGGAAATTATCTCTATTTTTCTCACATCCCTTTCACCATCTCTCTACATAATGAACACCATTCAATAGATCATGATATATCATGAGGCTGATGAATTAGAAACGAGACATTAGAAAAGCATCTTGCATTATATCTACACAACAATCTCTTCAAAGATGGGCATTTTCCTATATAAGTAGAGGTATGCTAGAGAGGTGTGATTTATCCATCTAAAAATTTCGAAATTTTAAGTAATAGTGTAGCACATGCACAGCAATAGATAACTAATATTATTATTATCAACGTCAACAACGAAGTAACACCTTTATCCAGTTTATCATGGCAGATTAATCAAATAGTTACCAACAAATTCATCTACAAACATAAGATACCGTATCTTTTTGATAATTTATAATACAATCACTAAGATTGAAAACTTTGTGTTTTGGTAGAACTAAAATTTAGTGGTTAGAAAGGTTGTTCCAGATACAGGGAAAGGCACACCACAGTTGATGGATGCCTACACAAAAAATCACCAATGGGAATGGAACCAGAGACCCTTTGATCAAGGGAGCTTGATCCTACCAAACCATTTGATTATGAGAAACTAGTATAACTTGCATTAGGTTTTGCAAACTACAGCTAAATTAACTTCATTGTACTTCATTCACACATCTCCAAGTCTGTCTCATTGATAAGAATTTTAATATATGACTTGCCCAGTCTGTGCAGGATGAAAAGACGCCGTGTAGAAGATATAAAATATTGTGTCCCAATCATTTGCTACTAGTTCGATTTCAGTCACTAACAATTAAGTAAAATTGCTAATCTAGCCCAAGATTTCCCTTTTCAGTTGCACTTGTGGTTATCTGATTAAACTGGAGACAAATCCCCTCTTGTTTCCTGCAATCACTTCATTAAGGGACAGCCAAAATAAAAACTGAATACCTAATTGTCTGCTTAAACGATACACCGTGATGTGTCATATCTAGAAAAAGCAAGCATGCCAACAAACAAGTAAACTGGCATTACATAAAGCAGAGCAAAATGAAAGACAAAAGTACATACAGCATCTTCCATGGTTTTGCGCCACCCTTGCACGGAAGATAAACCATAGCGAAGCCTGTCATTCTCGCCATCTTCAGAGGCCTTTTCTGTTTTCGGGCTGCTGAGGTACACCCCCATCTCCAACCACTATAACACAAAAAGCCAACGTTGAACCACATACACACACTGAGAAGAAAGAACTATTTCATGTGATCTGTGAAGTAAACAATAGCTTCAAATATTTCATGCTGCGACCTAAATCTGACCATACAATTCTGTATCCAAGAAACCAACCACAGGGAAAACGAGAAATACGCGCGCGCGCGATATCAATCCCACTATTCGTTATCTAGCAACGGTAATAATTCAAACCATCAACTAGGAATGCCTATAGGTGGCCCAAAAAAAAAAAAAAGTAAATACTCGTGACTTTGGAAAATTCAATGCAAAATAGGAGGATTAAGGGGAGGCGAAGCATCCGTACAATAGTTTCCGGAAAGGGAAAGTCAAGTAATCCGCGTGTCCCTGCAAATCCAACACGATCGGAGAGAACCTGGCTTTTTACATAACTGATGATCAACTAATTTTGAAGTATTTAGTTATTTAAGAGATTGATCTTAGACCCGGCAAATGTTTTAAAGTCTGGTCCCAATTTCAGTACCTCTGGTAACATCTGTAGCTTTCATTACCTGGACTATTTACTTAAAACTAATGAGTGGAGGAGGGTATAGTGCATGAAATTACTTGCCGCACTAGTTGAGAGTTGAGACTCTTCAAAATTATTAGGTATCTAAATCTAAATTCAAAATAGCCAATGAAAATGAGTTGTACAGTACTTAAGCCGATTCAAGCCGGCTAACCCACTTGGGCTTTGTGTCGGTGGGTTTCTTTCCTTTTCTTCCGACTTCATTTTCTTTTTCCCTCGACAGAAGTCCGTACAAGTGGTTTGGCTTGCCTGCGTCTTCCTACCCTCGCTACTGTTAGTTGCCTGCACTGGTGTACGAATTGGAAATAAACAACTCCCTCATATTAGATCAAGCGGGGAATTAGGGCCCTTTTGATTTTTGAATTTTAGTTTGTTTTTGGGTTTTACTATTCTGCTTCTCAGTATCCTGATCTGACAACAAAATTTTTTCTCTCTTTTTTAACCCCTTCCTGAAATTTTCAAATTTGAATGCTTCTTTCCGTTGCTCTACCTATTTAAGCTTCAGATGGAGTCTTTCTTTTGCCTTCTTATTTGCTTCTCTCCTGGGATCGTTCATATGGAGTATCTGCTTCTGGTGTTTCATTTATGCTATTTGAATCATTGCTTCCGATCGAATCCTTCTAGCCATTGTTACTTATTTGACCTTCGAAATTGTAAATTGTCGGTCTTCAATGGTTCAGAGTCATCATTTACTCAGAGGTACGCTAGGTGGAGCATTTTCAATAAATTTCAGTGGGATGGGCAGCGAAGATGGTAAATGAAAGGAGGTTCACCGGCCGACTAAGAGTTGTATTGGCAATAGAAGTAATCTCTCACTCTCTCTCTCTCTCTCAAGCCTTGTTGCTAAGCAGGATGCCCCTTCTCCATTGCTGGGCCACACACACAGGGCTCGTGAAGTTAAGTGATTTCTCTATTGAATCAAATCACTTAGATTTTACTCAGAAGAAAGGTCACTGAAATCAATAAATACCCTCTCATTTTTTTTTTTGTAGATTGGCGTCTTTAACATGTTCATCTTCTAAGGTTCCTTCTTCATTTTTTGATTTTGCATATGCTGCTTTTACTTTCCTTTTGTGCATCTTTCACTTTTAGCTTTTGATTTTATTTGGTTGGTGCAGATGATGATCCATGCTGGGCGTTATTGTATTTTATAAGATTGACGAGTCTTAGATTCTAATTCTAGCAGTGATTTCAATATTTGCTTTCAATTGTAAGTACTGATGAAGTGGTACATTTATTCATGATGGTCTCTCTCTCTCTTGTACGTTTGATTTGATATGAGATAATTATCTTATATATGGAGAGTGAAATGGATTTAATTATCTGACTTATAATTGAATGATTTTGTATTTTTTGTTAAATATTTTTTATTGCTGAACTTTTGTCCTTTTTGCTTTGTGTTCAAAGCCTCAAAGAGTAAAACTACAGTGCTAAAGGTCAATTTCTTTCGTATGGATATTGTTGTGGCTGTTAAAATATTTGTACCTTTCCGTATCATTTAATGTTATTTTTAATGGTTATTTTTAGTAAATAAATATACAAATTTTAAATTTATATATCTCACCAGATTTAGAAAGACCATAATATTCAATTAATATTTTGAGTTCAATTAAAGTAAGAAAAGCTAATGGAAAAATCACATTGGCTTAAGCTGTTGTTATAGGGTAATTACACCATAGATTTATTAATTTCAAAATAACAAGAGAATCAAATAGAAAAAAGAGGGTAAAAAGAGAAAAATCATTTCAATTTTCTGGTTTCTACACTTTCTTAAAGTGCAATCAAGTGAAGTAAATTTATAAACATTGTCTCACCAAAAGAAAAATCTACAACAATTGATGGGAAAAAAGGAAGATGAGATATGCAGTAATGTCTAGTAACCATTTAGTTTTTTCACAGAATCTTATAATTTATGACTTTCATCCTAAGCATCGGCTATATGCAACTCATTTTACTGCTAGATTACATTTGTCAAGATTTAAAATGTTGTAGTTAATATTCTTTTTGGGGCATGTACTCTGTGCAAATTATACTTTGCTCTTCCATGAAACATTTCCGTGAAGCAAAGAAAGATACAATCCTTGGTGAGCTATGGTTTAGCAGGCACTATAGATCAATGAAATGGCTTGGTACCATCCTAAATATTTATTGATTTCTATGGTCATATTATGTATGTAGTTTTACAAATCTTACACGGCATATGCAAATCATGACTAATTCCTTCGGCTAGAATTTTGGAATTTTTAAATATGTGCAAGGTATTGAGTGACCAGGTATCCAAGACAATGTTTAAGATAAATATGTTTCTTAAGAATTAGCAATACAGTAGATATAATTTGGAATTCTAGAGCACTTTACATAATTGGGAAAGTGGTAATAGTTTCTACAAGAAAATGGCAGGGGCTTATTACACTAGGACCAGCTCGAGAGGACAAACTGGAAAGTGTGACAATGAAAATAGATGAACCCGATATTACATCTGCATTGCAGGTTTGTTTTCTGAAGTTTAAGCCATGTATATATACCATTGGATTTTTTCTGGTCAACTTCTATCTCTTGCTATGAGTCAGAGGAGGATAACATTGAGATGAAACTTAAAGCGAAGCTACTTGGACCCCCATTGGAGCAAGATGATTCACTTCGATCAACTCTAGCTTTTCCAGAAACGGCCTGTAATTTATACCTTAATATTATGTATATTGATTTGATTATTTATTTTGTAAGGTGGATGAACAAGATCTGTAACTATTGGTCTGTCATTGCTCATGTTACATCTTTATGAATTAGAAGGTTGCTTTTTTTGAAGAAGCTTAGGTGGATGCCAAAATTTTGAGCAAATTGCATAATGTATTTTTTAATGGACTATTGCTTGATTATTAATTTACTTACTATTTGGTAAAATTCTAATGAAAACCTAAGTTTGGATCTATGTTAGGTTATTGAATACTTAAAGTCTTAAAAAGTTGATTTACTTTTAATTATTTCAGATTTAAGTCATAGAGAGTTCATCCTGATCTTTGCTTAAGTATATGGAAACTTGAACTATGGATTGAATGCTTAATGTATTATATTCCCTTTCCTAATTCAAATTACATACATATCCTATCTTTTAACGTTCCTACTACTACATTCATCATAGTAACTAAATGAAATTGATTAATTCTTTTATCCTTTATCTTTGTACATCCGATTCTTTTTCCCCCTCCTAATTACCAAGGAAATTTAATCAACTCACTTCACAGCAATGGGCTCATTTGGTTTTCAATTTTGCAAAAGTAAACTAAAATAAATGAAATTTATAAAAATGAAGTTTAGATAAAGTAAGTTTGTTATAATTTGTTATATTTAGATTTTTTTTTAAAAGTAAGTTTGATTTTGAAAATTATTTGGATGATAAGAGTTAAAAGTACTTTTAGATATGTAATATAAAGTCAATATCCCTTCCTTTTTCAAAATCATAGTTTTACTAATAAAAAAGTAACTTTCCCCCTTATTTTCTAAAACCATAATTTAATCCATTTTTCATTTTCCAAAAAAGTAGTTTGTAAATTGCCAAATACTTTTATTGTGAAGAATGAAGTTTGAAACTATGGTTTAGTTTACAAAAAGATAATAAAAGCCTAAATTCAGCAAAAGGAAATTTAGCTTCAAAACACTTCTTGAGTATAGTTCCAAAGTCTGGAATTTATATAGGATATGTTTCAATGAAGCATGTGTATAGCTCCAAAACACTTGCTATCATCCTAGGAAGGGTATCACAATTTGTAAGCTTATAATTTGTCAGAGGGGACTCTAATAGTACGTTCAAAGTGCATCGAAAATGGTTTTTTATTGGATCTAAGTGGTGGGTTGTTTATGGCTGTTTAAATATTAAATCTTTCATTACTCTTTAGTTTCATTTTTTAGGATAGTGAGACTTATCTGTAATTTTTCATTCTGTCATAAAAATTATGGGCATATTTGCAGGTTGGAAACAAAAGAAGAGGAAATGCATAGGACATGAAAATTGAGGAAATGTTGTTTAGTATGTTCAAAATGGAGAGCTTGATTTTGTCATTTTTGTTTGTATGATATTGTGGGTTAGTTCTTGCTTAATGTGCTGTATTCTCAATATATAGGTAATACTATAATAGTACCATCATTTGGTGAACCAAAAAATTCTTACCGAGCATTCCAGTTACTATTTCAATATTCTTTCTATCTAATTAAATTGAAGATTATTATTTTTAGTCCTTAAAATATGTTTGTCTTGTTGTTTAAATATTATTGGCTGCATATTTTCTAAACTATGGTGCTACTATTCTAATCATGTAAACCTGAAGATATATTTGCATGTTACATGGCTTTAAAAATTTTAAAATTTATGGATTAATTGCTATTGATTTCATATTTTTAAAATGCTCCAGTATTTTAATTAAAAACACATTAATGTATTGATGCTATTAAAAATTTTTATATATTCATTTGAATATGTGCAAATGTAATAATTTTTTATATTGAAAATTATCATGTGCATCGGAGAAAAATCTAGTTCTATATATTCCATTTTATTTATTATTTTAGAACATTTTAAATCTCATAATTTAATTTTTGTTTTATATTACAATGGAATATTAATTATCTTCTATTGTTTTACCATTCAATAAAAATCATAGTATGTGAATTACAAGTGATTTTTTAGCATTTAAATCAGTGATATTGTAGTAAAATATTATTAAATTTTATTATAATCTAGGTCCACGAACTCTCTTCATTTAGAGAGTATTGGTATCACTAGGACATTAGGTCATTGATAGCTATAAAAGCTTGTTATATTAGTAGTATTATAAGAAATATATTTTACACATAGTAATATTATTAGTTGGAGTTAATTAATCTCATTTAATTTGCAATAAACTTACTTTTTCTTTAAATTGCCCTCAATTAATAATTTTTATATAACATATCATTAATTAATGATTATTAAAAAGCACAACTTTTTCCAGAAAAATAAAGTGTAATATTGGAATATCTCATTAATGTTTATATTTTTTTTATCTTTTAATCAGCATATCTCTCCTAAAATTTTCTTATATTTTGAGCTGGGGCAAGTATAATATAAGCTACAAAATATTATTCTTTTTTTGTTAAGCTGCTCAATTGATATGATGAATTTATTGCAGATACTAATACTCCTAATATCTTTTGGTTGTTGGCTGGATAATTAATGCAGGAAAAATCAGAAAGACGAGACCAACTGAGTTTATTGTGTGTGGGTGTGTATCCTTCAATTTTTGGATGCATAGAATAATTTCGCTCAGACTATAAAAATTAATTTAAAATAAAATATAAAAAGTTAAAAAGCCAAGAAATGGATAACAATTGACTATGTCAACGATCGACTAGTACACAGACAAAGAAGAAAGCCCAGGAAAGTACGTGAAGAGGGCTAGATTAAGATTCATAAGATTACGTATATAAGGTGCAGATCTAGGCTTGGAAATTTGAACAAGAGGGTTATCATCAGATTCAGATTCAGAGTCACCGTCCGTTAATCACTGACTTAGCCGATAATTAACATTATGCCATTAGCCTTTATTTTCGTGTAAGATTAAAATTGATATCGACATTTTTTAAAAAAGAAATTTCTTTTCAGTTTTACCATTTTTCATTGGCGTGTGAGAGGGGACTAGCGAATTAATTGATTCCGTGGGTTTTACCATCTTTTAGTCTGCGAGTGAGTCTGAAGAATTTGATTTTGAAAGCCACTCTATATCGATGATTTGGGCCCAGGAAAACACATGGTCGATCTCATTCAAAAAGTCAAGCGAGGCGACGATATATAATTGAGTTGCGATGCATTAAATGCCACATGAATCAAGTGTCAACACACTTTCGTGAGGATAACTTTCGCTGCATCATCTTTCGAATATGAGATACTACTGATATCATTTTTTCGTAATCCATCATTATAATCGTATCATACTAATATATGAAACTAAAAATCTGTCCCTTCATTATGCGGAAAAAAAAACATAATTTTGACATAATCATGGGATTTACTACTTTCCAAATTTTTTTAAGAAAAATATTAAACATTATACCGCAAAGTAACAAAATACATCTTCCAATGCAAATTAAATATCTCAAATCATAATATTATTCATAAACTACATACATCAAATCATCTTCATACACAAATTATATCATATTTTATAAAAGTATAGGAAACTGTGTTATCCAACGGTGAATAGTGCGCCTTTTATCAAACTTTATATAAATGCCTAGGGTACATATTTCTAACCACTATATACATGAAGGTAAAAAATGTTTGCTATACTTTATATTTCCGTTTAATATTCTTTAACGCTACTCGCAAAAATTTGGCCAAGAAATTATTGGCAAAAAACCGTTTAAAATTATAGACAGAAAACAAAAAATTCTTTCTTATATTTATAGTTATTATTTAACAATTTTATTAGCTTTTTTAAACAACAATATAATATATCACTCTTTGACATGAAAATTATTTTTTTATTCTATATACCAAGTAGTAGACCTAACATAGGATGAAATGTTTCCATGGTTAGTATATCGAAAAAGAAAAATGTTTCCATGGTTAAATTATTATAGGCTAAACATTTTTTAAGAGTTTTTAACATAGTTGATCAATGTAGTAGAACAATTTTGATATTTGAAAATCAATCTTGAAAACGCTTTGAAGATAACTTTTAGTATGTGTATATATATATATATATATATATATAGTGAATATCACACCTATCACTACGTACTATATTCTTCGTTAATTGTGACCGGATCACGGAAGAAAGATAATAGTATTTCCTCACACAAATGGTAGTTAAATGCAGATAAAATTATTAAATTTATCACAAATGAAATTTTTTTAAAAAATATCCCATTTGATGCTTAAAACTCATATCATGTAATTAATAATTCACTATTACTCTCTCTCTTATGTGTAAATTAATTTAGAGGTACTAGTAGTATAGGAAAAAAATAAAATATACTAGATAATCCAGATACGTATATCACTCATTATAAGATATTTTTAATTATTTTATGTATTTTAAAAAAAATAATTGGATCATTAAATTTGTTAGAAATACAAATATTTTTCACTATTTTTCTTATTAATTATATTATTTCTCATATTTTCTATAACATTTATCTCTCACTTATTAATTATAGATTAAAGTATGAATAAGAAAAAAATTAATACTTCAAATAACTCCAGAAGATATCCTATATTTTGAATAAAATATTACTTTTAGAATATGTCATATATTTAAGACCGAATGAAGTATATTTATTTTAATAGATTAAATTTATTATTATAATTGAAATGTTATTAAAAATAACTTAAAAATACTTTTTTATGATAATGATTAAATAAATAATATATTTTTAGTTTTCTTCTTTAAAAATTTTGAAATAACTTAAGATTTTAAAGAAAAACTTAATTTTTAATTTTTAATTTTAGATATCTTTATATTACGTTTAAAATACTTATTTAAAATTCATTGTTTTATATTTTTATTTTTAGTTCATTAATATATTGAATATATATAAATTTTATACATATATTTTTGATTCCTGTATTCTAAAATTTTAAAATTTATTATATTCTACGTTATATCCAATATGCATACTCAGAAAATTTTCTAGACGGGTAAATGCAGAGGACAGAAACTGAATTTTAATTTATGGTTTGATGATTGGTTTCTAAGAAGAGAGGTGGAAAAGCATTGGAGAGGCAAACAGACATAATTATTTTTTTTACTACATTTGACATTCTAGATGCTTCAAAGATGTTACCATTAAAAAAATAAAGGAAGAAAAGTTATGAAGTGGGTGCTTGTTGCGTGTTCAAATGGAATGTACGTTGCATTTTTTTGAAGCTAGCTTGTGAGTCAAATAATTATTTCCCCATATCCAGAGTACTCTGGTAAGTATAATTTTGCTTTTCCTCTTTTCCTTAGCCAACTGATTTTCTTTTTCTTTCTTTTAATTTAATGGAAAGGATATACAGCACTCGACTCACCAACCCCTGCAATAATAGAAAATTAAGGGCATGGTGGGGCCACGCGCCCCTACCCCAACCAAAGTCCATAAAATAAAGGGGTAAGGAGTTGGTGACTCAATTCACACCAGCTCATGTTCATTCCTATTGCCATCATATCATATCCAAATTACTACTTCTCTTTCTTTTTTTTTTTTTGTTTTTGGGCCAAATATCCAAATTACTACTTTTCAAAACAACCGTTTAAGTGAGTTGAGGTATGGGCTGATTAGAATTAGAAAAACTTTTATAATCCAAATTCAAAGAATGATTGTAAAAATATTTTTACTAATAAATCTTTTATATCAATAGTAAAATTAATATCACAGTTGGTAAAAGATCGGTAATATTTAAATCCACGAGTAATGATGTAGTAGGAGTACTTATCAACACTAATGATTGGCATGAGATCCAAATTACTAGTATCACTTCAACTAAGCCTCTAATAAAAAACAGTACGTAGCTGACAGTTGGGCCGAAAAAGAAAAAAAGAAAAAACGTAGCTGACTCTTGTATATCTTTTATAGCATTTGGGAAACACGTCACCATCTCACCAACTTTCCTTTTACCTCCCCCATTGATGAGATGAGCCTCCCTTCCCTCCGCCTCAGGCCTCCATCATAGTTATTTATTTATTGTATTTTTCCTCTCTCCATGACCCCCGTTGACGTGTCTCCCCTTTATTGGTTGCCTTAGTTGGCGCGGTAGGTGAGTGACCCAACTCTCTTCTTCTTTGCTTCCCCTTCCTAAATAAATTGGACCCCCTTCCCGTTCATCTCACTCTTCCGCCCCCCACCAAATCCCCAACCAAATACTATCTCAGTTTCTCCACTCCCTCCCTTCCAGCCCTTCCTGGTACATGCCCCATCTTTCTTTATTCTGAACCATTCATTTCCTTCGAATTCCATTGGTCCCAAAATAATAATAATAATAACAACAACAAAAAAAGCTTTTTCTTCCCCCTTTCATCTCATTTCTTCCTCCCTTTTTGTTTTGTATTTTTGTTTTTTTTTTGGTTTCCTCCCTAATTAATGTTTCCCATTTCCATATTCGTACGTTTTACTAGTATATATTCCCTTTTCGATAAATGTATGTAACTGCATGAGTCGATTTCTCACGAGATTGTTCTCCGGCTTGTAGTGGGACCCACGCCCCTCGCCATGATCATCAACGTCAAGGCGTCCACCATGGTGCGGCCCTCGCAGCACACTACTCGTCGCCTGCTCTGGAACTCCAACGTCGACCTGGTGGTTCCCAACTTCCACACGCCCAGTGTCTACTTCTACCGCCGCACCGGAGCCCCCAACTTCTTTGACGCCGACGTCATGAAGCAAGCTCTCGCCAAGGCTCTCGTTCCCTTCTACCCGATGGCCGGCCGCCTCCGCCGTGACGATGACGGTCGTGTCGAGATTGATTGTAACGGCGAAGGCGTCCTCTTCGTCGAGGCCGACACCACCAGCGTCATCGACGATTTCGGCGACTTTGCTCCTACCCTTGAGCTCCGGCAGCTTATCCCGACCGTCGATTATTCCCGCGGAATCGAAACGTATCCCTTGTTAGTGTTGCAGGTATGTTTCCGTTTGTCAACTTACTACTCTCTGGCTAATTGATTAATTGCTATGCGCTTTCTGGGTTTGGGCGACGAACAAGTTAGCGATGGATAATTCCGAAGAAATTATTATTGCAAATTCATTCATCTTAAATTTATTTTATTACTAGGAAGTAGGAATAGGAAATTTTTTTCCCCATGATTTGATGCTTGAGTTTTTTTATTCGGTTCATGACGGGGACAGAGCCCAAAAAGCTACTCAAATACTTGTTGAAAGTTATGACCTCGGATTTCAACACCTGCTCTGTTTAGAATCGCTTGGTGATACTATCTAGAATTTCGGAGAGAATGTTGCCATAGGATCACATATGGTACCTATTTGGATGCTTAATTTATTCATTCAATGTTTGAACCCTTTGACTTAATTTAGATTAAATATATAGTGTACAATAAAGTTAATGATTTTGATTAAACATTTTAAATCCTTACTCATTTGCCGCCCGATCATTGACCGATGCTTTAGAGGCTTTTATATATATACTCCCCTGTGTGTGTGTGTGTGTGTGTGTGTGTGAGAGAGAGAGAGAGAGAGAGAGAGAGAGAGAGAGAGAGAGAGAGAGAGAGAGAGAGAGAGAGAGAGAGAGTTATAGGATATTTTATATAATAAGTTTTTTATTTAAAATATTGAGTGTTGAAATTTTTTTTATTTTAATTTTATAATTAATATAAAATATCTTATAATATGAATCAGAAAAAATATAAATCATCAATGCATTTGAAAATTTATCAGTCAATTAGCCTGTTTTGGTGTCTCCATCGTAGAGTATTTCAATTGAAGAAAAAATGTACAATAATGTTGCCTCAATCAAAGAAGTCAAAAGACGAAATTGGAAAAAAAAATTTTACTCCCATAAATTATGAATTTAAATATAAAATTAGTATATATAAAGTTTAAAACGTTACAACACGTTCTTGTGAATTTTAAGATATAGTCAACACACTATTTTTTATAGGGTATATTGTTATCTTTTAG
Organism: Adenanthera pavonina; assembly: GCA_026686845.1. NCBI lineage: Eukaryota > Viridiplantae > Streptophyta > Magnoliopsida > Fabales > Fabaceae > Adenanthera > Adenanthera pavonina. Next base: position 1,829,448 of record JAIVEN010000011.1, on the reverse strand, counting down.
AATTTATGTGCTGGTTTTGTAAGTCATGATTTACATAAATAAAGTATTTTTTTTGAAAAAATAATTACATAAAAGTAACAAAAAAAAGTTAGAAAGAAAGCGTGGGATCAATAATCACCATGTTGGACATTTATAAAGGTCTTGTCTGAGCATGATTTTTAAGTTGGTAAAAAATAAAAAAGTACAACATTATTTTTAAGAATAAATGATAAATCTCTCATATGAGGTGTTGGACTATGAAAATTTTAATCTATATAAAATACAAAATTTGTAATAAATCACCTATCATTGATAAATCATAAATTGTACCACTTGTCTCAAATTTTATGCGGTTGATCTTTGCTTTCATGGGAGAGAAAAGTGGTTGATGATCCTAAAGCCCAATTTTGGGTAAAATTTTTTTTTTTAAATATATACTCCCTCCCTCTCTCTGCAGTGATTTTTTATTTTTTTATAAGGATCTTTTAATTAAATTATACAGATTAAGATATATAATTAAAATTGATTAAAGTTTTTATTTCATCAAAAATACTAGTACAACATTCTAAAAATACATTTAAGAAATATGATTAACTTGTATCCTATATTAATAGTTAATATTTAGAGAAAGAGTTAAAATTATTAATGACATTTATAGAAATCATCCATTAAAACTTCACTAAATTTTACCAACTCCTTTTTATGAAAAATCATGAAATAATTTAGAAGAACCTTCTATTATTATTTTTAATTTATTTTTCTTTTTCGTTTTACTCCCTCCGGTCCTATATATAGGATCTTTTATCTTGATTCTAAATATAAGATCCTTTATAATATACGAGGTGGTATTTATTATGTATTTTTAAAAAATATCCCTATTTAATGTATTCAAAAAAAAGAGAAAGATTAAATAATGGTAGTTTTGAAAAAAAGTTAAAATTTTCAGAAAAATTAAGATAATTAATTAATTTTAACTCTCTTTCTTAATTTACATGATTCGATTAAAATGATGTTATATATAAAACTAGGCAGAATTTCGTTTCCCTGCCAAACTTGTTTTTGTTTGGTTCCCACATCATTGAAAGACCATGTTTTTCGGGCCCACACAGTGCTTCTACCAAATACTAAAGTGACATGGGACCCATCTCTTTAAAAAAAAACAAAGAAGTGAAGTGACGTGGGAATATGAGATGGCGATCCGGACCTAATAAGTTTAGATTCCCTCACCTCACATGTCACAATCACACGGATTGTCTTTCCATTTTTTTTTTTAATTTTACACCATCTTTTTCTTCTTGTTGTTTTTCTTTTTTCTACCAACATTAAATGAAAAAATGACTTAGGGTGGGTGATACCCAAATGGAACCACATACAACTCCACTATATCTAAACTTTAGATGATTCATTTTCAATGGTATGTTGTATTTGTATTAGTAAAATAGTAAATTAATAAATAAAATAAAAACTAATTAAATAAATTTAAAAATTTGAAGGGATTAAGTGTCAAATTTTAAAAATATGAAAATTATCTGTAAATGATTTACAATTTTATGGTTTCTATACAATTGATCCTAAATTCTACTATCTATATATTTCGATTGGATTGCCATTATTATTTAATAGATACTCGTAAGATTTATTGCCAATTTTTTGCTTGAACTAAATATAAGGAATTATTGAGTTAATTATAAGCGGTTCGATTCAAATATGATGATAATACTTAAAAAAATTGGCTAACTTAAATGCACAAAATTAATACAAGGGTGCGTATTTAAATACTAATAGCATTTTGTTACTGCTGCGTATTGCCATTGAGGACTAAGTTGTTGGATCAATAAGTAGTAAAAGTATGCCCATGTTGTAAATTTCAAATAAGCACATATGCCTATTGGTCAAAAAAAAAAACACATATGCCTTATAATTCATTCTGTTGTTTTCATAGAACCTCCGTCAAGATGTAGGCAATTACTATTCTGGACAAGAAGAGTATTTAATATTCCGCTCTCCTCTTGTATGGTTTTCCTTCCTTCCATAGCATTTTATTCCCAAAAAAAAAAAAAAACGCACGTGCCTTATGATTGTAACTCAACTACTTTGGAGGCCGCTGGCTTGGCTTCCCGTTGAAGTTTTCAATCGCTGCCCCACAATGGCATATTTCACTTCAGAAGTAGGAGCTTCATTATTATATACATGCCCCATACTTTTTTTTTTTTTGTGGCAGGTAACATATTTTAAATGTGGGGGTGTGTCAGTTGGGGTGGGTATGCAGCATCACGTAGCAGATGGCTATTCTGGGCTCCACTTTATCAATGCATGGTCAGACATGGCTCGTGGCTTGGACCCCACCCTCCCACCCTTCATTGATCGCACTTTACTCCGGGCACGTGACCCACCTCAACCTGCTTTTGATCACATTGAATACAAGCCCCCTCCAACCATGAACACTCCCCTCCCACCCTCAAAACCAGGAGCAGACAACGGAGCCGCCGTCTCCATTTTCAAGATGACTCGTGACCACCTCAATGCTCTCAAAGGCAAGTCCAAAGAAGATGGCAACACCGTCAACTATAGCTCCTATGAGATGCTGGCCGGTCATGTGTGGACAAGTGCGTGCAAGGCACGTGCACTCCCCGATGATCAAGAGACCAAATTGTACATTGCAACTGATGGACGGTCCAGATTGCAGCCACCCCTGCCACCAGGGTACTTCGGCAACGTCATCTTCACGGCCACACCCATAGCTACGGCTGGTGATCTCATGTCCAAACCAACTTGGTTTGCTGCCAGCAGGATTCATAATGCGCTTTCAAGAATGGACAATGAGTATCTGAGATCAGCTCTGGACTTTCTTGAGCTCCAACCTGATCTCAAAGCTCTTGTTCGTGGAGCTCATACTTTCAGGTGTCCGAATCTTGGAATCACTAGTTGGGTTAGGCTTCCAATACATGACGCTGACTTTGGATGGGGAAGGCCTATATTTATGGGACCTGGTGGGATAGCATATGAGGGGCTCTCTTTTATAATTCCAAGCTCAACAAACGATGGGAGCTTATCAGTGGCAATAGCTCTACAGCCTGAGCAAATGAAGGTGTTTCAAGAATTGTTGTATAACATTTGAGCGAGGACTTGAGGCAGAGGCCTTGGGGAACGCACACCAAAATGTCATTCTTAGGGTGATGCATATGCTTTCTTTCTTATGAAAAACAAATTAAAAAACTTGCCATATATACATATGTCATTGAGGCTTGTTTCAAGTTTACAAGAGACAATTGGATGCCACTGCAAAGTGTAGTAGTGCTGTACACTTAAACGAACTTGAGAAACAAGTGCATTACGAATTTTGGATCACATTTGAGAACGACTTGTTAAACAAATGCCATTTTGTCAGCGCAAGCCATGTATCTTAGGCAATATACATATATTCATATATATATGAGTTTATATTTTGTCTTGCCTTCCAGAGTCACTTCAGAACAGAGAGCTCTGAACCCCTCACAGCAATGTCCAAAAACAGGTACGAATACTTTGTGTTTTGAAACCATAAAATTCAAATATCCCATTATTTTACTTTTACTTAAACTAGAAATATCTCCCCTGCGCTGTACACGGGATGATTTATTTAACTCTAAAAAGTAAGATATTAAATTTAAATATGTTAAATTTGTAATTTAATCTAATCTTAAACTTACCATATTTACTTTTAATAAAATATGACAAATGGAGAAAATCTAGCTATTTTGCGCTATGAAAGAAACATTAAAAAAGAAGAACAAAGATGTGTGATGCCCAATATATGTTCTTGAATTTTTTACCTTTCAATTGTGTTTTCAAAAGAAAACGATGAGTATTGCAAAAATTAAAAAAGATATTAGTGTGAGAATTTCACTATATACAGTGGTGAGCATAAATTTCCCGTCAAACACCCTGTCTAAGAAATAACACTCCGTCCCTTTCAAGTAATAATAATGTCTAGCTCCCTTTCCCCCAAAACAAAACACCACCCATTGCAACACATGATAATAGACATTTCTCACTATAGTGCGACAAAGGTTTATATCAGTGGAACCCTTGAGAATACTTGATGGACTTTGTCCAACTTTCCCTAAATCACATATCAGTAATTGATGTCTCCTATTATTTCATAAACCGTTAGCTGATAGAAAAGCAAGCCAAGCATGCCTAAGGTATATATCGCAAAACTTTAGTTGAAAAATTAGATATAAAATGCTGCATTAGTTGAAAATGCCTGGAAGAAATTATTTCATAAAGCTTTTATGCTATAATTCATAATGTTATAAACTACTCAACCACATACAACCATATTATCAAGAAGCTTTTCAAATTCATTTTCAAATAAATATGGATCGCCATTTACTATAATATTTATTAATTTATAGCCCAAACAATATTGAGTAGAGTGAACTGTATTAAAGTAAAATAAGGAATCAACAGTTTCAATCAATTCCAGATAATAAGATGTGAATGCCAAGCTAAATTGAGTTTTACTCTATATTACCATCCCTCCTAACATAATTCACAATAAGTTCCCATTGCCTACTAATCAAATCACGAATATTAGTACTCTCCCTTTCTATACTCTCACAGTTCTAAATCCTTCTAATTACAAAGAAATTGCAACTTTTATATAAGTGATATTCCAAAAAGAAAAAAATAATATCACTGCATTATAGCTAGAGATTTGACAAAAAAATCCAGGGCAACAATGTCATCACCTAAAGAAATATCATACTACTAAATAGATATTAAATTAAAATTCATAACCAAAAGAGCAAGTAACCTCAACAGAATAATGATGGTTTACTATGATATCATTTGAATCATCTCAATATTTCTTGACAATTGATTTTGTACTTACATATAAAAATATAGTAAATAGCCCAATCTTCACCACATTACATGTTTTTAGATTTGATAGCCTAACCTGAAACTGTTATATCATCGTTAATGTCAGGTAAGCACAACGTTTTTAGATTTGACAGCCTAACTTGAAACTGTTGTTAGCAACACACACTCTAATGTACAAATGTGTGACTTCGAACTCAGGTGTAGTAGCGACGAAAGGATGGCATCCTCACAGATTTGGAATTATCTTCTTTCAATTGAAATTGTTTTTTGAATATTGCAATTAATGCATAGCACCATTCATCATATCTCCTTTAGCATTTTTCCTCTTTATTGAACATAAAATGAATAAAGAAATATCAAACTTAGTATTCCATCGGGTGAATATAATCTAACTTCTAGTCACCCGATTTAATGAGAAACTCACTTTTGCTCAGTAAAATTATGGGCCATTGATATTTTATAGCTCAGTGATTATACAAATCAACATAATTCTAAAATACAAACTCTAACTTAAAAGTTTAAAGAATTCCCACAAAAAATCATTGGAAGGTCATAAAACTGTAGAAAGAATGGGAGAGTACTAATGGTCATAATTTAATATGACATCCGAGTCCCTCTGTAAATGACACGTAAGAAGATTCTGCTGACTCCATTATTCTTCAATCTTGTTTTTCCTTCATTCAAAAGAAAGAGAGAGGAACAAAAATGTCAAGAAAGAAAAAAATAAAGGGGAAACAGTTTGCAACCATTCACACAAATTCAAAACTCTTCCTAAGAGCATAAATCTAGCTTAAAGTTAGAAAGTCACTTATACAATTTTCCTACGTAATATACTGAAGTTATTTTAGTTTATTAAGTAGCAGTCATTTTGTCTTCCTTCTTGTGATTTAAGTTGTTCTACCAGCTATTTTCTTACAGAGCATGAGAAATATCATTTATTATTATGAATACTACCTAAATCATTCCATCTTGATTGCGTAAAGATGGATCAAATTAATTTGTAGCAGTAGTCTTTGCAAAATCGATTCAATTAAGGATATTAATACCTAGTTTAAGAAGGATGTAGGTAACTTCTCCTCTCATACACTTAGTAATTATCAGCTTCAACAACTATATACTACATATAACCATGTTTTATTTCACAAGGAAGATGGAGGGGTGTCAAAAAATAAGGCAAGTATATATACTATAAAAAATGATAAATTACTTTGCAGAATAGATGAAATTAAAGAGAACAACCTGATGTACCACGTGCTCCCCCATCCTCCAGCTCTAAACCAATAAAATTTTCTGATATGCCTGCCATCAAATATCTCATCAATCTTCCATGGAAGATGAAAAACACCAAATAAATGATCAAGTAAAATTTAAAAGGGAGTTCGTTCTGAAACAAATGCCCCATAGTAATATTGTGAATGCATTACAACTTGTGCATGACTTGTTCAGCTACCTGAAAAGTAACCAAATAATGATGAGCTTCTGAAATGTGCCTAATCAAATGCTGAGATACAATAATGATATCAGAAAAAGAAAAAAATTCTATATGTGCCATTTGGAAAAACAACATAGACAATTATTCTACTTCTACAGTTAAAACAAATGCTGTTTGAAACTACCAGCATTTGTGATAATCATACTTTAGAACATATTATGCCAAAGAACTAAAAGTTTGAATATATATATATATAAAATGTAATATCATTATTATATCCTAAAAATATAAATTTTACGGCATATAAGGTAGTATGTACTTTATCACAATGTTTTCTGTAAAATGAGCAACAGCATGGGGGTCAAAACCAAGAATTTGCATAAAGTGGAAAAGATCATGTATCAGGAGCAACACTTACATGTCCTGCAAAGATAAATGCATCATCAGTTCTGTTATTTTGTAGCCTCTCACATGAAAGATAAAGATGATCATTCAAACCAACATATGTTCCTTGGGATAACCTACCAGCTATGGCACGACATTCATCAACTGAACCCAAATATTCATTAATCAGATTAGAGTTCATGTAAAAGATCATCTCTGACACTCATCAACTAAACCACAACAGACAATGATCCAGTTAATTGCTTCGATTAACAGATACTAAATCATGAAAGATAGGAAATCATAAACCACTGCACCAATATGCTTGCAGATCTAACTGATTGCCAAAGCACCAGCGGGATCTCTAGGGTTTGGTTCAAAAATTACCTATGAAGATGGATCTTAGATGCACTTGCACCTCCCATATGAGAGAGATTAATTCCGTTGCTGATAAACCTCCCGCCGTCTCTCGTAAACTCCCCCTGTGGCCGATTAACCTCCCTCGCTTGCCAGTAACCACCCCGAGATGGATCTGCACCTCGAGTATAGTTAGAGAGAGAAATTTCTTCCGTTGCCCATCAACCTCCCTCCATTGTCGGACGATATTTGCTACCCATCCCCCTAAATTTTATTGACCAATAGAGGACTTGAGGAAAATATCCCAGAAATTATTAAAATGCACCCATGGTTCTTGAAGAACTTCCCGCTAGAATTTATGGAGGAAGGGGGAGAGAGTGGGATGGAAGAAGATGAAGGGAACGATTTATGCGAGAGGCAGAGCATCGGCGAAATATGGAGAATAATTTAAGATGCTTGAAAAGCAGTGGATAAAGGGCAAGAAGTTGGTGGGCAATTTGTTGGGATTGGAAGCATAAACTGGTCAACTGGATGAGATCGATAATGATGCTGACATTGATGATTTAGAAGCCAAATAAAAAATTAAAATTCATAAAAGAGGGAAGTTTAAAATTCAAATTTCAAAATTATTTGAGAGAATGGGGAGTGAATATATTTAGTTTTGAGTAGATAGATTTGTTGCTAGAAATTTTATGCAGATAGACATGGGTCCACAGATGAAAAAAAAAAAAAGATCGCTGGACAATTGACGTGGGTCACAGAAAAAATTAGGAGAAGTAAGAGAAGGTGGATGCATAGTAAGTAGGTCCTACTGCTACATCCAAAAATAGAAAAAAAAAAAAAGAAAGACACGTAGCAAGATAACATTTGATCGACACGGCGCCCAATAGATTAGCTGTTATTGTGCATTAGCCTACAGTAACGGCTTGATCCTCATTTTGAATTGAATATTTGATGATTTGTGAAATTGCTTTTAAGGCGGTAGAAAACCGGAGAGATGTGGAAGCATATTAAAGGACAGAAAAGCTGAGGAAAGCAAAGTTGAAGGAAAGTATGAAACAAGCAAAGCAGAGAGGAAAGGGAGTTACGGGGGGTGGTTTCAAATGTCTCTCCTCGCTCTCAAAATTCCGCTCCATCAAGGTCATCCTGTATCTCAACATTAGTTCTTCATGTAAGCCTTGGTTTAACCTTCCTCTGTGTTCCTTTCACTTGTTCTAAGGTGCTCTGGAAAACTTCAATATCGAAGCCTATTCCTTTCTATATCAGTTGTTCCTTTATGACGATTTAACATTAATGCATGCTTAAAGTTATTACTATTAGATTTCGAATAGCTTCTCTCAATTGATATCATGACTACATGCTTTTAACCAAGTGCACTTCACCTCCCACCCCATGGTGTGTATGTTTATAACAGAAACGAAATTCGCTCTATGATGAAATTAACTAAGCATCACAAGTTATATAGAAGCGAGTAAATTGGAAAAATCGTGATTAACTAAAACTGAGAAAAATTAGGAGGTTAAACAGAGATTTGTTGCTATACGAGAGCATGAATAGGTAAGTCAGTCTCAATAAAATAGGAAAGTTTCCGTCTTGCCAAAGGCAAACAGGCTCTGTATAATAAAAATGGGAGAATTTTATTATTGACTCAAATTTTATAACACCTCATGCCCACTTCTGCACTTGCACATCTCACTCAACTGGACACACTTGCTCACTAGAATTCACTTGCTGCTTCACTTGCACATATCACAAAAGCGCCATGCTAGATATATAGGCTTAGAAAATTGGTAGTAAGACAGTTGCCTCTAATATTTTAACACTGATTTTCTTTCAAGACTTACAGTTGCTTTTGGGTGATTTACTGACATTGCCGCCAGTAATTTTGATTGCCAATAATACCAACCGCTAGATAATAGGTTTCTGCTAATGCTCCTTCAATTTCGCTAAAAGTCTAAAGAAGAAACTTCCCGAAAGGGAAAATTGAGCAAAATACTTCAAATAAAAAAGATGTTATCCAAATACTACAACTTCAAAATATTTTACCAAAATACTGCAATGGAAGCCTAAATGGGGGAATTATGTTTTGCATTGTGTTTTCTTTTTAATAGAATAATACATATCGTATGGTCCAAAAACGATTTGTTTGAAGTTGTGTTTTCAATAAAATTGGACGGCTCCACCACGCTTTGCGCATTGTGTTATCTTTTTTTTAATAAAATACTTCATTCCGTCTTAAATATTGAATCTTTTAGCCTAATTTTAAATATAGTATTTCTTATTATATATAAGATAATATTTATTATATATTTTTAAAAAATATCCTTATTTAATGTATTCCAAAGAGAGAAAAAAAAATTAAATAAGGGTAGATTTTGAAAAATGATATGATTTTTGGAGAAATCGAGGTAGTTGACCAATTTTAACTCTCATTCTTAATTCACGTAATTCAGTTAAAAGGGTCTTAAATTAAAGACAGGAAAAAGTAGTAATACAAACCGTGTTCCCACGTCATGTTTTGTCTCTTTTTTTTTTAAAAATAAAATAATACAAGTAAGTTAATTATAGATGATTGGTAGTAATAATTATTAATAATACAAGTAAGTTAATTATAGATGATTGGTAGTAATAATTATTAGGTAATAATTAATAACTGAATATTTTCTCCATTTCAAAATATAGGATAAATTTAATGAAAAATAAAATTTTAAAATATAAGTCACTTTATAAAAATTAGTAATCGTTTAATATTTTTTTCATTTCTTTTTTGTTTCCACATCTCTTTGTGTCCCCACCGTTAAAAGCAATTTCACAAATTTAAGTAAAAGTAAAATAATGGGATATCTGCAATTTTTGGAATTTTATGGTTTGAAAATGCAGAGTATTCTTACCAAGTTTTTGGACATTGTTCTTTGAGGGGTTTAAAGACTATTTTTGAGGGAGGGGTTTAGAGATTATATTTAGGACAAGAGTGGTATATATTTTTCCTCTCTCCATGACCCCGTTGACGTATCTCCCTTTTATTGTTTCATTTGGGTGAGAGATTGGGTGATCCAACTCTCTTGTTCTTTGCTTCCCTACATATATTGGACCCCCTTCCCGCTTATCTCACTCTTCCTCCCCCCCACCAAATCCCCAACCAAATACTACTATCTCTCTCTCCATTCCCTTCCAATTCTTTTGGTACGACTCATTTTCTTTCTTCTCCACCTTTCATTTCCTTCAAAGTCCATTGGTTCCTTAAAAAAAATAAGATTGCTTTCTCTTCCCCCTTTCATCTCATTTCTTCCTTTCTTTTTGGCATTTTTTCCCTCTTAATTAGGATCAGTTTGTTTTGCTATTGGAAACCAAGTTTTAGGAGAAGTAGCTTTCTACATGCTTCTCCAAAACGTGGTTTCCAACAGGACTCTAATGCTTCCCATTTCCAAATTCTCACGAACTTGTTCTCCTGGATGCAGTGGGGCCCACGCCATCACAATAATCATCAATGTCAGGGCATCCGCCATGGTATGGCTGGCGTAGCACGCGCCTCTTCGGCCGCTCTGGAACTCCAACGTCAACCTGGTGGTTCCCAACTTCCACACATCCAACGTCTACTTCTACCACCCCACCGGAGCCCCCGACTTCTTTGACGTCAACGTCATGAAGCAAGCTCTCGCCAAGGCTCTTGTTCCCTTCTACTCGATGACCGATTGCCTCCACCATGATGAGGATGATTGTGTCAAGATTGATTGTAAAGGCGAAGGCGTCCTCTTCATCAAGGCCGACACCACCAACATCATTGACGATTTCAATGACTTTGCTCCTACCCTTGAGCTCCGGCAACGTACTCCAGCAGTCAATTATTCCCACGGAATCGAAATGTTTCCCTTGTTAGTGTTGCAAGTACTTTTCCGTTTGCCAATTTACTACTCTCTAGCTAATTGGCTAATTGCTATTTGTTTTCTGTGTTTGGGCGACAAATAAGTTAGCGATGGATAATTCCATAGAAATTACTATTGCAGATTCATTCATCTTAAATTTATTTTATATTACTAGGAACAAGGAATAGGAACTTTTTTTTCTTGTGATTCCCTGTTTTTTTTTCCTTTTTTGGTACATCACGGAGGCAAAGCCCAAAAATTAGGAGTAGGACTTGTTGAAAGTTATGAAGTACTCCTTCTTGGGTTGCTAATAATTTCATGTATCTTAAGTAAATTTTGTTACGTTTTTAAATTTCTGAAATAGCATAACATTTATTTCATTCTTTCTCATTACTACAACACAAGTTACAAGATTAGTCATTAAATGAATAAAGGGTAAAAAAAAACTAACAAATATGTGACATCTAATATCATAGAAAAAAAACCCACTAAACACCTTGTAATATAGACCATAATAAGTGTGACCTCGGATTTCAACACTTGCTCTTTTAGGATCATTTGATGATACTATCTAGGATACTGGGGAGAATGAAATTTGCATCTGTGCATTTGGGATCTGGTTTCTTTGCTATATTGCTGTAAAGTAGGAAATCTGGACGGTTTAGATTTTATATGTAACTTTTATTAAAAATAATATTTTTTGTTTTAAAAGATACATTATGAAAAATAAAAAATAATATTCTCACTATATATGTTTTGGAAAAAATAATGTACAAATATGAAAAAATTTTTAAAAAAATTGTAAAATTTGGGCAATTTAGATTAAATCTAGATTGTTTAGATGTGGTGTTACTATTTTGACAGCAATAAAAAATCCCATTCTGTGCATTTGAAAGTTAAACAATCAATAAGTCTCTATCTCTATCTTACAATATTTTAACCGGAGAAAACATGAAGTGAAAAGTCAAAATTAGAAAAAGTATTTTAGGAAAATTTTCAGTTAAATGTCAAGGAAACAAAATAATTCCAAAAAACTACTCCAATTTACTTTAATTTCAAAAAACTATCAAAGTCTCAAATTGGAATTAAAATTAGAAGGTAAAAGATGAAAATGTCTTTTTCCTTTTTGTAAAAGTGACTTAATTATAAGAGATAATAATATATTTGCAAGTGAAATATGTTCATTTGCAACTGATAATTATTATAACTTACAAGTGAGTCTATGTCACTTATAAATATACTATTATTATTTATAAATATACTATTATCACTTACAAATAGGTCATTTATATAGAAAAAGACATTTTTATCTTTTACCTTGTAATTTTAATTATAATTACATACTTTGGTAGTTTTTTTGAAATTAGGATAAATTAGGGTAATTTTTAGAATTATTTTATTTTATGGGTATTTAAATGAAAATTTTTGAATATTTTACACCCTTAAATTATGAATTTCGCTATAAAATTAGTATATATAAAGTTTAAAACGTTACTTCATGTTCTTGTGAATTTTAAGATATAGTCAAAGCACTACTTTTTATGGGGTACATTGCTATCTTTTAAATTTTATGTATTGGTTTTGTAAGTCAGGATAGATGAATAGAGTATTTCTTTTAAAAAAATAAGTAAATAAAATCACCCAAAAAAACTTAACAAAAAAAGAGTGTGAGATCATATCCATAATCACTATGGCAGACATTTATAAGTGTATGTTTAGGAGTTTTATTTTGAATGGAATGGAATGAAGTGGGATGATTAATGGACCTTATTCATTATTTGGCAGAATTTTTTATAAATGAATGGGATGACAAGTGAGGGCCTCTCAAACCATCCTTAGTCGTCGTAAACTCAATTTTTTTGTCCCCTGAATTGGGGAGTCAAGGATGGAATGACTTAAAGTTAATATCATAATTACAAAATTATTTCTATCCATATATAAATATGTATAGCACCTCTCACTTTTCTCTTACTTTCTCTATTATATCATACTTACTTCCTATTCTCCATACTGTATCCAAATTTTTTTTTCTGATATCTATTTTATGTAAAATATTATTTTTTTTTTCAATTTAAGTTACTTAATGATTTAATTGATATGTTTAAAAATTCAATTAAAACCCACGAATGGAACTTCTTTGGAATGGGGACAAAGCAAATGAATTTACTCCCTCTCGTGGTGTGCGACAGTGAGATCCTTTGTCCCCATATTGATTTGTGTTGGCCATTGAAAAGCTCGGAGATCTTATACAGGGTGAAGTGGAACGCGATAATTGGCGCCCCTTCAGGCTTAAAAAAAGAGGTATGGCTGTGTGGGATATATTTAATTTAATAATATTTAATTTAAATTTATTTAAATTATATATTTATATTATTTAATTAATTAAATATATCTTAACTTAATGTGGTCCTTATCTTCAAGAGAAGATATTATCAGTTGAGCGATTTTAGGAAATAAGGGATAAACTCAGTATCTTTATTTGAATTCAAATTCAAATTTAAATTTAATAACCGATGATGGCTAAGGTTATTTAAATAGAGGCAGGCTCCATCACTAAGTCTCATAACTAGTTGGAAGAACTGTCTGCATAGATTATTTTTTTTTCCTTCTAACTAATTTTATATGTGATTTCAGATCTAATATTTAGATTGAGTAACTCCAAAAATATCTACATCAAATCATTTAGTATGGCGAGAGGTATTTATAAAGTCTTCCGCTACTCTTATAATTTTTTGGGAAAATTCAATATATGAAATTTATATTAAAAATTGAATTTATCTAACATGTAGCATCAGAACCTTAATTATCTCTGCTTGCATATATGAATTTTGGTCTGCTGTGAAATTTGTAATTTCCATTAAGAGAAAACGCATGCTATGCAATATTTGTAATTTCCATTCAGAGAAAAAGCATGCTATGCAATATGTGTTGTGATTGTCCTGTCACGTGATGGAAATGGGAAATTGAACCACTATAAAAAAAAATCAAATCTTTGCAAATGCTGCATCTTATGTCCATTGGGTTATTTTGTTTTGAAATCTAGGAGTAGGAACCATAGCATGCGTATCAAATCACGCTTCTTCAATTAACAATTTGGCTTCGTCTTGGACTGATTTGATTGAGAATTCATCGGATTGTATATAACATCATAGATGTTGAAATTGCATGCTTATCCTTTCTGGAAATAATTCTTTAGCTCATATTCTTATGATTAAATTTTATCTGAGCAATATTTTTGTGTTATTTAAATTTCCAGAATTTAGATATTGGTTTAATTGTTTGTTTTGATATGTCTTAAACTATGTTTTTTATATTAGACTAAATGTTGTTTGATTATTTATTTGTTGTGTCATTTTAAATGTTTAGAAATTTGGAAATTAATTTTTGGGTTATTAAAATATTTTTGTAAAAATATTATTCTGTTATTTAATTGTTTAGAATTTGGAAAAATCTTATTTAGACAATTATAACATTGTTTTGATTTTGCAAAATAAATGAGTTATTTATTAGCCCAAAATTAATTTTCTAAACAATTGTTGGACACATTGAATAAATAAAATAGTAGGAGAATTTGTTTAATTATTTAATCACATATTTGTTTAGTTGATTAAATTACTTATTTAAATTCTTATAATGATTGTACATATATATGAATTTAATCGCGCATAATTTATGATATTTGTGATTAGCATGCATTTAATTAAGTAGTCAATGAATAATTTATAATTGTTGCATGCATTATTGATTTAATAAAATCACATATAGATTTAAAATATCAATTCTAATTATATGTGTAGTTGTAATTTATCTTTACCCACAGGGAGATAATTATAGTTACACATTTAATTAGGATGGAATAGGATAGCCTTATGTTTCCTAAGTAGTCCACAGGTATTAGGGAATATAAATGCATTCTAGTTTCATCAAGTTAATAGGATAAAATATTACACATTTATGATTTAATCATATGAGGAGAGTTTTTTAATTATTTAGTCATATATCTAATTCAGTTGATTAATTAATTAAATGATTCTCATTGCGTGATGCCTATATGAGTGCATATGTATGTCCTTTAAGCATAATGATTCTAGATGTCTTGTGATTGGCATGTATAGTTAGGGAGTAGTCACAACATCTTTACATGACTGAATACATACATTCTTAATTTGTTTTAACAAACAAAGATATCACATAAAGACATAAAGACATCAATTTTAATTAAGTATATAATTATAACATATCTTTGTCCACAGGTAGATAGTTATAAATACATACTTAATTAGGATGAAATAGATGTTGCTTTGTGCTTTCTAAGTAGCCCATAGGTATTACGAAGTATGAATGCCTTCTAGTTTCATCATAAATGATACATAAATTTATGCTATGCTGAAATCTTTACCCACAAGTAAATTTTAGTAATACGGAATTTATGTTTAGTATGTGTTACATTGGTAAGCATACATTTTTGTTAAATGTGATGGTTGATTGCCTCATATAAAATTGATGTAAGCATGTTTTAAGTTGAATCCTAAAAAATTGAAGTGTTATTATCATCTCTTAGATTGTTTGGTCAGGGACAACTATAGAGTTCAAAGAAGAAAAACCTTAACTCTTTGGGAGATATTGACACAAAGTTCATGTACCCATTAATGTTAGTATGAGATAATATTGTATGAATGATGAGAGTAATACAATTCTCTCAATACAATAATAATAAAATCTCAATGCAGAGCTAAATATTTGGGTATATAATTGATTTGAGGATGTCAATATCCATTTATAGGCAAATGTTAAAATTATGGTATAAGTCACTATTTAGTGTTCTAACTCTAAAATAATTCTCCGTAAAGTAAATAGACATTAAAGGTATGTAATTGACATATCATACAGGTGAGAGACATATCTCTCAAGACAAGAGAATCTCCATTGATCTTTGTACACACAATCCTTAATTAGATATCTCATCAGTATGAGCTATTATAAATTTCTCACAACATGCATAAAGAGATATATACAATTAATATTTATTGGATATATGTGTAGAAAGGAAAATTAGGCTCAAATTTGGATTAGAAGTGAGATTCTAATAAGGGATTTAGTTCCAAAGATAGACCATGAAGAAAGTGGCATATAAAGAGTAATTACCTCACAAAAGGGTCTTATTGGAGAATAATAGTTATACTCTTATCTTTAATATTTTTTTAATCTCGTTTAGTTAAAGCATATCAAGGATAAAAATTCTTCCTATTATGTGATAAAGGAGAATATTAATGTCTCCATTATAGAGAGTTAACAAGATTTATAAAGAATGAGATTATTTAATCTCAAAACCTCATTAACTCTAATTCATATTGAAATGCATTAAAGATTAAATAGATATATATATGCCTGGAAGAATTTAATTGCTAGAGATTGTAAATGCTAGTGTCTAGTTTTTGTATTTATATTCTAATTGTTTAAAATGATCCTTCCCTATTATTATTAATTTCTCACAATTCATGAATACTACTTGTTTTATAATTAAGATAAGGCATATGATGCCTTAATAAGAATGTAAAACAAAAGTAGAGAGTTAATCCTATAAACGAGTTAATATGGTGAGATTAATTAAGGAAATGAATATTATTACAAGTACACTAGTGGTGGATAAATTCACTCAAGACAACAATGTATATTTAAAATAAGGTTCCAACTTTTTTTTGTAATTAAATACATCTTTTCAAGCCCATAAAGTTGGAATATTATTTTAAATGATTTACTCTCATCAACTTGTCTTGTAAAGGTGAGAGTGAATTGAGGTTCTTCCTTAAAGTTTCATTGCATATTTGGATGAAAATGCAAAGAAGTTTAAAGGATAAAAGGTATAGTATCTATCACATACAAGATATGTAAAAATGCCAAATTCAATGAAGAATGTCATAATTAGTGGGAGTGATCAAAGATATGAAAAACCGATAAAGAATTATCACACATAGATGAATGAAATCACTAATTATGGTGGAATGCTAGTTTTACATTAAACTTATTTTTATAAGATGAATGTAAAATATAATAAAGTTTTGAAATCTAATTAGTCATGCTAAAAATTAAGAGTATCAATGTCTTAGATTCTATTAACTATTGAAAAGAAATCTCATAAAGAATAAGAGATATCTGAAGATAATTATAAATGAATCTCTTATTATACAACTTAAATCTTAACAATAGATTGAATTATAATCAATTATAATTGAGAATTTGACAACCATTAGCAATTACATGGTGTACATTAGATTAGAACATGAACATTAAGAATAATCTCATATGTTTTCACATATAATGAAGTAAATTCCAAATTAACACATGATTTCATGATATATAAGAGTTCTTAAAGCAAATAATATTTGGGAATTTGTATAATTGCTAGTGAAGTTAAGAAAATTAGCTATGAATGAGTCTTTAAGATTAGAAGGAATTCACTAGTCAATATTATGTATTACAAATTAAAGATTATTTGCTAAAAGTTGTCTTTATAAAGGAAGGGATTGATGACAGTGGGATTTTCTCCTACATTAATGAATAATTCCTTCATTATTATCATGAATCTATATGCTAATTGGAATATTATGAAAATTATCACTCTCATTATGACTATAAGAGAGAGATGTATGTGAAATAATGTGATGTGTTCAATCAATACTAAGGAGAATTTAATTAGGCAGGACTTCCCATGATAGTGGTAGTTGAAGTTTCATGATGTGATCACATTTTTAGATAATGTTGAGAACATCATAGATCCTTGTTTATACTACTAGATTAGTGGGAGTTGAGTCATCTGTTTAATTTTAGTTATAGATGACATATTACTTATGATAAATGACTAAAGATGTCACAAAAGGCATGATAACTTTGTTCAAGAGCTATGATGTAAAAGATATAGGTAAAATGTCTTTAGAGATGTATAAAGAGATAATTCTCAAAATATTTGGAATTATCATAAAGAACCTATATTTATAAGCACTTGAACATTCATGAATAAGATATTTTTACCATATGTGACATCTATATTTGCCATATGTCTCTAATAAGATTTGGAAAGAGATGAGAATAATATTTCTTTCATGCTAGTAGTGAAAGGCATAATGTATGTCTAAATATGCACATAAATTGACATAGCCTTTGTGAAAGAAATATTATAAAGATCCCAAAGCAATTTATGCTTAGATAATAAATGATAAGCTGCAAAGAATACTAGAAATTCATGCTTATATATAAAAGATCAATAATTAGGAAAATACAACATTTGTTCAATTTAGTAGGATAAGTTAACTTTAAAAAGTCAATATCATGACACATCCTAATGCAAGATGAACAAATTAAGTTATGAAGGAATGCAAGATCGCTAAGCAATAACTAATTGCTTACTTCCACCATAAATGCTGGATTTGATCTTTGATTTGAGGCAAGTTTACATAAATATTGAATTTCATCTTGGGTTTCAAATTGGGGATTCGTTTGAGGCCATAAAGAAGTGTGTTGACCATATAAAGTGAAATGATCATGCACCACATAAAGAGAAGATCCTTGATTAAGAGTATGCAATTAAAGAATATAAAGGATCATACACCTCATATGATAAAGATCGCATTGTGGTGATCTAAATGAGATGTGCTTAAGTGATGAAATTTGTATTTGTAGTTCATCAACTCAATATATATATATATTGTATACAATTTTGGTGAGATTGATGAACATTAAGTCAGGAACCGAATAAACATTTAAGGTTTATTCATAAAGATAATTTCTCATAAAGTAAGGATATTACTTGTGATACATGGAAGGTAATACTCACATGATTAGAGGACCTACCGCTATGATTCTTGTAATTTTACTTAAATATTCCTTGATATATCAACTGACTAATCAAGATCGGACCAAGTGGGAGAATATTAGATATATTTAATTTAATAATATTTAATTTAAATTTATTCAAATTATATATTTATATTATTTAATTAATTAAATATATCTTAACTTAATGTGGTCCTTATCTTCAAGAGAAGATATTGTCAGTTGAATGATTTTAGGGAATAAGGGATAAACTCAGTATCTTTATTTGAATTCAAATTCAAATTTAAATTTAATAACCGATGATGGCCAATGTTATTTAAATAGAGGCAGACTGAGTTGAGTTGTGATAAGCTCTGGTTCCCCAACAAGTTGAGACTAAATCTCAGGCTCTATCACTGAGTCTCATAACTAGTTGGAAGAACTGTCTGCATAGATTATTTTTTTTTACTTCTAACTAATTTTATATGTGATTTCAGATCTAATTTTTAGATTGAGTAATTCTAAAGATATCTACATCAGATCATTTAGTATGACGAGAGGTATTTATAAAGTCTTCCGCTACTCTTATAATTTTGTGACAAAATTCAATATATGAAATTTATATTAAAAATTAAATTCGTCTAACATGGCGATCTCTCATTTGTTTTTGGCTACGACCTCATTATATTTGCTGAAGTAGATATGGAGCAAGCTGGGCTTGTTAAAGCTATTCTTGATGATTTTTGCGGGATCTCAGGGCAGAAAGTTAATGGTTCTAAATCACGAATCTTCTTCTCTCGCGGTGTCAACCATACTAGAGTCAAAGAGTTGAGTGATTTCTTGGGTTTTCTTCCCACTACAAACTTCAGGAAATATCTTGGCATGCCTCTCCATCGTGAACGGGTTTCTAAGTCCACTTACCGCTTTATTTTGGATAAGATGGATTCTTGTTTATCTAGTTGGAAGGCGAACACCCTTTCTTTGGTTGCCAAGCACACTCTGGTCACTTCAGTGGTGGCAGCGATGCTGTCTTATGCCATGCAAACCACACCTCTTGCCACGTCTACCTGTCTGGAAAGAGATAAACGATGCAGGAATTTTCTTTGGGGCAGTACCTCAACACACCGTAAGGTCCACCTGATATCTTGGGATAATATCTGCAGACGAAAGGAGGAAGGCGGTATGGGTCTAAGACAGGCCAAGGTCCAAAATACTACCTTCATGACCAAATTAGGTTGGGGATTGGTTAAACGCAGAGACGCGCTTTGGGTGAAATTCATGAGGGAGAAATGCAAATGTGGTGATGATGTGATTCCCAAAGTGGAGAAGCATAGACTTGATTCCCGCACTTGGTCTGGTATTCAGAGCTGCTGGGATAAGGTTCGGGATAGCATAGCTTGGCGAATTGGAAATGGTGAATCAATTGCTTTTCGGAAGGACATATGGATCCCACATCTCGATAAACTTGAAGCTTTAGCCTCCAACGAACTCCCTAGTGATGTAGCTGAATGGAGAGTGGCGGATTGCATCTCGGCGTCGGGAAGCTGGGAGTGGAACAAGTTTAGTCCGTTTCTTCCTACGCATGTCCTGGATGAAATCGCGAAAGTTGATGTGGTTTCTGGTCAAAATAGCGGTGACACCCCTATTTGGAGATGGTCATCGAACGGCAGGTTTACTTTGAAGTCTGCATATGGCTTCCTGCGGGGGAGGTATAACTCGGGGCCTCGAAGTTTTTGGAGACACCTTTGGAAACTGAGGGTGCCTCAAAGATGCAGAGTGTTTCTTTAGTTGTGTGCTAATGATAGGCTGCTTACCAACATGGCTAGGCAGAAGAGGGGCATGCATGCAACAAGTCGGTGTGAGGTTTGTGGAGAGGGATAGGAAGACATCATGCATGCCCTTCGAGACTGTACCCAAGCTATGCAACTGTGGAGGTCATGGGTCCCGGTAGCATGGAGGCAGTGCTTTTTCTCTTTAAGTAATGCCAGGGAGTGGATTAGGTGGAACTTGGGAATCCTTGGCACTGTCGAAGGAAGAGATTGGAAGCTATGGTTCACTATTGGTTGTAGGTTTGTTTGGCTTGCAAGGAATGAAAGAATCTTTTAGGGTACTACGCCCACACATGACGATCTGAAGGCCCGAACTCGTGCGTGTTTGGACTAGGTTAAACCTGACCTCGTTAGGTACCAGACGAACCAGATCCGCACTGTAGGTTGGGTGGCACCCAGGGAGGGTATTACCAAGTTCAACGTTGATGGAACTTGGAACGCTCCATCTGGTGTCTGTGGGGGTATCGCTCGTAATCATAAGGGTGAGACCATTCGTGGCTTCATGTTTAAAGTTGGAGTTGGATCCAGCTTTACTGCTGAGGCATGGGGAATCCTTTGGGCGCTGAAGCTGGCTTGGGATTGTGAGTTACGGAGTGTTGTTATCGAGAGCGATTGCCTTGAAGTTGTTCAAGCTGTCCAAACAGGTACCCTATTTGATCATCCGGACCACAGTGTTCTGCAGGAAATCACTGGGATGTTAGACAGGGATTGGGATGCTGAGGTTGTTCTCTGTGACCAAGATGCAAATAGAGTGGCGGATATCCTTGCACGAGAGGCGAGTACCATGGCTGTGGATATAATGGTGTTCTCCTCCTCGCCTATTGTAGTTCTATATGAGCTGAGACAGGATCTTATTAGTTTGTCTGCTATTACTAGTTCTAGCATTTAGTTTTATTTCTGTCGCCTTGTTATAAAAAAAAATTCACTTAATAGTTGATTTTTTTATAAATATTTAATTATAACTTAAAAATAATTTTTTTAAATTAATAGCCACTAATTTTTTTA
This sequence comes from Adenanthera pavonina, assembly GCA_026686845.1. Classification (NCBI taxonomy): domain Eukaryota; kingdom Viridiplantae; phylum Streptophyta; class Magnoliopsida; order Fabales; family Fabaceae; genus Adenanthera; species Adenanthera pavonina. The sequence continues at coordinate 1,807,924 of JAIVEN010000011.1, read as the reverse complement.
TTTAAATTAATTTATAGAAATAATATTAAAATAAAAATATTATAATTCATTCCATTCCATTCATTTTATAATATCTTTTAAACAATAATCAAACAAAACCGTTTTTTCTTTTTATAAAACTTCTAAACAATGGAACATTATGTTTCATTCCACTTTACTCCATTTCACATAATTTTATTAATGATCACTCCATTCCATTCCGTTTTAAACTTTCAAATGTATGCTGAAATATCTGGTCAATGAATAATTTTTAAGTTGGTAAAAAAAAAATACATGATTTTTAAGAATGAATGATAGGTGATGGAATATGAAAATTTTAATCTATGTAAAATATAAGAGTTGTAATAAATAAAGTATTATTGACAAATCATAAATCCCCAGCACTTATCTCAAACTTTATGGGGGAAGGATCTCTCCTGGCAAGAGGCGTGCTACCTCCCTCCCTCCTCCTTCATATTCTTTTCAAAATTGTTTTAATATTTAAGTTTAGAAATTAAAAAAATTGATAATTATATAATTATACTAGTTTTATTTTTTTTCAATTTAAATGTTACATAATAAAAATAATATCTTTGTAGTTATACTGTTTTACAGTAGCATGAATAAAAAAAGACATAAAACAAAATAAAACTGCACACACACACGCACATATATATGTATAATCGTATGATTCCTAGGGTACATATTTTATTATTTATAATTTTTAAATTTAAAAAAAAATTAATTTTCTTACCAACGCTGGACCGTGGCTGGAAACAACCCATCCAATTTTATGTGGTTGATCTTTCCTTTTGAGGGAGAGAAAAGTGGTTGATGATTCTAAATGTCCAATTTTGGGTAAAAACCATATATATATATATATATATATATATATAAGAAATTTTTATGTAAAATATTATTTTTTTAATTTCTTTTTCTTTTTCATTTTATTTCGTTTCTCCTACCAAACTTGTTTTTCCTTTGATCCCGTTGAAAGACTCTATCGCCGTTCACTGCTTCCAAACATTTTTTTGGAGCCACACAGGTGCTTCCAACGAATAGTAAAGTGACATGACATGGGACCCATCTCTTACTTGAAAAAAAAAAAAAGTGAAGTGACATAGGATGGCGATCCAGACCCAAGTTGAGATTCCCTCACTTCAAGCGGCTTGTTTTTTCATTTTCTCATTTTGTTAATTTTTAAAAAATAATAAGAAAATAGAAACACAGACACCATCTTGTTCTTCTTCTTCTTCTTCTTCTTTTTTTTTACCCCTTACCATCATTAAATGAAAAATGAATGAAAAATGAGTTAAGGTAGGTGATACCCAATTGGAAACACATACAATTTCAACTATATCTAAACTTTAGAATTTAGATGATTCATTTTCAATGATATGTTGTATTTCTATTACTAAAATAATAAATTAATTAATAAAATAAAAACTACTTAAAGAAATTAAAGAATTTGAAGGGATTCTGTGTCAAATTTTAAAAATATGAAAATTATCTGTACATGATTTACAATTTTATGGTTTCTATACAATTGAGCCTAAGTTCCGTATATTTTTTCATTGCCCTCAGTGTTTAATAGATAAGACTTTAGCCAATTTTCAGCTTAAATAATTCTAAGGAATTATTGAGTTATAAGAGCTTTGATATTGAGTTGAGGACTAAGTTGCAGGATTAATAATTAGTCAAAATAAGCCCATGCTGTCAATTACAAACAAACACATGTGCCTTATATTTATTTTTGTTGTTTTCATGGATCGTCATCAATGCGAAATTTGGATTCTTTTCATATTTCCTTTCCATACATTTATTTATATATAATCTTTTTCATTAATTGTGATTGAATAATAAAAGAAAAACTCTATAAATAGACAATCAATTTAATTTAATAGTATACATTTATTATTATAAGTAGAATGCATTTAAAAACAAGACATAATGCTTATTTGTAGTAATAGTTTAATGAATAATATATTTGGTTTCATGTCACAATTAGTAATCTTTTATCATTCAAATCAAATGGAGGATGGAGATTGTGCATATATATAAAAATATATTGAGAGAAAATATTGAGATGATCTAAATCCCCATCAAGATATAAGCAATATATATTATGATATGATCTTGTATGGTTTTCCATAGCTTTTCATTCTTTTTTTTCAAAAAAAAAAAAACATGTGCCTCATGATCATGAGAAAATATTTTATTTTACTTACAAAAAAATTGTAGTGAGCAAGTGAATCCCAATTGAGTGAGATGTGTGTGTAAGTGAAGAAGTGTTTGTGAGTTGTCATAAAATTTGTGAGTCAGTAATAAAATTCTCCCGTTATTGTTTTGTACAGAGCCTGCCTGCCTGCCTGCCTTTGGCAACAAGGAGGCTTTTCCTATTCTATTTAGACTAACTTGCCTCTTCATACTTTCGTAGAAACAAGTTTCTGTTTAACCTCTTAATTTTTCTTAGTTTTTGGTTATTCACGAATTTTTTAATCTACGAGCTTATATATAACTTGTGCGATTCTTAGTTAAATTCATCATACACCAAATTTCGTTTGTGCCATAAACACACACACCATTTACATGATATACTTGGGGTGGGAGGTGAAATGCAGTTGGCTAAAAGCATGTAGTCATGATATCAACTAAGAGAAGTTATGCCAATTCTAATAGTAATAACTTTAAGCACGCATTAATGTCAAATCGTCACAAAGGAACAACTGATATGGAAAGAAGATCATAATCATAAAGACTTAGGCTTTAAGTTGTCCAGAGAACCTTAGAACAAGTGAAAGGAGCAGAGGAAGGTTAAACCAAGGCTTACATGAAGAACTAATGCTAAGATACAGGATGACCTTGATGGAGCAGAATTTTGAGGGCGAGGAGAGCGATGATTGACATTTGTACCCCCCGTTACTCCCTTTCCTCTCTGTGCTTTGCTTGTTTCATACTTTCCTTCAACTTTGCTTTCCTCTACTTTTCTGTCCTTTAATATGCCTCCGCATCTCTCTGGTTTCTCGACAGTTAAAAGCAATTTCACAAATTTTTAAGTAAAAGTAAAATAATAGGATATCAGCAATTTTTGGAATTTTATGGTTTGAAAAGCCAAAGAATTCTTACCAAGGGCTTCCTGTTTTTGGACATTGCACTTTGAGGGGTTTAGAGCTCTGTGTTCTGAAGTGACTCTTAAAGGCAAATCTGAGCAACATATGGCGTGAGCACATAATACAAAGAGAAAAAGTGTTAGAAATCGTATCCTCATCTCAGGATACAGTGTACTCTATCGGTAAAGGTGGATCTGAGTGATCTCCTGTTTGCTCTATATTTTCCAAGGATATGTTCAAAAAAACTCAGGTAGATTTGTTCTTTCCTTCTAACTCACTGTTATTTATAATCAAAATAAAAACAAAATATAAATAAGGTTGCGTTGAGGAGAAGCAGTGTACAGCACAGTGGATCTCTACCTTGCTCAGCATCAGATTCTTGTCTAGCTTAAGTCTACCAAAACCTCGCGTGATTTAAGGCGAGAATCAGAATCCGCACATCTGCATGTTTCTTTGTTTCTTTTTAACTTCATAGGGTCGAATTTTATATATGTTCTTATTTCCTACATGAACATGACTTTCCTTTGTGATTCTCTCCCGAATGTTGGAGAAAGTTGAAGTGACACAGATCCACCTAGTAATAACCAAATATATTATGAAGTTCTCAGTTATGTATTTACGTTGAAAGGATATGTTCTTATTTAAACAAAATATAATGTATTGATTCAGGAAAAACTAGACGTTGTTATTTTTCAGAAAAGAATGAACACGATCAAAATTCAAAACTAAAATATGTTTTTTTTTTTGGACTGAAAGATTAGAAAGCTGCTTCTTGGCTTTAGAAAGGTACAGAAGAATATATAATGGCTTCATTCTAGTTCTTCATAGCAAATCATCTTCCTATGATCCAGTGTACCTGTGTTTGGTGGTTACAGAAGCATTTTCTCTGCCTTATTATCAAGATTGTTAAGTTAGTCTGACTTGACAGGGAGGATAAATTAGCAGGAGGAGAATCAACTCTACAGTGGTTGCTATTCTAACCCGATTACAGAACCGACCTATCGAATATTGGGCCGAATGTTGTCTGAACTTAAATTTCAAGGTGGAGGAAATAATATAATAGTAGTGATCGGCACTGAACAAAATAAGATACAGATGGATACTTTTTTTATTATTAAAAGAAGAAAATACACAGCTGATACATCTTTACTATTTCATCCACACCATCTTTACCAAAAGATAGTTCCACTCGAGAAATCTGCTCTAATATAAACCCAAAAAAAAAAAAAATGATGATATGAACCCTTTTTAAAATTTGGAGCCTCAGGCTTAGTCAACCTCTTCAACCTTAGGCCCAGCGCCAGAGCCTGAAGACCCCCCATGGGGCATCTGAGCACCACCCATAGGCTCATCTCCACCAGCACCACCTTGATACATCTTTGCAATGATTGGGTTGCACACTCCTTCAAGCTCCTTCAGCTTGTCTTCAAATTCATCAACTTCAGCCAACTGGTTCCCATCTAGCCACTCCATTGTCTCATCAATGGCCTTCTCAATCTTCTGCTTGTCTGCAGGATCTAGCTTCCCTCCTACCTTGTCATCCTTGATTGTGTTCCTCATACTGTATGCGTAATTCTCCAAGGAATTCTTGGCTTCCACCTTCTTCTTCACCTGCTCATCCTCTGATTTATATCTTTCTGCCTCTTGCACCATCCTCTCAATCTCCTCCTTGCTCAGTCTTCCCTTGTCATTCGTAATTGTGATTTTGTTCTTCACCCCTGCTGTCTTATCCTCCGCAGACACGTTCAGAATACCATTTGCATCAATGTCGAAGCACACATTGATCTGAGGTACTCCCCTCGGTGCTGGTGGAATGCCCTTGAGTTCAAATGTCCCAAGCAAGTTGTTATCCTTGGTTCGAGCCCTTTCACCTTCATAGACTTGGATGAGGACACTGGTCTGGTTATCAGAGTAGGTAGAGAAAACCTGCTCTTTCTTGGTGGGTATGGTGGTATTCCTAGGAATCAACACAGTCATGACCCCTCCCGCAGTTTCAATACCAAGGCTGAGTGGTGTGACATCCAGAAGCAGCAAATCTTGAACTTTCTCGTTTCCTTCTCCGCTCAAGATTGCAGCTTGAACAGCAGCCCCATAAGCCACAGCCTCATCTGGGTTTATGCTCTTGCAGAGTTCCTTGCCATTAAAGAAATCCTGCAGAAGCTGCTGAACTTTGGGAATCCTTGTTGACCCACCAACAAGAACCACGTCATGAACCTGACTCTTGTCAATCTTCGCATCTCTCAGACACTTCTCCACTGGTTCCATGCACTTCCGGAACAAGTCCATGTTCAACTCTTCAAATCTCGCCCTTGTGATGGTGGCATAGAAGTTGTTAATTATAATTGATATGATTTGATTTGTTAATTATAATTGATATGATTTGATTTGATTGTAATTATTTTAGATTTCCCTTTTTCCCTCGATAGTTTCCTTTTCTTTAGGGATTTAGATTGATATTCTTTAATTGTAATTATTTCCCCCATCTCTCTTTCCCGTGTATATATTGTTCTCTGTACAGTGAAGATAATCAAGCAAGCTTCTCACAATTGCTTCTAAAATTCTCCTTCTTTTTCTTTCTTCTGAATCTGACATGGTATCAGAGCTTTCCTTCCAGTTACTCCGCATATGATTGTTCATTCTCCGAGAACAATCCAGATCTGACATTTTTCCTCCGTTGCACTCCGATTCAGCCACTGTTTATCTCCGTTTCGCGTCTCTACTGAAGCCAAACTGTCACACGCGCCTGACCATCCTCTTCATCGATGTCTTGCGACTCTGCTGTCAAATTTTCACGGTGGTCGGACACTGCACGCGCCTCCACGCGCCGCCGGAACGCCGCTGCTCACCAAAACGTTCAGTTTTCTTCGTCTGGCCGAGTCACTGCTTTTCAGACCGATTTCTGAACGAGTTGGACCGGTTCCTAAGGTTTTTGGGTGTGTTCTTTTCATTTCTGGCCTCTGTTTTTGCAAAATCCTGCTCCTTTTTTGACTTCTACTACTATCATGGATAAAAATGACGTTTCACAGCCAATTTCTGTACTCCTTAATGGATCTAACTATCGTCACTGGTTAGAGAGCATGCGAGGGTTTCTCAAAGGTCGCAAATTATGGCGATATGTCACTGGTGACATTCAATATCCTGTTCGCTCTGAATCAGAAACGGCCGCTAAATTTGCTGAGCGTTTGGAAGAATGGGACAGCAAGAATCATCAAATTATCACATGGTTTCGGAACACTTCCATCACCAGTATCAATCAACAATTTGGTCGTTATGAGACTGCCAAAGAGGTATGGGATCATCTTGCCAGTCGTTATACGTCCTCTGATCTCTCTAACCAATTTCAGCTTTAGAAAGATTTGAGTGCTTTGAAACAAGAACCTGGCCAGCCTGTTTATGAGTTTCTTGCAAAAATGGAGTTTATTTGGGATCAATTGGCATACTCTGAGCCAACATTCAAGTGCGACAGTGATACTAATGCCTTTATCTCTTATCGTGATAGTCTTAGACTTATTCACTTTCTGATGGCATTGACTGATGACTTTGAGCCTGTTCGAGCTTCTTTACTGCATCAGAGCCCACTTCCTACTCTTGAGGATGCACTTCCTCGGTTAAAATCTGAAGAAACTAGATTGGGACTTTTAAGACGTAACACTGACATGGCATTTGCTGTGACTGAGAAGAACTCCAAACTTTGTCGTCGCTGTCCTCAATCCACTCATGCATTTTCTGAGTGTCCTCTGATTGAATGTCGCACTTGTAAGAAGAAAGGTCATATTGCTGCAAACTGCCCCTCTCTTCTATGCCGATACTGTAAGAAGAATGGTCATGTCATTGAGCATTGCCCTACTCGTCCTCCCAGATCTGATCAGAATAGAAATTTCTCACGATCCAGTCAACCACCCAAGCCTGCTTTTTCTACAGCTACTGCCAACGATGTATCCACTCCACCAATCTCCAGTGATCTTGAGGCTCTTCTCAAGCAATTACTTGCTGGTACCTCCTCTCCACCTACTGCTTTAGCCACTCCTTCAGGTAACCCCTCTTGGTATTTTGATTCTGCTTGCTATAATCATATGACTGGTCAGTCACAGATCTTTTCTTCTTGGTCTCCTAGTACCGCTACCCCTCCAATCAACACTGCTAATGGTTCATTGATGTCTGTTAGTCATACTGGTTCTGTTTCTTTGTCAAACCTATCTCTTGATGACCTTTATTATGTTCCTGCTATTTCTTTCAATCTTATATCTGTTGGCCAGTTAGTTGACCTTGGTTATGATGTAATCTTCTCCTCTAATGGTTGTCGTGTGCAGGATCCTCGGACGGGACAGATTGTTGGAACGGGGCGTAAAGTTGGACGTATGTTCGAGCTGAATTCCTTGCATATTCCTCCATCAAAATCAACTCGATTATGTGCTGCTTTCCCTGCCTCTTCTTTTGAGTTGTGGCATTATCGTCTTGGTCACTGCTCCATCAATAAATTGTCATCTTTAATTTCAAATGGACTTTTAGGCAATGTTATTGAAAAATCTTTAGAATGTGTTTCTTGTCAGACTGCAAAACAACTAGCATTGTCTTTTAATAAAAGTACTTCTGTTTCTGAGTCTCCTTTTGATTTAATCCACTCTGATATTTGGGGCCCTGCTCCTACTTCCTCCATGGGAGGATCGCGTTATTTTGTGATATTTATTGATGATTATTCACGTTTTACCTGGATATATGTGATGAAAACTCGTTCTGAATTGTCTGCGATTTATATTAAGTTTGCAAATATGATTCGCACTCAGTTTTCCAGAAATATCAAGGTTTTTAGGCGTGATAATGCTATGGAATATCGTGACTCCCAACTCCTTAGTTTCCTTGATGCACAGGGTACTCTCTCACAATACTCTTGTCCTTATACATTCCAACAAAATGGTAGAGCTGAGCGAAAACACCGTCACATTCTTGACACTGTTCGTGCTCTTCTTATCTCATCATCTTGTCCTGAGCGTTTTTGGGGAGAAGCAGCTCTTACAGCTGTTTATGTTATTAATCGTATTCCTTCCTCTATCCTTGGTAATATTTCTCCTTTTGAACGTCTCTATGGTACACCCCCTGATTATACTATGTTTAAAGTTTTTGGTTGCACTTGTTTTGTTCTTCTCCCTTCCCATGAGTTCACAAAACTCCAGGCCCGAGCACGAGTTTGTTGCTTCTTAGGTTATGATTCTGAGCATAAAGGGTATCGTTGTTGGGATCCCCTATCTCATCGCATTCGCATTTCTCGCCATGTTGTGTTTTGGGAACATGTCATGTTTTCTAGTCTATCCCAATTTTCTTTCATTCCATCAACCTCATCTCCTCTTTTTGTCAATCCTTCTGCTGATCTTTTTCCCAGTGACACAGGTACTGAAATTTTAGATCAGGTTCCCATTACGTCCGATGATTCGCCCCTCACCAATGATTCTGCCCCTCTTGAAGATCCTGCACCTGACATGCCTTCAGCTTCCACCACTCGTTCTACAAGAGTAAGACATCTTCCTTCTTATCTTCGTGATTATCATTGCTTTTCTACCATACTCTCTTTGCATGAACCTCAGTCTTTTAAAGAAGCCTCTAGTGACCCTCGTTGGCAGAAAGCAATGCAAGATGAATTACAGGCTTTAGAGAAAATGCACACTTGGGATTTGGTTGAGCTTCCACCAGATAAAACTCTCATGGGAAGTAGATGGATCTACAAAATAAAAACTCATTCTGATGGGTCTGTAGAGCGATACAAGGCTCGCTTAGTGGCACAAGGCTTTACTCAAGAGTATGGCATAGATTATGAGGAGACATTTGCTCCGGTTGCTCGTATTACATCAGTCAGAAGTCTACTTGCCATTGCTGCTGCAAAGCAATGGGCTCTTCATCAAATGGATGTCAAAAATGCTTTTTTGAATGGTGACTTAGAGGAAGAGGTATACATGAAACCTCCACCTGGCTATCTTTACTCGGGAAACAAAGTCTGTCGTCTTCGTCGAGCTCTCTATGGTCTTAAACAGGCTCCACGTGCTTGGTTTGCCAAATTTAGTTCTACAATCAATCAACTTGGATTCTCATGTAGCCCCCACGACACTGCACTCTTTATTCGTAGAACTGATCGAGGGGTTGTTCTATTACTTTTATATGTTGATGATATGATCATTACTGGTGATGACTCTACAGGTATTCAGGAACTCCAAAATTTTCTCGGGCAACACTTCGAAATGAAGAACCTTGGGCACTTAAGTTACTTTCTTGGGTTAGAAGTATTGACATTGACTGATGGTATTTCTCTTTTTCAAGTTAAGTACGCCTCTGAGTTGATTTCCAAAGCTCAAATTCCTGATGATCAAACTGAGAAAACTCCTATTGAGCCCAATGCTAGGTTTACACCTACTGATGGGACTCCACTGGATAATCCTACTCTATACCGTGAGTTGGTTGGAAGTCTCATATATCTCACTGTAACTCGTCCTGATATAGCGTATGCTGTTCATATTGTTAGTCAATTTATGTCAGCACCACGTACTACTCATTATGCAGCGGTTCTTCGCATTCTTCGATATATTAATGGCACTCTATCTCATGGTCTACATTTCTCCGCCACCTCACATCTTACATTACAGGCTTATTCTGATGCTGATTGGGGCGGTGATCATACTGATCGTCGCTCTACTACAGGATTTTGCATATTTCTCGGTACCTCTCTTATTTCATGGCGGAGTAAGAAGCAAACTTTGGCTTCTCGATCTAGCACTGAATCTGAATATCGAGCACTAGCAGACACTACCTCTGAAATACTCTGGCTTAGATGGTTACTTGAAGACATGGGCATTTGTCAAACCTCTCCTACTACTCTTTATTGTGATAATCAGAGTGCTATGCAGATTGCTCACAATGATGTCTTTCATGAGAGGACTAAACATATTGAAATTGATTGTCACTTCACTAGGCAACATGTTACCCGAGGCATTCTAAAACTTCTTCCCATCCGGACTGCTGATCAACCAGCTGACTTGTTCACCAAGTCCCATAATACAGGCCGCTTTCAACTTTTAGTGAACAAACTCAAAATGGCCGTCATTCCTCCATCTTGAGTTTGAGGGGGGATGTTAATTATAATTGATATGATTTGATTTGTTAATTATAATTGATATGATTTGATTTGATTGTAATTATTTTAGATTTCCCTTTTTCCCTCGATAATTTCCTTTTCTTTAGGGATTTAGATTGATATTCTTTAATTGTAATTATTCCCCCAATCTCTCTTTCCTGTATATATATTGTTCTATGTACAGTGAAGATAATCAAGCAAGCTTCTCACAATTGCTTCTAAAATTCTCCTTCTTTTTCTTTCTTCTGAATCTAACAGAAGTCAATACCTTCGTAAAGCGAATCAATCTCTATTGTTGTCTGTGTTGTCGAAGACAGAGTCCTCTTTGCTCTCTCGCAAGCGGTCCTCAGTCTTCTCAAAGCTCTTGCATTGCCACTTATGTCCTTCTTGTTCTTCCTCTTGAACTCAGCCGCGAAGTGATTCACGAGCCTATTGTCAAAATCTTCACCTCCCAAGTGTGTATCACCAGCTGTAGCCTTCACTTCAAAAATACCCTCTTCAATCGTCAACAGCGAAACATCAAAAGTGCCACCTCCGAGGTCGAAGATAAGCACGTTCTTCTCGCCGGTTCTAGAAGCCTTCTTGTCCAAACCATAGGCAATAGCAGCAGCAGTGGGCTCATTGATAATTCTCATCACGTTAAGCCCAGCGATAGCCCCAGCATCTTTCGTAGCTTGCCTCTGTGAATCGTTGAAGTAGGCTGGCACGGTGATCACGGCATTCTTAATGCTCTGACTCAAATACGCTTCAGCCACCTCCTTCATGTTCGTAAGAACCATGGAGGAGATCTCTTCGGGGGCAAATTGCTTCTCTTCGCCTTTATAGGTAACGACAATCATGGGTTTGTCGCCGGGACCAGGAACGACCTTGAAAGGCCAGAGCTTCATATCACTTTGAACAGAGGGGTCGGAAAATCTTCGCCCGATGAGTCGTTTTGCGTCGAAGACGGTGTTCCGTGGGTTCATGGCGACTTGGTTCTTGGCAGCATCGCCGATCAAACGCTCTGTGTCAGTGAAAGCTACGTAGGAAGGAGTGGTTCTGTTGCCTTGGTCATTGGCAATGATCTCGACACGGTCGTTTTGCCAGACACCCACGCAGCTGTAGGTGGTGCCGAGGTCGATGCCGATGGCCTTTTCCTTCTTGGACGCCATTGGTAAAGCTTCAGCAAGAAACTATTATTTGAGTAGGAAAGGTTTTTGTGAAGGAAACAGGGGATTGTGTAAGAGCTTTAGTCGAGTTTTGAATGAATGACAGCTTACAGATCGTCTGACTTTGACGGTGGTGACGGCACGGAGGAGATTTGAATTTATAGGGATGGGTAAGGGGATAATTGGGAAAGATCTTTTTGGGAAGAGAAAGTGGTGGAAGGGACTAGCCTATGCATGTGAGTCATGAGAGAATACGAAAGAGAAATCGAGAAAGAAGTCAGGAGCGAACACCAGAGGGTTCTGGAGAGTTGTTGAGTTGGTCTCGTAGCAGAGCCAGATTATAAAGTTGTAATGCCTTATGTCACATACGAGCGCGTCTATATCTACGCTACGCTCGCTTATCGTATATAATATAAATATACAATATGATATACTAAGATACAAGATCTGATACTTTTTAAAATTCTAAATACCATATAATATATATATATATGCATATATATACATACATATAATTATTTATAGGAATAATTACCAAATTAATTCATTAAAAAATAATATTCACTATTTTAAAAATTCTAGTGTAAATACTAAAACAAATCGCATTTGTAAATAAAATATCGCTAACAACTTACAAATAAAATATTTGTTTCTTTCTTCCTAACACAAAATCACTGCACTAAAAAAATGCAGAAGTATCATGTTACTGAAAGTATTCACGGGGCTCTTTTTCTGTCTTACCTAAAAAATTAAAAAGAAAAACATTATTTTGCACTAAAAATTTGAAGCAATATCAATGTATAAAAATTGGCACAAATGAATATTCATATTCATAAACTAGAATTCGAAACTCTTGCAATATATAAAAAGTTTTATATATCTAATTAAATTATATAAATGTAAATATAATAAAATGAATATAAATATGATATGCTAATTAAATTACTTGAAAAAATAATATTTGAATTAACAATTCAATAAAAATGAAGAAAAAATTATTAAAGCCTTACTTGAGATACTTAATATTATATTCAATACATACAAATTTATGTGCAAAAATAATTTGAACTGATATTATAATAAATTAAAAGATAAATATTATTAAATAATAAATACATACCAATTGTTGATTAAACCTTTTAAATTGGAGCACAGTATTAAAGAAACATACTCAACAACATTAAATGGGATTAAAGTCTTAGAGAGCATAATTTGAGTTGATTCATTAAATATAATCATATGAGGTAAAATTGTAGTTTTTTCTAGTTCATATTATTTTGAATAATAAAGTTTTTAAAATAATAGCACTAAAATATGTTTTCATTATGAAAAAAAATATACATGCACCCAACTCAAACAAGACATATTCATAAATTATTTAATTATTAGCTCAACATAATAAGAAGAAAAATATATTAAAAAATTATTTAAATATAAAAAAATATTAAAAAACAATTCAACATATATGCTAATAGACATATTTGCATAATATATTGAATATTTATTTTTTATGTTTCCACTATAATATTTATAAAATAGATTGTAGGGGTTCCATAATATATGCTTGTTATGATATTTATTCATATAAATTTTTATATGAATTTAGTGTTTGGCTTCGATCTCATAACGAAGAAAAAAATTTTCTTTTCATATTTTTTTTTTGTGAAAAAGACAAATCCAACACCTAATATCAATAACGAATGTAAAAGGAAAACCATTAAATGTTCAAATAATATTATTAAACATTCTATCAGTAATAAAAAATTTTATCAACGAATTAACTAATAGGAAAAAGAATTCAGTTGAATCTCACACCACAAATATCTTAATAGAGAAAAATCAAAATTAATTACTTCCCACTAGATCAATAATGAAGAAGTTGATTATCTTATTAGTCCTGAAAAAATAAATGAAATTGCTGATAAAAAAATAATGGAAAAATCAAATGAATTATAAATGATTGAATAAAAAATAGATCAAACCAATATCACCAATGTTGCGTTCAAAGCAATGAGAGCTTTAAACGTTTAAAGTAATGAGAGATTTCATAGCAATTTGTTATATAAATAGGTATGAATGCACTAATATAGAAATTATAAAATATATGATAATTTCACAAATTAAAAAAAATATCATAATCTTCCCACATTCTTTTCACCTCCTGCGACTGATCTCTTAAAGCAATAACCAGAGCAGGGTCTATAACTTTTTCTACCCTTCCATGATAATGACATTTCACCCATTTGTGCAGGCTTAAGCCTCCTGAAAATATCTCATCTGTTGGTCTTTTTCTAGTCACCATCTCGAGAATTAGAATACCAAAGCTGTACACATCTCCTTTTGTAGATGTATTTGATTCAAATCCATACTCTGCATGAGAAAATATAGAATAATGTTGATGACTCTGAATTGGATAATGACGTTTTACCAGAGCAGGATGAATGTTATCTTACCAGTATGCTTGTGGAAATGTGTTGTTGCTGTCATGTTGTAGCAAAGCTAGCTTGCATGATATTTATATTATTTTTCTTAGAACTCATTTAGTGTTAGACTGATATTTAGGCCTGTAGGTAAACGTTTTTGTAATTTAGTCAGCTAGGTATTATATTTCGTCTAATGATCTCTTCTTTTCCCTTACTTCTTTAAAGTAATCATAGATTCTTGTGACATGCTAAGTGCATAGGCAAGATCTAAATTGAATACCTGGTGCAATGTATCCAATGGATCCGCATAATAAATTTGCAGTGGAGCTCCCCATGTTACCATTAAACCCAGCATTTCCTCCTCCAACACTTATAATTAACCTTGCAATCCCAAAATCTGAAACTAGAGCTGTCATGCCATTATTAAGAAGGACATTGCTTGGTTTTAGATCACAGTGTATGACTTTGACTGGAGAATGATGATGCAGATAGGCCATCCCTTCAGTTATATCACTGCAAATATTCACCCTTTGGATGATACTCAGGTCAGAAGATCCAGAAGAAGCATAAAGGCGGCTCTCCAAACTCCCATTGGCCATATAAGGTAGAACAAGAGCCTTAAAATCAGGTAGACTACATGCGGTGATAATCCTTATCAGATTCCTATGTCGAATCCTCTTTGAAACTTGGCATTCTCTGTTGAAGCTCTTGGTGGAATTTCCAGGCTGCAAATGCAGTACCTTGACTGTTGTTGGCGTTCCATCTGGAAGAACTCCTCTGTAGACACGTCCATAGCTACCTGATCCTACTAGTCTCTGATTATCAAATCCGCCAGTGGCCTCTGATAGTTCCTTATATGTGATTCTTGGGAAGTTACTTATCAGATCAGGTCTAGCTGGTTTTCTACTTACCTCAGTTCCCTGGGAGGAAATATTTACTTTAAGATGCTTATATCCAATTATGCAGCAAACCATCAACAAGATTGCTGATATAGAGATGGCCAAGATGAAAATGATCAAGAACAGGTGATTTCTGAACCAATGTCTCTTTTGAAAGCAATGAAATTTTCCTGTAATTTTTCCACAAAGATGTGGGTTTCCTAAGAATGATAAATTTGATGCTGAATCAAATATACCACCAGATGGAACCATTCCTTCTAGGTTGTTAAATGATAGATTGAGGAAAGAAAGCGTATCAATTTTACTCAGAGTTTTAGGGATCAATCCAGACAATTGGTTTCGTGAAACATCAAAAGATATAAGGTTCTTTAGTTCACCCAAGGATTCAGGAAGCTCACCTTGTAGAAAATTGTTCGAAAAATTTATCAATGATACAGCAACGCAGCTTGCTATCTGGGGGAAGATACTTCTAGTTAGGTAATTTGATGACAAATCGATCTCTTGAACCTTTTCTAGTTTGGTAAACTCAATTGGCAGGGGACCTTCTAGTTGGTTGTGTGAGAGAGGTTTATGAAAATTCTAATTTCATGCAGGCCTGAAAGCTCTGGTGGGATGCTTCCTGTTAATTTATTATAGGACAAGTCAAGCCTGTACAGATCAATGCACTGTCCTAATGTAGAAGGTACTTTTCCTGTGAGATGGTTATTGTTGAGAAGCAAGGAATTTAGTCGACCCAACTTTCCCACACTTTCTGGAATCCCTCCTGAAATTTCGTTGTACGATAGATCTAGCAGACCCAGATTTAGACAGTTGCCCAATGCCTCTGGAATTGCAGTTTTGAATTGGTTGTTTGATAAGAAAAGTTGTTCCAAGTTTGACAACTTGCTGATCTCTGGTGATATAGTTCCATTGAGAAGATTGGACGTTAAATTTAGGACCATAAGGCTGGAAAGATTTGATACACTATGAGGGATTGATCCATATATTTGGTTTTCCTGCAGTAATAAACTTTTTAAATTGATGCCAACTTGACAAACAGTATTGGAGAACCTTCCTCCAAGGCCCATGCCATCCAATTCAAGCTCCTCTAGACTACTACAGTTTCTAAGAGCAGCAAACAGTGGATCAAGATTTGTATTATGATCATGACTTACCTTGTGGTTGTATGACAAACGTAGGTAAAGAAGTTCAGGACAGCTGCTTACAAACTCCGAGGGCAATTCTCCAGACAAAAGATTGTACTCTACGTCTAAGTTTAAAAGTGATAGACCAGTAAGAGAGAGAGGAATCAGTCCAGTAAAATTGATTATTGTATAGATTGAGACTCCACAGACCCAAGACAATTTCCAATTTCCTTTGGGATCTTACCAGTGAGAGAGTTGCTAGAAAGGTCCACAATCTCTAGTGTGCAATTGGAGAACAGGGATGGAGAAAGCGAGCTAGTTATATTATTTCCTTTGATATGCAGCACTTTAAGTTTGGAAAGCTGGGAAAAGTAATCTGGTATGGAACCTTGCAAATTGTTCCCCTCAAGAGGAAGTCGGTGGAGACGTCTAAGGGTGGAAAGTTCTGGTGGAATAATGCCAAATAGGTGATTGTCAACAATGTCAAGGATATGCAATCCAGTGAGGTTGGAAAGGAAAGGTGAAAGCAACCCCACAAGATAAGTTTCAGTCAAGATTAGTTCGGTCACTCGGTGTTGAAATTTATCGCATTTAACACAAGTGAAATTGCACACATGAACAGTTTCATCCCAGTTAGAAAGTGTGGAATGGGGATCAGATATGATTGTTTTCTTGAATTCTAGAAAAGCAACCTTATCTGTAAGTAGGGAGTGAGAAGGGTGGTGAAACCTTGGATGGGAGAGACTAAAAGGTGAAATTGGGTATTGAAGTAGGAAGAAGAGCAATGCCCTTACGAAAACCATGTTGCATATGTTGAAAACGCTCCTTGGTAATGATATAGTCATATGACATGAACAAGAACTAGCCCCCGTTCGCTACCAAGTGTTTAACGTTGCAGATTGTGGCGAGAGACTAGGATAAATACTCGTAAGAGAAAACATTCACTAGATGCTATAATTTGTGAAGGAAAAATGTTTCAGTAGATGATGAGTAGACTCTCAACTCAACCTCAATTGAATGCCCTTTTGGAAGGAGACAAACAAAAGCATTGGTGGTAGAAGCATAAAATTTGCAAGCACTCAATGATGACGCACTGAAATACACAATTTCAGTTGACATTTTGACTTGAAAAAATGGCTGCCGAACCAAAAATAGAAAGGGTGAAAATAGCATAGCTTTTTTTTTTTGTGCTGTCGTCATAATCATCATATATATATATATATGCACGTAAGCCGTTGACATTTTTAAGGCTTGGACTTTTCTTTTTAGTGGGCAACATAAACAGTAAAACACAGAAGAAGTACCTGTACAAGAGGAAACATTCACTAAATGCTATAATTTGTGGAGGAAAAAAGTTTCAGTGGATGGTGAGAAGATCCTCAACTCAACCTCAATTGAATGCTCTTTTGGAAGGAGACAAACAAAGTGATTGGTGGTAGAGACTTGTGGGTGTCATCCTTTTATGGTAGAAGTACGGTAGAACCATGAAATTTGCAAACACTCAACAGTGATACACAGTTCCAGTTGGCATTTTAATTTGCAAAAGTGGCTGTGAAGCCAAAAATAGAAAGGGTAAAAATAGTAGAGATTTTTTTTTGGTGCTGTTGTCATAATCCTCACACACACACACACGCATATGTGTGCATGTGCAGTTGACATTTTTAAGGCCTGGAATCCTTTTCTTCAGTGGAAAACATGAACAGTAAAACACAGAAACCTGTGTCGGATAGGAGCTTGTAATAATGGATTTTGCTTCACTTTTTCTAATGGCTACTACTCCTGGTGGCTCAAGAGTCGTGACAATGGGCCAATGGATTTTGCTTCACTTTTTCTAATGGCTACTACTCCTGGTGGCTCAAGAGTCATGACAACGGGCCATTATTATTATTATTGTTGTTGTGTTGTTGTTGTTGTTGTTATTCTTATTGTTATTTCTTTTTTCAAGTTGCATTTTGTGATATCCGATTTTTTAGTTTTAGATAATCACAATAGATTTTGCCAAAAATGTGTTTAAGGTTTACTTCTGCAATAACTTTTTCACAATACAACAGTCAACAGCTTAAAAAGAAAAGAATAGCTAGGTTAAAGCAGGAAAGTTCAAGGTTAAAAAAAAGTAAAGCGTAATAGTTAGACAAAATCATATCTTGGGTTGATTTTGTTTCTGGCCTTGCTGTTAAGCCTTTGCTAACTTGCTTAGTCAAGAGCTAATTAGCTGTTTGCTTCCCAAGTTTCTCATTGACCTAATGATTTTCCTATCTCTGTGTTGCACGTGATTAGCGGGTAAAATCTAGGGAGATTTCATTTCTCCAATATGTTTATGTTGTTTTGGTCCATGGAAAATAAATTTGATGAAAATATGAAAAATATGAGATAAAGTATAAAAAAATGTGGGATTTAATAGATGCCAAAATGACTATGTTAAAAAAAAGATTTTTCTATGTTATGGGAAAGAGCTTTCATTTTTCCATTCCCATTTTATACCAAATAGCCCTAAGTGTCAATTAGGGGAATTAATTCTCTCCACTATTAGTAATTGCTTTTACGTCGGTAAACTTTACACATGACTACATGGGCCATAATTATTGTGCTTTTCCTTCTGAATTTAGGCGGTTTTCTCATCACAAAGATAAGTACTATTGGGTCGCGCATAATCACGAACCTACCATGCGTAGTGAAAGGATTGGTAATGGAGCATATTGTGACATTGACACTTACCAAATCAGCCAATGATTTCCATGTGCATAAATTTAAGTTACATTTTTTAAGATTTTAGATATTCAAATTAATTTGCAAAATCTGGGCAGCATTTAATATATATATATATATATTTTCACTATTCTTTATGATAGTTACAGTGGAGAGAGATAAATTAAGAGAGATATATTTAAAATAAGATTACAATGAGGGTAATTTTAAAAAGTTTTGATAATTTTTGAAAAATCTAATAATTTCAACTAATCTTAACCAATTTTTTTTTATATGTATAAAGTAGTTAAAAAAATAGTAACTTATAATTTGAAGCCGATGGAGTAATTAATCAATCCAGAAATAGTGCCAGTGACTTTTTCTCAGCACTAATACATCCCTACATGAAGTTTAATGTTGAGATTGAATATTGAAGAAATAACTGGCTGGGTATGCTTTAAACATGATTTCATGGGGTTCACTGCAAAGTCTGTTAGAGCAAGACCTTTATTTACTTTTACTAGGTGTTCACAAATTCAAGTCACTTCCCGCACAAGTTTGTTCAATATGGCTAGGCTAACCAATAGAATCACAATTGAGTGACTTTGGAAGACAGTCCAAGTGGTGTAGTTTCCAACTCTGAATGCCCTAAATTTGATTATGACTAGGGGTGTTCAACTTGCCCACATGCTTGGTTTGCTTGGACAATTTGGGCTAGGCCAACCTAAAAAATAAAGGGAACAAAACACAAACAAAATGTGGACTAAGTGTTCAATACTTGTTCAGAACGGGCCAATGGTAGGACTTTGCTTGTCCCTATCCCGGCTAGTGTATATGTGTTGTATTATTTTTTTTAATTTGCTAAATGTCTAAACGATGTGTTCTCTAAAGTTGAAGTGTTAGTAGTTAGTACTCTTTCCTCACCTCTCCTCTCCTCTTGACAAAAGACTCCTCTTGTTCTAAACTTAGTGGCCAAAATAAAACTCAAACCCTAACTCTCTAAGTCCCCAATCTCACATCATAAGCGTGGCATTGGCTCCATCTCTCGTCGTCCCAAGGTCATCATTGTGCCAAGCTCATGTCACCTAGATTTCTTCATCCAAGGTCCTTGTTTTCCCTCGCCATCGCGTTAACTACCCATGCACAGTCCATGGCCGTCAAGTTTGTGAATCATGAATGATTGAATGGTGGTGTGAGCTCGAGCTTGGGTGCCTTCATCTCTGTGAACTCTAGTCCAAATTTCACCATCAAGGTATGTTCTTTTTTGGTTCTACCCCTTTGGTTTGTGAATCATGACTAGTCATTGAACTTTTTTTTTTCCTTTGAAAATTTGTGAAATGAAGAATATGGGCGACGGGTTCATAATTTGTTCTCTTTTACTTTTTTGTGCTGGTTTGTCTTATTTAATTATTGGGTCATTGAGCAGTAAGGCTTAGAATCTCTAGGAAAGCATTCAAAGGCAATGCAATCAAGAGATGAGGAAGAAGGAGCGGATGAGGTAGATGAAGATGAACATGGAGAGACCTTGTATGGGCCATGTGGTGAGAATTATGGTACTAATAAATTTTGGATTTGTTGTGACATTTATGAAAAATAGTTCCAAGGAAAATGTGTGAAGATCACCCGAGTTTGGGCAGAGCATATCAAGTTGTGGAAATTATGCTTTAATTTTATTTCATGTTAGTTGGTTTAATGCATGTGTATTGTTGCCCTATTTTTAAAACTATCATGTTATTCCCGTGTTATTTTACCGGTTCTCTTAGCTTTTCAAGTTAGGACATAACATTATGATATAACTTATTGTTGGTTTTTGTGTTGGCTGGTTATGTCTCTATTATTTTATAGGTTTATTTTGCAAATTTTTTTTAGGACAGCCCAGCCCTGTTTTATTTTGGCCCGTCTCGTGCAAGCTATGAGTTACTTTGGGGCGGGCTATGGGCTGAAAAACCAATCTCAGCCCTTTCTTTGGGCAGAACTTCGAGCAAGGGTCAACTTGGTCTCATCCTAACCGGTACACAGTCCTAATAATAACAAACTAATTTGAAAACATTTGGCCAAATTTGGAAAGAGAGAGAGAAAATAAAAATATTTTTTTTTTGAATTTTCTCTCTCCTTTCAGCTATGAAGTATACCTCATTTAACTTCACCATATTCTACTTCATTGGATCCACATCCGTGGTTTGCTTCATAAAACTTGGATGACGGAGATGGATAGATATCCTGAGTTCAAATTCAGGCATTATGGGCTCAGCTACCACTCCCTTGAGCCTGAGGCATGAGAAGGGATCAAAACTTTATAAAAGACCTACCATGATCGTAGTAGAGGCATTTTAGAATATTAGGAATGAGAGATGTTTCTATGACCATATATGACAAAACAAAATGACAAAAGAATCACGGATCCTCTGTTTTGTATTTTCAATTCTGATAGGGAATCCTCTCCCTCCTCCCCTCTCCTCCCCCCCCCCCCCGGGGGTCCCCCTTCTCTTTTTTCCCACAAAAAAAACCATAAATAATAATAAACAAATTAATAAAAAAGAATCACAGATCCTTTTCAAAATCTTTCACTGAAAATTAAGAAAATGACGCTGAACGAATTGCAATCTTAGATTAGCATTCACTCAACAATTAAAGCTTTCAATATTATGCAAATATCGGGACACTTTGAAGCAATTTTGTTTTTGTCTCTTTCTAAAAATGATAGAATTAACATTATATCCGTCTCTGTAATATATTACTATGATGTCATTACATTTATTATCAAAGTTCATGCCACACATCCAAAATTACTGTTGCACCAAATCATTTACTGTATCTCTCTCTCTCTCTCTCTCTCTCTGTGTGTGTCTCACACACACACACTAAGAGCGCAGTTAAAGAAGGGAATTATGTTCAGAGGATATAGGTTGGAAACTTTCATTAACTGTCATTTTGCTTAAGTTGTGGTGCTTGATTTACATTGGTAAACCTATGGAGGTTTTCCTCAACTAGTAGGTAAAGCTTAAAACTTTTAGTCTGATGATTATAGGGCTTCATCCTACCACACATATATAATACGCTAGTGTTAACTGCAAGGGAAAAAGGTCATCAGTGTGTCAGTGTATGTGTGTGTGTGTATTGGATTAAGAATATATGCATGCTTGCTAGAAAAGATGAATATATATAAGCCTGTGTCTACATGAAAAAATGTTAATAAATTTAAGGTTTAGGGATGAGTTGGCAGGTAACGTACGTGTCTGTTAGCCTTTTGTTAGTCTTGTCGCTACCTGCAGCTTTTTTAGCATGATTTGTATAAATTCATATAATATATGGACTCCCAAATAAAGAGAAGGAAGGTTGTGTATGGATAGATATATACAAGAATATGATTATTTATAAGAACCTCGTTGTTGCTCACACTGGTGGCTAACCTAGTGTTGGAAGTAAGATTAGATTTTCCAAATGATTAGCAAATATGCATCAAACCTTGTCTAACACAAGAAGAAACAGCAAATGGGGTTGGATTTTCTGCGCTTCCTATGATTTGGACCCATCAACCACTTCCATTTGCTTGCCTTTATATAAGAGACCGTCATAGATCAACCAAATTAATTGCCACAACAAAAGACGATGAAGACTCTCCATATAGTCCTTGTTGCTGTCATGGCTTTCCAAATAGTGTTGTTTACTTCGACTTTAATAGAAGCTAGACCTTTTCTGGAGCCAGGTGATTAATTATAGTTTTTTTTTTGTGTGCGCATTTCTGTATGTTCGTTTCATATATACCTTGTTACTCATTACTCCCTCCGTACTTTAATATAAGGGACAATTGTGGGAGTTTCCGTGTTTCAAAATATAAGGGACATATAGGGTTTGTCTGGTATATTTAATGATTTTTTCCAAAAATACCCCTAATTAAGATGATATATTTTCAATATAATTTATTTGTATTAATTACATTATGGAAGAGTTATTAACATTAAATGAGGATATTTTTTAAAACTACTTTATATTTCAGACAAATTTATTACTTTCCTTGGTCGGTGTGATTTTATCTTTTATCCCTTATATTAAGGAATTGAGGGAGTAATTAAGCAATTAATTTTAAATTAAGTTAAAGGTCTTGTAGGTTGTTGTAATTATATTCAGGGCATGCATGGGAAACTGATGGATGAGAACTATGGCAATCTTTTGTCATTTGGATATATAGAACTCGCTGTACTCTTTACATCATACATCAACACTACTATACTTTCTTTCTGTCGAAATTAATTTCCAAAACAATTTTTAAATCCATGACTAGAAAACACACTATATATTAATTGTGTGGTTCTTTAAAAAGAACGTGACACAATCATTATGCAAAATATCTAGCTAATTAATTTTACTGCATGCAGGTCCCATTATGATTCTAATATGAGATAATTATTCAAAGTTGCACATAGGATTTGTGTGTTATCATCCGAATCCTCTGAAGTGAGAGTTTATAAAGTTCCTAAAGTTTAACGTAAAGTACAAGCTAGTACTTTATTTACGTTTAACTTTATTTATACTAAACAAAAGTTATATATATATAATGCAAGGTACTAATATTTTCATTTCACTTCGATCGGAAAAACATCAAGTTCACTTGACCCAAATTTGTCTTCTGGGTCATATTTTCAAAAATATGTGGCGGTTGTAGGCTTCTAATGAAACAACACGAACTTTTTTTAGTTTGATGTGCGATTAGCTGGAGCGTATTAGTAGTACACATAAAAAGGTATATGGTATTTGAACAGATACTAAATGCAGCAGTTGGTGGATGGGAAGTCATGGAGGTTCGCGGCTGTCACCGCCACCGCCACCGAGCCATGCAGGCGGTCCTACACCTAAACTGCAATACGGTCCAACCTTGACAAAGCCTCGCCCTCGGCCTCGTGTTTCACCACCTCCTCCTCCTCGCGCTCCATATGGTCCAACACCTTTCTTCTCATACAATATTTATCATCTCAGAGCCACAACACCTGCCCTCTATCGTAAAGCAGCTTCAGCCTGATATATATATGTATGTATGTATTATGTATTGTGCGTGTGTGTGCATGAATGAGGCATGCATAGCATGGCCTAAGGCTCTGGTTGCTATAGACAAGACTGTAACTTTTGTTCTGTGTAAGTATATATGTACTGTGTGTGTTTTAATCTGTAAGAAAATAGTTTTAGGCCTATGGTGCGTAAGTTATATATCTATAACTCTTCGTGTTTGGGACAATGATATATATTTTTTTTCTTCCCTCTGGATAGGAGGATCGTATTTGTGTCTCTCGTCATACAGATGGCTCATCAAGAGTATGTCGCTTCAGTTACATATAGAAAAGATTAATCAGGAAAAAAAAAGTTCGGCCAAAAAAAAGGAGAAAAAAGTTTAATAACAAAAAGTCCCAAAAAGAACAATAAAATATAATACTTTTTGTTGGCTGTTTCAACTAAAAATTTGGCTGCGAGGGAAATTGCATTTATTTCAATATCTATTGCCACAAAAGGAAGAAGCCAATTATAGTTGGTGAAACTTTGTCATATGGAAGTGGAAGTGTTTAATGTTAATTTTTAACTGTTAATTCCTATTCTTCCAAAAAAAAAAAATCAATCACATATGAAGAAGTTGATCATATTTGAAACCATATGTCACTCTTCATTTATATTTTGAGAATAATTAGTCACATTTGTTTTTAGATCCATTATTATGGTAAGGGATATTCAAATATAAAATAGTTGAAATTGTAATTCTTTTTGTTGGGAAAAAAATTTATGATTTTCACAGTTAGGACATGATAGGAGCACGATTAGTTTGTCATGCATGGTCTTGTGTGATTAATTGTAACACGCTACCGTGGTCCTGCCTATAGTTCCTCCTCCTACTTCCTATATATAGGTCAATGTGAGAGTGTCACTTAAATCAAATAAACGTTAACAAGACAAAATTAGATATTTAATTTGAACATAATTAAGTATCTATTTTTTCAATTAATTAACCCAATGGATTGTAGAAGACTTCATTGCAAAGCACTTGGATCAAACCATGTCCTATAAAAACAAATATCACACCTTGAGATTGCTAGAAAATTATTTAGAAGATAAAATATATGTGTGTTTATAAATATATATATATATGCGCAAATCACACCTTAAAATGATATTTGCTTCCACACACTACATTTATTTGCTGGACATGTGGCAAGTCTCCCCAAGACCCAAGCATTCAAAGCTATCCCAACAGTTAATTTTCAAAAATATCTAATTATTTAGAACAAGGTTGAAGTTTCATAGTATCTTAAGAGAAGAAGTGGAGTGTATTAATTTATCATATTAATAATATCCTTGTCTTTCTCTTGTAATCTGTAAACTTCTTGTTTATATAAAACTATGCATGCATTTGTGAAAATTAGTCATCCCCTCTAAATTTTAAACAAGCGGTTATATTGATTTAAAATTAATTTCATGAGATTTTAAACTGGTACGTACGCGCGTCGTTTAAAATTTGAATGATTGAATTCAAACTTTAATATATAATAATTCATATATATATATATAATTAGAATAAAATGGTTAATTACGTTGGATCTTGTTTTAATCCAAGGCTAGCTCACATATGCATGTGCCATGGGATGATAATATATTTAACAAACAATACATACAAAACATCAGGCTAATTAATTAACTTTATATATTAGAGGTCCATTAATTATGCTCTACTGCGAGATAATTGTTCAAGATTGTACAGAAATTGTGTCTTAATGTTTCCTAAAATTTCTAGCTGGTTTTGATGAAACATGTATAACTCGAATTTTCCTTTTTAACACTACACGAGGTATTGAGGTGGTCCTCCACCTAAGCTGCAATTTGGTCCAACCTTGACAAAGACTCCCCCTGCCACTTCCTCCACCTGCATGCCCCGACATGGTCCAACACCTTATCCTCATCCAATTAATATTAATCGTCTTAGAGCCGCAACACCTTCACATGGTCAGTTCATGTCAGTTCTGTCTAATTGGTTTAGGTCAATTTACGGAGAGCCAACACAATAAAACTTCAATCATATAAATATATATATATATATACTCTGTCCGATTCTTTTTTATAAGAGACTTCCAACTACTTTACCTAAATTAAGAAAGTTAGTTATTTTCTTAAAATCTTAAAAAAACATTCTTTTTTTTATTCCTATTTATTATAATAATGCAATCTACATTAAATATCATTTGAATAATTGAGAGTGCATAGTTTATTCAAAAAGTCTAATAACAATTTACGAGAAGAAATAAATTATGAGGGTAAAATAAAAAAAATTCTATAAAATATTATAAGGTCCCTTATAAAAAGAACCAGAAAAAGTTTTTGGAATGTCCTTTATAAAAAAGACAAGAGGGAGTATGTGACAAATTCATTGAGAGGCCCGAGTTGCATAAGAAATTAATATTAACAAGTGAAAAAAATGTTTAATACCAAAAAAGAAAAAAAAAGTGTATATACTTGTCGTTCCCTGTTTCAACTTTCAACTGAAAATTTGGCCGCAAGTGAAATTGCATTTATTTTCATGCCTAGGATCGCATCAGGAAAAAGCCAATTATAGTTGGTGTCTTGGTGAAACTTTAATTGTAACTGATTGTCTCTGTATGGATTAATGGAAGTGTTTAATGTTACATTGTTTTTCCTACTTTGGAAAACATACTAATTTACGCATATATTAAAAAATTCATCGTATTTAAAGTCATATGTCATTGTTCATTTGTTTTTAAAATAATTAGTTACATTTTGTACCAGACTAGCTATTATTATAACGGTAATTAGGGATATTTAAAAGACTTATAGTTTTTTTGGTTAAAAAATTATGGTTTAACATATATGTAATATAGCAGAATTCCTCATCAAAATATGAATTCAATATAATTTAGGAAAATAAAAAACATGTCCAGTCTTGTAAGTTCACTTGCAAAAAAAAAAAAAAGGAAAAAGCATAACAGAACTGAACCTTTCATCCCATTAATTTCCCAATCACAGAATTTTCAAATTTGCATCATAATTAAATATCCAAAAAAAAAGGATACTAAACTGCTTCTAAGTTATGCTTCACAAAAGGTGATTCTAAACAGCCAAATCTCCAGTCTTTTCGTTGTCATTGCCAACAAGTTAAAACAAAAAGCAAACAACTACATTTCATATATATGAGTTTTATATGCCACTTAATAAGATAATTTATAAAAGTTAATGGGTGAAAAATAAAAAGGACTAAATATCACAATGATTTGAAACGGAATGAACAAAATAAGGAAAAAAAGAAAAACTAAAGCATATAAAAATCATAGAAAACAAATAAAGTGATACGAAATTGGTGTTTGTATGCTCACTCGTATTCTATCAGATATACAACACAAAAAAGAAAATAAAGGTAGACAAATATTTTTTTTGTTCGGAAAAGATCGAAAGCAATAAAAATATCTAGTGGTCAATGTCAAGGACACATATTATTTGGACAATACGAAAATGGTAGACACATCCTATTTAAGTAAAACATCAATATAAACAATTAAAGAAGAATTTCACCAACTGTCCGGAGGATCATAATTCTTCTTCTTCTTCTTTTTCTTCTGGCTCATCAAGGACCACAATTATTGAAAAGCATTGGTCATCACCATAGCCATGTACAAAAGGAAATTAAGACAAGGATGTTACGTGACCCCTATTCTATGAATGGATCAATAACTCAGAGAAAGGATATACAGACCAGTTTTCGTGTTCAACACAATTTATAGTTATTTTTTTTAATGCTTACTCAAACGTTTAACATTCATGCAATTCAATAAAAAATACTAGGATTTAATTTATCTAAATGACCACATAAAAAAAAAAAGATGAACAAGACAAGACAAGGCGAGAGACGTTAAGATAAGATGGATGCTGTGCCTTTTATTGCCTGATCACACACACACACACACACACACACATATTCTATTAATCCCACATCATCTCTCAGTGAAAATCAGACAAGGAAATTTTAAATTTGATATGAAAATTTGATATAAAAAGATAAATTTGTGTGGGTGGGTGTAAAGTGATTAGTCTTCTGAATGGCCAAAACAAAAGGACCAGTATATATGTGTGTGTGTGTGTGTGTGTGTGTGTGTGTGTGTGTGTTAGCCAATTTAAAAGGGCTCTTACAAATGAAATGAAACTATTTGTTTCCAAAAGGGGGTGACGTCGGAGTTGGAGTCCATGGGATGAACCGTCTTACTGTAGGGGAGTCCAATTATGTTCTAGAAATTACCAATAAAATCTTTCCAGCAAAATTGAATGCCCAGGTCTACATTTGAATTGAATATATGTAAGGTTGTTAAAAGGCTCGATTTAGTTTGATATTTTTTGGAACTTTTTTGGTTTTATTTTTAATTGATTTGGTTCGGTTCCAACTTCAGTTTAATTTGATTTAATTTGGTTTGAATCATGTTAAATTGATTTTTTAACAAAATTATCATTTTCTTAAAAAACTAAATTAAATAAGTTCCATATAAATACTTTATAAACATAAATTATATCTAAATATTTTACTAAATTATGAATATTTTATATAAAATTTTTGTGATTTTTTTACATTTTTATTTATTTATTGATAGATTCACATAATTAATTATAACAATATACTTATTTATATTCTTTCTCTTAAATCAATAAATATCTTGTAATCTTATTCATGAATTTTTTTACTTAAGAGATTTGTATTAATGAGCAGTATAAAAAGAAAATATATTAAATAAATATAGTATTTGAATTTAAAAAAAAAAATAGTATAGTAGGTTTGATTTAGTTTGGTTGGTTTTAGACTTCCAAATTAAACCGAGTCGATTTCAGAACAACAAAAATTGAAATTAACCTTATTTCAGTTCGATTTTGATCAATTTGGTTTGATTCGCTTTGGTTTGGATCAGTTATAAACACCCTACATATATACTTCATTCTGTCTTAAAAACATTTGATCATAAATATAAAATACTTTTCATAATACCAAAAGTATATATCTTTATTTAAGTTATCCCAGAATGCTGCAGAAAATAGGACTTACTCACCCACCATAAGGACTAGGAGTACTATATAAATCCCGAATTGGCCTGGTCTTACAACTTTTGGAACTGTTATTTCTTCTTTTAGCAAGAAATTGAACTTTTATGTCTTTGTCAGGACACGGGAGCTGGGAAGAGAGTGGAGACAAAACACACCAGGGGGCAATTAAGAGGTTTTGTTTGTATTGCGAATTTTGAAATGTTGAAAATGATAGTGGGGTTGAATTGGGATGGCAAGGTACAATTCTTTTTATTTTTCTTTAAAAAAACGCAAAAATGGATACTCGAAAAACACGCTAGTTGAATATGAACCATTAGATGAGATTAGAGGCTCAAAATATTGGCCCCGTGACCTGGAATGCAGAATGCTAGCGCCGGGGGCCTCAGCCCATCATGCATCCGTTTCCGTTCACTTCATGCGTCCATCTGTAAGACCACGCAACACACATCGTACAATTATTTGTTTCACACAGCCGACAAATCAATTTCTTTTTTAGTACAATTATCATATATCCCCGAGTTGTAGTCCATGACCAAAGATTAATCAAGAAACTGGGACATAACATATCTATGTATATATATAATATATATAAATAAAAGAATAATTGTTTAATGAAGAATAATATATTCATTAATCAAAGAAGCATGTAAAAGCGAGGTTTAGGTTTAGCTATGCCTATGCAATTCGATCCGAAGCCCTTAAACAAAAGGGAGGTGGACTTTGGAAATAACAAAACCAATGAGCATTGCCTGTTCATATATAGCTAAAACGTTATATAGCACACATCATACAGTATTAACTTCATTACTATATAAAAGCTTAACACAAACAATCCGGTTCCCGTTCACCAACATCGATCGTTAATAAAAATTTCTTATATTAATTTTCGTACACTCATATATTAATGAAGTACTTAAAAAATAATGACATAAAAGAAAATGATTATGTGTAGTTTACTGGGCATATATATATATATATCATCTTTACACTCATAATTTTCTCTTTATTTAAATTTAAATATGAGACATCCATTTATTCTTGTGAATATATCTCTTCAACTACATCAAAATAATAAATTTTTCACAACTTAATTATTTTTGGGAGAAACAATTTCTCGTGAATATAATATGTAGAATTGGTGATGACGGAGTAAAATCCATCCCATCATGCAATGAAAATTAACTCCTGAGTTTTCTATTATTAAAACCATTAAATAGTTGGAGTTTTCTAGCTAGTCTATAAAATGAAGAAAATTATAAAGGGGAGAGAAAGGACGACCGCTGATACACATGCCTTGTGTGTGGGTGATATATAAGAAGACACAGGCGGAGAGACTTTTCCTTTCCGTTGTACAAATAAAGAACCCAATCCAGCTCCCAGCTCCCAGCTTGAAGGTCCATTCACGTCATCATCGTTCAAACCAAAAGGGATGGAGGAGACATGGGACAATCTCCTTTCTTCCTTGGTACGTAATCACATATATAATTCTTTATAAACAGACCATTATTATATATATATATTCAACAATGATTAGTGGGTGTTTACTTTTATTATACATACATATACATATAGGAAATGCATGAGGAGTTGCAGTACTGCCCCATCGACTTGTTGGATGGATATAAGTTGGTGCAGCAGCAGACGGACATGGCAGCTGCTGCTGGTATTCAGAGCAAGGGCTGCCTGTACGATTCTCACAAACATGTTGTTCCGTCGTCTCCCACATCCTACACTCTGTCTTTCGACCACCACAAATCCACAATCCCTCATCACTCCTCTGAAAATGTCTCCGCCGCCACACTTTCCATGCCTTCCTCCTCAACCGCCAAAAGGAAGCTTAGAACCTCCTCTGAGTCACTTCATCACATTATGACTGAGCGAAAAAGGAGACAGACTATCACCGAGAGGTTTATTGCACTCTCTGGGGCCATCCCTGGCTTGAAGAAGGTCTTTCTATCTCCTTCCTCTTATTTTATTTATTAAATGAACACATCTATATATTCATTAACTTATTATAAGGTAATTGCCTGTGCATGTATGTATATATAAGCTAATGATAAGAATAGGTTTCCTAATAATTAATGTACAGATGAACAAGGCGTCAGTACTTGAGGAAGCTATTAGTTACGTGAAACAACTTCAAAATCGTGTGAAGGAGCTGGAGGAAGAGACAGCCAAAACAAGCCTAGACTTGTTGATCGTTTTGAAAAAATCTCATCTGTACGTTGGGGAAGAAAGCACGTGCGGCGAAAACAAGTGTGGAGATTGTTGTCGTAGACTGAATGAAGCGTTACCTGAGATTGAAGCAAGAGTGTTTAAGAATGAAGTACTGATCAGAATGCACTGTGGGAGACAAGAAGACATTTTGCTTAAAATACTATCGCAACTGGAAATGCATCATCTCACAGCAACAAAAAGTTGCGTCTTGCCATTTGGAAATACTCTGGTTATTACCGTTGTGGCTCAGGTATACAATAATTAATTAAGAAAAATGTCTTGTTGGGTGAATTAAAATCTACTTTGATAATTGTTATGCCATGGAGAAATTAATCTTCAACTTTTGGTTAGGGGAAACTCTTATACTAAAAAAAAAGGAATAATTAAAATTAATAATTCAATATTGTCACTCAATCATCATGTATTTGTTATTTGATTGCAGATGGGTGAGAATTGCAGAGTAAAAGTGAAGGATCTAGTGAAGAATCTCAAGCTGGCTCTGCTTTAGCCTTGGGAATTTGTGTGGCGCAACAATGACCTCCCATGGTTCAATAATAATTCAAATTTTACGGACTCAGCATGCATCTGTATGAATTAGGGTCCCCTAACCCCCTGTTTGGTACAGGGGCAGGGAGGGGGAGGGGAGGGAATTTTCTCCCCTCCCCTTTACTGTTCATCCTCCTACCAAACAGGGGGAGGGGAGGTCCTCCCCTCCCCCTGTTTGGTGTGAAATTTTGAGGGAGGGGGAGGGGAGAAAGTCCCCTCCCCTCCCCTCCCCTCAAAACGTGTCCCCCCAAAATTGGGGGACACAGCGCCGCCCCCTTTTTATTTTTTTTTAATAAATAAAAAATATTTTAAAAATATAAAAAATTAATAAAAAATTTTAAAAATATTTATTTAAATATCTCAATATAAAAAATGTTATATTTAAGTTCTATATTTTAAAAAATGAGTATAAAAAATTTTAATTTTGAATATAAAATTATACTTTAATATTTTCTATATCTCAAAAAGTGAGTATAAAAAATTTTAATATTGAGTATAAAATATTAAATTATAATTTTATATTTAAAACTAAAATTTTTTATACTCATACAAATGATAAAATTTTTTTTTAATTTTAATAATAAAATAATCAAATTATTATTAACTTTCCTCCCCTCCCCTCCTAAGCCAAATATAACAAATTATTAAAATTCCTCCCCTTCTCTTCCCTTCCTTTCCCTCCCCTTCCTTCCATATCCCATTTCTCCTCCCCTCCCTTTCCCTCCATTAAAATCTTTCCCTTCCCTTCTCTTCCCTCCTCTCCTACCAAACAGAGCCGCACTATCAAATATGACGCTCACCCATTTCTATCTATTTCTACTTCATTTCAAGTAAAATTCACTTTAGGAGATCTGGTTACTCGTACGGTTTAATTTTGTCTTTTTTTCTCCGTTGCATGGACCAAAAGGTCTTATGATTGTGTAATTAGCATTAATTTCTTCCCATCTACCTCATTATGAATTTTTTCGGAAAAAGGAAGGAAATAAAAAGGAAATGAACTCCATTGGTTCAATTCCTGAGGATTCAAGGAATAGAATGGAATATATTGGAATGAAATAGAATTTCATGAATTTGTTTGGTATGATGTTGAAAATACACGAAGTAATTTTTTTTATATTTAATTAAACACAAATAAATAGTAAAAAACTAAAATGTCTTTGGATTAAAAAAAAAAATCCCCTCCTTCCTTCCTTCTTCATTCCTCCACCGCTCCTTCTTACCCGACAACCATCAGCAGCCACTCCTTCCTCTCTGTCCACATCAATGTCTCCTCTCAACAAGAGACGATCCAGTCAAAAAAATGAAAGACGTCTAGATGTATGACAGAAGGAGATTTGAAGACGAGAGAACTAGATGTTGAGATCGCTCACAGATATGCTATGAAAGGTGTCGCACCCAATTTATATCTAAAAATAAAAATGGATAAAAAAGGATAAAGGAGCTACAACCAAAATTTTGAAGGAAAACTTTAGAAAACTTAAAGAATAGAAAAAAATGGTTTACGAAAAAAAGAGTTAGATTTAAGAGTCGATTGTATGTTGGGAAAATGTTAGACATTCTATGCCACTAATTCAGAGAATAATTATCTTAAATTTATTGTACTTTATTAAATAGGCCTTAATAATTAATTGTCCTTATTATTTACATTTTATTATTAAACTCAAAGAAAAATTAGATAAAAAAATATAATATTTTTACTAAAGCAGGCCGTAACCTAGGGAGTTGATTTGAGTGTTTTAAATTTTATAAAATTATTATCATCTTTCCCGTTTAGGAAAGAATTATTGTTATAAAATATCATGTGCTTTATATATATCTTTAGGAAAATGTCTAGAGTGAAAGGAGGCAATTTTTTAAAATAAAAAAAATTATTTAAATCCGCGATGGCATAAGCATCACTCACGGTACTTTTAAAATAAAAAAAATTATTTAAATTCAAGGTGGAATAAACATCACTTACAGCTCTTTTAAAATAAGAAAAATTATTTAGATTACACGGTGGCATAAACATCACTCGCGATTCATCAGTAATAACATGTATATTTATGAATGTATAAACATCTCTCATGAATTTCTTAAATAAAGAATATAAGTAGAAGAGAAGAAAAGAGCCCATCGATTATTATATCTTAAAGGTCGTGAGGTACATAGAGAAAAAAAAAAAACATAAACATGCAAGTCTCATTAAAACTCTATACATTGTTCATTTAATATCAAGGCGTCATTGTCATAAACGTTGAGGCCCCATGGATAAAATATTCAAAACTCATATGAACTCATGCTTTCAGAACAAATTATATATTTTTAGATCTAATTTTATCATTTTTTTAAGAGCCTCAATATTCACTCACTCTCAATACTTCTTGTTGCCTAACGCTTTTGGGTTTTTTTTAGTTGTCTTGAGCTCTCTAGGATTGTTGATGCCCTGTCTGGCTTTAGGCCCTCTATTTATAGAGGAGCTATCCGTGCATTTTTTAATTTGAAATATTTTAAATTTTGAAAATAAGAATCATGTAGGGATAATATCTTGATTTGTAATCTTTTAAGAATTATTAAATCCCCTTTTTTTTTTGAGGTCTTTCAAGATTTTCTATTATTATTTTTTTTTATTCACCCACTTTTAGATGATTTAATTCTTTTTCTTTTTTTACTTTTTTTCTTTTTTTCTTTTTAAATCTTATGGAAAGGGAAGTTGGCTAGATTTTCAAAGATAATCCCTATATTTCTTTTCTTTTATTTTTCTTTCTTTGCATTATGTATTTTAATTAAGGGATAATTTTCAAAATCTATTCTAAAATCTTTTAAGATAACCCAAGAATATTTATATTTAACCTTTTTCATCTCTTAAGGAATAATTTTCTAGAATGTTATGAACTTACTTTATTACTTTTCCTATTATCCTTAAAAGAGACTTTTTTTATTTTTATGTATTTATTATTATTTTTAAATGGGTCGGATAAAATACGGTGTTCATAGTTGCCCATTTTTACCTTTTTTTTAGATAAAGGCAAAAAATATAATTTTAAGATTTTGCCTAAGGAACAAGTAAATATAAGAATATGTATTTTATGAGACCAACCATGCAATGCAAAAGGGGGGTGATTCGATCTCTCCTAACAATATTACGCTATGCTTTGGACCTAATTTTGGGAGAATTAAGACTGTTCTAAATGTAAGGAAGTAACTAGATTGCCCTTGATCTAATTGGATGTGGAATCATTGGAGATTAGAGACCAAATCATTTGTCATATACATTTCCTAATAAGACTGTAGCATGTGTGAATACCCGATATGTGGTTGACAGAAATAGCTGACCAAGGAAAATGAAAGTTCGGATTTCAAAATGTACTTCCATTAGCCATGTATGAACTATGCTTTGGTTACTATTTTGAGATCATCATGAATCATCCTATTTGTAATATGAGATTAATATTTTGACTGGATTCAAATTTAGATTTTCCCATCACTTTACTTAAGCCCATGGGTCCTCAACATTACTAAGCAGTTTCTAGTATCTTCAGTGTGCATAAATAAATTAGGAACTCAATATCTTATTTATATGTCTTTCATGGTTTTAGAGTTAGATAGTAAGAATAGGATAATGTATATCCATCTAAAGTGACCTTTAATTTTAGACTTGTTTGAACCCATATTTTGGTGTAATAGAATTATCAGGGATTCTCTTAATTTCTTTGCACATTTTGTGCTTCAATTTTATAGGGGACATTTTTAATTTCTTGGGTTGTTATGCGCTTTTTTGACGTAAAGATCAAACATTGGTGATGCAGATCTCTAGTTACTCAAGCTTAAACAACCCGCTGCACCAAGATGTTTTTAACACACTTATAACTCATATTGCATTTTTTGATGTGAAGAACAATCTTTTTTTGTGAAACTTCCTAGCGAAGTGGATTGTATCTATATTTTTTATTTTGCACTTATTTCCCTTTAGGGTTTTCCAACCTGACTCATTTTCCTCAAGTTATGTTTTTATGGATCTAAACAAGAAATTTTATTATAACTCTATTATGTGTATATAAAATCTCACTCTCTTTTTCTAACTCCTCTAGATTTTTAAAAATATTTTATATTTAACCTCTTTCATCCCTTAAGGGATAATCTTTTAAAATATAATGAATTTATTTTATTATTTTTCCTATGAACCCCCTGAAAGAGATTTTTTTTATGTATTTATTATTTTTGCTAAATAGGCCCGATAAAATATGGTGTTTACACAAGGTGATGGAAGACAGATGAACCACATGGCAATGTTCTTCTAGATCTACAAAGATGAGGGAACTAGATCAATACCCACTCGAGCGCATGGATGATGATGTTCCTCTTTCCTTACCGGTGACGATGGCGAAATGCGATGAAGACAAAGGTGTAGAAGGTCAGTGAAGCGAATGAAGAGAAGGGCAGCTGAAGTAATTTGTGATTCTGAGATTGGGAATGAGAAAGAATGACCTTGAGTGAAGGCTTCCTCATTCCCACATTTTCCTCGGGAATGAAATCAAGTCTCCCGCAAAATAATGTCAACCAAACGCAACAACCTTGGGAATGGAATCAACATTCTCATTCCCTATGTAACATCCATAAATTTCCATACGGTTTATGTTTAGAATATGAGGAATGAAGATATACACTGAATAAAAGATATACAATGAATTATGATTTCAATAAATTACATTGAATTCTAATGAGCATACACTGAATGAAAATATATAATGAATAGTGGTTTCAATGGGTTACATTGAATTCTGATGAGTATACAATGAATAAAGGTATATAATAAATAGTAGTTCCAATGAGTTACATTGAATTCCTATGAGTATACACTGAATGAAGGTATATAATAAATAGTGGTTTCAATGAGTTACATTGAATTCTTATGAGTATACACTGAATGACTGTATACAATAAATAGTGGTTTCAATGAGTTACATTGAATTCTTAGGAGTACACACTGAATGAAGGTATACAATAAATAGTGGTTTCAATGAGTTACATTAAATTCTGATGAGTATACATTGAATGAAGATATACAATGAATAATGGTTTTAATGAGTTACATTGAATTATGATGAATTGATGTCACTTGTTGGTCAAGACATCAACACTATAAATACCCCTCCCATTTATTCATTTCAACACATCACTAGTTGAGAGTGAGAGTTGGGAGTAAGTGAGAGAAAGAGAAAGCCGAGGGAAAGAAAGTGTGAGTGAAAGAGAAGGAAAAGAAAGGAAGGTTAGCTTCAAGTAAGGTACTTAAAAAAATTCAAGAAAGAAGGCAAGCTGCTTAGCTCAGGATACTTTTCGGTGGAGGTAGTATATTATTTATTTCATGCATTTTTTTGTGAATTAATTATGGATGTTATGTGATATTATTAGATGAGTTGTTTCAATATAAATGTTTTGAAATGCTATGGATGTCTAGTATTAAGAGAAAACTCTATTGAAGATTTTTATAGATGCATAAAATATGAGTTATTTGGTTGTTTGTATAACTACCTGATTATGAGCATGATTTGTATGAATGAATATATATACTACTGAGATTTTCCTAAATCTCACACCAAATAACTAACAATGTTAGGGTAAAGCACAAGCAAAGGCAAAGGCAAGGAGGTGGTTAAGTAAGAGGAAGCAGGCTGGAAGATATTATTTTATATTAGAATAAATGTATTGAATTATGCTGATATATTCTGGAACAACAGTCAGATAATTACAGTATAATTGGCTTAATTTTTATTAATTAAAGTAAACTTTTAGTTAAGTTATTGTCTTTTGAGCAACCAAATTGTGAAAAGTTTAAAAGTTTAATTGTTCTAGGTTTTTAATTCTTTCCGCTAGATATATAAAATATGATTAAAAGCCTAGTAAGTTAGGGTGTTACATTTTTTGTATCAGAGCAAAGATCTGGGCAAATCTTTGCAATGAGAGAGGATAATAATCCTCTTAATTAGAGTTTTCCCTTGAATATAAGATATATTTCCTTTAAGAAATCTAGCCTAAGATTGTTTCAATGGCATATGAGATTTGTCTTAAGGATAGCTTATGATAGTTATTGGATTAGTTGATGATATTTTACAAAGTGTATTATCCTTATGTTTTGAATCTTTTCAAAGTTTGATTGTAGTTAGATCCTATTAGTAAAGAGATGATGTAGGATCATAGAGGATCCTAGTAGGGCTCAGAGATTACAGCAGATTTCATAGTCGCAGTAGACCAATTGTGAGGTTATAGTAGACCTCTAAAGAGTATGAGATGATGAGAAAGATTGATGAGCCCTACAGTTTTAATAGTTCTCTGAAAGGTGATAAACTAGGATAATTTTAGAAAGATATAAAACCTCATTAATTCCGCAGCTAGTATGAATGTTTACCTAAGACTTTTCTCTAATGCCAAGCCACTGGCTAGAATATAGCTTAGAGATGTAATGGTAGGTTGCTGATGAGTATAAAAGCAAGTATCCTACCTAGAAAATGAGATAAGTGACAAGATATTTTTAGTAATGAATGTAAGAGGCCAATAAGGAATAAATGATAGTTATGAAAAGAATCAATAGGGGAAACTAATGTATAAAAGAAGATAAGTTAAAAAAAAAAGATGAGTATTACCCAAAGTGCAGGAATTTGACCTGAGCCTAATCAAGATCCTATAAGGGATGACATAGGATCCAACAAAATTTTTCAGTAATAATAGCCATATAGTAGTCATTAAATGAAAAGATTGCCTGAATCCAGGAAGCGACCCATAGTACCAGTCCCTTCATGTATAATCCTACTAAAAGTAAGAAAGCACACCTCTAGGGAAGAGGTGGATCAGCTCATGAGTTATAATAAGCAAGTTTGGGCTAACTGTACTATTTGGATTAAACAGGTATCTTTTTCCAACTAAACCAAGCACTCCTAATCCAAATGATTATTAAAGCTATGCACAAGAAATATCATGATGGATTTCGGAAGATATATTCAATTTTAGATTTCCTTGGTACGGTACTAGAAGTCAAAGAGATGCTTAGAAGGGCATTATGATTTTAAACTCCCTATAAGTGAATAGGTTGAGCTAGTACTTGATGCCATATCGGGTCAAGAGTTCTGGAATCGTATCAAGAAGTTTTCCTCAAGGTCAAGTGCTTCACACTCTGAAAGACTGTGTCATTGCCTAAACACTCCAAGTAGAATGCCATCATGAAAAAAGGCTGAGATAGTAGAAATCTCTGATAAGGATCTAGAGGAAGATCTGATAGAGATAACAAATGGCAATGCCAGATCTGACAATAGTACTTGATCCAATTGAGAAGCTAAATGACAATAGTACTTGATCCCTATAAGCCATTATCATGGCAATAAGCATGAATAAAGTATAACAGTGTATATGTAGCAAGATGCTGACTTAAGGATAGTAAAAGAAAAAGACTAAGGGTCGAGGCATGATGATGTAGCATGACCAGTAAGGATATAATGAAAGTAGTAGTTAATGTAATTATGGAGTTCAAGTTGTTATCAATTGCAATTATTAATTGCAAGGTAAGAGTTATTAAGATACGAAGAGGTGTTCAACAAAGGCTGACGGTATAAGAATAAACCTCTCAAATGACTCTAGTAGCAGTAAATGAATGTACTCCCAATCTAGATCCCTTGCAAGTGATTCTTAATCATTAGGGATCTGTTGTAGTCAACCATTGAGTAGCTATAATAGATAGTTAATGCTCAGAGACAACTGGGAGAAAGTTAGAGCCCTTAAGGTTCTGCTATACCGCAACAGCTTTAAGTAAGTCAGTAAGTTCATGTAGGACAAGCTGTAGGGTAATTGGTTGAGAGTATCAGTTACTAATATACTATTGTGCAAGTGTTAGCTTTCATCCTTTAATGATAAATTTGACGTGCAAGTTGCCAAAAAAAACGTAGATTATGAGCCTTGAAAAGATTTCCAAGATAATGGGTTGCACAACGGTAATGGAAGCTTAATGCTAAAGGAGGCTGACCAATGGTGGCAAACACGGAATATGTTGATCAGGTAAATGGCACTTTATTGACTGGGGAAGTATTATAAAAATAATTTTATGAAAAATATTTTTCCTAGTCTGTAAGAGAAAGCAAAATTATAAGAATCCGCTAAGATGTGAATAAGTCAGTCATTGAAGGTACAATCAATTGGTTTGATACCCAATCTTCCTTCAACAGTATGTTGATAAGTGACGGAGGATAGAGAAGCTGGAAAAGGGCTTGAAGCTAGCCATAAGAAAAGAGTTGTCCCGATGTAGCTTTAGACTTTTAGTTCAGTAATTGAAGTGAACCGAATTACCAAAAAGAGTTTGTGTCATAAGTATGTACTCTAACACCTCTGGTCAATATGATAAGAAGCCATGGAGTAACAGGGGATTCAAGAAGCAAGGCAATAAGCACAGAGGAGACAATTGAGTAAGCCAGGTCTTGTTTTTAAGAATGCGGAAAGGCTCATAGCAGAAGGCTACGCTTAGCAATGAACAATGTGTGCTTCAAGTGTAAAGAGTCGGGATATTATACCCGTGACAGTACTATGGAGGTGGCCAACTCCAGACCATACGTACAGGAAAAAGTCTTTGTGGTAATCTCAGTATAAGGCCTGTAAGTCACTTGACCTTAGTAAAGGTATGATTTGGGTGCAAGCCGAATCCTATAGCTATGCTAAGAAGTTGGGTCTGGAAGCTACTATTATATAAGTTATACGAGCATGTCTTGATGAGAAAGGCTAGAATCTCCATTGTCTGTCTAAATAAGCACTGTGGCAATACAAAAAAAAAAAGTTGCATGCCTTTTCCTAGTAGTAATGTGAGTGTTGGCATGAATTAGATTTTTACAGATAATCTCATTCCAGATTGTAAGAACAAGATGATAATGTTGCCTACCCCTTGAAGATGTTCCATGTGTTGAGATTAAGTTAAATGTTATTTTGGACAGCTCAAGCTGAGAAATGCTTGAAAGAGGATGTAAAGAACAGACATGAAAATTTGATATGGATTCAATGCCTCTAAAACGAAAAGTTAGTAATGGATATTTGATGTTTAAGACATGAGGTATAAATTTAAGATATAAAGTATTAGCCTAAGGTGAAAATAGTAGCATGCAGTTAGAGAACTATGAAACCTTGAGATAGTAGATTGCTAAGCTTAGTTTGAAATCTAGCAAAAAGAAAGTTCTTGGCCAAAAGATCTCACAATGAATGAAATCTTCCATTAGTTGCCAAGGAGATGAAAAATGGAGGTAGCTCTTGGGAAGAAGCCCAATTGAACAAAGAGATGAAATCCTCCATATGATAAAAGTAGCCGAGGCAAGGCAGATGGGAGGTAGCTCTTGGGGAGAAGCCCAATTGAGTGAAGAGATGAAATCCTCCATCAGATGAGTCGCTAAGGCAAAGTAATGGAAAGTGGCTCCTAGGGTGATGCCCAACTGAGCAAGAATGAGTAATGGTGAGAGGTCGAAACTAGATCCTAACTAGGCTAGCAAGAGACTTTCGAAAGGTAGAAAAGTTTTCCTTTAATTGCTAGACTACTGATTAACCTTGGCTAAATAGCTAAGAAAAGTTATGTATGAGAATAGACAGAGTAGTAATGTTGAAGAGCAAAGAGTGAATAACCAGTTCCTTAATATTATTTAAACCCCGACTCATAAAGAACCAAATGATCTTAAAGGCTATGATAGAAGGAGTAGAGTACAAGGTTCGAGGGTATGTTTACATATAAAAGTACAATGGTAAGATGAATCTCTAAATTAGCAAAGCCTAGAGTAAAAAGAAGCAGTATGAGTATAGGGATTGAATGCCCTAGAGTTAAAAGCTATAAGTTATTTAGAGGTCACACAGATGAGTTATGGCTTAAAAGGAAACTCAATGCCGCATTCTCTAAAGAATGGCAAGAGTGCAGCAGAACCCCTCGACACTTTACAGTTAAACATTCACTGGTGAGGGAAATTTTATGATGAGTGATCTGCTGGGAAGCATGTGAAAGATGTAAAAGTAAGAAAGATATGGTGAAAGTTAAAAATTAGGCATTATGAATCAGGATAATAACAATTAGTCATACTAAGACACCTGTTAGGCTACATGAATAAAAGTATGAGCAATTTATTGTGATTCTCTGGGATGATGTGTTAAAGTACTCTGAATCTTTAGAGGAGCATGAAAGACAACAGAGAATTTTTGAAATGTAATTAAAGAAAAAGCTTGCTAAACTTAGTAGATGGGAGCTGGGCTCCAAGAAGTACGGTTAATAGGTTACAGAACCTCCCATATGAATCGCAGTAGATCATAGTAAAGTAAGTAAAGTTATGAAATGGGAGAGACCGAACACTATAATAGAGACGAAAGGTCTCTCAGTTTAGCAAGAAGTTCTAAAAAATTTCTCACAAGTTGCCTTGCCGCTTAGTTAGAAGAGAAAGCTTTTGTGGGAAATGGATTATGAAATGAGTTATTGCAAGCTAAAGAAGTTAAACCTCCTCCCTTGAGATAATTAATCATGTTCCAATAATGACCCTAAGGGTCTATAATGATGAAAGTAAGTGTTAGATCAGGGTACGAGTAATGTAACAGGGTTGAGTGGTAGGTAATAGTCAAAGTTTTATATGACAATTTTTATGAAAAGCATGTTTCCACTTATAGCAGCGGTAAGTAATGCTCTCAAGAAGTAAAGTGACTAAAAGTTGTTATAGCTAGTATAAGTTATCTATGGTATTACCATAGAATTGTCTGAGATCACAATATCCTCAAGTAATTATGAGATAAGAGAAAAGTTGAACTTGAGGCATAGAAAGTGAAATCAAAATAAAGATGTGATGACTTTGTAAGTGCCATCTAGACAACGCTGATGAGATGAGATTATGCCTTAGTAGAAAGATTATTCATATAGATAGCCTAAAGTTATGAAAGAAGAGAAATGAATGATGTCTGGTGCCAATGAAGAGAGTATAGTATAAACAAGATAAGAGAAAATTATGGAAGTAAGAATAAGGATGTTATGAATAGAAATTTCCTATACCCTTAAAGTAAAGATAGTTTATGATGTCCTCATAATTCCCAGTTCAAAAAGTATGAACCAGGCCTTTCAAATATCATAAATAAGTAAGATACCAGAGTAAAATATTGACTAATAAGTCAAACAAGTAAGAAGTAAAAGTATTTCTCTGGTAAAAAAAAATGGCATGGAAAATTGGGAAATAAGAGGTACTAAGGTATGTTTTAAATTTCGAGAACGAAATTTTGTTCAAGAGGGATAAAAATGTAACATCCATAAATTTCCATACGGTTTATGTTTAGAATATGAGGAATGAAGATATACACTGAATAAAGATATACAATGAATTATGATTTCAATAAGTTACATTAAATTTTAATGAGCATACACTGAATGAAGATATACAATGAATAGTGATTTCAATGGGTTACATTGAATTCTGATAAGTATAAAATGAATAAAGGTATATAATAAATAGTAGTTCCAATGAGTTACATTGAATTCTGATGAGTATACACTGAATGAATGCATATAATAAATAGTAGTTACAATGAGTTACATTGAATTCTTATGAGTATACACTGAATGAAGGTATACAATAAATAGTGGTTTCAATGAGTTACATTGAATTCTTATGAGTACACACTGAATGAAGGTATACAATAAATAGTGGTTTCAATGAGTTACATTGAATTCTTATGAGTACACACTGAATGAAGGTATACAATAAATAGTGGTTTCAATGAGTTACATTAAATTCTGATGAGTATACATTGAATGAAGATATACAATGAATAATGGTTTTAATGAGTTACATTGAATTATGATGAATTGATATCACTTGTTGGTCAAGATATCAACACTATAAATACCCCTCCCATTTCTTCATTTCAACACATCACTAGTTGAGAGTGAGAGTTGGGAGTAAGTGAGAGAAAGAGAAAGCCGAGGGAAAGAAAGTGTGAGTGAAAGAGAAGGAAAAGAAAGGAATGTTAGCTTCAAGTAAGGTACTTAAAAAAATTCAAGAAAGAAGGCAAGCTGCTTAGCTCAGGATACTTTTCGGTAGAGGTAGTATATTATTTATTTCATGCATTTTTTTGTGAATTAATTATGGATGTTATGTGATATTATTAGATGAGTTGTTTCAATATAAATGTTTTGAAATGCTATGGATGTCTAGTATTAAGAGAAAACTCTATTGAAGATTTTTATAGATGCATAAAATATGAGTTATTTGGTTGTTTGCATAACTACCTGATTATGAGCATGATTTGTATGAATGAATATATATACTACTGAGATTTCTCCAAATCTCACACCAAATGACTAACAATGTTAGGGCAAAGCACAGGCAAAGGCAAAGGCAAGGAGGTGGTTAAGTAAGAGGAAGCAGGCTGGAAGATATTATTTTATATTAGAATAAATGTATTGAATTATGCTGATATATTCTGGAACAACAGTCAGATAATTACAGTATAATTGGCTTGATTTTTATTAATTAAAGTAAACTTTTAGTTAAGTTATTGTCTTTTGAG
Source organism: Adenanthera pavonina (assembly GCA_026686845.1). Classification (NCBI taxonomy): domain Eukaryota; kingdom Viridiplantae; phylum Streptophyta; class Magnoliopsida; order Fabales; family Fabaceae; genus Adenanthera; species Adenanthera pavonina. The sequence goes on along the minus strand of JAIVEN010000011.1, from coordinate 1,764,077 downwards.
CAACCAAATTGTGAAAAGTTTAAAAGTTTAATTGTTCTAGATTTTTAATTCTTTCCGCTAGATATATAAAATATGATTAAAAGCCCAGTAAGTTAGGATGTTACACCCTACTCCTCTTGGGAACTGAACACAAGGGAGAATTGAAAAGAACTATTGGTATTTGTATGAAAGAAATAAAAAGAACTATCGGTTACACTTTTTTTCTGGAGAGATAAATGGAAAGAAGAATAAAAAATACTCCCTCCATTCCAGTTTATAGTGTACTTTTAACTATTGCACACAAACCAAAACAATAATTAATAACTAACAAATTTTTTCACTTTTCTCAAATTACCCTCATTAAATGCATTGAGAATGTAATGTTTTAATAATAAACAAATATTTGGGTCTATTAATTAGGGGTAATCTTGGAAAGAAAAAAAATTACACTACATAATCCGTAAAGTGCACTATATTATAAAACATAAATTTCTCAAAAATGTATACTATATAGCATAACGGAGGGAGTACTTCCTTTTATCCTTAATATAAGGTCATTTTAATCGAATTACGCGAATTAAGAATATGAGTTAAAACTAATTAACTACCTCGATTTCTCCAAAAATTTTAACTTTTTTTCAGAACTACCCTCATTTAATTTCTTTCTTTTTTTCTTTGGATGCATTAAATAAGGGCATTTTTTAGAAATGTATAATAAATATTACATCGTATATTATAAAAAGTCTTATATTCAGGATCAGGACAAAAGACCCTATATATATATATATGACCGGAAGGAGTAAAAATTTTTAAAGGTAAGATAAATAAGATTAGAGTCATATCTAAAAAATTGAACAACGAAAATGCAAATCTCACAAAAAAATCTCTTGTCTGAAATTGTTATGTTCTTTCCCTCTTTTTTTTTTTTTGTTTAAAATTTCATCTGTTAGTTTGATTTCATAATTGAAAGAGGAAGACTTGATTTAATGAATATACAATGTACTGCGTATGTTAATAAAATGATGTACTTTTTTTTTAATAGAAAGTTCAAATACAAAATAAAGATAACTTATAACTGAAATAAAGAGAGAGAAAACCAATAACCTACATAACTTATAACTATATATTCCATTCTTATATTTTTATTAGTTACATTTTAGAAATTTTTTATAATTCTAAATATAAGTTTACCTTCTATGAGTTTTTTGAACATTAATTACTTTATTTTTAAAATATTTTTATTTAATCATGAGAGAAAATGTGAATTATTTAAATTTATAATATTTATTATAGGATAAAAATAAAAAATATATTAATTTTAAAATAATTTTAATGATATAATAAATTTTTTTTAATTTTAATAAAATAAATAGAAGCTACTTATATTAAGAATTGAAAAGAATACATATTAATTGATCCCTGCTGTATATTATCACTAGTGGATCTCCACCGGAGTTTAGAATTAACTATTGGAATGGATGAGCACCCCGGTATGTTGGAATCCGTACCTCAACTCATAATGTATATGGTCCTTGATTATGTCATTGTTTACATGCACTTGACGTTGCTCAGGCCTCCTGAATCAATTATCTTATGACAGCACACCAGATTAGGATCATGTTTGGTGAGAACGAATATTTTTGAGGAAAAATGGGAAAAAAATGAAGTTTATATGAAAAAAGCTATTTTTGGTTTTAGAAAGTACAGAAGAAGCAGACCCACGGAACATGGGCAGCAAGATTGACTTGCGATGCAGTGCAATTTATTATTGTGAAATGTGCTCCTTACGCCACATAGGCACGGAGAGAGATAAATATTTTACACCCCGTGAATTATAAAGTGACTACTGTTGTATTTCTCAGGTAGTGCAGTATGGGTGGAATTAAATTTAAATTAAAATTAAAATTAAAATGGATGTATTTACTTTGGTTTGGTAGGGCCGGGATTCGTGATCCTCGTCTTTAGTTCTGTTGTGACACAGAGTGAGAACGTGATAGGTGCCAGCGCTGGACAAGGTTTCAGTATCAGGGTGACTGCTATTTCTTCCATAAGGCAATATTGTGAGCCAATGGGATGGAGCCCGTACTTTTGGAGCCAAGTTCCTAAAACTATAGCATCAGCCTTTAGCATACCACACATAACCCCGAGGCCGACGGTTTTATTTTATATATATATATATATATGGAGTCCTGTAAAAGAAAAAAAAAAGATATATATATATATATATATCAGTCTGACATCCTAATGTAATGTTGTTAATCAATTAATTAATCTTCAATAATAAGGCTACATACTGAACGAAACAAATAATAATACACTTAAGTTTAATTGTTAGTGTCCTTACATTTCAATGGCTAATATATTTGCATTTGACATTTACGAAACAAATCTTAAATGATAAGGCTATTGGCTGAACGAAGAGTTGCCTGAGATTGAGGCAAGAGAGTTTAAGAATGAAGTACCCACTGTGGGAGATAATAAGAGATATTGCGCAGAATATTATCACACAGCTCCGAGTGCATAATATTTATGAAAAGGAAGAGGAAAGAAAAACAAAAGGAAATCAATGGAGAAATATTATTTAAGCTTTATATTATATTTGGTTCGTGCTTGTATAAAAGAATGAAATAAAATATAAGAAAACATTAAAAAATCATATATATTAAACTCATTGGGAATTCTTGCTGATTGGTTGAAAATTGCTAAGATGTGTTTGGAAAGGTTGATTTCGGAAGCAACAATTTCCAAATTCAATGTTTGCCAAGTTATGATATTTCCAATCATTTCTCAACAATTTCCAACCATTCCTCAACTATTTTCAACCTATCCTGAAAAATTTTCAAACTCAAGGTCAAATATAATATACACCCTTCACGCCAAAATATAAATCCTTTTTCAAAATTTTTTTTATCCAAAATATAAGTTCTATATGATAATTTCTAGGGTATTAAATATTTTTTTCCTATTTTACCCATATCTACAATTAAATATAAGAGAGATACCAAACTTTAAATATAATGCATTAAATATAGGTACTATTAGAAAATAATGTTTTTTTGATAGATTTAATGAGTAAAAGTTTCTCTCTTTGTTCCTATACAATTAGTCAAATAAGACTTATATTTTGGACTGAACAGAGTATTATTTTTTAAAGAATTAATTTAATTTACTAATATAAGCTTATATTTTATATTTTGGATTGAAAAATACATAATTAAGCAAAAAAGGAAAAACTAAAAAAAGTATATTCCATTCACTCATATATATATATTTATTAAACTTTGTCATTATTAAATAAGTTGAACCATCAAGTGCTTAATTTAACTTGTAAGGAATTGTACCAGTTTAACTAAAAGTCTTAAATTTGAACCCTGATAAAGCAGTTGCGTTAAAACTTGATAATATAGGTTGTCACCCTTGGGTCCTGCGCAGCTCGATCCAAGTAAATTAAATCTTCCACTTGAAGTGCATTAAGCCCATAATACCATATGTGCATTAAGCCCATAATACCATATGTGCATAGAAAAAAAAAGTTGAATAAGGAGGTAAAGTGGTAAGTATGTTTTTGCTTAATTTGGAAGACACAGGTTCAAAATCCAATGAGCTCTTTTTGGTTGAAAAAAAAAACCTTCATGATCTTTTGATGTTACTATTTTGGGTGAATGACAATTTAGGACCAATTAAGTGAATTAACAATAAAGAAAGATTTTAATAATAAAATGTAGTAAAAATGGAAAGTTTGAGTAGTAAATTAAGGAAGGTAAATAATAATAAGGTCTTATTTAATTATAATAAATTTGCTATTTTTGATATCATCATATAATTTCTTGTATCCTGGTGAATTTTTATTAAAAAAAAAGTGCCATATGGTCCTGCAGTAGTGTCATAAATTTAATTTAGGTTAAGGTAGGGAAATTCAATTATTGCATCATTTTTAAACCAAATCCCAATTTTCCCATTGTTGAAAAGCACGGATCATCCATACGCACAACAGGGAAAGACAACGAAGTTGTTTCATGTGACCCCTATTCTATGAATGAACCAATGACTCAAAAAGTAGACCAATTTTCAACACAATTGTTAGTCCTTTTTTGTTATGCTTTCTCTAGCATTTAAAAAAATTGAATTTAATACTCCGGCCAAAAGAAAAAAAATTCAATTTAAGACAAAATAATAAGATTTAGTTTATTCAGTGACCTAATAAAAAACAGATAAACTATAAGAAAGACAGTAAGATGGATGCTTTGCCGTTTATTTTTGTATACTGTCTTAATCCCGCATCATCACTCACGTGAAATTTTAAGTTTGATACGAAAGCTTGATTTAAAAAGATGTGATGCTGTATGGTTGATATTAAAAATTTAAAGAAGCTCGACATCATCTTTTTTTTTTTTTGCAAATTTAAAAAATTATATACGCACACACATAAAGTGATTATTTTTGCATTCTGACGGTGACCAGTATCTGTTGTGGCCAAAAACAAAAAGACGAATATCTGTTGATTTAAAATAAATTAGAATTGGAATGAATGCATGTACATTCATTTGTTGATAGGGGTTTCATAATCTTCTTGTGTTGGGTGTTAGTACGTATCAACCTTATTCTAAGGAGGATCTGAGAGAGTATATGAGAGAGTATATAATTAAGCTACTAGGTCTATGTTGAATTGGTTTTACAGCTTCTAATTTTATTTCTTTGTTAGGGCACAGTACAGCCAAGAGAGTAGGGATAAAAAAACATGTATGCAATTAAAGCTGCATTTAATACATGGAAAATGGAGTGTGTTTGAGGTGTTGTCATTGGAAAAAGAGCTCCCATGAGAGTGGGAAAAATTTTTTCTCATCCCTACAGTACGATTTTTCCTAGCAGGAAAACTTTCTCCCACTGAATTGTACTTGGAACTAATGATATAATTTGCGCCATCTTTTCACAGCTTTTTAGAGATGATTGATTGAGCAAATCTGAGCAATTGTTTTGCAGGATTAGTTGCAATCCGTATGAATTAATTTTCGTATGTTTTTCATTATTTTTTATTTATTATCCACTATCGAAATTAATGGTCAAAATTTTCTTATGACAGAAACTTTTATGTTTTTTTGGATTGGAGTTATTTCAAAGTCCTTTGACTCCTTCCTTAGTAATTTTTTTAATTATTAATTAATTTTTTATTTATAAAATGAAATGATTTTAGAAATAATAAATTATGCATAAATACTTTTCACTCATAAATAATATTATAATAATTAAAATTAAAAATTAGAAATATATTTAAGTGCTGTATTTTACTATTTTCTGTCATATATTTTACATATAATTTTTTAACTAAAATTTTATTACTTATTTCATTATGTTTTGAAACTAACTTTTTTGTTTGATACCAATTCTCTAGTACAACATTATTAGATGGGAAATCTTCTTTCATAAAACTTGTAAATAGATTAAAACCATGATGTGACATACTTGTTAGGTTTACTGACTTTTCAAGAAAGGAGATGAATTGGGAAGTTCAAAATTTTTCTGTAAAAATATGATAGAATAGTAATAGTAGAAGTTTTACAGAAAATAGACTACAAAAAAAAATCAAATGCAAGATAAAAGAGAGGACACAGAAATTTGTCCTAATTCGACCTGACCACTTGACTTACGTTTAGTTCTCAAACCACTACTTGAGATTTTTCACTATCTTGCAAGAATCCAATGGGTTTCTTGCAATGCCATAATACAAGTTGATACTCTGTTCTAAGAGCTCTCAAATATATACTCTACATTCTTACAAAGTGTTTCCCAAATCTCTTGTGAAAACCCCTCACAAGAAAATCTTTCTTACAGATGGAGAAAAGACTTTGTATAGAATGAAAAACTCTCTAATACAAAGTAAATGAGACAGTTGAAATGCAATAAATGAAGTATGAGTAAGTAAAAGGTTTTGACTAAATATTTCAGTAAACTCTCAATATTTACAACATAAATTTATTTCCCATAACTTCAAATAAAATTCTATTTATAGATTTGTGACTTAATTAGATGTTAGATACATGATCTAGTCGTTAAAGATATTACTCAACGATTACTCTGCAAAACTAACCGTTCACCAACCGTATTTAATGAGTCTAACACACTGAAATTCAAATTTTGGGTGCCAACAGACGAATTTTGCAGAGACGACAAGCTAAAGACTTTAACGTTAAACTTTCAAAATTTGTCTGTTCATGAGTGAAATTCAGATTTTGATTTTGTCAAATATATCCCATGTTGAGACATACAAATTTTTATATTTAAAGTGCATCTGTTGAGTGTGAATAGTTATCTCATGTTTCTGCAATGCACTCGAAATTTGAATTTTGGGATGCCGAAATTCGTTTGTCAATGATAAGTTCAACATAGTACAAAAGTTCTACTTCAAGAAATTTGAATTTTGCACTTTCAAAATTTGTCTGTCAGAAACACCTCTAATCAGACTTACAAGTCTTCATTCCAAAATTCAAAGTTTGAGAACCAAAATTCGTTTGTCAGAGGGATTGTCTTGAACTCAGTTTGCATTTTAATATCAAACAAACTTTGACATGACTTCAGAGGAATTTTACACATTTGCTTAACTATGCTTGACTCAAAATTCAAATTTCAATACATGAAATTCATCTGTCAGAGGTGATACCTCTGGAACTTCGAATTTCAGTCAGCAAAGTTAAAACTTCCAACGAAATATATAAAGTTTAACAACTCAAAATTCGTCTGTTATTTAGTGTTTTTTCAAATCTAATATATATTAACATAGGATAGCGTGAAAAGCACATATGTAAATGCTGTAGGAGTTTAAGTAAGTAAAAATCAAAGCCTTTTACTTTATGTGTATTATGAGAAATCTTAACAACAAATTCTTCATCCATTTCTTCTTATATTTCTTCACTTGTATGCTCTTATACTCATTTGATTTTTTTCAGCCAAGCTCTAGTTGTTTAGAATCATTAAAACACTGAATTCAATAATACTGATCTCGGATTTAATGCTTAACATTCTTACTACAGCTGACATTTCATATAGGTTAGTACATCCTGGCCAAAGTGGCCGTTGACACATTTAATAAATCATTGTGCTTCAATGTTTGGAGATTCCTCAACATAACTAGTATCATCATCATAAGCTACTTCATTAAAACTATAATCATGAAAATCAGGATCAGTTGCATCAAAAATCATTCTTTCATAACTATTATTATAGTCCTTAATAACTACTTCAGATCTAGATATTCCAGCATGAACATTAGTTAGGGACGGATAAGTCTCACCATGACTTGTCCAATACCAATATCCAAGTTGAAATCCTCTTTGATACAGATCAACTTGCACTTCATCAATAGAAAGATATACTTTATTTTTATGTTTAGAACAAGGACATCTATATTTTCTAATTTCTCCATTTCTTGAACTAGGTCCTTTTTCACAAACAAAATTAGTAAATTCTTTTACACCTTCAAAAAATTCATGTGTACATCCTTTACGCCCAGGATTTAATCTATTATACATCTACCTCCTATGTTCAGATATTTCCATTTCTGAAAACTATCATAAACAATTTCAAACATAAAAAATTCTCATAATTGATTGCAACATTATCATGCTAATGGTATGAAAAGATTTTTCTATTCTAAAAAAATATATCAATGATATTATAAATCAATTAATAACTTTAAGAAAATTCAAATTTTAATTATACATACCTCAATCAACCACTGAAACTAATTCAACTAAACTCCAGTATGTCACTTGTAACACCCTATATTAGGGTTCATTTCCCATTTATTAGATTATTTTAGAGTCATGGATTAGAGACTAAAATCATAATATGATAAAATCAGAATTTTTCAAAATTTGGGGTACAGTTCATTTGGCAATTTCCATTTTACCCGATAAACTTTGAAAATTCATAATTAAATCTAGAAAATTCATCTTGAAGTGATTCAAGTCTCTAAATTTATCTTAAATTCTACACGGGAAAAACATGAAATAGTAATATCATTGGGCCAATTTGTACAGTAATTTCGTGGGCATTTACTGTTCATTTGTCATTCTTCTATCTTCCAGTTTTCTAACCTCAGATTTGAAAAATCATATCTCATTCTATTCTGTTCCAAATTATGCATACTCTATGTCATTTGAAAGCTCTACATATCTACTTAATGATATATTTTCCTTAGACATTTATTTTATTCACACAGGGCATAACTTTAATTTAAATCATGAAGGGTCAGAATCTAACTCTTACTGGAACAGTTTTGAGAAAACTTTCACATCTCTTGTTCTATAACTCCAATCACCTCCAAATCAGTGGCATATGGATTTTAAGACATAGATATTTTTATACACATAAACCAATAAATTTTTGGAGCTCTGTACTATTTTATGTTATCTTTTGAAATTTCCAGTACTTAATTTTCAGTTTCCTGTTTTCCCAATATTATCCTATTCTGAATCCTAACTTTGAAAATTCACCATTTAATGTACACAACTCCAAATAGGGTGACTTAGGTGTCCTATTAAAGTTGGAGATGCCCTTTATCTGGTATAAAAATATCATAAACCTAACCTCACATTAACTACAAAACAAGGGCGAATGAAACGGATACATCTGGAAAATGCCCTGTTTCAGTCTACATTGCAATTTGCTTGCCAAAACCCATGTAAATGAACTCATTTTGGCATGTAAATTGGTAGAATATAACTTCATATCCCAAAATAAAGAACTGGAAATTTTCATACATTTTATACAATATTAACATATTATTCACTATTTTACAATTTCATACAAAGCAAGGCACAAATAACCATTCACATTATAACACAATGGCTTGCAACATCATTTTCTTCTTCATGCCTTTTGCTCCTTCCTTAACTCTTTTGCATTAGTTCTCCCTAGCATGGTTAGTCATTGAAGGGGGGGTGAGATTCAAAGAATTTTAGTAGCAATCACCATTCATGCAATCATATTATCACATTAAGCATATAATCATCATAAAACATTAAGTGAATACTTTTAAACATTCATGCCATAATATTTTACAAAAATTTTGGTAGAGTTTCATTTTGTATTATGGACATCCCAGGGTCTCAAAACCCCTCAATTAACTCAACCAAGATTTTCAAAGCATCACAAATGATCATATCAAATAATAGGTAAGTCATCAAATTCATTGAAAATCACATGACAATATAAGGTAAGAATAGGTAAATTGCTACCTTCATGCTTTTTCTTACTCCTCAACTTGATACTAATACTCCCACTAGCTTTCTTGGGCTTCTTCAAGTCCTAATGTATCATCAAACAACTACTCAAACTAATGGTTCCATGACTTTCTTCAAAAATTATTCATGAAACCCTAATTCTTCAAAAATTCACCAAAAATTCATTTCTAACTCAAAAATGATGAATTATACCTCTATTCCATGTAATTTTTCATGAGGAATCCAAATATGGCCTCAGAATTACCAAATTCCATTTCTAAATTGGTTACTGTTCATTCCGAATTAACTTCATAAACCTAAAAATTTCATTTTCTTAATCTCAAGCTTTCTCTTGAATCTATCCCTTGTCTTTAAGGAATTTCACCATGGGGAATCCATTTTTGGCATCAAAAATATGAAACTCCAACTCTAAGTGTGAACAGTAACTGGCCGAAAATCATAGAAAATAGGAGGAAATTGATACACTTCTTGATACATCAAACTACCAACATATTCAAGCTTTAAATGAGTATCCTAGCATTTTCCCCATGTTCTATGGTTTGTAAATTCATTTCCTTGCTAAATCATGTTTGAATGAAAACCTATGGGAGTGGAGAGGGAAATCTAATCCATGGTTCAAGCTCTAAAGACCATAAATAGTAAGCTTGAAGATGGAAAAACACTTACCATAAGTGAAGCTTTCCATTTTGCCTTCAGTTCCCTCTTCCTCTTCCTCTCTTTTCTCTCTTCTTTCTTCGGTTTTCCTCTTCTATTTTGCTGCTGGAAGTCACGCGTGAAATGGTGAAAAAATGAGTGGTTAATGGACTTAATTAGGTGAATCTACCATGATTACTTTTTGCTAATCATGGTTACTTTTTGACAAAAAAAATTCAACTCCTTCTTTAAGAAGTTTTCTCAACCTTTTTAAGATGATTGGTGGGCTTCATGGGCTGCAGCAAAAGTCACGCATGGGTGAGAGAGAAGTGTCTAAAAATTGCCCAATTTTTTTAATCCAGATATACCTCAATCCAGGTACTTTTTAACCGTGCTGATAAAAATGTCTTTATATTATTTTAACATTTTTGGGATACAGGACTATTCTAATTTTATTTTTGTATTTTTATAATTATCCTGTCTCAAATGATATCTGTGTATGACCCATATCCAGACCTGGTTTACTATTACTTTTGGACACTCGACACTAATTATTTCTTTATTCTTGAACATTAATCCTCAGTGTCATATACCATTATACTTCTCTCGTCGAGGGCTTCATTTTGACAGTAACTTTACATATTTATAAAATTACCCTTAACTCGAGATTAAATTATAATTTCTGAAACTTTCAGGTTATTAAGTGTAATTTTCCCCAATGGCATTTCTATTTCCTTCCCCACGTAATTTGTATGACTTTAAGGACATGAATGTCATTTTAAACTTTTTTAGGGGTAAAATATAATTTTCTTTTTATTTTTTCATTCAACTGGGAAAAGTGACCTCTTTGCCCTTTTTCATGCAAAACGGTGTCTGGCCATTTTTTGTAAAATCTCTATATATTTTTAGATATTTTAGCTTTCTTAGGATGTTACATCACTTTAACCAAATTTTTTGCTACTAACTATGAGAGAAAGATGAGCCCTTGACAAATACAAATAATAAAGAAATAATGGTGAAAAGGGAAAATAGGAGGAAAGGAGTCAAGAGAGATATGAATGTTATAACACATGGGGGACTAAATATATAGACACAAAAGGGATATTGAATCTTAGTGGCTAGTTTCAAACGGTAATATGTATATCATAAATAAATAATACCTCTAATTGTTTTTTTTTAACTTGTTTAGCTTATGAATTTTAGTATGAAAAATAGTAGGAAATCATTTTTTTTTCTACACATGACTTGAATAGTAGACTGTGCAGCTTTTACAAATTATTTGAAATTTTTATATTTTAAGTTTTTTTCCCATCTAAATGTTAATAGGAAATCTTACAAATAGTAGTAATAAATCATGATACAAATAAATGAAATAACAACACATGGCACCCTTTTTAAATTGTTTGAAATTTCTTTTATATTTTTACTTTTCTTTTATGAATGGTAGTAGAAAATGTTGTAAATGGTAGTAGGAGATTATAAATGAAGTAAGAGACTTGGCAGCATTTTTTAATTGTTTGAAAATTTTTATATTTTCACTTTTTTCACTTATGAATGATAGTAGGAAATAGGGGTGATCATGGGTCAGGTCGGGCTGGTTTTGACCCCTGCCCATTGTCCAGCCCGATAATATTCGGGCCGATACTAGGCCGGCCCAATACTATGTATTCTTTTTTAAAAAAATTCAAAAAGTAAAAAAACTTTATTTAATAATAAAAAATATACTTATTTATATTTAAAAATAGATTTTCTTAAAGAATAATCTTGGAAAAAATAAAATTTTTAAAAATTTATGAATATTTAACCATTATACATTATTTTTACATAAATATTAAGTTAAAAATTAATTTAAATTTTTAAAAAAATTGAAACATTAAAATCTTAAAAAGTTTTATAATATTTACATAATAAATGTATTATATTAGATACACAAAGAACAAAAATTCTACAAAATCAATTAATATATATAAAATAATTGAAAAAAATAAAACATATATAGGTCGGGTTGGGTCAGGCCAGCAACTCTTGGCCCTAACCCCAACTCGGTCCGAAATTTGGCTCAGCCTGATTGGTTTGATGTGGATGGGTTGGACCAAGCCAACCAGGTCTCTGGTAATGTTGTGCAGCCCTATTAGGAAATGTTGTAATATGTAGTGGAAAATCATATGAATTGATAGCTTTTTTAAATCATTGGAAACTTTTTATATTTTAACTTCTTTTGCTTATGAATGATAGTGGGAAATGATGGAAATAATAGTAGGAAATGATATAGGAATGCGGGGAGGTGAAAAAATATGACAACAATATGAATGTAGTAGGAGGGGTTCAATAGGAAACTGCTGTGTTTGTTGTAGTATAGGAATGGCCTTGATTCCATTCCTTTCAAATGAAAACTTCATTTCCATACCTTGGACCAGCTGTCACCTGTTGGAAAGGATAAGACAGCTACCATTGATCCGCAGTGAGCACCTCACCATTGATCCGCAATGCTTTATATATATATATATATATATATATCAATTTGAGTTGATGAAACTCAAGGAATATTTGTAGTGTTTGGATGGCAATGTTTATTATATATCGTCAGCATTGGGAAATTAAAATCAAAATAAAGATGAAAGTCAAGAACTAAGCAGTAAAGAAAACACATTCATCATGGCTCTGTGTCTGAATTCCAGTAGAGTTTCATTTTTTTATCAATAATTTTGCTACAAAATATATAATATTGATATGATTTCTTAAATAAGTTATATTATCAAAATAAATTACATTTTATTTTTATATAAATTCATTAACGAAATTGAAATCAAATATTTTATTATTTTATCAGATATATAAAAAAATATATATTAGAGATATTGTTAAACTAAACACAAATAATGTTGATTCCTTGTCATATATAATATACTAAAGACATTAATTTATTTGCTTGTATCAATCTTTATTCATGTCCTCATTCTGTTCGATTCTTTTGAAATGATTAGGCCAACCAAAAGAGAAGGCTTTGTTTGATTTTGAACCGTGAATTTTGAAATGTGAAAAATGGTGGTGGGGTTGAATTGGAATAGGAAATTAAAAACCAAAGGTAGAATTTTAAAAAAAGAAAAAAGCGAATACTCGAAAAACACGCAAGTTGAATATTAACCGTTAGATGAGATTAGAGTCTCAAAACATTGAACACGTGGGAGAAATGAACACCGGAAAGCTTGAGATTCTGGCCATCGTGCATCCAATCTGGCCTTTCCCCTTCACCTCATAGCCCAATTTATTAGACCACACTACGTAGAATCACGTGTTTCACAGAGCGGACGCATCTATTTTTTTTGGGACCCGATGTCCTTTTCACTGGATTCTTCATCAGCATACAATCATTGTGAGCCCTGCAGATTAAAAAGTGATATATATATTAAAAAAACAAGACAGCTGATTACTGATCCCAACAGTTCAATTCTTTTCTTTTCTTTTTTTTTTTTAAAGTGCTGTTGGCACATAATGACATGGTTTTGGGATTAAAATCTTTTCTTCGTATATTTGAATGTTATATAATTATTATTCTTATCCATAATGATCAATAATTTTTTTACTAAATATCTAATTATGTGATATATAATTATTACATTGCCTCTAATTACAATCATTTAATTTGATGATCTGGGGTTGAATATGATGATGGTGGTAGTTTTCTGAAATAGATGCTAACTATTAGTTATTACATTCCCTCTAGTTATTATAAGCTTATTTAATTTGATGATCTTGGTTTGAATATGATGGTGGTAGTTTTCTGAAATACTAGTACATGCTAATGAATTGACCTTCAATGAATTTAATCTTAATGGATATATGTTATATGTGATGATTGATTGTAGTTGCTTATTTTAATTAATAAGTTCAATTTATAATTCAAGATAAATATTAATTATTTATATTTGAATACTAAATTATGAAATTTGTTTGTACTCAGTAGTAATATTTTATATACACAATTTTTATATAAAAAATTAAAAATATCCTAATTTAATTAACTACAATCAATTTAGTTAAGGTTCAATCGCTGTTAAACCAATCAATCAATCTAGATTGTTTGGCCAAAAGAAAATTAATGTGGATTGGAAGGCAAATCTCAATTTTCTCATGCACACCTCCAATATCTTGGACAAAGATTTCTTGAAGGAAAAAGAGAGTAAAGGGGTACCCAGCTGTGATTTCATTATTTCATATGTGCGTGAGAGAGAGAATTGACACCATTAATATATATGTTGCACCTGCTTTTTCTGCCGACCTCACACCATAATGTGTGTGTGTATTTAGATTCAGATGGAGTGCTAGATAGGACGTGGGTGATTAAAAAGAATGACGGACTCAATTGAGTCCCTTAGGTGCTGCAAATGGATTCTTGGATTCCCTCAACCATTGATGCTTATAAAACTGCTAAGCCTACATTACATACAATAGTACCTAATTCAATTGAGAGAGGTAGAATCATATTAGATAATTATATAAAAAAATTTCTTATATTCATATATTAGAAGTGAAAAAAAGCTAGGCATATATATATATATATTATCTTTACACTTGTTTTTTCTTTCTATTTAAATTTAAATATAATATATAGATTTATTTCCATAGATATCTTTCTAACTATACGAGAACAGTTACGGTGACAAAAATTCATGAAAAAATGGAAAAAGAATGTGAGAAACGCTTCTCTCAGATATTTTTTTTTTTCACAGATTTCATCGCGACGGAACAAATATTTCGTTGGAAAAAAATTATTTTCAGGATTGAATTTTGCGAGAAACAATTTCTCACGAATGTACTTGGGGACGGGACAAAGTCGGTCCCGTCACATCATGCATTAGTTGCTAGTACTCAAATGATGAAAATTATAAAGGAGACAAAAAGGTCGACCGCGGATACACATGCCTTGTGTGTGGGTGATAAGAAGACAGAGGGGAGAGTCTGTTCCTTTCCTTTGTGCAGATAAAGAGCTACCCAGTCCTGATTCCAAGGGTCCATTCACATAATCACCGTTCAACCTCAAAGCAATGGAGGAGGCATGGCAGAATCTCTATTCTTCTTTGGTACGTAAAAATCACATAATAGTAATTCTTTGGAAACAGACCATATATATATGTACGGTCGATGGTGCATGCATGCGAATGAAGAAGCTATCTATATATATATATATATATATATAATGTTGACATATATTAATATTGCTAATTAAAATCTATGTGTTCGTCTGATCATGGGTGTCTAATTTTATTATGCATACATGCATATACATATAGGAAATGCATGAGGAGTTGCAATACCCCATGAACACGATGGATGTAGATGATCAATTGGTGCAGCAGGAGACGGACATAGCCGCAGATACTGGTGGTTTTGTTCCGTCGACTCCCACTGCCTACATTCTGTCTTTCAACCGCCACAAATCCACAATCCATCATCACTCCTCGGAAAATGTCTCCGCCGCCGCACTTTCCATGCCTTCCTCCGCAACCGCCAGGAGGAAGCTTAGAACCTCCTCTGAGTCACTTCATCACATTATGACTGAGCGAAAAAGGAGACAGACTATCACCGAGAGGTTTATTGCACTCTCTGCCGCCATCCCTGGCTTGAAGAAGGTCTTTTCTCGATCTCTCCTTCCTTTTATTTTATTAATGATGTGAACACATGTATTATTCATTAATTATAAGGTAATTACCAGTGCATGGAGAAGCTAGCTAATTAATGATAAGAATAGGTTTCGTAATGTACAGATGAACAAGGCGTCAGTACTTGAGGAAGCTATTAGTTACGTGAAACAGCTTCAAAATCGTGTGAAGGAGCTGGAGGAAGAGACAGCCAAAACAAGCCCAGACTCGTTGATCGTTTTGAAAAAATCTCATCTGTACGTTGGGGAAGAAAGCACGTGCGGCGAAAACAAGTGTGGAGATTGTTGTCGTAGACTGAATGAAGCGTTGCCTGAGATTGAAGCAAGAGTGTTTAAGAATGAAGTACTGATCAGAATCCACTGTGGGAGACAAGAAGACAATTTGCTTAAAATATTATCGCAACTCGAAATGCATCATCTTACTGCACCCAAAAGTTGTGTCTTGCCATTTGGAAATACTGTGGGTATTACCGTTGTGGCTCAGGTATATAATAATTAATTAAGGGATAGTTAAAATTAATTCAGTACATATTGTCACCCAGTCATATATAATGTATTTATTGTTATGTTGCAGATGGGTGAGAATTGCGGGCTGAGAGTGAAGGATCTAGTAAAGAATCTCAAGTTGGCTCTGCTGTAGCCATGTGAAAATGTGTTGTGCAACAATGACGTCCCATGCTTCGATTCAATATAATTAATATATAATTCAGCTTTTATGGACTCACGCATGCATTTGTATGAATTTGGATTTTCTAAAATGCTTTTCACTGAAACGGTAATGGTTTGTTTGGTTGGAGGGAAATGGGGGGAAGGGAAAGAAAGGGGAGGGAAAATGTTATTAAAATTTTTCTTTCCCTTGTTTGGTAATAAGGAGGGGAGGGAAAATGTTATTAAAATTTTCCCTCCCCTCCCCTTATATATTTTCCCTCCAAATTGGGGTAATTTGGGGAGAAAATGTGTTATTATGTTCAAAATGATCAAAATACCCTTCATTTTTTCATTACTCGGCCACACAATATACTGGTCAGTCTTGTCCTTATATTAACTTAAATAAATTAAGGGTATAATAGTCAAATTATAATTATTTTCCCTCATTTCCCCTCCTAACCCAAACGAGGTAAAATTAAAATCCTTCCACTAAAATCTCTCCTTTTCCTTCCAAACGAGGTAAAATTAAAATCTCTTCTTTTCCTTCTCCTTCCTTTCTCTCCATTAAAATCTCTTCCCTCCCTTTCCCTCCTTTGAACCAAACATACCATAAAGGGAGTTAGACAAAAAGAGAGATAGGTCCCACTTTTATGGAACCCACGTTGTAAAAAAATGGCCTTCCCTTTATTTGTCTATTTCTCTCTTCACCTCAATAATAGCACTTCCGAGGATTTAATTTTCCGAAAACATTTCATTTAAAGCATAGCGACGTGGGGTCCACATTGTCAAACGTGACACCGCGACCTTTTCCTATTTCTTTCCATCTTCATTTCAAATAAAATGCGCTTCAGAAGATTTAGTTACTATATGGTTTAGTTTTATTTTTCTTTCTTCGTGGCATGAACCAATTGTTAGAAATAGTATATAAAAATAATCGGTGTCTAGAAATGTATGATAACATACTATTTTTAAGGTGTTATTCATCCCCACTAGATTTACTGCAGGGATCCGACGAATTACCCTTAAAAGTTATTCTAAGCACCAACGATATCTGACAGCAACTTCAAATATTTTGAAACACAGAATGAAACAGAGAGATTGTAAGCAAGATGAGAGAATGTTGAGTAATTCTTTTAGTCTCTGGTCTGATCCTTATATAATAGTGGGAAACAAAAACGTTGTTGATAAACCAGTCTATTTCTGAACATTGTAATTGAAACGTTCAAAATATCAAATAAAGTGTTGTTTCAGAATTTCAGAACGTTGTCATTTAAAATTCCGTTTCTGAAAAATAATTAATTAAATATATTAATCTCATTCAAAAATCATATCTCCAACGTTAGATCAATCCAACGATCACGACGTGCCACGTGTCAAGTGTTAAGTGCTTTAAATATTAAATAAATAATATTTAAATCTACTTAACCTTTATCTTTCCATAATTATTTTAACATGTTGTCTTCTCTCTTTTATATACACTTCATAAAATCTTATTTCCATCCAATGTGGGACTTTAAGTTTTTCAAACTATCTCTAACAATCCCCCATTTAGTTTGAAAAAAACTAAATATTCTCTGTAACTCATAAGAATATGTATAATAGCAGGTGTCTCTTGACTTGAACCAATTAATAGTGTAAGTACTTCAAAATATTAACAAGTTGATAGTTGTTTAATTGCATTGAACCATAACTTTAGTGTTAGTACCGGAAATACCACACATATATTCTTATATTAATTTCGTTCTGCATAAACTTTCCGCACTTCAATGTCCATGTGCTCATCCTAGGCTTTTCATGAACATTTCAAGAATTACCCCTAAATTCTTGTAAGAAGCAGCACCACTTCTTATGTTCATATAAGTGGATTTCCATTAAGCCTTAATTGCTCAGGCTTCCTTGAATCTATTAAGAATTTAGCTCACCCTGAACACTTAAGTTCTTCTTATATGCACTAGTTACAGAATGGTTAAATGTCTACTCCAGTGCCCAATCACTTATCAATAACTTGTTATTACCCATTGAACTTTTAAACCAGATTTGGTCTAGTTAAAGGTTGGGTGTTCATTATTAGTGGCTGATGTTTACGAGGTTCAATCCCATTCCTCTTGATGTTTTGTTGACCAATTCTTTATTGAGTCCTTTTGTAAAAGGATCAGCTAAGTTTTCACTTGTTTTTACATATTCAATTGTAATTACTCCATCGAAAATTAATTGCCTCACATATTCATGCCTTAGGCTTATATGTTTAGATTTACCATTGTAAATTTTGTTAAATGCCTTATACATTATAGCCTCACTATCATAATATAAAGAGATGGCTGGCATCGACTGTGGCCACAGCTTTATTTCCAATAATAAATTCCTCAACCGCTCTCCCTCTTTACATGCAAATGCTAAGGCAATAAATTCTGATTCCATCGTAGAATAACTTATACAAGTCTATTTCTTTGATGCCCAGGAGATTGCTCCTCCTATTAGTGTAAATATCCACCCTGAAGTTGACTTATTGTCACATGCATCAGCTATCCAACTAGCATCTGTGTAACCTTCCAAAACTACTGAAAATTTATTGTAAAGCAGTACTAGATTAATTGTTTTCTTTAGATATTCTGGGACCCTTGTAATTCCTTTCCAGTGTTCTATTCCTGGATTACTAGTATATCTCGAAAGTGCTAAGTGCTTTAAATATTAAATAAATAATATTTAAATATACTTAGCTTTTATCTTTCCATAATTATTTTAACATGTTTTGTCTTCTCTTTCTCATGTACACTTCATAAGCCTTATTACCATCCAATGTGGGACTTAAGTTTTTCAAACAATCTCTAACACCAATGAGTCTTAATTATATGATTGTGTAATTGGTATGAATTTTCTCTCATCTCGTTTATCATGGATTTTGTTTTTTTTAAAAAGGAAGGAAATAAAAGCAAAATGAGAGAACAGTAGTTGTGTAACTGTATGAGAACAGTAGTTGTGTAATTGTACGAAAGAAAGAAAAGAAATGGAGGGAGAATATTCTGGGCACCCATATATCTTTTACACTATTTTTTTTTTCTAGAGAGATAGAGAGAATTGAAAAGAAAAATAAAAATGAAACATTTTTTTCAAAAGCAAGAAAAATAAAACTAGAGTCATCTCTAAAAAAATGACAATGAGAATGCAAATGTTAAAATAAAATGTTCTCTTGTAAAAAGTTGTTATATTCTTTCTTTCTTTCTTTTTAATTTCATATATTAGTTTGATTTAATAGTTGAAAGAGGAACAACATGTTCAATGAACATACATTGTGGAATCCGAGTCTATTTTTTAAGTTAACTTCGAAAAAGATAGCACAAATTCAAATCCTACGTACATGATACTTTTTTGCTTCTCTATACGTGCACATCCCACTCCCCCTTGACAAACTTGGAGCAAGATTCAACAGTCATTTATATATATATATATATATATATATCCCCCTAACTTACTTGTAGGATCATTTACTTTTAATTATTTGGCAACGTTACTTGTTGGCAAAAAAGACAACGTTGCTTATTCCCAGGATCTTGATCCAGCATGCATGTGAAACCATGAGAAACATACTGTTTCAATAATTTTATGTTCTGGTGTTGTCAGTGCTCACTCAATGTTTGGATGCAAACCCATCCTAATTAATACGTACGTACAAGAGGGGAAAGTAACGGAAGCTCTGACATATATGGGACCCCTATATTTCAACATCCCCATAGCGGAAGGAAGGTGTTTTGATTGATCTGTTTCCGACTGCGACTTCCTTTCCCTCCCTTTTTGGAGGCAACATCTACGCTGGCCTTTCCCTCTTGGATTTGGTGGAACCCCAATAACGTACCAAAAATCACTTCCTATTTTGGAAGGGAAAGCTCTAGCCCGTAACCTTTCCAATGAGCAATGCAAACGAAAGAGCAGTGAAGGAAGATTTGCTTAAAACACATTATTCATGATTTAAAAATTTTCAATTAAAAACAAAAACGTAATTTTGAAAATAAAAATTATTATTTTATTTTTTTATTTTCGATAACTGAAATGTCTTATTTTACTGGTATTGATAATTAAAAATTATTATTTTGACATATTTTACTATCGTTAATCATTAAAAACAATAGTTTTATTAATTTTTTTCGTCACCTCCTTATTTATTTATACAGCCTACGGCCATTATTAGCAAGGCCCAGCCCATTACGGGTTCAAAGCCTGAAGGATCTCCAGCTGATTTTTCTCCTCAATATCCATGTTTGCCGAATTTTCCAACATTGATTCGAAGAAAGGCGTAGAGACTCTCAGTAGAAGCTACAATTTCTCCCATGCCTTACTTCAATTATTTCACAACGTTATCTTTGCCCCAGGAATCAGAACGATCAGTTGCTAAGAAGACGATAGGGGCGATTCTACTACTTCCCATCTTTGCAATTGATCTACTCATTGCCTTGAAAGAGAATAACCAAAAGGTTCGTAATTTGCTTCAACACCAAAACTAACCAAAACTAAGGCGGGTTTAGGATTTGGTATAGAATTGTGGTTTCAAAATTATAACAAAGAACAATTAGTCAACATGCAATTTGATACTCAATGTGATGCACGCTTATTTCACTAATTCGTTCTTTCTTCCAGTTCATCCTCCCAACCTTGGGAGGGATTGAAAAGGAAGAAATGGTCATCCAGATGCCTTCTTCTGATGCTTAATGTTTATATACGGATTCAATCTGTGATTTAGGTTGCATTTCAAATTCCCGCTGTCATGTCACGGGAGGAAAAGGCTTCCAACTCTCAACCTACGCGGAAACTATCCTGCATCGCTTGCTTCAATAACCTCTGGTTTTGCTACAGTATGAATCAATCCAGAGAGTACGAATAGTTTATGCCTTTTCTTTAATTCTAAATTGGGTATCTAATAAAGCACCCACGATTATCTCCGCATCCCCAGTTCATCAAATGCGACAGTATTATAAGGTCAGTGTGCTTGATAGTTTTGAGAAATGGAGTGCTCTTGTTGACTGTTTAAGGCTTAAGATCAAACGTGCTTCTGAGGTGCAGGTTAGCTTCTCGTGTCTGCTTTCTTTTTCTTTGGAAGAAAGCACAAATCACTCCCACATTAAATGAGAATATGAAACTATGAAGGGGTCTTTTCTGATCGCTCCATGTATTTGGTTACATTTTAAAGTTAATGCACTGCAGTTGTAATTATGCCTTAGTCTGGTCAAGTAAAATGTCTTTTCATCTATTCTTTATCCAGGTTCACGTGAAAGCATATTCACTTTCTTTTTCACAATTTTCCCCCCCTTCGTTTTTACCCTTACTGAGCTTCTACTTCGATATGCTTATTCTAAATCTTCATAAAATCTCAATAGAGCAACTTACATGTTCCAGGGAGGCTGAAAAGAGCCTTTATGTGTGTCTTTTGAAAAGATCTCTTTGACTTTTTCCCCCTTTCCTGTTTGCTTGTTAATTACATCCTTCTCCTTTGGAAAAAATATATAGCAGGACCCATGTGTATAATTGCTCTCCTAGGTCCTTTATCCAGTGTTGTAAAGGACATGGTCTTATGGTCTAAAAAGGGAGATGATCTGAGTACCACGTTGTCTTAGTAAAATGTTCATTTAACAATCGGTTTGCTAAGCTGTTTATGGTTAGAGGATCAAGGAATTTGTCTTTCCAACTCTATTTTGCAAATGCGAATTTAATGTGAAGTTGATCTATAGCTATCACGTGCCATTGAAGATAAAAATAACCTCATTTCTGCTTCTGCTTTTCAGGCTGTTGCCCTTTTGAGAGATGGACAATATATATGGTTCCGTAAATGAACTAGAGCTCTTGGTTGTTAATTTTATTTTCTTGTATTCCATACAGCAAATTTGTGCATTGTATCAGTCTGCCATGTCTGTTTAGCTAGATTCTACCTCAAGTAACAAGCTTGAACCTCTATATGCAGGAAATTCTGGAAGCTTGTGAGAAAGCAAAGTCAAAGATGTGGACCTTTCGAACACTGGAGAAGCTTCATGTCATTGGGAAAAACTTTTTGGTCATTTAGACGGGAGTAAATTAAAAAATTGAATTTTTTGCAAGTAACTATAATGGTACCCTTCCTATTTGGAGAAAGGTGAGTGATGTTTGTGATTCTATATAACGCGTTGTCTTTCTTATTAGCAACTCCATCTATACTGGTATCCTAGCTCTTATCCTACGCACGGGCAGTAATTGTTTGAATAATTTTCTTTTTGGCTGTTTTTTAAGCGACTCTGGAATGGGAAGATGCAGTTTTGGGACCTTTCATGTATGTACTTTTGTTTTGGCCAACAAAACTACAAAACAAGACATAGTTTAAGATAGAAAAACATGAAAGAAAAAACCCTCACACTTTCTCTCATCCCTAAGCCTACTGTCTACCATTCACCTTTACTAGGGAATGACTGATCAATGAAGAAAGTGAAGATTCGTGATGACAATAATGTGCAAGAAAACTCACCAGAAGTGGTTATGCAAGTTCAACCTTAGGGTTCTCCAACCTCCTTTTGAGACAAGCTTCTACACAATGTCTCCTCAAATGTTGGGTGAAAACGAAGAGATTAATGTCCAAAAGTTGATGTGACTCTCACAGTGGATGGCTCTACCTTGGATATTAAGTTTTCAAGCAGGGTGCATGATCTGCTTAACAAAGCTCTGGAGCATGCAGTTGTCATTAGGCTTCTTGGTAGGTCTATTGGTTATCGCACTCTTCTTACATGTCTCACCAATCTTTGGGAACTTAGATGAAACTTCAAACTTGTTGATCTAGAAAATCATTTTTTCTTAGTCAAGTTTCTGCTCTAAGAGGATCGCACAAAGGTCTTAACCGGAGGCCTTTGGGTTATCTTTGGACACTACTTAACCACCTGACCTTGGGATATTTCCTTTTCAACTCCATCAGCAATTGTCACTCAAATTGTTGCATGGTTGAGACTCCTAGGTCTTTCTATCAACTACTATCACAAGAGTGTGCCACGTGCCATTGCAAAAGCTTTAGGTCCAGTCTGTCGAATCGATTATAACATAGAGGACATGGGAGGAGGTCGTTTTGCTCATTTTGCTGTGCTCATTGATCTCTCTAAGCATTTAATCTCCAGATTGCACATTGATAAGGTTGTTTATCGGATTGAGTATGAGGGTCTGCCGATTATATGCTTTGATTATGGCTGTTATGGTCACCAAAAAGGGGGTTGTCCTCTTCTCAATCAGCTGCTGGCAGCTTCCGCACAGCCACAAGCTCATCAGAACCCTAACCCAAAACCCATAACAGAAGATCTCATATGGCCCATGGATGCATGTTTAGAGACGTATCAAAAGAATGGATAAGAATGATGGTAAAATGTCCTGCGACATTAACCGTTTGGGTGTGCACAAGAATAGGTTCAATGCAATATCTACATATGAGGAAGGGATTAATGGTACAATCTCTGTAGTAACGATATGCAAGTTGCTCACTCTCCTACTACACGACAATTAGCAACAAAAGCAGATGATGACAAAGTGGGACCCAGCAATGATAATGCCTCTATTAAAGCTTTTCTTGTACGGTGAAAAAGAAATAAGGAAATTATGGCAATCCACCCAAGGAATTTTAAGAACAAGAGTCTAAGTAGGCCCTCCAAGAGTAAGGGTAAAGTTGGACAACCAAGAGAGCATCTTTAAGTCCAAAGCCTATGAGGCCTATAAGGTGGATACAATCCTTGATCAAGCAAAACACTCAGCTGTGGTTATTCAACCCAAAGAGCAAGCTCATGTCACTATTGCCTCAAATCCTGGATCCTCCCACACTAATATCCAAGAGATTCCAGGATCTATCCCTAATACTTCTTATAAGGCCAGGAAAGATGATCCCAAGCCTCCAAATCCTAGTGTAGCGACGATTGCAATGGCAATTCAACTAGATAAAAGTCAAACATCCACTGAGTCTGAAGATATCTCAGCTACACCTAAGTTGGATGTTGTAGTGCCATAAACACAGGAGGCCCTTTATGGAACCTTGAATTTTCATTATCTTTTCTTTTATGGATTTTAAATTATTAATTTGGAATACCCAAGGGGCTGCAAATAATAATTTTATTCGAACACTTAAGTCTTATGTTCGTCAATTTGATTTGCTTGTTATCGTCATTATAGAACCTTAAACCTCCAGTATCCGTGCTAACAAAGTGATTCATAAACTTAGCATGGAGCACTCTCACAGAGCTGAAGCAAATGGATTCTCCGAAGGAATTTGGCTCTTACGGCGTGAACGAGTAGAAGTTACGATCATTGATAACTATCGAAAGTACATACATCCTCAACTTCATGATTCTCACAATGCCCAGTCTTTCTTTTTTACTGCTATCTATAGGAGTTTAAACTCAATGGGGAGAATATGGTAATGGGAAGACCTCTCTGACCTTCACACACCACATAGTGGACCTTGGCTTCTCAAAGGCGATTTTAATGCTATTTTGTCCCAGGGGGAGAGAAAAGATGGCTTATAGCTCGTAACATAAGAGGTTGTCGACTATTTCAGAAATTTATAGATAATAATGGTCTGCTTGACATTGGTTTTGTTGGGCCTTCCTTTACCTAGAAAAGAGGCCATCTTCTGGAAAGGTTAAACAGGTGCATTTGTAACCATACTTGGGCTTTTTCTTTTCTTAATGCCGAAGTTTCTCACCTAGCTCGTATTGCCTTTGACCACTGGCCTTTGCTTGTTAATTTGCAAGATTCTCTTATTGGGCCTCCTCTTGCTAGGCCTTTCAAATATCTAGCTATATGGGCATCTCACCCTACCTTTCAAGCCTTGGTCTAGGAGGCTTGGGACTACTCTAAGCCCATTACTAAGAATATTGTCTCTTTTGTGGCTAATGTTAAACAGTGGAATTGGAACACATTTGCGCATATGGTACTCCGAAAAAAGACGATTTTACAGCGTCTAAGAGGAATTCAGAAATCTCTCAAAGACTTTATCTCTCCATAACTTGAGCGGCTAAAATTCCACCTTCAACAGGAATTTGAGCCAGTGTGCAAGCAAGAAGAAAATTTGTGGATTCAGAAGTCATGCAGTGAGTGGGTACTCAAAGATGATCGAAATACTTCCTACTATCATTCCCTAGCCACCCAAAGATGGAGAAGAAATCAAGTCTCTGCCCTAAAGATTGACAAGGGGGTCTGGTGCTTCAATGCCTTATCTCTCTAATGAATGGCTATGGAATATTTCCAAAAGCTCTACTCCATAGATAGAGCATCTATGATCCCCTATTCTTCAAGAGGATTTTTTCCCCAACTATAATATGATGAAATTGAAGCTTTGAAATCAAGAGTTTCTTTACAATAAATAAAGAAAGCACTCTTTGACATGAAGCCTCTCAAGAGTTTATAGCTCGATGGTCTTCATGCCTCATTTTTTTCAGTCTCAATGGCCAACTGTCGGTGTGTCCATTTACGATATGGTCCAATATGTTTGCCAAGGTAATGTAATCCCTCCTGAGATCAATAGAACATATATCACTCTAATTCCCATGGTTGAGAGACCGGAGTGTTTGAGGGACTTTTGCCCAATCAATTTAGGCTCTGTCTTGCATAAAGTTGTAACAAAATCGTTGCAAATCGCCTGAAGATTCTTATGCCAAAACTTATTGCTCCATCACATATAAGCTTTATTGCTGGACATAGTATAGTTGATAACATTATTGTGACTTAGGAAGCTATCTATTCAATGAGGAATAAGCAAGGGAAGAAAGGGTGGCTTGCTATTAAAGTGGATCTAGAAAAAGCTTTTGATTGTCTTTGATGGGACTTTATCAATGACACCCTTCATGATGCTGGCCTTCTTGACTCTGTGTCAAGTCATAATGCACTGTATCACCTCTACCTCTATGCAAGTTCTATGAAATGAATGTCTAACCTAGGAATTCAAACCCTCACGAGGTATTTGACAAGGGGATTCCCTCTCACCATATGTTTTTGTCTTGTGTATGAAGTGGCTTTCACAATTTATCTCGAATCTGGTTAGTTCAAAGAAATGGTTGACAATCAGGCTTAGTCAAGCAGGTCCACCACTTTCTCATTTTTTCTTCATGGATGATCTAATCCTTTTTGGATCAATTTCTCACTACACTAGAATAAGCCTTTCTTGGTGATTATTTTGGCTTTTGTGGGTGGTTTTAAACTGCTAACAAAAGTTACCTTTGTTGGTGATTCTTCGTAATAACCACCAAGAAAGGGTATTCTTTATTGGCGTTTTTTTGTAATAACCAGCAAGAGAAAACAACATATCCCCAAACACTCATAATCTCCCAATCCACACCTTTACTCTGATACTTCCACTACCATCACCAACATCAAGAGCTCATGATTTCCCAAAAAAAAAAAAAAGCAACATACTCATTTGAAACAAGAACGAGCAATCTAGGAAGCATCTTATTTATTATTTTCAATCTATTAGCAAAATTTGAATATACAAAATCAATTCAAATCTATAATAAATGGAGTCACAAATCTACAAATGAAATGAAATCTACATAATCAACACAGATCTAGATGAAATAAGTAGAGATAATGAAAAAAAGTCCATCCAGCATAGCAAATCTTACCGCCATCTAACATAGCAAATCTCACTGTTATCACTTTACTTCTAAACAGAATCTCAAATCTCACCATCATCGTTTCACTTCCAACCAAAAATCACATAAATGATGTAGATCCCACCATGGCTACCATTGTAGACGGTCATGATTGAAGATAGTGGTGAGAGCATTCTATTGACTTTGAGGGCAACCTGTTGCCATCTCCCAGATCCAGCATGATGCATTGTTTTTATTCAAAGAATGGAAGCATGTGGTGGATGATGATAGAAAAGAATGAAAAAAATGAAAGAAGAGATGGGACAAGAGAGATGAGAGAAAAGAAAGAAGAGATTGTGAAGGGTAAGACAAAAGAGAGATGAAAGAAAAAGAAATTTTTTGTGATGGAGGAGAGAGAGGCATCAATCATGGGAATATGAATTGGAGGAAAAAGGAAGAAAGAGAAAAAGGAGAGTATGGAGTGAAAATCTTCACCATTAATTTTTTTAATCAATAGTTATTAATCATGATCCATGACTTGTGTTTTTTCAAAATAAAGTTACTCAAGATTTTTGTTAGCAATTTTAGAAATAACCACTAAGAAAAATCTAAACTTTTGTTGGTGGTTATTTCTAGAACCGTAAACAAAAGTAAGGTCAAGAATTTTGTTGGCAGATCTAGAAATAACTACCAAGAAAAGTCTAAACTTTTGTTAGCAGTTATTTTTTAAACCACCAACAAAAGTAGGGAGGAGACTTTTGTTGATAGTTTTTTAAATAATCGCCAAGAAAAGTCTAACATTTTGTGGGCGATTATTTCTAAAATCACCAACAAAAGCCACCATCTCATTTTTATTGAAGTTTTTTCCTATAACCGCCAATTATTAGGTGCTAAGAAAACCTATTTTGACATAGTGTCTCCAAGTCAGGTCTTTCTTATTGAGCATGTTCTCCAAGAATTTTGCTTGAGTTTTGGTCATAGTATTAGCTTGGACAAGTCAACGGCATTCTTTTTTCAAAATGTTGATCATTCCACAATTAAGCAAACATGCAGTGTCCTTGGGATTGCTCAAACACATAACTTGGGGAAATACCTTGGTGTACCAGTGCTTCATAGCAGAGTCACCAAGGCCACCAATGGGTACGTTATAGAAAAGATTTAGCCAAAACTATCAGGTTGGAATGCTAAACATCTATCCCTTGCAAGAAGATTAACTTTAGCTAAATCAGTTCTTAATACCATCCTTCTTCATGCAATGCAATCTTCAAAATGGCCTATTAGTCTGTGAAAGAATTGACATGCTCACTCATGATTTCATTTGGAATTCTCCTTTTGATGCCAGAAAACCTAGTTTGATTAGATGGGACAATTTATGTCAACCAACTAAAAATGGGGGTGGTGGTCTAAAGAATCTGTGTGCTCAAAATGATGCTTTCTTGATGAAAATTGGGTCAGTATTATCACTAAACCTGATTTATTTTGGGTCCAGGTGCTTCGTGCAAAATATGGTTGGTGTGACCAATCTTGGGCTTTTTAAAGAAAGGAGCACGATCACACCCATGGTATAGTTTATCAAAAGTTTGGGAAGACCTCATCATGGGTGTTACTTGGGACATTGGGGATGTTAAACTCTTATCTTTTTGAGAAGATAATTGGATGGGTGATCTAGGACCATTAAAAAATCTCGCCTTTAGAGAGATTGATCAAGGGGAACTTTCAAAGCCAATTTGTGATTATGTTGATCAAGATGGAATTTGGCAATGGAACTTTTTTGATAAACTTCTTCCTAATAGTACCATCATGCAAATTGTAAGCATCAGGCCCCCTCCTGGCGACAAGGGTCACCCTTCGTACTTTTAGAATCATTCTGAAAATAGGGATTTCAATGTTAGTTCAGCATGCAAAGCTATTATGCATAAAAAATGGGAAGCCGAAGATCCTAAATGGGATCTTGCCTGGAAATGGAAAGGACCACTAAGGATTAGATTATTTATCTGGCTCGTGCTAAAAAATGCTCTTGACAAATGTTGAACATGAAAGGAGGGATATGACTGATGACTATGGGTGTCAGATTTATAATGCTGGTTTAGAAGACATTGATCATGTTTTTAGAGGGTGTATGCTAGCAAAAGAACTTTGGAAGTCTTTGGTCCCATATCAAGTGCTGAACAACTTCTATTCCAAACCTTTTGAAATTTGTTTACATCTAACATTAAACAACATGATGGAAACCAATGGAGCACAATCTTTGGAACCGCCTGCTAGAAACTCTGGAATGCTCAGAATCGTCAAATTTTCACTGATGATGTTTTCAATGTCCACACTCTTCGGGTTCCTCTTCTTGCTCTATTTGAACATTGGCAAAATGCTGAAACCTCTTCTAATAGAAATCAGAATTTGCATACATTTATCTCATGGACCAAACCTCCTGAGGGCTGGATCAAAGGGAACTGTGATGGTTCCGTTACTTGTTCAGGTGCAGGTGCAGGGGGAGTTTTGCGTGACAATGAATGGAATTGGATTGGAATTGGAATAAAGGCTTTTCTCATAACTTGGGTGATTGCTCCATTACAAAGGTAGAGCTATGGAGTATGTATGACACCTTACTTCTAGCTTGAAACCTGGGTTATCATCAAGTTCAAATCCAAACGGACAGCCAATGTGCCCTTGCCATGATTAAACATCAAGAACTTCCTCCTGAGAAGTACTTTCGTATTATACAGAATGGACGGTTGAAATATCCCATGGTTACTGTGAAAGCAACAGATGCATTGATTATTTAGCCAAGCTTAGTCATTCTCAAGAACTTGGTCTTCATCTGATCCATGAGACTCCTCCTGCTTTAAGCAGCGTACTTGGGCAAGACTCCACTGGTGTTGGGTTCTTTAAACAGCTGTAATTAGCTCCCCTTTCTTATGTTACCAAAAAAGAGAGACATAGTTTAGCCAATTCCATCCCTACAACAAGCAGCATAAAAAACAATTAAACTAGAAAAAGAGGGTGGGGGTTGAAACACCAAACCTAAAGGACCCAGCCTCTTGTAACCGAGTTTGGCCAGCCAGTCTGTTGCCAAGTTACACGAGTGAGGAACCCAAGAGAGCTTCCACTGAGAGTGGAGCAAAACAAGTGAGACACGTCCTCGATTACCAAAGAAACTTGCCAGTCCAAACAAGCGTCTGCACTATTCACCGCCTTCACTAAGAAGAGGCAATCAGATTCAAATATCAAGTTGGAAGAGCCAAGGTTGGAGGATCTAACAATAGCTTCACGGAGAGCTAAAGCCTTAACAGTAAACGGAGAGGAGGCAAAATAGTGAACAGCATGCAAATCCACTACAAATCTTGCACTATCTCTACAAGTAATGCCCAAACCAGCTAATAAGCCATCAGAAGCGAAGGCCCCACGACATTAACCTTGATGCAAAGAGGATCAGGGGGATTCCATCGCTGAACAGGAATAGAATCCATATCATTAATCGAAGAAAACTGGCCATTAAACCAATTTTTTGCAACCCAAAAGTCCTAAACACATTTAGTAGCCGACGTAATAACCCACACAGGACTTAAAGGAACCTTATGAAAATGGCCTCCACACCTCTTTCCAGATATGCTAGCACAGAAGCAATCATGTCTTTACAAAAATTAACAATAGTAGCCTCAGACAATCTATCAAACCCAAATTGCGGAATCCGATGTGAGAACCTTAACCAAACCCAAAACCCAAATTGGCACCCAGAAACTCAAAAAAGGAAGGATTCATGGAACCCAATCACAAACCATTCATTCAACAATGAAATAATCGAAGAGCATGAACCATGTTTTAGAAAACCCAAAAAAAAAATAATAAACAATAGAATTACTAGTTTGTTGGTTCCTTGATAATGTTGAAGAAGATCGATGGAGGCCATGGTTGATGATGAAGACAGAGAGAACGTCGCTATTGAAGATCAATGGAGGCCACTAGTGTGGATGTCGAACGCCACTGGCAAAGGAGATAGAAGATGGAGATCGAATGGTGCTCCTTCTTCCTTGCCATCTGCTCTGGCTTACAAGAAAGATGAAGAAAAGAAACACATAAGAAAAAGAAAGAGAAAACCAAAGAAGAACAAAGAAAAAGAGCGAGAAACGAATGAAGAGAAATGAACAAAGACGAATTGAGGGAAAAAAGAGATAAATTGGAAGAAGCAGTGAGATGAAAGGGAAGAAGAAAAAGAATCAGAAGCGTCTAGAGATGGAAGAGAGAACGCGAGGCCGATATTTTGTTATCGTTAAGCCTATATGATGATTATCCAATCCCATTAACATCTGGCCACGAGATCTAAATGATTAAAATATTTTAACCCACCCAATTATGCATCACAGCAATTAATGTGAGGGGATCGACCACAATTGATGACTCTGAAAACACACACCACATACCATAAACCAAACCCCAACCATAGTAACCAACCCTAACCCCAACCATATAAGTCCAACTGTTAGTTGAAACAATGTTGGTAACAGCATTAGGAATAGTAATTTTAGTTGTAGTAATAGTGATTTCGGGATTCTCCTTCTAGGAATGTTATGGATCATAAATATAGATATAGATTATACTCCCTCTGGTCCTATTTATAAAGTGTTATTTTTTATTACACGGATATTAAGAAGACATAATTATGCTCTTAAATTTATAAAAAAATAGTATAAACTTCCAATCTTACCCCTACTAATTAAAAACTGAAATAATTTACGAGATAAAAAAACTTATTAAATGAAGGGTAAAGAAGGAAATTCAAATGAAAAAATAACACACCTTATAAATAGGACCAAACAAATTTCCAAAACAACATCTTATAAATGGGATCAGAGGGAGTAGATATAGATATAAATATACTCCTTCTATTCCTTAATATAAGACCCTTTTAACTGAATCACACGGATTAAGAATTGGAATTAAAACTAATTAACTACCTCAATTTCTCCAAAAATCCCAATATTTTTTCAAAACTTACCTTTATTTAATCTCTCTCTTTTTCTTTTTAGATACATTAAATAGGGGCATTTTTCTGAAAATGTATAATAAATACTACCTCATATATTATAAAGGATCTTATATTTAGGATCAAGATAAAAGATCCTATATATATAGGACCGGAGGGAGTATATATTATAGAATAGATAGATTGCCAAAATTTTAATTTTAGCATGTTGCAAAATTGAAGCAATTCAAGATATGAATAAAAAAG
The DNA here is from genome assembly GCA_026686845.1 of Adenanthera pavonina. Lineage (NCBI taxonomy): Eukaryota > Viridiplantae > Streptophyta > Magnoliopsida > Fabales > Fabaceae > Adenanthera > Adenanthera pavonina. Next base: position 1,732,118 of record JAIVEN010000011.1, on the reverse strand, counting down.
CCGAAGTTTATTTCCTTGAACATGCCTCTTTCTTTCCAAATTTTATAGTGAAGCAAATGCAAAGTGAAATGAGGAAGTGAATAAAGTTTTTTTACAAAGATCAATTGCTATGAAGTTTCAAGTTTTTTAGTGACTGTCAGATATCTTCCATTCACGGTTCAATTATGATGATAAATATGAGTATCTCCCAAAAAAAGAAAAGTTTACGCATGCCTTTCTCTTAGATTCATTTTTAAGTCATTTTTAATCTGGTGTTTCATAAAGTATTTTTTTTTAAATCTTCATAGATTAAATTATTAGTCCCTTTATTTTGAAATAATTATCATTTTGAAGTCATGTATCTTATAAATTTCAGAGAAGTTAGATGTATCTTTTAATTACTTATAAGATATGTCAAATATTTAAAAGCACTAAGTGGAATTTATACTTTAAAGGTACCAAGCATTGAAGATTAGATGTTTTAATTTTTCTTTTGACAAACATAAAATGTTTTTATTCAAATTGTAGCATTAGAATCTCTATATTACTTATAAAGGCAATTATAAACTTTGACGGTTAAATTTTCAAATTAAATTAGATTATTAACTAATTTGATAGAAAATTTTCAAAATTTGACTTTTGAAATTGTTTACAATGAAATTGATATGATTGACACGATTAGGAATATACTAAAATGGTAGGAATATATTAAATTACAATCATGATTTAAAATTATTGTTATAATTCAAATTTATCTAATTTAGAAATTAATAGAATATGTTGATTGGAAATTTTTAAATTGAAATGGCTAAAAAAAATTTTATGAATTATTAAACATCTTAATTTATGATAAAAAACACGAAAGTAAGAACAACTAAACAAATTATATACTTTTTGTTTTGGCCATAATTTTTCAAATTATTTATATATTCTTTTGTATTTTTTTTCTTACCCATATATTAAGCTAATGTGTGCATATATAATCCCAAATGATATTATTTCCCATCTCACAAACTAAAAGGTGAAGTAGTTATTTAATATTCAAAAAATATGTTGCTCGATTAATGTTAATTTTATTTACATGAATGGTTAGATTGATGGTGAAGGTTAGAAAGAAACTTGAATATTTTTATTTGGTTTCAAACTTTGAAAATTTTTATATCGTGAAAGAAATTAGTCTTCAGTTATCAATTATCATTAGTTTTCTAAAGGACTTCTACATCCCATGGGTGCATATCTAATTTTTTATTTTATGTCTTCATATGTAAATACAAAATATTTGTGTGTTGTTAATGTGAACATTAACTTACACTTTAAAATTGAGAGTTAGTATTGATTTAATTAAAATAAACACAACTAATTAATTTACATATCACAATAAATCAATTATAGAATTATAAAAGACTTTAAATTGAATGAATTTTACTAAACAATTAAGATTTAAGGTGTTAAACAAGCATTGACAAAAAAAAAAAAGAAGAAGAAGAAAATAAACAATCACAATGAATAGGCTCAATTATTTTGTAATTTCTTACTTATTGTAATTTACTATATGAAACCTTTTTATAGAAGAAAATTCATTTGAAAAATATTCAACCTAACTAATTTTTGCTTTAGGTCACAGATACAAATATTAAGTATATCTTATTATATCAAGTATTTTTATCTAATTTAAAATTACAAAAAATTATAAAATTGAGGATAAATTATATTATTTTAAGTCTACTATATTTTTACATCAAATCTGCACATTAATTTACACATTAATAATGTAATCACCATCCATTAATTACATTTTTTATAATAAAATTTGACAATGTTGACATAATTAAAGAAAATGTTGTAATTTTTTAAATGAGTAGAAAGTTGGGATTTTCATTAAATATGTAATAAATATTTTTCCACGAAATTTTAAATTTAGAATAACTTTTCTTTTTAAGATGTCATCAAATCAATTTGAAAATTGTTGGAGAATGGCAAGTATGTAATATAAGTCAAAGTAATGTCAAGATATAAAAAAACTCACTAACTCAATAATTAACAACTAAATTCTGACAATATAACTCAACAACTCAACAAATCATCATATAATTAAGTAATTAATAGATAATAGAAGTCTTACCTTTGCACACAAATAGAGAACTACGTCAAAGAGAAAATGCAGAAGAGATCGAAAGAATATTAGTCAATGACAAAGAAACCATGCGGGAAAGTTTACAAGAGATTAATCCGTCTACAAGAGATTGAATCCTATCCTATGAACTACAGTCAATGTTAAAGAAAGTTTGTAAGGTTTAGTATAATATAAGTTTTGATGATGACAAATATAGAATAATAGGGAACAAATACATTATATATATATCTGACATATATAATGTTCCTTAAAGAAGTAAAATATATATTATCATGTATTTAATTATGGTTATAATACATATATCATGTTATGTGTAAATATATTCACTGTACTTTTATAATGAATAATATAAGTTGGATATCTAAACTGAACTAACTACTTGGTTTGTAAGTGTAATATATTAAATGTAGGTTGGTCCAAGTAAGAAGAGTGAATATTGGAATACAGAAATGGAAATCAATATCATGCCTCACTCAAGAAAGAAGAAAAGAAAGGATGCTCCAAAAATGGAAGATCAGAAGGGAGCATGCCAAGAAGGAAATGACCAAGTAGAAGTGGAACTCAACATTTGAAGACCTAGTCACTGGTATATTTTATTTTTACTTAGGTCTTGAGGTGGTATTAATCTTTAAAAATTACTTAATCTTGTTACCATATGTTATAAATGAGTTAGACTAAGTAAGTCTGATGATTAGCATAAGTTAGATTTGAAAAACTCTTATGACAGATGAATTTTGAGGAGTTAAACTTCATATACTTTGTGAAAATACGAACTTTGCTGACTGAAATTTGAAGTTCCAGAGATATTACCTCTGATAGACGAATTTCAAGTGTTAAAATTCGAATTTCGAGTCAAGCATAGTTAGTGAAATCTGGTTTTCAAGAATTCAGAGTTTGACCTTTGATTAGGGTTTTTAATATATCTCTCAAAATACATATGTTTTTGATGTAAAACTTATTTTATATGAAACTAAACTTAATAAGCTTTTCAAAGAATGTTACTTCACTCAAAATGAAGGTCATATGAAAAAGCTATGGTTGTTTAAAGTTGAGTAGTGAGATATGAATTTTTAGTTTTGACCTCTTACCACTCTTTTGATTATATCTCACAAAATACGTTTTTTTTTAAGTGAAACTTCTTTCATTTGAAAGTAGACATTGAGAGGTTTCCAACCATAGGTCATTTGCTTAATTTGGAGTTAAAATGAGAGAATTATGGCTTCTGCAAAATTGTCTACAGTGCAAAATTCGAAGTTACGTAGGTTCTGTTGCGATAGACGAATTTTGAGCCTCCGAAATTCGAATTTCGAAGGGAACCTTCGTGCAAAGTTGGGTTTGCCACTGACAGACAAATTTTGGCTTCCAAAATTCGAACTTCAGGTCCAACAGATGAATTTTGGCTTTCAAAATTCGAATTTCGAAACACCAGAATGTGAAAATACTTCCAGAAAAGCTGACAGACAAATTTTAGCTTCTAAAATTCGAACTTCAAGTATAACAGACAAATTTTAGCTTTGAAAATTTGAATTTTGAATATCCAGAAACACAGAAATACTTCTAGAACAACTAATAGACTAATTTTCACATCCAAAATTTGAATTTCGAAAGGAAGAACTTGTGTCATATTGAGTTGCTCACTGACAGACGAATTTTGGGGTTCCAAAATTTAAATTTTGAAGGCAATGTAGCAAATTAAATTTACTGTTCACACTTGACAGAACTACTTTAAACTTGAAAATTCATATGTTCCAACATACAAACATTTGTCAAGATGAAAATTCGAATTTCAACTTTGAACAGATGAACTTCAAAGTTCAACGCTAAAAACTTTAACTTACGGTCTCTTCGAAATTCATCTGTTGACATCCAAAATTTGAATTTCAGTATGTTAGAAGCATTAAATGCAGTTGGTTAACGGATAGTTTTACAAAAATAACCGTTGGGTAACATCTCTAACGACTAGATCTTGTGTCTAACGTCTAATTACACTACAAAACTATAAATATAACATTATTTGAACTTATGAGTAACGATCATAAGAGTTTTTATGCGAAAATGCTACAACCATCTGTAAAATCTTTCTATCACAGCATTGTTTGAAAAACCCACCTCAATAGAGTGAACTTTCAATGTATTATCTACTCTTCAAGAGAGTTTTCATTCTGTAAACATTTCTTTCTACATTTTCTGGGTAGAATCTTAGTGTGGAAAAATACTAAGGGATTTACACATCTTGTAAAGGTGTGAGGAGAGTGACTTCACAAGTGCCTACTGAAACTTGTGGGAATGTACTGAGACTTCACAGGTACCCAGATCAAACCTGTGGGATATAGTGAAAAATCTCAAGTGGTGGCTTGGGGACTGGATGTAGGCCAAGTGGTTGGGCTAAACCAGTATAAATCATTATGTATTGTTTTTCATCTTCTCTACTCAGCTGTTGCACACAACCATCTCTGTTTATCCCTGTTTTACTGTACTCTTAGTGAAATTGGGTTGTGATCCAAAAGAGTGAAAATCTTGCATCACTCAATTCACCCCCCTCTTGGGTGACCAGTCAACCTAACAAAGTTTACAATAGAGAAACATAACTTGTACCTCTTTATAAAACATAAAAACTTTGAGTGCATCTATGAGAGATTGGGAGCTTATTTGTGAACTATGAGGAGCATGGAGTGGTTAAGTGGGTCTATGCTTTGTGAGGTTAGGTAAGAGGTAGACAAAGGTCGGACATTGGAGGTTGGTCGACAATGTGGGTGTAGCCAAGAATAGAGGAGAGGGATAGTTGAGAGTTTCTATTTTGGGTCCCACACTGCTGTGAACAAACTCAGGGAGTTAAGCAATAATAGGTTCAAAATGGGACAATTGGACAAGACAAGTCACAAGTGGGATGGGTCCAAGAGCAAAAAAGTAAGTAGTTCATTTTGCAAAAAATAAAAAATAGGTTAGCCCGTTGGTTATATTAGTAAGCTTGTTTTACCCTTATGTCAAATGGGTTGTATCAAAATTGGCCAATTTTTTAAGTAGGTTTGATTTTTTCAGCTCAATCCACATTGACCCATATTCTATGAGAAAAAAAATTTATTCTTCCTTTATCATTTCAAAGTGGTGCAGGATATAAAATCCAAAATGATCAAGATATCATAATGAACAAGTTCTACTTTGAAAATGTTGTACTTAATTTGAGAATGTAAGAACTATTAATGGTATTGCCTACTGTTCCTTTTGTAAAGCATGCTATATTGATGCATAAAGGAAGCTAGTCATTAGGCTCCAGCAAATCTAACTTTATAAGTAGTATATAAAGAGATCGTCAACAACTGATAAAGTTAGGTTTCTTATGTGCATTATGTAGATTGCTATCTATTTTATAGTCACTCTTATTTCTTTCATATGTATGTTACCAATTTATTTTAGCAAGTATAATATTTTGAAATCTTCATGCAACGTAATTATCTGCTATGATCATTATTGTTATTAACTACTATGTACGCCAATTTTAAGGAACATCCTGTGCAGGATGCACTTCTAGATATTGCTTCTTAATGAAGATCAAGGTCAAACTACAAATACAACCTCTAATGTTGTATATATATAACCATTCAACAATTTATTTAATTTGCATATATTATTTATCCAACACTATATATTTATTGTTGTTCTCATTCTACATATTGTTATCTATTTAATACTCACTCTTAATTATTTAATTTTCATGTAAGCAATAACATTATTTTGAAAGACTCATGTGACAGAATAATACACCATGATAATTATTGTTTGACACTCACTCCGAATAGTATAGAACTAATAAGTAGAAGGGATTTGTAGCATAATGACCACCTAATATGTTTTCCAATGAACCAATGGTTTAATCAAATGAACCAAGGATAAAATCTAAACTAAATAAAAAAATTAAGCAACAAACATAGGGGGATTTGTTGGAATTAAATCCTATTAGCTACCAAAATTAAATAAAAACAACAAAATAATGGAAAATGATGGTCATACACGATGTAATCAATGACAATTCCTTCACCCAATGCTTAATCTTCCTCATTCACTATGTAAATTGAATCTAATTGAGTGTTTAATAAGTGTTCAAAACACTACCTCAAGGCATTTAATTCTGAAGATGTTTGTTGAAGAGGATGGGTATCCACATTATAGGCAAACTGATAGTGGTAGTTGTGTTTTGAAAAATGGTATAGAGTTGGAGAACATATTTGTTTTCCTGTACAATCCATATATGCTTTTGAAATACAGAGCCTATATTATGTTGAGCCAACAAATCAAGTTCAATTCATCAAGTTCTTATTCAAGTACATCAATAAAGGGTATGATCAAGTCATAGCTACTTTTTATACAAAATCCATAGATTTTAACATTGGAGCAGTCCAAGATGAAATTAAGATGTTTTGTGATTGCAGATATTTGTCTCTTTATGAAGTTGTGTGGTGAATTTTAGGATTTGATGTAAATTTTAAAGTGCCTTTGTTGAAAGACTATCATTCCACTTGCTTGGGCAACAAAGTATTATCTTTCAAAATGATGAGCCTTTGGATTTTATAGTTAATCGTGCATCAAATTAGACTATGATGTTTCTATCATGGTTTTAAACTAATGATAAATATTGAAATAGGACTGAGAACTTGACTTACCCGAAATTTTCTATGAAATTTGTTTACAAGAGAAATGGGCATTGATAAGTTCCTATGGAAAGAGAGATTACTTGATTGATATATTATAATACACTCATCTAGGAAGTGATGAGATACATTACTTGTGCACACTTTTAACTTACTTTTAACTTATATTTAAGCTTGTAAGTCTAATGAAGATATAAGGACTATTCATGGTGTTATCTATCCTATTTTTCGTGGTGTATACTATGCTCTTAAATTGCAAGATGATGATCAAGAATATATTGACAGAATAATGAAAGCTAGCTATTGGGCACTAGCAGAATTTCTACCATTACCTACATTTACACATAACCAACTCTATGTTGCTTTATCCTATGTACGATTTATACATAAATTGAAGATATTAATAAGTGTTTAATAATCTTAATTGATGATTTTTGTATTATATCATTTCTTCTTGGTCATTGATTATTTGTATATTATCCACTCTATATTTCTTTTTTCTATTTATAGATATAATTTTATTATAGAACATGTTTCAAAAATATATTTATTCTTATTAACCTGTGCATTGCTTGAGTGCACATTTTATGATTTCTTTATATTTCTACTAATTTGTTTATACAGTATTAAATTTTATATTATTAATAATATTTTATTATCATTATAGCTCTATATACAATAAAGTTTGAGAAGTGTGGTTTACCTTATGCTTATATTCTGGCATTCTTATGTAAGAATAATGAATTCCCTTCACCAAGCGACATAGACAAAATAATATTAGTTGATATTTCAGATAAGGATAAGAATTCTAAACTATTTAAAGTTGTTAGCATTTTTATGATTCATGAACCATGTGGCACAATGAATCCAAATTTACCATGTATGGTTGATGGGTAGTGCTCCAAGCATTATCTAAAGGAATTTATTGGTAGACAATAATTGATAAAGATGGATATCCCAAGTACAGAAGGTTAGATAATGATACACCTATAGTCAAGAGGGTGTTGAACTAAATAATAAAATTTGTTATATCATATAATCAATGTTTGTTGCAAAAGTACAATGCTCATAAAAATGTGGAATGTTGTAATCATGTTCAATCAATTAAGTATTTATTTAAGTATGTGAACAAAGGGCATGATATGGTTATAATAGCTTTTTACAGAAATTCACATGATAATAATCATGAAAAATCCATGATGAGATTAAATTATATTACGATTGCAGATGTCTATCTCCCTGTAAGATTGTTTGGAGAATATTTTCTTTCAATATCAATTACAGGAAACCTTCTGTGGAAATGTTATCTTTTCATTTGCCAAATCAACAACTAATTGTATTTGATGATGATGAGCTACTTGATTTGACTCCAGAATGAAGCTCTAACAAGAACACTATGTTTTTGGCATGGTTCCAATCTAATATTAAGTATAAAGATGAGGTAAAGAACTTGTGATATCATGAATTCCTAACTAAATTTGTGTACAAGAAGAAAACCCATGAATGGACTCTTAGAAATAGAGGATTTTCAATTGGAAGACTATATTTTACTCCACTTGACATTAGTGAATTGTACTATTTGCGAACTTTATTCACTATAGTTAGAGGTTGTATATCTTATGAAAGCATCAAAATAATGGATAACATTGTTTATCCTACTTTTAGATGTGTATGTTATGCATTTGGATTGTTAGATGATGATAAAGAATGCATAGATGGAATTATAGAAGCAAGTCATTGGGCTATTGCAAAATTTCTTTGAAGATTATACTGTATTTCTCTTTTATCCAACTCTATGTCAAGACTAGAGTTTGTACGAGAGAAAACATGACAATTCCTTTCTGATGATATAAAGTTATAATATAAATACTCTTTCAACCTCTTTTAGGTCCAAGGGCAAAATTGTTCTTAATGTAGCATCAAGTGATATTACTTATTTATTGCTACTTGGTGGAAGAACTACACATTCATAATTCTACATACCTCTTGATGTTTATGATGATAACATATGCAATATAAAGTAGGAAGTAAGTTCTTCTGAGTTGTTGGTTCATGCTTCATTAATTATGTGGGATGAAGTAATTATGACCAACAAATTTTACTTTGAAACTCTTGACCATAGCCTAAGGGACATCTTAAAACTATCTAATTCTTCAACTGTGAATCTTTCTTTCGGAGGTAAGGTAGTCATATTTGGTGGGAATTTTAGACAAATTCTGCTTGTAATACCGAGAAGAACTCGAGAGGATATAGTTTTTGCTACTATTAATTTATCTTACATCTACTCATTACTATTGCAAGAAATATGAGACTTCTTTTAACAATTCAACTGATGTCAATAGAGAAATATAAGAGTTTGCTTATTGCTTCTTTCTATAAGTGATAGAACAATTACTAATACTAATAATAGGAACATTAATATTAAGACTCATCATGATTTGTTATTGGATATCTCTAACAATCCTATCAAATCAATTGTAAAAAGCACATATCAAAATCTCTATAAGAATTTAAACATCTTATCTTCTTTCAGAGATAGAGCTATATTAGCCCTTACTTGGTGAAAAAGGTGGTGTATTATAGTCCTAAAAGTATATTGAAGGAAAATGGCAATGTGGATTCTATTGATGATCTTCATTCCATTGAATTCCTGAATTCAACTTCCATGTCAGATCCTCAAAATCATGAAATCAGGTTAAAGGTTGAAGCACTTATTATTTTCATGAAGAATATTGACAAGTTATTGGATTTTTGGTAATGGCACCCTCTCATTGATACACAAACTCAAAAGTATGTACTTCAAGCTAAAATCATGTTAGGATAAAAAAAGTTTGTATACCTAGAATATCTATGATTCTATCATATTTAAGACTACTATATATTATGAAGAGATAACAATTCTGTAATATTAGTTTTTAGTATGATCATAAACAAAAGTCAGGGGTAAAGTCTATACAATGTTGGTTTATACCTATCAAGACTTGTATTTATACATAGATAACTTTATATTGCTTTATCCCGTGTATGATCTAGAAGTGGATTGAAAATATTGATTCTAAATCATGATAACAATTAAAGTGGCACAACTTCAAATATTATGTGTAAAGAAGTATTTAATAATCTCAACTAATGGTTTTGTTTAACCTTTCTTTTATGGTCACTTATTATTATTTACATACTAAATACTTTGTAATGTTATTTTGTTTTCATTTATATGTATAATTTTATTATTAAATATGTTTAAAAAATGCAGTTGGTCTTATTGATCTCTTGCATTGCATTGGTGCATTACTAATTGTTTCGAAATGGTGGAAGTATCTATTTATTCCTTCTTCCATCCTATTGTTAGTTAATAAATGATTAATGCAAGAAATTATTTATGAGATTGAAATTTTTAGTAGTAATATATTTTAGGAGGCAATAACATGATCACTTTTTATTGATAAATGAACTAACTGATTCTCCCTAATGAAACAAATTATTTTTCTTTGGAACTATGCTTCTATTAGAGGAAAAAGAGAGACTGAACATTTGGAAGGGGTGCAAAATTTCTTAATGCACAAATATGTAGGACATGAATTTCAAATCTGCTAGAATTTGTACTTGTACTTCAGGATTTGACTTCTTTTTACTTTCCTTTTCATCTACTTTCTCTCTACTTTTCATATAAATTATTGAACTAAATTTGAACAGTTCAAATTTAATATTATACTCTCACAATTTTAAAATATAAGAAATAAATGACTAAATTATCAAAATTAATGTGCTGTTTAGTTATAAAAAAGGATGATAATATTGGAATGAATGAAGATCACTATGATTCTATTTGGTATGATACTGGAAATTTTTGAAAACAAATTTATTTTTATATTTAAATAAATAACTGTAAAAGTGAAATGACATTATACCCTCAATCAAAACAAAAAATTCCCAAATTATTCTTTCTTCTCCTTCCCACGAACACTGATCAAAGTTCAAATTATGGCAAAAAAAAATCATATTGCAAATTCTGAACATAGAATCAATAAAAAACATTGCAATCAAATACAAAATCCCAAATCAAATATAAAAATCTATGAACACAAATTCATATCATATACAAAAAATCATATTGCAAAAAACCATTAATACAGATCCAGATAAAGAATCAAGTCGGAAAATCACATCTTAGAAGTTTGACAGACAAGTTAGATGAATGAGGAGTTTAAAAAATGGCATCGCAGAAAGGCATAGACGAAGCGAGTCAATGATAGGAGGACGCAACTTGCTAACGATGGAAGCTCAAACATCAGGGATGGAAGAAGCACTTGAACAAAGATTAGAGTAGCTGTTGAAGCTGTTATTGGATTGTGGTGATTTAGATCAAGGAAGAACATTATTGATTAATGGGTTGTTTGATTCCGGTAAGGAGATGGAAGCAATGGTGATTGACGATGTGAGCAGAAGCTAACAAATTTGGGCACATTAGTGTTCTTGTGCAACAGATGCTAGGAGACTAAGAACCAGATTTGAAAGATAAAAGATGGTGAGCTTGCAAGGGTGGTTTGGCAATAAGAATGGCAATAATGACAACGACGATGATGCTCACCCACTCTAGACTGGATGATGAGGCTCACCAATGGAAAGTATGGTGGACTAGGGTGGGGCGCATTTTTGGGATTGGGTGATTCCATGGTGTGGGAGTGGGGAAGGACACCAATATGCAAAGGAATGAAGATACCTTCATATGTGGGAGATATAATTCTGTAGGAATAAAAATTGCTACAACCAAACCATCACCCTTATGGAATTTTGTATAGAATTCCATTCCTTTCCAGCAAAAGGAGTGCTACCAAACGAGACCTAAGAAAACAGTCAAATATCTTAAATATTTTACAAAAAAAAAAATTTGCAAATACCTTTATTTAATATTCTTACTTAACTCTCCTTTAACTTATATTTTGTAATAATAAATTTACTTTAATTAAGAGTAAAATTGAAAAAAATGCATTAATTTATTAGACAAAATTCATTTGTCTATTACATTTTGAAAAAAAACACATTTGAAAATATCTCCTACATTTTAAAATATAAGGAGTATAAAACTATTATTAAATTATTAAATTATAGAAAATACTTCATCTGATCCCATATATAGGTTATTTTATATAACAAATTTTTTGTGCATATTATAAGATGTTAGATACTCCCTCCGGTCTATATTCTAAGGCATTTTATATGACAAATTTTTTATCCAAAATATAGGGTATTGGATATTTTTCTTCCCATTTTATCCCTATATTTAATATTTCTATACTCCTCATTTATAACTCTATAATGATAATAGAATAGGGTATTTAATAAGGGTAAAATAAGAAATGTGGGTGCTTTTGGTATTGATTTCAGGTGAAAAAATAATTTTCTTAATATGTGTGTAATTGATACAAAATACCTTATAATATAGATTGGAGAGAATATAATTTTTCTATTTTTATCTCTATCATTAAAATTGGGATTTTTATTGGGAAAATCACTAAAAAATCCCAAAATATAAAAATATTTATTTGAAGGTCATAACACTAAGAAATATTACATTCAAATCTCATGTCTCAAAAAATGAGTATAAAAGACTTTATTATAAAGTATAAAATCGTGGAATATGAGTATAAAATATTAGAGTACTCCCTTCGGTTATTTTTATAAGTCACATTCTAGAAGTTTTTTATGGTCCTATAGATAAGTTACCTTTCATAGGTTTTTGAAACATTAATTATTTTATTTAAAAATTGTCCTTATTTAATTATGAGAGAGAAAGTGAATTATTTAAATTTGCAGTATTTATTAGAGGATAAGGATGAAAATTATATTATTTTTAAGATAATTTTAATAATGTAATAAACTTGTCTTGGTTTTGGTGAAATAGTTGAGAGCAACTTATATTAAGGACTGGAGGGAGTATAATTTTATACTCAATACTAAAATTTTTTATATTCATTTTTTATAATTTTATACTTATTTTTTAAAATTTTACATTAATTTTAACTTTAAAACTTGGATGTAATATTTAGTATTAAAACTTTTTAATAAATATTTTCATATTTTAACATTTAATATGATTTTTCCATTGTTATTTGTTTGCAACATATAATAATATATTTATATATAATGGATCTCATTTCATATTAAAATTCGTGCAAGAGAAATTATATTATATGTTATCTCTTGCTTTCAAGCTGTCAATGTTGGAAAGAGAGATGGCTCCACGAGTGATAATTGCCTCGATGATTGGTGAAGGCTCAGAAGCCTCATGCATCCGCATTGAGTGCCATAAGTAACAATCTGTCTGTATTGGAGCAAAGGCACATACACCAACGCCCTCAGCTGAAGAATGGAATGGATGCCCATAATCTTTGACTACTACACCCACTATTTTTTATTTTATCTGATTTATATTATAAAATATTTTATATTAATAATATATTTTTCTCAATTCTTATTATAAGATATTATTTAGAAAACTTATCTAATACAAAATATAAGATATTAAGTAATAAATTTAATTTTAGTCTCAATTTTATCCCTATTGAATACTTTCATTACAAATCTCAATTAACTTCTCTTTCCTTCTATCATCATTATTAATTTAATATATTTTTATTCTCTCCTTAAAGGTAAAATGGGAATGTCAGAACTTTTTTTTAATCAATTTTAGACTATAAACAACTTTTCTTAATCCACGTGCGATAGTTAAAAACATCTTATAATAGGGACCGGAGGGAGTATATATTAAAAAAATTATTTTTTATCTAAAATTAGTATAAAAAGTATCAATATTATTTTATTTTACTTTTATTAAATACTTCATTATATTATTATTGTAGAGTTATAAATGAGAAGTAAAAAAATTAAAAATAAGAGTAAAATGGAAAAAAAATATTCAATATCCTATATTTTGGGTCAAAATACTCCATAAAAAATACCTATAATATAAACTGGAGGGAGTAAGTTCTTATACTCCTTCAGTTGAATATTAAGGTAATGGGAAGAATTTCAATTAACAACAATAATAATATTAATCTTATCCCACTATATAGGGCCGGTTATATGGATTATACAATACTAATGGGTTTTATCAAATATCATCTCCTCAGATAAATCATTTATCAAAAGGTCATACCTTATAACTTCTCTCAGTGTCCTTCTTGGTCTTCTTCTACACATTTTGATAGGGTTTCAAATTATTTAATCAACACTCCTTACAATAAATAACTTCTAAAAAATATTTATTACATCTTTAAATTTTAAAAAAAAACTAAAACCTTCAATTTTACCTATAATAATTTAATTCCTTTCATAAATATAACAATACTAATAATACAATAAATAAAGAGGAAAAATGATAAATAACTACATGTTATCTTATATTATGGGATAAGTTCCCTCATATTACTTTATAATATAAGATGGAGGGAGTACAAATTAAGAAATCTATTAAATAATTTAGAATATTGTAAAATTTAATACTCCCTCCGTTCCGCTATATAGTGCACTTTTTTGAGAAATTAATGTTTCATAATATAGTGCACTTTGCGGATTACGTAGTGTAATTTTATTCTCTTTCCAATATTGCCCCTAATTAATAAACCCAAATATGTGTTTATGATTAAAATATTTCATTCTCAAAGCATTTAATGAGGGTAATGTGAGAAAAAGTGGAAAATTTTGTTAGTTATTAATTATTGTCTTAGTCTGTGTGCGGTAGTTAAAAGTGCACTATAAACTGGAACAGAGGGAGTAGTATTTTACCAAATGATCTTAATTAAATACTCTCTTAAATGATATATTTGGTATTAATAAAAGAGTAAAACAGTAAAATAAGTAATTAATACTTTATTAAAATTTTAAAGTGACAAATATTATAAAAAAATTTAAAAATCCTAAAGTGACAAATTTTACAAATCGGAGAGAGTATACGATACAAAACAAGAAAAAAACACACAGACAAAAAATGCATTAAATTTATCTAAAATTTAAAATAGTTTCCTAAAATGTCCTCACGTAATCTCATCTAATGTAACCTCATCAAACTCACTGATATTTAAATTGATATTTAATATAAGGGTAAAATTGAAAAAAATAATAAACATACCAAACAACCTCTCTCTATGTATATATTTAGAAATAAAAAATCGTGCCACCTAAGGCTAGCGCAGGTAGTAAGGGTGGAGTGAGATATAAGTAGATATCAAAGGTTTAAACGCTCTTAATGTATCAAAAAAAAAGAAAAAAATCATGGAAACACTTTGTTCTTTTCATATTTTTTTATTTAATAAAATATAAAGGATAAATTTTTTTCCAACATTCTGCCTAACATGCCAAACAAATTTAAATTGATGGTGATCATTGTTGTATTCTAATCCATGAATCAAATTAAGGGGCGCACAGAGTGTGGTGGATTTCACACTCGCAGAACGTACATTACATTATATAAGGCATGCATTGAAGCTAGCTAGCAGTGGCACCAAGCAATAAGAAAGCGATCAATACAATCTCTTGTACGTTCATTATTGGGTACGTGTTGGCGTCCACAAACTAAGGCAATGGCTGATTCTGTTGCTCATGAACACGTTCTCACCAAGCCCAGGTAACTCCGATCCCTCAGAAAACACAGATACTCCTATCTTAATTTGTAATAAAATGGGTACGTAGTGTAGTGGTACATATATATATTATGAGTTACAGCTAGCGCTTTGGGTATTGGCATTCAAGGAAATATGCTGGCATGCATTTTAATTATTAGGGTTGCGGCTTGTAAAGTCCAATCGATCGAGATTGTCTTCATTACTAATTAGTCGTCTTTATTTGCAATAGTACAATAACTGATATATCCATTCTGCTCCTATATATATATATATATAGATCACACACACACACACACACAGATATATATATATAGAGAGAGAGAGAGAGTTAATATTAATTAATGTTTGAGATATGGATGTGAATTGAGATGGATATATTGCAGAGGAAGCACTGAAAGAGGGGTTCATGTGTGGATTTTTGCGGAGAGCACAAAACAAGTTCTTCTCCAACGACGTCGTGCTCGCCGCAAGGATTCCGGCTTGTGGGATATCTCCGCTTCTGCAAACATATCTGCCGCTTTTTCCTCCCTCTTCACTGCTCGGTATTAACTAATAACTAATGCCATTCTCCTTCCTTCTTCATCTTACTTATTTACTTTTCTCACATTTTCTCCTAATTAAGCATAATTAATTCTATATTTTTTAATCATTATGTATATATATAAACTCTTGTTATACTGTTACTACATCTGTTTCAAAAAGAAAAAAAAGAATAAAATTACTGTCCATTTACTATTCATCTAATAATTTAAATTGATTGAAATAAAAAAAATATCCTATAACAAAACTCATAATGATTAAATACAAATTAAATCTATGATTTGATATTATATCCTAAAAAATATTTAGTCAATTATTAAATTGATTGAAACATAATTACATATGAATGGTAAAATCATTTATCAAAAAATATTTTTTAATTTCGAAAATATGTTAATAAAAAATCTTATAAGTTGGAACAAATCAATTGCTAATTATTTAAATTTATTAAAATATTATTTGATCAACTTATTTCAATTGTGATATTTTGATATCTTACCGAAGGAACAGCAATTTATTGGATATTGTTTTCCTTAATTTGTAATTTTATTCACATATTTAACAAAATCAATTATATTTTTAAATATTTTTTTATTAGCAGCTGATTAGGTGGGTTGATTGGACATGCATAGATTCATATGTTTATAGTTTGTATGCTGTAAAATGAAAAATTTAGAAAATATGGTGACAAAATTATTGTGTCAAATTTAGAGCTTATGAATTGCCACTTACAATTGATTTAGAGCTTTATTTGTTAGAAACTTATCATATTAGTTGTAACATTATAATAAAATTATCCATTCTATAAATAAAATGGACAATGGTTCATCTCTAACATTTTAGCCCTAAAAAATTTATTAGTTTAGAATTTCAATAAGCGCATTAGAAGTAGTTGCAAATATATTTTTATATTAAATATACCCGTACAATATTGGACGGATGTATTGCCAGTCTATATATAGTTTAAATATATTCATGATTTATATTGACCTTTTGTACTCTCTTCATTTTCTGGCGCCTAAACGCAATTATTTGGGTTATTGGTGTTCCGATTAAACACGTCAGAGTTGTGGGTGAGGTAATTCTCGACCCTTAAAGAGTTTTTCTTCAAGACTATTGATCCTTGTAGCAATCTCATGGACATTATGCGAGAAAATGTTCTAAAAAATTTTCAGTTTTTAATAAATTGTAGATTGATTTTCAGTAAAACATTGATAGAACTGAAGATAATAAAATAAACCATAAACAACTATTATAATATAATCAAGAAAAGTGGTAAACAACGATCACTGACAAGAATATACCTGATCGGGATCGATTGGAGAATGAGTGCTGTGACTAAGTTTCACAGTACATTTATTTTCCACAAATAATAAATAAAAGGAATCCTAGGAAAAAAAGAATGGAAGTTTTTTAATTTCAAATAAATTTTAAAGAGATGAGAGAGGGATGAAGGTGTGAAAATAAGTGAAAATATGAGAAAAAATTGAAAAGAATTAGAAAAATATATGAAAAGATGTAGATGAGTACAATTTTTTGGTCTTTAAAATCTTACAGGAAAATATAAATATTGGTGGTAGTGAGTGAATTTATTCCAGTGAAGGACTAAAGTGGCGTTAATGTAGGGACTAATATAACATTGTCACTTGGTCGTCCCCAATAATGTGTTGGCCGCTGGTTGGTGGACGAAAATGTAGAAAAGGACCATGGTTCTAAGCTGTCATTTTTTGTATTTATGGTCCTCGCAGGCATAAAAAAAATGAAATATTGAAAATCTAATTGGGTTTGGACGGTGGTTTTTGGTATGTGTCAACTATTGATTGACAAATGTTCAGGGTCTTCTGATGTTAGTTTTGGAATTTACGGTCCTCCACTAGATTAAGAAATGGATAAATGAACAGTAAAAAGTTGGAAGTTATTTTGAGATTAGGTAAGTGCCACTGTTGATTGGCGGATGAAAATGTTAAAAAGGACCCCTAGTCCTGTGATGCATGTCATTTTTAGGATTTATGATCTTCCGCTAGGTAATAAATAGTAAAAACCTGGAAAGGATCCAAATCAACCTGTTACTATTCACTTCAGGGTTACTGTTCACAGTTGGTTCTACTTTACTATAAATATAGATATAGATATAGATATAGAAATTAGTCTGCAACTGTACATATTAAATTGTAGCGCCGCGTTTGTTCCTCCTCTTTTCCAACTTCTTCAACAACAATGACAGGATTCTATTTGGTTTTTAATTTGCACAAATCAGAGGTTCTTGGTTAATTCTTGACATTAGAATTCCACTAGTCCTTTGCACATTGGTTGATGTCGAATATATAAAACATTATGACAAGTATAACTAAGAAGAACGTAAGCATATATATATATATATATATATAGATTGCTCAAATATAAATACTGTACTTGTTACTAGAATTTTACTTAATAATGACCAAGCTTTTTTGTTTGATTTTTTAGGAGGGAGGTCAAAGAAAAGTTAGGCGTAACCCTTCCAAATGATGCATTCGAGCTGATATTTGTTCTCCGTCAAGAGGGGTCAGTAGATTTCGAGCTGATATTTGTTCTCCGTCAAGAGGGGTCAGTAGATTAAACGCTTCCTTTTAGAGTGGCACTTGTCTAGTTTGCCAAAGAAATTTTTCTTTAAACTAAACTTCAAATTACTTAGACAAAACATTATTGATTTAAATATGAGTCGCAGTGTCATACATAATGGAAAGCCCATAAGTAATGATGTCTATCTGGTGACAACTCTTGATCCAATACCGTTGGAGGCCTTTGCTCTTCAGGTGAGGATGCTTTATATCTTATTATCGAATTGGACTTTCAGAATGTAAGCATGTCTTAAGTGCAGGTCACTGGCGTAATGAAGCTGCATGATCGGATGCAAGTGATTTTTTTTTTTTTATTAAAATTTCAGGAAACAGAGGTTTCGGCTGTTAAATATATCTCTTATGAGGAGTACAAAAGGCTACTGGCTAAAGAAGATTTAGATTATGTCCCTTGTGATGTTCATGGACAGTACGGTCAACTTTTTGACACATTTGAAATGAGGTTTGTTATTTCTTAAAATTTCCTCGGTCTAAAATTTATTATATATGAATCATAAGTCCCTTTCGTTTACTGATTACATATGTGAAAAAAAAGATCATTATTCTGGTTTCGTTTTTTGTGCTGGGGCTTAACTTTATTCTTAATTTATATGGTTTTCTTAATACCGATGTTAGCCAAACCGTCATTTGTCTATAATTTGTTAAGGAATACAAAATTATGAGTTGAAAATTTAACCACACATTGATTATGTGCTTATTTATGGTTTCTTATCAATATGCTGAAGGTATAAGGAGAATACCGCGGCTCGCAGTTTGACTCTACAGAACCAACTCAGTCGTTATGTTCCTATTCCCCACGCTGCAGAGGTTATTGAATTTTTTGTTATTATATTAGATTGGCCTCTATCCATCATCTTTTTTAGCTTCCAATGCAAATTTGGTTTGTTCTTCTCAAATTGGGATAACATTTGCTTACGCTTCTCTTACTTTCCATCTCATCTCATTCCTCTTCGACCAAGATGCCTGTGAATGTAGGTTATGCTAAGTTCATGACCAAATCTGATTGTTGCACTTGATGAGGGCTTTAAATATTAGGAAAAAAGAATAGAACATGACTATTTCTTCTATGGAAACACCATACTACAGTTAAAGTAGTGCAATTAAGCAGAAGGGTTCTGGATGAATTTTCTACAGAAATTTATGAACCAATCTCGCAAATTTTTGAAGAATATGATCCCATAATCAGTTGCTAGTGCTCGTCACTTGTTAGCAATCCTTCAATTAGTAACAATATTTTTTTCCCAACACTCGATGTAGGCCCTTAACCATCAGAAATATGTTTTATTTATATATTTTGCAGTTGACAGGGCTTACTGAATCAGACAAAGAGGCTCTTGTTTATCTTGTCAAAGCTGCAGCTGTTATTGATGAAATTTTTTATCTGCAGGTTGTGTTTACATTTTACCATAATAAATTTGTTCATGTATTTGTTTGTATATAGCTTTTATTTCTCTAAGTTACATTAGTTGGGCATGTTCACATCTGATATGTAAAGTTTATAATAGCATATTATTTATGATGATGCTTAGTTTTTCTATGCATACGGATAATTTTTATGCATTATAAAGTTAGATTGTTCTAAGCACATTATAAACTTTGATTGGAAATTTATTTCTTGCTTCACATGATTATTTGAAATTCTTTACTTTTGATTTCTAGAACTTGAGGATGAATGCTCATCGTGGTGTAGTAGTGCACATTACTAAAGTTTGTCGATTTGTTTACTTCCAAATCAGGCTTGGCACAGCAATCCAGTTCTAAGAGATTGGTTGAAGAAGCACGCCAATAGATCAGAGTTAGATAAGTTGAAATGGTCCTATTATCTGATTAACAAGACCCCATGGTAAGTCCTTGACAGCTTACTCTACCATTAGATGGAATATCATTTTTCACACCCAAAGAGATGGGTGGATTAAGTTAGTGTTGTCTTGTGCTTGTTCTTGAGCACTCATTTGAGAGGTTAGGATCAAGAGAAGTCATTGAAGCTTCAATTGAACCTGAATTCAATATACTATTGATAAACACTAAGAATTTTGACTCATTTGATGCCTCTAGTATCAAGATTCTGTTCAGGAACCCATATAGTAGTTTGAGACTCTGGTCAAGTAATCCTTTTGCAACACCAGATATGGAATATGGTCCTATGATTTTCATTAAGAGTTCCAAAAGTTTCACTTATACTCCTTGTTTTGCACTTTCTTTTTCAAGGCTCCTTCTGAATGCCAAACAGTATGGACCACCAGGATATTTCTAACATCAGATAGATTAATCTCTTGTGCCATGTCATCTTAACAATAATATATATGCACACTATGGCTCTGTTTAGGAGCACTATATAGATATTCCACTAAAGCAATGATGATCCCAATATGGTTTTTCTCTTAGAAAATCAATACCTATGAGTAAAGGCTCAGATCATCGTACTAGTAGAACACCTATCCGCACAGGTTGGGCTTTGCAAAAAGCTTGAAATCATGCTTTCTCCTAGAGATCTTAACACGTCAACATAGGTAGGATGACATGTCATTTTGTTCAGATTGACTTAAATCTTGAAAACCCTCGTTTGTACATGACCCTAGCTGGATTTCTTTGTCACTTCAAGAATGCACTTCTATAACCGTGAAGTATGAGCATGCAATTTATAGCTTTTAATTTCCTTTTATCAATTAAATGAAAAGGTGATGGGCGAAGAGATGTTCTAAATTGAAATGATTCTTGCATTTGAAGTTTCCAGAAGTAAATGCTTCTTTGACAAAATATGAACATCCTACTACCTCGAGTATGGGAAAGCTCCTTGTTTTAATTTCTTGGGCTGAGTTCTTTTTCTTTTTTCTTTTTAAAAAAATATAACCAATGTATTTGAAGTATTTTGAATGATCTTTTTTTTCTGTTGACAGGTCAAGCCTTGATGAAGACAAGGCATTTTTGACAACCGCAGATTCAGCAATAAGATTGCTTCCAAATGCAACAAGGCCAGTTAAAGAGTGGAAGGGTTTGGAATATAGAGCAGCATTTCCTGTGGTGAAACCGCCTGGTGCAAATTTTTACCCACCAGACATGGACAAAATGGTACCACTGCTAATATCTAACAATATGCTGTGAAAGAATTTGATTTGCAATCATGGAAAACAATGGACCTCTGTCTTGTAGGAATTTGAAGCATGGAAGGACAGTCTAGAAAAGAATCAACAGACAGAGGCAACAGGCTTTTTCAGTGCTATCAAAAGGCACAGTGAATTTTGTTTGGATCCTAATATATCAGATAATAAAGCGGGTGCTGCCCCTGATCTTTATATAGTTCCCTACTCTCAAGAGTACAAGTCTTTTCTTGCAAAAGCTGCAGAGTTATTACATAAAGCTGGGGATGTTGCAAATTCACCGAGGCATCTTTCTTTCTGATTCCCATTAGTGATCTATCACTAGTACCTCATGCAGAATATTGTTTTACATAAAATTGTTGGCTAACTATTTCTTTCCAAATACAGTTTGAAGAGACTGCTTCATAGCAAGGCTGATGCAGTCCTTTCAAATGATTATTATGACTCAGATATAGCCTGGATGGAGTTGGTTAGTCATTTCTTTAATCTACTTTCTGCTACAAAAACTTTCAGCTACCTAGTGAGATTTGCTAGATCAATAGTATCTAACTAATCCCTTGTTTTAAAGTGAATCAATGTAAGGATTCCTATACCATAATCAGCATAATCATATGTTTGTTATCTTCAACAGGGAAATCATATTCATGACTTCTAGATCACTTCTGATTAACATATCTGTTCTCCTAAACATTTCCATTCTCTGCTTCAATCTGTTTCCTACATCTTCCCTATTTATCATGATTACTTGATAAGAATACCCATTTTATTTAGGGAAAAAAAAGAAAATAATTTTTTTCTCATTGTTGCTCCTAATTACCTGTAATATATGGCCAAATATAAATGTCAACGATCACTTCATTTTAAAAGCTTAGACTTTTAGGGGAAGACCTAGAAATGATCTATACGAAATATCTCTAATATGCCTAGTCAGGTAAAAGCCCGTTTGGCTTCTAGCGTGGATGAAGCTCAAGTCCATCATTCCTTGTTCTATTATTTAACTTAGTCAGGAAAAGTGGAGAATAGGTTGGCAAGGATCACAAACTTTGGTCATCTTGCCTTAGAGAGTTCAATAACATGTCAAAGTCTTCTCATCCAAAAAGCTTAAGCTTTTCAGAGGTCCAAGAATGATTTTTATTAATATCTTTAACAATTGAATTTATGTAAGTTGGAGATCATTGGCAAGATGCACCACCCTAATAATTTACTTATTAGTCAATTTTAACTTGGTCAAGTATTACCAATGATGAAGTGTAGTTTTAAGAATCCATTGCTCTTTAATTTCCAATTAACATAGGAACTGTGTTATGCTTTTATGCTCTTTGTTTTCTGTACATTTCTTCAATTAGCAGAAACCATGTCCTTAGAATTTTTAGCTTACTGCTAACACACAGTATATGCAGAATAGGCTTTCTTTATCTTCAAGTACTCTGTAGTTTTTGCTGCAATTTGCTTTACTTCTGTTGAATTTCAAGAACAGACAATTGTTGTTAATTAACTTACTACTAATACACAATATATGTAGACTAGGCTTTGCTTACATTTAAGTACTTTATAGTTTTTGCTGCAGTGTGCTTTATGTTCTTCCTTTTGCCGGTGCAGGACTCTAAGTTGGATGTTACTATTGGGCCATATGAGACTTATACGGATAAACTTTTTGGATACAAGGTAAATTTTAATCTATGATTGAGGTTTTGTGATAGATACACATAACAAAATGTAGGTTTCAAAGCTTGACTATATGACCATATAGAAGTTTTAGATCAACCATTGGAGGAATGTGATCAATAAGCTTCACACAGTTATCGTGTATTACTATTGGATGAAGCCGTTGCCATTACTAGCCAGCTAATTCACTAGAATATTAAGTTTTATATTACAAAAATGCGTGTTTCATTCATGAAATGTCAATTTTGCTTCAGGACATCAAAGCTGTAGGCCATAGGCATGCTTTTTTGTTGACATCACATTATTCATGGGCTGGAATATTATTATTTACTACGAGTTTTCCTGGAGACAATGTTTCAATTGGAAAAACATGAGTATATTCTAAATTATGACTTTGTAATTGCATTGCAATTTTTCCAGGCTACCTTTGAAGCATTTATTGGAGTCCGGGATGACAAAGCTTCAGCCCAACTAAAACTCTTTAGCGACAATTTACAAGTGCTGTGCTACAATCAATTCCCATGAGATAAGAATTTTATAATTTTGTTAATGGTTATGTGCTATCAATATCCTAAAGATTTCTTCTGCTTCTGCTGAAGGTTCTGGAACAAAATCTCCCACTGGACAATGCATACAAAACGAAAGATGTAAAGGCTGCACCTATCCGTATTATCGAGCTTATATATAATGCCGGGGTGAGTATCAAGAATAATTTAATATTTGTCGTTCTGTATGACGCCAATCGACAATGACGGTTCTGACTTATTAAAGTAATTTTCCTTTAGAAGTTTGACTTTGAAACAGTTTTCTTTTGAGATTAATGCATCAAAAGGGTGGCACTTGGTGGAAACCTGATGAGTGAAGAACGGTGATAGTACATAAATGACTAGAAAAATAATTGTCAACATTAATATATATATATGATCCAGGAGAACTGGCTTAAGCAATTATCATTCAAGACTCATCTTTTTATTTTCAATTCTACAAAATATCATGACTAATCATAAATATTTTTGTCTCGTTTTCCTTTCAACAATTCATTGCTCTCTCACTTGCTAGTACTGTCCAGTGTTTAGTCTTTTCTTGCAAGCTTTTAGTGCAGCACATTATGCTGAAGGTTATTAAACTGGAACTTTTACATTGATGAATTCTGTGTCAGGATGTCAAGGGACCACAGATTGTTGCTTTCAATCTACCAAATGATGAGCGTATAGTAAAAGATCGGGGAACATCAATGGTCATGCTTAAGAATGTTCAAGAGGCTAAGTAAAAACTGACATTAAAATGCTTATTTTGTTCGAGTAACAAATACGAATGGATCTCTTCTGTTGCATACTTTTTTAATAAGGATACCTTTTCTGTAAGATTTGCTGCCTATTATAAACAGGTTTAAGCATATTCTTCTGCCCATTGCTGGAGTCTGTGTTGCAAAGGAACAACAACAACTAGTAGACTTTGAATCATTCTTTACCCATACAATTTGCCATGAATGCTGCCACGGGATTGGACCTCATTCCAGAATACTTCCAAGTGGTCAGAAGTCCACAGTGAGATTGGTCAGTTACATGATTTGTATTGTTTGGGAAAACTCTGTAAATTTGGAGAGCTTATACGGCAAACTCAGTCGCTTAAGCAATGATTGTGTTAATAATGCAACTGGCAACTCATTCTGTGCTTCACATTTCAGCAAGAGTAGAGAGGAGAGAGAGAGACAGAGTAGTAGAAAAGGGCAGAGAGGGGATGAGACAAGAGATAGGGGATATCACTAAACAAAAATAATTCTTCAGTAATTGAGAAATGAAGTATAATAATTCAGCCAATTACAATTTTGTGCATCATTTCATTCTAGTTTGAGTTAAATTTTTTAGTAGTGTGTAATCTCTTCTTTCTTTTGATACAGGAATTGCAAGAGTTCTACGCGGCTGTGGAAGAAGCAAAAGCTGATATAGTCGGTCTCTGGGCACTGAGATTCCTAGTCGACAAGGTTAGGTGCTAAATTTGATTAGCATGGAATACATGTGTCCTAAGTATATTCATTTGCAATGGCTTATGCATGGGACCTGTTCTTTTTTCTTTTTTTAATAGAAAGGCAAGACAAAGCTTGAAAAGAGTAACAACCTAAGGAAAAAAGCATGGGACCTGTTCTGACCAGTGCTTCTTGAGTCTGTTGTGTCTTCATCGGATTAATTTTTCTCTTAATAATGACCTATCTCTTGGATTAGCTGAGTAATTTAGTTTTTTTCCTAAAAAATTATGGGATAGAATTGATGTTTGCCGGTGGAAGTTTATGACACCCATGGGATTGATTCATGATTGATCACTCCATAGAATTTCTCGGCAGTAGCTTTTTGGGTGTTAAAACTAAAGCTAATTTATGGATTGGATATCTGGAATAACAGAACTTGCTTTCCAAGAGTTTATTGAAGTCCATGTATGCTTCTTTTCTCGCGGGATGCTTCCGCTCAGTACGTTTTGGCTTGGAGGAAGCTCATGGGTGAGCAAGTTATACGCTGTTCTTCCATCTGCTTTCTATTATTGTCATCCCGCATCAGACTTCACAGTCTAATCTATTGTTGTCCTATTGTCAGAAAAGGACAGGCAATGCAGTTCAATTGGTTATATGAGCAAGGCGCGTATATCTTGCATCCTGATAACACATTTTCAATAGATTATTCCAAGGTATATTTGCTCAATCTCTCCCCCCCTCAAACACACACAGTTTGTCTGACCCTTTGATTGGTTCCACAATTATATCTTTCTTCTTCAAAGATTGAAGGTGCAGTTGAAAGTCTGAGCAGAGAAATACTCACCATACAAGCCAAAGGTGACAAAAAGGCTGCAGGTTTGCTTCTTGAGAAATATGGCGTAATCACAGAACCGCTGAAAGTTGCTCTGCAGAAGTTGGAGCATGTTCAGGTAACCACACTATTCTGTTATACGCCAATGTGATAAGTTGAAATTCAGCGAGACAAAAACATGACATGACATCATGGAATTTCAGCCCAGTTGTTGCTGGCCATTTACCAAATTTTAATTTTAGCTCTGGAATACCTGAAGGTCACCTGTTTATATGCTACTCTTACTAATACAAGATAAAACTGTGGACTCAATTCAAGTGGGATCTATTTCCTGTTTCTCTTCGTCTCCTATTAGCATAATTTAAATTTAAATACTGCTTTTTACAGCAAATAATATGCTGTGTTGTGTATTTTTCAGGTACCTGTAGACATAGCCCCCTCATTTCCCATTGCCGAAAAAATATTGGAGTAAAGGGACAAGAACCAAGGCGCTGAACTTTCCATGCCAACATCCTTGCATCCTTCAGGAAAATTTGCTTCAAGGATATAATTCAATACTTGCTGTTATTGTTATTGGTGTTGTTGTTGTTACTATTAATTATTAATTGAAACTTCTGCTGTTACAAGGATAATAATCTAACGATGCAAGGGTTATGTGTAAGTGTAACGGTTGTATAAAAAGAACGCCAGTTCTCATTTATTCCTGTGATGCGATGTCATGTCAGGCCAATGTTTCTTTGAATTCATTATGGAATAATATGTTTGGCATTTCTGGACTATTAATGGGTGTGTTTGGAGAACTCGTATTACTGGCGAAAAATGTACAATAAATACTTAAAATGATTTTTTTCCTTTTTCTTTTTGTCAATTAAAACAAATTTGAATTACCCTGTCGGGTTGGGAAAGTAGCTAGTGTGTGGGTTTGTTGACTTGGCAAAAAAAAAAAAGTGTGGGTTTGTTGTAGAAGCAGAATTGTCGATTGCGTGCAACTGCACGAAGGCTCAGATAGGACACGGAGGAGTAGATAGGTCTGGATGACGACTACTAAAACATCAGACCTGCGCAGCCGTCGCAGACCAAAGAAGCGCGACTATAAAATTCAACAGCAAAGAGGTAAAGTTTTCCTCTTTCCTGTTTTGTCTGCCAGGAAATGGAGGAAATTTAGATACACGTTGGTTTTCTCATGCTTGTCTTTGAAATTTGTCCATTTTCAATAAAAGGAGAAGAAGCGTTGAGGATCTTGCTGGATAGTACTCACGGGTAATTTTATTTTCTCAGTTAAGGTTCTGAGAAATCCTACGGCTTCCAAAGAAGGAATTAGTCCACTTATTGAGAAGTATTGGTTTCAACGATACTGTCTATTCTCGAAATATGACCAAGGGATCCAAATGGACGAAGAAGGATGGTTCTCTGTAACCCCCGAAGAAATTGCCATTGGGCATGCTGAGAGGTGTGCAGATCATGAGGTTGTTATTGATTCCTTCTCAGGAGTTGGTGGAAATGCTATTCAGTTTGCCAAAAAGTAACTTTTTTTTTTCTTTTCTGCTTTCGAAACTTTTACATGTTTTTTTTTGCCTCAATCGAGTAATTGCTTTCATGTTCTGAACCTTGACGAGTACTACATTACATTACTTTTGAAGGCTACCCTCCATTCAGCAGGGTTGAATTCTCGACCATCTCTAAAGACTTTACCGATAATGTATTTGCTCCACATTTATGAACTGAGTTGATAGTGGTGCAGAATATTCAATGGTAAAGGAGTTCAGCAGGATGCTCTGTAATGTGATGCAATAACTCCTCGAGTGACCAATTTAAATTCAGCATTTTTTATGTTGAGTTTGGTTGACTGTGTTTATGTATAAAGTATATTTTGTCAGAATAGCTTGTATTTGTTTGTAGTTTGTAGTTTGTACTTTGTGCAGTAATTGATTTTAAGGCAGCGCAATGCATTAGAGTTGGTTACTCTTCTCAAGCTCCATTTTTATGCTTTAGCTTTGGAACCTTACATGAACTTGATGACACACACACACACACACAATACAATATAATAACTTAGTTCTTGTAGTTTGACTGTTACATCCGTTTTGTCAGGTGTTGTCATGTTATTGCCATAGACATAGATCCTGAAAAAGTTGCACTGGCCATGAATAATGCAAAAGTTTACGGAGTTGAAGAATATATCGATTTCATTGTTGGAGATTTTTTTGTACTTGCCCCATCATTGAAGGCAAATTTTATTGTCGCTTTTTGAGAATTATGCTCAAGTTCAATTACTCAATGCAGTTTACTATACTATTATCTTACATGGTTTCATTCTTCCAGGGGGATATAGTCTTCCTTTCACCACCATGGGGCGGTCCATCCTATAAAAATATTCAAACATTCAGGCTTGATTTGCTTAAGCCAAGAGATGGGTATGTCATGTTGCTTGTTTGTATATTGAATGAAGAACTTACCTGGAAATTTGTATAATCGCTTGCTTGAGTTTGCATAAGATTAGCTTATAGCAGTTTTTTTTTTTTTTTAACATTTCCATTTTGATTTACGTGGGTATGTTACTGGCTTAAGTAGACTCTTGATAAAATATTCAAATTTCTGTTACTGGCGAATAGATTCTGTTATGCATTTATGAACCTATAGTGATTGAATCTCATTGAACCATTAAAATTTATGTACTTTTTGCCTATGAAATCTGGTCAAAGTGATATCACATCATTCCTAGGCATTACTTTTCTGCTTTCTCTCGTTCATTTAGCTATTTATTTTAGAGTGGGAAAATGTTAAATCTTTCGTGCAGTTATTCTATGTTTCAGGTTGCTCAAGCTATAACTCCCAATGTCATTATGTTTCTACCACGGAACATTAACCTAAGCCAAGTTGAGGAGTTGTCTTGGCTGTCTTCTCCTCCTTTGGATCATGAGGTAAAATGTTTGCAATATTTGATTCATTTTAGAATTGGGTTTCCATTTATAACTTTAGGTTAGAGAGAAAGAGGAGAGAGATGAACGGTGCACAGCTTCCCGTCCAACTATCATTGTTTTTCAAATTTGCAGGTTGAACCAAATTATATACAGAAACATCTAAAGGGTGTAACTGTGTACTTTGGTGGTACGGTAGCTGCTCCCCTAAGATCTTTATTGAACTGCAATCTTGTATAAGTCAGAGATTATTAAGTGCTTCCATTGTTGAGGTTTCATACAAAGCTGTATATGAAGAATTGATGTAAGCAGATGCATCAGATCAGACAGTATAATTCTATCGAAGACAAATCATAATCATAATTTTTTATCAAGAGGGTTTGAACCCTTGCCAGCTGAACCTCAGGTGGCTCTTAATGTAACTTTTATTGTCAACAAAATATTGCATATTGTTGATTAACAGGCACACAGGCTTAAATGTAGGGAAAACAATCCTAGATTTAAACTAAAATGGCTGCTGCTGTGGTAGTTGTTGGAATCTCATATCTGAACTAAAATGGCAAAGCAAAAAAGCAACCAGAGGTAATTCACCTCTTATCTCAGACAGTATAATTCGAATGAAGGCAAATCATAATTTTTTATGTCATGAATGTATTTTTTTTTCCGATTATATTATGAGAGTTTGAATCCTTTATTACTACCTATATCTTACCCCATCTGAGCTAGCTCTTGAATGTAACTTTTGTTTTCATCAAAATAGTGCATATTGTTGATTAATATAACAGGCACATAGGACTAAATGTAGAGAAGATTTTGTGGAATACAATATCAAATTTAAGCTAAAATGGCAAAGCAAAAGAGCAACAAGAGGAATTCACCTCTTATCTAGCCGTTTAGTTCAACATTTGACTTCCCCAAGAAAATTAAGCTGCAAATTAGACTGGTATTAGGAGCTATTAACTGCACATTATCTAAATATTTGTTTATGGAACCTTGAATTCTCTAAAGATAAGATTATGGTGAAGTAATGAGAAAGAAACAAAGAGAGAAGAATTGGTCTCTCCTTTATCTACGCAAGCCCCACACAGTTGGAGTCTACATCTATCACTTTAGAAAGTAAATCACAAAATGCAAATATTTATTTACGTTTGACATGTCTTAAAATGATGCATCTGCTTTACACAATAAAGAGCAACATGCCTTGATATGGTTAACCAAGAGTGATAATATTTACCTCTAACATATTTGCATATTTTGTTACATTTAACTTGAATGATTTACATTTTATGAATTGAGTCTGCTTTAAATGTCCCTCAAATCTCATTTTAAACATAGTTTAATTTAATACTCTTTTTCAAGTATATACATAGTTTGATACATCTAACAAGGATTCAAATATTATGTATAAGCTAATTATCAGTTGTATTATGTATTATAGGTACCTGTTATAATTATTAAGGAAGACATTTTAATGTCATTTTTTCCCTTGTTAGCTTTCATTTAAGAAAGCCAATTGATTGGATCGTAGAAATGTCAAATATTATAATATCTTTTGTGGTATTCAGAATATTCAAGTTATCAATGTATAACACTAATATTATAACTTGAATATTCAGAATATTCAAGTTATCAAGAGGCCCCAAAAAAAGTTTTCAACCTATAACACCAATATGGCAAATCATTTTCTTTTTATTTTGAAAATTAATCTTACATGTTCATAGTGTGAAGGTAAAATATAATTAACTATGTCACTAAAATTTAATAAAAATTTGCAAATTAACAATAAATATTAAATTAGAAATTTTATAAATTATATGGATTCAATTGCAAATTTTTAAATGATTAAGATTAAATGAAAATTGAATAAAATTATAAAAAATAATTTTTCTTGCTAAATTTTTTGAAAACGTCTATGAATCTTACGCGTAGCATAATTGGAGGAAAGAAAAATAACACTCTCCTTGTGTTCGAATGGGGGAGAAAAGGAGTAGAGAAAAGTAGGGAAAAAATGAGAGAAAATTATATTTTCATCTGTCTAAATGTGAGAAAAAAGTGAGAGGGAGAGAAAACACATAGGATAACATGTGAGTATTATATATTTTTCCTCAACTTTTTTCTTTAAAATTGGAGAGATAATTGAAAGAAAATTTTCATTCCAAAATTACTTATTATTTTATAATTTTTAAATATTTTTTATATTTTTTGCAATACATTTTAATTCTATTATGTGATAAAGTAATTTCATTCAAGAGGAAAAATATATTTTATAATTTTTGAAATAAAAAATGGGATAAATTAATTACAAATTAATATTAAAATTAAATTATATTTTATGAAAATTATATAAATAATTTGATGAAATAATAAGTTATATTATATACAAATATTTTTCTAAAAAATAGTAAGAGTTTTATTATTACTATGAAATTAGTTTCTTTTTTCTCTTTTATATTTTCTCCATTGATTCAAGAAAGTAAAAATCTTTTCCTTCACTTTTCCTTTCTCTTCATTTTCTCACCCTCTATTTTTCCTTTTTGTTGACACAGGTTTTAAGTCTTAGATCTTATAAGTTGAAATATTTAACATTATTACATTGTAATTAAAAACTCATGTGAAAAGAATCTCTATAGAAAAGAGTGGAATAAAAAAATATAGTAAAGTATATCAAAGGATTATTTAAAAGACTTGTATTATTCACTCTCAAGAATAATTAATGATATATTCTCCAATCTCCACTCTTTTATTCTCACTTTTTCGTAAAATCTTTTTTTTATATCTGTTTAATGATATTCTTTACTCATATCCTCTGTTCATTATAAATATAGAGTAAAGTATATTAAAGAATTTTTAAAAGATTTTTATTTTTCACTCTCAAGAATAATTAATGACATATTCTCCAATCTCCACTCTTTTATTCTCATTTTTTTCATTAAATCTTTTTTTATATCTCTTTAATCATATTCTTTACTCATATCCTCTACTCATTATAAATATATATATATATTTACAATAAATGAAAGATAATTTGTTTGCGATAAATTTTACATTTACATGGAGAGAAAGATTAACAATTTTGTTATAATAGATATTATAGAAGAACTTTATTCCATTAAGAACTAATAAAAATGATCTTAATATTCTCCAAAAAAATAATATTTTATTCCTAATATATTAGCATATAGTTAAATGTATTTCAATTTTATTATATTTTGTCTTTCTTTTAAAATTGTAACAAATTTTATTATTATATTAATGTAATAAATGTTAAAATAATATTTTGAGTAATAAGTATTACTCATTATTATAATTTTCGTGTCAATATTTTCCTGATTCCGTCTCATAATATGTGTGTGCGCGTTTTTTTTTAAACCAAAAATTAATAATAAATTTTTTTAAATATTTTTTTAAAGAGCTATTTATATCATTTAGTTATTTTTTTTGGCTAACTATGTGTGTATCTTTGTTTTTTTTTTTAAACACCAAGTGTGTATCTCAATACTGCATTTTTAAGACAGTGCAGAGAATATATATATATATATATATATATGTACGCGAGGCATGCATACCTGGCACTGGCAGCAAGCAAGAAAACGATAAAGTTCAGTTCAGTATCATTTCACGTTCACGTTCATTGACTGTTGGCGCGGACAAATTAAGCAATGGCTGATTCTGTTGCTCAGCACAAAGAGAAGCAAGAAGAGTACCTCGACGTTCTTACCAAGTGTGGCCAGAAAACTGGGAT
Source organism: Adenanthera pavonina (assembly GCA_026686845.1). Taxonomy (NCBI): domain Eukaryota; kingdom Viridiplantae; phylum Streptophyta; class Magnoliopsida; order Fabales; family Fabaceae; genus Adenanthera; species Adenanthera pavonina. The sequence continues at coordinate 1,699,359 of JAIVEN010000011.1, read as the reverse complement.
TTCCAAACCCAGGTAAATCACAAGTTCCTTGTGTCATCCCCTTTCGTTTCTCTGTTTGATAGCCGAGAAAATCTTGTAAAGGGCGTTAGTTTTAGCCTTGGATATTGAGAAGTTTGCATTTTTATTCAAATTAGCCTGTCATCTTACCATAGATTTTAATATTGGGTTGCAACTTCTAGAGTTAGGGATTGCCTTAGTCCTTATTCCAAGTTATATGGTCTAGTTTAGGTGATTGATTTTACTATGATCTCTGCGGCGCACGGTACGTCCATTCATCCTGCTCTTAGACTATTGTCTGGGTAGAACTATTTGCTCGTTCATTCTATTCTGTCACTTCATATGCAGAGGATATGTTCATCAAGATGGGGATTACCATCAAGCTGTTCATGTGTGGATTTTTTCGGAGAGCACTCAAGAATTGCTTCTCCAACGACGTGCTGACCGCAAGGATTCGTGGCCAGGCTTGTGGGATATCTCCAGTGCTGGACACATATCTGCTGGGGATTCCTCACTTATAACTGCTCGGTAATGGCATTCATTTCCGCCAAAATATCGTTCTTGATCTTACTTTCGCCAAATTTTGAACATCCTTGTTCGTCCTAGGTAATGAGTTTGGTTTCATTTCTTGTTTTCTGACAAGGATAAGTTCTATGATTTAAACACTATGAATACGGTTTACTAATTAGAAAACATTAATATGTTGTTTACACTACTGAACCCCGAAATGTTAAGAATTGATTCGAATTTCAATTACGCATTGAATCAGGGAACCCTGTTTATCTTATTTATATGGAGATGTGGATATTCTCCATTGATGTGTCCAGTTATCTTAGCTTCTTAATCTTCACTGGACTTCAGCTTCTAACCGCCAGTATTAAATTTTAGTGCTGCACGTTTTGCTTCTCTTTCCAACTTCTTCAGCAAAGCATTCTCTTTCTTTTGTAATTTGCTTCCAATCATTAAACAAATTTGGGAAGCTTGAATAATACATTAATGCTGGACATTAGAGTCCAAGTAGTCCTATGCGAATTGGTTTTAATCCTGATGTTGAATAAAATATCATGATAATTAGAATTAAGCAGAGTTTAAGAATATAAAGATTGCCTATATAAAATATTGTACTTCTTACACAATTTTGCATATTAAGGACTAAGTTTTGCATGACTTATTTTTCAGGAGGGAGCTTGAAGAAGAGTTAGGTGTAACCCTCCCAAAGGATGCATTCGAATTGGTCTTTGTTTTCCTTCAAGAGTGGTCAGTAAATCAAAACACTTCTTTGTGTTAGTACTTGTGTACTTTGTCACAAAATTTTGCCTTTAAACTAATCTTTAAATTGAGGTTAAAAAAAAAACCTAATCCTTAAATGACTTAAACATTCTCTATTATTCCTTTATAGATTACAGACCCTTCAATTTCTGTAGTGTTGTACAGGAGATTTGGCAGTTAGCTTGAGTGGTAAATAACATAGAGGAAATTCTTGCATGCTTTCATTTTTCTCTCCCTCTGGAGTCTGGGAAAATTTATGTGAAATAAGTTCTTTTGTAGCTGGTAAAGTTCTTGGAATTAATGGCAGACGCCAGTATCACCATCATTATCATTGCCATCACTAACATACTATTCATCAGCCTACACAGAGAGAGAGAGAGAGAGAGAGCAATATATGCCAAAGATTTATGCTCCAGAGCACAGCTTATTTGGAACTGTTCCTTATTTGATCCAAATTAGCACAAATTGTTGATTGTTCTGGATCCACATGATCCAAATGACAGATCTGTTCAGCTAAGGCCATAATTGCTTTTATAAATTATAAATTTAAGACATACCCTCGCAAGAAAGCCTACTAAGCATTAAGAAGTTAAACACTATTGATATTAAAATATGAAAATTTTAATGATCTGAAAGTGTAGACTACTTGGGCAATTTGGCTTTTATACAATGTGAAAGGACCAGTTGACCAAAAGATATAAGTTTCAACCAAGGGTCCAAGAGTGGCTTTTCTAACTTGTATTTTCTTCATGTTGTTTGATAAAATGTGATACTGCATAGAATTTCAGCGTTTAACCTCTGATACTTGAACAAGTTTTGAAATGGCAAGAGTAGATGGATGGGTATAGTTAATGGTGTAGCAAAAATATGGCCGTACTGTGTATTACAAACAAGAATTCTTTATATTATTAACTAAACTTCTCTTTATATCTGACTGCCTGATCTCTGAAGATTTAATCATTATTGATTAGTTAACGTTTTTTTAAATACAAATTGCAGTGTCATAAACAATGGAAAGTTCATTAATAATGAATATAATGATGTATATCTGGTGACAACTCTTGATCCAATACCACTGGAAGCTTTTGCACTTCAGGTGAGGATGCTTTGTATGTTATCAAAGTGGACTTTCAATCAATTTACCCCACGTATTTTCCATTGTTTCCTAAAATGGTAAATGTAAATTGGTAGGTATACTTATTTTACTATGTTCACTCTATCAGATGTAGTCTATGTACAGTTTTTGCCTTTTCTTGAGAAATATGATTTTTTCAATATTCATAATGATGTATAGGATTGATGTTTACTATTAAGTATTTGTAAATGATCGTAACATGGTAATGAAACAAAAAGCATTATTTACATACTATGAATCAATTATATGGCATGTTATATATCTGCAGTTCAATTATGAGCTTGTCATCATGGTTGTATTGATTAAAGGTCATTAAATTATTATCAAGGTTTGTTTATTCTGTGCCAGAGAACTGATTTTGGGCAACCTCTAATTTATTGATCAGAGTTTTATTGTTGTGAGTAGCTTTTTCCTTTTTGGACCTTTAAGTATTTAATTCGTTGCACGCAGATTGTCCTTAATAATCTGATTGGAGAAATGTTAAAATAAAGTTGTAATTAATCAAAATTTTATTTTTTTAAAAAAAGACACATTAAAATCATAAAATAAAGTGTGATACTGACAAGGTGTCATGCATTTAAGGTTTCATCATGTTATTGTAATCTTCTGGCGATTGATAGGCATCAGCCAATATTAGCTGGGCATGCTCTAAGTTTGGTATCTCTCATGTATTGCACCTCAATCAATGTTGAGACCATGATGCAATAGATCACTCAGCATCCAAGTGGAGTGCCATGTGACCTAATTGAATATTTTTATGTTTTTCAATTTACCATTGCCATTGGTTTTCCTTGGATGCATCTTTGTCGTAGTAGTAGCATGTTTCTCTTTAAGTGCATAAGTGATTAGCATAATGAAGTTGCCTGGTCTGATTCAAGTGGGTTTTCTATTACAATTATAGGAAACAGAAGTTTCCGCTGTTAAATATATCTCTTATGAGGAATATAAAAGGCTACTGGCTAAAGAAGATCCAGACTATGTCCCTTATGATGTTTATGGACAGTACGGTCAACTTTTTGATATAATTGATATGAGGTATGCCATTTCTTAATATTTGCTTGGTGTTAAATTTGTTTTATACTGTTCCTTCTTTTATTTTGGATTGGTTCCTTGTACTGCACTACACCTTTATTATTCATGCATATGATTGTCTTAAACCCTGCTGTCTTGAAAACATCATCTACATATATTCAGTAAAGGAATGCTTAACGAGTTTAAAATTTTTGACACTGATTATATGCTTATATTGTGTTTTAATAAATATGCTGAAGGTACAAAGAAAATACTGTGGCACGCAGTTTGAGTCTACAAAAGCAGCTCAGGCGTTATGCTCCTAATTGCCTCACTGCAGAGGTTGTTGAATTTTTTGTTATTTGCCTTTGTTATTTTATTGGATTGGCCTCTATACATGATCTGTTTTTACTTTTAACATAAAGTTTGTCCATTCCTCTTGTTAAATTGGGGTAACATTAGCCCTTCATGTATGACATTATTTTTTTCCTTCCTGTCTTATCACGTTCCTCTTCAACCAAGATGCCTGTGAATATAATGTATTCTATTTTTATGATTAAATATGGTTGTTGCACTTGATGGGGCTTTAAATACAAGGAATAAAATGAGCAGCTGTTTGTTTTTTTCCTGAAAGTAATTTTTCTTCTGAACACAACCATAGAATTTTCAATTGATTCTGTGTTCTCATAGCAACAGGATTTTGATCCTGAATTATGCTTCACACTCTGGTTACAAAACCTTGTCTTAAACATTCATCCATTATGGCATATGTGTTGAGTATTTTATTGACTTTTGGGCAAAAAGAATAGAGTATTGTAAGATTACATATAATTGTTTTCAGATGTATGAGGTAATTTCTTCTGTGGAAGACATCATACTACAGTTAAATCAGAGTAACCAACTATGTTGGATGAATTTTCTACAGAAACAAATAAACAAGTATATCAAAATTTAAAATGCTCATACAATGTTAGGAATCCTTGAACTAGTAACAAAATTATTTTCCTAAACTTGATCTAGACCCATAACTATTAGAAGTTAATTTTACTTTTATGTTGTGCAGTTGACAGGGCTCAATGAATCAGACAGAGAGGTTCTTGTTTTTCTTGTCAAGGCTGCAGCTGTTATGGATGAACTCTTTTATCTGCAGGTTGGTTTGCAATACATGTCTAGAAATGCTTTCATGCCTTTGTTCATGTATTTGTGCGTATATATCTCTGTACTTCTGTGTGTTTCATTATGTGGGCATGTTATGCTGCTAAAATTTTTATGCATATGTATCATTGTGCTGCACTATGTGGCATGTTTAATAATCATATTGTTCTCAGCATAATGGGATATTTATTTCTTGCTTCACATGGTCATTTCATTTTTTTTCTTTGATTTGTTGAGCTGGGAAGATGGATGCTCATGGTAATGTACATTACTAATGTTTGTCTTTGTTTATTTGCTTTCTTCCAAATCAGGCCTGGTACAGTAATCCAGTTCTAAGAGATTGGCTTAAGAAGCATGCTGATAGATCTGAGTTGGATAAGTTGAAATGGTCCTATTATCTTATTAACAAGTCCCCATGGTAAGGCATTGATACCTTACTCTATCATTTAATGGTATATGCTTTTGTGCATGCGGCGATGAGTTGATAAATTTAGGTAATCTTTATGGCATAAAATCAACCTGAAGTCAAGATCAAACCCTTATGTTGTCTTGTTCTTGTCCTTGAGCTCTCATATTTGAGAAGTTAGGGTGAAGGAGTCACTGAAGCTTTAATTGAACTTAAATTCAATATTATATCGATAAAATTCAAGAATTTGACTCATTTTATGCCTCCTGTATCAAAACTCCTTTTGGGATCTGTGGTGGTATGAGATTCTTGAGTTAATCCTTTTGCAACCCAAGACATGGGCCATGGTGCTATAATTGTGATGTGCACCCTAGCGAGATGGAGAACTCTCCTCTAAAAACTATTAAGGTAAGAGAATGAACCCACTTAAATATTCCATAGAGCAGCCTATGGTATTCAATGTGGGATTAGCATCCAACAGTCCCTTGGTTGCCATCAATTGGTCTCCCTTGGAGAGCCTGCATCATAGCGGCTACACTTTGCATCACTTCACTTGACAACACTTAATAATGAGTATCATGAGATGAGCACAAGTGTGCACAGTTATTCTATTCTAGAAGAAAGAAGAGTGATGAGGTGTGGCTTAATAAGGGCAAAACATGGAATTAAGGAATAGTCCAACTAATTCTTGTGGGGACCATGTAGTTGGAGAAGAGAGATTGGGAGAGAATAGCTAGGATTATAGGAGGTATGGGTAGGAGTTGAGAGGAGAGGAATTTTCTGAATTGCTAGAATTGTGGTGAGACTAGCCTCTCAAAGTGCTTCCCATTTCTTTCTTTTCTTTTTCTATTTAGTTCACTACTGATGCTGTGCTGCATCAGTAAGTACCTGTCACAGAGGTTATTTCAGCCCATAATAGATAAATAATACCAGCAGATTCAATTTCACCGGATTACCAAGAAGACAGTTCCCTGAGTTTGCTACTTGGCCCCCTTGTGTAGCAATTTCTTTGACAAGTCTCCTATTGAATGCCAAACAATATGCCAAACAAGTGGTAAGAAAGTGATGAAGAAATGGTGTGAAGAGTATTTTCTCCTGTTGATCTCTTAATTAAATAGAACCTACGGGAAAACATATATACAAGGAGCTGAATTAGATTTAAGACTCCTTGATACTCAGCCAGCATAAAAGGAAAGAATATGAAAAATAAGTCAACTATAAATAAATATGAACAATGAAATCAATTGACACTAATAAAACAACCTAGTTGACTAGCCTAGACAAGGAAAAGAAAACGAGTAAATGTCTTAATGAATATGATATTCATTGGGAATTAATCCAAGATTCCATAACCTTCATATATTGTGCTGGTGTCATCTTAATATATATTCTTATTATTGCCTCTGTTTAGGAGTGACAGTACTGTATAGATGTTTCTCTGAAGCAATGTTAATGTCAGCTTAGTTTTTTCTCATAGTCATTTAATGTCCATGAATAAAGGCTTCAATAATTGTACTGGTAGGTCTCCTATCCCCAAAGATTGGGCTTGGTATTAAAAGTTTAAAATCATGCTGATAGAAGAGGAGGAGGGGGAGAGAGAGGGTAGAGAGGAAGGAGAGAGAAAAGGAAGAACACAAGGGAGAGAAGGAAGAACTCAAGGAGGAGAAAAGAGATATTTGAAGCAACTCAATTTTACTCAATATTGTCTTAAATTTGAATTATGATAATAGCTATTTATAGAACTCATTGAAACTTTATAGAAGATTAGCACAATCTAATAAAATAGGAAATTACTTAACCCAAAGACTCAATTTAGGGAGATTGCAAAAATCTTACTTATTTGGAAATTTTTTAAAGACTAAGACACTCTAGAACACTCTAACCTAAACTTAAATAAAAAGAAATCATAAAATAGAAAATAAATCAAAGATAAAATATAAATCCTAGATTAAATCTAAAATATAATCTAAATATCCTAAACAAATATTTTTAGTTAAAATCCTGATTATCTAGAACTATCCATTTTCCATCAAATGCTTTCTTCTAGAGATTTTGAGACTGTTCACCTCGGTAGTGTAACACATCATTTTATCCCAATTAGCTTAAACATTGAAAATCCTTGTTTTGTGAATGACCTCTGTTGCATTTTACTGTCAGTTCAACAATGCACATTTGTAACTTTGAATTTTGAACATATTTTATAACTTATTTTGGTCAATGAAATGAGAAATTATTGGGGAAAGATAATCTGAATTGAGATGGCTGTTTTCATTTGAAGCTTCCGGAAGTATAATATGGTTCTTTTTGTTAATTTTGTATATGGGCTTTGTACTTAGGCTTGTCCATATCACCAAAATATCTTAAACTACTTGGTTAGGATTGTCACAAGTTTATACCCTTCATAAGTGGCCTCAGGTCAATTATTTTTATTTTTAAAATATGATTCCGAAATCTTATGGCCATCAGGCTCTAATACAATGTCAATTTTGTATATGGGATTTGTGTTTGGGCTTATTCATATCACCAAAATAACTTAAGTTACTTGGTTAGAATTATCACAAGTTTAAAGTATCCTTCATCTTTCTTTTTACTTTTAGATGTGGGACTTCTATTCTCCTATATTTTTGACACATATATAAACACCATGCTACCTTGAGTAGTGGAATTCTTATGTTTTAATTTCTTGACTAGAATTCTTTTTGAATTGAAAACAATCTCTTCTCAGTGTGTTGAATAATCTTTCATCTGTTTTGGTAGGTCATTGCTTGATGAAGACAAGGCATTTTTGACTACTGCAGATTCGGCCGTAAGGTTGCTCCCAAAAGCAACAAAGCCAGTTAAAGATTGGAAAGGTCTTGAATACAGAGCAGCATTTCCTCTGCAGAAACCACCTGGTGCAAATTTCTACCCTCCGGACATGGACAAAATGGTACTATCTCTGGCAATATGCTGTGCAAAGAATTTGATTTGCAAACATGGAAAACTAAGAGCTTCTGTTGTGTAGGAATTTGAACTATGGAAGGGCAGTCTAGAAAAGGATCAACAGACTGAAGCAACAGGCTTTTTCAGTGTTATTAAAAGACACAGTGAATTTTGTTTGGATTTGAATATAACAGATGACAAAGCAGGTGCTGTCCATGATCTTTATATAGTTCCTTACTCTCAAGAGTACAAGTCTCTTCTCGCAAAATCTGCAGAGTTATTGCATAAAGCTGGGGACATGACTGACTCGCCTAGGTATACTTTGTGATTCTCATTATTGATCAATCATTGGCTACTTCATGCTGAATATTGTAATATACAAGCTTTTTCTAACTCTTTTTTCGGAATATAGTCTGAAGAGATTGCTACACAGCAAGGCTGATGCTTTCCTTTCAAATGATTATTATGACTCAGACATAGCCTGGATTGAGTTGGTTAGTCATTTCTTTAACTTACTTTCTACAAGGATTTTAAGCTACCCATTGAGACTTGTTAAGTCAATACTGCCTAACCAATTCCTTGTTTTTAGCCCATTTAGAGATTCCTAGATAGGGAAAAAAAAAACATAATCTTATTTTCGTTTTATTTTTTATTTTTTTGCCACTTTATAAAAAAAACCAACATAATTTTTTTTTTTTGCCACTTTATTATTATTATTAACATAACTGAGAAAGCATATTCATGACTGCCGGATTGCTTCTGTTTAATATGTCTCTTCTGCTAAACATGCGTGTTTTGCTTTAATCTATTTTTAGTCTCTTCCTTATTGGAATGATTACTTGACAAACAAACCCATTTTATTTAGGCAAAAGAGAAAATAAGAAGCTTCTCAGTATTGCTCCTAGTAACCTTACATGACTGACTATTAATGTCAGTGGCCTCTTCATCTCAAGATCTTCGACTTCTAGTATAAGGCCCAGGAATGGTTTATATTCTGTATCTCTAACATTCTCGGTCAGGTGGGTGGGCTTCGAGCGATAATAAAGCAAACACAAGGTCATCATTCCTTATTCTGAAATTTTCGTTAATTAGGAGAATAGGATGACAAGGATCAAATATATCTATATATTTAGAGTTCACCGAAAAAATATATAGAGGGAGAGGGAGAGGGGGTGGGGGGGAGAGAGAGAGAGTTGCACGACCTTATTTGTTTACTTTGTCAATTTAAATTGATCAAGTGTTACTATGTTTAGTTATTCTGTTCTTTTCTGTCTCTGCAAACTTACAATTAGAAGAAGTATAGTTCTTGGTACATTCCAGCCTTAGAGGAATTTCAATTTGGGTTCTACAATTCAAATCCAAATAAGGACTTTGTTTAATTTAATGTGATTTAAAAGAAAAGAACTAAGGTCTGTTCTGCTCCATGGTCAACCTGAGTTCCTTGTTATTCTTTTATGTTTAGTCATTTACTTGCCTGCACTATATCGTTTTCATGTTGCCAGCCATCAGTCTTGCTGGGGCTGAGAAGTTGGTCGTACAACAAGTGACTTTGCCCTTTCAATTCAAGAACTTTTTTTTCTTGATTAGGCTTTTACTACTAATGCCCGATATGGAGAATAGGCTTTCATTACATTAAATATATTAGTTTTTGCTGCAATGCGCTTTACTTCTGGCATATTTCAAGATCATATAGTTGCTGTTGGTTTTCGTCCCTTGACTGGTACAGGACTCTAAGTTGGATGTTACTATTGGGCCATACGAGACTTACGAAGATAAACTATTTGGATATAAGGTAAATACTTAGCTTTGATTGAGGCTTTGCCCTGCATACACTTGATACAGGCTCCAATGCTTGATTTTATGACAATTTAAAACTTTTAGATCCTTTTCCACTGGAGCTTCACACAGTGTGAATGCATATTGCATTGAATGAAGTTATTGTCATTAGTGGGTTGCTAATTCACAAGATTCTTGATAATATGGATTTTAGATTTCAAAAATGCATGTTTCATTTGTGGAATGACGATTTTGTTTTAGACTTTCGGGACATCAAAGTTGTGGGCCATGTGACATGGTTTGTTATTGACTACAATTTATTCAAGGGCTGGAATTTCAATATTTACTTTGAGGATTCTAGTGAAATTATATCAAGTTTTCCTCCCTATACTCTGATGAGGTCCTTGATAATTCCAGTTAATCTGGTTTGAGGATTCACTTATTTTGCGGAAGGAAAATCCTGAGACAACCATGCATGCACTATCTTTTCCTTAAGTCCCTTAGGACTTCTAATTTTATTTAACTTATAAGATCTGGCAAGATTAAGATTGTGTATCAAGTTATTTAGATGAAACCATAAATTGGCTAAGTCTATCTTTTGAGGTGAATGAGGCTACCAAAGTTAGGCTACTCTTCCCATAGCTTAGGCTTCGATAGAATATTGACAAAGACTACTCAATTTAAAGTACATCACTTTGCTTGTAGCCCTTTGGTCAATCCATAATTGTTTGCTAATTGCAATTTTCTTCAAGCGTTTGTCTCTTTCAGGCACAGAAATTGGAACCTTTTAAGCATGGACACTTCAGGAAAAAGGAATAGTATTCATGCCAAACACTTGCGGGCCATAACATTTAAAAAAATGCCTCAACTCTTTGGAGTTTGCTATGTTGTAATGTTTATGTTATTATCGGTGATTCCTAATGTTTCACATGTTAGATTGATTATCTAACTCTGATTCTCCAACTTCTTGGAAGCAGTCTCTCTGAAAAACATGTGTTTCTAACTCTAAGACTCAGTAATTCGATCTCAATTCCTCTAGGCCACCTTTGAAGCATTTATTGGGGTCCAGGATGATCAAGCTACGGCTCAACTAAAACTCTTCGGTGACAATTTGCAAGTGATATCCTACAATCAATTCTGGTCATATAAGCATTTTATAATTTTTTTGATGTGCTATCAAATCTTAAAGACTTCTGCTACTGAAGGTTCTGGAGCGAAATCTCCCAATGGACAGTGCATACAAATCAGAAGATGTAAATCCTGCACCTATCCGTGTTATCCAACTTATATATAATGCTGGGGTGAGTATCAAGAATAATGTAATATTCATCATTTTCTGTTATGCTAATTAAATTTTCCTAAGGTGTTTGATTTTGAAATAAATTTTGGTCACAATTACTGGTAGCAAGCATGATTCAAATAGGTTGTGCTTGATAGAAACCTGATGAGTGAATAATGGTTATAGTACATCATGTCAAGAAAAATAGTTTATATGAATATATGATCTGGGAGAACTGGCTTAAGAAATTATTATTTTAAACACATCCTTCTAAAAATGCAATGCTCAGTCTCACCTGCAATTACTATCCAGTGTCAAGATTTTCTTGCTTTTGGTTCAGTACCTTAAGCTAAAAATTATTAAACTGGGAATTTTTACATTGATGAATTCTTTTTTTCAGGATATCAAGGGACCACAGACTGTTGCTTTTAATCTACCAAATGATGAGCGTATTGTAAATGATCGGGGAACATCAATGGTCATGCTTAAGAATGTTTCAGAGGCAAAGTAAAAATTCTGACGATCAAATGCCTAGTTTGTTCGTATTACAAATATGAATTGATTTTTTTGTTGATAATTTTTGTAAAATCTGCGATCTATCATAATCAGGTTTAAGCATATTCTTCAACCGATTGCTGAAGTTTGTGTTGCAAAGGAACAAGAAGGACTTGTGGATTTTGAATCATTTTTTACTCATACAATTTGCCATGAATGCTGCCATGGGATCGGACCTCATACCATAATACTTCCAAATGGTCAGAAGTCTACAGTGAGATTGGTCAGTTGTATGATTTCTGTCGTTCCAGAAATTTCTGTAAATTTTAGGACTTCAGCAGTAAACTCAATCATTTGATGATGGGTCAATAGTGGCAAGTGGCAATTGATTTTGTGCTTCAGAAATTGCTATCTGGTTTTGATTTAGTATCACCAATTTTTATTTTCAGAAGTCAAATTAACTGTGGTTTTTATTGGGAAGAAGCTAATAATCAATATATAATATAAAGTAGGATGGAGCTGCATTGCTCATTAGACAAATAGTGTGGCTTCATCTTGGGCTCCGTGCCTTTCTTTTCTATTCTTTACTTTTTTTTCTCCCTTTTTTCTATTTGGATGGGTCATATTTTTTGGGGGGTGGGGGGAGTTAGTGATGAAATTTTTTTTTAATTTAATATATTTAGAACCAAATAAAACATCCCTCACATGCTTATGTGCGGATGTGTGGAGAAAAAAATCTAGTTAACTATAAGACAGTAAGTAATAATTATTACTCATACAACAGGTTGCCATTTCTGATGATATTTTAATATTTTAGAAAAGAATGAACTTGGTTATGTCAAATCAGTAAAGAAACTAGAAAAATGAGAGGAGAAACTATGTATAATAATTTAAAGAAATACCAATTTTTTAGTCACGTCATTGTATTTCAAATTGAATAGTTTAACTAGTGCATAATCTTCTTTCTCTTGATACAGGAATTACAAGAATTCTACTCAGCTTTGGAAGAAGCAAAAGCTGATATAGTTGGCCTTTGGGCATTGAGGTTCTTAATCTACCAGGTCAGTTATTAAATTTAATTATCATTGACTACATGTGTCCTGCGCATATTCAAAATTGAATGGAAACCCTGGGTCAACATCACTGTGAAGAGGAGAAAAGGAAGTTGGAAAAATGAGGAGAAATGAAAGGAAAAGTAAAAATAGAAGTAATCAGGGACTATGTATATTTTTTCTACTAAGGCCAAAATAAGATAGTAGGGAAGTTGGTTTTATACTTCGGAAGTGAATTAGAGTCCCACAAAATTTTAGATTCTCAAAGATAGTTTGAGAAATAAAATTATCCTAATGGATGAGAGATACCAATGTAGCTCCTTAAGACAATCTCTAAGCTCCACAATTATACTAAAATTAACTAGTCCTTGTTTACTACCTTGAAATAATTGGTTGTTTTTAATTTCCTGAAGTTATTGTCCAATCTGATTGCGAGTTTTAAAATTTTTTAGGGTATTGCGTCGATACATTTTTTATGCCATGTTTAATTGAGATCCAAAATGCTTCTACCAGGCTGTAGGTTGACCTTCACAGCATACTTGTAGAAATTACTAGGATTTTGCCTGTCGGTAGTCATTGACTAGCCAAATCTGGCCTTCTATGTTTTACTTAAACTAGAATTCACTTTTAGCCATGTAGAACTATGTTACACTTCATGTTTGATCACTCGATAGATTTTCTTGACAGTATCTTTTTGTGGGCTACAACTAATTGCTAATTTATGGTTTGTCTATCTGAGTATCAGGATTTGCTTTCCAAGAGTTTATTGAAGTCCATGTATGTTTCTTTTCTTGCCGGATGCTTCCGTTCTGTACGATTCGGTTTAAAGGAAGCTCACGGGTAAGCGAGTTATGCACTGTTCTTCCATCTGTTGTCTACCGTCATCCAGCATCTTATTTTTCTGTTTATTCTTGTCATGTGGTTAGAAAAGGACAGGCATTGCAGTTCAACTGGTTATATGAGAAAGGAGCATTTATCTTGCATTCTGACAACACATTTTCAGTTGATTTTTCCAAGGTATAATTGACTTAAATTCTCTCTCTCTCTCTCTCTCTCTCTCACACACACACACACACACACACATTTATGTTAGATTGGTGCCGTAATTTTATTTTGCTTCTTCAAAGGTTGAAGAAGCAGTTGAGAGTTTGAGCAGGGAGATACTCACCATACAAGCCAAAGGTGACAAAGAGGCTGCAGGTTTGCTTCTTCAGAAATACGGTGTGCTCACAGAACCGTTGAAGTTTGCTTTGAAAAAGTTGGAGCTTGTTGAGGTAATCATAGTACTCTGTTATTTGCCAATGTGATAGATTGATATGCAGTGAGACAATGCTTTTTGATACTCATGAAGCATATGTCTTCTTCTTATTTTACCAAATTTGAATTTTAGCCCATTACTAAGAGTATCTTGGCATCCCACAGAAGGAGCTGAAAACTAAACAAGAAATCCACACAACTTGTTCTTGTACCATTGTTTCGATGTTGCCTCACTTGAACATTGATTAATGTTCATGAAGTGTCAATAGATGATGTAGAATCCTTGTAATTAATTCTCTATATTATTAAAAGAAATAAGAATAATATTCTAGTAAGTGTCCTCATTATGGCTATTTTTGCTTTTTCCATGCCAAACTGTATTGAAGAAGCTAGCAAAAGGTGGTAAAAAAAAAATACCTGCCCCTCAAGGCTACACATAAGAAACTAAGACTAGTTCTAACAAACTGAAAAGCTATAATTTTAGTGCACTTTACAACAGCTGATAGTCTATGATTTTTATTTTTTTTTTAGTTTTTGATAAACTTTGATGTGTATTTTAGGTACCTGTTGACATAGCTCCCTCCTTTCCCATTGCCGAAAAAATATTGGAATCATGATGGAAGACCCGAGAAGGTAACTCTCTGCGCCAGCCATCCTCCTTGAATCCTTCAGGAAAATTGACTCCATGGACATGTCGTCCGCTAGTTCTTACTCGAAAATAATTTATTAATTTTTTATAGGATCTTATGGTGGTGTACTTGGATTCAAAAGGAAAATAATGGAACGATGCAACGCTTGTTATATGATCTTTTAAAGCTATGTGAAACAGTTGTTCATATTGAACGCCAGTTCTTATTTGTTCCCGTGATGAGATGCCAGGCCAATGAATTTTTCAAAAAGAAAAATTGAGAATAGTGACACCCTTCACTATGGAAGTATCTTTTTGGCATTTTTGGACTGTATTAGATGCTCCCGGAGTTGGATTAGTTTCTTCTTTTAATCAAGTTTTAAGAATTGGGGCGATTGGATATCAAAATTCCATGGCAGTTTTTCTTGTGGGATTGAAGTTGGAGAGAAATATTCAAGTTCATGGAGTGAGCCTGGCTAAATGCCACAGTTAGGAGAACTATAACAAACTACTAGTCAATGAATCTAAACCAGACACTAATATGAGTAATTGCGTCCGTCTGAACATTTTATATGTATTCTGGTAAAAAAAACCAGGACATTATATATATATATATGTATATGTATATAAAACAATTAATTCAACTGATCCAATTACTACAAATTATTGCTTATTTTAATTTAACGTTTGATATTCTGTAGCAAAAGAGAAAAAGATTAATTCAATTTTTACATTGGCAAGTGCGTGGAACTTTAGAGGGGGATGCCTTATCCTTTCTTCGTATCTCTTCTTACTATTCTCCCCAAAAGTTCTATCATTTATTGTTTTCTTGGTTCTCATGTTTTAGCAAGATGTGCTGTCCTTTATTCTTGCATCTTTCCTCCTTTCTAATACAGTTTCTTTTTTTTTTTTTTTCTATCAGAAGAGAAATATTCTTGCGTCATAGTAGTACTAGTCGTAGTACAACTTATTCCACATTGGAACATAGCCACACTCCAGCACAAATATTCCTCTGTAAATCCGGCAATTACACATTACAGAGGGGTGAGGTAGGTAGTGCAACTACAGCTATTTTACTCGAAACGATAAGGCGGAAGTGATATCCCAATTATACTAACAAAACTACATATCCTACAAACCAGACGATGCATGGGACCTCAAGCTCTACATTCTTTAACTCTTTTAGCCATTGGGTATGCAGAGGACTTGTTTAGGTTTTCCTTGAGCCGTAGCCTTCTCAGATATAGAATAAAACCAACCATTTCTCCATTTTAACTGTAAATACGGCAAACAAATTTGTAATTTGACCATGGGATTTCAAAAATTCAAACGTAGTAGCATTCTTTTACCTCCTTCACTGCGGTGGGAAAGTGGGCAACAGCACAAGAATATGCACATGACCGCTCTACCATGCCTCCTTCGAATGTTAAACCCTTTTCTCCTGCTGCTGCTGATGCAAGTTTTTCTATTAGTTTTGACACCTAAAAATATAAACATTAGTCATAGACGTATTATCCATAATTCATCATCTCTAGAAACCAAAATGTTCTTCTTCTTGTTCTCCTTTTTGTCTTTTTTTTCCCCTTTTTGCCTCAATTTCAGGCCCAATTTGACTTCAAAGCATAGTTTTTCTCTAGATTCAGGGTATTTGATTTCCATGAATAGAACCCAGTGCATGATCAGGGTATGCATTTTGGTCGAACTCATCATAAAATGGATCTAGGATTGATCCTTCAGACTAACCCTAGACAATTTATGGAAGGTTTGAACTTATCCATGCAGACCTGATGTCATCATCCAAAAGAATAAAAGTGCTGTTCTTAATTTCTTTAAAATCTTCTTTTTATCGTCCATTTGATGCCAATTTTTACTGCAAAGCATACTTCATCTCTAAATTCACGGGCCTTTGAATCAATTAAACAAGAAATCCACACAACTAAGACTTGTTCTAACAAACTGAAAAGCTATAATTTTAGTGCACTTTACTACAGCTGATAGTCTTTGATTTTTTTTTTTTGGTTGATAAACCTTTGATGTGTATTTTAGGTACCTGT
This sequence comes from Adenanthera pavonina, assembly GCA_026686845.1. Taxonomy (NCBI): domain Eukaryota; kingdom Viridiplantae; phylum Streptophyta; class Magnoliopsida; order Fabales; family Fabaceae; genus Adenanthera; species Adenanthera pavonina. The sequence goes on along the minus strand of JAIVEN010000011.1, from coordinate 1,682,923 downwards.
TGACATAGCTCCCTCCTTTCCCACTGCCGAAAAAATATTGGAATCATGATGGAAGATCCAAGACAGTAACTCTCCGCGCCAACCGTGCTTCATGGTTACGGAATAGTCTTCAAGAAGGTAGGGATATTATTACGGAAAAGCTTTGTTGGCAGGTGGATCTGATCTTAATATTAATCTTTGGAATGATCCTTGGGTTCCTAATTTGAGGAATTTTAAGTTGTCATCGGTACCTCTTGATCCTTCCTTTAATGATGCTTGTGTAGCTGATTTTATTGTTGTTAGATCTTGGAATTTGGATGCAGTTAGGGATTGGCTTTCATCTGAAGAAATTCAGGCAATTGAGCAAATTCCTATTACTAGTTCTAGGGTTACTGATAGACTTGTTTGGAATGGTAATAAACGGGGTCTTTACACGGTGAAGGATGGGTATCATGTTGCAAAATCTTTTGTTCTTTCTTCTTCTGATTAGGCACCTAGCTCTTCTTTTTAGGTTGATGATGTTTTTTGGAAAGAGATTTGGAAACTTAGGCCTGTTTGGTAGTTGTTTCTAAAATAGTTTTTTTATTTTTTTGTTTCAGAAAAATAAAAAAACTTATTTGATAAACTTATTTTTTATAAAATGTTCTGGAAAATAGAAAAATAAAAAAACAGAAAACTCAGAATATCTTTAAGATATTTTATAGTTTTTGTTTTAGAAAACATAAGAAAATATGAAAAGTATCCACTTTATTAATGATAAAATTATAAATTTTGAAGAACTCATATAACACTTATTAGATATAATTTTAAGAACAATTATTCAAATAGATTTTTTATTTTCTTGTTCTCAAAACTTGTTCTAGAAAATAGTTTTACAAAACTGTTTTGAGAATAATAAAATAGAAAATACTATCAAACAGACCCTTCAAATTCCTCAAAAAGTTAAATTTTGTATTTGGAAAGTTAGCAAAAGGATACTTCCTTCTCTATTGAAACTTTGCAAAATGAGATGTGTAAGCTCTAGCTTATGTAGAATTTGTGAGTGTCATGAGGAATCTTTGGAACATATTTTGTTATACTATGAATGGGCTAAGATGACTTGGTTTTGTAATTCCTTGGCTATTCATATTGATACTGATCAGGTGTCTAGAATTGATGCTTGGTTATAGGGTTGGTTTTTTAATAGCAATATTGATAATTTTCAAAACGCTTTAGTGGCCATAACGTGCTGGAACCTTTGGAAGGGCCAGTGTGCTTGGCTTTTTGAAAAAAAAGCAAGTGGATCCTCTTTGGACTGTTTGTAGAGCTCTTTCTGCTTCATTTGAATTTTGGCAAACTTCTGGTTGGTTTTCTTCTGAGTGTCCAAATTCTGTTCCTATCCAGGATTTACCTGTTCAGAAATGGAAACCGCCTTCTAGTTCAATGGTTAAATGTGATATTGATAGAGCTTTTAGTTGTAATGGCAAGTCTGCTAGTGTGGGAATTATTTTTCATAACTCTAAAGGCTAGGCTATGGATTGGTGCTATGCTAAAATTAAAGCAGATTCTCCTTTACAGTGTGAAGCTTTGGCTCTCAGAAAAGGCTTGCAAATGGCACTAGACATGGGCTTGGAGCAAGTGGAGTTTGAATCAGCTTGCCAAATTCTCATCAATGGAGTTAATTCCTGTGGCTTTTTTCTTGATTGGAAATATAGGACATTGGTTGATGATATTAAGGAGTTCAGGATTCATTTTAACTGTTTCTTTAAAGTGTATTCCACGTAATATCAACTTAGCTGCCTACTGGCTAACTAAGAGATCCTATGAGGAGGTGTGCCTTTTTGGTTGGGACTCTAATCCCCCACCTCCTCTTGCTAAGATCCTTTGGTTGGATGCTTTCTCAAATAGAGAAGGAATAGGTTAATTCAATATTAGTTTGTACATATTGAACTCCTCTGTTTTGTTAATGCAATGTCCATCCTTTTCTGGCCAAAGAAAAAAAAAAAACTCTCCGAGCCAGCCATCTTTCTTGCATCCTTCAAGAAAATTGACTCCATGGATATGTCGTCTGCTAGTTCTTACACGAAAATAATGTAGTAATTGTTTATAGGATCTTGTGGTGTACTTGGACTCAAAAGGAAAATAATGGAACGATGCAAGGCTTGTTAAATGATCTTTTACAGCTATGTGAAGCAGCTGTTCATACTGAACGCCAGTTTTTTTTTTTTGGTTGAGGATCAACGCCAGTTCTTATTTGTTCCTGTGATGAGATGCCAAGCCATTGATTTTTTCAAAAAGAAAAATTCAGGAGCATAATGACACCCTTCACTATGGAATTATCTTTTTGGCATTTTTTGATTGTATTAGATGCGCCCGGAGAAGTTGGATTAGTTTCTCCTTTTAATCAAGTTTTTTGGGGTGATTGCAGTTGGAGAGAAATATTCAAGTTAATGAAGTGAGTCTGTCTAAATGCCATTGTTAGGAGAAACATAACAAATTAGTCAATGAATCTAAGCCAGACACTAAATCAGTGATTGGTTCCGTTTGAACATTATATTATATATATATATATATATATATTAATTCAACGGATCCAATTACTACAAATTATTGCTTATTTTAATTCAATGACTATTTTGATATTCCATAGCAAAACAGAAAATGATTAATTCAATTTTTACATTGGCAAATGCGTGAACTTTTGAGGGGCATCTCTTATCCTTTCTCAATATTCTCTCCAAAAGTTCTATCAGCTAGGATAATGTTTTCTTGGTTCTCTTGTATTGGGAAGATGTCTTGTCCTTTATTCTTGCATCTTTCCTCCTTTCTAATACAGTTTTTTTTCTATCAACAGAGAAATATTCTTGCATATTAGTAGTAGTAATAATAATACAACTTATTCCACATCGGTACGGTCACACTACAGCACAAATATTCCTCTCTAAATCCGGACAGAGGGTGAGGTAGGTAGTGCAGCTACAGCTATTTTACTCGAAATGATAAGGCGAAAGTGATATCCCAACTATACCAACAAAACTACATATCCTGCCAACCAGAGGATACATGAGACCTCAAGCTCTATACAATCTTTAACTCTTTTAGCCATAGGGTATGCAGAGGACATGGGTCAGGTTTTCCTAGCGCCGTAGCCTTCTCAGAGATGGAATAAAACCAACCATTTCTCCATTTCAACTGTAAATACAGCAAACAAATTCGTAATTTGACCATGGATTTCAAAAATTTATACTTAGTAGTATTCTTTTACCTCCTTCACTGCAGTGGGAAAGTGGGCAACGGCTCGAGAATATGCACATAACCGCTCTATCATGCCTTCTTCGAATGTTAAACCCTTTTCTCCCGCTGCTGCTGATGCTAGTTCTTCTATAAGTTTTGACACCTAAAAATATAAACATTAGTCATAGACGTATTATCCATAATTCATCATCTCTAGAAGCCAAAATGTTCTTCTTCTTCTTCTTCTTTTTGTTTTCTTTTTTTTTTCCCCTTTTTGCCTCAATTTCAGGCCCAATTTGACTTCAAAGCATAGTTTTTCTCTAGATTCAGGGTCTTTGATTTCCATGAATATAATCCCATGCATGATCGGGGTATGCATTTTGGTCGAACTCATCATAAAATGGATCTAGGATTGATCCTTCAGACTAACCCTAGACAATATATGGAATGTTTGAACTTATCCATGCAGACCTGATGTCATCATCCAAAAGAATAAAAGTGCTGTTCTTAATTTCTTTAAAATCTTTGTTTTGTCCTCCAGTTGATGCCCACTTTTACTGCAAAGCATACTTCATCTCTAAATTCACAAGCCTTTGCGTCAATATATAGAATCCATTGCATTATCAATTCATGCAATTTGACAAACCCATCTCAAAATGAATCCAGGATTGATCCCCCCAAATCAACACTAGCCAACAAATGGAAACATTGAACTTAACCCCAGCAATCCTGATTTCAACCAAAACTCATATCATTCCCCTTTTCATTTGTAATCCTACTAACATACAGAAACTAAATCTGCCAAAAAGATAGATTGTACCTCTCCTCAATTATTTTTCCTTTTCTTTTTTCCTTGTTATTTTACCTTTTCCCCTGAAGCCAAGTTAGTCATTACATCTCTTGACTCCTAGAAGGATTCCACATGACTGGTATTATGTAGCATATCCTTCCTTCACATTAAAGTCACAGGCAAAAATGCAAAATCCATATGCTCATGGCTTAGTGGTCAGCAATAAAAATATCTTCAAACTAAAATAAAGAAAAACACGCCACTATGTTTGGATGGCAAGAGGTCTTAGGTTCTAATCATGTCTCAACAAAAGAAGAAGAAGAATTAATATCCTGGACCAAAGGCAACAGATGAGAAATAGAAAGACAGAGATCACCTAAATACCAAAAGCATTATAAAGAAATAAGATACTGATTACTTCCTTTTTTATTTTTACATAATTTAAATCCATTCATGACACATCAAAACTAGTATGCCTCTTCAACTTAATTTCCACTCACTAAGTGCAAGCATGCATCCCCCATTCTCTCTTGAAATTACACTAAACATCATTGGCTAACTATAAGATAACTTCCACTCACACATCCCCACTTTCTTGAAATTATTATTGACATTTTACTATAGAATTAAAAATTAACAAAATTCATTGAGTGAAAATAAAAAGAGGGATTGATATCCGCTAATGTGCATGTCAAAACAGTAGTGTTAACTATATCCTCCTCCAGTCATATCACAATATATAAATACAATGCAATTTCGAACAGTTAGTTGACAGAGTAAGCAGAGTATCTTGGAGAAATAGTCAAAAATTGCAACACTTACATCAGAGCGAAATTCTTTTTCTACTACACCCACTGACACCCCTCCATGGCGTGCTCCAACAAGCATGAATGAAGAAATCCATATTAGCTTCTCCAACATCTGCTTTTGAAATGCTTCCTTTTCAAGAACCTGGCTTTTTTGACACAGATCAGCATGTGACAAATTATTGGTTGTATTATAATATCTCCTTTTGACAATTATGCATGAAATACCATCACTTTAGTTTTACAAGATTTCATCTAAAAAAGAAACACCAGAAAAAAAAATAACTGAAGCAAAACGAAAAATAATAATACATCATTCATAATGAAAACTCCAAAATAATACCTTGCAAGAGAGGCCTCCAGCATGCAGTCTTTCAGCCACAGCAGATGCCCACTTCCCATAAGCAGCTGTGAGACCTTCAGGATCGGTATCAGTCTTACCATCAATTGGGGTTTCTCCAAGTTTTGACACAGCGAAATAAGCCAATACTTGGTCTGCATCATTTAAACCTTTACTTTCAAGCCACGGCTCCAGCATTCCATTCTGGAAAAACACCAAATCTGCTACATTTTCAAAAATTCATCACCTCGTAGCTAGTTGAGCTACCAACGAACTACAAGCAACCACATGAGTAGCAAAGCAACCACATAATAATTCATGAGCAAAAATATATAATAAAAATATCAAAGTGATAATCGGATAACTAGAGAAATCTTAGAACGTCATGTTTTCGATAAGGGGATCTAATCTCTTAAAACAGATAAGATATCACGTGTTTTCCGAAGAAAAATTAAAAAAAATATATAAATCTACCATCGGCAAAAACACCCTGAGAAGTACATGCTACTCCGCTCAAGAGTATAATGCACATCGACTTCGCCCAGAAAACCAAAATCAATGCCGAACCACGAGCTCAAGTGATTTAATTAACACTAATTGAAGTTGATTGCAATATAAGAAAGTCTTGATTACCGCTCCATCTGGACCGTGGAGTAGCTTCAAGCACCTGATCGAGATCGTCGTTCCTTGTGCAAACCAAGATTGGACCTTGAAAATCGAGGGGCACAGTGTCTCCTCTCTTGACGAGGAAGTCATGACCGGAGCCCATGTCTTGCAGGGCCCTTCCGACTCTTCCGCCACCAACGATGACGGCGGGAACAACCTTTGTGGAGGTGTTGACGCCAGAGGCCATGACACATAAGCCTCTTGAGGAGGGAAGGGTGAGAGTGGAGCTAAAAATTGCTAACGAGAGTAAAGGGGCCATGTTAATGTTACCTTGAGTGTAGTGGCAACCATTGTTTTTCCCATATTATTTTGGTAGCTGCGCGGGAGCTCTGAAGCCAGTCCACTCGTTTATCCCCACGCCTATCCAAAATAAAATAAATTACCATCCATATCATTAATATATATATATATATAATTATATATATTCATTTCAAATTTCATATGGCAAGTACAGAACAGTGTGTCTTTATATAATAACATTTATAAACAAGTCAGATTACTTATAAATTATAAATAATACAATTTATTTCTCATACTTTTTTCTGCATAGAAAAATGTATCTAAATTTTTAGCTAGCAGAGCCACAATACATACAAAAATGTATAGTTTCTATTTAAAAATGTAAAGATTTTTTTGTCAAAAAATTAAAGATTTTATTAGTTTATTTATTCGTTTTAATTTAAATATCAATACCTGATTACAAATTATTGAAGTGGCCTTTCTCCAAATGAGGAAGTAGCAAAGAGTCTCTTAAAAAAATGGTAATTTAAATAATTACCTCAATTTTAAGTTAAAGAAGATTATTGCAGATTTTCAAGATTATATGTGTGTATTTATCGTAAGTTCGTAACTGATAAGTGTAGAAAGAATCCGACACACTAAAAGAAAAATCAGTACTATATATATATATATTTGCTAAATAAATTGGGTTTCATAAGTTTCATCAGGGGCGAAGGCAGACTACACATTTGGGCCCGGGCGGCCCCGGGGGGGGGGGGGGTTGTTTGTGTGTGTGTGCGCGCCAAATTTTTAAAAAATCTTACTGTAATATAAATGTTGTCTCATTCTTTTGTATGAAAAGTTAATATTAGTCAATGGTTAAAATATTTTACTAAATTAATAAAATTTATATTTTATTTTTTTTAAATATATCAATAATATATATAATATATATTATATATTTATTTATTATGTATATAGTGTTTATTATATATATAACTTGAATGTGCATGTGTGTATAGAGATGGGAAGGGGCCAACTATAAATATATGATATTATTGTGTATATGAAGTATATATTATCTACTTAAAAGGAAAAAGGTAGGAGGGTGAGGGGGGCCAGAGCCCCTCCTGTACGTAGGTCCGCCCTGAGTTTAATCATAATCCAAATAGTGTAATTATCCCTTTGATATATATATATATATATATGAACGGAATTTTTTTTACCACCTGTATATAAAAAGTTTGTTATATTAAAAATTATGTGTGACAATTCAACTTCTCGTGGGGGCAAGCTATACATCGAGTTGTTGGAGGGGATGAAATTTTGAAAAATGAGATTGGAGAAAAAAATCATGCACGAGTCTTTAAAGTGTTGGCAATACTTTTATTTAGATTTAATTCATCTCTGCCAATTTTAAATATGTTACAACTTGATTTAGTGACGAACTTTCTGCAGGATAAGACTCTTGAGTAAGTGTTGTACTTCCAAAACTCAAGTTTAGACAATAATGACTTTTACAAAGTGGTAATTTACTTTTTATTCTTTATGCACTAAAAATAAAGGTAAGTGAATTTGTATATGTTGAAACAAGTATGGATGAATAAAATTGAATTTTTAAGAATAATGGAAGATTGTGGGCTATTTATAGGGAATGAAAAAGCACCTCTTGAAGCAACATGACTCTTTAAATAAAAAGACACATACATTAACCAATGTATGTATATTGTAATGATTCATAAATCAAAACAAAAGTCACCCCCTTTAATATGATTAATGTATGTACATTGTAATAATTAATGAATCTAGAAAAAAGTCATCTCATTTGATATGATTAATGTATGTACATTATAATGATTCATGAATTTTCACAAAAGTCACTTCTTTTCATATTTCATGTATCTTGTGATTTTCCATAAATTATCTCAAGAGTGAAAATTTTCATAATTAACTCATGAATCCTCTAAGAGGCACCTTTTTTATTTTAAAAATTTTCTCACATAAGTTTCATCCAAACTAATCAAATTATTAAAATTTAAGAAAATCTGAGTTACAATTCAAGAAGAAAAATATTCCTTATCTACTTCCTCCGATCCACATTATAAGACATTTTATATCAATTACATGCATATTAAGAAAATCATTTTTTCAACTGAAATCAATGCTAAAAGTATATACATTTCCTATTTTATCTTTATTAAATACCCTATTTTATTATCATTGTAGATTTATAAATGATGAGAGAGAAAATATTAAAAATAAGGGTAAAATGGAAAGAAAAATATCTAATGCCCTGTATTTTAGACCAAAAGTTTATCATATAAAATGTTTTATAATATGGACAGGACGGAGTATATGATAAAATGTATGACAAGATCAAGATGTAATATTTACGCAGGATTCTTTTTTTTAAATTTAGATAAAATATGTCTAATTTGTAAGTTAAAATATATGCACTACAAGAACACAAGGGATTCTTTTGACATTTGGACAAAAAAAAAAGTAAAATTTTGAATTTAAAACAAAAAGTGTGGTAAAGAAACATTACAGGAGAAAAAAAAAAGGCTAAACAAGATATTAAAAAGAAAATGGAAAGAGAAAAAATAAAGGGAGCGCTCTTATTTTAAGCTCAACAAGTATAATAAACAAATATTAAGTACCCATTTGAATTATTTTTATGTAAAATATTTATTAGAATAATCATAATTTAAAAAAATTTTAAATAAAAAAAAATGTATCATAAATTTATTTAAATAAAAAATCATAATTAAAAATCATAATTTAGTTTATAAAAATGTAAATCACTCATACCAAAAAATTAAAAAAAAAGTGTGTTAGAGGTTGTGGACGCGCGGGAAAAGGTGTACTGGTCCATCGCAGGAGTAATGCGATCCGTTAATTAAATAAAGGACATCGTTCATAATAATAATAAAAAAAAAGTAATAAAGCACATGTAAATAACTACCAACGTCTTGCAAATGGCAATGGATATAATTTGGTGGGTGAGTGATGAGGGACATGGCTTTATAATTGGTGTGTGTATGAATGAGCTCTAGTTAAACACACATCCTATTTTAGTGCTTGTTTGGATTGAATTAAAAAGTATTTATGAAATAAAAAAAGTGATTATATTATAAGTTTTTAAACACAACACAAATCAAAATAATTATTTATGATTATTTAAGTGATTATTTTCATAAGTTACTCTTTTCAATTTATGATAATCACTTATCCTCTCATAATCACTTATTTCACTTTTTCTTCTTATTATTTACCCAATAATCACTTAAATCTTAATATCTAAACACATTTTTTTTCTCAAAATTACTTATGGGGTAAAAATATCTAAACAAAAATCACTTTTGACATAATCATTTATTCTCATAATCTATTATAAATAATCACTTATTTTTATAATCATTTATATATAATATAATCCAAACGCACCTTTAGTTATAGCCACCTACAAAGTCGCTGCCTATTTGACTTGCGCTACTTGTACATGTTTGATGGCACCTAACAGTTGTCTCCCATTTAAATTCAGAGAGACCCCTTCAATTTATCTTTTTTCCTAAAAATATCCAATATTATAAGAGAACATAAGAAATTTTCTTATCCTATAATATAAGGTGACATCTAATAATTTATCAGTTTTATTCATCATTTATTATATTATTAATATTAAATAACTTGTGTCATATTTAGTTAAATGAATATAATTAATATGAGTAAAATTAAAAATTTTGATTTTTTTTATAAATTTAAAGGTGTAATAAATATTTCTTAAGATACGTGAAACCCCTCTCATTACCTTATAACATGGGACGGAGGGAGTAACTCATACTTTGTTCTTTTAGATTTAGTAATTAACCAGGTTCTTTTAATAAGAAATCATTTTTCTTTTCCTCCTGAATATTTTTAGTGCCACAAATGTGTATATTTATATGATACATATGTACATGTTATTCGAAAGAAAGATGTTACATACATTTATATATATACTAACTAATAATAACTAATATCACAAACACAAATAGATATACTTATGTATGTAAATAATTGTCTTTTGCATGATAATTGTCTTAATTTGTCTTTTGTATGATAACCATCGTCGAGCACGTTAATTTGTGAAGATATGTAATTGTTTGAGTGTGAATCTCGTACCCGCCACCACTTACGAAAATTTTCACACCGCACTTCAATCAACTGACCTATCCTCAGCGTAGCGACAGGAGCAGTATAGAATTTATAGAAAATTAAGGATATAAGATGAAAGAGCCCGTTGATGAGTTGATAATTAAGTTGCCAAGTCAAGAGTTGGAATGGAGCTGCATGCCATCCCGTTTTATCACAACTTTAAGATATGTTAGATCAAAGAATAAAACCAATTAAAAAAATAGCAAATTTTCTTTTTCTCACATATAAACTTATACAAGAAAGGAAAAAATTGGTGTAAGATACTCTTGAAAGAATCTTCCCCTCTAATTTGTCTATACCCTTAAATACCCCAACGATTTTCTTTCTAATTTCCTCACCACTTCAACTTTTTAGCTGATCATGCATTATTATCCACCTTATAAAACCAAGGAATAACGGAATCTACCGAATAAAACATATCTATTCTTCCAAATTTCTGTGTTAAAAAAATATTTTCTAAGCATCAAGCTCGCAATGAAAACTTGGAGCAGCAATTAAGCTTAAGTCACCAAATATGATGTCATCATTTTCAGTGTAGCTGCTTGAGTCTTCACAATCAAAGAATGTTTGAATATCTTCAGGAAATGTGCGACGAGGAGGGGTTGATTCTGAAGTTGCTGTTGCAGAGTAATTATGATCTCCAGCGGAAGTCCTCTCTAGCATTTCCTTAAACTTTGACGATTGCAAGAGAAGCCCCAGTGCAGATGATGGGGGAGCACCGCTGCCGGATCGCGCTGGAGCTGCCATGGTGTCACCGGAGTTTGAACTGAGCTGGTGGGACACAAAACCTAATTCATGTTCAGGATTAGGGTTTGATCCAGACTCAGTACTGTTATCATTGGTAGGGTTTTCATGGGAGTCTTGGGTTTTAGGACGTAGCCATTTGATGTAACGGCTGAGGTCAAAGTTTGTAACGGCGTTAAGTCCTCGGTACTCTATGGCTGCCATATCATATGCTGTGGCAGCTTCTTCTTGTGTAGCTGTACCAGAGATGGAAGCAAATGATAATGCAAAAAGATAATTTAATTAATTAATTAATTGATTAATTTTGTATGCAAATTTCGGTGGAAACTTTGAAACTTTTGCATTACTATGAAAGAATGAGATCACAAATAAATAGCTTTACTTAGTAGTTGAGGTTCGGTGATCTACATCTCAACCAACTGGATTTGATTGCATATTATAAGTTTGACCTTTCTTGTTTTGTCCTATTATTTTGGCCTGTAGGACCATTTTCTGATCAAGTAGGAATTTACTGTTTGGAATGCATCCTAAAATCAAATACACTTATATACATACATATATTTGTTTTCTTTCTTTATATTCTAAAAATATTTTAATTTAAGGGTTGGCCTTAACTTTGACAAAAAAGTCGAGAAATATGGTTGTGGCCCGTTGCCATGTGTTACAAGTAAATATGAATCTTCCTTTTGCGTCCAAGTACCAAGGCCATATATATATTGTGGTTAAAAAAATTGGAAGAAAGGGACACTTTTGTAAGGTTTCCCAAAGACTTCATATATCCGAAAGTTTAAAAAGGTATATATTCTCTACCAAAAAAAAGGTAAGACAGATCAGTAAGCATATGCATACGTCATTTTCAACATTAACAAAATTAAGTGCACAAATTTTGCGCCATATGTGCGAGTGACTGATTGGGAAAAGGAGATAACTACAAAATGCAAATACTGGTAATATGCACTAATCGGTTATCTCTACATGAAGCATTATGCAATTTTGAGCATTTCCTACGGAGAATCATTCGCATTAAATATTATATATGTTTGGGATTTTGTGTCCTTTGTTTATGGCATTACTGGATTTTGAAAAAAAAAAAAACTTACAACTATGCATATATACATAACAACCGCACTAATTCCAAAACAAAACAAACAAAAAGTTGAGGAAAAGGAAGAGGGTTGCATGGATTTTTATCGCGTGAAAAGGTCAGAGAGGGGGGTTACCGTAAGTTCCGAGATATAGATATTTGTTGCCGAAGACTCTGCCGATCCGAGCCTCCCATCTTCCATTGTGATGGTGTCTACACATTTTAAACTTAAAATCAGAGCATTTCATTTCTAACTAATTCAATTTTCTGGTAAAAGAAATTCAATTTTACTTATTTACTGAGAGATTGGACACGAAAATAGTGTCCTTTATACATATTGATGGATCCATTAAGAAAATTGCCCATCCATCTGTCATCAGTGGGCATACAGTGCCTTCATTAATAATGTTCATCCATGATCATTAATAACCGAACTTGTGGCTAGCGAGGCCAAGTGACCAAACACAACATACCAATTAGAACTAATTGTAGCAAACATTTGATTGATATATATATTTATCTACTACTTGTGATTTATTAATTAGCAGTACCTTGCTACACCTCTATATCTTGAGACTCCTCGAGAGAACCCACTGCTTTTTCTGCCATGAAAATTTGTTTATTGGCCGTTAGAATATGGTTTCAGATGAGTTAAACATTTTACAACTAATAAATGTCGAGAACCTTCTTAAGGATCCGATATATTCTTCTTTTGATTGACCCTCCATCTCCTTGAGCTCTTCTTGATAATTTGTTAGCTACAATATGCATTCATATATATGTTAATTTATATATCAAACTGAACGAACATATCTTTCATCGACTTTTTAATTTTTCCAAATAAATATATAATAATGAAGAAGAACAAGGATGGAAAATTTACAGGAAAATTGAGGATCGTGTCTTGGCCCCAGTACTTCAATGCTGCCAAGTCATAGGCACGTGCCGCAGCTTCTTCGTCATCATATGCCCCTAACAAACCCAATTTTGGAGCCATTTAATATCCCCACCGTCCGATCCCACTACCCTCAGGATCCAATTCTCATAACAAAAAATTAAATGAAGGTAAATGCGATACACGATTTTTAAAAGTCACATAATTAACATACCTAAATACACTGCACAATACATCCCCCAGTTGTTTTGCACATCACGTGATCGATCGAATTGAAGACATGAACAACAAAATAATCAGTAAGTAGAAACTGGATGATTAATCGGATTTAAGGGTCAATAAAATCAATACTAATAATAATAGATAGAAGGAAGAGAATTTGGCCTCCGTGTAGAAGGATATGATGATCTGATTAAGAACAGAACCTTGTCTTCCTTTCTTGCTCTGCGATTCATTCCAGCAATTCTTATCCCAGAGATGAGCCTCATATCGACCCGTCCAACGATGCCTATATATGTATATGTTCAGAGTATAAATCTTCACTCTCGAATTAATGGGAGCAAGATTGAAACAGAGCAGAATCCTACAATTGCATACAATGAAGGAAGGAAAGAATTGAAACAGGGGAAATATATAATTAATACTGACCTAGTAACACCCCGATAGACGGAGCTTCGTTGCGGAGGAGAGTCTCTAGGAATGCTTTTGCGAGTCCGCTTCTTCACCTTCGAGTTTGAGGGCGTGATGCTGTTTTCAGCGTTCTTCACCTTTCTCTGTGATAGCTTCGCCATGATCACACCTTCACAGCACAGCACAGCACTGCACTTCTCTCCACACACGCAGTTTTTAAGAGAATGAAAAGAGAAGTGAGACCTATATCAATTGCGACCGAGTCATCCAATCAGAAGGGCATTAATGGAAATAGAGCAGCGGAGTGAAAAAGTAGGTCTGTCGTATTCCCTGTATATGCTTCTCTCTCTCTCTCTCTCATCATTTTTCATTTTTTCGGTTGGATAATTACTGACAAAAAGCGATGTTTGAAGTTGATTTTATTTTTGTTATCACAATATATATATATATATGTCTGCAATACGATGAAATACTATAATTGATTAGTTGTGATTGACTTTCTGTTATTAAAATGTGAGGAAGGTGGGATCATGGCAGTTAGTGGTTAGGAAAGTGAAGATGTTAGAAGATGGGGGAAAAATAAAATAGCCGACAAAAATTGGGCTTTAATTGGTTGCCGTCTTGAAGCCATACGAGTTTCTAGTTTTGTGACCATTAAGTTATTTGGCTTAAATTTGAATATCTCCCATTACAGGAGGATAATAAGGCTTCTTATGTATGACCATGGGGCTCCCTAAGATATGTAGCCTAATCCATGTTTAATTTTCCTTTTGTTTCTTTCTTTCTTCTATTTCGACCTCTTTCTCTTTTTGCTTCTTTCTTGTTTTATAGTTAGGATATAGACATTCATTTGCCCCGTAAAAGTATCAGCTTCATCATCTCATCAATTACTTGTTAAGGCTGTTCAAGTTAATAGGTTGAAGCTGCTCTTCTAATTTTACACCAATAATTTCCTTGATTCCTTTCACCTGTCTTTTTTTTTTTTTTGGACCAACGATTCCTTGCATCCTAATTCCTAAATTCAATGGTCCCTTATAATTTGATATGTACTTCGCATTTTATATATACTTAGCGTTCCCCACACACGTTGAAAAACATAACAAATTATGCTTTTCAAAATTAACTAGAGAGGCAACCCTACTTAATTTGCAAGAATTTTGAGAAAAAAATCGAAAAACAAAAATCAGTTGATCAAGTGTATGATTTCACATGACGTAAGAATGACTTGGAAAAAACATAAGGACGTACAATTTTATTTCAACATAAGCTCTACTGTTTACTACAGCATTGTGGTCGCAAAGAATGATTTACTGTGTTGAGATGGGAATGAGGAGGAGGTTCCCATTCATGAATTGTTTGGTTGCTATATTATTATATAATAAAACTTTTATTCCCTTCATTTAGGAATGCCTATTCTTATCAAGTTGGGAATGAGAGTTCTATAATTTGTGTAAAAATTAGGCACATTTTTCGTATATTAAATAAACCCTTATATATATATATATTTTTTAGAGTTATAGTTTATGAATAGTGTAATTTTTTTGCTTAATAAGAACATACTCCACACCAAACTGGTTACCTAAGCCGTCTAGCCCAACACACTCTGCTGGTACAGACTCATACATAACCATGTCCCTATCAATATTATAAGCATTATGTTCAATCAGTTTAACGAATGTGATTCAAATATTGATGAGCTAAACTACTATTTTGCATTTTTGTAACGTAAAAAGTGAATTGAAAAATATTAAATAAAAAATAATATTTGAATCACATCATTATTTATTATTATTATTGGCGATTAAATTTTACTATTGTATTTATTAAAAATATTATTTATGACTGATATGAAAAATATTTTAAAAGATTTAAAATTTAAAATAAATATTTTAATACATTAATCAAATATTTTTTTACCAATTAAACATTAATGATAAACATTTTAATATAAAAAGCTTTACATTGAGCTTATTATGGTCATTCCATCCCATTCTTATATTATTTTCATCTAACCACATACAAATATGAAGTAAAAAATTTATTAAGTTCTATGACATCAAATATAATTGGGAAATTATGCTAAACGACCAATAAGGAGTGATATTTAGTTTAAAAGAACTTAAAAATTCTAATTATTTAGAAAGATCTAATATCAAAATCTAAATTTTAAAATACAAAATAGCCCTCCAATAAATCTCTTACTATCCTCTCCACATTTCATCACTTTCCCACATTTTCCATAGAGGGCAGTTACCAATCGAATAGATAACAGTTGGTCGATCTTCATGAAAAGTCAGTGCAACAAACAAAAGCCAATATGCAAAATCTGGCTGCCTCCTTCTGTTAAAAATTTATGGTCATTCTTAAGTTATCTTAATTATCACTTTGGACGAGGCTTATAAAAACTATGCCTTTGTTTTTCTTGCTATCTTTAGTCATGTGAGCAGAAATCTCCAAGAACTAGGAGCTTTAGAGATAGGAAATAATAATACTCTAAAGGTTATTTGTCAGTAAAAGTATTAATTTTGCAATTCTTAGTAAATGATTATATGCGTTCCCCTTATACTGCATTGTGGGTCTACCATCATGAGCCTAACCTCAGCTCCCTTATCTGTCCTTTTGACCAGCATCGTCTTTGTAAATGTGAAGCCATATTGCATTGTCTCGGCTTACCTTCGAAAATCTGCTGGTTCGAATATTAATGGAAGAGATCTAACACATAGCAATTCCACAACCTTATTAGTTTCCTCTGAAGTCACATAATGGGATATTCAAATCCAAACTAAGATTTAAGTTGGAAGACTAATCTTGAACAACATTACGGAACACCCCAAGGCAGACAGCAGAAAAGAATGAAAAAGGTAAATACGAAAAAGGAGCTGCACATTTTTTTTTAAAACATAAGGGCATAATAGTTAATAAATTATATTCTGGTCCTCCAGTATAAATAGGATTTTCATGATCCTTTAAAAAATATTAATTGTTTTAGGTCTTCCAATCAAATTTTCCCAATATAATTATTATATTCAATTAAAATTCATTCGTATTCTCATTCTAATTGATTTTTTTTATCATAAAAAATATTTTGACAAGCAAATATGGCCTTATATTACATTATCCAAAATGTAATACTTTCTTTCTTTCTTTTTTGACAGAAAAATGTATACGTTCGAACATCTTTAGACATTGATAACATTTTCAGAACTACCATTTCCAATAAATTTTTGGCTACATTTTTCAGTACTTTTAATTTGAGCCTCTAAGAGGCTTAGGAGAGGGCTAGATTCGTTAGATAGCTAGGAAGGGCCAAGTTTGAGGCTGTTTGATCCTTGATTGGTGTCCGACACAAGTGCAGGTGTTTGACTCTATTTTGTAGTCCATGGCTCACCCAAGAAGACCCAGTGCCTACGCGAGCCGAGCCAGAGTAGAATCGGGCCAAGGTGGGTCCAATTTACGAATTTTTTTTTAAAAAAAGATAACCTTGTTTGAAAATGATTGAGAAGCCGTTCAAACAACAAATGTGAAGGGATTAATGGATAGGAAGTAGGGAGTTTGAAAAAGGATCAAAACACTGTTTCCCATACATATATTACACGTACAAACACACATTTGAATGGAATACCCTTCTCGCCGATGTTTTTCCTCTATTTTAAAAACATACATTTTAGTTTAATCTATTAATATTATTATAAATATTTTCAAAATATTTTAAATAAATATTTACTAATTAAAAATTACATTAACATCAATTATGTTTATCAATTAAAAAATTGTATAATGCAATAAAAACCATATCATTTTTATAATATGAAAAAAATTTAAAATATATGTATTTGAAAGATTCTTTTTGCTGCCATCTATGTTTAAAAGATACTAAATAAATACTAATAAGATTATGATATAGTAGTTGGTAAATAATTAAGTCCTTTAAGTAGTTGTTAACTGTTAATTAAAAATATTCTTGGTGCTGAAAAATAATTCTAAATAAATATGTTTAAAAAAATTGAAAAATTAAGAACAGATATAAATATACATATTAAAATTATTCTTTTTGACTAACAAAAGAGTTTATATGATTCTTAAATAATATTTATGTTAAAAGAGGATATTTTGGCCAAAAAAATGTTTAATCATGTGATTTAATTACCAATTAACATTTGGTGGATAAAAATGAAATTTTAAAATTATAAGAGAGATTTTTGTAATTATTATATAATAATATATGAAAAATCAAAGCATTTTACTCTGTTAATTTTTTAGCATTTTATAAAATAATATTTAAAAAGTAAGGGAAATTATTATTTAGGACAGAATGAATAGTAACTTATCCTTTTAAAATTTATTACAAAATGAAACTAGTTATTCATTTAATTACAAACAAGAGTCTAACCTTTCAAAATTAAATATAAAAAAATATAAAATTATCAAAATAATTAAAGATCGACTAATGAATAGTTGGTCTCATTTTGATAAATTTATATTTTTTATTTAATTTTAAAAAGTTAATCTCTTTTTTAATTAAATGAACAATAGGTTTTATTTTGTAATAAAACTAATTCTTAAATTATAATTTTCCCTTAAAAAGTAATAAAAAATATTTTTATAAAACATTTGAAAAAATTTGAATTTGAAATAACGGAAGGCGCGGCTTAACGTGCCCAAATCTGGGTGTCTGCCCGTTGCCCAAAAGTTTCTCGCTGTTCATTTTCCCTTCTTTATCCCTAATCTCTCAATCTCTTCACCATCACCAATCCAAATTCTTATGTCTAACTCTTGATTTTTTCTGAAACTCAAGAAAACACCAAAAAAACCCCAATTCCTTAGTTTATTCTCACTCCTCGCTCACTGTGTTGCTAGTTGCTACTCTTGACAAGGGAAGATTGCCGCCGCGCCATTGCTAGCTACTCGTGGGGAACTCCATTGCAACGCTTTTGCAGTTCAGTCTTTAGTGATCCTCTCAAGACTTGAGGTTCTTCTCTTGCTTTCTGGATTTTTCTTTTTCATTGCCAATCAGTAAAAGTCAAAACGATATTCCAAACCTCTATTTTACGCTTCTTCCGTCGCAGGTGAATTTCATTCTTTTCTTTTCTCTAACTTTATTTTGTGTGTGTGGTTTTTTTTTTTAAACCATGCGATATTTGTATTAGATTGTCTCTTAAACTGTTGTGCCTTTAGATTTCCTAATTTGATTAGTTAGCCATTTACTTGAGAAAATAATCTTGCGAAGCAATTGATTCAACTCTTTCTTCTAGTGCATTCTTCACTAAGCCAGAAACAGAATTGGTAATGCAGGTGATTATTCGATTTTACCTGCACTAACAGTGCTTTGGTCTCTCCATAATTTCTTTGATTACTTGATGCTGGGGATTTGGAAAGATGGTGATTAGATATCCTGTAATTTAGAACCAAGGAGAATTGTATATTTGATAAGTGATTGAATATCTGATTAAAGATTTGCTTAAATGATTGATTGATAGTTTATCAATGAATGGTAGTAGAAGCTGATTGGTATCAATGGAGAAATACGAGAAGTTGGAGAAGGTTGGAGAAGGGACTTATGGGAAGGTATACAAGGCAAAGGAGAAGGCCACCGGGCAGCTGGTAGCTCTGAAGAAGACGCGTTTGGAGATGGATGAGGAGGGAATTCCTCCAACTGCTCTTCGAGAAATCTCCCTCCTTCAGATGCTCTCCCAATCCCTCTATATTGTTCGCCTGCTCTCTGTCGAGCATGTCGACAAGGCTTCAAAGTCGGTTGCTGCCGGTTGCCAACCCTGTACCAAGCCCCTCCTCTACCTAGTCTTTGAATACCTGGACACCGATCTTAAAAAGTACATCGATTCACACCGCAAGGGTCCCAACCCTAGGCCTCTTTCTCCTTCGCTTATTCAGAGTTTCCTTTTCCAGCTCTGCAAGGGTGTTGCCCACTGCCACAGCCATGGCGTCCTCCACCGTGACCTCAAACCCCAGAATCTCCTTCTTGACCAGCAGAAGGGAATTCTCAAGATTGCTGACCTTGGTCTTGGAAGAGCCTTCACTGTCCCTCTAAAGAGCTACACGCATGAGATTGTCACCCTTTGGTACAGAGCACCTGAAGTTCTGCTTGGATCCACTCATTACTCCACTGGGGTTGACATGTGGTCCGTTGGATGCATTTTTGGTGCGTAGATTGCTATAGTCATTTCCTTTGGTTTAATATCTGTCAATTGATGTTTAATCAGCCAACTTTATTAGCAGTTGCAAATGATTTCATATTTCTGTTAGTTTATATTAGATTTGACCTAACTGAATTTGATTGTGTAGCTGAAATGGTGAGAAGGCATGCTCTATTTCCGGGGGATTCTGAGTTCCAACAACTCCTTAATATATTCAGGTTGAATATCAGTTATTAAGAATCACTCTACTGATACTGTAATTTTCAGATCGAGAACATGTGATGTGCTAGGTGTTACGGCAAAAATGTTTAAGTTTTACAACTTATAGTTAATTTATAATAGCCATCTTTCATTTCATTCTTAAGCTTAGTTCCTACTTTCCAAAGTGCATCTTCAACATTGACTTCCTTTTTATATATGATCCTGAAGGTTGCTGGGGACTCCAGCTGAGGAGCAATGGCCAGGAGTTACTTCTTTGAGGGACTGGCATGTCTACCCGCGGTGGGAACCACAGAACTTGGCACGAGCTGTTCCATCCCTGGGACCAGATGGAGTAGATCTTCTCTCGGTTAGTATTTTGTCGTCAACTCATTAGTTGGTTAGTGTTATTTAGGAAGCCTTCTAGGAACAAGTTGTTATCAGCAAAACAATTACAATTAATAGAAGAGAAATTTGCAGTCTTAATTGCTTTTGTTTTGGACGAGAACCAGTATCTGGAGGCAGTGATATGAATGAAAGAACTATTCTATTGTCAAGCATTGAGCACACTTGAATTCAATCATGCCATTCTGTTTTGATGCATATTATGTGACCATTCTGCAAGTTACATGAGAATTGTTACAGGAACACTAATTAATTAGTGAAAATGTGATTAAGCTAAATACCAAGTAAGTTTGTTACCGCAAGATTTTTGAATACTATATGGCCTTTAATGGAAAAGTCTTTTTGTCTTATGTTTTTCAATGTAAATAATCTCAATTCTTCCAGTTGGCTTTTTTCGGTCTCTTTTTATATTTGAATATGCGTATAGGATAACCAACGAAAAAATGGTAATTCAAATGGATTATGATTATCATTAGATCAAATCCCACACAGGGAAGACTATTCTGGAATTGAACATCCTATAATTTAGATGTTGTGTTTCTTTTTTCATCGTGATATTACTTTTCTGAGTTCAATCATAAGCAGGACGATAATCATTCAGTGATGTATTTGTAGTATATCACGGGGTATAAAATCTGTAGTAGCTTTAGGTGAAAATCTGTAGTAGTTTTAAGTGGTGATCTGAAATTATATGCTCTGGATTCTGGATTTTGTAACTGTTATTTATTTGTTTTTTTTACGTCTTTTATCATGACATCTTCACTTACCAGATTACATGTTACCTTCATTTTAAATGGTCCCTTGACCTGCTATGTTTTTTTTTTTTTCTTTTCTTTTCTGCAAAACTATGGGAATAATTGGATGTAAAATTCACTTTCTGCAGAAAATGCTCAAGTATAACCCTGCTGAGAGGATCTCTGCAAAGGCAGCACTTGATCATCCCTACTTCGACAGCCTTGACAAGTCTCAATTTTAATCACGTCCTACCAGAAAATTATTTTATGTTGTGGTGTTTAAGGATCTATTAAATCGATATTAGGTAAAAGCATTTGTCATCATCTTGGTGATGTGGACAATTCAATCTAAAGATCTCCTCCATGGATTTTGCTTTTCCGCGCGTTGCAAGTGTAACACCTTTGTGGTCGATTCATGTCCTCATGAACGATCACTCTGGAGGAGAGGGACTTGAGAAGTCTTGTTCACTTCGAAAATTGTTTTATTTGCTGAAGGTACAGTTTGTTACTCCGTCATGAACTATGTGAATGCATTGTTATTCGCTTGTTATACTTTTTGTTGTCGAGGGCTATGGTTTTTGTTGGCTAGCATTAAAGGGAGAATTCATATTCATCAAAATACTTGCAAATGCATTGATTTAAATTTGAGCTATGCTAAATATTTGTTAGAAGAGTTTTATCACATCTGTGGTCATATCTCACTCAATTCGATTGTTAAATGCTGGATGATTTAATGTAAAAAGAAACATTTGCAAGCGCCTAACAACTCCAAGAAGCATCCTCTTTTTTCTATACTCATCATTTCAGTTACATCTACATTCGGCAGTTCATAATCCATTTTCTTCTTCCCGAGTCCATGTCACCCGTAGCTCCTCTAAACAAACCTATGTTATTTCTACCACACCCGAAAGAAAAACAATTGCTCACTCAGGGAGTCCCTAAACTAAGGCAGAGCAAATGCGCTTATCAGAACGGAGACGAACTAAAAAAATAACATGGAGAGAATATAAGTCCTGATGCTTGCTATCAGTTGTCCAAGCATAGCTTTGTATACGTATTTTCCACCAAAAAAATAAAAAAAGCTTGATAAAACGTGTGTAGTGTAATTACTTTCACGTATTTTTATTAGAAAAACAAAACCCAATTTCAAGGACATACTTTTGTGGTTTTAAGAGAAAGGATCATATTGACAATTTCGTCCATGAAAATATCTCTTTCCTAGTAGGTAAAAACCGTAAAAGGATTAACACTTTCTCATCAAGTTTTAAATTCTATTTATGTCGGTCCCTTACAAATTAAATCCGACACAACAAAATATGTTATAATATAATTTGGATTTGTTTATTTTCTAACACTAATTGTAAAAAATGTACGAGATCAATATTTTTTAATTAAGCTTGAAGACTTGGACTCCTTTTCACTCGGCCACTAAAGTTAACATGCGGTGGTGCATTTTTTGGGTTCAAATTCATAACCTTTCATGCGAGGGTGTGTCTGGTCAGAATCTCGTGAAATTGGTAGAGCAATTGGGCATAGTTGTTGCTTACGAAGAACCTTGGTTGAATGGTGGATTAGCACGCAACTTTGTTCGTGTTCGAATAGCCGTGGATCCGTCTAAGCCATTGGTTGAAGGAGTATGGATTCCACGGCCAGGTTTGTGGAAATTGTGGGTTCCTTTCCGATACGAAAAGTTGCAGGTCTTTTGTTACCATTGTGTACTCTCTTATGATTGGAAAACTTGCAACTCTGTTCGTTTGCGTTCTCTTGGTGACCAAGAACAATGGCGATATGGTCCCCATTTACTTGCTTCGTATGTTCGGCCACTAACTTATCTTGTTCAGCTTTGGAATGTGCCAGATTTTGATCGTGCAGAGGTTAATGATGCGGTAGCGTGTGATCCTCACGGTGGTTCAGGTGGTGATCCGAGGGACGGAGGTTCGGCTGCTTTGTCAATCTTATAAACCCCCAATAGTCTTCTACTCTTCTTTGTGGAGACCATGACAAAGAATTCGGGCTTCGTTGTTGGGGTCGGCCCGTATGTACGCTAAAAGGATTTTGTATGGAAAGGGATTAGAAAAGGAAATGAGAATGAGAATAGGAATGAAAATAAGAATGATAATGAGCTTTAAAAGTATATTTGATGTGAAAAAAAATTTTAATGGAATACTAATATGAGTTCAGTTTGGTATATGGGGTTTTTATATGAAAAGAAAGGTATAATATATTGAAAAACAGTAATGCCCCTCAATGAAAAATAAATTAATAAAATTATTTAACTTAAAACAAAATAACATTTATTTTTTTAAAAAGCCAAAAACTTTATTCTGAGTTTTTCTTTTTGTCGTCATCTTCATTCTTCAAGATTGACAACATAGATTTGGCAATCGTTGGCAATATCAATCATCATCATCGTGAGAGGAAGGAGGCCATATGTGTGGACGGTGGTGGGGATTTTATGACGATGATTTCTGATGAAGATGTGTATGGTGTTTGTAGATTTGGATCTTCAAAGCTCCTTCATTGCAACTGGTATGGGTAGGTAGCAATGATGACAATGACATTCTAAAAGGGGAAGGGGGGGTGGGGTGATGAAGTTACAGTGAGTTGAACTAGATCTAAATCTCCAAATCTTCTTCTCTTAGAATTTTCAAATCTGCCTTCAAGTGTCAAATATTCCTTATCAAACCTCCAAACCTTCATTGTCATTGTCGAAGGAATTTGCGTAGCCCACCGTCTGTGTCACCAGCTCCATTATTGTTGTTGTGCCCAACCTTGACATGGAAGGAGGAAGATCACGACCTTGATAGGGAAGGAGAAAACTCACGATGGATGGAATGATTTTGTGATGAGAGGAGGGTTATTTTTTACCAAAATAATGGTTCCTGGAAAAGTTAAAATTTTCCTTCAATATATGGAAGGAATGCTTATTCCCATATGCAAGGGATCTTGAATTCCCAAAAAAAGTATTCTAGCATATCAAATAAAGGATTTTGCTTTTTCCCTTTTCCATTTCCTTTCTATCAATCAAATTCTAGCATTCCAAATATGGCCTAAAGATTTAAACAAGGCAGCTAAACCAGCTTGCTAAGCATTTTGACAACGGGATATGTCTATCCTTTGAGATTTAGTTTTCCATCCCTTTTTACTGTTATTTTGCCTTTTACATTGCATGGCTGTAATGGGCAAGAAAATCCATTTTCCTGAACCTTATTTTATTTGCTTAATATATCTCTTTATTTCTGGCCAAAAAGGTATTTTTGAATTAATTAGCCTACATATTAACTTACGTCTTTTTAAATCAAATGTTAGACTAAATGTTAAAAACATTTAACGATAATAGTAATCAAACAACAATTATAAAAAACTAGTCTATGTGAATGCATACATTTTTTTTAATGTACTTCACGCACGTTACTTTTGATATAAGACTTGAAGTTCAACTCTTAAAAAAATGAAGTAAAATCCAAATACGTGATTAACACTATCACGATAAATTCATCAATCGTTCATGTGAAAAAAAAATAAGATATGACACAACACGTGGAAGTGAGGTTGGAGTTCGTTCAGGCGAAAGAAGTGGCGGGACTTTGCTTCCAAACCAACGCTCGTCTCTGCGTCTACGGCCATCCTATAAGCCCGCAAATCTCATCTCTCTCTCTCTCATTGCATTAATTTTCAGAAAATATTTTATGGAGAAAATCAGAAAGATTTTATGATTCTTAAAAAAGCGAAACCAAATTCCTTGAATTGTCACGAGAAAGCTGGAAACACCAACCTCTACAGAATCGTCATCACTCATCAATGCCTTTCCTTTCTCTTCCTTTCTTTCCACTCTTCCTCCTTCGGTTTCCCTCTCTCATGTGAACCGCTGATTAATCTTTTCCTTTTTTTTTCACTTTCCTTCAATCCATGGATTCCTCCTCCTTCTCATTCTCTGTAATTAAGCTTTCTATTATACTTTTCTATTCTCTTTTCGTCTTATTGGATTTCGCTTCCCCATATAATTTTCATCATGCATTTCTGGGTTTCCCGTTGCAGACCTTTTCAGTGGAGTTTCGATTTTGTGGTAGCTGTTATCCTAGGATTCAAAGCTAAAGTGTTTTAACTTTCGTTATCATTTCTTTCTTCTTCTTCTTCTTTTTCCTGAATCACTTTCTCCGAGAATGAAGGACACGGAGAAAAAGAAATACCCCATTGGACCTGAGCATTATGAACTCCTCGAGGAGATTGGCCAGGGGGTGAGTGCTGTTGTGCATCGTGCTCGTTGCGTTCCCCTCAACGAGATCGTTGCCATAAAAATCCTGGATTTTGAGCGAGATAACTGCGATCTGGTAACCCACTTTCACCTCCGTCTTGGCTTCTTCTTTATTGAATGCCATTACTAAATGTGGTTGTCATGAACCGTGCCTCAATTATTCGTTTACTTACTTCTGTTATATGTTTGTGGCGGCGGTATAACGGATCCTTTTTACAAAGAATGCATAGATATCAATGAAGGGTTGGATGGTGATTCCGGAAGCACCAATAGTTTTTTTTTTTTAATTTACATGAAGAATTAAGAATACTACCTCTCGGTCATACAACAATGGAAAGGAGTTAAAACTAGTTTAGGTAGTTTTCGCGTTGTGCCAGCACCCTATGGCCTCCCGTTGCTAGTAGTGTAAAATGGATAGGTGAAGAGTATCTTAAGGGGGCTGATCATAGCTCACCACGAAAATTTTTTTATAGTTTTTAATTGATCCCACGCTAGCCAGTCAGCGCTTGGGAGAAGTTACAAACATAATCTGTTCAATTTTTTGAATTACAGAGATGTACGAACGATATCAAAATACGATCATGGCCATTCAACTTTCTCTTATGAGAAATACTTACTTCTTGTTTGCTTTGCCATGGCTTGAGCAATGACTTATTTGTGTTAATCATTACCATATTATAGGGAAGGCATCCGCTTATATGACCCCGGATAAAAACTAAATAGTTGAAAACAATGGAATTGGTACTCTTAATCCATGCATCGGTTGCCCACAATTTGATTGAAAAGTTTCTTGGTGGAATGGAGAGTTTGCATTTTATTTATTTGAACTCAACAGTTAGAATTTTTCTGTCTCTAGGACACATTCCACCTTTTATGCATGTTACATACTTGTTGCCTATCCTCCTTATTAACTTTTGAACTGTGTTTGAAATTATACGTTCTCTCATACGTGCTTTCTGCAGAATAACGTTTTTCGTGAAGCACAGACCATGATCTTGGTTGACCACCCTAACGTCCTTAAATCACACTGCTCCTTCGTCAGTGATCATAATCTATGGGTTGTCATGCCATTCATGGCTGGTGGTTCCTGTCTTCACATATTGAAAGCTGCTTACCCGGATGGTTTTGAGGAGGTTGTAATAGCTACAATATTGCGAGAGGTATTGAAGGGTTTAGAGTACCTTCATCATCATGGCCATATACATAGAGATGTTAAAGTGAGTACTAAAGCTGCAGTCTCATACCTTACTACAATTTATAATATAGGCCAAAATGCACAGAATTTTTCTTTTAGGTCATATGCAAATAATCTTCAGACACTCAAAACTTTGAAATTAACCCCTCAAACTTGAGATTATATGCAAATAACTGCCTACCTACAATGAATTCATTATTTTACTTATTAAAGTGTACTATTCGAGGGTTATTTGTACAAAAATTATAGTTTGTGGGTTTAAATAATTTGACGCGTCACTTATCCATTAGTAAATTGGTTCACAAACAGCAGGGGGTTATATGAACCCTGAAACTCTTCGGCTGCTGCAGAGAAGCAATCCACAGGTTATATGCAGAGAAAATAGAGTTTGGGGTCCATTTTAAAGTTTTGAAGGTCGAGTAATCTGCGTATGATTCAAAGTTCAAGAAGTTATGGATTAGGCCATTTGCATTGTGGCACTATACTAGTTTTTGTTTCCTCTCCTTCACCAACTTGTATCTTCTTTTACAGGCAGGGAACATTCTAATTGATTCACGTGGTGGAATCAAGCTGGGGGATTTTGGTGTGTCTGCTTGTCTTTTTGATTCAGGTGACAGGCAGCGCACAAGGAATACATTTGTGGGGACACCTTGCTGGTATGATCTAAGTTTTTTTTTTTTTTTAAGTACTTCTTTGGTAACGTTTTGCTCTGTTCTTTGATTAATTGATATTCAATATAATTCTGCTAAACTGTTGGAAACTTGAAGCACTCTCAGATTATATCCATGGGTTTGTAAAATTTTTAGGTAGTCACTATATATAAATATATATATATATATGCACTGAAGCTCAGCTGTCATTTCTTTTGTCATGTTATATAATAACTTATTTATGATCAATGGTATAATATTTTGGTTACAGGATGGCACCTGAGGTCATGGAGCAACTGCATGGTTATGATTTCAAGTCCGTGATTTTGATATGATTATATTTTCTCACTTCCTTGATCAGCGTCCTGGTTGTAACATTCAGTTGAAAATGGTATTTTCTTAATTACAGAGCTGATATCTGGTCCTTTGGTATAACAGCATTGGAGCTTGCCCATGGTCATGCTCCTTTTTCAAAGTATCCTCCCATGAAGGTGTGATTACTAGGACAGGAGATTGTCTCATTGAACCCTAAATGATGTTTCCAGGAATTTAACCTTCTATATGATCAGGTACTGCTTATGACATTGCAAAATGCACCGCCTGGCCTTGATTATGAACGCGATAAGAAGTTCTCTAAGGTCAGCTCACTTTGAATATATATTAAGCCTACTTCCTATGTTTATATTTTCAGCAACGCATGATCCTTGAACTCGTTTGTTTTATCCTAAAATCTTTCTTCTTTGTTATCAGTCATTTAAGCATATGATTGCTAGCTGCTTAGTGAAAGATCCTTTAAAACGACCCACTGCAAGCAAGTTGCTAAAGAATTCCTTCTTTAAGCAAGCTCGCTCAATTGATTATATTTCACGAACGATCTTGGAAGGGCTGCCTGCTTTAGGTGATCGCATGAAGGCCCTAAAGGTTGCATATTGTTGACCAATAATTTTTTCTTCATGCTATGATGTATAATATATTTATAGTGCAATCATTCTATTACAGAGGAAAGAAGAAGATATGCTTGCACAAAAACAAATGCCAGATGGAAAGATGGAGGAATTATCACAGGTAATGTGTGTTTTTATCAGCAAGCAGAATCTTTGATTTGATAGCAAACATTTAACATAATTTTTTGTGTGTGTGTTTGTGTGTAGAATGAATACAAACGAGGAATTAGTGGCTGGAACTTCAATCTTGAAGATCTGAAAGCTCAGGCTTCAGTGGTACTGAAGCTGTCTTAACTTTTCTCTCACAATGAAGTTGCAATTCCTGAAGTTATTGAATTTTTAAGTGTTGTTTTTATGTCTTTTAGATACCGGATTTTGATGACGCAATATCTGAAATCAACCTTGGAGGGAGTTCGAATTCTTTATCTACAATTGATGTACAAGAGAAGCAATCGCCAAGTGCAAACCACTCTCAAATTGCTATGGTATTCATAAATTCATTTTCTATGCTGTAGTAAAATGCTTGTGGTATTTAATAGTCATTTGTTTCTTTCTTTCTTGTTTTTCTCTTCTACCCTTGCAACTAAAATAATATTTTATTTGAGTAGTTTCTAATCAATAATGCTTCACAGGAAGATAACAATGAGATGCGAAATCAATCAGCTTCTGTTCCAGCAGTGGATTGCGTGGCAACCGATGCCAAGTATGATAATACATCCAGTACATTGTTTTTAGGGAACTCATGCTTTTGAGAATATTGTAGGCTTTTGCTTGTGCCTAATTTTTTTGTTTTTTGAAATTCATTTCAGAAATCAGCAAAGGGGCTAATAAATTATTGTCATTATCTTTTCAATCCAGGGTTAGAAGTGAAAAATCTGATGATGACTCTAGTATCAGCAGTTCAAGCGATGAACATCGCTTATCACAGAGTGCTTCCCCTCATGTTGAAGATCATGTAGTGGACCATAATTTGAGTGAAAAAAGTGATATGGAGAATGGTGGAAGACAGTTGGAGGTCATGGCTACTCATTCTTATCACAGAAGATGCTCATCAAGCATCTTACCTGAAGTTACTCTCCCACCTACTCGAGGAGAAATGTAAATATTTCAACTAAATCTTTTTTATTTTATAAAATTGCATTACATTGTTGCAATAGTCACTGGCATCATGGCTAGTTTGTGCATCATTGTTAGTGTACTTCTGTCTTTCAGGTATCAGATAGTGACTATAGATTATTGATGTTTGAGTAGGAAACTTGAAGCAATTCAATGTAATTGAGTTTGAAAGATAAGGCACTTTCTACTAAAATATCTTGTCAATTTTTTCTTTTAAATAATTTCATCTATATAATTCCATATAAATTTAAAACATTTTTTTACCTATTTCAAAAATTTGGGAAACCATCCCTTATGCATTATGTTACTTGCTTATGACAAACCATGGAATGTGGGGTAAGTGGTGTTTCCATTGATTTTGCAGTTGAAAATTGACTATAATAATTTGTATTATCATTATTCATGCTTATTTATTATATAAATGACAGCGAGAAGATACAAAATCTGTCCCATAACGTTTCAAATTCCAATGCAACAACAGTATCACAGCCCGGAGAAGGTACATGATGCTATTACTCTATTAGTCACATGTCTTGATTGTCCAGTTCAAGGGAGTAGCTATTTTTCCTTTCTTATTGACATATAACTGCCTGAGCTCTTGAGGCATGCTAAAATGGCTCCCGTCTTTCTTAATAATAAATCTGTCCTTGCAGAAGCTAACTCTTTTGTTTTTTTTTTCCTGGTAATATGCGGCAGCTAACCTGGATGACACAGATGAGAAAGTAAAGATACCAGTTGTTCAGCAGAGAGGACGTTTTAAGGTTACATCCGAGAATGTTGATTTAGAAAAGTTGACCACTAACTCTGATATCTGTCACCCGTCTTTCCTCAAGACAGATAACAGTGAAGTTTTCTTTCAGGTGGGCCCAACTCCTATTCTGCAAAAGAGTCAAAGCATGCAGGTTAGCGTTTTGAGGCATGCTTAGTTGAATTTCAATCCAAACAGGCCTTTTTTATACCTCAGTTGCCATATCCTCTTGGTCATGCTTATCTGAAAGTTGTGCTAAGTGTATGTAAGAATACTACTGGATCCTCATCAAAATGGAGATTACTAACCTCTTTAGTTTTATAGAAGAAACACAAACTCCCTCAGCAGGATTAAATGAGTTACTCTAAGATTTACATTTGGCATAGGCATTGATGGAGTCTGATTTGCAACTTATGTTTCTACCTAGATGAGCAAAACCTCTTCTTAATTAATATGAAGTTAAATTAGCATATATACGAATATTAAACAGGTATGGCTTCTAATTTATTGAACATCTTTTGGCAACATGATTCATGTAGGTTATGAGCTCACACAACGCAGCTCCTCTACCTTCAATTTTACCACTATCATCAACATCTGAGGCGACATCATCAAATCTTTCTGGCTCTTCTCTTTACCAATTATTGTATTATGTGCTGCAGACAAATATTGAACAAAGGGTATGTTCAATCATATGGTCATGGCTCCAGCTAGTATCCATAAATGACTGTCTTTATATATTTGTCACTTTTAACAGGACACTATTTTAATTTTAATGAAGCATGTAACTGCTGATGAGTCTACAGGTTCCTTCTATTTGAATTTTTATTTTAGACTTTTTCCTTTGTAAAGTCTATTTATGTAAATATTTTTAAATTATCATATCCGTCAATGGTGCAGTTGATGGAGCATCTAACCAGGCAGTGACTTCGGGGGCTGAGAAATCTTTGGTATGCATTTTAGTAGCAGATAGCATTCGAGCTCTTCTTACTCTATATATAAGGATGCATGTGTCTGAGAACCATCAGCACTCGGTTACAGTATAAGGGAGTTTGTAGTCAGCGGTGGATAGTGATGCTAACTGATTTTAGGTTTGAAATTAAAGAATTTCAATATGAAAACACTGTTGAAATGAGTTAGGTAGTTAATAGCAATTGTAACAAATTCCAATTTAGGTAGGTATATGATGGAGTTTTCAGGGTTCAGGTTGTCTCTATTCTATAGACAGAATAGAGTAAAAAACCTTGAGTGGGCTAATAATTATAGCCAGTTAAATTCCTCAATTTTCTGCTGTTCTTTCTGGAATGCTAGAGCAATTAACTGTGAGATACATAAAGAAGAGTTACCTCTTGTCTCCTTGAATGCTGTTTTCGGTGGTTGGTCATTGCAAATATTAACTGCGTGGAACTAGCTATCATGAATATTCTTGCAGGGGTACATTAGCATGAATATCCTTTGGTTTGCAAATGCAATATATGCTTTATGTATTACCTTCTAAAGATAATTTTCCTTTCGCTTCTCAGGAACTATGCCTTTTTATATTTTCGAGTTTGCTTAAATGACTTGATATTTACTTTCCCTGTATTACTTAATGGGAGATATTGATTTATGCACTATTGCAGCTTGAAGCATCTCATGAGAGAGAGAAAGAGCTACTTAATGAAATAACTGAGCTGCAGAGGAGGTATTATAAGTTAAGATGTGGAATTATTTGATACAATGTCAGCATGTCCTAAACCTTGGTTTGTGAAATGTAGGCTCCTAAGTGCCCAGGATGAGATTAAAAAATTGAAATCAGAAAACGCTCAGGTTAGTGTCAATTCATATGCGTGTATGTAATTCGTCATTTTTCAAAATCATATTTTGGGGTAATGAATGTGAGATTTTAACTTGTAAATTCTAGGTGTGATTGCACTATCCGAACGGATATTTGGAATAGTATTTCGGGTGTTATCATTGTTGAAGTGTATGCTAGGAGTACTCAAATCCAAGTTCTTCATGGACATCTGTAAAAGGAAAGTACAGGAAGAAAACAGAATTGGGATGACCGACAAAATCTTTTTGACTACCAAGAGGTCTTTTACCTAGGATTTTTCTTTTTTTTAATTGTGCTGTAGGTGATACGAATTTTATCATAGTTCTCCTCTAGTAGTACAGATTCATTGTTGATAATATTTCATGTAGATATTTTTAGCGTTGTTTTTTAATTAGTTTGCTTGTAAATTATGACGCCCATAAATCTTTATGAACCCATACTTGCTCATATATACGATTCATGAGTAGGTACTATGCTCTCTTGCTGGGATCAAAATGATGGGTTCCTTATAGAACTGCTAAAGGATTTGGTGTGTGTTATAATTTTATTCTATAGTTAGTAGGAATTAATGGGTAAACAGGAAAAATATAAATTTGCTTTTTTTTTTTCCTCACTAAAATATCTTCGTTTGTTCTCCATCGAGCATTAGTTCCAACTTCCACCGATGGGAGATTTGTCTGCTTCAAAGGTGGAAACCTTAGCAAATTAAATTTTCATGACTAATTCATTAAGTGAATCGAAAATTTTATCCGAACAAAAATGCGAATTGTGAAACTTGATATATCGGAGTTGGAAAAAATGGTGAAGTAACAACTCCACAGTTGGAATAACTTTTATGCTTGGCCGTTATCAAAACTAATTTTCCGCTGGTTCCTATATTATATGAATTCGCTTGAAAATGACATTGACAGCGATCTTGTGTTGTCTTGTCATGTCCGGTATTTTTTTCCAAAAAAGCAGAGAACACAGATGTTGTCACATAATATCATGTAGAAAAATCAGGTCAGATTGGCTGTCCAATCCATCCGATCAGAAATTAGTTGTAGATCCAGTTCAATCATGGTTGAATATTAGCCAATTTTAGAATTAGAATGAATCAATACAAAACCAGTCCAACCAGTGAAGAACCGGTATATGATTGGTTTGAACTGGTCTATTTTTTTTTTATTTTTTATATATTTTTTAATTTTTAAGATAAAATAATATTATTTTTAGTAATAAGTAATATTATTTTTTGTATAATTTTTTTCTTTCTATATTATGATATTATATAAGTATTATTATAATACATAATAATAAATTTACTTAACAAATAATATAAAAATAGAATATCAATTGACTATTTTGAATTTAAAATATAATTATAGATAATATTAATTTGTTTAGATTTTAATATTAGGTTGTAAAACTTATTAATAATATTTTTAATTTTCTATATAATATATAAAATTAAAAAATTATTAAATTTATTTTTCATCATAAACCAAATGTTAATTTTATGATCATGGATAAATGTCTTTTATATTTTTCATTTACATTATTTAAAATATATAAATTTATTCACAATCATTCTAACCATGAAACCTTGAACCATTGCCTCTTCCGGTTCAATGATTGGTCCGATTTTTAACACCTTGCTGAATCCTGATAATTTGTTCAACATTATAGATATTTTTCATATATATATATATATAATTTTAATATATTTTTAAAAGTTGAACGCACAAAAGAAAATTTTCTAATGTATAACATACACAGTGGTGGTTATCAAGATTTCAAAGAAGAATAGAAAATTATTATTTTTCTTGTGCAAAAAATAAGATGAATAATAATTATTGTATTTCTAATATAATTACTCAACATAAGTGAGACTTTGTTTATTATTTTTGTTCAAATATATAAATAATATTTTCAAATCAAAAGATTATTTTTATTTCATTTTATTGTAGACATTAAACGATCGACTTCTGATCAATGAAAGGGCGAAGTAATAAATCAAATTCTTAGCAAGATGTAGCTACTCCTACCTTGCATCCGGTGCTATTTGTATTTTATCACACCTCACAACAGTTCAATAAATTCATGTCCACATGACAAGAGGTAGTAGGGCCACTTTTAGAATCATGCATGAAGTTAAATCTAAAAGTCGAGTACGTCAATCAGCATAGATAAAAAGAAATTATTTATTCGTTAAAATACTAACATGCATGTGTGAACTGATGAAACATGATCATTAAGAATAATGCATATTAGTAGTATTGACGTTGTGATGATCCGACTAACTCTACAACATGTGTATAGGTTTTTGAGATCATAGAACAATATATTCGTTTAGTACACGTACTCATATATTGAATTCAATTAATGTTGAACTTTTTACAGCATTTCTTATTTTAGAGAAAGAGAATACAAAGTAAGTAATTAATGTTCATCTTTACCCAAGCAGCACTGTTACTGTTTGGAAAGGAAAATGACGGTCGCTTTATATAGTAACTTCCTTTTATATGGAGTTATTAAGATAGGTTACGTAGTTACCAGAGCATTTTGTTAAAGTTGACGGATGAAGAGATCTATCATAAAATCGAAATATAAGAAATAAGAACAGCCATATACATATATATATATATACACATGTATATATTTATAATATATGTATAATGAAACCATAGTAGTAGTAGTAGAAGTACCGACCAATAATCAGCAATTGAGCGCCGGGAACGTGACATGGTGTTGGTCATTTAATGGAAAAAGGACAAGTACGTACGTTGGATAATCATAACAAACCGACCAAGCTAACTCATCTTATAATCTGAATCAACGTGTTTATTATATGCTAATTCTCATTCCTAAGATCGCCCCTTGAATCGATCATCTATTCTCATTTTCATGATCCATATATATATATGGGCTTCGAGAAATTCGAGATTTCAGATTGTGAAGGAGAAAGAGAGATGTCGAGCGATAAGTCACAGGAAACGTCGAAGGAAACGGTGTTTGTGGAGCACCGAATGGGTGCAAATGGCCTCGAGAAGATCATTCTCAGAGAAGTTCGAGGCTCCTCTGCCGAGGTATCCTTCATTCTTCAAAACTATTTTTTCTTCCTTCGCGCTTACCTTTCTACATTTTGCTCTTCGCACACGGGAATTCCCGTTTTATTTTCGCTATGACCCATTTCCACTCGTGGGTCCCTCGGGTTACTCCGTTGAGCTTTTATTATTATTTTTTTTTTCTCAATAAGATTATGCAAACTGAAATGTTTTATCCTATTCTCTGGGTGAATTTCTCGCATTTGTGATCAGTGGTCGTGGCCCCTGAATTTTGGAATCTATGCTCATCCTGTATTAAAAAAAGCATTCTCTGAATCTATCCATTTCCGTTATTTTGGGATTACTACATTTTTCATGTTCTCGACGAAAATATCTCATTGAGCTTGGTGCTTAGTATGCTGTCTTTGATCCTATGGCATTTATTTCTTCCTAGTTGAAATGTGGAACTGAGTTTACATTCACAAGAATTTTAGCGATTGATTAGGTGGTTTAAGGGGGCCGTTGTTGAAGAAAACAAATTTACATTTTGTTTGATTTTCGCTACTCCCGACATGATTTCATGGATTCTGACATCGCGGATCTGGAGCAAATTTTGAAATTGGAATTGGAAACATGCCAGACTCAGCTTCGCACTAATCCAGATCTTATTAAAAGTACTTCATCACGGTGAAGTAGAGAGAGATAGGAACAAGATCGTGGGTCCCATTTATCCACATAAGTGGGGCTCACTACCTTCTTTCTCTCTCTCTACTTCACCTCATGAAATATTTCAGGGGATCTAAATTACATTTATCACTTACTGTTCTAATTGAACATGTGTCATAATTTTGACAATTTATATCCCCCACCCCCCTCTCTATGACAGACGGAGCAAAAAGTTTCATAGCTGATGTTTCTTCTTGGGATTAGAGATTTCATGGATAATCATTTTTTTTCATGAAGCATTTGAACGTTTTATGTAGTTTTTTTACCATTTGAAATTATATCCTGGTTGTGTCGCTATAAGTTTGCATGCCTGCCACTAACTTGAAATCTTCATGCTAATAACTTGCATCTGTGTCAGGATGAGTTCTGTTTAATCTTATAGATCTTAAAATTTTCACTTTCCTTATGCTGAGGAAGCCAAAAATTTTTTGCATAGTTTACTCTCAATGTGGATTTTATTTATTTATTTATTTATTTTAAAAAAGTTGAAGTCCATAGGATTATATCCTTTTTATTTAACACAGGTGTATCTATATGGGGGTCAAGTTACATCCTGGAAGAATGACCATGGGGAAGAGTTGCTCTTTGTTAGTAGTAAGGTATGGCATTTCATCTTTGTAAAGACCTTTTGTAACTTGAGAATCAGCTTGCTTAAAGTAATGTGCCGATGGTGCTATATATTTCTTCACATTTTCGTTATTGTGATGCAAATATCTATGACTGTCGTAGGATTGGGCGTCTTTGGTTCTTTGATAAAAAATTTCACAAGTAATTTACTGGTAAGTTATTTGAGATGAAAGCTAAAAAAAATTGGGGGAAAAAAAGAAACTAGTCCAAGTCAATGTTTCGTTATCATCAAAACTAGAAATGATTTGTGAGAAATTTTGGGGATAATGATAGGGAGATGGTAAGATAAACAGATGAATAGATAGCTTTATATGTGAGAGAATTGAAGAGAGTGAGCCCATGCAAGTTATCTTGATATATGAATTTGCCACATTATATGTACATTAGCCTTTCTAGAATGCTGACGTGCATTTGATCTTATAGTTGTACATTTAATTCTACATTATCTCAAATCAGCTATTAATGCTATTTTGTTATGTTCAAACTATCAATAAGTTTAATCTCCCTAAAATTTTCATTCATATTCTACTTGTTTGAACTTCATCCCTTCTTTATTCTTAATTGAATCATTGCAGGAAACTTTTAAACCTCCAAAAGCTATACGTGGAGGTATTCCAATCTGTTTTCCTCAAGTACGTATGTCTTCTTTAGCTTACCTACTTTCATGTTCTTTTTATTTTGTTTCTTAAAGTACTCTTCTGCATGTGTAGTTCTCAAATCACGGCCCTCTCGAACAACATGGATTTGCAAGGAAAAGGCTCTGGACCTTAGATCCTAATCCTCCACCATTTCCAACAGCTAACACCTATAGGGCTTTCGTTGATTTGATTCTTAAGAACTCTGAAGAAGATACAAAGATATGGCCTCACAGGTATAAGAAATATATTAATGTGAATGTCAATACTAGGCTTCTTAGGAAAATTCTTGCAGCTGTTTTCTTTCTTATGTTGGTCCCGCTACCAAAAGGGTATGGAGCCTCTTTTAAGAAGGTCAGCTATATAATCTGTAATAAAATGAAGTCTGATTTTTTCTATGAGAAATCTTTAGTTTAAACCTGTATGATTTTCAATTCCTTATGAAGTTTCATATTCTCACACTCTCTGTCTCTCAGCACTTTCTTAGCTTTTGATTCAATAACTTGGATTAAGGGAATATTACATTTTCATTGCTCGCAGATATGAATTTCGTCTGAGGATAACTTTGGGGCCTCAGGGAGATTTGATGTTGACATCCCGCATTCGAAATACAAATACAGATGGAAAACCATTTAGCTTCACATTTGCCTATCTTACGTATTTTTTAGTTACTGACATCAGGTTTTATCATAGCCCAGGATATTTTTGTTTATTGTTTAATCTTTAATAATGCCCCCCCTTAGCTTATGCCACTTGCATTTTTCCTCTCTAAATAGTTGGGAACTTAGGATCACAGCTTATGCCAAATATTCTCTAGCAGCATGAAAAGTTACTGATCATCGCCTTTGTTAAATCCTTTCTGATTTTCGGCTCTTCCAGAAGTGATTTGGCTGTGTTTTTCTAAGCATTAATTTTTTCAATTTGACTTTGTCCAATTTCACTGCATAATTCGTTTTGCTCTGGTATTTGTGATTGTGACTTCTTTAGTTTGCTAACAAGCTAACTCTCACATTGCTAATGTGAAGTGAAGTGCGGGTAGAAGGACTTGAGACACTAGATTATCTGGATAACTTGAAGAATAGACAACGGTTTACTGAACAAGGGGATGCCATAACATTTGAGTCTGAGGTTTGGATTTTATATGCATTGGAGTGGTTTCTTGAGCTGTTTTATACTGTATTGGTTTGACTAGGTGACTCTTGCTTTTTATGTGTTTATTTCTTTGACGGCGAAGGTGGACAGAGTCTACTTACGTACTCCTACAAAAATTGCTGTCATTGACCATGAAAGGAAAAGAACTTTTGTATTGAAGAAAGATGGACTTCCAGACGCTGGTGAGTTTAGCAGTATTAGTACGTTTCCTTATGTGCAGAAAGAATTGGAACATGAATTCATGGTGAAATTTGATATTAGATGCTACAACCTTTTTTTATTATTCATGTAAGCATTTTTGGCAATCATTTGTTCCCCATGTATGCGTGGTCTCCTAACACGAAATGAACAAACCCGCCAGGAAATAGACTTCATTAGTGTTATTTGTTTAGATTAATTTTCATGAAATTATATATTTGAAATGTTCATATCCTCTGTTGGAAGGGTGAATGCCTATCTTCCTTAACTGCTGTTTTAAAATGAAGAAACTAGCTTTGTCTGTAGGAGGGTGAAATGTTCATATTCTCTATTTTTTTTTGTTGGGCTGTAAAGATAGTGGTGTGGTTTTTCTCTGCAGTGGTTTGGAACCCTTGGGACAAGAAAGCTAGGGCCATATCTGATCTTGGGGACAAGGACTACATGCGCATGCTATGTGTTCAGGCTGCTAGTGTTGAAAAACCAATTACCCTAAAACCTGGTGAAGAATGGAAAGGGAGACAATCAATATCTGCAGTTCCTTCCAGTTATTGCAGTGGTCAACTTGACCCACAGAGAGTACTTCTTTATGGTTAAAAACAAAAAGGAACAAATAAAAGAAGAATGAGATTTGATGCTTCTCTATCTGTACAGGTAAATCACATGTCGTTTACGCCATGGCCATTGCTGTATATCTAGAGGCCTACATATAAGCAAAAATAATGGCTGAATGTTTACCTATTTTAGTGGGTTATGTTTGGTATGTTTATTATTAGTTTTTTTTTTTTTTGTCGGAAAGTATTGCATTTTGTCATGGTTAGAAGGCAGATTCATTATTAGTAGATAGATTTGTTCATGTTAGACATGTTAAGTATTTTCAGCATGGGTTAGAATTGAAGCAGGCCGGAGAGATAGAACTCGGTGTTCGTAGATTTATACAACTTTTTCCATTGCAGAAGAGAAGAGAGCACCCGTGGATGTCTTTATTAGTTAGTTGTACTCTTTTTACCATGTAACATTTGTTAGGAGACATCACTTCTTGCTCTGCTTGATGCATCTTCCTGGGGTAGCAGAATCATAATTGCAAGTCTACTCCAAGATTTCAAAGCTCTAAACATCTGGTTTCGTTATTTGCACATTAGTATTTGTTATTGAGGTTGATAAAGCTTGCTACGACTATATTGGCATTTATGTTTCAACTTTCATGGGTTTCGATCATTAAGCTGAAACCATTTAGTACCTTGCCCTTGCATGACGATGCCACATGTTAACCAGAACCCACCCAGGTAGCAAATACTGAAAAAGCTGTTAAATGTGGGTTCTGGCTAAAAATGTGTGTGTGTATATACCCATATACGGATATATATATACAGGGGGAGAGAAACAGAGAGAGAGAGAGACACACACACATGCACACACGCGACTGTGATGGGGCAAGGGTAGTCAGAGAGTGAAGCCTCATTATAAATTCTTTGTTATCATACAGACTACAACTCGACGTTTAATGCCTCTGCGATGGGGGCCATAAGATAAAAACAGTGGGTTGCCACTTGCAAGAGCATCAAACTTGAGTGTGATTTGTAGACTCTGATGAGGGTTGAGTATGACTGGACCATACAAGGACGCTCCAGGATGGGTGTTGCTTGCGCTTATTATGGTTGTGGATTAGATCAGTTTCTGTTCTGTGAAGCATTTCCCACATCACTTGCACATCCTCATACCCACAAGTTTGTACATCATCCTGAAGCTTCAGCAGCCCTCCCCCTGCACCAAACAACACATCACCACCATCATCATATAAGATCAATCCATGTATCTAGATACATGCATGATAAACTTTGAAATGTTCGTCTATAATTTGAAGATTTGTCCTTGACTTATAGCACCAAACTTTCGCTGTGGCACAAGTGACACTTTTAGGTCATAATAATCATTAAAAAGTATGCTGTCATAAATAAACTTTGATGCTACATGCAGGCCATTACTAAAGTGAGGAAGGTGGACAGGGGCACTGAAAAAGATGTGGAACCTTTGTTAATTAGGCATCCTGCACTCCTATTTTCAAAGTTAAAGTCAGTTACCACTAGGATGTAAAAGCAATTTATTCATGGTAGAAACAGTAGAGGCGTAATGGTAGAAAATTAGTTCCTAAATCTTTGTATGATGATGATAATTATACCGATAAAGCAATATATACACTCACACAAACACGCATCTATTATTCTGCATCCGTTCTATCTACTTGCCTCGTCTGTTTCATTATAAGCCATCGCATACAAAAAGCGAATCTAAAGAAAAGAGGGAAACCTCGTTCTTTTCTTCTTTATCTTGTTTTTTCAGATTTTTTGTTGCCATAATTGTTGTTTTTTCAGATTAAAAGTACCCATTTGAGGGCATTTATTGAATGCAGAAAAGGTAGTGGACTCCACTGCAGAATCGGAAAAAGGACAAAGACAACCAGAAACGGAGCAGTAATTAATGACAAACCAGTTTTCAGGCCCTACTAAATCTAGCCCATTCAATTTGTGTAGGAAAAAAGGATGAGGAAGAAGATTGAACTACACAGAGAGAGAGAGATTGAGAAACAGAGATTCTGAATTGTTGTTTCTGAAATCACATCTCCACTCCATTGGAGGTTTTTATGGGATGAATGTTAGCTATGAATAAATAAATCATAATTCAGACAATAACTTGTTAACAGAGAACCATTTCTTCTCTAGCACATAGAAAATTGGAGGCTTGCTTGTGACAAAGTATATTACAAACAGAGAGATCAAGAGAACAGAGAAATGAAAGAAGAAAAAGTCGTAAAAAAAAAAAAATCAGAGCGATAGATACCGCTTTTACGAGCTCTGAGACGAGCATAGAGAGCAAGCCACACACGCCTCACACTAAACACCATCTTGTTCCAAGTATCCATACACTCCTGGTCTTCCTTCTCAAAAAGCCAAAATTCTACTGGTTCTGAACACAACTTCAAATCTTCAATCTCTCTCAGTAATCACCATCACAATCCACTTCAACCTTTACAGAGAAATTGTGAGTCTGCGTTTGATGATTAGCTCTGAAGCCAAACTTGTGTGTCGCTGGTGCTTTCAGATTTGTGCGTTACAAAAGCTACGAGTCAGATCACCGACACGTGATCCTATTTTAGTATTTCCACTTGCTTCAAAATATAAAATTATATCTGCGTCGCCTCCCCCATTATTTCCACTAGTGTTATATGTTTGTGACTTTCCTTATTGCGGACTCAGCTCCGCCATTCACTATTCAACTTAAATTATTCTCTTCTACACTTTTTTTAGTCTTTTACTTTTCAAATTTCCGTGACTTTTTTAGTTTTCATTTGGCTCGAAATTCTTTTGACGAGTTTAGTATACTTAATTGGTTTTCCCTCTTTGTTTAACTCCTTAACTTTGAATAATCCTATAATCATTTTGTTTGTGAAAAGAATAAAAAATGATGTATTTTTTTATTTTAAAATTAAAACTGTTAATTCTGAAAAGAAACCTCAACGACTGGCCCGCCAAGTAGGAAAGTTGTTGTCGTTCTATTATCAGACATATATTTATATAGTAGGAGCATTATATGAAAGGAGAAAGACACACGTGGTTGAAACCATGTGGTAATCCTTTAAGATATTTTTAGCGAAACTCTCAGTCAAAAATGACGTTTTAACACGTGTCTCATTTCAAGTGCTCAAATCTCAATACACGTACACATCAAATCTTTCGAAATTGGAATTGTGGAAGAATATTTTTTTGTTAAAAAAATATGAACCAAATTCCAAAATCAGCCGTTACTGTTTATGCGAGGGTGGGCGGTTTGACTGTCTGAACTATAATTTGAAGCTATAAATTTCAACTAAAAAAAAATAATTTGAAGCTATAAATAAAAAGAAATGAATTATTGTCAATTGGTGGAGCTCAAAGAATACTCTTTTTCACCCGTCCTATGTTTTTTTATTTTAATTTTAAATATAATTTTTTTAAAAAAATATGGAACAATATTTATTATGCATTATCAAAAAATATTTTTATTTAATTCAAGAAAGAGAAAAAAAATTTAATAAAAATAATTTTAAAAAAATATTATAATTTTTTAACAATTAAAATAATTTTATCACTCATTCCTAGTTTAGATAATTCAAATTGAAAAAATTTTATATCAAAAATAGAGTGGGTAATTTAAAAAAATTAAATGAATAAAGTATTACTCCCTCTGGTCCTATATATAAGACCATTTTAACCGAATCACGCGAATTAAGAAAAGGAGTTAAAACTAATTAACTACCTCGATTTCTCCGAAAATTTCAATATTTTTCCAAAACTACCCTTATTTAATCTCTCTCTTTTTCTCTTTGAATGCATTAAATAGGGGCATTTTTTTGGAAATACATAATAAATATCACCTCGTACATAGTAAAGGATCTTATATTTAGGACCAAGATAAAAGGTCCTATATATAGGACCGGAGGGAGTAATAAATAATCCGAGGAAGAGGACAAGTGTCGGTGACGTGGTCAATTAGGGACCAAATTTCAACATTGGTTGCTCCTTCCACTCTCGATCATTAATAGAGACTGGATGATGTATCAACCTCAAAATTCACCCATTATTAATCTAGTAGTTATATTCTCTTGAATGTTCAGTGTCATGAACAAATAAGCATAGTTAGAATTTATGTTCTCCCATTATTTTTTATATAATTTGACGGATTTTTATTTCAATTTTTTATAATTATTGAATAATTTTATTTCAATTTTATGACATTTTATATAAAAATAGGTGGCCTCTCGTAAATTGTAACAAAATTTGAAAGATAAATTACAGAGTTCATAATTTCAGAATGGGGTCTTGTGAATGCTGAGCTTTTTTTTTTCCGGCCAAGAATGATGTGGTTTGATATATATATATATATGTATGTATATATGTATATTTTATTTGATATTGATGTTGGTATTTATTAATATTCATTATTAAAGTTATTGATGATGATTTTGATTTTTTGATTATATATTAAGATATTTTTCTATTGAGGTCATTATCTAAACAATTTCACTCTCAGTGTTCGCATAAAATTTTTTAAAACCCGTTTGATACATATAGTAAAACAGATAATGGAATGAAACAAGTAATTTTGTAATTGAAAAATATTTTTATTCTTAAATAAAAATATTGATATGAGACCATTACTATTGATCAGTAATAATAACATGGGTATAATATATATTACATATCTCAACTTAATGTCACAGAAATAGAATGCTTTTTTCTTTAAGCTAGCATGCCGAATGGAACCTTCAAGATATTGTTATTATAATTATAACAGCACAATTTTTCTTATATTATACTATATATGTATATATAATTATTAAAGAATTATATTATTTTATTTTATTTGATCTTACAAATGGAGCATCCCATATTGAAATTTGATTGTTTGTTGGTCATGGTTAGGAATCTATGATTATAGAAATTCTATAGAAAGCCAGTTTGGAAAAAATGGCTTATGCATAGTGTTGTAATATTATTTATATGGTTTATTTTGGATTTCATGTTTTGTCTGTTTGTACTTTTCCATCTAATGCATAGGTAAAAAATCTAGTTAATTATTCTATAAAAAAAAAATCTAGTTAATTAAATGCTACGTACCGTATTCCTGGAGGCATTTGAGGGAGGGAATTATCGGGGACTTTCGGGTTAGTCTTCCATTAAATGGAAAAAAAAAAAAAGACAAACTTGATTTTTCCAGAGGGGCATGAAGGCAATTCAACTTTAAATAGTTCCTCTTATTAAGTTTTAATTTCTTTTGTTTTGTTTTTGTCAATTCCAACCAAATAGAGGGCAACGGGAGAAATGGTGTGTGACCCACGTTTCAACTCTCCATGTGTATGTCTGTCTATGTGCACCTAATAAAACCTAACAGATCATTGGATTTACCGGTCAATGATAATTAATTATTCGCATTAATCACGGATATAGTCCAGTGGTTTTGGACAAATTATGAAAGGAGAATTTCTTGTATAATTCTACTACTTCCTTTGATTTTAAATATAAGATATCTTTTAGAAATATTATTTGGTCATAAATATAAGATACTTTGTAGTATTATCTAGTGTATTAATTATTTTTTTTTCTTTCATATTTCTAGTTTATAATTAGTAGGTGAAAAATAAATGATACGTGAAGTATGAGAGATAATGTAATTAATAAAGATAAATAATAAAAAATATTATAATTTCTTGAGAAATTTAATGATCTAATGCATTTTATTAAGATGCATAAAATAATTAAAAGTATCTTATATTTAGAATCAGATGGAATATTTCCAGCAATAGGAGGCTATCAATAATTAATGAAGTTATAGACATGGTTCATTTCATTCAAACAAAATCAAATGCTGCTATGTTAGACA
Organism: Adenanthera pavonina; assembly: GCA_026686845.1. Lineage (NCBI taxonomy): Eukaryota > Viridiplantae > Streptophyta > Magnoliopsida > Fabales > Fabaceae > Adenanthera > Adenanthera pavonina. Next base: position 1,638,369 of record JAIVEN010000011.1, on the reverse strand, counting down.
TCAATCAATGTTAGGAATAAAAGGGGAGTAGTAGAGTAATAACATGGATATAGTTCTAGGAAGCTTCACGTTGCTCTTAAAGAGGTGAAGTGGGTCAATTTTGGAGACAGTCGTATATAATCTTTGTTTTGGGTTTGGCCATTAAACACTTGAAGTTACTAGGTAGTAGTAGTAGTCTAATAGGAGTAGGTAAGTAAGATTATTTGTTTAACCTTTTGCCAATTACTGCACGTGCCCTCATTCCTGCGGGTTTCTTCGAAAACGACGAGTTTCGTCTTTTATTTATTAACCTTGCCTTCGTCCCTCTCTGTGATGAATGATTAAAGCCCATCATAATTAAATTAATAAAGAAATAGGATCAAAAAATATAGACTTGGGTTGTACTTGTAGTAGTAACGATAAGCCAAATTGAATCCTTTAAACTTTGAATTTGTATATTTATTTTGTGTAAATTTCTAAATTCATCATTTTTTTAAGGAACAAATGAAAATGCAAATTATTCCTTCGCGTGAGTGTTATCGGCTGCATCAATTCCTTCTTCTCTCACTCATAACTCTACCCATTTAATACTCGAAGGTTGCTGCCTCGTTGATAAGAAAAAAAAAAATAGGACATATATATCTTCTTCTTATTTTGAATATAAATTAATTTTTTTCATGCCATGTAATATATAACAATCTAATTGATTTTTTTAAAAATTATAATTACGAGTGAAAATTCAAAATTCCAACAGCAAAGTATCCATCAAAATAAAAGGAACCAGATAGAGCATAATAATGCGAACACATTAGGCTTCTTTGACCTCATAGTTCTTACCCATAAATCTATCATTCTTCATTTCTTGTTTATCCAAAAACCCCCTTCCTCCTGGCACTGTGATTAAGAATTACAACATCTGAAATAGATAGTTCGAACTTTTGACTGTTTTTGGAAGGATTTTTTGTTCGTATAAAGCATATTAAGAATGTGATAATAAAAATTATATATTTAATTTTAGCGGAAATTAACCAAAATTAACCTTGGAAGGTCCAAGCAGTAGTAGCCCTGTTGGCGGTTGATGACTTGATGTAATGTAATACATAGAGAAGAAAGGAGGAATGTGGCTGCGCTTGATGGAAGAGTTATCCAGAGTTTTTGTGAGAATAAAAAGCCCATTTTGTAACTCTATTTTAATGGATTTAGATCCTATATTCTTTCTACCAATTCATATGCTACATAAGACAAATGTATATTATAAGAAAAAAATAATGAGACAAATTATAAATAGTAAGGCAGATTGAAATTGTATCAAAAGTGTGAAAAGCCACAATATTCTCAAAATGGAGTGACACCCACATAAAAACGTTCACACATGCAAGTTGGTAGATTATTTGTAGACAGTTAATTGGTCCAGTACAGTGAATGTGTGAACAGGTGATTGATGGTATGTTATTATTTGGACACGAGGGAGTGTGTATGGGCCCTGTGGATGAACATTTGCTTCTCAAATTTGATGGATTTGCAGCCTGTTCTGTTCAAATGATCCTCTAGGATGTTTATTTGTTCAGTGCCAGTCACAGAAAATTAGTATTGACGATCTTCAGAGACACACACCACACAAACAAATAGGAGGTCTTCGATTGTGATTGATAAATAAAGGCCAGAATGGTCTGTAAGAGAATTGCATGGAGCAGTAGGGGAGGGCAGATTCAAATTTCAAACCAGAAGAGTGTTGAGTGTTATTCTCTTAAAGCTGAGGGAAAGTGAGGGTAATTTACCCAAAGATTGATAGCATAATGGCAAAGCAAAGGATCAATTGGAGGCCAAATGGAATGCACGCCTCATGCTACTCGGAAGTGCACCTTCAACACTAATAACTTTTCTGGGCGATGATACTGCAGATGTAAGGCCCCCCTCGATATTCATTATTCAGCCATCATCTGTGACAGATTCCACAAGCACAATTACAGTGAGTACTACCACGAATATGTTAATAATGTATGGCCTAATATAAATCTTTCAATCAGCTGGGGAAAATAGCCTGAACATTTTAAGATCCATGGTCAAAACTGACTGATATAGTGAAGAAGTGCCAACTAACAGACTGCAGAAGTCCTAATTCTAGTTTTGATATAGCATATAGAGACTGGATAGATGCTGAATCCTGATTGCAGAAGAGGTCCAAATTCTAATGTCCGTGAGTTCATACCATCTTACACATAATGTATGTGGCAAATGGCAATATACTTTGGCGAGAAAGAGAGGGGATATGTGGATGCATCAATTCAGTTATTAGACAGGGAAGCTAAGCACTCCTGGAATCTGTGCTAAGCATATTTTCATTGCTCACTGCTTTTTGGAGTCTGTTGGGTCTACGTGTACAAAGAAACTGGCCGCAACAATAAGATAGCATAGAATAAGCATCAAGCCTTTAAAATAATTAGAGGTCCCTTCCTGCAAGGATGAAAGAAATTTGGGGATTTTTGTCATGAACATTAGCGGTAGCATCAACAAGAGAACCACACCAAAAATGATTAACACCCCAGCATTTAGAAAGGCAATTACTGGTCGAAATCGAATTTCAGGATCCAGAGGATAGCTTACAAATGTTATTAAAGTCAACAGACTCTTAACAAATACGAAATTGAAACTAATGCTTTTAGAGTCATTCCTTTCACTCATCAACTGTTTGACAGAACCAAATAAAGACACACACACAAAGGGACTCTCCCATTCAGAATTCACAATCCAAAGTACATGACAGTATTTTGGGTTGCCAAATATGTGAGTTAGTTTTTTCCAAATTCCAAGAGATCATCCATGTGAAGAGTTTCTTATGTGTTCTTATCACCATGACGATAGTTGAATCATTCAAAATTTTTATTATATCTCTCTGGTCCTCTGGAGTTTCTTCTCTTCCTCCCTTTCTTTGCTCCCTCATATCTTCGAAATTTTAAGATTCATATTTCTCCTTTCACTCAACATCAATAAATTAGACCGACTTTTTAGCCTAATTTAATGCCTGGGAAGAGTGATAATTTCCAACTAGAGTGGCTTCAGAGAGCTGGAAAACATTAACAGCCACCAATAAGTGACACCATAGGAAGGAACAAAGAAGAAACCACATAACTGCAACATAAATGCGAAAACAAGTACAATGATAAAAAGTGTGGCAGTCTCAGAGTTGAAAATTCAAGTCCATTTCCTTTCCCATGCACCACCACCCATCAACCACACAGAAGGGGATTTGCAATTATCAGCACAATAATCACAACTCTATCCTACCACCTTCACCTTGTTTGAAAATTTGAAAAAGTCAGCATATTGTTTGCACTACATAGTGATTTTTTTTTAAATGATCTTGCAAATTTGAATCCCAAAATAAAATGAAAGTCCAACACAATTGCACAAACATAGATATCTGAGTAGATGATCCAATAGCAATTCCAAGTGTAATATCCTGCAGAGAACTTGACACCATTAATTAACGAAACAGCATCTATAAATTAAAATGTGGACTTTGGAAGTCACTCACAAGCTTGTCCTTCATGGCAAACATGATAGCACTTGCATGCTCTGCAGCATTTCCTACAATTGGAAGCAATATGACACTAATAAACGCCACTAGCATATTCCATGAGTCTGATGCCCCCTGCAAGAGAACAAAGCACAATGTATATATGAAATGCCCAAGACGCAGCAGCTATAGACAAGGACCAGCGTTCATTGCTGTCACAATAAAAGAAATGCAACACAGTACAAACAGCCTATACCTAGTCAAAATTATCAGTAATCACAAAGCAACCACATCTAACTTTATGAAAGTTAAATAATTAGGTCCAGGCCACACTAAATTTTAGCTGTAGAACGTTCAGCTCAGCTACAACTAAATGAATTAATACTATAATTAAAGCAGCAAATACTCAAAGGAAAGAACAATATATAATAGAACACTTTTAATAATGCTTATAATTTTTTTAAGGAAAGCAAAACAGCTCAACCACTGATTCTATGGAAATCAGATTTAAGAGTCAAACTGCTACCATTCCTCTATAAGTAACAAAAAAAAAAAAAAGAACATATAAAGGAACAGGGTAAGTTCTATGACAAAGTTTCCTCCAGTTTGTACTGGCATAGGCAGAAACAACCTTGCTAAAAAGTGAAAACAATATTAAGGAAAAAATGTCAATATTAAGAAAATAATTATACACACCAGAATTCATTATTCAAAAAAGTATAGTGCATTGAAGAGATAAATAACAGAAGCACAACAGAAGCATAGAGCATTGAGGAGGTAAAATATACCTGTATAGCATCCACAAGGTACCAAGATAAGATAGATACCCATGCTGTCAAAATAGCAAGCCAGCCTATTGCCTCCCATTTAGTTAATTCACATTCTTCTTCCTAGTCAGAATTTTCACAACTATCTCCTTCCTACATTTAATCAAGTACATGAACTCTTTTACACTTTAAAGTAAATATTTAATCTATTGATTGTCTATCAAAGAAAATCTTCACAACAAATAGGCCCAACAAAAGATGAGCAAGTAAAAGAAAAAGTTTTCAATTTTTAGGAGATGTAGAAAAGATGGCAAAAAAAAAAATGTTTGCACTGACAACTCCAGCAATACAAATTCATATATTTTCATCATGCTTGCGTTTGAAAGAACTTAATGATAATGTATACTCTGTGAATTTCATGAAACAAACCAGAATGATTCTGGTCTTGAGGAATCCTGCTCTCCATGAGAATCAATACAAAATTTAAGCAAAATCCTACATCTCACACAATGCCTACTTAGTCACCTCTTCATTTTTCTCCCTTTATTTATTTAGTTTTTAATTTTTAATTCTCCTCTCACCTCATGGAAAACGGCAATATGCTTAATTAATTGATACAACCTCCGATTTTTATTATAAGCCACTTTTAATTACTTCACAGATTAAGAAAATTAGTAAAACGTAGTCTATGTTCTTAAATTTTTCAAAAATACCACTACTTTCGAAGGTTGCCTTTAATTAAATTTATTAAAAATAGTTTATCTATCTTAATGAATCCACCTTTCAAATTTTAAATTTTGAAAATAAAGTCAACAAACCAACTTCCATGGCAAGGGCATTTGCGGAAAAATTTGATGCTCCATACATTTTATAATGTGACTTATATTTAGAACTATGGAGACCTTCTAGAATGTGACCTATAATAAGGACCGGGGGTAGTATATTCAAATCAAGTAATGGAATAAAATATTGATCACTCTCTTTTTTCTGGGTGGCTCTTAAACGTAACACCTGATACAGAAAAATATATCTTTCATCCTCTAAACCTATCCAACAAGCTTGTATCCTAGCTTGACCTGTATTTTTTTGGTCCCTGACCAGCAAAATGGCGACTAGCATATATGACATATTTGTTGACATGACAAAAGGGAACAAATCACAAAACATGGGTTGTCTTTTCTAAACAAAACAATCTCACATCGCAAAGCTTGACAAGGAGCCAAAGGAACAATCTTAATAAGAACTAACCTCTTCAAATGAACTATAAATATTGTGATGACTTCTTAGTTGAAAGAAAAGGAAGCTGGCATATGCTACTAGCATTATACAGCTACTAAATCTGGATAGAGAAAGCTCTGACCTCCCAGAGTGAACCTCTGAGTGAGTAAAGTGAAGCACAGCAGGAAACAGTATTCCCATTACAGCCATCAATAGCAACCCAGAATTCACAACCGCAGCTGCCTGTATCAAATAAGAAACAACATACCTGCAACATAAATGCGACAACAAGCACGGTGATCAAAAGTGTAGCAGTCTCAAAAGAGTTTAAAATTCAAGTCCATTTCCTTTCCCATGCACCACCCGACAACCACACAGAAAGGGATCTGCAATTATCAACACAATAATCATCAACTCTATCCTGCCACCTTAACCTTGTTTTAAAAAGTGAAAAAGTCAGCATATTATTTGCACTACATAGTGATTTTTTTTTTTAATGATCTTGCAAATTTGAATCCCAAAATACAATAACAGTCCAACACAATAGCACAAACATAGATATCTAAGTAGACGATCCAATAGCAACTCCAAGTGTAATATCCTGCAGAGAACTAGACATCATTCATAAACCGAACAGCATCTATAAACTAAAATCTGGACTTTGGAAGTCACTCACAAATTTGTCCTTCATGGCAAACATGATAGCACTTGCAAGCTCTGCAGCGTTTCCTACGATTGGGAGCAATATGACACCAATAGAGGCCACTGGCATATTCCATGACTCTGATGCCCCCTGCAAGAGAACAAGCACAATAAATATATGAAATAGCCCGAGAGACAGCAGCTATGCACAAGGACCAGTGTTCTTTGCTATCAACAATGACAGAAATGCAGCACATTACAAACAGCCTACACCTAGTAAAAATTATCAGTAATCACAAGCAACTACGTCTAACTTCATGATAGTTAAATAGTTAGGTCCAGGCCACACTAAACTTTAGCAGTGGAACGTTCAGCCCAGCTACAACTAAATGAATTAATACTATAACCAAAGCAGCAAATACTTAGAAGAAAGAACAATACATAATAGAACACTTTTAATAATAATGCTTATAGCTTTTTTAAGGAAAATAAAACAGCTCAACCACTGACTCTATGGGAAATCAGATTTAAGAGTCAAATTGCTACCATTTATCTATAATTACAAAAAAAGAACACTGAATATTCTGCTGGGGATCTCTCTAAATCTGTTGCTGATTATTATGATAGTAATGGAGGTTGGAAATGGGCCCTGTTTCAACATCTCCTACCTCCTACTACTCTTTCTCAAATTGCAGCAGCGATGATACTAGTCCTTGCTTTTGGAATTACAGTGGTTCAGGCACCTTCACGGTTGCTTCGGCTTATAAAGCAAGAGAGGAAGTTAATTGGCATAGGGCCTGTTCTAAATGGGATTTGATTTGGAAATGGGCCGGAGCTCAACGAATCAGGACTTTTCTATGGCTTTCCGCTAGGAGGGACTCTTGCCAAACAAGGAGAGGTGCCGTAGGAAGTTCACCCATGATCCTATGTGCCAAATTTGCAAGAATGGATTGGAGGATGTTGATCACGTTCTCCGTCACTGCCCTACTGCAAGATCTGTTTGGGACTTTCTTGTTCCTCCGCACCATGTTCGTAACTTTCTCAGGAAGCCCTTTCCTACATGGTTTGTTGAGAATCTCGACCCCAAAGGCACTGACTTATCTTGGCAACTAGCTTTGGGTATTACATGTTGTTATCTTTGGCAAGTTAGAAACAAGACTATCTTTGCTGCTGAGAGATTTACCACTGAAGCAATTCTGGTTCGAATCTGCTCTATGGTGGAGCACACTAGGAAGGCTTTATCTGCTATCAATATCCTATGACCCTCCCCCGCTTTCTCGTGAGGGCTGTCATTGGGGATTTACAAATACTGCTTTTAGTGTTTTGACATAATTCCGTCTTTCTACTAAAAAAAATTCTAACGTTGAATGGAATAGAGTTGAGGGACAATTTGCTTGTCTCAATGCACAGCATTCAATTTATTAATCACAATAACTAATGGGGATTTTCATATTTGATGTAACATGATGATCCCTAAAATATATTCTCTTCACTTCATATTATAGAATATAGGACCTATTTTTATTTTTATTAAGAAAATTAAAAAATATTTTTAAATATATCCAAAATTTTAAATTTACTCATATTTATTAAGGGAATGTTATAATAATTAAAGTAAATAATTTTTTATGAGAGGTCAAATTTTCATAAGTAATTACACTTATAGGAAAAAGAGAAACAACCAATTAAATATAGTAATGATAAAATTATTGATTTGAATCTATACACCTTATATTGTGGGTAAAAAAAAAAGGATTATATATCCTATATTATGGATCGGAGGGAGTAACTAGATTTGAAATTAAAAAATAATTAAATATAGCTAATTAAATCTAATCAAAATCAGCGCATAACAGAAGCATATAAACAATCTAGACTCCACATAACCATCATGTGCAAGTCACGTGAGTTACTAATAGCACTCCTCCTCAAGCCGGGCATATAAACAGTCTTGATTCTGCATAACCCTCGTCTCCATCGGTATATATAACAATATTTCTTTCCTCAATTTTCTTTTCTTGATGTCATCTTGAAGTAATGGAGAATTTTGAAAATTGCTTGCATGTATTCCTCTATAAGCTCATTCATAAACTGACGCATAATACCTATCGAGAAGCTTATATCAGACCTTCTGTGTGAGATATAAGAGTTTTCCAACTAGTCATCGGAATCTTCTTGTATCTATTGGTGGACTATCTTCCTTGGGGCTTACTTATAAGTAGTTTCGATGGGAGTATCTATATGTTTACACCTTAGCATATATGTTTCCTTTAGTAAGTCAAGGGTATATTTTCTTTGGGATACAATAATCTCTTTCTTTGATTGAGCAACTTCCATTCCTAGAAAATATTTTAATTCACCAAGTACCTTGATTTCAAATTCTTGTGCAAGAGCACTTTGCAACCTCTTTCATTTCAACCTTGTCATGGCCTATGACTATAATATCATCTACATAGACTATTAGTATATTCTTTAGACCATTGGTAGAAGAGTGAATGAATAAAGCATTATTTGCCTACCCCTATATATACCTGTACCTTTTCATAGCTTTTGCAAATCTACCAAACCAAGTTCTAGGACATTGTTTGAGTCCATACAAAGATTTTTTTAGTTTACAAACCTTATTCTTGCTTGTCTCATCCTTGATGCCTGGAGGTAATTCCATGAATATTTCCTCCTCTCGGTCACCATTAAGGAGGGTGTTCTTCACATCAAACTGAAGTAATGGCCAGTCTAAGTTTACTGCAATCAACAACAGCACCTTGATAGGGTTGAATTTAGCTATTAGAGCAAATGTCTCAAGGTAGTCTACACCGTAGGTCTGAGTCAAGCCTTTAGCAACCAGTCGAGCTTTGTACTTGTTGATGCTTCCATTTGCATTATATTCAACTATGATTATCCACTTGCAACCCACAGTTTTCTTCCCTTCTAGTAAATCAATAGTGGTCCATGTGTCATTTTTCTTAAGTGCATTTAGTTCATCTTGAACAGTTGTCTTCCACTTTGGTTGTGCAAATGCTTCCTTTATGTTTTAGGGTACCTTTTCCTTTGAAATATTGCAACAAAAATCTTGTGTTGTGAAGATACTTTATCGTATGACACAAAATTACTAATGGGATGTAGTACATGATCTTACCCTATTTCTTAAGGCAATTGGAAGATCTAGATCATCAACAAGTTGCTCAGCAGTTTCTGGACTGGGAGTGGCTCAATTGCATGCATCATTGGAGCTGGCTCTAGTATTCTTTTCCATCTGAAATAAGTTTGCAGCTGTTCTTTTTCCTATACTATTGCATCTTTAGAATTTTGTGACTGTAAAGCAGTTTAGGGATTGTCAGGAGCATTTTGTTCATGAATCAGATCTATCTCAGCAATTTCAGCACTTATAGGTATTTGTTCTGCACTTGATTCAGAACTAGAATTAAAAATTACAGCATTTGGGTTGTAAGCAATACTCTATTGTGGCTTAGTAACAATATCAAGCATGTCTCTTTTCTCTCCTCTCTTCCCCTGAATAGGATAATAGGGAGTGTTTTCAAAGAAGGTAACATCCATAGAGATGTAAAATTTTCAAGTAAGAGGAGAATAACACTTGTACCCTTTCTTAGTATTAGAATATCCCACAAATATATATTTTAGTGCTTGTGGTCCTAGCTTTTCACTCTTGTATAGATGTATGAAGGTAGTACACCCAAAGATCTTCAAGGGTATAGTGTCCAAAAAGTAGATTTATACTAGGAAAATCTTGTTCAAGTACAGAGCATGGTATCTGAAAATTTAAAGTTCTAGATGGCATTCTATCTTTAGTGGCTTGCCAAACTTCATGTGCAAATTTGAATAGCATGAAATTGTTGCCTATGTTAGGTGTCATGGAGTTTATAAGCCATGCCTATACCATCCCATTTTCTGCCTCCCATTCTGCGAATTTAGGATCTATGTCATGAGGTTTGGGTTTTTCTCTTGTAAGGTAGCCAAGCTTCCCTTTTTGGATCATGAACAGGTGTCGCACTTGGAAAAATGCGACGAAAGGATGGCACACGGAGAAAGAGAAAAAAAGAAACAAATTGGGTTTCCAGATGAAAATCGACTTATCATGAGGGGTCGCAACCAAAATTTTGAGAGAAAATCCTGGGAAACCGAATTAAGAAAAGAAAAAGATGATCTGCGTAGTTAAAGTTAAGTTTGAGAGTCGATTATGTGTGGGAAATGTGTTAGGTACCCCCATGACACCCGTTCCTAATAACGATTACCTTACGTTGATTGTGCAAATTAATATGGCTTTAAAAGTATTTTGATTTTCCTTTTATAAGGGTAGAAAAGAAAAGAAATTAAAGAAATTAAGAAGATTTGAAAAAAAAAACAAAATGAAGAAAAGAAATTAAGAAAATTAAATTAGAAATATTTATTAAATAAAGGAAATCTTTAAATAAACAAAATAGATTAAGAAAATAAATTGGAAAAATATTTATTTATTTACAAGGGTAGACTTAACCTAGAATCAGAGTCTAGGGCCAACGTACCCTGCGATAGAGATTAAAGTCCACGTAGTTCAGGACTAGAAATGCGTGTTAGTTGGTGGACATTTTTTTTAATTGCAATTTTGTATAATTTTGTAATAGGAGAAAGTTGATTGAAAATAATTCACCTTTTTGCAAACAAAACAATTTTTTGAGATTGAATTGATGTGTTTTAATTTACAAAAGATAATTTAATTCTACTTATTTATTCTTATTTTATTTTATTTGAAAATATTTTTTATTTTTCTTTAGTTTTTTGAAAATACTTTTATTTAATTTTTGACTTTTGAAAAATCATCATATTTTTTTTTATACTTTTAAAAATTTTTCTTTTTTTTTTTAAAAGAAAATCGATCTACCAGTTGCAGACTCGCAGTCGTGCTCGATAAACCAATTTCTTAAATGCTTGCGAAAGTTCTGAATCTTACTGTATAAAGATTTTATTATATTTCAAAATGCTATATAATAATTTTATTAGATATTTTTAAATAAAGTTTGAAAAAATTGTTATATTATTATCATTTATTTTTTTATGAAATATAGTTATTTTCTTAAAATAAAGTTATTTAATTGATACATCTATGTGGATTCGCAATCTCACGTGACAACTCAGTAAACTTAGATACCTGCGTGGACTCCAAAAACTCACATGGTGTAATTATTAAGCCAATTGTTTATTTTATTTTATTGCTATTATTATTATTATTGTCATTTTTAAAATAGTATTATTGCACATTCCTTCGTAAAACAAGAAAAATATATATTTTATTCACAGTAAGCATTTAGAAACACTATATTATTATATTTTATCTTTAAACTATTTCATAAACAATTATTTAGTCAATCCTTCTTTGTGATAAGATTATTTTTACTTTTAACCTAAAATTAAAAATACCTTCTTGTAAAAAATAGAACTATATGTATAAACATATTTATTTTAAAAATAAGTTATTCAACCAACTGATGTCTGCGCGGATTTGCCATCTTACGTGACAATCAGTCAATCAAGATACTTGCAAAAATTCTAAATCTTCGGGGTATAGTAATTTTGAATAATAATGAACTTTTATAAGAGAATTTAACCATGAAAATTTGCAAAACACAAAGTTATTATATATATATATATACATACATATATATATTTTTTAAAACACAAGTTTCACGTCTAATTCACATGTTTATGTGGGCTCGCAGTTTCATGTGACAGTGTATGGGTTCAAAAACTTCACGTGATGTAATCATTAATTGTTTTTAGAGGGCCGTTATCATTTCCGCTATTGTTGTTTTTAACCACATATATTTTATCAAAAAATTAATTCTCGACACCCTTTGACATTTAAACATGTTATATTAATTTAATACCAAAGAATAAATTAGTGGGCAAAAACAAATAAAAAAAAGAACAAAACTCATAGGCCCAAAACTTTCTTTCCTTTGACTCTCCAAAACTAGTTGGCCCAAGAATTTCCTTCCTGAGGATCTTACTTCATCAAGGTTGAATACTATTAGCAAAGTAAAGAACACAGGCCCAACGTGTAACCAAAAATTTGTTGCACACAAAGAGCCCAGGATGCGATAACTGTTCACTCCAATCAACAAGTTCATAGGGTGACCAGAATTATCAAAAACATAGAGCAACTAAAAACCAGTTCCGAATTAGATTCCTAAGCTCAGTATCATCTAGATCTAATCAATTCCTTCTAAAACATTACTGGGCATATGTTTCCCATAGGTACAAAATGCAATCCTATTTGAATGGGAGAAAACTTAGAAAGCTTAAACTGAGAACACGATTGTGATATTCTTCTTACCGTTCAGGAAACTCGAAGTTTAGAATGCCATGGGCAACGAATACAGAGGAGACAAACTATTTTGACTAGAGAAACACCCAAAAGCTTCAAAACAAAAAAGTGCATGCCAACAAAGGTGGAGGTAACACCACCCCAAACAGAAATTGTAACCAGATATATAAGGATTTAAAAATAATCCAATTGCCACCCCTGGCTTAAACTCAAGCTTCGACGCCTATCATCAACAAAACCAAATACTTAACCCTGTATTCCTAGCCTACTGATTAAAGCTTTAAATTTAAAATACAAATTACCTGTTGAAGTCTCCTTGATCTCTTCCTCCTTCAAGGGTTCGCGTCCTCTATTCGTATCCAAGTGTTTCTCAGCTTCTCCAAATTTTACTCTGCCTCTCTTTGTCTTTGCTCAAGCTCTCCTCTTTTCTCGTCCGTGTCCCCTTAAATTTTTTTTTACAATTGCCCTCTCGGTCCTTTTATAGAGTTCTTGCAAGTGAAGAAGTTGAAGCTTCTTGAGTGTGTGGCTGCTTTCTACAGCTTTTCAGTCTTGCTTTCATGCGCTGCCCCCATGCTTCTCTGTTTTGGTTGCTTGCAACCTTGCCAGCCACCTTTGCTCCCTTCTGTTCTGGTATGGTAAGTACGACGTAGTGGGTGAGTTCCTTTTCTGTCTCCTAGCCTTCTCTCGCTCAACTTTTCTCACGTGTTGCTCGTGGCCGGTTTCTCGTTCTCATGCACGACTCCCTCTAACTTTCTGTTCTTTGCACAGTCTCTGCTCTGCTATTCTTTCTCCCACTTTCTCGTCTTCTCTGCTCGAGCACGGCTCCCTCTGGCTTTTCTTCGGTCTGCCTTTCATGCTCCTTTGGTCTGGCCTCCTTCTGGCTCTCTACGGTTTGCCTCTCATGTTCAGACCCAGCGGCTCCTTCTGTTCTTTTCCTTTTTCCCAGTCTCACATACCTAAGTAGGGCTCAAGGTGATTGTGGGCTTGAAATGCGGGACTTTAGCATTTCAAGCCTAACGTTTTAGGCCCCTTCCCATTTTTTTTTAATTTACTTAATTTTGAATTTCAGTTAATGAATTTTTTTTATTTTTAATTTACTATTTTTTATTATTTTATTTTATTTGTCTTTCATGTTTTTATTGTTTTTCCTTCTTCTTTTTTTTTCAAAATCCCATTAAATGATTTATAATTAATTAAAAAAGAAATTTAATTTTTCTTAATTTTATTTTTGTGCCTGCACAAAATAAGGTGTTTACAACAGGTAAACATTGGGTCTCCATTGCAAGTAATTATGTCACGTGAGTTGATAAACAATGATGATTACAGGGCTTGAGTCGCTTGATAGCACTTGTGAGATAGCAACTCTTGAACTTATTGGATAATTTTGTGTTCTTTCTGATAAGAAGCCATCCTTTTTGTTGTTGTCAACATTAAGGCCAAACCTATGCATAATTTAATATTTATTTTTTATCCTTACTCTTCATGAAATACCCAAAAAGAGTTATAATAGAAAAAGATTAAAAGAGATATATTTAATATGAGTTATAATTTAATAAGGATAATTTTAGAAAATTAGAGTAATTTTTAAAAATATTAAAACTTCCAACTAATTTTTTAGGTATATATGAGGTGGGTAACTGTGATTTATAATAGGAGACCGAAGATGTATATTATTAAAATATAAGAATTTCTAAAACATTTTTTTAACAAATTCAAAGATTTTTTCTTTTGAATTTTAAAATCCTATATAGATAATAGCTTCCATAACATTCCTAAACAACCGCCACACCTTTGTGATTGCTGCTTCATTAGGAGCTGGCTTGGAATGCTATCTTCTCTAAATGCAAAAGAACGGTTCAAAGAAAGGAATGAGTAGTTTGGACAAGATTCCTAAACGAAAATAGCAAGGAATGCATTAAAAAGATAATATTTAAATTAAAAAAATTGTAATCCCTTCAAACAAGATTTAAAATGAAAATACAGTAAAAATTATAAAAAGTTTTGAAAAAAAAAAAACCAGTACAGATGTCTGCTGCATTTAATTCGATACTTCTTGAGTTTCATTTTTTATGAAATTGGAGCATTCGATCCTTATCTTTTGCCACGTTATCTCTCAATTTTAGTTCAACTCTTTTGCCCTCCCTGGCACTTTTTCCATCGTCTTGAATTTTTTTAATTCATCCCTAATCTTTGATAAAATTGGAGCTCTGTCTATTCTAGCTTTTCCTCATGCCTCATGTCTTGTTCTTTCAGTATCATCTCCATCTCCCTGTATAAATCTTCCTCCATCATCCTTCTTTTTTTTCCCTTTTCCGTTTCATACATAATTAGTAATACGACATCCCAATAATCTTGGTCTAGCACATCCATCTTGATTGGAATGAAATGAGTTAGAATAGTCATACTAAAAAAACATAGCAAAAAAATATTACAATACTAAAACTAAAAAAAAATAAACTTGCTCGATTAAATAGTGAATAATGAGGGTAAATATTATAAGGGTGTTCAAAGAAAATCAATTAGTTTAGCAAATTTTAGAACTTATTCAAGTTTTTTTTTTTAAATTGGCTTGGTTCGGTTTGAAGTTTGATTTTGTTTGAATCATACTAAAATGAATTTTTTTTAGAAAAAAAAGTAACATCCTTTTTCAAAAATTAAATCAAATCGGTACCATATAAATACTTTATGAACACAAATTATATCTAAATAATTTACTAAAATATCAAATTTTTATGTAGAAATTTTGTGAATATTTTTTCACTTAATTATCTATAACGATACACTAATTTATATTATTTCTCCTTATCTAATAAATATCTTATAATCTTGTTCATGAGCTTATGGTTTAAGAGAGATATGTTAATGAGTATAATATACATATAAAATGTATTAAATAAAAAAATAAATCTATTAAATAAATATATTATAATTATATAAAAAATATATTAATAGGATTGGTTCAGTTTGATTTAGATTTCAAATGTCTAAAACCAAACCAAACCTAAAATGATTGAAATAGACCTCATTTAAGTTCAATTTAGATCAGTTTGGTTCAGTTTGATTTGGTTTAATCGATTTGAATCAGTTTTAGACACTTTTAGTAAGCTGACTTATTTGTTATATGAGAAGAACATCTGTGTCTTGTTCACATAAAGTTACTCTATATGTAATACTAGACTATCCGACCATGTTATTTATAAACCCATCAAACTAAATCTATTGAATATCTTTTCAACTTAACTAACTTGATATTAAGATAAGATTTTATCTCCTTTTCAAAATTAAAATCCCAATTAAATTTGAGATAATATTAATGATCTCTTTTTTAAATTTAATCAAAATAACTAATTAAAGTTATCTTAAATTCAAATTTAATATTTTTAATTTGAATTTAAAATTTTATCCCTAAATCTAGGAGAGATAAATCCAACCTCAATTATCCTAAAGTTTAAAAAATTTCAACTTTTTCATTTACTTCTTTCCCACATTTCCATAACTTTTTTTTTTAATTCTGGTCAATCTTTTTTTTAATTTTTTTGTATCAACTACAATTAAAATATTTTGCAAGATCTCATATATATATATATATATATAAAAGATCTAGCAAAATATTTAGGTCATAGTCACCAGGAACGCATCGTTAGGCACAAGCACAACGTAATTATTATTCTTCTAAACAGCAAGTAATCAGGGGTGAACATTGCTTCAAATTCTTAAAAGCCCATAGGACCCATTATTTTGCCCCGGCTTGGAATTTTAGATGTCCACAAGACATAACACAATCCTCTGAAACTGAGAGTGCCAATTTTTAGGGGGATAGAACTCAAACATGTGTGCGGCCCATTCGAGTGCTAAATTTCACTTGAACGCTGGACCCCCACAGCATACTTGGGGTCCATCCAACATATTGTCAATCAATACATAGGAAACCGTGCTATTTTAGAGAAAAATTGAAAGGATGCAAATCCATTTTATCCCAAAAAAAAAAAAAAGAAAGAAAGGATGCAAATCCTTACTAGATATCAAAATTATAGAAGTGAATGAACATGCATCATTTCCCACTATCTTCTTTTTTGGTCAATTGTATACTTTTCTGAAACTAGGAAAATATCTCTTGAAAAAAGATATGGTGATTCACTATTTTTGTAATCCCTGCTTTTTTGGGGAATAAGGGGGCTAGTAAGAGTACGTAGCAAAAACTCAGGTCACAGTAAGACCTTTCTTTGTTGTACAAAATTACACCCACACAAGTATTGAAAGAAAGTATAATCAAATTAAGAAAGAAAATGCATGCCAGACCAGGCTCTGTTAACATGATACCAAACTACATATGATCTAATGTCCTATTTCAACTTGGAGGGGGAAAAATAATCCAATCCCTTAACCTTTATTTCTTTTCAATGAAAGACTTAACCGACCCCAACCATCATATAAAAGCAAGTACTAGGTTACAAATTTATAAGAGTAATGAACCCTACAATAAGAGTAATGAACCCTACAGTAAAAGCTTAAGTTTTATTTGGGTTAAAATGATTATAAAATTTAATACCGACCCCCTTCTATAGGCTGTCCTCAACTGCTGTGGCACCAAGAAGAATCAAAGCTCTTTCAATCTTATCAACAGCTGCACCTGCCAATACATCATGGTCTGCAGCTAGCTACAGAAGTTTGGGCTTTGAGGTACTCCCTTTCCCACAACTTGTATTCTTCTTCATCAAGTTCATGGTATGGAATTACCATGGTTTTTAAACCTGCCTTAGCATATCTTTTGATATGATCTAATCTATGGTCTCAGTGTCAAAATGTCTTCCATCTTGGGAGAGCCTTTCAAACATAACACTGAATGCATGCAAAGAGATGCAAAATTTGACATCACCATATCCAACTTACAACTTCACATGATTAAATACAAAGCATGTAAATGTTGAGCCAAACTTGTCTACCCCTTTGCATAGGCGCAATGGTTGTTTTGTGGAAATTGACATTCTTTTGCTGGAACTGCTGAACTCTAGTCATAAAAATCAGGTCACTGAATGATAAAGTAATTACAATTCCAAAAGAACTGAAAATACAACAAAACATACTATATAGAAAAGGATTTTTCTACAATTACAAAAACAGCTCCAATGCCAATCTCATAACTCAAGAGTGTTTTATTGCGGAGAGCCCCAAAACCTTATTCATCACACTTTGATGTAAGAGTAATACAGAACACCATTTCTAAATTACAATATGTTATGCATAGGCCTAATTTTTCACAATCTTAACGTCTCAAAATGAAAGCTTCTTTTCCAAAAAAGAAAGCATACACCCAAAATCTCAATGATCATTTTTTTTCTTCTCAAATATCAAATGCACTGGTGTACGCTAACAAAAGTTTTGATTCACATGAAATTATATCTTATAAACACTTCCTACCAATGTCAAATATCATTATAAAGACATTCTTTTGTCCAAATGTGCCTCTCTTAAACTAAAGTAGCTATTTGTTAGTGGGTTCAATACATATCGTCACTTACTTTAAAATTTCTTAGAAACCATAGAAATAGATCAGATGCAATAACAGGCCAATTAACTAAAAGAAAAGATTCGTAATGCAATTTGTTGGCAGAATGCACAACCCCATCTCTGGCAATGTCATAAAGTATCCGAAGAATATTTAAAAAAAATGAATATGCAATCTTCACCTTTATTTGAATACAAAGGAAAGCAATTCTAGGGGTCCATATAATTTCAGGTTCCACAATTCAAATTTCAAAATCTGCTCATGTCACAATCTAAAGCATGTAGACCTCTCAAATGTTTTCTGAAGGGCTATTCAAGGTGATCAATGCTATAAATTAACTTTGTTACAAATAGGCTTCACTACAAAAATATGGTAATGGGACAATTGCTTGTGACTTAGAGATCATATTTTCTTTTGTCAAATAGAGATCAGATTTTTAAATATGTTTCATTGATAAATATTATTGACAATTTGAGATTGTGCACTGCATGCATAAAGTGATCAGATTTTTCAGTTCAATAAGTGATACAGAGTATATGATAATAAAAATAATACAGAACTTTTTGAAACAAACCACAAAAAATCCTAGTTTTTCCTTCCCTCATTTCCTACTTATTGAACCTAAGAAAAGAAAATTTTAATTTTCCCTCCCTTTCTCTTCCCTCCAAATCCTTCTAACTAAACATAAGATTAGAGAGAGAAGTTAGAGCTAAGATCTATGATGCAAATTTTAAAATTTCAGGATACAAATATGAGAAATATACATATAAAATTTATATATATATATATTTAAGAAATTGATGTACCAAAGATAAAAAAAAAATGTATTTTTTATAAGATTTTTAGTCATTTTAGAATTTTTAAAGAAGAAAATTAAGGATATATATATGATACGTATTATGAAATATGGTATACATATCATATCTAATACATATCAGATACAAATACGTTTTCTTTTTTAAAATGTTGATGCAATATAGACTAGGATCTCTCTGCGAGAGTTATGCTGAGAATAAGAGGAGGAAAGAAGATGGCGGTGACATGGAAGCATTCATTTGTGTGGCCACTACGCGAGAAGTCACCTGCGAAGCTTCTTCGAAGCATCGCCCCCTCTAAATTCTGATCAGTATTTATGTTTAATATCTATCGTGATTTGTGGCAAAAAACAAATATCTATCATGAATTCGTCATTTCCTGAGCAAGACTTTTTTCCCCCCACTTTTTTCCAAGGCAAGACACTTCAATACTTTCTTTTCAACTTGAATAGTATGAGAACCTGTCCTATTTAGTGCTAAATCATGAAGTTGAAATATTGACATCAAATAAACAAGATGACGGGGAGATCTTTGCTTCTTTTGTTTCTTCATTAAAAAAATACTCCTTTCCATTCTTAATATAAGAAACTTTTTAAAAGATTTTTGTGGTTCTTTATATAAAAAACCTTTATAAAATTTCATAAAGTATTAATGCATGATTTTTATAAATGCCCTTACTTTTGATAGTTTTAATTATCTCTCTACACATAATATGAGATTAGGGTTAATAACTTTTATTAAGAATATTTTATAAATATATGTGAATTTTTATAAAATCAAAACTTTTAACTAATTTTAATTACTCATGTTAATTCATGTGACTTAAATTAAAGTTCTTATAAAAATGATTGGAAAGAGTATTAATTTAATTAAGAACTAACTAGCTATGTTTCTAATGAATTTTAAATTAATTCTAAAACAAAAACAAAAACAAAAACTTTTCTTTCTCATATCTCTTGGTGATAATTTCCAAAATTGAATGTGACCTAAAGTGGAAAAATCAACAAAATAACCCTCGGAAGTAGGATAGAAATTATGGTTAGACAAGTGAAATGTCTTTGTGAGAGAAAATGAATGGAGAAATGCTTTTGTAACTTAATTGACCAAGAGAACCATGAATATTGAATTGGAAGGAATGTATAAATGTAAACTCACCCCTCGGAGGGAAAGTGTGGATACTCTATCACCAATCCCTTGAATCCATAAAAATTCGTAACTTTACAGAGTTTGATGTTGAAAAAAGGGTATGAATCCAATTTCACGTGCTATATTCCTCGTCATTGAAATTATTCATGAAAGGTCTTTTCATGTATGAGATGACAACTTGGGTAGCAAACAGAGGGAGAATAAAAAGAGAAACAAGACCAAACAAAATTGAATATAATCTACTATCATATGATGCATTCACCCTATAGAATCATTCATGCATTGATTGGATTTTGACCTTAGGGTTCGTTTGGTACGCTAGAAAAAATTTTGATAGAAAGGGAACATGAAAGGGAATGGAAATGGGCATGGGAACATGAATGAGTTTTAAAAACACATTTAGTATGAAAGAAAATTTTAATGAAATGTTGATATGAGTTTTGTTTGGAATATGGGTTTTTTACATGGAAAGGAAATAATAATATATTAAAATACAATAATACCCCTAAATAAAAATAAATTAATAAAATCATTTAACTTATAAAAAATAACGCTTGTTTTTAAAAGGAAAAACCTTCACTTTGATTTTTTTTTTCTGTCTTTGTTCTTCAAGTTTGAAGATGGAGTATCACCCATCTAAGAAGAAGATAGCAATGAGGTGAGAGGATGTCTAGTGGGGCTTTGCTATCGGTGTTGGTAGCATCGCCATTGGCATTGAAGGAGGGAGGGAGAGGCGGCAAATCTAAGGAAAAGACCAAATCTAGTGGGGCTTTCAAATCTAGGCATCATTGTGAATGACAGTGGATGAAGAGCAAGAGGGAAAGTGCTATGCCGGTGTTCGTCCTTCTTGGGTGCAAGTGCAACAACAACCAACGCTCAAGCTGTTGATGGGCGACAAACTCGATCTGATGTCTCACCTTCCTCCATCTTGTCGAGATGTTTCTGGTGATGGTTGACATGATGCTTCGCCATGGAATGTTGCTGGGAGGGATGGGATGAGTTCTATGAGGGGTATAATGGCACACAAAAAAATGGTTCTTAGGAATGTGAAAAATTCCATCAAACCCCTAATGGAAGAGGCGTTCCTATGTTTAATGGAAAATTTGGTCCCCAGAAAGTGCTGTTACTGCATACCAAACCAAGTATTTTGGCCTTTCTAATGCATATTCCATTTCCTTTAAACAAATTCTTTCATACCAAATAGACCCTTAGAAAAACGTGATTGGAATGGAGGAAACATTTAGAAAATGGACCTAAAATGCTATTGTAGCTTTTATTTATTTTCTCTTGAACAATCTTTGCATTAGGTTTTATGTATTTTTATTTTCTTAGGATTCCTGCCTACTTTTGATCTTCAAACACAATGCTCAAATGATTGTTGTGTAGGTTGCCAAAGTGTTGCAACTCTTTGATCCATCTCAAAGCTGTCCTAAACTCAATCAAGACATTTATATTACATATATTCTTCTTTTTTATTGGAGTTTGGAAACTAATGATTTTGTGATTTATAAAAGTGGTACTACTAAATTGAAGAACTACCCCATTCCTTTGTTGCTTTCTTTCTTATTTTATTTTATCTATTTATTTTTTTATGAGTACCTAGTATCCTAGATTTACCTTACTTTAAAAAGAGAATTTATCGGGATTTGGACTAATATGGATCGAACTAGACAAGATTATGACAAACTTTACCACCATGTATTTAATGCAACTGTATTCTCAAGGTTCAAATTTGAGACTTCTTATTAAATTGGTACAACTCTATGCCATTCAAATCAAACCTTGTGCCTCACTTCAACTATATGCCATTCGAATCAAACCTTGTGCCTCACTTCAACTCTATGCCATGAACACATACAACTTTTAGTTAATATACCACCATGGCTTCTTTGCCATAATTTTAGAAGGATCCAAGTTATGATATAGGGCCCGTCACTCTTAACATTTTGTAGCTTTATCACTTCAGTGAAATCGTTAATGGTTAAATCCCTAGGGATTTGATGGTTTTTACTTTTTAGTGAATCCAATGTTAACTATACATAAAGTGATCACATCTTTTCTTATTTTGAATATAAATTGAAATATTTTTCATGTGATGTAAATAACAATCTAATCGAAATTTTTTAAATTATAATTACAAGTGAAAATTCAAAATTCCAACAGCAACGTATCCATCAAAATAAAAGGAACCAGATAAAGCATAATAACGCGAACACATTAGGCTTCTTTAACCTCATAGTTCTTACTTATAAATCTATAGTTCTTCCTTTATTGTTTATCCAAAAATCCCCTTCCTTCTGGTACTGTGATTAAGAATTACAACATCTGAATAGATACCTCGAACTTTTGACTGTTTCTGGAAGGAATTTTTTTTTCACATAAAAGCATATATTTATTTAAGAATTTGATAATGAAAAATATAATTATATATATAATTTTAGCGGAAATTAACCAAAATTAACCTTGGAAGGTCCAAGCAGTAGTAGCCCTGTTGGTGGTTGATGATTAGATGTAATGTAATACAAAAAAAAAAAAAAAGAAAGAAAGAAAAGAATGTAGGTGTGTATGATAGAAGAGTTAATCCAGATTTTTTGTAAGAATAAAAAGCCCATTTTGTAGCTCTATTTAATGAATTTAGATCGTATAATCTTACTACCAATTCATACGCTACATAAGACAAATGTATAAAATAGTAAGGCAGATTGAAATTGTTTCAGAAGTGTGAAAAGCCATAATATTCTCAAAATGGAGTGACACCCACATAAAAACGTTTATAAGTTGCAAGTTGATAGACTTTGTAGACAGTTAATTGGTCCAGGACAGTAAATGTGTGAACAGTGATTGATGGTATGTTATTATTTGGAGACGAGGGAGTGTGTATGGGACACGTGGATGAACATCTGCTTCTCAAATTTGATGGATCTGCAGCCTGTTCTGTTCAAATGATCCTTCGGGATTTTTATTTGTTCAGTGCCAGTCACAGAAAATTAGTATTGACGATCTTCAGAAACTCACACCACACAAACAAATAGGAGGTCTTCGATTGTGATTGATAAATAAAGGCCGGAATGGTCTGTAAGAGAATTGCATGGAGTAGTAGGGGAGGGTAGATTCAAATTTCAAACAAGAAGGGTATTGAGTGTTATTCTCTTAAAGCTGAGGGAAAGTGAGGGTAATTTACCCAAAGATTGATAGCAAGTGACAACTATAGAGCTGGAAAAAAAAAATAAAGAAAAACGGTGGCCCTTGAGGGAAAACAAAAACCAACATTCAATATTTTACACAACGCTGAAAATTATCAGCATAATAGCAAAGCAAAGGATCAATAGGAGGCCAAATGGAATGCACGCCTCATGCTACTCGGAAGTGCACCTTTAACACTCATTACTGTTCTGAGCTATGATACTGCAAGGGGCCCCCTCTATATTCATTATTCAGCCATCATCTGAGACAGATTCCACAAGCACAATTACAGTGAGTACTACCATGAATATGTTAATGTATGGCCTAATATAAATCTTTCAATCAGCTGGAGAAAATAGCCTGAACATCTAAAGATCCATAGTCAAAACTGACTGAATATATTAGTTCAGAAGTGCCAGCTAACAGGCTGCAGAAGAAGTCCTAATTCGAGTTTTGGTAAAGCATATAGAGACTAGATAGATGCTGAATCCTGATTACAGAAGAGGTCGTCCAAATTCTAATGTCCCTGAGTTCATACCATCTTACACATAATGTATGTGGCAAAGGGCAATATACTTTGGCGGGAAAAAAGAAGGGATATGTGGATGCATCATATGAGAAATTGGGCATGGAAGTCAAGCACTCCTAGAATCCATGATGACCACATTTTCAGTGCTCACCGTTTTTGGAGTCTGCTGGGTCTACGTGTACAAAGAAACTGGCCGCAACAATAAGATAGCATAGAATAAGCATCAAGCCTTTAAAATAATTAGAGGTCCCTTCCTGCCAAGATGAAAGAAATTTGGGGATATTTGTCATGAACATTAGTGGTAGCATCAACAAGTAAGACAAACCAAACCAAAATGATTGACACCTCAGCATTTAGAAAGGCAACTAGCTTACCAATGTTATTAAAGTCACCAGACTCTTAAAAAATATGAAATTGAAACTAATGCTTTCAGAGTCATTCCTTTCACTGATCAACTGTTTGATGGAACCACGTAAAGACACACACATTCACAATCCTATGTACATTACAGGTAAAGGTTGCCAATTTTGTGAATTAGTTTTTTCCAAATTCCAAGAGATCATCCATCTGAAGAGTTTCTTATGTGTTCTTATCATCATGATGATAGTTGAATCATTCAAAATTTTTATTATATCTCTCTGGTCCTCTGGAGTTCCTCCCTTTCTTTGGTCCCTCATATGTTCAAAAACTTAAGATTCATATTCCTCCGTTCAATCTAAATCAATACATTAGACTGACTTTTTGGCCTAATTTAATGCCTTTGCAGAGTGATAATTTCCAACTAGAGTGGCTTCAGAGAGCTGGAAAACATTAACAGCCACCAATAAGTGATAACGTAGCAAGGAACAAATAAGAAACCACATACCTGCAACATAAATGCGACAACAAGCACAGTGATAAAAAGTGTAGCAGTCTCAAAGAGTTTAAAATCCAAGTCCATTTCCTTTCCCATGCACCACCCAACAACCACACAGAAAGGGATCTGCAATTATCAACACAATAATCATCAACTCTATCCTGCCACCTTAACCTTGTTTTAGAAAGTGAAAAAGTCAGTATATTATTTGCATGACATGGTGATTTTTTTTTTAAATTAAACAAAATGATCTTGCAAATTTGAATCCCAAAATACAATAACAGTCCAACACAATACCACAAACATAGATATCTGAGTAGATGATCCAATAGCAACTCCAAGTGTAATATCCTGCAGAGAACTAGACACCATTAATAAACCGAACAGCATCTATAAACTAAAATCTGGACTTTGGAAGTCACTCACAAGCTTGTCCTTCATGGCAAACATGATAGCACTTGCATGCTCTGCAGCGTTTCCTACAATAGGGAGCAAGATGACACTAATAAAAGCCACTGGCATATTCCATGACTCTGATGTCCCCTGCAAGAGAACAAGCACAATACATATATGATATGGCCCGAGACACAGCAGCTATAGACAAGGACCAGTGTTCTTTGCTATCAACAATAACAGAAATGCAGCACATTACAAACAGCCTATACCTAGTACAAATTATCAGTAATCACAAAGCAACTACATCTAACCTTATGAAAGTTAAATAGTTAGGTCCAGGCCACACTAAACTTTAGCAGTAGAACGTTCAGCCCAGCTACAACTAAATGAATTAATACTATAACCAAAGCAGCAAATACTTAGAAGAAAGAACAATATATAATAGAACACTTTTAATAATAATGCTTATAGCTTTTTTAAGAAAAATAAAACAGCTCAACCACTGACTCTATGGGAAATCAGCTTTAAGAGTCAAACTGCTACTATTCATCTATAACAACAATAAAAAGAACATCTAATCATCCCGAATACTTCAATGCTAAGGATCCAAGAGTTGCACTAGCATGCCTTTTAAGAAACTATATTTATAACAGGGTAAGTTCTATGACAGTTTCCTCCAGTTTGTACTGTCAGGCAAAAACAACCTTGTTAAAAAGTGAAAACAATATTAAGGGAAAACAAATGTCAGTGTTAAGAAAATAATTATGTACACCAGAATTCAGCATTCAATAAAGTATAGAGCACTGAAGAGATAAATAACAGAAGCATAACAGAAGTAAAGGGCATTGAGGAGGTAAAATATACCTGTATGGCATCCACAAGGTATCCAGATAATATAGATACCCATGCTGTCAAAATAGCAAGCCAGCCTATTGCCTCCCATTTAGTTAATTCACATTCTTCTTCCTCGACGAAATTTTCACAATTGTCTCCATCCTACATATAATAAAGTACACTTGCATGAACTCTTTTACACCTTAAAGTAAATATTTAATATATTGATTGTCTATCAAACAAAATCTTTACAACAAATAGCCCCAACAAAAGAGGAGCAAGTAAAAGAACAATTTTTTAATTTCTATGGGATGTAGGAAAGTGATGATCTTGGCAAACGCTGGGGAAAAGTGTATCACAGAAAATTCAAGAGAGGGAGCAAGGCCCAGTCCAATTCAAGTGAAGGTCCAGCTGGGACGTAGTGTGGTATGCTACGGGTAGTATGGGATGTGTGTGTGGGAATAACGATTTGTATCTGACAGTGCCAGGTGTGAGTGCATGTGCACAAGAGGTGGCCGTGTGAGAGTGAGGCAAGCAATCAGTGAGATTTGTGGGAGGGGACCTGGCTCTCGAACACTAGAAGGACACTGGGGGTGGCTTTTGCCTCCACTGTTTTTAGCTTATCTTCTTCTTCTGGAGCGTATTTCCTGCAACCACCAATACTGTTTCATTGGCTATTTCAGTGAATATCAGTGCATTTCAGTATTTTCCGGTGCCATTTCTACTGGTTCCTATCAGAAAGATGGAGGAAAAAATATGTTCACACTCACAACTCCAGCAATACAAACCCATATACTTTCAAGTTTCATCATGCATGACTTTGAAAGAACTTAATGGTAATGTATACCCTCTGAATTTCCTAAAACAAACCAGAATGATTCAGGTATTGAGGAATCCTGCTCTCCTTGAGATTCAATACAAAATTTAATCAAAATCTCACATCTCACACAATGCCTACTTAGTCACACGGGTGGACCCATCCCTTCAACTGTTCTTTTTTTTTTTTGGGGGGGGGGGGTGTGGTTTATCCTATTAACATTCATATAGTATTGAATAACATTGTGTGTGGATGATACAAGAAATTGTAATTTAATAACTTCCCTCACTTGTACTGTACAGCCACATCAACCTATACCTATTGGCTTATTTCTTGTTTTTGCTGGAGAGAGAAAGAAAGAGTTGGGGGGAGGGGGGGGGCAATATTCCTCAGTCCGCCACTGCTTAGTCTCTTCATTTTCCTTCCTTCATTTATTTAATTTTTAATTCTCCTCTCACATCATGCAAATAAACCTTTGATCCTTATTTTAAGTCATCCTTAACCATTTCAGACAAATTAAGAAAAGTAGTCTATGTTCTTAAATTTTTGAAAGATTAACATTTCTTTCCAAGATTGCCCTTAATTAAATTCATTAAATTTATTAAAAGTAGGTTATCTCTCTTAATGAATCACCTCTCATATTTTAAATTTTGAAAATAAAGTCAACAAAGCAACTTCCAGCACAACAGCATTTGTGAAAAAAAAAAAATTAATGCTCCATACAAATTGTAAAGTGATTATATTTAGAAACATGAAAACATTCTAGAATGTAACCTATTATAAGGACCAGTGGTAGTATATTCAAATCAAATGATGGAATAAAACATAATCACTCTCTCTCTTTTGGGTGGCTCTTAAAAAGTAACACCTGATACAGAAAAATATATCTTTCATCCTCCAACACTATCTAACAAGCTTATATCCTAGCTTCACCAATACTTTTTTCGGTCGCTGACCAGCAAAATGGTGACTTGCAAAAATAAAATATTTGTTGACATGGAAAAAGGGAACTGAATGACAAAACATGGGTTGTCTTCTTTCAACAAAACAATCTTACACTGCAAAGCTTGACAAGGAACCCAAAGAACAATTTTATGTCAATAAGAACTAACCTCTTCAACTGAACTATAAATATTGTGATGACTTCTTAGTTGAAAGAAAAGGTAGCTGGCATATGCTACTAGCATTATACAGCTACTAAATCTGGACAGAGAAAGCTCTGACTTCCCAAAGTGAACCTCTGAGTGAGTAAAGTGAAGCACAGCAGGAAACAGTATTCCCATTACAGCCATCAATAGCAACCCAGAATTCACAACCGCAGCTGCCTGTATCAAAGGCCAACCACAGTGTGAATTATGGAACATCAAGAGGACAAGAAAGCTGAAAAAAGGATTTGAAACCATAATCAGGGTCAAGACATCTACCTTGTTGAAAACCTGAACCTTTTGGCAGTGGACAATCCCACCAGTAAAGAATGCACATCCAAGAACAAGAAGCATATTTGACAAGATTGAGCCCAGTAAAGATTGCTGAACAACCCTAATCATCCCATTTTTCAAAGCATAAATTGATATGATCATTTCAGTCGCATTGCCAAATGTGGCATTTAGCAGACCCCCGACTGCACACAACACCAAAAGTCAAATAAATTGACATAGACCACGCGCACTAAAACAGAAGCCTAATAATGCAAGAATAACTACAACGTATTAAAAAAAGAAACTTAAAGAATAGAAACTATTAGGAACAGATAAGGTTTTTCTAAGTAGCAGATGTCTCAAGCGGCAATTCATTTTCAATTCACTAAATTTTGTATTATATTCTGCCATCTTGTGCTATCAGCTAAGTGTGCAAGGGTTAACATTCAATAACACCATAGAGCTCTTGTGGGAGTTAGAACATATTTTCAACAAAGTTATCATAGACTTTAAAGAATAGGAGCCATTGGCAGCACATTGATGCTCATTTTCAGTATAGTTCATGATGTCTAAGGAATAAGTAAACTTCATCGAAAATTACAAGTCTGTACAAAATTAGTTCTTATTTATTTAATCACATATTTGCAACATCAATAAAAAAATAAAATTTCTAGTGAGTCACACTATTCATAAGTCATGAACACTGCAGTTCATTTCTCAGGCTTTATGTAATGCATGGGACCCACATCTAATTAGATGACATAACTTTTTTTTAACAATTAACAAACATTTGTATCATAACAATGAACAATAACTGTATCATTTTTTTTTGTTGGGGGGGGGGGGGGGGGAAGAACTAACTATACCTGTTGGTCCTGTATAAAATGCAAGCTGCCTGCAACACAGATTAATAGACAGTTATGTTAGTAATAGACAGGAATAAAGGAGATAAGGAAATCAAGTAAACAATAAATTGTTAGCACTTACTCAGTAGCATAACCCAGACGCTCTGCCAAAGGTGTAATACCCAGTAAGGTGCAGAAGAACACCCATCCCTAACACATGAAGTATCCATCAACAAATGAAATAGGAAATTATGAAGCTACAACTAAGGAATTTACATCACACTGTTATCTTTATATTGATCCACCCCTCCCCCTCCCAAACAAAAAAAAAAAGAAAAGAAAAGAAAAAAAACGGTGATAAAAAAGGCAAGATTGAGATGGTTCGTAGGTTTTCCAATCCAAATTTTTGTACACATTTCAAACTTCCTAGCATGATGATTGAGAAATTGGATCCATACATGCTTTCCTGTTAGATAATGTAGCAATATGGCCAAGGGACCAAAAGGTAGCAACATGTTGATCTTCGCTTTAATTAAGACAATGTATATGCTCATGATAGGTCTTATTCTTATTCGCTTGAAGACAGATGAGCTGGCCAAATTTACTGGAGAAAGCACATGAGTTGTCTCAGATTGAAAAGCATCGATTTTCTTCGGAGATGGTGAGGAGCTGAAAGGGATCTCCTCATCAAAATCGTGGTCTATCTTCTCTACAGAACCCATCTGCATGCAAAGGCAATTAACAAGGAAGATGTTGAATATTCTGACAGAATCCTACCAACAAGAAAGCTATATCAAAGGGAACATAAAAAGAATCCCGCAGAATTAGTTCACAGGAATAACGTATATGCAGTACATGATCAGCCATTTACAGTAGAATACGTCATCAAATTTATCCCCCAACCGGAGAATACAGCAACCACTTTAGTCTTTCACTCTTTCTGAACTTTTAATGGGCTAGTTAGCCAGCAGCATATCAGGAGTATTCCACTTTTTTTATTCATATATTCACAGCCCCATGTTACAAACTCGGGACAGCTAATAAAAAATGAAGTTGCAATTGATTACGATGGGATGTGTGTAAAGAAAGAACAAATTTATGATCATCAGAATAAAGGTTAAGGGTATGAATAAAGCATCAAAACCGAGCGAATCGAGACAATATGCTCCAGGAGAAGCATTGAATGATAGTATTGCATCATAAGCCATGCGCAGCAGTTGAGGTGAATGGACTCCAACTTCATCAGGAAACCAGATTAATAGAGAAAGAGAGGTAGAGAGAGTTGCCTGCGAAAGATAATGGATTTGAAGAGGAAGATCTTCAGGACGGATCCAGCTCTGGTGGAAAATCCAAGATAAGGAAAAGAGGAGACAAATCCAGTGAGGCCCACAGAGGGTGCAACACAAAGGGTCTCTGTTGGCTCTGCTTGCTTTATCTCTCTCATGCCCCGTCACTTAGAGAGAGAAGTTAGAACCAGGATCCTCCCTGCAAGAGTTATGTTGAGAACAGGGGAGGAAAGGGGATGGCGGTGACATTGGAGCATTCATTTGTACGGCCACTACGCGAGAAGTCACCTGCGAAGCTTCTTCGAAGCATCGCCCCACTAAATTCCTACCAGTATTTATGTTTAATATCTATCGTGATTTAAATCTTTCTCGGCAGTTTGGCTAAGATCAAGTGTAATATCTATCGTGATTTGTGGCCAAAAAAAAAATCTATCGTGAATTCGTAATTTCCTGAGCTAAGACTTTTTTTTTCCTCCACTTTTTTCCGAGGCAAGACACTTCAGTATTATCTTTTCAACTTGAATAGTCTGAGAAGTTGAGAACCTGTCCTATTTAGTGCTAAATCACGAAGTTGAAATATTGACATCAAACAAACAAGATTGACGGGGAGACGTTTGCTTCCTTTGTTTCTTTATTAAAATAATAATCTCTCTAATTTTTAATATAAGATTTATTTCAAAATATTTTTATACTTTTTTATATAAAAAATCATTGTAAAATTTTATAAAATATTAATGTGTAATTTTCACAAATATCCTTAATAATTTTAACTCTCTTTCTAAGCATTAATATGGATTGGAGTTAATGACTTTTATTAAAAGTATTTTATAAATATATGTGAATTTTTATAAAATTAAAACTTCTAATTAATTTTAATTACTCATATTAATTTGTGTGATTTAAATTAAAAAGTCCTTACAAAAATGATTGGAGAGAATATTAATTTAATTGAGAACTAACTAGCTATGTTTCCAATGAGTTTTAAATTAATTCCAAAGAAAAAAAGAACAATTCATTCTCATATCTCTTGGTGATAATTTTCCAAAATTGAATGTGACCTAAAGTGGAAAAATCAACAAAATAACCCTCGGAAGTAGGATAGAAATTATGGTTAGATAAGTGAAATGTCTTTGCTAGAGAAAATGAATGGAGAAATGCTTTTGTAACTTAATTGACCAAGAGAACCATGAATATTGAATTGGAGGGAATGCATAAATGTAAAATCACCCTTCGGAGGGAAAGTGTGGATACTCTATCACCAATCCCTTGAATCCATAAAAATTCGTAACTATACAGAGTTTGATGTTGAAAAAAGGGTATGAATCCAATTTCACGTGCTATATTCCTCGTCATTGAAATTATTCATGAAAGGTCTTTTCATGTATGAGATGACAACTTGGGTAGCAAACAGAGGGAGAATAAAAAGAGAAACAAGACCAAACAAAATTGAATATAATCTACTATCATATGATGCATTCACCCTATAGAATCATTCATGCATTAATTGGATTCTAACCTTAGGGCTCGTTTGGTACGCTTGAAAAAATTTTGATAGAAAGGGAACATGAAAAGGAGTGGAAATGGAAATGAGAACATGAATAAGTTTTAAAAGCATATTTAGTATGAAAGAAAATTTTAATGAAATATTGATATGAGTTTTGTTTGGAATTTAGGTTTTTTACATGGAAAGGAAATAATAATATAGTAAAAGAAAATAACACCCCTAAATAAAAATAAATTAATAAAATCATTTAATGTTGAAAAAATAACACTTTTTTTTTAAAGGAAAAACCTTCACTCTAATTTTTTTTTTCACTGTCTTCGTTCTTCAAGTTTGAAGATAGAGTATCACCCATCTAAGAAGAAGATAGCAATGAGGTGAGAGGATGTCTAGTGGGGCCTTGCTATTGGTGTTGGTAGCACCGCCATTAGCATTGAAAGAGGGAGGAGCAAAGCTAAGGAAAAGACCAAATCTAGTGGGGCTTTCAAATCCGGGCGCCATTGTGAATGACAATGGATGAAGAGTAAGAGGCAAAGTGCTACGCCGGCGTCAATCCTTCCTGGGTGCAAATGCAACAACAACCAACGCTCAAGCTGTTGATGGGTGACAAACTCGATCTGATGTCTCACCTTCCTCCATCTCATTGAGATGTTTCTGGTGATGGTTGACATGATGCTTTGCCATGGAATGTTGTCGAGAGGGATGGAATAAGTTCTATGAGAGGTATTATGGCACACAAAAAAATGGTTCTCAAGAATGTGAAAAATTCCATTAATCCCCTTATGGAAGAGGCATTCATATGTTTAATGGAAAATTTGGTTCGCAGAAAGTGCTATTACTACATACCAAACCAAATATTTTGGTCTTTTCGATGCATATTCCCTTTCCCTTAAACAAATTCTTTCACACCAAATAGGCCCTTAGAAAAACGTGACTGGAATGGGGAAAACATTTAGAAAATGGACCTAAAATGCTATTGCAGCTTTTATGAATTTTCTCTTGAATAATCTTTGCTTTAGGTTTTATGTATTTTTATTTTCTTAGGACTCCTACCTACTTTTGATCTTCAAACACAATGCTCAAATGATTGTTGTGTAGGTTGCCAAAGTCCTGCACCTCTTTGATCCATCTCAAAGCTGTCATAAACTCAATTAAGTCATTTATATTCCGCATATTCTTCTTTCTGATTAGAGTTTGGAAATTAATAATTTTGTGATCTAGAAAAGTGGTAGTACTAAATTGAAGAACTACCCTATTCCTTTCTTTCTTATTTTATTTTATCTATTTATTTTTGTATAAGTACCTAATATCCTAGATCTACCTTACTTTAATAAGATGTATCGAAGTTTGAACTAATATGGATCGAACCAGACATGATGATAGCAAACTTTACCATTAAGCATTTAATGTGACTACATTCTTAGGGTTCAAATTTGAGATTTCTTATTAAATCTGTACAACTTTATGCCAATCGAACTGGGTGTTGCGCCTCACCTTCTTTTTGAACTTGTCTCTAAAATTAATGATCACATACAACTTTTAGTTAATATACCACCATGGCTTCTTTGTCATAATTTTAGAAGGATCCAAGTTATGGTGAAGGGCCCGTCACTCTTAACGTTTTGTAGCTGCATCACTTCAGTCAAATCGTCAATGGTTATTAACCCATAGGGATTTGATGAATTTTAGTGAATACAATGTTAACTATGAGACTGTAAGCCTGCCTGGGGTGGGCTCCTTTTGTATTGCCAAAAAAGAAAATTAATGGTTAATATAATAGGTAAACTTTACTCACCACTTTTAAAGCATTGCAAATTGCCGGCTTACGATGCTTTTTTATTTAAAAAAAGAATGAGAGTTATCCCTTTTGCTGCGTGTTTAAAAAGACTGTGGGCCATTTCATCTCTTGTGAAGCCCAATTCTTGTTGAAGGCTTCTCTTACAAATGACCCGTTTTTTCCCCCTTTTTACCTGAATTCTTTTATGAATGAATTATGAAACTATATATTACTTTTTTCTTTTCGCCACAAGAGATTATCTATTACTAAAGTTTATAAATCATAATTAAATCTGTGATTAATTAAAATATTCTGTTGACTTCCTAATATTTTATGAAATTCATCACACAGTCAATAAAAATGAATTTTCACTGTTTAAAAAAAAAAACAAGTTAAGGTGAAATATCATTTCACAGCACCTCAAGCGCCTTTACTTTTTTAACAATCTATTGAGTAAAAGTATCACACATTCCGATCCTTTCTGGGGTTGACTCCAGAATTTATGAATCCAGTTTCAACTTTTGAAGAGCTGCTACACCTTGCATTGTTCCCACTTGCGGCAACCATTTCCATTAATTGTCTTGCAATTTGCAAAGGTTCAAGATTCAGTCCCAATACAAATTGGAGCAGCGTAAAAAGCCTATGAATATCCGCCTCACCCCTCAACACCTTTTAATTTAATCCAAAGACAAAAGCATATAGGATAGGGTGCTTCCTCCATTTTCAGCAACTTCCAGATTTGGCAATTACTGTCATGTGATCACAGTGCATGGCCATAGTTAGAGTTACAAATCAAATTTCAATTTTCAGATCTTTGCATCATCTTTTAGCATCAAAAGGATAGCCAAGATGTGAGAATAAGAGAAATCCAAAGCCCAGATATGCGTTTCCAAAAGGAGAATCTCTCGCTGAAAATGGTGACTTAATTAAAGACACTAACTTGCACGCGCCTCCTCAGATGAGCAAAGAACCATCACCAAGGCCAACACATAGTACCAAAAGAAGAGTCCAAATGAGGTATAGTTGGTGCTTTACATCATCAACCATTGCACCTATCTATCACCAAAGATTCTTCTGGCAACTTAAGAATCAATTTTAAAGCATGAGGATCACTTGAATATTGTAAAAATCTTATGTTAGAAAAATCATACACTCCAAAGAATTTTTTTAATGCAAATGCAATGAACCAAATGGAAGACACTCGGAATTGGTAAATATTCTTGACACTCCGCCATGATCCAGACTATCCCATTAGTAGCTCCAAAGCTCTTCAACAACTGCAGATGATCTAAACTGACAATGTCACCCTAATCCGCCAAGTTAAATTTCAGCGTATAGCAGCTGAATTTTGTAGCTTCCACGACACTATCATTCCTTTCACCAGGTTAAAGGACAAATACCAAATGAAAATCACATTCTGGACCAACAATTACATTTCCGTACGCAGAAAAAGCCTACAGAATTGCTGACAGGTGCAAGATTCATGTGTTAACGATACCGTGAGAGCAAATTTATCGATTTAGGCCAAAAGCATGTAGTGATAACTTTAGCAATTCAATATGGTGAACATTAACAACAAAAATTTGATTTGCCTTATCAGATGGAAGTGCCCCATTTCCTTTTTCTTTTTCCCTAAAAAAATGGAATCCGAAACCATCATCTAATGAGGAAAAAAATTACAGGAAATGATATATCATTAGAGGGAAAAAAATTAACAGTAAAATAAAAGTAAAGAGGAACCAGAGAAAACGGAGGACTAGGAAGAAAGTGGTCGAGGCGGAGGAAGCAGTTGATACAGATTCTGATGAAACTGGTTCTGGTGCCGTATTCCCTGAGCTATAAAAGGGTGCTCCAACAAGCGCAAAGCCGTCCACCTCCGCGAGGGATCCTTCTGTAAACAGCGCGATATAAAATCCCGGAACTCCATTGACGCCGTCGGCGGTGCCTCCGGTGGCTGAGACATACAAATTGCACACATTAAGCTTGCCCAATCACCTTGCCTTCCCACCGCAAATGGGAATCTACCCATGTAGAATTCTAATATACTGACCCCAAGGCTCCAAATGTCTCCCGCAAACGCATCATATTGGCCATCATTGATGTCTGTATTGATTCTCTCAGGGCTCATATAAGCTATGGTACCCACCGAAGAATTACACGGATCCATAGTTTGTGCCAGAATTCGACCTACCCCGAAGTCAGCAATCTTGACCTGCTTCTGCGAATTGATTAAAAGGTTCGAGGGCTTGATATCTCTATGAACGATATAGCGGCGGTGGAGGTAGGCCAGGCCACGGAGGATCTGACGTGCTACATCCGCCAGCTGTTGTTCATTTGGGATGCGTTTCCCTTCTAAGGAGCCCCCGTCCATGAACTCGAGAAGCACCTGGATTTCGCCGCTATGATCGTAGATGTCATGGCATCTGACTACGTTCTGGTCATTCACGTCCCGGAGGATCTGGATTTCTCGATGGATCTGACGGCGCACGGATTCCTCGTGGGTACCGTATATAACCTTAAGCGCGTAAAAGCGACCAGTGGGTCGGTGACGGACCTTGTAGACGGTGCCTCCGGTGCCGCTACCAATACGATTGAGGCGTTCGAGCTCGGCGAATGGGACCTGCTGGTGAGACTGAGAGGACCCCGATTGGTGACTTGTCGACGGTGCCGAGTTGGAAGGCGGCAGAGGGAGAGGCATCGCTAACGATGTGTCACGTTGCGGCACCGGCAAGCTCAAATTGATACGGCGGCGCGGCCGCTCCCGATGGGTCGTTCCGGCGCCCTGCGGGGGCCGGGTCGGTCTCATGACAGGCTAAGCGGTGAACAGTATGATATTCCGATTGATGGGTTTATTTATTTATTTATTTATTTTTTAAAAAGTGCTTTGGAATATCACATGGGTTGTTTCTTGTGGGGAGTCCCCAAAATCGTAATACTCTGGAATTCACGGAAACAATCCATGGAGTAGGAGGAGGAGAGAGTTAGAAGAGGGGAAAATAAAAGAAAGAAGAAGAAGCTGAAGGTATTAATTGTTGTCTGAAATGTAAGGATTGAGAATGAGCGAGAGAGAGTAAAAATTGGGGTTAACGAAATGAGTTGGGAATTATTAGTATCATAGAATAGAATGATGAGTCGAGAAGAGGAGGCAGTGTGGAGATTGCGAGGGAGGGAATCCGGAGTCTAGGTCACGCTCCCCGATGTGTTGTGAGGAGCGTGGCCAATCAGCTTCCACTTCGACCTTCCCTCACTCCACGTTGTCTTTCGTCGGAACTGCGTGTCAATTCCTCAGTTCCCCCAACCCAACATTGCCAATTTTAATTTTCATAACGGGGTGGGGTTGTTTTAGACCCGTTTGGTTTTCGAAAATGAGTTTTTGATAAAATTTGTTTTATAATCTGGTTATGAAAAAAATTAGTTTTAAATAAATGTGTTTATATTTGAATGATTTATTTAAAAATTAGTTTTGATAAAAGTGATTATATTTGAATAATTTTACACAAAAATAGTTTTGGTTGTATAATTTTTTCCCAATTTTTAATAGATAAATTTTCTTTTTTAATACCTATTTAATAAATCAATATGGGTGTGTATTTTTGTATAAAAAAAAGTTTTAAAATTAAAATATTTATAAATAAGATTGATAATGTTACATAACTAATTATATTGTATAGATAGTACAATTTGATCTCTAATTATATTACGAATATGATCTATCTCCCTTGAAGAGGTCACGGTTATATGTATAGAAGGATTCCCAACATCTTGAGTTAGATCCTCATGTTCAATATTTATATCTTCATTTTCAAACTGCATAAAGTCAGAATCCGTTTCAGAATGCCTTCTAATAAAGTTGTGGATGGCCATTATTGTACAAACTATTTGAACTTGTGTTTGATACTTGAAGTTGGACATATGCCGTAAAATGGCAAATCTATTCTTCCAAACCCCAAAAGTCCTTTCTATCGTGCACCTCAAACTTGAATGATAGTAGTTGAAGTACTCATTGTGTGTCTCGAAATGAAAAGAACGTCGGAAATCTGGAAGGTGATAACGTTTACTTTTATACAAACCAAGATAACTAATTGGTGTTGGATAACCCGCATCAACCAAATAATATTTACCTAATAATAATTCAGAATGTAGTAAATTATTTGTTATTTAAATTAAAATAAAGCATCATTGTATAAACGAGAAACATACCTTGAGGTGGATGCAGGAAGTTCATGGACGGAGTTATCAAAGCATGTTGAAATACCCAAGCATCATGTGCAGTGTCTTCCCATCCACACAATGTAAAAATGAAGCACATGTCCCAATCACATACAGCCATCACATTTTGCGTTGCAATTCCTTTTCTTCTAATAAATTTAACTTGTTCACTAGCAGGAACCACACATAGGATATCAGTGCCGTCAATTGCTCCTATAGCATCTTTGAAAAATGGCCAATATTGGGGATCATTTTGGATTTTTTGGGGTACGAAATGAAATGTTCTATCTTGTGGCTGGATGTAGTCCATTGAGAGTAAAAGGCAAGCATGTAAGACATCATGGAAATTTCTGCTAATCGTCTCTCCTGAGTGTTGAAATCTTTCTTGTAACATCCTATTTCCTACTCCATGTCCGACCGAATGTAAAAATATTGCAACCTTTTCATGCACCCCTATTTGATTAGTTCCTTTCAATCCACGCTGTTCCAATTGCATGCAAAGAACATGGAATATATGCTTCTCCATTCAAAACATTTCATAACAACGAATAGGATGTCCATCTAAAATTTCTTCCACCCATGCATGGCTTGTGTACTCACAAGTTCTTCGTGGCTCTTTACACAAATATTTTGCCGCATATAAACCAACCAATGCATAGACCTTTTGAGCCCTTTTAAGACGATTTTTAAAAGACCCTTCCATTAGAATAAACACAACCTGTAATCAAGAAATACAACCTCAATTAAATCATACCCAGCTTTTTAAAGTTCACTAGTCAAACAAAATAGTCAGACATAAATTCACTAGTGAAACACAATCTAGAGTTTAATAGTCAGACAAAATCAATAGTTTAACCAAACAGACATAATATAAAGTTTAATAGTCAGACAGAATCCATCTCAAGACAATCTATAGTTTGTAAACTTCAAGCCTCAACCATGCCACCAACTTCTCCTTGTGTTCTTTCAAGGCCATAAATGTAACTCTTGCATCTCGAGAGGATGCAAGAAATTGACAGTATCGGGAATGAAAATCAATATCATTGCTGATTGCCTTAATTTTTAGTAAATCAACGATTGCTTCACCAAGGAATGCTGAAGGATCCCCTTGCTGATCTGACTCAGCCACATCAGCTATTCTACTTATTGCATCAACTAGCATCAGAGTGTTTGACTTTTGGTTGCCTCTCTTCCTCTTCCTCTTTCTATTGCCTCCACTAGTGGTTGCCTAAGAAGTATTTAAATAAACAACTTGTTGCAACTCGGTAGTAAATCCGGTACTAGCCCCCCCTAAGACTTCATCACTATCTCCAGATCCGTCTTCCATATCTTCAAATGATGGACGATACACATCATCATCATCTGTGTTGGCAGGTAGTCTTCCAGACGATGGTGCATATGCATGAGCTCCTGTGGTAGACACATCCATGAACAAAGAATCTAATTCTCGGGAGAAGGGGAGTCCTTTCTCGCAGAATTTTTCATATAATGGATTTTCCTGCATTTAAGCAATTAATCAATATTGGATAATACACATCATAAAAACAAAATAATTGCTTAGCATATTATTGCATACCTTGAGCTTTCTCTCCCACCAGTCATTAGTAGCGTTGTATGTTTGCTTATCAGGATCTCATCCCAAGCCTGTCTCTTTACCAAAACATCTATTCCACACTTGGCATTCTTTTTTAAGATTGTCTTACTTGTTTTTCAATTGAGTCTTGTCATATACCCTACCATTTTTCTCATTGAATCCATTGGTGATAGCATTCCATCCATTTCTTGTAAAGGTGGTGCCACGCCTTTGTTTTTTCAGAACTTGTTCCAAGCATTGGTCAATGAAAATCTTAGTTGCATTTCTATCCCATGTAGCTTTCGACTTGTCGTTACTCATCATGCTTCTTATGAAAATTATACAAGAATACAATAATATGTGGTTAGGTAATCATTGGAAATATCCATCTATGAAAATCATACAATTCTAACAGTGTATTACCAAGAGGAAATATAATTCTAAATTGGGAAAAGCTCATATTCTGTTTGAAAGATGAGGGATTCACTTTCACCAAAATCATAGTATGGACTATACAATCAATCGGAGAGACTGACCTCAATAGAATATCTCAGAAATTTGATGAAATGACAAAATAGCACAAGTCATGACTTTACTTTGAGGAAGAGAGCATAAAATCGAAGTCCTTATATTAAAATTGGAAAGAAATCATATCAACAACCAAAAAACTTGACAATAAACTTTCCATAGCTCAAACATAATTCCTGTATATTTCACTTGTGGTGGTGGGTGAGAAGAGTGAGGAGAACCATCAAAATTTCTTACTAGAACTGATCACGAGTCTGAAAGCCCACTCAGCCCTATAGGCTTGACTTGAAATATATATATATATATGTGTGTGTGTGTGTGTATAAAAGCTCAATAAAAAATTGGACCTGTTTAGAAAAGCCCAGTTTGTAAAATAAGCCAAACTTGTACTTTTTAAGGCTTGGCACTACCCAAAGGCAGGAACTAATATTCTTTTTCCCCCCATGATATTAATTATAATTATAATATTATTAAAAAAAATTTAATCCCAAACGTTTCATATATTAATATTTCCTTATATCATTAATATCACTTATTGAGTGTTTTTATTTCTAACTCACAGAGAATTCTCCACTTTCATTTTCAACTCAAAATAAGGTTTCAAGAGAGTATGTCCAAGATGATTTGCATAAGACATCTCATAAAACAATCTTATAAGAAAGCAGTGGCATAATCTCATATCAATAGTGCATCAAGAAGCTATTCATTGCTGGAGAGCTAAAGGCCGCTCACTGGTAGGTCAGTGAACATGAATAATCATTTCAGCAAACTAAAGTTTCTTTAACCTGCAACTCCATATCAACTATATATGAAAACTGTCAAAGCATCACCTTATACTTTAGCAGATATAGGTTTGACTGAAAAACTTGTGCTTCAATTAAACTATGTAAATACACTAAGCTTATTTATTATCTTCCAGTTAGTAGGCATAAATAAATGAAATAGCTCATCAGCATATGAGATTAGATTCATTGGTCAATGAGAAACTGAGTATTTCACTTAACTTAGTCACATATTTAGGAAGCTCCAGAAATGTTTAACCATAAAAATTCAAGTATCTTAAAATGTATACTATTTATGCAATAAAACATCAAAATCAACTCACAGTAACAATTGCCATACATGATTATCTTCATGTATCACCTTCATACTAGTTTACATCCAAGAGAGAATGCTCTCATCACCATTTTAATCCATGCACTGATTGTAAATGCTATATTGCTATTATTATTATTATTATTATTATTATTATTATTATTTACTAGTAACTAGTAAGCATGTATTATAAGCAGAAACTCAGTTCAACGTCAAATATACACTTGCAAACTCATCATTTTCAAAGATAAAACACCTCTAATAGAATTTCTCTAGAATCACAACCCAAAAAGAATAAGTTTAAACCTTTCAGGCTGTAGGTTTCCAATCCACCAGCTGACAACACAAATGAACTTAACATTTATATATTGTTCTACATATGGAAGAGTTTGACCTAGGTCAAACGCATCTAAGTCTCAAACATTAATAACACACTTATTGAATATGGAGCTCAGAGGTTTTTCAAGATGTTAATGATGCAAGTATCAATCCATAAGCCAATATGGTGGATCAGTGACTTCATACGCAGGTTATATGTCCTGTGAACTGCACCAATAAAAAATAATACCAATATGTTTTTGCCTTTAATGAAATTTTTCACATTATAGTGTTAAAATTCACTGCAATCTGTTATGCAAAATCAAGCTTCTCATATGGATAGT
Organism: Adenanthera pavonina; assembly: GCA_026686845.1. Classification (NCBI taxonomy): domain Eukaryota; kingdom Viridiplantae; phylum Streptophyta; class Magnoliopsida; order Fabales; family Fabaceae; genus Adenanthera; species Adenanthera pavonina. The sequence goes on along the minus strand of JAIVEN010000011.1, from coordinate 1,596,951 downwards.
GCAAATCCCCTAATTTAAATGGACAAGGGATAAGTGTGTTTCATTAAACACACTTAGTGTGTTTCATTAAACACACTTATCTCACTAAAAATAAGATCGAAGCTAAGGGATGAGAAACAGGGGGCGTGAATGGCTATTGGCAGACCGAATGGTTTACGGGCGAGAAGAGACGCGGGAGAGGGGAAGTCAACCATGGAGAGGAAACAAAAACTAAGGAGAGACCGAACAAATGCATACTTCGTGGCCATGAAACTTGTGACCGAACAGAGGAGAAGGAGAGACCAAGCATACCTGAACAGAGGAAGACCGAGGAGGCGAGACGGTGAGACGGTGAGCCTTGGCAAACGAATTGCTGTATAAATGGGTCAGATCTATGAACTGGACCGGATCTACGAGCGTTTTCCGGTGGCAAAGGAACTCCTCAAACTTAGCCCGTTCAGTTTTCAGATTTGCTGTGTGGATCTGCTGTAACTCAACGGCAGAGATGCCGGAGATTGGTCAGAAGCTGCTGATCTGTGCGGTTCTGGTAAGGAGAAGAATGCTGATGTTGGGAGTCTGAATTTGAGATTGGATATGCAGTGTTCAAGGCTCTGGATCGGGTGTGTTGAGCAAAGAAAGGATAAATGGGGACATTGAGCTTATTACTACAAATTTTAATATCCTCCAACGGTCAGTAATAAATGCAGATCAGTTGGCAACTAAGAATGAGAATGAGACGGAGAAGCAAATGTGAAGCTGCTTCTCAGATAACTCATTTTAGGACAAGAATGAGTTCAGAATGGATTATGAGAAAAATAGCCAAACACTCATAATGGGCCATCAAACTCAGTTTAAGGCCCAAACAAAGTTACAAACTGGTTTCCAAACAGAGCCTTAGCTGCTCGCCTCCATCCTCTATTCATTCTGGATCTTTCCCGTCCATCGTTACTTCTCTCGTTTTACTACTTCGATTTCATCCATCCATCCCCTTCACTTTGCACAGATCTAAATTTTAATTCATTTCTATATATTTTTTAAATTAAAATTAAAAATAATACAATATTTTACGTATTAAAAATTAATTAAAATAAAAAATTATCAATAAAATAAATAAATCTAATATTATTTTGTCACATTAGCCTTGTGTATGATTCCAAAACACCCAGCCAGTCCAAAAATGTTCAATAATAATCACCGTTTAAGTGTTACTTTATCTGTTGAGGCGGAAAAAAGAAAGTATTTTTACTTTATCTGATTCTGCCCCAATGTTTTCTTTTTCTGAATGGCCTTTCCTGATTATGTGTGGCCCGATGCATCAAATCCCTTTTGGGCCTGTTAGTATCCATTCATTATTCATGCTTACATTTGCATCCACACCTTTTTGTTCATATATAGTTTATGAATAGGTTGTTTTATGCATCATATAAATTCAATTCAAGTATACAAAAGGTAATGATGTAGTAATAAAGAAGATTTTCATTCTACTTGTAGCATGTAATGAATGATATTTTATTTATGGTTTGCTAGACAAAATTGTCTAAATAATGAAAAAAAATTGATTAGATTGACTTATTTTGGATTAGTAATATGACTCTCAAATAAGAAAAATATTGTTTTTGCTATTATCAAAAATAAAAATATTGGTTTTGAATCTACCAAAAGGAAAAAGTGAGGTGTAATGGAATGTCAATATATGAAAATGCCAGGAAGTTAGAACTCTTCTTGCGGAAAAGCTATGACACTGATACTTTCATACCACTTCATAAAGACATTAATCATTATCCATGAAATTTGGTAATTCCAAGTTTGAAAACATTCAATCTTATGATTTTACGGGTACTTTTTATTCCCATTACGCCATTTTATTATACATGCAAAATATAGTATAATAGTCTATTCATATATATATATATATAATCAAACCGGCTGAGAGTTGTCTTGAAAATATTAGTCTTGCTTGAGTCTCAAAAGTATGAGGTTCAAGTTTATTCTCTCAATAACTGTGAGGTTTACAAGTTTTGAAAGCCAAAGAGTTTAGTTTAGCTACATGTTACTTCTAAGGGTGTTCAAAATTGATTAGAACCAATTAGACCGAACCAAATCAAATCAAACCAACAAAAATCAATCTAAACAGAATTAAAATGAGGTCTATTTTAGTTTTTGCCCTACTGGAACCGACTCGATTTGGTTTAAGATTGGTTTTAGTGCAGTGAAACATAAACCAAACCTGATAGCTATATTATAATAACTTATAATATATAAATATATCTAATTACCCATAATTACACATTTTGTTTTACTTTTCTTATATTCATAAAGTATATTGGTTAGTAAAATTTTTATATATAATTTTTGTTTATAAAGTATTTATATGTAACATATTTAATTTAATTTTATAAGAAAAATGTTATTTAAAAAAATTAAAAAAAAACTAAACTTAAACCAAATTAATTATTGAACTGAATCAGACTACTTATATTTTGAACTGACAAGATTCAAGGAAGGTAAATTGATTGATTTTGTTTGATTTGGTTTTTATCCAAAATCGAATCAAACCGCACCATGAACACCCATAGTTACTTCCTTGCCTTCTACTTCCTCAATCTTTTTTAGAGGCATAACTACCTAGGTTCATATCATTTCAATGGATAATTTTGAATCTATTGGGGACTCAAATCCTTGACACAAAGTGCTACTTTGGTTCTACTTTCCTCCCTCCCTCCCTCCTTCCCTCCTTCTCTCTCTCTAGGAAAGAACCACTACAAAAAAACTCCGCAACACCAAGAATACGAGAAAAATGGCTAGACCCATAAGCATCTGGTTACAATGTCTCGCCTTTTTCTTGTTTTATGGTGCAATCTTTCCTTGTAACACACAAAAGCAGCCTCGGCAAGGTACCACAGCTTCATATTAATCTGTGCTTTTCTATTTCCTTTATTTTTCTAGGCAAGAAACCAATGATTCTTTCATGATTATTTTTTCATCAGAACCAAATTACCTAAAGTTCATGTTCAACGCCAGTGACATGCCGTCTGAAGATAGTTATGATTACATCATTGTAGGTGGTGGCACTACAAGTTGTCTGTTGGCAGCAACATTGTCGCTGATGTTTCAAGCTCTTGTTCTTGAGCGTGAAGGTGTTAGTTATGGAAAACTCAACTTGATGATTCAAGAAGGTTTCTTGGACACCCTAATGGATAATGCCCACACTTTTGACTCCCCTATACAATCCTTCACTTCTAAAGATGGCGTCTCAAATGCTCAGGGACGCGTTCTTGGTGGAAGTAGTACCATCAATGTTGGCTTCTACAGCCGTGCTGATGAAGATTTCTTTAGAAGGTTTGGTTTAGCTTGGGACCATAAGCTCGTGAATCAATCATACAAAGGGGTTGAGAAGCAAATTACGTTCAGATCCATGGTCAAGACTTGGCAATTTGCGGTTCGTAATGGATTGATCGAATCAGGGGTTGGTCCCTACAATGGGTTCAGTTTAGATCACAAGATTAGAACCAAAATAGGTGGCTCAACGTTTGATCCCAATGGAAGAAGACACAACGCAACTGATCTTTTAACCCATGCTAGAGCACACAATATCGGAATGGATATATATATACCAGCATAAAGAGAATTCTTCTTGCTTTAGAAAGTCTGAAATCTACAATTAGGGTTGTTTATCACGATCAAATTGGAAGGCCCTACCATGCACTGTTAAGTGAACATGGAGAAGTGATTCTCAGTGCAAGAGCTATTGGAACCCCTAAGCTTCTTCTATTGAGTGGAATTGGTCTAAGGCCTTACCTTTCTTCTTGGAGTATTCTAGTATCTCATCATCTTCCTTACGTCGGGTAGTTTCTCTATGATAATCCATGCAATAGTATAAGCATCGTGCCTTCAATCCTACTTGAGCGTTCTCTCATACAAGTTGTGGGCATAATAGACTTAGGGGCATATTTAGAAGAAGCAGTAGCAGCAAACATAATCCCTTTTACATCACCTTGTCATTTTGCCTTCATTCGCACATCATCCTCACCACTTTACCTTGTATTAGCTTCCCTTATTACGAAACCCACTGGACCAGTGTTAAGTGGGTTTCTGAGACTGGCTTCCATAGATGTGAGGGTGAACCCAATAGTTAGATTCAATTACTTCAACAGGGAAATCGACGTTGAACAGTGTGTGAATGGGACAAGGACGCTAGGGCAAGTTCTAAGAAGCAGAGCCCTTAATGGATTCAAACTCAGGAAATGGTTAGGGGGAAGAGAGCTCAGATTCATAGGGCCTGTGATACCTAATAACCAAGGGAACTATGATGAGGTGGAGGCTTTTTGTCGAAGGATGGTGAGTACCATATGGCATTACCAAGGACGATGTGTGGTGAGGAGGGTGGTTGACCTTTCCCTTAGGGCTCATTTGGTTCGTTTATAGCCCTCTATGTAAAAGTAATAGGCTTCACATCACCTGAGTTTTGAACGTTTGGTTGGACATTTCACATGTGATCTGGATTACTTAAGTGATCATGTAGAGGTGATCCGGATTACGTAATATTTTGCATGTGAAAGTCTTTACATAGGTGTAATGAGATGCAAAAAGACATTAATACCCTTATAAAAATAAATGTTGACAAATTCACTTCTAAGGCTAAAGGCAATATGGTCATTTCACTTTTATTCTTATTTTTTAATATAAAAAATTAATATCATTACATCATAATTTATATCTTACCAAACAAATCCACATGCAATCACTATCCCATCACATTACATTACATTACCCTCATGTAATTGAACCAAACAAGCCCTTAGGGTCGTTGTCATTGCTTCACTTCTGAGTTGTGGATGGATCCGTCTTTAGTATATCACCAGGCACAAAATCCTCAAGCCACTATAATAATGCCTGGAAGGCACCTTATCATTAACTCTGAATTACTCTTGTATTGTGCTCCTAAAATTAAATAAGAGCACATATTGAAAATTTGTTATTTCTATTGCGAATATGTTAAATACGTTAAGTAGCTTGATGGATGTATTTGGGTGGCAGGTATATGGGGAGGAAGATGATCAAAGAAAGGGCAAAAGTAAGCATCTAGTTTGCTAGTCTACGTAAAAAGAAAGGAGCCCACTCGAAGATTAGTTTGTTGTTTTAGGAAATAAGAGAATGGTAGTGAAGAGTAACATTTTTTGGGGCTCTGTACATAGATAATATGAAGCAAAGATGATGCGATATATATGTGTATTTTGCTTGTTAAGGTTTGCTTCTTACAATGAAAGATAAATCTTGAAGCTATGAGGCTTTGCTTCAGTCTTCACATGTTCTCTGAGTATTACTATAGATGTAAATTTTGATTACTAGCATAACATACATAATTTTGGTGGATAATTGAAATGCAAAGAAAAAGAAGCTTTGGCTCCTGAAGCTTGTAAAGCCTAAAACTTAAATATCACCTATTGACTTTTGATTTTTTTGTAAACAAAGAAACTTCAACTTAAGAGTTTGAATCATGATACCACTCCCACTATTTGCCTGTCTAGCAGAACTGTGAAGCTCATTGAGAGAGGTAATGGAGATACTTGTGAGTGTGAGTGAGAGTTAGTCTAAAATATATAGGGCTTAACCTTAGTCATGAAGCTAAACTCATTAATCCAAACGCACTATTTCATGGCATTGATGGTGGGGACCTTTGGATTAATCTAACGGCCTCTAACAAAAGATGGGATGCTGTCTATCACGTAGAATAGGCAGGATGGGCAGCGTATCCGCTACTGATGAGAATATGAAGGAACCTAACCTGAAGGTTGCGTGTCATTTCAGTCTATTTGACCTGTTCATATACTCTGCTCACTCCTCTAGGATATTTTAAATTTTTAACTAAGTTATGTGAATTATATTATATATTATATTAAAAAGTTTATAGTAAATAAGTTGAACCTAAAATTGTTTATAAATATTATAAATAATATTGAATAATTAAATAATAATAATAATATAACAATATAAATTACATAAAATATTAAAAAATTAAAAAAAATTAATTTTGTAAAATATATAAATAAAAAATAACAATGATGCAATTAATTATATAACATTGAAATATTAGATAATTAAAAAAATTAAGAGTAGACATCTAAAATACACCAGTCAATCTTGACATGCATTAAATATATAATAAAAATTCATAAGTAATAAAGAAAATATTTAATTAAAAAAATCATAGATTGTTATTACTAAAACTAATTAAATAATCGATATTTATTTTTTAACATTTAAATCATATATTTAGTGAATACTAAGGGTATCCTCATAACTGAAATTTAATCATTTCGAGGCGTAGAGATCACTCAAGTGAATTTTGTCTCTTGAGATCACCGAAGTGGATTTTACCTCTTTCAATAAAGTCTCAAGTGGTTTCTTTTTCCTAAAATATTGAATGGACCAAACTAGTAAGCATATAGGTTGATCATGGTAGCTTAGTTAGGTCAGGGGCAATCTAGTTGTCTCACAATATTGCATGCATGGTAGCTTTATTCATACTAAGGCTAAGTTTAGTGGAGTCTAGTGTTATCCTTGCATTGCATGGATGGACAAAATACGTGTTCTTATCTTTACTTGTTCCTTATGTAAGAAGTTCAAAACTTCCATTTTTTTTCTTTCTCACCTAAGAAACAAGTAAAGAGGGGCAATTGTGAACACCATATTTTGTCCGAGTTTTAATATAAAATAATAAAAAATTTTATTTAAGTCTAATTTGATGAAGGTGAAAATAAAAAAAAATGTGTTTCCATTTGAGTTAATTTTGATAAAGAAAAAAATATAAAAAATCAATAATGAAAAAATCCTAAAAAATTGATAATAATCATATCTTAAGGATATAAATTTCTCCTTTATAAGATTTTCAAATCCTTTGAGATTTGAATTTATAAAGAAAAAATAATAATAAAAGCCAAATAAAAATGTACATAACAAAAGATTTGGATTTATTGCAATATTATTGTATAAAAAATAATAATGATAAAGATCAAATAAAAAGCAAATAATTTGGTTTGATTACGTATTAATGATGATTTGTATTAGGTTTTTTTTCCTTTGTCTATATAAAGGAGTGATAGGTCATGGATCGAGGGAGGATGAAAGAAAAAGAAGAAATTGAGAGAAAGAGAGAGGGTACATGATGGTGGTTGGAGAGTGAAGAAAAGGTCGAGAGTGGATGTTAGTTTTTTTCAATAAAGTTTAAGACAGGAAATTTCTTTTCTTCTTCTTCATTCCATCTTATTGCATAGTTAGGGTTTTCATATGGGTAGAATCTTTTTAAAGTATGATCTTATATCTTCTTCTCTTATTGAATATTTCCATGAATATCAAATTTGATGTTTTAAGAGGTTCATGGAATAACTTATTTATACCAATGAACACCTCACACTAGGTGGAGATATACTTGTGATGTTGATGTTTTATTTTATTTTATTTTTTTCAATTTATTTCTATGGACCCCAAAGTATGATATTTTAATGAAGTCCTAGAGACAAATTACTCATATCTATGAATATTCTTAATAAGGATCTAAGCTTATTCTTGTTACTAATTAATAGATTTATCCTATTTTATCATGATTTGTGTTCCATAAGTCAAGGTATATAACTACATGATTATGAACATGCTTGCCAAACACGTTGGCTAAATTAGTGGAATGACATTTCATGATATTCTTTTTGACTTAACCATTGTGATGAGTATTTTTTTTAATTTCTTTTTTTTTCTTTTTTTATTTTGTTTTCTTCCTTCTCATTTCTTTTTTTTTTCTTTTCCTTTTTTTTCTTTTCATTTTCTTTCTTCTCGTTCTCTTTCTTTCTTTCTTTCTTTCTTTTGTTTTCTTTCTTTCTTTTTTTTTTACTTTTCTTTTCTTTTGTTTTGTTTTCTCTCTTTTTTTTCTTTTAAAGATTATGATATCAGATAATTACATCTTACCATGGAATTCAATTGAAATATCTATTCTTTAAAGTTGCAGTAAAAGACATATATAGCTTTAAAGGAGATAACTTTTATGTGCTTTTTAATTATGATAGTTTGGTGATTGATTACATTATTTTTATTCCCTCGTGCGATTATGATAATGTGATATTTTCTCATTAAATATATATGTTTTTAAATTTTTGCCTAGTGGGGTTTTTGGAACCTCTGTAGATATTAAAATTAATAAATTTATTGCATGTTGCGATGTGCCTCCGCTGGCATACTAATCAAATTATGTTTTTCTCCTATGAAAAATATTTTTTTAAAGATTTTCTCAAATTTGATGAAGTTTTGAATAAAAATATTTCTTTATATATAATTTTATAATATATTTTCAAGTTATTTTATATGAGGTTTTTAGAAGTTTCCATCAGTATATAAACCAGTTAATGAGCACATGTGATTTTGGAAATCTCCATGGATTTATTAACAAGTAATAAATAAATAGCTAAATAATATATATATAATATGCATAATTCAATTTTAAAAAATAATATATATATATATATATAATTTTTCTTAAAAAACACAAACCCATTAAGATGAGTTTTTACATCTGAATTACGTGGACTTTGATCCCTATATTAGGGCACGTAGACCCTAGACTCTTATTCTAGGTCAAATCCATCTTTGTAAATAAATCTATTTTATTTATTTATTTATTTTATTTTTCTTGTTTTTCTATATACTCCATCCAGTTCTATTTATAAGGTATTATTATTCATTGCACGGGTATTAAGGAGACATAATTATACTCTCGAATTTATAAAAAGTTAGTATAAACTTCAAATCTTACCTCTACTGATTAAAGACTGGAACAATTTACGAGATAAAAAATTCATTAAATGAAGGGTAAGAGAAAAATTAAAATAAAAAAATAACATAACACCTTATAAATAAGACCAAATAAATTTTTAAAATAACATCTTATTAATGGGACCAGAGGGAGTATGTTTTATAAAGGTAATTAAAATAATTATAAGGTCACATTGATTTTGTATAATCAACTTAATGTAACCATTCTTATAAACGGGTGTTATGGGGTATCTAACACCTTCTCCATGACGCAATCAACTCCCGAACCCTTTATGTTTCGTAAACCATTTTTTTATTTTATGTTTTAAAAGATTTTCAAAAAATTTCCTTTTTAAAAATTTTGATGGTGACTCTACTTTATTTTAATTTTTTATTTTTGGAAGATTAAAAACCGGGTGTGACACATAGTCTGCAATGCCCTTCAAATATTTTAAAAACCTCTTGACAACCTTTCAGTGTCTTTGTCCGAGGTTAGACTGATATCTACTTATCGGTCTAACCGTAAAATAAATATTCAATCTTGTACACATTATTGTGTACATTAAACAATCCATTGTACTTGAGTAAGTGACCTTTTCCATTGCTTTCTTTTCAAATTCAGTTTAAGGACCCGTTGCTTGGTTCAAACTTTCACATTTTATTATAGGAGTATCTATGGGTTTACAGTATTTCATATTAAAACGCTCAATAATTTTCTTCATGTAAGTCTCTTGAATCAATAATTTTCTTCATGTAAGTCTCTTGAAAAATAAAAATTAGCTTCTCTGAGTGATCCCTGTAGATTTTAACTTTGAGGATATAGTCTACATAACATATGTCCTTCATCTCAAAGTTTGCAGATAAACATTCTTTGATGGTTTTGATCAGATTTAGATTATTCTCGGCGAGTAATATATCATCCACATAAAGGGATAATATAACAAAATTATTGTCGAACCGCTTAATAAAAACACAATGGTCTCAATCAATCATATGAAAATTATATGAAGAATTGCTTAATGGAACCTTAAGTACCACTACCTGGAAGATCACTTTAATCCATAAATGGATCTTTGCAATCTGCAAACCTTGTTCTCTTTGCCTTTTTCTATGAAACCCACTAGATGGTTCATATAAATTTCTTCATCTAGTTCTCCATTTAAAAATGTGGTTTTTACATCCATTTGATGTATTTTAAGGTTTAAACTTGCTATTATAGCTAGGATTAATCTAATTGAGTTGAAGCATACAACAGGTGACAAGGTATCATCATATTATATACCTTCATGTTGGACATACCCCTTTGCAATTAGGCGAGCCTTATATCTATAGATTGATCCATCCATTTTCCTATTAATTTTGAGAACCATTTGTTCCTATTTCTACCAGTTGGTAGATCAACCAAGTCCCAAACATGGTTAGTCCTCATTGAATCCATCTCTTCCCCTATCGCTTTGCTCCATTGTTCCTTAGCAAGGCATGCCAAGGCCTCTTAAACTGAATTAGGCTCTTTGTCATCTTGTGGAGTAACAATAAATGCTCACCCTCTACAGGAAAGCGTCTCTTGGGTATTACTTCTTTGTTACTCCTCCATAGCGGGGCATCCAGAGCAATGTTGTCATGTTGTACAGGATTCTTTATTGATCTCCTTGAACTTTTTGGTATCTCAGAACTCCTACTTGGATTAACAGTTTGAGGTTGAATAGTTTGTTCTTCATTTCTATGTTCTTGTGCTCATAAAAAGATACAAAATGATCTACCTCACCCCTGCTAGTAAAATCATTTTCTATATGTGTGGTGTCTTTTGATTCAATCTCAGTTACAATCTTATCCTTATTTTCACCAATGAAAACATAATCTTTAGATTGTTTGGAGTATCTTATAAAGATACACTTTTTCTCTCTTGAACCTAATTTTCCATATTTATGAGAACTATTATGGATATATGGGGATGACCCCCAGGGTTTTAGGATACTCAAATCCAGCTTGTATGTCGTCTATAGCTCACAGTGTGTAAATGTAACTAATTTTAAGGGCACATGGTTAAGTATAAAAGTCAAGATTAATAAAGCATTTCCCCAATATGAAATTGGGAAGTTGGACTAGGCCATCATTGACATGACGATGTAGAGTTCCATTTCTTCTTTCAACTACTTCATTTTGTTGTGGAGTACTCAGGATCATTAACCGTCTTATGATTCCCTTTTCCTCATAAAGATCTTTCTTTGAACTAGTTCGACAAATACTCACACCCATGATTGGTCCTTTGCGTATCAATTATCTTATCTAATTGATTCTCTACCTCATTCATATAATGTCTAAAGTATTCTAATGCCTTTGACTTATGTGAAATAAGGTAGACATGATGAACAGTGGAAAACCATCGATAAAAGTGATGAAATATCAAGTTTCATGTCTCACCCTCACACTTATTGGACCACAAACATCAAAATGAATTAATTGCAATGGAACTTCTAACCTAGTCCCTTTACTAAATGTTTCTAGTTGTTTTAGTAGCTAGACAGTGTTTGCATAAGAACATTTTCATTTTAGAAACTGTATCTAGCATACATTCTTTTGCTAGTTTGATCATTGTATCTTGACCAATATGTCTTAGTCTAGCATGCCACACATCTATATCAACATTTAAATTTGAAGCAGAAGTAGCAAAACAACCATAATTATAATTTTCATCCATAGTATCTAATACAAAGAAATCATGTGAAATAAAACTAGATCTATTCTCTTATTAATGTCAATAACTAAGTCATGAAAGAAAACAGAAAATCCATATTAAATAAGACCACAGGTCGACACTAGATTTCATCAGATATCTAGCATATAAAGCACATCATGCAAGATCAAGATCAAGATCTTGCAAGTGTATAAAGTCGACTTACAAGTTCCAATACCCTTCACCTCGATCCTCGCATTGTTTCCCACAAAGAGCCATTTACTAAATTTTGGCACTCGAAGGAAATCTACAAATGATCCCTTATCTTTACTCATGTGGTCTATGGCCCCTGAGTCTATAATCCAAGAGAAAGGAATAGTTTCTGTTAGAAAAAAATAGTACTGGAAACACATGAATAAGAAACAGTATGAGGTTCGAATAATACCTTGTTTTGCTTAGTACAGTTTCGAGCAAAGTGCCTTATCTTTTGGTAGGCATAGCATTTGACTTAGACAAGTTAGCCTTTTTAGTGCCTTTCTTTCCCTTCCTCTTGAAAGTTTTTTTGCCCTTTTAAATCTAAAGGCCACTTTTCTTTCCCTTCTTCTAGAACTTCTTACCCTTCTTTGGCTTGGGCTTTTAATTGAAGAGACCTTCACTCTCAGTCATATATGCTTGGTCAGAAGACTTATAAGCCTCCAGCCTCTCATCCTCGAGTTCCAAATGTCTGGCCATATTGTCAGAAGTGGCAATACTCTCATTGTGAGTTAAGTTCACTTTCATGTGTTCCCAGCTTGACGGGAGTGATTGAATCATGACTTGCACTTGCTGTTTGCTAGAAAGCAAGTGCCCAGCTAACTTTAGTTCTCTTATTATCTTTGACATCTCTCTCAGGTGCTACCTCATGGGACTGTTCAGTCATAGTTTATACGTGTCAAATTTAATTGTGAGCCTCCTAAGGTTGGTTCCATAAGTGCAATTGAACTTGTCCTTTAGTGCAATCCATATTGCCTGAGCAGTAGGAAACCTCTCAAACTCACACATAAGCCATTGCACTTAACAAAGTAATCCGTGCAATGTTATTCTTTCTCTTTCAGGCTTCAAAATCCTCTCGATCCCTTCTATACAAGGTCGCGTTACCTAGTTCCCGTTCTACCATAACATGGTCAAAGGCCTTATGGCATCTTGCTCTTCTAAAATGTAAGAAATTTTAGAATGCCAAATGTCCCAATTGTCCTCATTTAGTTTGTCGCTTTTGTTCAACTCAGCGATAATGTTTTTGCTAGTCATTCTACATATATATAGCACAAATTTATTATAAATATACAATGCCTTTTTATTCACATTATCTTTCAGTAAGTCCGTAAAAATTCCTCTAAGCTTATAATCGAGAATCTACGTTTGTCTACTCCCATCACATGTAACCTAATTTCATCATTACTTCCTACTAAAGATTTATGCAAATAATTTCTACACTACTCATTGGTCTTAGATAATTTTATATCTAGGAGCTCCCATTCAAAATAGATACTCCCACTCAAATGGAGTAATCTTATTCAAACAAAAATTCAAGAAAAAATTTTTTTACATCACAAAAATAAATAATATTCCATAATTGGTCAAAACAAAATAATGTTAATCAATAAAATATGTACAAGAAAATTCATAAAAGAAATAAAAAACTAACATTCTACTCCCCCTTTTTATTCTTTTATGATGTTCAAGGATTTGTTCTTTGTCTTTTGGGTAGAGGATATTCATATGTTAGCTCAAAATATTTTGCACTAAAATGGGACTGGAATTGTCATTCATCGCAGTGTTTCAAAATATTGAGGACTTCAAGGACATATGGATCTAGATTAGCCCATATAGTGGATATAATGTGTCCAAAAGTCATTGTTAGAAAGATGTTCTAAGGTGGCATCAACTCTGTTCATGGAAAAACTGACCATAAAACATAAATTCTGCCAGAAAGTACTCTAGTGCATAAAGAAATGAACGTGGAGGAAGGGCCTCATGAGTGAAATCATGATGAAGCCTATCAACCAAATGAATTACATCATATGCAAAGTTAATAAGGACATATGGGTCCTCTCCTGGAGTTTTTTTTTTTTGCAATCCAGGTGCTGTTTCTTTAGACTCAGTGTACTCCTTTGTTGAATCGGTACCATGGTCATGATGGATTTCTTGGAGGTCCCTTTTCCTTTGAGTTTTCCTCTGGGTCCTCTTCCAGGTCTTCCTCCAAATCCTCTGTTGGATCACCATCAGGAGTGCTAAATAGTAGCTATCATTCTCAAAACTACCATAAGGATCAAGCAAATATAGCTTTAATTCATCAACATGTAAATTTTCTATAGGATGTTTTGTAGTTGCTCAATGGCTTTAGCTAATGATGGGGTAGCTGCCATGTCACCCTCTTTGAAAGGAGCATGATCTGACAATGGAGAATACATTGGCAGCTCATTACTAAAGTCAAATAAAGCAATATAATCAGAGATCATGTTAGACCATTGAGATTATTTTAGGCTACGGGAGGATACAAGCTTGGAGGAACTCATAGTACCAAAAAAAAACTAGAAAACAGGTACATTAATGGGGTTTATTGATCATTTATGGCCACAAAACACATAAAGAAAAGTTGTTAAAAAAGCAAGCAAATCATGTATCAAAATGAAACACATAAATTTAGAGATTTTTTGGATGATACTGTGTCCAAAAATACTCAGAGACATGCATTTACGTGCCCTAAGAAGGTCCAGATTGCTATAAAAGTTTGGAAAGAAAAAGAAAACAGAATAAATCCCACATACCTATGTGCCGTGTGAGCTCCATGTGTCATCATGTAGGCAGAATTCGGCCACACATGTCAGTCCATTGTTTTCCTTGTGACGTGTGCTCTCTAGCACTGTGCTCCACATGAAAAGTGTCTAGGTGGGTCCTACATGCCACCTCTGATTCTTGTATCTTACTACCTCCGGTCTTATATATAAGATATTTTGCCTTGGTCCTAAATATAAGATCATTTACAATATACGAGGTGATATTTATTATGCATTTCTAAAAAAATGCCCCTATTTAATGTATTCAAAGAGAAAAAGAGAGATTAAATAAGGGTAATTTTAGAAAAATGTTGAAATTTTTAAAAAAATTAAGGTAGTTAATTAGTTTTAACTCCATTTCTTAATTCGTGTGATTCAGTTAAAATGGTCTTATATATAGGACCAGAGGGAGTAGCTTAAATTACGCTTCTATTGTATTTCTAAAACTAAATAGAAGCACGTGTTAAAAATATATTACTTCAATTGCGAATGTGTTAAATACCTGAAGTGGCTTGATGATATGTTTCGGTGGCACGAATATGGGGAGGAAGATGATCAAAGAAAGGGCGAGAGTGAGCGACTAGTTTGCTAGTCTATGCAAAAACAAAGGAGCTCTCTGCCTCTCTCGAAGTTTGTAGTTTTAGAAATAAAGAGAATTATAGATGTGAAACAAAGATAGACGCTGCAATATACATGTGAATTTTTTTTTCTGTTGAGATTTGATTTTGACAGTGAAAGATATATAAATCTTGAAGCTTTTAGTTCGAGGCTTTGCTTTGGTCTTCATGTTATTACTGTAAATGTACAAGTGAATTTGATGATAAATCCACTAGTTCACCGTCTCAAGTGCATCATGGCAGTTCATTTTAGGCAAATCCTATTCGTTGATTTCAATTTAATGATACTTATCGTCCTCCATCCCTCTTGAATTGTTCTCCGCCAAGGTGCAGTGTCATCCGTTCATCTTGTCTAGTCGTCGTTCTTCATCTCCACTTGACTATTTGAATGTCTTTGAAGAGCCGCGAAGGATGTGTTGAGAGAAATAATGGAGATTCGGCAAGCGTCAGTGGGAGAAGGTCCAAAATATAGAGCTTGAGTCTTGAATCTGAATTCATTAATTCAAACGCACAGTTATGTGGTTTCTGGTGGGGATTAATCAGATGGTCTTTAGCAAAACATGAGCGAACTACCTGATACAAAGGATGGGCAGTGAATCCGTTTCCGATGAGAGTCCATGTCTGTGGAGGGACCCAACCCAAAGGTTGTGCGTCACCTCAACTTCGTTCTATTTAAAGCTTAGTACCTACCTACCCCCGTCAGTTTATACCACTTGATGCACATAGTCGGCTCGCTCCTCTGGTATATTTTCTAGTACTAGACTACGAATACTAAGAATAATAATAATCATTTATAATTTATTGCTATCCGGCCCATTAAGACTCGGATTCTTGGATCAAGAATTCGACCTCTTCGCTCCCATTTGTGTCCTTGTTCAAGGCTTCAACAACGACTGTCCCCATCCACCTCATCTTTGTTTTAGTGCTTTCTTTCCCGAATAATCCCACACATAAAATATTACTCATATTTTGTTGCATTCCATCTTCTCATTATGTGACTAACTCCAATCTTTCACAAGTTGGGTAATCTTCCCTACGCACCCCGTGGTTATAATGACTCGTGGGTTCGATCATGTCAGACTTGGATCTGCTGTTCAAGTCACGACTCAGTCACAAAACCAAATGTGACGTATCTCCCTTTGTCTTTACTGCCTCAACTACACAACAAAACTTGTCGAATTCACTGGTGCTCTGAAAGAGAATCGTTTCCCATTCACACATTCACATGTCCACGACGTTAAATGAGAAAAAAATAATGCCACTTTTTAATTATTAAGCTAGAATAATCATAATTTGTAAGAATGAAATTTGAATAAAAATAATGAAGTTTATCATAAACCTATTTAACTAAAAACCTATTTAACGAGAAAAAAAAATACTTACAAGTTACAATTTAGTTTATAAAATAATAAATCAAAAGGGCCGTAAATAGTAAAAACGGTGGAGTTGCTGTTCTTCTCCCTCGCTGCAATAATCAGTGAGAAGCTAGGGAGATGCTTCCTATATCTACAACCTCATGAAGCCGGAAGCCCCACCAAACCACGATCTGTGTAGGTTAGGTGGCGGGACAATATCAAAAGGTGATCATTGCATAAAGTCACATGCCAAAAAGAAAAGATATTTCATTTCTTGGTCGGCTTAATATATTAATTAATGCATTCTGCACCTACTATTATTCTTTAGGGAGGATTAAAAAAAAACCTAAAACACAAAAATAATTATTAAAAATTTTAAGATTCTAAAAAATTCATACAAAAATTTTATTAATGTAAAATTTTGAAAAATAAGTATTAAAAATTTTATTATTAAATATAAAATCATGAAATATGGATATAAAACATTCAATATAATTTTATACTCAATAATAAATTTTTTTTATATTTTCTTTTAGAATTATACACCAATAAACTTGCTACAGTTTAACAGCAAAGCACGATTTTATATTTAGTAATAAAAATTTTTATACTTATTTTTTAGGACTTTATGCCAATAAACATTAGATATAATATTTTAGGATCTTAGGGCTTTTAAATAATTATTTTTTTATTTTAGAATTTTTATGTGATTTTTCCTTTTCTTTACCTTTGTCTTTTGGGGGGAAAAGAAAAGGAGAGAGGGAGAGAGAAAAAGAGGGAGATTACATCAATAATTTCAAGAGCAAAGAAATTAGTAAATGAATACCTGAATTATCTGAACAGTAGGAAGGTTAGGTGAATTCTGGCACGGTGATATCCATTGAAAGAGCAAAGAAATGGAATGAATTTACTCTCATTTTCAGGAAGAAGAACTGAAACAGAGAACCTCTCCCTAATTAGTAATCAAGTGGAAATCCGCATTAGTCAATCCTAATTCAGGTACTTTTAAGGAGTGATCACAGATTATATAAGTATGGATAATAAAACAAGAATAAAGTAGACTTGATTTTTCTTTGATTTGATTCCAAACTCCTATATGGCAGCTAAACAACAAAGAATGTTTTTAGAGATAAATTTTAAACCACACGAAAGAAAACTAATTTTGGGTTACAATTTTTGTGATTTATCCTAAAAATAAACGAGGCAAGAAGCTAGTGTGTAAAATTCTTGCACATAACCCTGTTTCCTCTTTCTGCGCAATAAATAAAATTTACATTATAAATTTCTCATCTTATAATGGCATAATTTCTGGAATATTGAGTTTAACGGATCCATGTTATGATCTCATAATCGAACGTTCAAACCAACCAACAAGCTTGGAGTTCGAGAAAATTGAAGTTTCTTGGAATATATATAATAAAGATCTCTCCCTCAAACTCGGATCAAGAAAACAGAGCTATGGCTTCCTCCTCTGCTTCTATCAAACCTCTCCTTCCTTCTGCTTTCACTTCCCCTTCTTCATCTTCGAAATCCTCTGTTCTCTGCTTTCTCAACACCACCACCAACTCCAACAAGCTCAAGCTTTCTCTTTCTCTTTCTCTTTCGCAATCTCATTCTCAACGCTCCTTCCTCGTCAACAATGTCTTGAAAACGGCGGACGCATCCTCTGCTTCTACCTCCAAGGATCTTGAATTATCTTCTTCGTCTTCGGGTCCCAAACCCACCATCCTGATCTCCGAGAAGCTCGGAGAGGCGGGGCTCCAAGTTTTCCGGGATTTCGGACACGTGGAATGCGCCTACGATCTTTCTCCTGAAGAACTATGCTCCAAGATCGCATCCTGCGACGCTTTGATTGTGAGAAGCGGGACGAAAGTGACGAGGCAGGTGTTCGAAGCTGGAAAAGGAAGGTTGAAGGTTGTGGGAAGAGCTGGTGTGGGGATTGACAATGTCGATCTGCAAGCTGCTACTGAGTTCGGTTGTCTCGTCGTTAATGCTCCCACCGCCAACACCATCGCCGCGGCCGAGCACGGCATCGCTCTTCTCACCGCCATGGCAAGAAATGTTGCTCAGGCTGACGCCTCCATGAAAGCTGGTGACTCCTTTATTTCGGTCTCAGACTCCATAATATTTTTTTATTACAATGCACTCATTTTGATGGCCGACAACTTCAACTTTTGAATTTTCTTGGGAACCAAACGCTGGATCTTGTAACTTTTTTTGGCATTCTGTGGATCTATTATTGGGTTCGAAGATTTTGACATTAATTGTTGCTATAACCACTTTACTGTACAAGAGGATTCAGATTTTCGTTGTAGCCGCTGCTTTAACAAAATGAGGAAAAGTCTCAATTTTACACTTATTTTTTTCTTGGTACTTAGTCGCATCAAATATTTGTAGTTTGCGAGGAGGCTGAGTACATTGGAACAGACGTATAGATCTTAGAAGTAACTTATTCTTTATGGAGATGCTTAAATTGCCAAGGAGAGACCTTGATAGATCTGAGAATTTGATTGTTCCAAAAGAGTAATATGACATTTCTGTTAGTGTTAGAGGTAACGAATTAAAATTTTTTTGCAGGAAAATGGCAAAGAAACAAGTTCGTTGGAGTTTCAATGGTGGGGAAGACACTGGCAATAATGGGATTTGGAAAAGTGGGATCTGAAGTGGCAAGGAGAGCAAAGGGGTTAGGCATGCATGTGGTGGCTCATGACCCATATGCCCCAGCCGATAGAGCACGTGCTATTGGTGTGGATTTGGTGTCGTTTGATGAAGCCATTTCAAATGCAGATTTCATTTCCCTTCATATGCCTCTCACTCCATCCACCAATGAGATCTTCAATGATGCCTCTTTCGCAAAGATGAAGAAGGGAGTACGCATCATCAACGTCGCTAGAGGTGGTGTTATTGATGAGGATGCACTAGTTAGAGCCCTTGACAGAGGAATTGTTTCTCAGGTATGTATTGTTTCTGTGTTTAACACTTGTATCTGATTACATTATACATAGATATTATATTTTGTCATGTTATGTGTCTGTATTTTATTACTTGCAATATATGTATCCTTCTGACTTTCGTGTATGGAACAGGCTGCACTTGATGTGTTCACTGAGGAGCCACCGCCCAAAGACAGCAAGTTAGTGCAACACGAGAATGTGACGGTTACGCCTCATCTTGGAGCAAGCACAAAAGAGGCTCAGGTTTGGTCTTCCTTCCGCACTTGTAATCTTGTTTTAACTTTCAGAACCCCACTTTCGATTCTGTGCCTTTTAGTGTGTTCTGGGTTCTGAATCAACATTTGAGTGACCAGGAGGGTGTGGCCATTGAAATAGCAGAGGCAGTGCTGGGAGCATTGAAGGGGGAACTTTCAGCCACTGCTGTCAATGCTCCCATGGTTGCTCCTGAGGTAAAGAAAAAGACAAAATTATGATTCAATAATGCAACCTAAGACTTGGTACAGGCAATTCATACATGGGTCTTCTCTTGTTGTGATCAGGTGCTGTCAGAACTGGCTCCATACGTTGTGCTAGCTGAGAAGCTGGGAAGGCTAGCAGTCCAATTGGTGTCCGGAGGAAGTGGGATTAAATCAGTGAAAGTAGTTTATCGATCGGCAAGGGACCCAGATGACTTGGACACTAGGCTTCTGCGAGCTATGATCACTAAAGGCATCATTGAGCCAATATCAAACTCATATATCAACCTTGTGAATGCTGATTTCACTGCCAAGCAGAAAGGGCTGCGCCTAAGTGAGGAACGTATAGTGGTAGATTCATCCCCTGAATTCCCTGTTGATTCAATCCAAGTACAAATATCCAATGTGGCTTCCAAATTTGCCAGTGCCGTAACAGGGAATGATGAGATCAGCATTGAGGGGAAAGTGAAGTATGGGGTACCCCATTTGACATGTGTGGGCTCATTTGGTGTAGATGTGAGCTTAGAAGGCAACCTTATACTGTGCCGCCAGCAAGACCAACCTGGGATGATTGGTAGTGTTGGAAACATTCTGGGTGACCATAACGTTAATGTCAGCTTCATGAGCGTGGGAAGAACTTCTAGGAGGAAACAGGCTATTATGGCTATCGGTGTGGACGAAGAACCCAAGAAGGAGGAGCTCGACAAGATAGGATCCGTGCCTGCCATCGAAGAGTTTGTCTTTCTTAAACTTTAGGTGATGCTCATGGTTGGGCATACAAGGGCTTTTAGTACTCAAGATGTCCATGGTCATGTAATGAATAAGTCGGGAACAAAGTTAGGTGTATTCTAAATAAACAGCCTGCAGCCTCTAGTTCTAAAAGTCGCTGCATCAAGTTTTGCCCAAGCCAACATCTGTTCTTTCCCCCCTTCCCTAAAGTCTAAGATTCAGTCATTCATATGCCACCATTTGTGTTCTACCATTTTTTCTGGTGAGGATTTATGTTCTGCTTTTGTTTATAGCTTTATGAGTGCACTGTATGGTTTTCCCTCCTTCATGGTACATTTTGTACTTCATATATTCTGGAAATTGTTTTTACCCTTATAATAATTCATGTCGTTATTGTTGCTCAACCAGAAAGTCCCTTATTATAGATACTGATTGGCATCGACTTGTTAATGATACAGGCAAGACTTGTTAAATTTTAATTCAGGCAATTAAGCTTATGAGTAGGTGCCTGACAGCATGGGCATCGCAAATATATTTAGATCATATGACAGAAGGCAGGCGATATTGAAGAAGAAAGTCCCTACGTAATTTAGATTGCATTGTACAAATCAATGAGTCCGAATTCTCAATTTTTTTTTCTTGTAAATTTTCAGCAAATTTCAAAGAGAGAAGATAAATAATAGTAGACAAAAAGAAAGGAAATAAATCTCATATGCACTCATTTAACTCATTCTTTATTATTCTCTTAAAAATCTATTATAAATTTACCTGACCAAACTTGAGATAATCCTTACATTACAAACTTCATAGCTCATACACTAGATTTACCATTATTGTTAAGAGGTACAAGTCTTTGCTAATTATCATCGGGGGGTGTAATTGCTTAAATCTTGAAGGTTTCAAAGGTTAATCGCCAAAATGATGCCACCAAATGTAAATCAAAAGCCGCTGCTCCACACATCATTTCCCACTACATTTTAAGGGAACATAGAAAATTTCAGATTCACGTTCAAAACCACGTTATCAGCAAAGAGAAAGAAATGATAGATAGAGCATTTGCTTACGTGTTCATCATCAAAGTTATGTTGTCCCCTTTCAGTAAAATCCTACCTGAAATGTTTAAAGCTACAAATGAATCCATGGAAGAATCAAGAGAAGCAAAAATGGGCAAAAAGGAAAAATGCAGGGGAAGAAACTGGGGCATGTATAAATGGAAAAAAGGAAAGTGAATAATAAATTGCCAGTCACCTAATGATTTTCTGCTCTTCTTCTTAATGTTTACTTCTTCAGCGTCATCCAGAACCAAGTTCATGTATTCATCAAATCCCTGAGCAGCAAAAGCTTAGCATAATTTAACTTGACCATAAACCAGAAACAGAAAATTGCAAGTTTTGTCAAAGTTGCAAGTTCCAGAATTTCTTCATATTCTTCCAAAAGGAATACCAGTCTGATTTATTTCAGAGTTTCCTTTACATGTGTAGCAAACTTGCGATGCTCTAACATGAACCTCTCATAAAGTCAAATAAACTAGTCAACTGATACACACACACACAGAGATAATGCAAGCATCTATAGAGGCCTACTAAGCAGAAAAACCAGGGGGGGAACAACATATAACACCCTTTAAAATAGCCTAGGTACAACTTTAATACACTAACCATAAAATGTAACACTTAACACCTCCTAAACTATCACAAAAAGTGAAAACGTTAATGTCAGGGAGTAGAAGGTGAATACAAATGGGCAAAGTTATTTTAAAAGAAAGAATTCAGGTGATTCGAGGGCAGTTGTAACTAATTTTGGCCAGGACAAAGTGAGGAGAGAAGGCAAGACTCTGTTAGGGGAACATAAGTGAGTGTTTGAGAAGGAGAGGGATTCGAAGAATTATAGACCTGGCATGGAGACAAGCCATTTGAAAGCTAGACTCCTAATTTTCTTTTCTTCTTTTCTTTCTTTTCTGCTGTAACTCATCTCTGCTACTTCATACACTGATAGAGGTGAACCTTTTTCCCCTTGAATAATAGCACACAGCAAGTTCCACCACATATCAATTAAAACTAATAAACTAATATCTGAAAGTCACATTATTTTATGTTTCCATTGTCTTTCTGCTCCTCCTTATTTAAAGTATCAAATGACAAACATGCAGCTTTTAGACATTAGTTTTATCTAATTTGAAGTATTTTCACATTTTGTTATAGTTTAAAGGTGTACAGTGTTACGTTTTAAAGTTCTTGTGCCAAAATTGTAATTTAGCTATAGTTATGAGGTATATGTGGTCTCCCAAAAAATTAGCTATACCAAGAGCTCACTGAACACATTGGAGATTGAGAAAGCCTTGCATTAATTTCAGAAGACAGCAATGTTTTGTAAGGAACACATAAATACAAAGAGGAATGTCAATGGACTATGTAACAAATATTTCTTCCATTCAGGTAAACGTCAAAAATATGTGACTTTTTTTTTCCCTTCCAATTTCCCAATGACTTCTAAGGAAGGTTAGTGCCACATATAACTTAAAAATGCCCCACCACACCTGATTAGTTTATACGAGAATCCTTCAATGAAGGAGAACTCCGGAGACTAATCCTATGCATCATACATGAGCTCTTATATTTAAGATCCTTGAGACTGGCTTAAGTTTGCATTTCTTCTCAAGTTCAGGAAATTCTTACAGTGCAGGAGTTCCCTAAAATTTATCTTGGGTTTGGTAGATATTAAGCCAGTAGAAGATAAGGTTGGTGACTTTAAGGAAGGCAGTACCTGAGGGAGGGATTAGAGCTGGAAAGGTTAAGATGGATAACGCCATAAACGAAAGGGGTTTTGTTCAACTCATTCAAAAGCTAATCAGGTGGCTTATATGATTTGCTGAAAGAAAAGACTAAAAAGTAAAAAGCGAATCAGCTCAGCTAGTTAGGCTACTATACTAATCATAAATCACGTCTGCTGACATATAAATTAGCAAAAATTTCATGTAACATATTATATATATACAAGTCTAAGGATGTTACCCTAGTAGCAATTAGTCACGAGAGAAGTATACATACTTCCAAAAGTTTGCATAATACAAAGAGTATATACATAAGATTCACGAGTAGTGGCTTCAAGCTAAAGTAAATGGCGAAGCCAAAGGCCACTGGGGAATGAAGCTAGTCGAAATAATCTACTATCCAGAAAGTTAGAAGTAACAAACTTCAAACGTGGAATCAGCGTTGGTAAAGTTGCACTTTCATGCAACATTAGAATGCCATCAGAAGAAAAGTAGAAAACAGGCTATTTAGTCCTTCAACTTATGCTATTTTCATATACACAAAAATCAACTTTGCACAGCCGAGAAATCATAACAATATCAAGACTAATAGCAAGCCAGTAAAGATTGGAAAACAAGAGTAACATCTTTAAAAGGAAGCAATCCTAATATCAGGTTCCAAATTGCTACCGTTATATACAGAGTATGAAAAATAAAGCAAACATACAATTATACGGCCTTCAATTCTCAAGTCTCTCTGCTCAAAAAGCCAAATCTGAATGCGCGCTTTCTGCATCCAGTTGAGACACGTAAGGCAAACATAATCCAACCGATTTCAATAAATGAACCAAAACTCAATGGAAAGGACTATATCTAAAAGACACGCCCAAAAAACAGCGAAAAAGGAAGGAACTAAAAATGAAAAAAGAATTTTACTTACGCTTTGGAGGAACCTGAAGATTAGATTCTGAAGGGAAGGTACAAGAAACAGAGGTGGCTATCAGTGGAGAAAAAGATGTTATCCAGAAAATAAGAAAGAAATGAAAAGGGTAGGGAATGAGGTTACAATGGGTTGGGTCATAATCCTCTGAACTTTGGTGCTAGCCATGGTTAATGCCTTGCTTCTTCTTCTAGCGTACAGAGCCGCCCTGGAATGTGCCGTAAAGCCCTAACTCGCGTACACTTCCTCAGTTCCTCCCCGCCTATTTAAGGGTCCGAATAAACAAAGTTTGGAGAAATAAAGGTTAGCAAAAGTCAGTGTGGCAAGTCATTATATTTAAATATTTTTATTTAAAATTATAGTTTGATAAAAAATATTTATTTGAGGAATAAGAGTTAAAAATATTTTTAGATGTATAATATAAAATCAGTATCTATTTTTTTTTTTAAATCATAATTTTAAAAAAAAAAAAATAACTATCTCCTATTTTTTTTTAAATCATAATTTAATCTATTTTTTATTTTTTAAAAAATTAATTTATATTTGGTTAAAATCATAGTCGTTTTTTTTTTAACCAACCAACGAAACAAACAAAGAGCACTTTTTTATTGAACTGGTGTTTTCTACTTTTCTTTTCATTTTGGGCAAATTAATCAATCAATCCTTATAATTTAAACTCTTTTTTAATTTAGTCATATATTTTATTTTCATGTAAATCAGTCCTTATAATTGGCTATAATTAACAAGTTAGCCCAGTTAACAAAATTACCCTCACAATGTACAAGTGACATTAACGGTATGAGTTGAATGCTGAGATAGCAAAAAATTAAGATATAAATGTTTCTATAACAATGAATAGAAGTTTACCTGGTCAAGAGGAAATTTAATCTCTTAAAAGCTTATTTAAAGAAAGCGGAAGAATAACACTTCCATTTTAGTCTAACTCTTAACCCACTCTCACACAAAACTCATCTTCTACCGTTTGCAGCCTCGTCCCATGGTGGCCCTCTTGCAACATCAACCCCCCTTTCTTTCTCTCTCCCTCCCATACACCTTTGCGGTGTCGTTATGTACATAACATACAAATGAATACTCAGTGATTGGCATTGAAGAAACTTGACATGATTACTCTTCGAATACTCCAACAAACACGTCCACGAGTTGTGAACAAATGAGTTCAGCACATCTCACGTGTGCTATTTAAGCTCACTTCCTTCCCTCTCAAAATAAAACAATAATTCTTGAGGTCGGGGTTCCATGGTGATAGTGTTGAAAGTTAAAGAGTTAGAAACAACTTCTCTTCAACTTTGACATAGAGCTTATTAACTATAATAGCTAAATTCACTATTTACAAATTTCAAAAGAAAGAATGATACTCCCTCTGGTTCTTAATATAAGATCATTTTAAGTGAATCACATGAATTAAGAAGACAAGTTAAAACTAATTAACTACTTCAATTTCTCCAAATATTTCAATATTTTTTCAAAACTACCTTTATTTAATCTCTCTTTTTTTCTCTTTGAATACATTAAATATGGGCATTTTTTAAAAATATATAATAAATATCACATCGTATATTGTAAAAGGTCTTATATTTAGGATCAAGACAAAAGATTTTATATATAGAACCGGAGGGAGTAGCTCATATGTGCACTTTGAGAATAAAAATAACTATACATGCAATATGCCAAAACTTGACATTTGTCACCACTGTCCCTCACACAACCTTTTCCCTTGGAAGGACAACATCTTTGTCCACCCATGTTCCTTTATTTACTAATCTTACATAACTTGCCATTTGCCAAAAATTGCCTACTAATGATGCTTACATGAAAGTATTAATGTGCTTTTAACAATATGAGTATCCCAAGTTTTCTATTTAAAATTCCAAGTGCTGAATGCTAAACTAATCCCAGAGAAGATCAGAACACTGAATACATGCTTCACAATTGTCACTGGATCCAAGCTAGTGTTGGTGAAAGATTTTTCTATGCATGTGTGATGAACTTGTACCATCTTTCTGCCATAGGATTTCTTGGTCTTTCTCTGTTTTCTTTCTTTAAAAACAAAGAAAGATAGAGTATCATTTCATTATTGTCTATTTTTGTCATTATTGAGGTCTTAATTCCATCTCTCTCTCTCCCACACACACACACATATACACAGAGAACTTTCATTAATTTAATTACTTTACAAAGTAAGAGTGATCGATCGATAACAACTTTTAAACTGTAATTAATATCTGAGAATTTGAATTTCTAGTCAAGATGTTTCCTTAATTATAAGTTAATACGTGCCTTTGGTTCATATTCCAAGAAAATCAAAAGCCCTCGGTGGATAATGCTTGACCAAGAAAAAAAGATACAAATTACAGGAAATATTTGAAAGCTATAATTGTTTTTCCCCCATTGAAAGCTATAGCTGTTTGATAATGGTTGACTAGAAATAAAGAAAGAAAAGGAAATATTTAAGCGATATTAGTGTGTGTGAATTAAATGGAGAAGAACTGTTGCACCCGGAAAAATGTGACGAAAGAAAAAAGGAGAACAAATCGGGTCTTCAAGTGAAAACTGACTTGTGAGGAGTCACCACCAAAATTTTGAGAAAAATCTTGGGAAATCGAATTAAAAAGGAAAGAATGATCTGCGTAATTAAAGTTGGATTCGGGAATCAATTGTGTGTGGGGAAGGTGTTATGTACCCCACAACACCCGTTCCTAGAAACGGTTACCTTACGTTGATTGGGTAAATTAATATGGCTTAAAAATGTATTTTATTTTTCTTTTATCGTTCACATGCGAGGAAAAAAATAGAGAAAAAGAAAATTAAGAAAATTTGGAAAACAAAATAAAGAAAATAAATTAAATTAAAATTAAGGATATTTAAGCAAAATGAGAAAAAGGGATTGCGAAAAAAAATTGAGAAATATTTATTAAATTAATGAAAAAAACATCAAATAAATCAGAAAATATTTATTTATTTACAAAGGTGGATTTGGAAAAATAAATTGGTAAATATTTATTAAATTAAGGAATAACACCAAATAAATCAGAAAATATTTATTTATTTACAAAGGCAGACTTGAAAAAATAAATTGGTAAATATTTATTAAATTAAGAAAAAAATACCAAATAAATCATAAAATAGTTATTTATTTACAAAGGCGGAGTTGGAAAAATAAATTGGTAAATATTTATTAAATTAAGGAAAAAATACCAAATAAATCAGAAAATATTTATTTATTTACAAAGGCGGACTTAACTCAGGATTAGAGCCTGGGGCCTACGTACACTGCAATGGGGATCAAAGTTCACGTAATTCGGGGCTAAAAATGTGTGTTAGTTGGTTGATTTTTTTTTAATTTTTTGTGCAATTTTGTAATAAGATAAAGTTGATTGAAAATAATTTACCTTTTTGCAATCAAAACGATTTTCTGAGATTGAGTTGGTGTGTTTTAATTTGCAAAAAATAATTTAATTCCGTTTA
Organism: Adenanthera pavonina; assembly: GCA_026686845.1. Lineage (NCBI taxonomy): Eukaryota > Viridiplantae > Streptophyta > Magnoliopsida > Fabales > Fabaceae > Adenanthera > Adenanthera pavonina. The sequence continues at coordinate 1,569,398 of JAIVEN010000011.1, read as the reverse complement.
CTTACTCTTATTCTATTTTGTTTGAAAATGTACATATTTTTTATTTTTCATTATTATTATTATTATTATTTTGAAAATGCGTTTATTCTTTTTTTTCTTTTTTTTTTAAAATCATCATATTATGTACTTTTGAAAATTTTTCTTTTAAAAAGAGAAAACCGATCCACCTGTTACAGACTTACGGTCATATCCAATAGATCGATTTCTTAATTACCTGCAGAAGTTCTAAACCTCACGGCATTAAGACTTTATTATAATTTTAAGGCGATAATTTAGAAATACTATTATTATTTTAATAAAATTTGAAAACTTATTATATTATCATTATTAAGATTCATTCTTTATAATTTAAAAGAAAATTCAACCAGTATGTCTACGTGGATTCACAATGTTACGTGATAACACGGTTAACCAAAATACCTGCGTGGGTTCAGGAAATCTCACGTGGTGTGGTTACTAAATCAATTATTTCCATTATTTATTTTTTTATTTTTTTATTTTTTTTATGAGAAAATAAAATTTTGGGGGGAAATGTCATTGGAACCTATTATACATATACCTTTATGATACACTCGTGCAGTCCCGCAAGCTTACACGGTGTGATTATTTTTAGGGGTCTGCGAAAGCTCTAAAAACCTTCGTGACCAATTTTTAAAGCAAATAAAAAATATACATTATGCCAAATATTTATAAACGTGCATAATTTTGTCATTGTGTGTGTTACCGTACCAACTCAGATAACTTAAATACAATCATAAGATGATGAGAAAGAGGATCAAACTATTTTACTTATGCTCCAATCCCTCTTTGCCTTGATGATGATGATCTTGATCTCTCCCTAAATTGATTCGCGCTCCCGTGATACTCGCAAGGAAATGAAAGGGAAGAAGATTCAACTTAAAACCTTGGAACAAAAACCCAAATAATTTCTTATAAAAGAAGAAAAACTACATGCTAATAAAAAGCCATGCCGTCATCTACAGGGGCTAAATACAAACATAATACAGAAAGAGCATGAAAGTAGATCAGTGGGCTTCTGCAGGTGACAAAGTAGCATAAATCATCAACTAGCCCAGGAGGCACTCCTAACCTTGTAAGCAATGCTCTTATTGAAGCCAACCCGAATCTAAAAACTACACGAACTAACTTGATCCTAAAAGGAAGGCACCACCATACTAAAGATTAAACCAAGATTGAAAAAGCTAAATCAAGAACCAAAACCAAATCCCATTAGCTAACCTCGAGCTTGCCCATTTGAAGTAACAAAAAAAATTAGTCACTGCTTCTTTTCATAACCATGAAAAACAACCTCAAATATTTAAGCCAACACTAATTTCAACAACAATATTATATCAGCCCAAAAGATTGTTCCACTAAACAAGAGTGAAAATTTTTCCCAACATCAATATGCTTTCATCCGCAAGCAAGTATTAAAGAAAACACATAATCAAACTAGCAAAACCAGTTTCTTAGCATTATGAGGACCCTCAAAGGCATCATATATGACAAGCATGTTAATAGCCCACATAGCCGCATGCTTCCAACAACAAATAGACTAAGCAAGATGCATACACAGCCTGAGCACAACGGATCTTTACAACAACAAACTACGCCATTATCATCACAGATTCAGCATATACACGACCCAGAGACCTTGCATTACACCTCAAAACATGACATACTGAACCTAAGGTTCTGCTTCAACACACTAAATGCACAATCTAGATGCTCGGAGGCATATACCAACAAACATAGTGGTGCCAAAAGGATCAAAAGGGGTTTCAAGATACAGACAAACATACCCCATTTTCAGTCACACACTCAGCTTGGGAAGAAACAGAGGTACAACAACTCAGAGACAGTATTAAGTTAGCAAATTACGACGAAAGCAGAATTGATAAAGAAATAGAGCGTAATAAAAGCAAAAATTACCAAACTAATAACACCAATGTTTGCGCGGATTCCTTATGGCAGTGACGAACTCACGATCCGAACTTGGTACTGCTTTTATTTTATTTTTTTGCCAGCTTGTTTCACTCTCTTTGCCCAAATCCTCGTTCTCTTCAAAGCAATTCTACTCGCGAGTACCCTCTGGTTTCCCTTTGTTTCTCCTGTCCCGAGTCAGTGTCTCCCTCTCAATTTCTTGCATGGCCATGCTCCCCGTCTCCAGGGCCTCCCATCTGGATCAGGGCTCATCTCTCCCTGTCTCTCTTGCTCAGGCTTCCCTACGGCTCTGCAATTTTTCTCGGATTTTCGGCCTCCCAAATTTCTAGGGCTTCCTCTCTTTTTTTTCGTGATTCCCCTCCAATTTTAACCGAGCGTGCTCCCTCTATTTTTTTTCTTCCAAGCACGCCTCCACTGCGTTCCTACGGCTCCCGTCGCTTCCTTTCTGTTATTCGCTCCCTTTTCCAGTCTCCTGTGTTCCCTCTGTTCACCTTCGGCCTCCTTTTCAATCTTGTTCTCAGGCGAGATCTCAGGCACCGACCCCCGTCACCTCATTCGGTTGCCTCTTCGTGCTCCTCTGCTCTATCCCTTTTGTGCACAGCTCCTTTCCTTTTTCCGTGCTTGCCTGCTTTGCCTTTTCTTTCGTGCACGGCTCTCTCTGCTTCTCCTTCCTTGCACGGCTCCTTTTGTTTTGTCCGCGTCCTCAGCTTTTTCTGTGCTCGCGTCTTCACCTTCTCTGCTTCACCTTTTTTCTTTTTTCAGACTGGTGCTCCCTCGGTTTCTTTTTCCTTTCTCAGCCTCTCCATCTCTTTTCCAGTTCACGCGTGCTCAGCTCTCCTCTGCCTCCCGTGTTCCCTTCGTCTTTTCTGTCTTTTCAGTCTGCTCCTCCCTATTATTTTCGTGGCTGCCTCTGCTTCCCTCTGTCTCATGCGTGTTGTCCAGTTTCTTTTTCTTTTGGTGTCTGCTGCCCTAATTGTTTAGGGCAGCCCCTTTGGTCCAAGCCCACGAGTGCAATTGTGGGCTCATGGATTTGGGCCTCATATTACCCCCTCCCCCCTTTTTTTTTAAGTTTTTCTTTTTTTAATTAGTTTTTTAATTATTATTATTATTTTGTTTTGTCTTGTTTTGTGTTTTTTTTTATGTATTTGTATATTAATTTTATTTATTTAATTCTTGCAACTTTTTTCTTATTTTTTATTTTTTTCCATTTATATATTATTATTTATTATTAACTTTATTTTATTTTATTTTTATTTTTTTTTATAAAATGTCCGGACAAAATGGGGTGTTCACAAGAACTATATAAGTTCAACTTGGGAATTAAGTGCAAACTTCAAATGAATGTTATCATCATATATATTTCAAAATGCAGGTGCTCTGTGCCAAAAAAAAAAAAGGGCAGTTCCATGCAAAGGAAATGATATATAGTGAATCCTAAGCTAAACTTGAGTCCTATAGTGAAAGTTTACCCAATTAGATTACACTGGAGTATGCCTACCAAATCAAACTTCTCCATGGCTGTTTTCTAAATGGATAGGCGCCCATTACTTCTCTGACCTCCCTCACTGTCTCTCGCTTTCAGCTTTACCCACTGACTAGGCTCTCCATGACTGCATCTCCCAGATCTAGCGTGACTTTTCATTTATCCACCGTGTCGATTTTTACAGCTTGTGTCATGCCTTTACCGACGTCTACAAAAATTTAACTCCATTTCTGCCACCTAGACTTGGGAGGGACTTGTACGTAAACACAATTAACTATAGGGATTAACACCTTTAACGGTAGAAATCATGAGGAGTCGTTTAAAAATTTTAAAACAATAGGGATCTGTTTAAAACTTGATATAAACTATAAGCATTAAATGATTATTTTTCTCTTTTTTTTTTTGTTAAAACGTGGTAGGCCTGAAAAAAATTGTTGGGTACGGCGTGAGCTCTTAATGGGGCCCATATCCCATCCCATAAAGTAGGTTTGAATAAAAAAAAATTGGAGGAACTGTGCCAACCAGGTATGAGGTCCGAACAAAGGCTCTCACCTCTCTTGGGTGATAGGTTTGAGTTCTCTATAATCACTAAGTCCTACGTTGGTAGTAACTATATTGTGGAAAATTTTTCCACCACTCAGAGGTAATGTCATTGAGTTTTTTGGGTGTCCAGTGGCTGATCCATTTCCAGGCTCTAGGTGCCAGACTTTTAGAGGCCGCCGAAGGTACATGATGGATCTCTAACTACTGAAACTAAATACCCTGCTAGTGGTTATGGAACTTGATGTTCTGCCGGTGGTTATGAGAGTGTCTTTTCTAACTGTCATTTATGTTTAGCAAAAAAAAAAAATGAAGGAACTTATTAATGAGATATCATCATAAGAATTTTTTAAAAAAATGAGGCCTATCTTCCAAGTGAATCATTGGACTCCAACTCATTTAAACATTTGTATTACCAAAAACAAAATATAAATAACCTATACAAATATTTATCTTGGAGCAGATTATATTTGTTAAAAAAATTCAAATGTTAGAGGTTATATATTTTGTTCATTGCTAGTTTGATCAAATGTCATTGTTTTGTCCGGCTAAAAAAATCTCATTGTTTTACAAAAGTTATGTCAAATTGGATATATTTAGTGATGAGAAATGAGTCTATTATTCATAATTGGAGGTTATTGCGATTTTATAGATTTTTTTATTAATATTAGTTTTATTTTAAACAAAAAGTAAATCAAATATATTTCTTATTTATATGTAATAATCTAAAGTTAAAGTTTTATTTTGGTTTCATTTGAACATGTTTTGTTATCATGTGAATTTAAATTATTTATAAAGAAAACATATTATTTTAGAAAACAGTATGAAAAAAAATTTAATAAAAGCTATAAAACGTTCAATGGGAAAATTGACTTATATTGAGTAAATAATTTTAAAAAAACTAAAAAATAAGGACAAAAACGGTTTTTCATATAAAAAATAGATTTAGTTTGCCGGTATTTTATAATTAAATTAATAAATACTCCCATTTCAAAATCAAAATAATTGTAATAGGTTTTTTTCTTATTTTAAAATAATTATTTTATATTTGAACAAATTTATTTTTCAATAATAGTGAAGTAAATGGGAAGTGAATATTACATAATTAAAAAAATATCATAGTAAAATACAATTAAAACTTATTAATTTTTAGATTATTTATTATTTTTTTAATTTCTATGCATAACTTCAAATGAAAAATTTCTGGAGTAATAATTTATTGATTTATTAATTAATATTTTATCTGGTTTTAAATATAAAATATTTAATATTTTTTAAAATGTATATTTTAAAAAATATTATTATTTAATTTATAGTGTTAATTAATTAATTAACGACGAATTACTCGACCCACTTGACCTGAGCGCGTTGGCATTAATACACCTCCACTCTTCGTGTTCCGTTTGTTGGGACCAACAAGACCTCGTGCTCACTCATGGCCGGTGCAGGAATCCATCCATACCACCAGCAATGGCCTCCGGCAGCCGCAGCTCCTCCTCCACCGCCAGCCCCCGCTGCCGCCGCTCCGCCTCCTCCTATCCCTCATCCTCCTCCCCCTTCCGACGAGGTACCTTTCTCTTTTATTTTACCTTCCAATAGTATAACCAATTGATATCTGCGAATAATCAATCAAATTTGTAATACTCAACTACATTTAGCAATGGTGTATTTGAAGATTCCATAAATTTAACCACTCTAACTATTCAAAGCAGTAGAAAAAGGTGGTTGAAGAGAGTCCTTTCCATTTTTTTAAAAGGTTTTTTATTGCAACATAGATTGAATTTTCTGTCTCGCAAATAACTGTAATCTTTAATTGACTGTATGAGGACGCAATTGTCTGTTTGTAGGTTCGAACCATTTTCATAACAGGCCTTCCTGATGATGTAAAAGAGAGAGAACTGCTGAATCTGCTGAGGTGGTTGCCTGGATACGAAGCTTCTCAAGTAAATTTCAAAGGGGAAAAACCTATGGGTTTTGCTCTCTTTACCACTCCACATCAAGCAGTTGCGGCTAAAGATATTCTTCAGGTTGACATTGCAGATGATGTCTTGAATATATACTCAATGTCGTTGGCGTATGCTTTTGTTTCCATGAAATGTGATTTTTTCCGCGTTTCCTTCATTTCCAGGACATGGTCTTTGATGCAGAGGCAAAGTCAGTCCTGCATACAGAGATGGCCAAGAAAAATCTTTTTATCAAAAGAGGTGGTTTTTGTTCCATTCCTATTTCTATATTTCAAATGAAATGCATATCATAATTGTTGTTTATTTACCTGAAAATTTGTCAGAGGAGGGATAACAGAAAATAGGTGTGACTGAATGTTTCAAAGGAAACTGATATGGTGTTTCCTCTTAAAGGATTTTTTCTCTTTTTGGTAAAATCGATCAAATTATAATTTATTTCCAAATGTAACTAGGCAGTTTGGGGCCAACCCTTGTCACCTATAAAATCTTATTTCCCCCTTTCATGTCTGGTTTCTCTTCCTTTTTTGGTCATATTGTTCTTAGTAGAGAAACAACAACTTGAGATACCAAAATTTTGTGTATGTGCACTTACATTGGTTTGTTTTTAGGAATAGTAGCAGATTCTGGTGCGTATGATCAAAGCAAACGATTAAGGACTGCTGGTGATTACACACACACTGGTTATACAAGTCCATCTCCTTTTCACCCACCTCCAGCACCTGTTTGGGGACCACATGGGTTAGTACTACTACCCTTATCTTTTTTACCTTCATTTTTTTCTTGTTTTAAGAAAGTGGAACAGATGAAGCATTATGTGCAACTGACTAACAAGATGGGAAAATTGTTTCTTCAAGATTGCAGTTTTCATTTGCATGAGTCTTAACCCCCAAAATATTTCAGTAGTAGCATCTGCTTTAAGGAAAAATGGATATTGTCCTAAAGCATTACCATATGAATGGTAGATGTGGGATAGGGCTTGCCAATGCTGGTGATATTTTTAATGAACATACCAGTTAGTATTTTTGACATTTATGGTGCTTTATAGGTTCACACAAGCAATTTTATTAGCTACTCACTGCAAAGTGTGTAAACTTCTAAATTGATTTTACAATTCCTCTACAATTTTACATAAACTCACAACTTTGACATTTTTCATTTAATTTCTTCTTAGTTTGTGAGACTTTATTTTATTTCATGGTCCAGGTATATGGCTCCACCTCCTCCATATGACCCATATGGAGGTTATCCTGTTGCACCAATACCATTGCCTACTCCTGCTCCTCTACCAGCGCCTAGCAGTTATGTCCCCGTCCAGGTGGGAGTTGCAGAAAACATAAATGTTACTTCACACTCATTGTTTTCATTTTGGTTAAAAAATTGTTTCTCATTTTTATTCATGTGGTTTCCTTATCCACTACATAACTCCTTGGCTTGCAGTATTTAGCTCACATGAAAAAAAAGTTTGTAAACTTTGATGTAATGCCTGATGTTGTTTTTGATTTTAAAGAGTGCCAGATCTTTGCTCTGTCATTGAAGTTTACAATATTGTATTGAGAAGTTGGAGTGACTTTTATGGGCCCAACGACATGTCCTTGTATCAACTTGGAAGAGCTTCAACATGTTATTTGAAAGAGGATATAAGATGAGCTGCTAATCTATGATTTTGTTTGTTTCACTTTCAAACTTAATCTGCTAATCTGTGAAGTGGGATCTTATTTTTTAATCTCTGTTATTCTTGATATGAAGGTGTGATTAAAGATCACCATGGAAAAATATCCTTTCCTACAGATTTTATGTGTTATTTTAGATCCAAAATGGAAAAGATAACTGTGTTAAAAGGCTAATTCTATAAGAAAAACTAACTTTTGAAACTGCCTTGAATGAAATTTGACTGATAGTCTCTGGCTTTCTGATAATACCGTGGTAGTGAGTCTGCAGGCTATGCTAGACTTAATTGCTGTTACTTAAACTTTTCTTTTTTTACTACCCTCAAATCAGATTGCTGAAAAAAGTTTGTTTTTGTATTGGAAAAGGAACACTAGGGAACTGCTAGATCCAATCTAGAAACATAGATTATATGATCTGTCATGAGATTATATATTGGAAGGTGTGTTTCATTTATTAAATTAAATTAAATTCAAATACAATATATTTACTCATGTCGTACCAAAATATCACTGCTCATAGGTGGTTATACTTGTGTTCTGATCTTGATATATTCTAGATTTTAAGCAGATAGCCTTTAAGTTTATCTTTGTTTTCTTTTGTCTTTTAATGAACTTTCTTAAAGTTACATTTAAAAAATGTTCTGTCAAAGATATGTGATTATGTGTGCGTGCGTGTGTCTCAATATTATTTTGATCTTGTGTTCTTCCCCTACAGAACACGAAAGATAATCCTCCATGCAACACCTTGTTTATTGGAAACTTGGGTGAAAACATAAATGAGGAGGAACTGAGGGGCCTTTTTAGTGCGTAAGTATAATCTTGTCCCTAAGCCCTTGTTTTTATGTTAGCTGTTTTAACCCCTTTGTTCTACTGGTATACCTTCTTTGACTTGACTTTGTGGTGCAGACAACCTGGCTTCAAGCAAATGAAGATTTTGAGACAGGAGAGGCATACAGTTTGCTTCATTGAGTTTGAAGTCAGTAACCTTGCTCATATCAGTTGCTTCTATTCAGTAATTTAGTCATGAATACTTTTGTAGTATCTGTAGCTTGTATTTTATCATGTTTATGTTTAGGTGTCATGTTGTTAGAATTAATCGTGTTTTGTGATGTTGGTATTTGTAACCTAATAGGAATATTAACAATACTGCTGCAGGATGTAAATAGTGCAACCAACGTGCACCATAGTATGCAGGGAGCTGTTATCCCCAGTTCTGGCTCTGTAGGCATGCGAATACAATATCCTTTTTCACATTGTCTCAGCATTGAATTTTTGTTCTGTTGTTTTTTTATTTTTCTCGCAAGACTGCTTGGATGTTACCCTTTTTACCATTTACCTTGTGTTTCTGACACTTGAATCACCATATTTTTTCAACTTATAACAAGCATGATAGTAATTTACATTTTACAATGTGAGAGTACTCATTTCAAGAATGACAGTGATTCATGGTGTGAGTGGTTGATCCTAGCTAAGGGTATCTTGTCACCTCATAGTTTTCTTATCAATTTCTCGTACATGTGCTGTTTATTAATAAGTCTATTTACTATGCATGCTGTTCAAGTGTCAGTTTTTTATTGATTATAATCATCACTTGTCTCAATGTGGATTCAAAAAATTGTTGCACATATTTTGAAATAAAATGTTTATGACTTTTCCAAGTTTGTGTTTCACTACAACTTGCAAGGAATGCTTTGTACTTGTCTTGACTTCTTTGTAGATATTCGAAGAATCCATTTGGGAAAAGAAAGGATGCCAACCACCCTGTTGCTGCCCCCAGTGCCAATGGAGCTCCACCAGCTATGTCATATCAGTAGATTGAAGGGGATGTACTCTGTTCTTTATGCTTCGAGTACCTACATTGTAGGATGCATCTTGCAGCTGTTGCATGCATCCATCAATTATCGACTCATCGCCATTAGCATCCCTGCTCATGTGAATGAATGCAAATATTGGCATCATAAACATACATTGGCCATGTGATACTCGTTTATCAGACATGCATTTCTCAGCAACATGTGCTGGTGCTTCGATTACTTTCATAGGTGTTTAGATTATGTTATCATTTATAGAGGTGATGCATGGGTTTGAATTTTGTTAGATTTGTGTGCTCAATGTCATATCTACATTCTGTACATTGGCATTAGGAATGCTTATTTAATTAGGCATTTTGAGAACTTGACTATTTTTTTAGGTTCATTTGCTGCTTATTTGACATGACATCTTATGGTGATAGCTTACTTTCATTCCATGGCACAACCTAGCTATAATTTGGAGATATAAGGAGATCTCACCACTAATCATGCGCCTATATTTCCTACCATTACCATGATCATTTCACCACATTTTTACCTCTCTTTTATTAAATGAATTAATTGGTCATGACGCCATTTGATCAAAGAATTGGTGTTGATCCCTTGGCATTCACTTATTTAGAGCTATTTGAAGGATTATCGGGAGTTACATCTTGTCTGACTTATACAGGATTTTCATATCAATATGACCAAGCTTCCTTTCATTTGGGGAGGTCCATTACTACTGCTGCTGCTATATTATTGCAGGTAATTTTTGTTTACTAGGCAAGACTACTATGAAAATACTCCCTTTGGAGGTTTAGTTGACTTCTCTTTAGAGTGGAAATTCCTGTTGATTTTCAAGTGAGGTGCCCTTGGAAATTATTGGTTGCCCTTGGATTTCTCATTAGGCAGTTGATTATTTGTCACCAATATGTTATTCCTTGCAAAAATACTAAAATCTATGATTGCGGTCAGAAGTTATGTTTTGCCAATTTGGGTGTTAGTTACTCCTTGTTGCAGAGTTGACTGGTAAGATAAGTAAATTAACAGAGGAGAATAGAGTAATGGTTGTTGGTGTTTGGATTTGAACTGAGTCATCAGTGCTTTCAAACTTTTGGCTTCTCTCTATTCACTATGAAGCTTGTACACGCTATATGTGTTTTGATTTTATTACACTTTTTTTTTTTCTGTTGAAATTTAGATTGAACTGTTCAGAGACGATGCAAAAAGCACGGTCATGGCTTTTGGTCTAGTAGCGCAACGCTTTTCTGCTCTTTATTTTTGTCTTTCATAACGAGTAGCTCATGGATTACTCATGGTGGCAGCTTCTATGAAATCTCAATCATTTGATGGAAAATGCAAGTTAATATTTTTCCAAATCCCCTAAAACTGAATTTGTGAGAGATTGAGCATTCCTAAGGGGAGGAACTTTGGGAATTCAATCGAAAATAAGTGCTATTTCACAAACGACTTCGGCATTTCCTTGGAGGAAGCCATTCGTGTTGATCGTGTGATTAACGTTCTAATTTACAATGAATATGGAATATGCTTGAGGGAATGTATTAATTTTGCGTTCAACTATCCCATTCTGTTGGGGGTGGGGAATGTACGAATTGACTCAATCCAGCCTGACTTCATATTCTCGTTTGGCCATATTCTGGATGCTTCAAAATGGGCTATTCATGCGGATTGTTTTTTTCTTGAATATGGTGACATTTTTTTTTTAACAAACTTGAATATGGTGACATGAGTACATGAGAATTAGTGTATAATCTGGTTTGGCATTATACAATCACTAGATCATCCTCAAATGTGGTGTTTAATCTGGTTATTTTTTTCTACGTACCTGTTTTTCTTTTTGGGTAAACACGTACGTTCGGTTTTCATTCATGCACCAAAGAAGTTCCAACTGCCTACGTCCAAATGTTGCCGACCATATGGTTGAACACCAAAAATCTATTGTCCATTTATGTTGAATTCTGCTTTCTAAGAATCCACAATAAGAAACCTGATTCCACTAACACAATTTAATATTTACGTAAGTTGAAAACGAAGAAATTCAATATAGATCGCGCTGAAGAAGGAAGCAAAGTTTTAAAATCTGCTAATCACCCTTGTTTAGAAGAATAAATATTTCAGGATCAAAACCAAAGAATATAATCAGCATTTACAAATCATAGGTCTAAATAACACGAAATAAAAAAAAAATTACTGCCAAACACCTGACTGTAAAATCTACACAAATGAAGGGCTATCCCCCATTAAATTGATATGGGAACCAATTAAAAAAACAAAAAAGCGTGAGCACGAAAAACCGCACGAAGAATTTGATTACATTAGAAGCAGTTACAAGCTGCAACTTCCCATGCCAACAAATACAAGGTACATCGGACTGTTCTAATTTACAGGAACGAATCTATGCCTTACGAACTACTATGTGATCTGACAGATGATATTGACTGTGCGGAGACCGACGCCGTTGGGCTGTTAAGATCTCTCTCTCCATTAATTTCCTTTGGTTTTCCACTTAGTCTTTCCATAGCATCTTGACAAATTTCGTTGAACCACTCATCTTCAGGTAGCGCACTGACAACAACCAATTATATGATATCAGCCTTTGCGAAAGAGCAAAAGCCTTTCAATTCCACAACTATGAGTAGCACAAATAGCAAAAACACCAAGCGCGATAGTAAAGGTATGTCCAAATATATCATACCCAAACTCTATAAAGTCACTGAAAGAAAGGGATGCTAGCTATCATGTGACATCAGTAAACATGGTAAACATGGACAAATACGGAGGCATAATACTAAATAAGACTGTATAAGCTACACCCCTCTTAAGAAAAGGAATTTTAGAAATGACATCCTTTTTTTATAGGATTTGATGGTAAGTAGTTCATTTAGGAGTGAAATGGAGTTTCAGTAGCATACCTATACGGATCCATTCCTGTAGCAGCAAATGCTGCCATAGCCTTTGATATGATCTCATTGACAACCCTATGCAAATTCCGGGACAAGTACCGACCTTGGGAAGCAAAACATATGACAAACTTCATATCCAAATAGAACTGCAAAATGTACAAGAGAAGATGGCTGTGATAAACTTTCTTGCTCACATATTTACTTCATGTAAAGTTTGGCCTTCTATTTATTTGCCACTTCAACAAATCCTTCCCATATACAGTGTTAGCTTCTGACTAACTCAGTGATGTAAGAACATAGCAGAATAAAGTCATTTTAAATACTACAGCAAATAGAGAAAGACATACAAAAGCTTCTATTAAAGGGGATATCAAATATTAATATTGACCTTTTATTTTCTTCAATCTATTAATAAATTTACTCTCTTGCCGTGTGTATTAAAAATGTTTTGTTGGGAGAGACACAACCCACTTCAGTGATCTTTATGTCTCGAAGGAATTAGTCTTCGGCTGTCAGCTGAGGATATCCTTGGTGCTCACCAAAAAATAAATAAATAAATAAATTTACTCTCAAATGGCTATTGAAAATAGGAACAAAAGCAAAAGGGGGTAGCATTGGCCCAACAATCTATTAATAAATTTACCCTGTCAATACAAATGAAAACACAACAAAAAGCTAAAGGGAGAAGCATTGACCCTTAAGTTGCTTCTTTAACTCACTATCTGATGGGAACTTAGATTGTATGGAATGCCTAAATCCCACATTGAGTAATATAGAATGTTCGATGGAGTATTTAAGTAGGTTGATTTTCTCATGTCAATAACTAACTTTTGGGAGAGAGTTCTTCATCCTACTTGAGCACCCATTACTATCTTTCTCTATATGCTTGATTACACATACTAGTTCTTGTGTAAAGAAACCGAATAATAGCTCAGGAACTGAATAATAGCTCAGATGAAGAAGCACCATACATTGAAAAATTTATTAAAGGTCACATCCCATGCTATTCTAGCTTATTTGACCAAATATACTAGCTATTATTTATTCTCAATAATAAAAATTAAAAAGATCATACTCTTCACACACAGGTGGTCAGAACATAATGCCAGATCCTCGGTTTCTGATGACTTTTCTTACAAGGATCTTCACTGTATCAAGTTCTCTCTAGTCACTCCTGTTCTGTTTTGCCAGTAGAGGCATCCATTCTTTTCTGTCTTTGACTCAGGTCTTGTAATAGTTACTTAGTAATCATCAATGAAAACTTGTACATCTTACATACCTGCTGAAGACCAAGAGGACCTAGAGGTCTAGGCCCTTCCTCAATATCATCCCAAAAGCTCTGGTCTTCAGATAGCCACAAAATAACAGTCTCTGTAAGTCTCATCAAGAGCAGTGTAGCAAATCTTTCCCTTCCTACAAACATATCAGCTGCCATATTGGCCATTCTGTTTAGCTTTATGTAAAGTTCCTGGACAGAAACATAATACTATCATCAAAACCTTGAACCATACAAAGGGTAACATAAATTCTGAAGTTAGAAGGTAATTCATAAACAACAAAATCTGGTTACATAAATTTGATATATGTCATAATCTATTAATGATCAGTAGATACCATAACAAAACATCCAACTCAATAAATTCTTTTTTTTTTTCTTCAATAAAAGGAAGAAGAAGACTTGATAAATCCTTCTTTTTTCCTTTTTTTTATTTAATGAGAAGAAGAGGAAGAAGAACAATGATAATCAAGTTCATGTACATAGGGGCATCAATGCAAAGGATGACTCAAACAGCATGAAGATGTAAACAATCAAGTCCACATGGCCCGGAAATAGGAGATGCTGCAATCTTTAACTGCTGCTATTCACATCTATTTGACATTTATTAATTCATCACAGTAACAATTAATGACACAAAATTATTAAAAAAAAATTATAGAGATAGCTAAATTGACATAACCAATACTTGAAAACATGCAACCACTAGATAGAATTCAATCACTTAAAAATAAAATACAGACGATAAGTATAAGATAAACTTACTCTTTCAATAATCAAGATGTTGTGCCCAAGGAAAAGTGTTAAATTGAATGACTTAAAAAGACTAACAAACTAGACCCTCAGAAAATTTCCCTCATCTTCTAATGTAATGGGAAGAGGAATGTTAAAGAGCAGTAATATCTAATACTATCATCTAGATAAGGAAAAAAAATGCACTCTGAAAATCAGCCAGCAGATGTCGGTAAGAGTTGCACCTTCCTGAAAGTGATTGTAATTATATAGCAGATCCTCTTAACTGGCCGACATAAATAGTTGCTTTCAGATTTTTTTTTTCCCTTTTGGTTCAGTACCATTGGCAATTTCATATTGCAGAAGGTGATATAGAAGTGGATTGACTATCTAGGAATTGCAATCTCAGTTGTCAAGTAATCCTAAAAAAATAATATCAAAAGTGTTCTGGAGATATAATTCTTTCAGATACATATTTATTCTTCAAAATTATTTACAACAAAAACCATAATTTACTGACCTAATACCTGTCAAAATTTCAAAATCTATAGTCAAAAGATCCGTGTAATCAATATCTGGAGCTCTCTCACATTTTATATGCTCCAAAGCCATTTCCAGCACCAAGATGAGAAGAAGGAAAAGGGGGAGAGGGCAGAGAAGAGACACCACAAAATCAATACATCTCATGCAGGGCAAAAACAAGAGAAAAGAATATTCAAATTCATTTTAAGAATGATACAGGGCAGAAGTATCTTTGAAAGATTATCACCCAAAGAATTAACATCAAACCAAAATTTAGGTTTTCAAGATACCTGAAAAATCAGAGTAGGAAGCCACTCAATTTCATCTGCATTTCCATCAATATTAATATACATGTCAGCTGTAAGATGGCTATCACCTTCCTCAGTGAAAATAAGGTCTAAAGCATGCTGGCGACAGAATGTATCTTTTAATCTGTCAACAGAACCGACAAGTCGTCTCTTCCATTCTCTTTGTTCAGGATGACGGTTTTGCCTGTCTGAAGGTCTTTTTCGATTATCATCCTTGTAGGCAGCATGATTTAGGGGAGAAAGTTTCATGGCTGCCCGTGGAAGTAATTCATCTGCTAGTAATGAGGCATTAGCTAGCAATGCAATCTGCTGAGCTTCAGTCTCAGCCATTCGTACAATTTTATTTTCAGAACCTTCAAAGTTTGCTTCTTCCTCCATTGAACCAGGTAATGCTTTTATGAGCATGTTCACGTATGAGTTAAATACTTGGAACAACCCTTCCAGTGCTTGGCCTCCCAACTGCATACTGAGCAGGTGTCCAACATCTTCAAAGAAGTCCTGTATAAGCACACACAGCATCCAGCATGAAGTAAATAGATAATATAGATCAATAAAACTGCATAAACAAGAAACAAAAAGATAGTATTATCACAATTAACATTCATATGTTTTAAAAGACAAACAAATCATTCACTCAAGCAAATAGGTAGAATTGTAAAATCAAATAAGACCATATAAATGAACAGGAATAAAACATTTGACTGCCAATTCAAAAGAATAATTGTCTGTTAAAAGAGGAAACAAATTCTAATATAATTTAGATACTTGATATTAAAGTACCTATTCACACAGCATTATTGCAACCAATACTAGACAGCACTGAACTCAAATACTCACCTGGACCATTAAATTGAAGCGATGGGCACTACAAGTGAGCTTATGTTGAAATACTGTTGTATTGCCAGTGGGTACACTTGAAGGCCTACCAGTTTGACGGTTAGCTATGGGAGGGTACACTAGCTCCCAATCATCAGCTGCAGCCAAAGCAGCAGTACTCTCTTGAATTCGTTTCAAATTAGCATCTAGTGCTTGTTCCACACTAGGTCTAAAAAGTTTCAAAAGTACAGGACAAAGAGCCAGGCCACGAGCTTCCAACAATGTGCAATGACCCAATGCTATTTGAACACATTCAGCAGCAGCTCTTAAGCCTCCTGCAGCTGCTGATGAAGCTAATGCATGCCTTTTAACAAGAAGAGCAAATGCTTCTGTTTGCTTCGTAGACCACATCACAAGCTCAGATGTATAAGATGGCTCCTGACCAAAAATAGCCAATGAGTCACTTGCAGCTTGTGCAATTGCCGAAAATACCAGTTGTGCAAGAGCAGCAGTATAAGCACCTCCATATGATGTACTTGATGGCCTAAGACTTTGCATGTTATACTGATATCTTTGGAGATGAGCATTAAGCAACAAACTGTGAGCACGAGGACCATCTCCAAGCCTTTTAAGGGCTGATATTGCTGCACGAAGTTCAGCACCATGGGTGGAAGGCTGACAAGCAGCTTCAGCAAGCTGATCAGCTAATTTCTGCCTGCGTTCAATAATGGAAGTCTGTAGAGACGTGAGTGCAGATGGGTTCAGGGTTTTCACCTCTTTTGCTTCAGAAACTACACGTTCCCCTTCATCAAGAGCTGCTAAAGCTTCATCCACTCTTCTTTCAGCCAAGAGAACATCCAAGAGATCAGGAAACTCAATTAACCATTTGTCCAGGTCCGATGTATCCCTATCTTCAGAATTTGATATAGCATTTGAAGTTAAACCATCAGAATCAGATACAGATAAGGAATCAATGTGAACTCCCTCAGCCAAACCATGTATCAATGTAGCTTGTGTAGATAGCAGGTTTCTTATGGATGAAAGCTCTCCCTCTAAATCTGATATCTCCTTAGATGTGCTGCAAAATATGCATATTACTTAAAGCTAAAAAAATGATCAATGATACATTAGATAAACAACAGCACAGTGGTTTTGTAGTTAAAGATTACTCGAATCCAATGAAAAATCAAATGTTATATTGACTAAATAACACTGTTAGTATTTTCAAGATAAATAAAAATGAGAAAATGATGAGAACCTCTCCCCCACCCCACCCCCCCAAAAAAAAAAAAAGAAAAATGAAATAAAAGATGAAAGACAGCCAAGAATTTTTTATTAAAACAAAAAAAAAACAGAATAGTGACCTTATACTATTGTAAAATGTAATGGTTAAAATAATTATGACTTTCCGGTATTATAAAGTATCCAAAGTATTCCAACAGTGCAAAAGAGGACTTGTTTCACACATACACACCCAACAAGAGACAACTAACCGTATGAAGGCTGCATAGTTAGCATAAACACTTCGACGCATTTCCTCAGCAGAAGCTTTCTTCAAATCCACTAAATATGAACATAATTGCTTTATTTCCTGGAAAAATGAAGAAGACAATCTTTTGAATTGAAAGAATATAACACAATGGAGAACAAGAAAACATTTCTCAACTAGTTGGGTACAAAACACAAGCGGCAACAAATTTCAATGCTAGATTACTAAACCATATAAAAAGGGTAAGTGATGGATATCCACTATTGCCATTACTATGCACTATTTGAGTAATTTGACATACTTCATTGCACATTAGACATGAATTCCAACTACATGAAGCCTAGAGCATCCCTTGTAAATAGTGTGATTGATGCATACGTCAATCTATACAAGGCATATATATTGGCAAGAAAGGCAATCAAAACAAAACATCCCTTTTGATCAGTAGCTAATTTTTTATAGCAAATGGTCTTTTGCTCCTTTGCTATTTCAAAGGCAGTAGCAAATAAAAGAAAAATCAATATTTGAAGTGTTTTCTAATAAATTTCATGTATCTGAATGGTTAAATAATTGTCATAGGTATAATAAAGTTTCTATTAATTAGATACCAATAACTACTACTCATGTGCCACATTGTGTCCAACCAGCACGATATAGAAATAACAAAAGGAAGATCCCAAATCCCACATCGGAAGTATGGATTTTGAAGTGAAATTTATAGGGGCCTTAGGCTCTCCAACCTCATGGACAGCTTTTCAGGTATGGCTCTACCAAAGTTTCCTATCAATGATAATAGAGATTTCCGCTATCCTCCATTCCCCTCTTCTCACCATCAGTCTCTTCTCTCCTCTCCTTTTCTCCATTCTATCTTGCCTGTATATATAACTATGTTGACTTGAGTCCACCAATGGAAGTAGTATTCTGATGTGGAGTTTTTGGGGACCTAGGGTCTCCAACTTTATAGGATAGCTTTTGTGGCACAACTTTTCCAATGATTCCTTTTAGAAGATAAATTATCCATCATATTTCCTTCTCGGTTTGTTCTTTAAAAATTTAAAAAAAGAAAAGCATCATAAGAAGGAATTATATGTTGGATCATTTTCATGAATATGTTGATTTATCTGATGATTTGCCTGAAAAAATTTAAAAGATTAATGGCTTGTGATATCTAATTCTATGCTTCATATAACTCAAACGGTGTATATATGGAAAATTTTTTAAGAGGTGACAGGAGTTGGTCAAGGGCTGTGGCTGTAGATAGTGGATTTTTTTCGTTTTTTCTGGGTGAAATACAGATAGTGGAATTTACGATCATGGAATTAATTCCTAATGGCCAGGAAGGAAAAGGGTCGAATCCCCAATATTATCGGCAATCTTAATTGACATTCCAGAACATTTTCCTATAGTCCAAGTGAATTCAGCCATCTACAGCACCCCGCCCCGCACCCCTCCCCCCTACACACCACCCCCCCCCCCCCGCGCCAAAAAAAAAAATCTCGTCACCCTGCCCCAGCAATTTTAACTCCCATGAAGCTCAGGAGTCAGTATTTGCATG
Source organism: Adenanthera pavonina (assembly GCA_026686845.1). Classification (NCBI taxonomy): domain Eukaryota; kingdom Viridiplantae; phylum Streptophyta; class Magnoliopsida; order Fabales; family Fabaceae; genus Adenanthera; species Adenanthera pavonina. The sequence goes on along the minus strand of JAIVEN010000011.1, from coordinate 1,550,385 downwards.
ATACTGCATAATTACCCGTAAAAATTAAGTGTACATAACCAAGAGAAGTGTTTAGAATCATGGAAGCAGAAAAAACAAAGGATCACGCTCATAAACTAATGGACGTGTTTAATCAAATTATAATTTTTTTTCCGAAATGCCAAGAAAAAAATTTTCGTAGTAAATTGTACATTGAAATACGGAAACCAACCTTCTCGCTGAGAGGGCATTTAGACTGGACATAGGCGTCGGCATCGAATTTATCAGACTTGAACACAGTGAGACCTTCTTCGAGTTTTGGTCCGTTCTCTTTCACAGGCGTAGCCTTGGACCGAACAGTCTTCACCGCAGCCATAACCAGTTACTAATAGGTCACAGGAACTCGACAATTGAGCTTGGAAATTCAAAGATCAGGAGCGAAGCAATCAGCAAATTTAGGGTTCAAAAATAAAGAAAGAATTGAAATGATAGATCCAACCGCGAATCTAGAAAAAACGTAGTTTAGCGAGCGAAGATGGCGTGAAAGGTGAAGTGAGATGTATAAAGAGCAAAGAGGACGATCCCTAGGAAACCGGTGAGAGGTTGGGTAACGGGAGAAGTTTGTTATGTAAAATGGCTCTTCATTCTTCAACTACAACTGCTCCTTTGGTTTGACTGTCGTCTTCGCATGATAAGAAGGTGACATCAAACTGAATTCCATTTCATTATTATTCAGCCCGATATTAATGCATCAACAAAATAGAATGAAATTAAAATTAATTATTTATCGATATGATAATATAATCTAGTATTTGTTAATCATTATCTCTCGCACATTGGGAATGAGATTGTGTTTACAAAAGCATTGCATGTTTGCTTAAATTGATTCACACAGCCAGGGGCAGACTAGGAAGTTTAAAAAGGTTTGTTGATGATTAAAATAATGTAAACACAAATTAATTATTTTATTATTGAAGATTAATTAATCACTCAATATTTTTAAAAAGAGTCTAAAGGCATAGGGAGTATTGAATTCTATTCCTATCACATATTATTCGGGTAATTTTCACCATAATAAATTTTTCTCTTTTTTTTAGATTAAAATAAGGGGTGGAAATATGTCAGGCCAAGCTTTACCTAAACAAATCAGGCCTGTAATTGAGGTATTAGGTTTGAGTCTGCAAAAAGTCTGGCCTGGCCTGTAACCTATTTAAACACCTACCAATTTGGTAGGCTTTCAAATAAGTTTAAAATTCTAAGCCTTAAAGGCTTCAAACAGGCCAATGACATCTTTAAAGTCTACATAACAATAAGAAATCAACAAAAGAAATATATATGTTTAAATAAAAAAATTAATGAAGAATTTATCTTGTACATCATTCTACATAATAATAAAAAAAATTAATCTGATAACACTATCCACACTCAAGTTATAATTAAAATCTTATTCAACATAAGTGTTTACAACGAGAGACGCAATAGAGATTAATGGGTGATGGCTTGAGAGAATGGAGGCATTAATGGAAGCAGAGCTTAGGTTAGGGTTTGTCGGTTTGACTGTTTGAGAGAGATAAGAAGAAATTGAAAATAAAGGGGGGAGTAGAAAGGTGCAATAGAGATTTAAAATGACTGAAAAAAAATAATATTACATTATCAAAAAATTAAATTTTTATTATATATTATATATATAATATAAAATAAAAAATATAAATAAATCTGACCTGATAGATTTCAAATCGGGCCTATAATAAACAGGTCAGACCTATTTAACTAAATAGATCTGGCTATTAGCTTGAGTCTGACCTATTTAAATAAATAGGTCATGTCAAATCAAACCTCATATAGGTCAGACCATAGGTCCTTGGTAGGGATCCGACCTATTCCCATCCATAGTTAAGATGTTATTGTAATGTGTATCGGATGTTATAAGAAGTCTTTCCAACTCTTTTGTTTTTTTTTTTCCTTACCTCAAAGTAGTGTTGGACAAGAGATTCTCTCTTCCAACCTTCATGAGCCGATGTTCTTTCTTTACTTCCCTTGCAAATGATATATATATATATATATATATCTATAAAAGCACCCGGATGAGCCTCTGACAGCATCATCCCCACACCAGCACAGAATGTTAAATAAAATAAAAATAATATAGCGCTGTCATCATTAGAGAGAGTCCAGGTGGCTCTCGGGCCAACTCCAGTTTAGCCTTCAAAATAAAGAGACCTGTTTTACTTTTTACTTGACGAAAAAATAGATCTGTTGAACTGGTGGTTGACTTGATTATTTTTAGACCTACTATATAACTAATACCCTGTAAGCCTTCGTTTGGTTGGTCATTGGCGTTACATCGATGCTTTGATTTGGAGTGCTCGTTTTGGTAGCAATGGTGGAGAGCCCAGTTCAACAGCAATATCCAGCTTTTTCTTTCTCTCTCTGTCTCTGTCTCTCTCTCTCTCTATATATATATATTATACAAAATTTATTGTTTATGACTTATAACTAATATTATATATATATAGAGAGAGAGAGAGAGAGAGAAATAATAGATTAAAAAACAAATATACCACCTTTAAAATAGCCAACGGTGCCATTATTTGTGTCTGCTTTGACAAGAGGCTCGTGCGAGAGTATGACACACTACTCAACTTGATACCACAAATCCCATGGACCTTCAAACCAAGAGGCTCGTAAGCATTCATGATCAAAAATGCCACGAAGCTTTTAGGCCGCGTTCGATGGAGATGCAACACGTGATACATCCTAGTTTTACTACCCTGGATGCTTGTTTTTGGGAGTTAAGTATCAAGCATGCAAAGTGTAGGTCCGAGTACTACAATTTTTATTTTATTTTATATTCAAAGGGCAGGGTAGTCTGGGTAGAGACAGAGTACTACAAATTTTAGCGACACTAATATAAATAGTTAGTGTTTTCACAATACATGATCAATCTATATGCACGAGTCTTACAAAATCCAGTTCTTTCTAGAAGAATGTATTACTTCAGGAAAATTAGTGGGCAGCTTTCCAATTTGTTGACTCTCAAGTTGATTTTAAGTTACACACAGAAACTCATCATCATGTTTGGAATAAAGGTTCAAGCACGTCAGTTGCAAATTGCACTACTAATTTATTACAGGTTTAACCATGCAAATCCAAAATCAAGGGCAGACCAAATGGCATGGACATGAAAAACAAAGATAGAGAAAAAGTAGCTTCAACAAAAACAATTTCTTTCAGACAATTTATTAACTTTAAGCTCTTCGAGACATTGGCATTCCAAAGCTTCCAATTACAACTACTCCCCAATCACTGTTCCGGTGTGTCTGAACGAACAGCTGATAAAAAAGCAATCGAAAACTTTGATCAGGATACATCAAATAGAGATCTGAATTAAACAAGATGTCAATTGCAAATCATCATGAGAATTGAACAAAAAGACCATTTAATCAAACAAATATTGTCAAATGGCAACGTTGATCAGTCTAGGGCATGTAAGTAAAGGACATGTTAAGATACACTTCGAAAAAGAAAAAGAAATTCAAATCTCTGTATGAAAAATGAAGACTCAGTCTCACAAGTAGTTCTGTTAGTTGCTGCAATAGTCAATACATACATCCTTATACTAGACCATTCAGTCTCTAAAACATACATCTATCGTTGATTAATAACAACTTAAAGTTTCAGGATCGCAATAAAGGTTAAAAGCAATTCGAACTACTAAGCTTATTTAGATGGAGGGTAGGGAGAGGAGAGAATGTTTTCAGAGAGGAATAGGTAAAACATAATTCTAAGTAAAGGAACCTCATCTCCCACATTTAGCCAGCCTAAATATAAACATTAATTAATAGTTCAATATTGCATTATACAGAAAAAAATGAAGCAAACATGCATAACATCATTGCCAGTTTCTCTTTATTCCTTAATTTTCAGTCGTAAGCATTAAGTCTAAAACAGTAAAAACCATCCTTCAATAGAACTTCATCCTTTATCACTCACTTGGTCGAACCCCCTTCACCTCAATACTTATTTCTCCTACCAGCATTGTTATACAGAATTTACACTAGTTTCTCACTTCTTGAATAAAAGGAGGAAATAAACTAAGCAATTCACTAAAATATCTGGAAATTGATGAGAAATATACAATATATGTATCATAACAAGTTTTCTGAATCAAGAAATGTCATATAAAACAGGTTTATGTGTAAGATTTGACTTAAAAGGTTTCACCGTGAAATAGACCCATCACATAGTAGTTTGACATTCATGATTAAGACGCGATAGGAGCAACTCATAACATCTTCAGGAACTACTAAACAGCTAGCATTTGGCTCAGCACCTTAACGTCCGATTTCCATGTAAAACGTAAAGGAAAATTTTTTAGTATAGACCTAGAGCCAAGCCCTCTGAGTGCAAGCAGTAGTCATTTTCTAATCATTAAAATCGCCCAGGCAATCTTTGTCACCTTGATGCAATTGTGAACCTTCAACAGCCTTCAGAGTGGCTGTTTTTATGTATGTGTGGAACAGTTGAATCGATTTTGCCTCAAGGGAAAAATCTAAGAAATAGATATTACTAGTTCAACGCCTTAAGTCGTATTACATTAGGAAATATTATCACAAGGCCGGCTTCCACAAAACTTTAAGCTTAGAAGCCAAATCGCAAATTTAGGGTGTTAACATGAACATCGTAGCATTTATATACATTGAAGTAAATAAACACAGCATTCGATGTCTAAGAGAATCAAGCTCAGTACGTTATTAAGGAAAATGAAATAACGAATCGGAAGCGAGGAGACAAATCGATAGAGAAACAGAAATCTTACTAGGCTTCTCAGGTTTGCCATCGACCCACTTTGAGACGACGAAATGGACCTTCTCGCGAGCGAGGGCTTCAGACTTGTGGGGTTCCTTGAGGCAGTTCCTGACCAGATTGGCGCAAATGTTGGAGTAGGTGATGTAGGTCATCCCAGCCGCCCTCCAGAACGGCACCGCTGCGTTCGACGCCATATTTCTCTGCTGCTTCTCTTTCCCAACTCCTCTCTCTCACTCTCGCCTAGACTCCTCAGGCCTCCCCGTGTAGGGAACACTACATAGGGCTTGGGCCTCATTTACTTAGTCTTTTTTTGTTACAAAAAAAAAACATTTTCCAACGGTCAATTAGTTAACTTAATGGTTGGGAGGAATATTCAACAATATATATCTAAAAGAAGCTATATTATTGATTAGTTACGAACGTTGTCAATACACAGGATCCATCACTAATTTTCTAAACAAATTATGTTTTTTATCCACCAAAAAAAGAATTAATAACCACGTTCAAAACATGTTTTCTTTGAACTAATTTAAAATATACGTTATATATATTTAACTAGATTGTTTTGGCCCCCCCAAAAAAATCAGATTGTAAATCACGTGTTTTAATGGGGTTTAAGGAGAATGACCAAGTCACATTTTCCATATTTTCCGTGGCTTATTAATAGTATGATTTCTTATAAAATTTTTATGTAAAATATATTGATTGCATAATTGGTTGTTCCAAGTAGCCAACGATTACTTAATGAAACTTCAAATCTATGCATATTCGCCGGGTTATAGAATCTGCACCATAGTCTTGCTGTTTTTCTAACATCTTGCAACCAGAGTGATGAAAGGCAGCTGGACAAACGTACGACCATTGGGGTGTTACAAGGTTACGTCTGATTAATTTAGAAATCACACTTTATAGATTATCTGTAGATCAAATTAAAATTTAAAAAAAAAAATCAACCAGAACATAACTTTGTCAAGCACGTAAGGAGTGAGGTCATAGTGGAGTGGTTGATTGCTAGTAAATAAATAATATTACACCAATCATTTAATTAATCGCCTCAACACCGTGGCCTCGGTGAATTGTCTTCCAAGTTCTAACACAACAATACTCCCACTTATGTAGCATGATTTTCGTGGGTCTAAATTGATCGATGGGAGTGAAATGATGTAAAAAATTTTGGCCAGTGAAGATTATACATTAAGTATTTGAAAAGAACATATGCAACAACATGCAAACAATCACTTGAAAAGAATCGAGTAATTATTATCACCGTACAGGCACAAATCATCATCAAAATAACTAGTGTGTCTCGAAAGACAAGCTCAAGCAAGAACATCGTCATTTGATTGACTGTTATCCATATATGGTGCCCAAACCTATGTGTATAAAAGTAAAAAAGAAGTAATAAGAAATATTTTGAAATCACATCCAAGAAAAAATTACAGACAAAATTTGAACTCTGATGGGGGAGAAAATTAATACTAAAAACTGATTAACAAGAGACATCAGCTTCCACCAAAAGCCACGAGAAGAACTTGAAGCAGAAAAGCAAGGCTTCAAGTTGGCAGCCACCAGAAGCTACACAAAGTTGAGATAGAAATACAAGACGGAGAAAAAAGGGTGTATGCTCCAATCAAGTACCTCCCTTCTGTTTCAAGGTGATCTTATCCCCAAGACTGAGGGCAATTCCCTGAGTTTTACTTCTTATTCTGATGTATCCACTCAACTTACCTTCAGCTTGTTTCTCAATGCTCACATTCACCAAAGCATCTTCCCCAAAAACACTCTTGGCGTAAAGATTTGCAGCCAGAAAACCACAATCCCCTTCCAACGCAGATCTAAAATACACAAAACAAGAGAAAATAGGAAGCATTATAAACAAACTAGTTGTAAATCTCAATGCATGGTCTTCATCTTGTCATATAAATGCCCATATTTGCAAGTGTTGCTAATGAATCCAAGCAAGATATAATAATCTCCCTAGACCAAGATATGCAGAATCTTTACTAGTCTCTCTTATGGCTTTCTGGTATGTTCTTAGTTAACAACCATAATGCCAAGGGTTTGAGACTTGGTACCTCCCTCCGATCCTCAAAAATAAGTTATGCAGAATCCTGGAGAACCCTACAATTCTTTATACTATTCCTTCGAATGATATACTAATAAAATACTATTTTAAAAAAAACTAAAAGGTAAGTTTCCGCAATTTCACGAGTAATGTTAATATTCAACTCCATTATACACGCATATAGATTGACATCTAAAAAATCATTTAAAAAGTGTTTTTTTTTTGTCAATCTCGTCTTTCCAAAGCATTAAATCTAAAAGTTGCTAATAGGTGACAAAATTGTCTTTATCATTTTGCAAATGAAAAAATTTGCAACTGATTCTATCGATTTCGAATATGTTAGCTTGATTAATTCTATAGAAGCAACACTGCAGTTGTGGAACTAAAATTCCAGATTTTTTATCCAGATATACAGGCACAGATATAATAGCAACTGTCATAAAATGTTTGCATATTTTGGTGCGTCACTTAAAATTACCATGGTGTAAAATCAATGTCTAGTTGTCCACAATAGGATTTTGAGCAGAATTAGAAGAAGAAGAAAAAAACATACGGTGGAGTCAGGCACTTCATATTGGTACACTTCATTATGTGGTTCAGAAACTCTCTCTCATCTTGTATCACTGTATTCACAGCAACCTAGAAAACAGAACAAATGTTAATCAGATATATCATACACATATTGCAGAGACACATTGCCTGAAGGATTATGTATGAGTAGAAGTCTATATTAATTATCGACATATAATTTCCTAACCATAAAACATACGTACACATTAACTAATCTCTCGAATTTGTGTTCTATGATAACTCTCGGATGCAAGGTCTCAGCAAACACTACTATAAAATAAAAACCTAACACGAAAAGCTGGTATTGACTTCAATATATTACAACCAAAATCAAAGTAATGACAAAAAGCTGAGGTATAAATATAAACATACAAGCTTCAATACCAACAAAGCTTTATCTCATTTATACTATCAGGCTATCATCATCAATTGCATGTGTAATAATAAAATCATGAGGTAAATCAAATCTCAAACAGCATATCTTAGCACTCATAAACATTAAGAACATGCATTCATACTTCACAAATATACCAAGGGCTTACTAAAAGAGTAAACCATCATTCCATAGTCTAATCAGCAGGCTTTTCTCTTTTTCCTCTTAGTGTAACTATGGGTAATACAACAGTTAACTCCATTTATAGTTCTATTGCTAACAAGTATAAAAATCCAAATTGAGAGATTAAGGAAACATATACCTTATTTTCCCATTCAAACTCAGCCCACATAGTTCTAAATGCCACATCAGCACAAGTTGAAGGAGAAATGTAATCCATGATATCAATGTGGATGTCATTAAGAACAATAACTGTTCTTTCAAGCACATTTGAAGATGTCTCATAGACTATGTTACCAAATATAACCCCTGTTTCAGTTGAAGACACCTTGATGTTGGCCTTAATCTGTTTGCTTGATTCCGGAGCTAGGGTATAGTTTTGTGGCCGCTCAACAAGTTTGAGATCGCCCATGGTTGCCAACTCCAAGCACAAATTCTGAAGAGTCTCCTTGGTTCGGTTGATGACAGTAACATCGAGGACAATGTCATAGTGATTCACTGTCACATATGCTTCAGCATACACAGGATCACTGAATCCAGTGAGCTGAAGAATGCGATTGAGCTTATTTGCATCATCTGCTTCCTTTGTGAACTCTCCAGTAGCACGTTTGAGATCATCTTGAACCTCATCTTCTAACTCAAGTTGACTCATACCCTAAACAAGAGAGAGCAATGAGAAAATAGCAGATGCTGATCCAAAATCAGTTGAAACATCAGTCAGAAATTACTCCAGATTGGAGCAAAAGTCAATGACTCAATATACAAGGGTTGGTTTCATTATCTATGACACCAACCAAGGTATAACATACTATGACCCTTTATCAGCAATAACACATCAAAGCTAAATTATTAGTATGAGGAAACCATGAGAAATAGAATCTTAACGAATATAGTCAAACAATAGTTTTTTTGTATGAAGGTTCTCCTCCTGTTATTTTTTGTACACACAAGGGGGATGTCCTGTGGTCCTTGGGTTTTGGTTGATGTATGCTTCAAGGGGAACCCTTCCTAGAGGGTGGCTCTTTTGTAGTATTACTCTCAACCAAACCTTCTTTTGTAAATGCTTCTCTGTTGGCAATATGTTTTACAGTTTACCAAATAAATAATAATAATAATAATCATAATAATAATAATAATTCATTTATATGCATTTTAAAAGGAGAAAATACTACCAAGTACCAGCATACCTTCCTGCTCTTCAAATGGTAAAAGTCAATAAGATCATCAGGTTGTGCATTGGATATTTGAGCCTTTGCCTTAATCTCCTCTGTTTCACGGCGCTGCTTATCCAAAAGCATTTTCACAAAGCTCTGTCTACAAGATTGCAGCCATAACTTCCTTATTTCATCACCTGTATTGCACAGCAATCTAATGCATAGGACAATCCTATCATGAGAATCATTATCAATTGGATATGGAAGAATTGAAGATTGACCCAGCTGCAGAATAGAGAGCATGATCAACAAGGCCTGTGTAGTTGCTTTGTTAACTTCAACTTTTGATGTCTGAACCTCTTCCAACCGTAAGATAAGTTTTGTCAATGTACATGCCATTACTGCCCCAAGAAAGAAATCACCTGAAAGGATCAGCGATCTCAGGTTTCCAGTAGGAGACTGCAATCCTTGTACAAGGGTAGGAGACAACAAAGCAGTTTCCAGAGCAGCACTTTGTGTGGCATAGGTCCCATCTGCAAGGATTGCAGGCCTCCTAGAACTCACACTGGTTGAGCTTACCAGGGGTGAGATTTTAGATGTGTCCTGGCCCTCTGCTTCCTCGTTAGGAGTATAAAATGGGAGGTCCCCCAGACACTGTTTAATTGTTGTAATTCCACTCTCAACTTCTGCAAGTGATAGGCAATATTCACCTATTATCCATAGAGCGCATGAACAAACCCTTGCAGCACGGATTTGGTAGAAAGTATCCAAAAGCCTAGTGACAATAGAAATGCGTAACTTGGGGTTTGTCTCAATGATCTCACGCACAAAAACAACCACATCCATGGCTGAAGCCACATTGGTATCTCCCAAGAAATCCATCAACAGGTGCACAACAGTGCTTGCCACCTGAGGAAACTTAATAGCACAAGAATGTATAGCCTGCACCAGTATCTGCCTATATTCACCATTCTTCTCATGCTCCCCGCTCTGAGTTTTGACCACTTCTTTCTTTAGCATCATAACGACTTCATCAATATTCCTAGGTGTTATCAGTTCCAGTGCAATATCTATGGTCTTCCTCCTAATATCAAGATTTGGACTCGAAAGCGCTCTAAGGACATCCATAACCATTTCCACCATAATATCTCTATTTGAAGCTTTAAGTTCACTGAGCCTATCAAGTACAATAAGCTTGACATTATTATCACTTTGTGAAAGCAAGAGCTGACAATAAGTAGTGGCTGCAGCTCGAATAGCAGTAGGAGCGGAGGAGAGAGAGACAAGGGTGCCGGCACATTCATAAATAACAGCAGTTGATGGGGCGTTCAACAAAGAAATAATAATTTTGATATACTTTCCCTTCTCACCCTTATTGGTCCTACAGACTTTCCTAATCAATTCCAGAACAACCATTTGAAGTTGCTCACCCCATTCATTGATTCTATCGATATTGGTTAAAAGGTAATTAATAGCACGATCCTGAGCACAAGTAAAGAGCATAAGGAAAGCATTACGCTTAGTGGAATTATCCTGCTCCGTGGACAAGAGCTTGTCAATTATTTCAGGGGCACTATCGAGCAATAGCTCACCTTGGGGAAGCTTGTAGAGGGACATGACAGCGAGGACGGCATTCCTGCGAACAAAAGGATGACGATGCTCCAAATTGGAAAGAATGGAAGGGATCAAAGGCTCAATGATCTCAGTCTCGTTCAAACGGCAAAGGAAGCGCAGGGTGACACCTCGGATGTACTCATTGGGGTGCTGAAGATTGTTACGAAGGTTCTGGCAAATAAGGATCATCTCGGGAAGAACCTTACCCTTGGAATCGGTTTTGTCAATGATCTCGAGATAGAGGAGGAGAAGCTTCTGAACAGTGTGATCCTCGGAGGGAAGGACATAACGAATGATGGTGATGAAGAGCTGGGGAATGGTGTCACCGTTGAGCAAAAGCATGATAGCCTTCTTCATGGCGTCGATTTTGGCGACCACATCGTTTCCTTCGAGAGCTTCTTTGATCTCGTTGGCAAGTGCTGGCGTGCCCTTGTCGAAGTGAACCAGTAGAGTGCACGACTTCTCCATTTCTTATCTCAAATCTTATGCAAAATTCAGAAACTTGCTTTCAGATCTGAGATATCTGGAATTCGATCTGCAGCTTCTGCTCTCGATTGCATCTGAATTCTGAAACAATCAAGGGAAGCAAATGAATAAGTTAAAATAACAATTGAACTGACAAGCGTGGAAAGAGTCGGGTCGATTCGGTTCGGCTCATACGGGTTGTATTGCAGGAGTATTGTATGGGCGACTGAATGTGGAAAGTAAGCTGGACTTAATAATGTGCCTATTGGGCCTATCCGATCATGGGATCCATCCAGATATAAATGTATTTCCCCAGAAAAATTGTTACAGGCTCTATAACATATGAGCCATAAAAGCAGTCTCAAAAGATTTCACCAAAAAACAAAAAAAGTAGTCTCGAAAGATGCCAATTTTTTTAGAAAAGGAGTCTGGGATCAGTGACGGATACAGAGGGGCAAGCTCATGCTTACAAATCTGTGTATTTTTGTTTTAAAGAAAAGGAAAAAATTAATTTTATCCTTCGTACAATTGCTATTTTTGGCCCCCATCTGCCATGTTCTAGACTTCTAGATACATCACTATCTGGGATACAAAAAAGCATTGAATATCTCTGAGTTTAGTGGCCGAAAAAAATATCTATTGAGTTTTAGAAAGGGCGGACGTTGGGTAGGTCCTAGGCGAGAGGGATAGTGTATCGGCGTGATTTATGGTCAATTTGTTTTAAAAAAAAAAAAAAAGGAATGTGAGCAAGTAAATATATACTTTGAAATAGGAAAAGGTTGGGTTGTCGAGTGTTAATCCCTCCGGACTGAATTATATTGTATTATATTATATGCTGTTTCTGATTCTGATTTAAAATATAGGTGGCTGCATATTTTTTTTACTATTTTCTTTTTATTTTTATCTTTTATCATTTATAATCTTATAATAATAATAATAAAATAAAATATTTAATAAAAATAAAATAAAAAATGTTAATATTTTTTATATTAATTTTTGATAAAAATAATTTTTTTAATATGTGTATAATTAATATAAAATATTTTATAATGTGAATTGGATGGTGTAATATAATTAATTTTTTTATTATTATTTAAACTAATTACAACATACACGCTTACCCATATGAGATGGCATAATTAGTCATTAATTACTGACTAACTAATTTGGTCTTATGAGTTTTCAGTTAGTTAAAAATAAGTTTGAGTAGAATTAGTTTTGTAACATAGTTATGTTAAAAATTGATTTTAGAATAATGTGTTTATGCTTGGATAATTTATTTAAAAATTAGTTTTGATAAAACTCATAATTTTTCTTCAAATTGAGTTTAAACTCTATCTCATGATTAATTTAATTTATTTGAACTAAAATTTAATTTGTATTTATTTAATTGAGAACATAGTATATCTGATGTAATATTTTCTTACCTGTTATAATCCACGAAAAATAAAATTTTAAAAGGATATTTTAGTCATTAGATAGAACAAATTTTATAAAATTTTTAATTTTTTAATTTTTATTAATTTATTTTTATTTAAATTTAAAATAAATACAAATAAAAATAAAAAAATATAACGAAAAAGTATGGAGCGATATTTTTTTGAAACTTGGTTACAACTGAGGAGGAGTGACAAAGACACTCTACCCGCACTCCCCGGCCACACCATTCGCTTGTTCCACACGTTTAATCCTTTTCCGATCTTATAAAAATCTCTCCGTCTATCCTTCCTATTGGCTATTGATGTTTGTCTCGTTATCCCATTTCTGCATTTTTTATATTCATCCCCACTTTCAACTCTCATTCAGTATCATTGCATTGCATCTCTTGCGTAGTTTTTAATTTAAATTATTTTAATTTTAAAAATAGTATAAAATAAATATTTTTTCAATTATGTTGAATTCAATAGATTTGATACAAATAAATACTGTATTTTTCTAACTAATACTACTAGATATATTGGATTTGTTCACTGGATAGAGTTTCAGAAGAAATAAATCTTATCATACTATTTATAAAGTCTGAGAAATGAGTCAAAACAATATAAATTGTTATAATTTTTTTTATAATTTACCTTATTTTTAAAATTAATAATTTTTGTTTAACAAATTAATTAAATCCAATTCTTAAACCAAATTTATTTTATATTGCTTTTAAATTTAATTTATTTCAGTTTAAGAATTAAATTTAAGTGAGTCAAATTCAAATAAAAATATAAATTTTATATAACTCTGTGAGCTAAGGGAAAATCACAATTAAATATCCTTGGAGAAAAAAAAAATTCAAAAACAAGCCATAAACTTATAAAATTACTATGAAATACCAAGGTATCTATCTGAAACTATTTTTGGACTACAAAATGACCAAACCCTTTCACCATTTTTGTCAAAATTACTAATTGATTAAATATATTCATTTGCAATTAATATCCGATGATTTACAATAGACACTAATAAATTTGCAACAAATAATAGTTGATTTGACAGTTATAACTGAGGTAATGGTTGACTATCAGAGGGTTGACTAGATTAAAAGTGATTACTGAGCTACTGATTTAGTCGACCATCAAAGAGACCCCTTTGTTGGTCGATCATTGTCTTAATTGTAACTGACAATTAATAATTTGTAACTGATAATCAATAATTTGTAATTGATCCACATATATTTTATAAGTTGAGTTCACAGAGCAAGCACAAATATATTTGCAACAGATACACATATATTTGCACCTAATCTATCAATATTTGCAATTGAACCATGTACATTTTCAAGTATACTAACAAAATGAACTCAAATACATTTACAAATGATTCATGTAAATTTATAATTAATGCACTTATATTTAAAACTGATTTGCATGAATAAATTTGTTGCTGCACTTATATTTTTTTGTTGTCGTCATCATTTAGCCCTCCTCAAAAGAATACAGTTTAATTATTTTTTTCATCTCCAAGTTATGCAGCATAAATTTATTTGTTTATAAAAAATATATTCATCAAAATTTTATTTAATTATTATTACATAGATAATTAATGTTTAATTTAATAAGTTAATTATTTTGATTGAAATGAATATAATTATACGTTGTCTTTATATTACAAAAAAGTTTAATATACTTTCCATTAATCGTAAGAATAAAAAGTATAGAAAGATACTGTAATCTGTACACTTTTCAGCGAGAGCGAAGGAGAAAGTGTTAACCTTTGCAAGTGAATCAGGTATTTTTATATTTTGCTTGAATCGGGTTAAAACCTTCTGATTGGGATTCATCCTGGGGATCTACAACTTCCTGGATGTTAAAAAAATTGGGTTTATATTTATACAATAAAGAGTTTTGTTGCATGAATTTTAGTTTCCAACTTGCTTTTCCTCTGGCACGTAGTAGGCAGGAAGCTATTGGTTTCAGATCTGTGGTTAACCCAGATAACGATAAATTAAAGATTGGTCCTCTTCTATAACCTAATCAACGGCTCTTTCTGACTTTCTCAAATCCTAACCATCAACCAATCAACATTACAGTGCACATTGCGATTACTGAATTGACAACATGTTTATATTATTAAAACCAAATCCTAAAAGACAAAGCAAATCCACGTAAGATGTTAGGCAGCCCATAATTTTATTGGAAAGTGTCGGTGGTGTAAATGGTTCTGCTCTCAAAAGAAACAAGAAATTTTGGTCTTTGACGCTCGCCGTAGGGTGTGCATTCTCTGTCTTCCTCAATTTTTGGTTAAGCTTTCCATTTCAGCTCCAAAGCTTTCTTCCAGGTCTTAATGCTTCATGCTCATCCTCGTGCTGCTTAAAAACTGAAGTTTACGCTTCTTTCTCTGTTTTGAACCTCACCTACTTACAGTGAGTCTGAGACCCAGAAGAATTTACAAGATCCAAGAGGAAGACGCACGATGGGATTTGATTTGAAGCAAGTGGTGGCTGGTATTCTCACCCTCACAATGTTCGTGATGCTTGGAAATATGATCAAAAGGGACCATTTTGATTCAGAGGAAGTGAGTAAGACTATCTCTCAGTCTCATATTGTCTGATCCACCACACTTCTCTTCGGCTATCTCTGTTCACTTTTTCTTTGCCTGTCATTCAAAGTTGGCGTCTTGATCCACTTAATCTTGATAATGGTCTTGATTTCTCGTTCATATCGGTTAGCTGTTATTCACCAGAAATCATATCTTGATGTCGCGGATAAATTGGAGTAAGCGGTACAGAAGCTAGATGAGTTCATTTTACATGAAACTAAAGGATTAAACGGAACCCATTATGTATATCTTGATGAAGAAGCTAGTAGAGACGATAGATATTAGTTTAGAAACAAGGACACAATAATTGAATGCGTATTGACAGAGACACCATGAACACTAAATTCTATGCTGATACTATTCAAGAGAATAGTAACTAGTTTTTGAAAACGGCAATTAATTTCTGAGTACCAGTAACTTATGTTTCTACGGTGACCATGAAATCATTGGTTGACCGGTGATGTTATATGAAATGAGGAAAATCAGCCAATGTTAATAAGAAAATGGAGTGCTAGTAGTTGGCGTTCCTCGTCTCTGGAAATGCTCAAGTCAGTTAATTAGGCAAATTCAATGCTCTCTTTCTTTCTCTTATATCCATCTATCACTTAATGGAATTTTCTTTGCATGCCAGATTCATTACTTCTGATCTTTTCATAAAGGCAATTATCTTGTATAGTTATGGTTAATTAACTTCATTTGCCCTTAAATTACTTTTCGGAACTTCAAGGAACAACTTCTGGGAGGAACAGAGTCTGCCAACTTTGAGAACGCAAAGTTTGATGCTACTCATGTGAAAAAGAGTATAGGGCTTTGGACTGGAGATTCTGATGAGTTAAAACCATGCTGGGTTAAACCGTCAATGGGTAAGATTTGATTTTTAAGGATCCCAAATCATTGAGTTTGTATAATTAACTTGCACAAAATTGAATTTAATCAGTCATTCTTTTCTTAAGAATTTATCTTTTGGCTATGCTGGCAGACGATGTTGAGCAGACTGAAGGATTTGTTACTTTTTCGTTAACCAATGGCCCTGAATATCATATTTCTCAGGTATCAGATTCAACTATTCTGTTGAACTTATTGAGGAAGTCCTCTTGTATCGATTATGGATATCTGTTTGCATGCTATTTCTCAAGAAGTATTTTTAGGCCAACCTCATCTAAAAGTCTTTTTCCCCGTCATTTCTGTATTTGTTTGCTCAAAAGGATTTCCTTGTCCTCCTGTTGTGTTCTCCTTTTCTGCCTAGTAAAGGCTTCTCTTGTCACACACCAAACGAAGAAGTTCTCAAGCTCTCTTCTTTTTGATTCCATCCTCTTCACTAACTTTAATATGATCCATTTAAATAACTAACTCTTAATATGCATGTTCATTATGTTATATTTTAGTCAGTTGGTGGATAACGATGCAGTTGGTTCTTTCCATGGCATGCCTTCTCAATATATTGCTTTATCTAGTTATCATTTATAACCTAGCCTGGTCATTGTGTTTAACACTTTTCAAGATTGTTGAAGTATTTGTTTTGCCTTTTTTCTCTCTCCCTACAACCTGCTGCTGCTTGTAATCTATAGATTCGTTTCCTTTATTCATGACTTTTCTGGTGATGCGTGGTTCAGATTGCAGATGCAGTAGTTGTTGCCAGACGTTTGGGGGCAACACTTGTTCTCCCTGACATCAGAGGAAGCCAACCTGGTGACAAGTGGTTAGTGTTGAACTTTCATTCTACAAAAGATCTTAATTATTGTTAAAAGAGTCTTTTATGAATCACTTCTTTGTTTTTTGTTATGTAACCATATTCTTATTGCTTGCTTCGATTTCTGCTATTATTTTTGTTATCAACCAAGATACATGAACTGCTCAAACCAGGTAATTTGATTGAAATGCCTGGAAAAATAGTTAGTTCATCTATTCTGTTTCTTAATAAGCTCTATCTTTTTATATCAATGCCAGCCATATATAACTGTCCCCCCCTTCCCAAATGTAAAAATAGGATCCTGGGCCAAAATGATGCAAGATTCTTCATTGATTAATGACCAATTATGAACTTGTCTATTCCATTATTTCAATTTTGCCTTGGAAAAGCTCATTTTGAAAATGCTTTGCTGTAGATGAGATTAATGGGACTTAGGATATTACATTGCTGAATAGCTCAAGTTTAACCCAATTCTGTACTTGTTTATGACTAATGGAATTGATGTCTCCAGGAACTTTGAGGACGTTTATGATGTTGATGTGTTCATGAAAAGCATGAAAGGGGTAGTTAAAGTAGTAAAGGATTTTCCTGCTCAAATATCAACACGGAGTCTTGCCGCTGTGAAGGTCCCTAATAGAGTTACTGAAGACTACATAGCTGAACATGTTGAGCCAATATACAGAACAAAGGGAAATATAAGGCTTGCAACTTACTTTCCTTCAATAAACATGAGAAAGGACGGAAATGCGGCTGATACTGATTCTGTTTCATGCTTAGCAATGTTTGCAAGTTTACAGCTACAGCCAGAAATGAAGGAAGTGGTTGAATCAATGGTAGAAAGACTGAGAACTTTGAGCCGGAAGTTGGATGGCCAGTTCATAGCTGTGGACTTGAGGGTTGAGATGTTGGATAAGAAGGGTTGCCAAGGAAGTGATGATGATGGGGGTAAAAGCTGCTACAATGCACAGGAGGTTGCGGTATTTTTGAGGAAGATTGGTTTTGACAAGGATACCACAATTTATGTGACTCAGTCAAGGTGGCATGGTAGCCTTGATTCTCTCAAGGATATGTTCCCCAAAACTTATACAAAGGTGAGATTTAAGCCAGTTCTTTCCATGAATTATTTATATCAGTTTTTTGGAATACTCAAAACGAGATTATGCAATTTTCAAGCTTTTTTTTTTTGGGGTCATGGATCTAAAACGTATATTGCTGTTGAAAACAAATGCAGGAAGCCATCATGCCCGCGGATAAAAAGATGAAGTTCTTGGATTCTGAAGGTTCTGAATTTGAGAAGGTGATTGACTTCTATGTAAGTTCCGAGAGCAACGTTTTTGTGCCAGCAATTTCAGGTTTGTTCTATGCCAATGTAGCTGGCAAGAGAATTGGTTCTGGTAAAACTCAGATATTTGCCCCAGCCGATATTCTAGAATCATCTGCTTCTGCCTCCAAGTTCATCTCCCCTTATGTCTCCAAGAAAAACCACTTTGCCTATTCCTGTTATTGCTAGTTTGGTGTGTAGATATTTGAAGAAGTAAATGTATTTAAGCCTTCATCAAAGATGGTCTTGCTTCTCCAATTGTTAGTTTACTCGAGCTCTAAGGTGGAATATGGGGTCCTAACCCCCCCCTGGGGATTTCAGTGTTAAGGTTTTGTTTTTGTTTCTAAAATTATGTTGACCTTTTTTAATGGAACGTTCACCAAAAAATGGGGAACAGAGGAATTGTCGTTTACTCTCTTGAAGTCACTGCCATTTGATATATACACAGTGCTTTCTGTTCATTGTTATGTGGTCTGTAAAATTGTGGTTGCCTCAGGATTAGTCATCATCATTACTTAATAAAAACTAATGATATTATAAAAGCTGCTCGATATAATAATGACCGATGTCATTGCAATGCGCTGCTTCATTCTATTATATTCTGACGGGAAATGATTTATTTTTATGGGTAAACCTCAGCGACCAATCATAACAAATGGGAAAGGAATATCCTTAGGTATCTCTGAAAAGAAACATTTTAATTTTGACTTCTTTTTAGTTAGTTACTTAATAATAATAATTTTTTATTGCCTAGATGTTGACTTGAAACAGTAAGATTAACCAAGCAGGAAATTCGAAGATCGAATAGGTTTGATTTTCAGACTTCACCAGTTTACCTTGCTCGGTTCTTTATTTTGGGTCCTTAAATCCAATTTCAGCATGCTCTTTCTGTAATTCGACAATATCAGGACGTATTACAGTGAAATTGGACAAAGCCCAATCAAAGAAAGAAGGGGATATATTACATGAAGATAGCTATATGTTTTGATTCCTAACACCTTCTTGTCCTCATTTTTATACCAAAAAAGAAAAATTTACAGTGACACAAGCCTAGGGCGCAATCAGTATGTGCAGACAGACACATGGAAATATGAAACCATTAAAACTGTCAATATTTATGAATTTGTGTGATTGTCTGACAATCTTTATCTATTTACAGATACTCAGACAAGTCTGCACCAAACAAATTAATCCTAGACAGGTGGAAAATGTATGTGTTATCACTTGTCAATTCGCTGGTTAGGAAAAGCAGATTAACTCCTCTTGAGGAAGGAAGGAATGATGTGTTAACCTATTGTGTAGCAGGAGTTCTCGATCTCTTAAATCGCATAATCATCTTCTTAAAAGTGCGAGACAATGGTGTCTTGGGAACTGGAATGAACTTTCCAATTACAGCAAGAGGCCAACTGTGACAAGGCAGGAGCAGTTGGTCAGAACAAAAATGATATTAACTATCGTGAGGAGCATATAGGACATGAATACACACAGAATGGTCTTAATCAAAGGCTAATAGTAATAGAATGAAATGAATGAACAAACCTGATAATACCAATGATAATAGAAACGAGCCACATCTTCCAATCAAGCCTCATCGTGCTAGTGAACTTTCCAAGGAACTCGATGATGATTACCTAACAGATACGGGAAGAACTAGTAATGCATCACATGCAAATATGGACAATTAAAACAAGCAAACAAACAACGATGGGGATGATTATTCACCTGGAGTAGAAAGGTCACTCCCACAATTCCCATAAAGAGACGATTCTTGGTAACCCCACTGAACACATTAATCTGATCTGGTTTTCGAGCATTGAACTCGTTGAATATCTGTATGTTCAACCAGTCCGATGAAAATTGGATGAATTGACAAATTCTTGCAACGTACGATTGAACCCACAGTATTCTCTCAATAAGAAACATTAAAAATATAAAACAATTGAATATGGGAAACAAATCACACAAAGCAACTGGAAGATGTAAGGAAAATAGGGTTCCATTGACATTAGGACTTCCATATTTAAATTTTAGAGATTCACTTACCTGGCAGAGGACGAATGCATTGAAAATCAAAGTATTCTTCAGGCTCACGGTATTGGCTTTAGAGTCATTACTAGGGATTATACTTTCTCCACCAAAATTAAGAACAAGGAGAACCGCAATTTGATATACAGCCTACATTCACAAATAAAAGATCGGCCCAGAAAGACGTGCCTCCAATTCTATAATAACATTAAAAAGTTCCTTGAAAGAAAAATTACTTGTACAATCAAGTTCCGCCACATTATATTCGTTATGAGAGGTTCCCTGCAAACCAAACATAAAATCATAATGAAATTGAGTATCTAAAGATCAAATCAAATATCTATAACTCAGAGGGCACATCTTACGTTATAGTAAATATGAGACTATTTGAAATTTAACTAAGCCAACCTTTATATTTAAAAAGGAATATAACTAATCGTGTATAAAGGAAAAAAATAGTAGATAAATCTGGAGAATTTGATTAAACATGTGAGAACATAAATGCATGCTACCCAAAAATAAGCAGACACAAGGTTGAACACGCAGACTTTACTTTCTTTGAACTTGTTTCTGAAATTTGGAAGGGAAAGAGTGTAAGGCTTCGTGAAAGTGCACTCTGTTTCAAGGGATGTGGTGTACTTTGTTGGAACATAATGCGTGAACAAAAATGGAATATCAATAAATGAACACCCTGACATACATATTTGGATAAAAAACCACAAGGACAGACACGAAGTTTTTTACTGTCTCACAATGTATGAAGCTTGTGATGAATATAATAACAAAAATAAGTTATTGGCAAATCCATGCGTGTATGTGTCTATGTGCAAGCACCATGTAATGTTAGGAGTACTAAACTTATACTACATATTTAGAAAGCTCAGTCAATCCAAACCTTCGACCAACTGGTGGTCTGTGCATAAGGTGGTCTGTTGGTGGTTCTGTAGCAAGTGCCAGGGCCCCAAGTGTGTCCATGATAAGGTTAAGCCACAAAAGCTGTAACAAGTGCATATACATCAGAATGACAGAAACCAATACAAATGTATTTTATTACTCATTACTGTGGTATTAATCAGCTTTACCACTAGTTAAATATCGGTCTTAGTTCTTGATCATACATACAGCAGCTCAAACTCTAAGCCAAAAATTTATATAGAAAAATTAGAATGCAACTACTTTTCTCCATATCTCAACTAAAGTCCAATTTTGAATGCCTAATTTTCATTCCACCTACTTATTTTTAGATATACAAACAAGAACTGCTCCTGAACCTACTTCTAACAAGGCTAAGCTTGGGAGTCTGTTTCTTAACATGGTATAAGAGCTTTCATGGTAAAGGAATCAAAGGTATGATCCTCGCTACCCCCCACCCAAAAAAAAAAACAAAAAACCAAATAAATCAAATTTCACCACAAAATATGGTGCTCTTGCACTTTGTCCATGCTACAAAGCCAAAGGACTTTGTTTGAGGTGTGTGTTACATTCTTACAGATATCAATAAAAACCACTCCTAAGCCTTCTTTTAACAGTTTAAGTTTTTTGGAGAGGTGAATCCTCAACTCCAGCTTTGAAAAGTAAAATCTGTATGTGATGCTAGATGTATTTTAAACACAGGAGAAGAAAGAGAGAAGACCTGCACTGCATTTAAAGGAACATCACCAGAAGAGACAGCTGCCACAACATTTATTGCAAGAGCTGCAACATTAACTGTGAGTTGAAACTGTATAAATTTCTGAATATTTGCAGATACAGAACGGCCCCAGCGGACAACCTATGTGAAGAAAGAAACGGACAACTTAAAACAAGTGACAGATTGGACCAATTAACAGTAGGCTTATGTCTCAGTGATTCTGAACAAAAGTGAAGCCAAAACCAAATCATACCATGGTAAGTCTTACCCTCTATTTGGATGAGGGGAAAACAGGAAGAAGAGGAAAATTCAAAGAGAAAATAAGAGGCAACCTAGGCACCCCTTTATCTAAGTTACTCCTTATTTTTCCTCCTAGTATTCCTATCTCCCTATTTTCCCCTCATTCCAAACAAAACCTTAATTTATTTTTTGTATGTAAAGGGTTGAAGAAAAAAATAGTGAAAATGCAAACAATATCACTTGAGCATGACATCATGGGAAGATATAGACCTGAAAAAGGGGAGCTTTATATCCACCCCAAAAAAAAAAAAAAAAAGAATTTGCACACCTTTACAACTGATGCAAAGTTATCATCCAGGATTATAATATCTGAACTTTCTTTTGCAACTTCAGTTCCCGAAATGCCCATAGAAAGACCAATATCTGCCTAAAATACAATATAAAATAGTAAAACACGACATCAACTAGGAACATCAACTAGGAAAAACAGTTAATAATAATGAACTTTTGGAACACTACCTCAATCAAAGGAAGGCACAAGAAGAGACAATAGAAAGAATTTGATGCTGCCAAACAACTCTATACTAAACAGCAAGAATATGTATACTAAACATGCACCAACTTCTGCTAACCGTTGCTATTACATGGCAAACACCAAGTTAATCGCATGATTCAATTTTTATCCCATGATTCCATCTCCCAACCATTCTTGCAAGGGGTGGGAGACGGGGTGCTTCTAAAGTCAAATGCTAATAGAAATGAAATTATTATAGAAGAAAAAAGAAAGTGTTTGTTTACAGGAAGGCATGCCTTAATTTACAGCTTGCAGCACAAGTACTTCTAAATTCAATAATCGCATGTGAAATTTTGTTGCATTCAAAACGTTATCAATGGTTCAACACTTATAGTTCAATAATAAAATTGACAACCATATAGGCAAGCTTCTTGCATTCGACAATTCCACATGAAACTAAAGTCATGCATATGCAAACACATTTAAGCAGCTTCAAAACATCACTGGACAAATAACAGAACTGCATGTCTGCACATAGACTGCTTTTAGAAAGGATTTTTTTCTGGTTGATGCAATCAGTTAACGAAGGTCCAAAATACAAAGATGAATTAAATGATTCAGTAACTAATACATTTCATCTTTCCACTATAAAAGTTACAAAACATCAAGCCTCAAGATTGTGCATCCAAGAAATATGACAAACCTCATGAAGCGCAGGAGCATCATTGGTGCCATCTCCAGTAACAGCAACAACTTCACCCCCTTTACGCAGTGCTTGAACCAGTAAAAGCTTGTCATTTGGAGAAGACCTCCCCATCACCTATACATATTGTGCAGACCACAATCAGCAAGTAATCCATACCAGAGATGTCAAAGGCAGGAGATTATAATGAGGATGACTTAATTTTTTATTAGAACATTATTGGTAATTGAATACGATTCCTTATATTTCCAGCTAATGCACATAACAAAAACCACAATGAGAGAGCCATACTGTTATTTTTTTGGCAACTTGTTCCCTTTCATTTTCCGATAATGCACGGAATGTCTTTCCTTCAATTATAATTGGTTCAACAGCATCTAAATGTGAAGCCAGTATCCCACACTCCAAAGCTATTGCCTTTGCTGTTTGAAGATTGTCTCCCGTGACCATGCGCACCTGAGTTCTCAAACATGCAATGCTTTTGATTTCCTTGATTACATTTTTACTTAACCCTCATGCTATTAAGGATATCATAAAACATATTTTGACATTGTCATTAACTAATTCCACATTAAAGTAAAATCTAGATATAAACTTCATCAGTCAATTTGAGAACTATATCATCAAACAGGAAAAATTAAAATTACCTTAACACCAGCTGCAGTGCATACTGTCACTGCATCTTTGACACCAGGGCGACAGGGATCCTGACATACAGATCATTGTTAGCTTAGATGAAGAACGAAACTGGGTTATTCTGAAAGAAAAAGGAACAATCCACTTCCAAAGCATAATATAACTTGACTCCATACTCATTAATAAAGGATCTTTTAAAGCACATATTTTGCCATCCCCATTCTGTGTAATGTTAATTACAAATATAATCAATCAATACATATAATCAATATATCAAAATATATAATAAAATTTACTGGAAGCCGCATTATTCATCAACCATGAACAATATGTTTCACCTCAAATTCCATGCAACGCACCAAACCTACTTCTAATTACACATATATCAATGCCTTACAGGACTTCTTTCCTTGTTTGCAAATACGAAGGTAACTTATAGGGAAAAAAAAAAAGCAACCAAATTGACACCAGATAGCAGGAGAAGATAGCCTTGAACTTTACCTTTATACCAACTATAGCAAGCAAAACAAGCTCATCCTCAGGTAAGGACCACTGGGCCAAATCCTCCTCATTAGAGGGAACTTGATCCAATTCATATGACCTGTATGCAATGGCAACACACCGCAAACTGCGAGTAGCCATGCCTTCAATAGCCGCCTTGAAAAAGTCCTGGAAAAGATTTGTCAAGGAAATACTATCTCATCCAATTTTTCAATGCAATGACATTCTCAGGCCAGGAGGAAAAAAAATGAATTTCTCTCCCAATAAACAGTCTAAGCCTACACTAGAAAACTACTGTTTCTAACCTTCTCTCCTTCAATAGAAAGCAAGCACCCACTTGAATCAAGATATTGAGTGCATTTGCCTAGTACTATCTCTGCAGCGCCTTTCCAATGTATATGTACTCTGGAGTTCACATTCTAAACAAAAAATATTATTTGACTAGCATAAGATGACAGAGAATTAAAATCATAAATCAATAATAGGTTTATATGTCTATGCATGCAATAGGAATCCATAATGGGAACTTAAACTGTACTGACTTTCTTTTAACAACAATACATTGGTTTAGTTCACACGTGAAACAAGAAAGATTGAAAGCACAATGGAACAAAAACAGAGAAAAAACCTTAAATAACTAATGGCAGATAATGGTATGTGATACAATAAATTAAGACATGAATTGTTAATGCTTTTATCAAATAATTACCTGTTTTAGCAAAACACCACCTCGCTTTTTCTCAGAATTGAAGGGAAAGACATGGAGAACTGTTGAATTTGATCTGATAAGATCAAAATCCATCCCCAACTGCCATGTTGATTCAAGAAAGATACAAAGGATTCAGCATTCAGCATAAAGTGAGTGCAATAAAGTGAGAGGGATATGTTTTAATGATACCTTGACTGCCCAAGAAAGGATTGCCTTTTCTGTAGGAGACCCTGATACCTCAGTCTCTCCACCATCCTAGCAAGGAAATAAAGTCATAAAGACAATATGATGCTTACTGGATATTAACATCAGGGTATAGGAAAACACTAAAAAGTAACCACATTTGTAAGGATAACAGTTATAGGGGACAAGAGCACATGTATAAAGAAATTTCTATCTGCTTATAGGTAACAAATGTTCACAATTGAGATGATGCAGCCTCATAGCAGTGAATAAAGAAACAATGATTCTGATTTATTTCTCATCTGTTAGTTTATATTATGTATTCTATTACTGTCTGCTTTATCAGCTTTATTCTATTACTATCAGCTTTATCATGCCACAGGCACACAGATACGCTATATGGGAAATACAATTGCAGTTCAGAACTGAAAGGGCTCCTCCTATCTCATGTTCTATGGCTTCATTCCATGCATATAAGTGTAATGAATCTTTGGTGCCAGTGAATTCATCTTCTCCACAATAGTCAAATTGAACACCGTATTGAACTGACTTTCCCTGGGAGAGAGATTCTGACCTAGCATTGTACGACCAACCACATGTGCAATTATATCTGTCAATTTCGCAGTTATATATTTTTACAATTTGTTATCATGAGATATTACTTGTGATTTTTAAAATTTGTCTACATACTTCTAGGACTTCAAAATTAACAATTATTAGCATGGTAGACCATAAGCAGAAAGGTTGGCCAAAAAAAAAGACCATAAACGGAAAGAATACCAGAAATTTTCTCATGAGAATTATACTGAAAGCATTCAAATTGTTTTGGAGCACAGGCACCACCATATTAATTTCAGATCTCCTGGAAATAAATTATCACATATATGCATTTGTATGCACAATTATGCGTGTACTTATTACTGTATGCATTAACCCACTAAAAATCAAGAGAAATTGTAAGAGTAAGCCCAAGAGGAAAACCTTGATTGCTCAAGTATCAAATATCAAAACATAAAAGGGAACCCAAGATACTGTCACCAAATTAAGTAGAAAGGAAAACCTTAGGCACAAATACAGTTCCAGTTGTATTCTGCGCAATGCCCTCTTTTATCAAAGATAAAACTTCTGGATGCATCATTGATGAGTCATCTGGTGGATTCAATTTCTTCCTCCCAATGCATGCCTCAACCACAGTCATCTATAATGGAATAAAATAAGCCACTCTTAAATTCTGATAATTCAAAGATTTTAAATAAAGAAAATCAAATGCAGATATCTGTAGCGTTTTAACACATTGAAAAACTACTAGGTAGACTATGCCTATTTCAGGATATGGACAACTTATATGCACAGAAGAGGGTCTATCAAACAGTTGAAGCCATTCATTATGCAACAGATTGTTCTAAGCATTCCTTATCTATCTATATTTTCCCATATATTAACCTAATGCATCCTATTTGCTCAGCTAGACAGCGGCCTTGCACTTGTAAGGGATTACGGAAATGAAACTGCTTTGCTTCAGCAATAATAGAATTGTGTGGTGTTCTTCTATGTGAAGTTATATTATATAAATGTATGGAAATCACCTGCATTTTTATCTAACAATACATATAGGGGCCCGTGGCCCAAGTGAAATGGAACTTTGGGTCAAGGGCAACAACAAATGTGTTACGAAACCAAGATCACCTAGACCAGAGAGAATCTGCATAGTGTAAATTTAACTTTCGAGGGTTTCATTCATCTCCGCATTTTAGGTCTCCATTCGCCTTTTAAATGAGTGAATATGTAATTTATTGATCCGATGGAAAAGACCTGAACAGTTTTTCTATATGTCTGAGTCAAATCTCCTTTATGAAAACTTAAAAAAAAAAAGAAGGGAATTCAAGGTAAGATCTCAACCACATGCAGGATGTGACAGTAAGCACGGCGCTTCATTAAATATAAATAGTCATAGGCACAGATTAAAATATGCCAAACTCCTTTTAGACTATACAAACTTCCTATTGTGGGACCCACCTGATTCAAGGTCAACGTTCCTGTTTTATCACTGCAAATTGTTGTTGCACAGCCCATAGTTTCACAGGCTGACAGCCTTCGTACCTGCATGTCTGTGATTATTAGAAACAGAAGTTTTAAAACTAATTGACAGGAGGACTGCAAAACAACAAATATTTTGGTGATTAGAGAATAATAAAATGAGATTTACCAGGGCTTTGTCTGCCATCATTTTCCGCATTGAGTATGCCAGGCTGTCATGAGAGCCAAGATTAAAAATTAAAAAAAAATTCAAAAATTAGAAGGAAAAACATTATCAGAAGCCGAGTATTAGCCACATCTCCTATTCTAGAATGAAATCGTCTAGTAGTTCATTCTTACGTTAAGGTAACAGCCAGAGGAAGACCTTCTGGAACTGCAACAACCACAATTGTGACCTGTACGGCTCTTTATTAAAGTTTAAAAAAGCACGAAAAACAACAGAAGCTGAAGAATTTCGATGTACAAAAACAATCCTGAAAATTAACTTACTGCAATAGTAAAAATTTTGACAACCCCATCTATTACACTGCTAACACTCGTCTGTCCAGCAACAAATTGGACATTTCCATTTAGATCTTTCGTATTGCCAGAGAAGTATCTACAATTCCAAAGTCATATCACAGCCAGTGAGAGCTGGCATAAAGTCTGCGCAAAGTAGCTATAAACTACAGAAAGGTCTATCTAATTTTACCTGCCCAAGAGGACCACTAGCACAACAACTGCTACTGTAAGACCTATCATGCCGATAAAAGTTGCAACTCCATTCAAACGTACCTATGACATGTCACCAAAAGTTTTAAGGTTTAGCATGTAAAACAACGGCCTTTTCTTTCTTTGTTTTGGATGGATCAGGCGGAACCTGTAATGGAGTCTCTTCTCCATTATCTTCAGAGATGCTTGCCATCAACAATCCCCACTCCGTATTGATACCAACCCCTGTTACCTACGGATAGCAGTAAAGTGATGATTTGACAATTCTAACATCTTTGGTTTCAAGACCTTGAAAACCACTAGAAGCATAATCAAAATGAAAGGAAAGGACTATTTAACTCACTTTTACATAGACTTAAATTATCATTATTGACCACAAACAACAGAACTACAATAAGTTGATACATAATTTTACATAATTTTAAAAAGAATCAAGTGCAGAAGTATAAAAAGTGCTGATAGCTAAAGCCCCAAAATCCCAAATAAAAGTTTATTAATTTTAGGTTATTCAATTCAAAGTATTTAAATTGATCAAAATAGTCAAATTATCTAACATAATCAGCCATCTTACTGGGCCCTTGCAAAGACTATCCTTATACTGTTAAAGCTCAGAAGGCAGATCCCAACCCCTACTCAATATGATTACATACACAGCAGCACAACATCAGATCAAATTAGAATAAAAGAACATGTAAGAAACCTTGATGCGTAAAAGAAATGCAGCAACAGAAGTCAGAAATCTTTTTTGTACTAAAAAGTTCAAGATCATGGAAGCAATTTCATTTATATTACAAGTAGGTGTTGCTCATTATCATTAAATAATAAGCCAAGTAGAATATGAGAATTAAATATTCATCTTACCAGCATAACACCAACGCCATCTGCCACTTTGCAGCCAGACATTAAAAAAGGTGATTTGTGGTCTTTGTGAATCTGCAGGACATCGTTGTTTAAGAATTATATGAATTGGGAATCATTAACTTGAAGAATAGAAAGTACATACAACTTACAATCTTGCTTTCACCAGTCATACTGGATTCATCGATGGCAAGTGAGTGAGCAGTGATAATAACTCCATCAGCAGGAACCTGAATACACTCATAAAAGAATTATGGTAGAAAAGAACTACTCATTTTCAGTCAAAGAAACTCAAATGTTATTGGATCCCACCTGGTCTCCTATTTTGAGAGGTACAACATCACCAACAACAATATCAAATATTGATATCATTGTTGCTCTGCCGCCTCTAATGACCTGTACAATGCATGAAATCAAGGACAAATGATCACGTATCTTCCTAGTGATGACCTATATTCTAACTATATAAGCATACCTCCAATTGTATATTATGTTTTTCTGAATTCAAACTCTGAAACTGCAGAGATTGGCGATAATCACTGGTAGCTGGCACACAAGAGAGCAAAAGGAACATTATAACTTTAGTCTAAGAAGTACAATATACACAGCTTGCATCAGGATCACTGATGAACAACGAGAACATAATTAAGTCAAGGGGAAATAAAAGTCTGTCCAGATGTGCAAAAGGATTTATTCTGTATGGAAATCCTATGGACGCCTATAAAGACTTTCATAAGGTCAAATCTGTTTTTTATTAACCAAAACTAAAAAGAAATATCCAATACCTGTTACTATAATGACAAGAAAAACAGCAAAGGCAATGCTTCCGCCATCATACCATCCTTCTTTCAAGCCCTAATGATAACAAAGAGGGAAAAGATAAGCCAGGGCGAACATTAACAATTTAAAAAAAAGAAAAAACGGAAGAAACAAGCATATTCTATTGACATGAACAATTAGAACAAGCATGCATCACAAAGAAACCAGTGCAGAAGAGCTAAGAAGGGGTCTCAATCCCATGTAAAAAACATAATGTAAGCAAGTAAATTTATGTAATCTCAAAAGGCAAAATAAATAATGTAATGTTTGCTGTGACTGGCATATGACGATTCACTTTATCTTTGTCAAGGTGCTGAAGTAACAATAACAAATTAATATAGCTAGGCAGCATTGCATTCCTGGAAGAAATATTTTGAGAACATCCAACGCAACAAAGTAGCATTTTTTTCCCTTTTTGTAAATACTATTGACTTGATGAGTTTGTACATCCAATTTGTACAACTTCCAAACATAACAAATAGTGAAGAAGCATTATCATCATATAGAGGATACTTCGAAATCCTTTATGATAGAAAAGGACCAAATATTCTTTAACAAAGTGGTTAGATGACCTCCCCAATAACATTTGCTCTTCACATATTTCCAGGTTACTCCTTTTTCTTCTTGTTTTTTTTTTCTTATGTCAACAGTTTCCTTCTCCTCATTATATCTCACTTTTCCTAATTTTGAATAAAGATTCAACATATTCAAGGAATCTTTTATGCCTGATAATTTGCCAATTAAGAGAATAAATGATGGTAAAGCCATTAGTTCTAATAGCATTCCTATTGAAGTTCTATGTGTTTAGGGGAGAAGGGTATTTGGTGGTTTACTAAACTATTTAACAAGATTTTGATATTCAAGAAAATGCCAAAGAGATGGAGAAAGAATGCTTTAGTGCCTATATACAAAAATAAGAGAGATATTTAGAATTATTCAAACTATCGAAGTATAAAACTTATGAGTCACACAATAAAAATATGGGAAATAGTGATTGAACACAAATTAAGAAATGAAACTCGTATTTTAGAGAATCAATTTAGATTTATGTCAGGACTATCTACTATAGGGGCTATTTATCTCTTAAGGAGTTTGATGGAAAGATATCGGAGTAAAGAAAAAGATCAACATATGGTTTTCATTAATTTACCTACGATAAAGTACTAAGAGATGTGCTGTAGAAAACCTTAGAGAATAAAAGTGTTTGTATGGTTTATATTAGAGTTATAAAGGATATGTATGAGCAAGCAACAATAAGTGTGAGAACTCTTAAAGATGAGATAGAAACTTTCCTATAAGGATAGATTTACATCAAGATCATCCTTGAGTCCATACTCGTTCAATATGGATTTGGATGATTTGACCGGGTATATATAAAAGGAAATTCTTGAGTGCAAGCTCTTAGTAGATGATATAATCTTAATTAAGGAGTCAAGAGAAGAGGTCAATTCCAATTTGCTATGGCAACAAACATTGGAATTAAAAGGTTTTCACTTAAGTAGGAGTAAAATGGAATATATGTACTACAAATTTAACAAGAGGTAAGTTAGAAATGATTTGGAGGTAAGAACTTGATGAAAATGTCATGTGTATGATACAAGGTGGATGATTAAAAAGGAGAAAAGTTTCAGGAATTATTTGTGATCGTAAAATATCCACCAAGCTTAAAGTGAAGTTTTATGAAAGTGTTATAAGATTAGCGATGCTATATAGTAGTGAATATTGAGCTTTGACGGGACAATAAAAGTATAATAGGGGTAGCAGAGATGAGAATATTAAGATGGATGTGTGGTCATATGAGAAAAGATAAGATATAAAATAATTGTATAAAACAAAAAGTTAGAGTAGCACTTGTTGAGGAGAAAATGGTAGAAAATCGATTAAGATGGTTTAAACATGTGCAAAGAAAATCACTAAAAGAGCCAGCGAAAAGAGTTGAATAAATGCTCTTTAGCTTTATAAAAAGGACTAAAGGGAGACTAAAAAGAATACTAAAGGGTGTTATAAGGCAAGATCTTTTGGTAAATAATTTATCTGAAGAAATAGTTTTTAATAGAGTCCAATGATGTGTGATCAATGTAACCAACCTCACTTAGTAAGATAAGGTTAATGTTGTTGTTGATAATTAGTTATCCATATCAGCAAGACTCATAGATCATAGATGTCAAATCTAAGTGCCCAGAACCTAATTTCTCTCATAAGTAGTTAAAATCCTTCAACAATGCCATGGATCAATTCATGATGCTTCATTTACTACTGTGAGCGATGACTATAAGCTAACGTGAGTGATAACCACACCTCTGTTTTTATTCCAAGTGCCAATGACACTGCAGCTGCTATAATCAATATGATAAGGGTCATATCTTGCCAAGCATCCCATAGAAACATCTGTCAATAACCACAAAAAATTAGTACTAGCACTGGATAATTAGTTCATTGATTGTTTAAAAAAAAATTTGCTTGCTGACTTATGAAAATACCAAGAAACTCCGCCCCTTTTTCTTAGGATATGTATTCGTTCCAAATGCAATTCTCCTTTTTAATGTATCATCGTCATCTCCACTAATTCCTTTCTCAAGATCTGATTTTAGTAAATCTGATAAGCCTTTAACCTGTAGAAGCTACCACTGGATTATATTAGTTACTTAAATCCTTCAACATCTGCTTAAGCAACCAAAAAATATATTTACAGTGGACTTGCCCCTCCATATTCTTGCAAAGCAGTAACATTCTGATCCTTGGACATTGAAACAAGTTGTTCGAGCCCAACTCCATAGTTATTACCTGGGGTTGGGGATGACTCTCCTGTGCCTATCGCTAAATGATATCCAAACACAAAACTGTAATAAGTGATTAAAAAGTGCAAGAGCCTTAGTAGTCATGAGAACATTTAGAATTTCAGGAATTTAACAACAAAGTAAACGTAAATTCAGCACAAACTGGTTAATTTATTAAGAGTTACCAATTAAGATTCCTGCCACGAAATAGGGATTGATATCAAATACAGTATATTACACATTGCACATGAAAGCAACTTACATCACAATAGTTTGTTAAGGTTAGTGACTTTCACCATTAAATATTTCTAAAATGCTGATTCACCAAGGTTAAAGAGATATCAAAAAGATGAGAACCTTTTTGTTACAGAAATGAAAGATCAAATAATAGGATAATTCTATTAACAATTATTAGTTATCTGCCATTAACTTACAGCAACTTCCAGCATCAAAACATGCGCCCCCCCCCCCCCCCCCAAAAAAAAAAATCTTCGCGTGCATATAAAAGTCTTGACATGAGTATAAAAAAAAATAAATAAATAAAAAAGTGTTGACATGGAAGATAATAGAAAAATTAAAGGGACAAGACAATATAAAAGGATTTCAATCATATATAGTCACTAGCAGACACTAAAAAGGAGAACTCCGCATAAATTTTATATGCTTAAAATTCGGGACAAAAAATAACGAAAGCTGCTTAAAATTCCTTTGAACGATATCCTCATTTTAATTTTAGTACACAGACTTCGAAATTTGACATTTTTTGGTCAAAAAGAAAATACATAACAAAAATTAAAAAAAGTAAATATTAGTTAAAAAAAGAGGTCTAAAAGCCGCATAGTTCAAGGTGATGAAATTTAGTAAAAAAAACCCTCGCTTTTGGATTATTATTATTACTATTATTATTATTATTAACGTTCAAGGTTTTAATTTGTTGTGGTAGTTTAGGGAGATAAAAAAACTTTGTTTTAAAGATGGCGGGCTAAATTTAATTGAAGTGTAAGGGAATAGGTAGTTTATTTTCTCTGAAAGCTCTTAGTAAATAAGATTGACAATACAAAAGAATTAAAAAGAAAGAAATTTCGAAGACGAACTTTATGAGGAAGGATGTATACCTAGATCACGTTCCCCAGCTAATCTGAAAAGCAGCGCCGCCTAATAGAACAATCCATCATTGATTAGAGAAAAGAACAACAACAAAAAGAAAAAAAAGAAACACTATGGAAACGAGTTCGCGAGATTCAGAAACATTACTCGAACGACTTGGGCATGGGCTCGTATCAAGCCCTTCTTATGCTGTTCTGCCTCTCCCTTTTTCAAGTCCAAAGTATATCTAAAACGCCTGGAAGCATTGAGAACGAGAGTAGCTTGCTGCAAATATGTGACACCTCATTTCAGAAGCATTGCAAAAGCACACATCATCGTAGGTGATCAATATATATACATAGCGTTAATTGGCTTGGACGGGTGAATTTAGCAATGAAAAACTACAATTAGACTATCAGTAATCAGTTACTTCTTATGCTGATATCTCATAGCTATGGAAGGGTTTCTTTCAATATGTGACACGGGAAGATTTCATTGTTGTTGATCAGGAGAACAGTAAATGCTGTTGCAGAACATGAAGTAATACTTCAAACAGGGTTGACAACTAATTTTTTTGGCGTACACTAAATAAGCTCCTTTCGTTTTTTTATTTTTTATTTTCAAAGATAAGGAAACAGCTAAGCTAGATCACATCCTTATAAAGGAAAGTCCAGCGAGATCTTAGCTCCTTTAATATTTTATTTGAAATATAGTATATGCATCCGAACAACATTTAGCATCTACCTTTTTGCATAAAATGTGTCATAATCCAATTGTAATATATATAGGTTTGCTTTTGCATATGTCTTAATAATCACTAACACCTGCTAGTGGATGCATTTCCAGTTTGTCAACGACCCGATCGATCATTACGCTATCGTAATTCATCCAGACTCCATATAGAAGAATGCAACCAAATACATTTATATAAGACGTCATTTAATACATGATAAAGACAATGCACATTGACATAGGTAGATAAAAATAAAAAAATCACGAATGCATCAGAGCGCGAAGCATGTGCAAGGCGAGGAATGCATGAGGCAAATGAGAATGAGATTGAAATGGAGGAATATTGAGGGAATCAATATACGAAATGCTTACTCTCCATCGCTGGAGGGTCTCAGGCGGCGCATTCTTGGTGTGAGCGACGTCGAAAGGATCGTCGGGATCAACCACGTCGTCATCGTCGTCGATTTGCGAAGGGAGCGGTTCATCTTGGTGGCTGGGGATGTTGACGGAGAGGAGGCCATTGGTGGAGGAGTTGGAACTACGAGAGATGGAGGATTCCATGGTGTCCACCTTGGAATTCAGTAACAAAATTAATGATTGAGATTCAGAGATGGGAGGCTAAGCCACCCGAAGGGGCAATAATTTGGAGGGAAAAGCTCCTTATGCGGAGCCCCCGCCTTGGTGCCAAACGAACTCACCAATGCGATAACTGATCATACTAATAATATAAATTTTTTTTAAAAAAATTAAATAAGCAAAAAATAAAGAAAATTAGTGGGATCCATAAGGAATAATATGAGAGATGGCGTTGGCGCCACCACAGATGGTAGGCAATGCAAGACTGGGCCGTCCATATTTGGAGGACACGAAGCGAACTCATCATTTCAGCTTTCATCTCTCTTCTCCCACACTATTAATAGCCAACTCCAACATAGGAAGGCAGGGACACCTGCATGACCTTGATTTCACTTCCAAAAAATTGACCCTCCTCCTCTTTTGTTCTTTGCTCTTACACACTACTTCACCACTACACCACGCTCAAAATTAAAGCCATCCCATTGATTTGTAGGCCCAATATTATGACTTGTGCAGAACTGGTGTAAGAAATGCTGGCCCCAGTATGCTTGTTTTTTTGTATTTTCCAAACGGGCCGGCATATTTCCAGAGGCAGGAAAATTACGTGAATGCACGACATGTGATATTAATCAGCTATCCCTATTAATTAAGAATAAAACAATGAGAATCGGTAGCCGGTGAAAGTGCGCTAGAAAGTTGCTGACGTTGAAAAGCATGCATGTTATAATGCTTATGATCGCCAGGGAGGGTTGAGGGGCACGGCCGTCAAGTGGCAACTTTCATGTTGCTCGCTTCCTTTAAGTGATTCACAAGAATCAAACTTAGTTCATGGATCCCTGTATGTACATATAAGAAATAAACTTAATGAGATAAGGGGAAAAAAGTTCATGTATAAGATCTACAGAGAGTAGATTAAATGAACACCACCCACGCTCTCTTCTCTCTATCTTTCCCTTAAATTTATTTCATGAGTTTTGCCAGATTCACACATCAACTAAAAATAATTTAATTTCTTCCATATTTTGGTTACCAAACTTTCAACATTAAGGCAATACATTAAAAAAAATTCTTAAAAAATTTAAGCTCAGTAATAACAATTATATACTTCACTGAAAAAAAAATAAGTATATCATATTTTTATTGAAAAATTTGATAATAAAAATATAAAAATTATACCTGAATTTTTTTGGGAGAACTACCTAGATTCGTTCTGTAATTTAAATGATTGAAAGCATTCGTACAAGACCAAATACGGGTTAAAATCTTTGTTAAAAAAGAAATTACGGGTGAAAATCCTTGTTAGTTGGCCCTGTGGTTTCAGGCTTTATGGGCCCACTTGATTTTCGTGCTTAGGCCTTTGTTAGTTGGGCTCTTATAGGCTCCTCTCGCGTTCCCTCCATCTCTTAATTTTTTTTTTTGGTTTTTTGGACCCAACTTCCATCCTTGTGGAATAACCAATAACACCCAAGAATTTACAAAAATAAATAAATAAATAAATAACACCCAAGAATTTTTTACATAGGGACCAAATAACCGCATTCCTTTGCTAGTAATAAATTCGATTTGTTCAATGAATACTTCGGTCCGACGAAAACTAAAAGAACGCCGTCAGCTCTAACGTTCTTTCTTCTCTCACAAGCTCGTGTGCAATAATGTCTACTGGTGAAAATGGTTGAGTCAGGTTCGGGAGTCACTTATCCCAGTATTTGCGGTCTCAAGTCAAGGGGCATTGTGGATGCACAAAAGACAAACTTTACCAAGAAAATGGAGCATTGAAAGCTGGCATCTTTTTAAGCCAGTTTCTTGCCTCACCAATATTGACGATTCACAATTGAAGGGAAAGAATGAATTTTACACCTAAAACTTCAATGTAGTGGAGTGGCTTCTAACACGAAGCAGCAGCTTTTCGTCTGAAATTGCTCATAAAATGACATTATTCATCTGCAGATATCCACAGCTAATGCTAGGTTGGATTGTGGGCCTCGATATCAACATGCCTAATACCAGGAACAAGATTTTGAATTTCCTGCTCCAATCTATCCACTTCACTTCCTAATGCTGTAACTATTTCCGTACCTGCCGCAACTTAGGATTATAAGCATGTAATTACTACTCAATCGACTAGTAAATAAAAAGGGGTCATGTATAATGGAATACCATAGTCTGACAAAAACTTTAGCTGGCTAGCACGATCCTTCTGCTCTGCAACCTCATCAAACTGTAAATATAATTTGATCAAGTTTGGAATCAGGGTATTGCCAAATCAGCACGGTCAATAGAAATGCATGGTAATGTTACTTTAATTGTTGACGCAATACATAATAATCAAACAAAGAAGGGATGAAGACTAGATTTAGCATGCCCTAAGAGCCGGGTCATGTCATAAATGACTTGATATCATCGGAAAGTGTCAACGTGAAGGTAATTTTAGAATTTAGACAACCATAAGACAGGTCCAAAAAAGACAACCATAAGAACAATTCTCATATATGCAACAGATCAAATACGACACAAGCATTGTTATAAATGATTTCGGTTTCTTTTTTAATGCATAATCCACTGTAAAAAAAAAAAAAAAAGAACTCAAAAAAGGGAGGAGGACTAAGAAATATGAGAGCTCAGTAAAACTTTGGTTCATGCCAAATACCGCTGTCCCTTTGGCACATTCTAGAAAAGATTTAGATGAATATAAGTGAATGAAGATCAACCTTTCTGGCCCATTCTTCACGTCCAGTCCTGTGAAGATAATTCCATACCACCATCTCTCCATTAAAATCTGTTTCAGACAACTAAGATCATCAAAATCATAATGCCTAAGTACAATTATCATCACAGATACCATGATACTTGAATTTAACATGTTTATGGATGCAAAAATTATAATTTGAATCTAATATATACATGTTCAACTCTGATGTTGAAGCTGGAAAAGGATAAAAGCAAGATACCAAAAATAAAGGAGCTGTAGAAAAATTAGAACAAACTGTAATAACTGTAAGATGCATGCTGTCACCTAGAAACATAATGAAGAATCTAAAAGAATTTTTCTATGCAAATAGCTGCCAACACCATACACGATAGATTCCAAATAATAAAATCCTTGGCAACATTCAACACAAGGAAATTGGTAACTACAAGCACATGGAGCATAACCTATTTCTGCTTTGAATCGGAAGAATCCAGGTCCAATAACTTCACTTTTGCAATCATAGATGGCATCTACAACCTAAAGCATTACAAACCTGGCAAAAGTCAAATGAATGACACATAAACAAGTATCTTCTATTTGGGTAAAATGTAATGCAATTATACCGGGTCATTTTGCAAAAAATGAAGTACTTTCTCCATATCATGGTCATCCATGGCTCTACCTATCAAAGCATGGCGGTTTCTTTGGATGAGAAATATGGCCACCTGTATGGTTCAGCAAGAAATAAGACAAAATTATATACCAGTTCTATGCTCTCTAACTTAAGTTGATACTACAATTTGCAGTCTTCTGGTCCCTATTTACCATTCCAAGGAGGTTGCCGACTATGATTGATCCTATGGGATCATAAATGGCATTTCCAGAAGTATTCACTGCAACCAATGATGCCCCAGCAATGGCAAGGCCGGTTACTGCAGCACCATCCTGCATATTTGATATCTCAAATATAAGAAGAATCAACAAGAAGACAGAAAAGTTTCCTCATTGTAGTGTACTAAAAACTACCTAGTTAAAGTAATTCAGGTTGATAGCCCAATGGAGAGCAGAATAAACTAGTATTAGCTAGTGTATGAAAAACCGAACCGGATAAGTCAGTTGGATTGAGAACCAGTGCTAGGTTCGGTCCGGATGAAGAAGAAAACCGGGGGATTCTAGAACTAGTGAGAACTAATCAGACTGACTGCGGACTAGTAATAAACCGGCTGAGAACCGGTTGAATCGGTTAGAATTTTTTTTAATTTTTTCAGAGTTTTTTTTAAATAAAATAACATTATTTTTAATATGAAATAGCACTATTTTTTGTATAAATATTTTTTCTTTCCATATTATAATATTATATAAGCATTATTATGATATATAATTATCAATAATGTTAAATTTACTTAATAAATAATATGAAAGTAGAATATTAATTGACTATTTTGAATTTAAAATACAATTATGGATGAATATCAACATATTTAAATTATTAATAATGATAAATTTATTTAATTTTATTACTACTAGTTTAATTACGGTTCAACCATGTTTGAACCATTGAACCTTAAACCATTGTTTTGTCCAATTTAATGACCGATTCAGCTTTTAATACTTTGGTATTAGCAATACATATACCACTATTTCGAAATCCATTTTCTAAAGCATAATAACTAAATCAGAACATAT
Organism: Adenanthera pavonina; assembly: GCA_026686845.1. NCBI lineage: Eukaryota > Viridiplantae > Streptophyta > Magnoliopsida > Fabales > Fabaceae > Adenanthera > Adenanthera pavonina. The sequence continues at coordinate 1,511,048 of JAIVEN010000011.1, read as the reverse complement.
TTTCTTTGCAATGAGGAGAACAGAAGCTTAAGTGCTGAAGTTTAGAAAGTAATTAAAAAATATAATGGCCTAGCTTTGATAAACCATTCCTTCAGAATAAGTCCAAATATACATGATAAGTAAAAAATGTCACTCAAAACCCTGATTTCCATATTTTCCCCTATTTCTATACTTTTTCTTGTTAATCCTAAGTAACAGAAACATGTCACAGAAACTGATGATAGAAAGTGCAATAAGTTACCTCTGTCATTACTGCAACAGATGTAGGATCATGACCACGCCAAACATAGTCTCTCACTTTCATTCCTTCTGCAGCAGCACCTTCCTTGACAGCTTTTATGGCAACAAGAAGAGAAGCACCTAACCAAAATATAAACTTCAAAATAGAGAAAGGACTGAAAAAGAAAATAGAGAATACACCAGACGAAACTAAAACGCATACACCAGTACCTTCAATGAGAAATGAACCACCAATCACCAAAGCTGCAAACTGCATGTTCTCAGGGGGCTGAAACGGAAACTCTCACATGTCCGTAAATTATTTATGAAATATATGTTAATAAAAAATAAATCACAAATTAAAGTTATAAATCAAAAAAATGAAAATTGATAAGACTCAGTTTGATCAAATACCTGTGCGATCCACAAGTTTTGAAACCCATGAACAACAGTAGCACCAGAACCAAGGCAAAATATTCCAACAGCAGATATTAAAGACCAAACAAATCTTTCCTTGGAATAGCCATAACTGTAGAAACACATTATATCATTTCGCCAAACTTATTAAAGACGAAATGAGTGAACAGATAAAAATCATTTGTCAGTTTGTGCATATAAATTTCCGGTATGGTACAAGATATATCCTGTGAAATTGCAGCATATAAACTGATATTAAGTAACATCATGTCCTGTTTGCAACAATTATGTAGTTAAGCACAATGCACTGAATTACTAGGTTCAATAGCTATTCATGGTTTTATGCATTACATTCATAATAACTCAAGCATTATACAGCATGTGGACGTATAGATACTGAATGCATGTGCAGTCACACGCGAGCCAAAAGGTGGGGAAATTGCAAATGTGATTAATAATGTGCGACTCACGGATGAATTGCATCAGGTGCACGCCTTGAACTACTAAGACCATAAGCAAGCAGTGCCTGCAAGGTAACACCTGTATTAGTTTCTTTGCAGTAACTATTCAATAAAATGAGTTAAAATCCAAGGTCATTTTACACTAAGGAATTTATTATACAATGTCCAACATACCTGGTTTGCAAAATCAGCAATTGAGTGCACAACTTCAGCAAACATGACATGGCTAGAGGAAGCTAACCAAACTCCAAATTTGAGAGAAAAGACAAGAAAGTTACACCACAATGCAGTTGTGACAGCCCGCTGACTAGAGGAGTGAACAAATAACAAAAAGGAGAAGAAATATTAGGTGAAAGTAGAAACTACAAAAGATGGTCTAACATACACGCATTAAGGACATGCCATTGCGATATAGTGCAGACTCCTAGGATCCTAGCTAATTCTCTAAATTAAAACTTATTTAAACAAGTCAACGCCTACATGAGGAAGATTTAAGTATAACTGGACCTGTGGCTATCATTGAATTCAATCTTTTTAAATTGTTTTGCCCTCGTGAAAAAATCTGCAAAAGAGAAGCCAGACCAAACATGTTATTTCAAATAGGGTTTGTTTTTTTTGGGGGGGTGGGGGTGGGGCGTGGTGTGGGGCGGGCGGGGGCGACATGAGATCTATGTATATATATAATAGTAACTAAAAAAAAAATCATACTGCGATGGAACGAATGCTTATGATAGTGGGGATGGTGGAAGTGACGATGACCATCCAACCCAAGAAAGCCAAGCAAAACGAATCGTTTTGAAGTAACCGACGTCGGGAAATTGCCTTGAAAGAGTAAATAGGATCCTGATTGTGTTTGGGCGATACTGCTATCAGTTGGTTGTGGCAGTTGATGCTGAGAGGTATGAAATACTAAAAGCTTTGAGAAATTAGTCGAACGAAATGAAGATTTGACTGTGGGGATGGATGAAAAAGACTGTTGCTGTGAGCGGCAAAAGCGATGCCGAAGAAGGAGGTATGATGTTCGCATGAATGCTCGACTGTATCTACCTATACAAATTCTGTGTGTCGGAAAATTTTCAAAGTAAAGAAATAATAGAAACCTATGAAAACGAAGAGGGAAAAGATGGTAAGCAGATTAGGGTGTTAGGTTTTGGTGACGGTAAAGAAGCAGAGACATGGAGGGAGAGGGATGCCGGGTTGAAGACTTGAAAATAGTTTACTGAACGACTCCATGGTTTCTCTTCCTCTTTCCTCTCTCTCAGTCCCTCGGTCTTCAAACGTGGTTTCGGAAATTAATAGAAAAATAAAAAATAATCTTTTAGTCCTTTTAATTTATTTAACTTTAACTTAAAATTTTATTGGCTAAAAAATATTTTAAATTTAAATTTCTAATTTAGTTCTTACAATTATGCTGATGTATTTTTTGATTTTTTAAGTATTAAGTTTCAACAATTTTAGAGGAACAACAAGTGCATTTGTGAGGGGAAGCATTGAGTAGGACTCAAAAAATTGCAATTTGTATAATTTAACTCACATCCTTATACTTAGTTTGACTTGACACTAAAAAATATTAGGAAATAAACTTAAATATATTGCTTATAATTATAAATGTTTATTATTATGTTAGTTTTTTCAATAAAGAAATTCTTTTGATTAAATATTGTAAAATCCCTTTATTATTTATATTTTTACTAATTAGAATTATAGTTTTTTTTCGCTAAATCTTTTCCTAATTGTATTTGTCTGAAAAGGCATTAGTGATGATTAATTACTTTAAATCACATAAAAAAAAGCCAATCAATTTGCAATCTGAAATAATTAGTGTGGTCGAGGATATGAGGATCCACGTAATGATGAAATATTGGGTTAAGAAAAATGTTGACTTGGAAAAGTGGGTAATGTCTCCCTGATCTCGTTCCTCATCATCACCTCACCACAATATATTATCTCCAATCCACACTCTCAACAACAACGAAAGCCGGACAAGAGCTTCCATTCCGAGGCATTTTTCCCGTTATTCCGTCATTTGGTCGCTGCCTTTTCCTCTGTCTCGCTCTCTCCTTCTCTCTCTATTTCTCTTCACTTACTCTTATACCCTCCCCTTCATTACTTCATTTTGTGAAGGCCACTGGCTTCGCTTCTGGGTTCTTCTGCAGATCAAGACACAGCCGTGCTGCTATTCTATCAATCACCTGCACCGGTGCTTCTCGTACAAGTTCTTCCTTCCCCCTTTTCCCCTCTTGTATTGCCCATATATATGTATTCAAAACGAAATCTATCGTGGGTCGTTTAATTAACGGCGATTGAAGTTGTGGGTATTGTCTTTTTCGCTGCTTTATTACAAGTTAATCTGATTATTGCTTGATGTGTACTTATTATTTGAACTCAGCAATATCGATTTTTTGGCAAAGTTTCTCAATTCACTAAATGTGTCCATCATAGCTAGTTTTGTCTACCTCTATTTTATTGTCTTGGCTAAATAATTACTGTAAGTAGTAATGGAGAACGCCTTCAGACAGGATTTTGCTTTTCTGTGCTTGAATGTCTGCTCGTCTGCAAAGGATAGAGAAATTACTCGAAGATTAAGTTGAAACTTAATTCATCATTAGTAAATTGATCCGACTCTATGTCAAGGTTCAATGCTGGCATGTGATAGTTATCTGTGTGCTTTTGTTTCGTTTGTTTCCGTGCCCCTTAGTGGATGCTAGCCTTGTTTCAGCATTTCTTTCCTTTTAAATATTAAAGTTTGATATGATCCATTTTTAAAGCAAATAATGGAATGAAATATTATATCTCACTTTTTTTTGGTCACATCTCAATGAATGATACATGGTTTACAGTATATTTCACTATGATGCCATGTTGTATGTGCACTATAATGCAGTTAATTACCTACTTGTATGTGTTAAATTTTCAGAAAACAAAAATTATGTTCTCCATTGTTTGTGACTTGCTTTCTTTCTTCTATTTTCTTTGAGATTCTCTTTAATCAGTCTTTCTTCCATTTCCAAAGGTGTTTTCTGGCTCTCTGTACTATGGAAGGTATTCATGGGAGTGATTCTCGGATACACATGAGTGATGCTCAACATCCTATGCATGTGCAATATGTGCCTAAAAATGAGCGAGATGGACTGAACCATATGAATGACGGGAATGGGTTGGAAGGCAATAATAATTGTGGTGATACTAATGTCAGTGGACATGAGAGTGCAGAAGGAGAAGTTTCCAACCCTGGAAATCTTACCGACAATCATGCTGCAATAATTGAACAAGGGAGTGATGGTGGGGACCAGCTCACGTTGTCTTTTCAAGGCCAGGTTTATGTATTTGACTCTGTGTCGCCTGAAAAGGTGCATTAATTTAACTGAGCTTTCTCTGTGTTTTTACTGTGTTGTTTCTTACATAATATGCAGGATTCAACTATTTGTTGACATGTCTTTCTTGAAAATAATAAGTCCAGGTCAAGTATTTGCATATGATTATACCTAAAGGCTCAAATTGAGGGTGCTTGAGTTTAGAATTCGATGAATAAATAAAATCATAGTCAAGTAGATTAGTTAGTTTCTATTTCTGGATCCACACCTATTCACTCTGGCAGACATAGCTCTGATGTGTTCAAAGGACAGCTATGGACAATAAAAAGAGAGCAGTCTCTATGCACTATTCGTATTGCCTGTTATCTATGCATGCTTATTTTCTCTATTTTCCATTGCTTTAGAGTATTTGTTGATTAAGGACAGGACCCTACGTTTCTCCCTTCCCACACATGTTCAGGTATAGACAGGCAATGGCATCTCAATGTGCAGCAATTTTAATGGGGAGTATTTGATCTTAATATGCTGTGTAACATGTTTTGTGACATATAGAGGTAGTAAAAACTCTGTTTTGAAGGGTGAATGTGGTTTATGATAATCTTTGATCTGTTCTTAACCTAATAATAGTGGGCTGCTACCTACCTGGTTTGACAGGCCCAAGAAAAAGATATCTGATAATCCTAGGTTTCACTCTCAGGTTCAAGCTGTTCTATTATTGTTAGGAGGCCGTGAAGTACCTTCTATGTCTGCCAATCCGATAAATACTCACCATAATAATCAGGTATTGCTGCCTTTTATGGTTGAATTATGATCAACAGTCTTTTGTTTCACAGCTATCTGGCTGACAAAGTGTTTAACCAGGAAATGTCTGGGACTCCACTAAAACTCAGTGTCCCTCAAAGATTAGCCTCATTGATTAGATTTCGAGAAAAGCGGAAAGAACGGAACTTTGAAAAAAAAATACGTTATACTGTTCGTAAAGAAGTAGCATTAAGGTATGGTGTTTGTTATAATTATAACCTAGAGTAAGCTTACTTGGACTATTACTTTGCTGTACTCAATGATTTGAGATTGATAGTGGATTCATCTAAGTTTAAATGAAGCTGGGGTAGGTTTATTAGTTATTAATAACTCTTATAAAGGCCAGGGACTTCTTTGCTTCTGATGTTTATAATTTGTTTCTTTCAGCACGTTGGTAATGGTTAAAGGTTAAAGATTAGAACGTATGAGCAAGTTCTTTCATTCTTAATGAGTTTGCAATCATGTAGATTTATTTGTTATGGCATCTTATTTGTCATACTGTTGCTTAGGGAGACTGTTTCCAAAATTTTTTAAATCCATGATCCATGCTTCTTAGTTTATTAGGTCATGTTGAATTTTTTAATATTGGTGAGGGCATGAGTATATTTTCCTAAAAAAATTGAGATATGATTCCCCTGAAATTCCTTAAGTCCACAAAACTTGTTATTTAGATCTCAGTAGATGTGAATTGGAGCTTCCCTGAAAATTTTATGCTTGGAGATTTTGTTGTCATGTCACAATCAATTTGCCAGTAATGCTATATGGTAGTGAATATTGGGTTTTGAAAGGACAATAAGAGCATAAGATAGGAGTAGCAAAGATGAGAATGTTGAGATGGATGTGTGGTCATACAAAATTGAATAAGATACGAAATGACTATATACGAAGAAAAGTTGGAGTAGCACCTATCGAGGAGAGAATATTGGAAAATCGTTTAAGGTGGTTTGGGTATGTACAAAGAAGAGGGCAAGAGGAGCAAGTGAGGAGAGTTGATCAAATGGCTTGGAACCCTATTAAAAGGCGTAGAGGAAGACCAAAAAGGACACTAAGAGAAGTTATAAGGAATGATCTTTTGAGAAATGATTTATCTGAGAAGATGGTGTTTAATAAAGCACATAGGCGTTATATGATCCATGTAACCGACCCCATATAGTGGAATAAGACTAATGTTGTTGTTGTTGTTGTCACAATCAATTTGCCAATGAAAGTTCCATCTTATCCCTAGTTGAGACAATACTTTGTCTTGTATCTCCTGCTTTCCTCGGGGAGTGGAATAGTATTTTAGACATAAGTTATTTTTAAAATTGGCATCCTTACTTTTCTACTATTTACTTTATATGTTAGAAATATATGCCTAAATCTACATTTTCACTGGCAACATGCTTTGTTAATTTTCAGCACTTGCTTACTGTTACAAGTGACTTTTGTAGGATGCAGAGAAATAAAGGTCAATTTACGTCTGCCAAGTCCAACCCTGATGAATCTACACCAGCAGCAACAAATTTGGGGACAAATGAAAACTGTACATCAGACAATAGTGGGTCCCAACAGCAGGATATTGTGTAAGCTGACTGAACTCGTTGATAAAACAAGAGAAAAATGAAGCAAAGAATACAAGCAATGGAAATATGTGGAGATTAATTAGAAAGCCATTTTTCTGTTAGTTATATTGTTCCAACATTGTAACTTTTGGAGGAATTAAGATTTCTCCCCATCGAATTTAGTAATGCACAGAAGCATTCTACCAGACTGTGCCTTTTGGATTTTGTAATGAGTGCTTTCTTATTGAATGGCGCAACATTCCAAGACGAATATTTGAAAAATGACTGGATGTTTGGCGTACAATGACGTGATTTATTTCTATTCCTAACCATCTCTCTCTCTCTCTCTCTCTCTCTCTCTTCCTTTGGTTTTTTTTTTTTTGTGAAAATCCACATGAAGATACTATGACATTAAATTCTACATCTGACAGTAAAATCTTTTAGTCCATTGTCCATTTTGGGAAGCTTTGAACCAATCTCTTGATTTAGTCTTGTGTATCATTTGATAAACCTTGTTTTCTGTTGATTTATGCCAGCTGTAGGCATTGTGGCATCAGCGAGAAGTGCACGCCAATGATGCGACGTGGACCCGAAGGGCCAAGAACTCTCTGCAATGCATGTGGACTTATGTGGGCAAATAAGGTAAATATTAGCACCTATATTCCTCTCACTGATTGTTATCTTCTTTGTTGTCCTGTTAAGAAATATTCATTTCAGGAAACAATTGCTAATATATATACCATATTATCATTCAGTTTTTAAAGTATGCTTATATTAGCTGTGTCAACATTTTATTGGGATATATTGCCCATTGACTATCATGGTGTCTTCATTTGCAAAGGCTACATCATGCTGGTCATTTATTGGTAAAAGACGCACTTGATATGTATGCATGCTTTCATAAGTGATTAAATAAATAACCTACACAAACTGAGTTGAGGGGAGCACTCACTCTTGATTAAATCCATGGCATGACAAAATTTATTGTTGCAAAAGATTATTAGTCATTGACATGAATTTAGGTAACGTGTGAATATATGAGCACAAGTGGGGATCAGGATGACCCTTTCTTCACCAAGTTCTAGATTTGTTAGAGGTGTACAGGGTGCAACTCTTTTACATAAAAGAAAATGAAAGTTTTGAAGGGAAGAATATGAGAGGACAAGCTTACAAACTATTGACAAAATCTGCATTCTTTCATTTAAAAGTAGACTTTTACTCCCGCCCCCGGCTGGGGGATTTGCGTGGAAAGTATCTATCGATAAAAAAAGTTGTTATAGTTTTGTTATTTTCTTATACTATGATTCTAATGTTGAGTACAATTGCTGTAAAATTCATTAATCGGTAGATGGAGTCAAAAGCAAAAGAAGAAAAATAATAGAAATGCTAATAGGTTAAAAATATTGATTACAATGATGTTATTAAAATATACACGGGGATTAAAAAGTTAATTGATTTGGATTAAATTTATTAATTAAATTATAGAAGAAATAATTTCACCATTCTACTAATCAGTAAAAACATTTCCGTGCTTTATTTTGGTCTTATTTGTTGATGCGTTCTTTTGTATTTTCTGAACCACAGGGAACTCTGAGGGACCTGACAAAAGCACCCTTACCTGGACACAATTCTTCATTAAACAGGAATGAGGTAAGCGGTGAAAAAATTTGTGTTGATTTATTTCTTGTCAGCTTAGAAATTCTGATCTTTCACATAAGCTTGATTTTCCCCTTCTTGAATGATGTGCAGAATAAAAGTTGAGGCCAACCTGGTAGTTCTTAGATTGGCAGGAGATGTTGGTGATTCATAACGTTTGACCTTTATATATGGATGCCCATACAGAGTCATTCCATGAAAACGGAGTGATAGGGAGTGCTTGCCTTCAGATGTAAATTGTAAGAGTTGGTTCTACGGCGGCGTAGTGATAATTGTGACATGGACATTTTTGTATTTTACGCTTCATATATTAGCAGAGGTCCCTGTGACAGACAGCTAAGTGTCTATTTTGGAGATTTTGATTATTTTTGGGTTGATGAACCAGTCCTCCTGGATATTGTAATGTGTTTAAATAGAGCAATTTAACTTTGTGTAATCTCTTTCCACAAAGGATTCGAAATTGTTTGTTAGCATCTTCATCTCTCACCTGTGTCTTAAGAGTGTAAGAAAGGGGATTTTTATTTTTATTTATAACCCCTTTTGTCTTGGGTTCTTTGTGCATACTTTGAAGCAAACCTCTTCCATTTCTCAGATTTGTGTATATAATTTGACTTTGCAGTTTACACAGCTTGCTTTGAAAGTAATGGGAGCAGCCTTCCACTGCTCTCGTAGACTATGCTGCGCCATCTACCAAAATGTGATTCAGTTTCTAGTTGATGTCGTTGAATATTTCCAACTTACATTTTGGACAGTTGATGATGGCATCGGGTAAAGGATTCCGAGAGGTGTAGTGTGGCGTGGCCTCGCTATAAAGGACTAGAGTAATCTTCCGTTGCCTAATTAATTAACTTTAACCAATACTCATAAAATTAGTAGAGAATTACATGCTATTATAAATTATAGCATAGCTATTATTTTAGTGCACAAACTTTAAAGCATAGCCATTTGAGACTAATTAATATCTAAAAAACAAGTAGCTTTGGGAGAAACCTGGTGAGAGATTGTGCGGAAGTGAAATTTTCAGAGGCAAGATGTTACATGATTAATCGAGTGGTTTTCATATATATATATATATATATATAGATAGTCACTTTTGTGATGATTTAGTAATCATAGTTCTGTAAGCCCCCCAAAATTATTTAATTTTCCTCACGTTCAGAGGTAGTGTTTAGGAGGTATTATCTCTTAAATCTTGCTTATGTTTCTGATGAGGCAGAGATTTATTTCCAGGTTAGATTGTATTATTGTGCTTGTTAATAATATTTCTATATAACTTTGAAAATATAGCTATATTAAAATATTTGGTGGTAAAACTTGTTGTTCGAAAGGATCCTCTCAAACTTGATTTGGATTAATCTAGACTGCGATAAATCCTTCAATTGAAGTGCAGTAAATTTAGGATACGAAAGACATACGAATATATTTACACACACACACACATATATATATATGTATGTATTTCTGTATCGCAAGGCCTTGTGCCTGTTAATTTAGCAGCCTTTGTGCCTGTTAATTTAGTGAAGCGTGACACCTCACTAACAAAGGAAAAGATTGTCAGTCACTTTGCTCGCAGAACAATTTTGTCCAGCATTTTTATCATCCTCTAAATTGTATGTTAGGCATTTAACGACACAATCAGACGAGTGAGTTGTAGATGCACATTGAAACACCACAAGGTGGGACCATTAGATGTAGTAGTCTAAATGCCATGGCTCGCCTTGGATTTTGGTTGGTTTCATTTTCTTGCAATTTTTAACCTCTACCAAACCTGTCAGCACCAATATGGACAGTTTTAAGGCCTAGTTCATATCCCAGAGTTCTTTTTTCGGCCTGATATCCCCCAGAGTTCAATAGTACATTTGGCAACAACACACTGAAAATTTTCCCCATGCGAAATCATTATATACAAGCAGATGTCTCATTCAAAACTTGCTCCTAATTTATACTGACATGACAAAATGTCATCTCGTTTCTGACGAAACAGTCATGAATCACATGGATCACTGGCTACTCTCATTTGTGATGCTAAAAGAGAATAGGCAATAGCACTCTTTGCTAATTTAATATAAGTTTAAAGTGAAGATTTAATTTAAAAGATTCCTCATTCTTTGGTCCTTGATTTATTTCTCTAATGAATTAGTTTTTCAAAAATTTGCAACTTATCGCATTTTAAATTAGCTCTTAAGAACATATATTATCTAACAAAGGAAACTAACTTTGAGGACTTGACTCATGTAGAGAAATAAATTAGAAGACTAAAGTGAGGAGGTATATCTTCCATGAGTCATATTGAGTATTTTATCTAAAATTTACACCATGGCATGAAAACTTTAACATGATACTCACCAAACCTCTTAACCTAAGAACCGCTTTGACCTTCTATAGATTGACTGATGTCATGATTGTGTCAGGCTGCTGTCTGCCCACAAAAAATGAAAGCTTGAATAAGGGTTTGAGCAGAACGAGTTTGATCAGGAGCACCAGACAGGATCACCAAACCCTCAGTGGCCCCGGGCTTCAGGTCATGAACCACCACATTTGCACCAGATATCTGAGGAAATCTCAAAAGTCAAAACACCGCTAAAAACTACCAAGGAATACCATGGAAAGCCAGAGCTTCCAGCCATTTGATTATCTTGAGATTCATTATGAGACAATCCAATCAAGCTCTCCACAGCCCAACCCAAAACTACTTAGCTTTATTTAGATAATCAAGTAATCATATAAGAAGTCAAAAACACACCTGCTGGATCTGAATTAGGTTGCTACTGTTATCCCCATAAACGTGGGTTAAATACATTTGGGGGATGGTGACCTCCACAGTGGTGCTCGTCATATTGTGTAATGGATTTCCATTCCTGAAATATCAATCACTCTACATTTAATATAAGAACATCCTGAGCCAAATAAAGGATAACTTTTGCATACAACATCCTAATATTTCCTGTCATATAGAGCTTACAATCAGAAAGCCCATATTCCCTTATCCACTAAACCTTTCAACTCAAAATCAGGTCAAGCCAGTCCAAAGAACTGTTAAACTCCAAATGCTGGGAAAAGAGAGTGGAAGGAAAAAGAGTATGGGGCATTCATGGCTAAACATGTGCTCAGAGACCCAAAATTGTGCTGCTACCAGGAAAAATTAGATAACAATTTTGTGTAATTAAAGAGGTAGAACAGCTTATCTAAGATATATAGTTATTTAAAAGATCAATAGGATCAAAGAATCACCTTCCAGGAGGCATATTTCTTGAAGTCAAACTGGAAGCATCAGCAGTTCCCCCAGGATTTCCCTTGCTAACTGCCTGAAAATCAGAAACCAAAAGAAGGTTTCTAAGAGTATATACAAGGAAAAGGGAAAAGGGAAAAGAGGAAGAAGCCCAAAGAAAAAGTTGCTAGTCAAAGCCTCATAATAAGAAAAATTCTGTAAACACGAAAATCTGCAGATTTAAATACCTGGAAACTGACTTGAGGGTTCCATGATCTTGGAGAATTCGTTCCTTCATATCCACGAGGAAAGGGAACTCGATCCATGTATGGTGGACCACGACCCATACCATGAAAATAAGCATGTTGAGGATCAACAGGTTGCGGGGGAACAGCTGAATGGTCATTTCCCTGAGGAAGTCCAACTTGAGAAGGGTGACTAGAGGATATCAGGTGATTTCTTGGCCTATACAAAGGAGGAGGCATTTCTGAGAACGGTGGCAAATGATGTGGTCCACTAAAATTTGGAGGAGGAGCCTTTATTGGGAAAATGGTTTCTCGAATTCTACCGGTTATGTGAAACAAAGCATCCTGTACAGATTGCGAACTCCCAATAACCTGACATAAAAGCACATTTTATTCAATATCCTAAGAGCCTGCAAAGAACTGAAATTCAAAATATTTTACTAAACACGTATGAGCATCTCAGCAGCAGAATTACAGAGCAAAGAGCCAGGTAAGATGTTTGTTATCATGACACATAACTTACTAAATTATGAGAGTTAGCAAAATTATCATACACAGAAAGAAAATGACTACCATAACACTCTAACCTAGCACAACATATTCATAATCACTACATTGAAAACAGAAGGGAGGCAGTAAACAGGACATCTAGTACAGCAGTAATCAGTGAGAAGCTAATTAAGGCAAGAAAAGAAAAAAGGAAAGACAAACTCAGACTCACTCTTTCTCAAGATTTATGAAAATCAACAAAATCAGAAAGGGAAAAAATGTCAAAAAGAAAACTAGAAAGATTTTTTGAATAGAGAGGAATACAGCATTTTCCAGAATAAGTTATTTGCAAGGAAAATAAAGTACAGCAACAATTCTTGAACCAAGCATGGATTTGTTGTGTAGTTCTCATACCAATTTCAAAGTGCCAATTACCTGTACAACTTCTTCATTTTGGGAAGCGCATTTAACCTGTTCCTTAGGAAAAATACGTATATTAGCACCAGTGGCTCTTCGCATTTCAGAGATGACAAAACCTCCCTTGCCCAACAGGCAACCTATCTGCTGTGAATGTACTAGAAGCCTAGCAACAATGGCAGCACCTGATTCAAATCCAATCTCTGCAAGTCTACAGTGAACACGAATAACAGCGTCCTGCGCAGGGGAATGCTTTTGCTCTGGATTCTGCAGCAGATTATAAAAGAATACTATATCCTTGACATATATTATAATGCTTATGCCAGCAAGGAAACTAATAATAAACTGAAAAGTTATCATTATCAAAATATTCTGAACAGCAATTCACAAAATAACCAATCTGAAGATGGAATTTATTATATCATGTGGTGATAAAAAGATTTCTTGTAGAAGAAATCAATCATACTTCAACTTTCTGATGAAGGCACTTCAAAAAAATTTGACACAAATGAGTCAGCAGACAATAATCTCAACATATTCGAAAGTGCCAAACCAAGAACCTCTTTAAGACATCATATCAATAAGCAGGCATATTTTTTTGATAAATATTAAGTGGGCAAAATTTTCTCCTACCAAAGGAAAATTCAGCTACCAAATATTGTAGAACTATTTCCTTCAGGTAACTCGACACTAAGAAGTTTACTTAAAAAAAACTCAAAACTTAAAGAAAATACCTCAGGGAAAATTTGGGCATTTGCAGGAAGAGTGTCGTCATAACAGAAATCATGAAAGAATTCAGCCAAGAAAACACATTATTTGAGCAAGTATAATTACTATGGAAAAAAAGAGTTAAATTACTACTGTGCATGCAAGATTCAGGTATTTCCCCACAAAGCACCAAAAGGATTTTAACCCAGAGATAGTTAAGATCTCATGCCTCTCGTGCAGATATAACAACCACACGCTCATCTGAATCAGAATCAGCAATTTTGATACATGCACCAGTCTCACTTTCCAAAGACCGCACTATGGAGCCACCTTTCCCAATAAGACTACCAACTTTATCATGTTGACATAGCAACTTAAAGACAACCTCCTCTTCCACAAACATTCGATGGCCAGCCCCAATGTTTAAAGGCCCTGGAAAAGAAGAATAACCTCTGGAATGATGATCATGAGCATATATGCCAGATGCATAACCCCGGTGAGGATAAGGATCAACCTGTGCAGGTGGTGCAGCTCCATGGAGTCCGCCAGAAGGCTTAAAAGCACAAGAATTGACTGCATCAACCTTTGGGCTATCCTGAAGACAACTTGAAACAGAGAGAAGTGCCTTCTTTGCTGCTGACAAGTGTCCTGTTATCTGCATAAACCATAAGATAGCCTCATGATCACTGTGCCATAGAAAGGAAAAGAAAATCATCAAGAAAAGGGATATTTAAAAGTGCTGAAATTGACAAACAGCATAAATTAAGGATATTTTAATGATTGACCATCAAAATTAACGCCTCTTTTTCCTGATCTCCAGAATCTCCACTTCTGTGGCTATTAGATCAAAAAAACATCTAGGGATTCGTTGTGGAATGATAGGAGTGAATAAGGTTACATGAACTATGAATAATAATAGTGTTTGATTAAAAAAAAATATTGAAATAGTTAAAAAGTAAAATGGGCATGAGGCTCAAAATGTAGCCAGCCAATACTATTCACAAGAAAATGACTCCCTATACAGTTATCGAAATTAAGGGGATATAGGGGTGAATCCCATGCATTGGGACCTGTTCCAAACATTAAAAATTCAAAAAGCTGCCAGAATTAAAAAAAAAATTGGAAAACACTAACACACAGTACGGGCATGCAGCCAGAGGAGAGGAACCAGTACTGTTCACAGCTCCAGCACAGTATCAGGTCCCTCCAAAACTTATAGAGATACATATATTGATTGGCAATCTATCTGATTATTTAAGCATTATCCATTCTAGGGCTTGCAAGTTCTCTTTTGACACTGTTTCTTAGGGGGAAATTAATATATCTAGAGCACAAGGGTCACTGCAACTATTGTGAAATTTGTTCTCATTGCCACATAACCAAAAGGAAAATATCAATTCCGTGACAGGTGTCATTCATTTCACATATAGACCTTCTAAGTTTAAACAACTAGACAGATTGTTACTAATGGAGTCCATGGTGGATCTAAGAGTGGAAGAGTACCGTCCCAAAAGATCCACTTCAGACAATAGAAGGCTCATTAACTAGAGACAGGATCAGAGCTATGAAAGAAGCTCTACAATGTTTGATTAGAGGCTTATAACATGATGAATCCAAGATGTCTAAAGAAGAGACATCATTGCCTTTGGGCCAAAAGAGAACTATTATATTAATCCAGGCCTAATATGTCGATATGGCCCAATTAGAAAAATGACCCAACCCCTTAGGATAAATTTTATTTTATTTTAATTTTTTAGATTTAATTTGAATTATTTTATTTATCTTATTCTTTTTTAATTTATTTGACTTAGATTAGGATAAATAATTTATGGTTTCCTATTTGCATTCAAATGGACCAATCGTAAGCTTATATTTAATTTAATTTAGTCAGAATTCTATTAGATAAAGCTTATCTTTATCTAATGGAGTTAGGAGTCATAATAGAAATTAATATTTTACTTCTCTATTTAAGACCATGCATTGTAACGTTTTTCTTCAGATCACTAATATTTAGAATTTATTCAATTAGTGAGAGTACCACTAGTTCTTCATGTTCTTCTTAGAATACATCGACTTATCAAAAGCTTGATTTACTCTTGTAGCATCGTCTATAGTTAGAGTTCTCTAAGACAGGTTCTCATTGAATTCTAGTTCAATCAACCCATTTGAGTCAAGCTTCCTCGTTGTTGTCCTCTATATTTGCTGGATTCTCGAGACAGGTTCCTCGAGGGTTCCATGTCAGTTACACTTTCTACCCTTTCCCAATAACATTCCCTTTAAACATATTATTTCAGCTGCACCTTTGACATGCACACATCATCCCTCAGTTCTCAATGTAAATAAGATTTCCGTCATCATCTACTGACTGTGAAAATTCCACAATTGGAAACATACATCGTGCAATGGTACATTTGCATGAGACGTGATAACTTTTGAGGCATTTAAAGCAAATTTTCCTATTCAGCATCCATATAGCATGTGAAATTAAGAGTTACACAGCTGCTGGGCATAACCCTCTTTTGTGAATCATTGATTTGAGCAGAGGAAGGCAGCATTGTTAAATAAAAAGATAAGGAATTCCTTAGATATAGATTTAAGTATTGAACATTACATGAAAAATCTTGTAATACAATAATTCCAACCAAAACATAATTGACACTATGAATTGAGTCTCGAAGGTTGTTTCAAATAATGCACAGCCAGTTTGGAGAATCTCTTCTAATGAATACGAAAATAAAACCATCACTGAAATAATACTTTGCCTCAAACAAGGAATATTCTTTTGGATAAATTACACCTCATATGTAAGTACGTATAAGCCTCAAGGCCCAGCACTGACTGTCTTTTCCTTTCAAGTCAATATACTCCTCCCCCAAATGTCTTCCTTTAGCCTAGATTTGTCCCTTCTGCTTGAGGGAATTCTTTTGCATTCATAAAGACAAGGATATAAGGAAGAAGATGACGTAGTCAGCCGCCATTCATGCCTAAGAGTGGTTTGGTAATCGACCCTCATATCTTCTAGCCATGTTCATGAATGCCTTGTTAAAACTCGGCCAATTTAGCGCACACAATCACATTCAAGCATGCGTTTGCAAAGATATAAATTTGGTCTAAAAGAAACTTCAGGAGATATCGGTTAATTAAGTTATGCACTATAAATGGATTATTTCATTAAACAAAGCGATACAACCGTATTAATTATCAAACAGAATTGACCACAGAAACCCACAGTGATCACCAAGAAGTATGTCATAATTTATAACATCCATGTGCGGTGGATATGGTTGCAAATTTGATTCTGATATCTTCATATGAGAATCCAACTCATAGCAATCGAACACAAAATCACATATAACACTCGAATTAAATTAACATACTGAACCCACATTACAGAAAACAGGAGAGGAGAAACGAGAGAGCGAGAGTAAAGAAAAGTATCACCTGAATCACTTCATCCCCTGGAGATGCGCAAGCTGGGAGTTGATCCTTGGGCAAAACTCTGATCTGAGCCCCAGTCTCCAGCCTTATTTTCTCTACAATCTTCCCTCCTCTCCCAAGCACACTTCCAACCTGATTACTCTGCGCCAGCAACCTACACGTTACCAAATTCTTAGTGTCACTTCCACCACCATTATTAATGTTGTCCTCAGGTCTGTCTTCATCCACCCTCGCCATCTTCTCAAAAACCCTAATCAAAGCTTGCTGGGCAGGCGAGCCGTCATCACAATCGCCGGCGCTGGAATTTGAATTGTTAGAAGAAATGGTGCCTTGCTGCTGCTCAACAGCATAGGCTGAGCTGGCATTGGCAGCAATAACGATGATGCGCTCGTCGCAGGAGGGAGCAGCAGAGTCATCAACGTGAATTCTGGCTCCGGTTAGTTCTCGAAAGTGGCGAATGACAGAACCACCCTTGCCAATGAGAGCGCCAGTCTTAGAGGAGGGACATAGAATACGGAAGACGGTGTCGGA
Source organism: Adenanthera pavonina (assembly GCA_026686845.1). Classification (NCBI taxonomy): domain Eukaryota; kingdom Viridiplantae; phylum Streptophyta; class Magnoliopsida; order Fabales; family Fabaceae; genus Adenanthera; species Adenanthera pavonina. Next base: position 1,493,603 of record JAIVEN010000011.1, on the reverse strand, counting down.
GGGAGGAGCGGCCGAAGGAGAGGGAGCGGGCGGTGGGTGAGGCCGGCGCTTGGGGATGGGAGCGGGGAGGTCGAAGGTGCGATCAGGCGGACGCTTGTTGGAGACGAGAGAAGGGTCCATACTCCATACACAGTAGCAGGAGTCAACGGAGAGGGACTTGCAGAAACATTTGCAAGTTTGGAACGGCCGTCCCTCGATGCTCAACTCTCTCCAGTCCGATGGAACTGTAGCCTTGCAAGTGCGAATGAATACTTCTTTTTTTTTTCTTTTTTTTTTTTACCAGAGAATGAATAGTTCATTAGCTTACAGTTATATATACCTATGTGGAATGAAATATAGTTTTTCCCCATCTCCTTTCTTTCTAAACTAAAATGAAGAAAATTACCTAAATTGAAATAGTGTTTAGCATATATGAAATAGTGTTTCTAAATATTTATAACTAAAATAAAAAAAATAAGATTAAATATATCATAGAATCTCAAATATAATAAATAAATATCTACTTTACACAAAATAAAATAGTTAAAAGTAATTAGAATAATTAAATTTATTACAAATGAAATTTTTTTAAAAAAGTATCCTTATTTAATGCCTCAAACTTATTACATATAATTAACAATTTACTACTATAATTTATCTCTCATGTATAATTAATAAAGAATAATATAAAAATAAAATTAAATACATAAGATAATTCACATATGTACCTTATATTTTGAATCAAGATAGATCCCTCCAAAATTTCTCATATTCAAGATTAGAAGGAGTACTTATTGTTATTGAGAGAATTTTACCGCTTTATAATATTATCCGGCTGAAATAGTCAAGTATAATATAACTTTAGAATAACTAGTGTTTTGATATTTAAAAGGAAAAATAAAAAGAAGAAAATTAAATCCATAGTCTCCATAATTTTATTTAATTTTGTATCTAACTAGAATAAATGAATAATCCATTACACATTGCAGATTTCTTATAACTTTTTTTTTAATAAACAACCCCAACCACCTTGTGGGTCACTGTGTGGGGTAACAAACTTCATCTTGTTGCTCCTACCTTTATCTAAAGAATCTAGATGTGGAAAAAAAAAGAAAAAGTAAAAAAAAAAATCTGGATAGTGGTGATAGAGTGTGATTCTCAACCACTGGTGCAATTACTTGAGAATTTGTTTCTCAAGTAGTGGTGATAGAGAGGCCAGGCTAGTAACCTCAGGGTGAGACATGGATTGGGACATTGGATCATTGGACCATCTGCGTATCTCATACGTCTTGCTAGTTTTAACTTAGCTTCTGACTTTGACGTTCAGTTGCTTGGGTTTACATGCCCATGTTTTATCAACGTTTTTCTCAGCTGCAGGTAGTATGGGCTTAAGGTACTTTTTGTACCCAAAAAAAAAAAAAACTTTATCTTAACTAGAGCTTTTAATAGAAATATAACATAATTGTTTAGAGCAAAGATGACAACTATATTCAAACAATACTAAACAAAAAGAAATTATGACTATCAAGTAACAAGTAATTAGATGCATTTATCTCACAAACGCCAGCTCTAATTAAATGTTTTAGGATTTATTCGTAAAAGAAAAATGAAAAAAAGAAAATTTGATATTGAGCTTTGTAACTCAAAATAAAATTTTATATATTTTTTATAATTACTTGAACTGAAGAAATAAATATGACTTCAATCTTCTGTACGTCCTTCAAGATGTGTGAGAGATGCATTTTTCATATACTGTTTAAATTAAATATAGATAGTTTATTATTTTTTATTTTTTAGTTTTGATTAAAATCGTATTTCTTTAAATTATTATTTAAAAATATATTTATTCAACATAATATCTATTTTAAAACAAAAAATTAAATAAAAAAATCAAATTATCTAAAATTATCTATTATTTATTTTTAATTTAATTAAATTAATATTTTTAATTTTTTATCCTATTATAATTTGATTTGATAATTGATCATTTATGGGCTGCGTCTGATCTAATCTAATTTTCCATTAAAAAGGACACAAACCAAAGTTTCCTGTTTTGCGGAAAGGGCAAAAGGAGAGGAGGAAAAATAAAAGTCATATTGTTGCTCGGTAATCTTGGTTCTGGTTCTGTGGTTTTCTTTTTTGGTTCCGCGGCTCCTCCTTTTTCCTCTATTTTCCATGGAAGCCCTTTCGAGTTCTGTGTTTAACGCTAAGTTGCTGGAGGCTTTTTCTTACGTCCGCTTTCCTTCTACAATCGCAACAGCTAATAATCGAACCGGGTCACTGAAAATCACCGAGCATTCACGATTTATTGGCCTCCGTGCTTACCCTCTTGCACACGAGGTTCCCAGCGAAGGCGAAGAAGGGAAGGCAGCGAATAATGGCTTCGGTTTAATTCCTCAAGAAAGTGCTCCTGAGGTACTTCTTTTACAGTTTCTAAACAACTTCGCATGCACGCATCTATTTGTCCGTTAAAGGCTACTCATGATGTCCCAAAATTTAATCTTTTGATTGGTATTAAGTGCTCTTGGTTGCCATATTAAGGTGTATGCTTTCGAATTAGAATACAAAGAGAGCGCCGCTGTTCGGTAAACGTTGATATTTAATGGCACGTTAGTTGGCATTATATACAACAAGGTGTCTAAGTTACATGTGATTGTTTTATCAATAAAAGTTGATGGCTTTGCATATAAAAACGAGTGAGCCTTCCGATTGTAGCTTATGGTGAAGTAAAACCACTGCGCCATGTGTATTTGTGTACATCGTGTAATAAATAAACTCGCACTTGACAAATTACTGCTGCTTCGTGCATAATGGCTATAGATCTTGGTATATGTTACTGGTTGATCAGCTAGTGCTTTTTATTATTGCCTTTGCCATTGCCACTTCTTATAGTACAATGTCAAAAACTGAGTGGAATCCAAATAGATGAATAGGTACGAGAAGAAGGCACGCAATATGCCCTTTGATTTGGGGTAAAAGAGTGCAGTGGTAAAGAAAACGTTTCTTGTGAATAATAAATAATTGGATGGATAATCTGTGTAGTGGCTCCTGTATCAATCGATTTGAAGTGCAGCTTAATGAGTTGAAAACTTTTTATTTTCCTCACCCCCCAGATTCTTGTTTTCAACTTGATGGATCCTCCAAGATTTACTTGTTTAGAATAATAATTTGGTTCTTTGCCTCTCGTCCTGAAGGGTAATTTAAGCAACAGTCAGAGTTCGGACAAGGATGCAGATCAGGCATTGAAAATAGACTCTTCATTGACAGTTCTCACAACCCCTAGTGGAAGTGGAGCAGGTGGGGGTACAAGAGCTGGACTTTTCAGAACACCAATTTCTGGTGGCGTGCAGAGTGCTACTTCAGCTCATGGTTTACCTAGACCGGCCTTAGCGGTGCGCAATTTGATGGAACAGGTAAGGGGCTGGTCTTGCTAGTAGAACTTAAAACAAGATAGTGTATATCCTGCTATAGAGCTGACTCAAACTAATTTGATTCATGGCTTCTTCTGATCAATTCTACATTACCTTATTCCTTCTTTAATTCAAGGCTAGATTTGCTCATTTGTGCACTGTAATGTCTCGGATGCACCACCGACGGGAAGGATATCCATTTGGTTCTCTGGTAGATTTTGCACCTGATCCAATGGGCCGTAAGTCCATTCACATGGTTGACTTATGTCCATTTCCTTTTATACATAGTTGATTTGCATATGAAATTCAGTACTTGATTGTTTACCGGTGGTTCAAGTAAGATCAATAGGAGATTGAGTTAGGAAGCCAAGTCCAAAGAGTCAGAGACATGAGATAATTGACAATAAATTTTCTCAGTTCTAATTTATGTTGGTAGAGTCAGCTTGGTGGGATAAGCAAAGTTAAAATATTTGGAGCATGAGCATGAACTACATACAATTCCAATTTATTCTTCAATCCTTACACAGAATGCATTAAGATTAATATACCTGCAACTGTTGAATTTCACGTTCCTGCCTAACGTGGAATTTCATGTTCCTACTCTATGGTTTGCTTTATATGGCTTCTTTGTAAACTTGAATGATATTTTTGAATTGCAGATCCAATATTTTCATTTTCACCACTTGCCATTCACACAAGGAATTTGTTGGCTGACCCAAGATGCACACTTGTTGTTCAGGTTTGTGGTTAAATATTTCCTCTCAGACCTTTTTATATTTCTGCTCCGTGTTATTCTCCATTTATGGATTTTATTGATAGTTAGGTTTATTAGATACCTGGATGGAGTGGCTTGTCCAATGCAAGGGTAACTATCTTTGGTGATGTCTATCCACTTGCGGAAGATCAACAGGTATTACATACTGATTTGGTCTAGTGGATCGGTAATTGTACACTTGCATTTGGAATTAAACATAGCTTCTCTTAATTTAGTGTTTGTTTGAATTTAAATCATGATATCTACTTGTGCTTACAGGAATGGGCTCATAAGCAGTACATAGGAAAGCATCAACAGGGGCCTTCACAACAGTGGGGCAACTTCTACTATTTTAGGATGCAGAATATAAGGTTGTTCACTCTTTAACCATGACAAATGGATGTTGATTACTTTTTAGTGTGCTTGATATTGATTGCTTGCTTCAGCTCCCGTTAACTGATATTCTTTGTCAGAAATTTATATGGAACTTGAGACTTTTGTCATGTTTGCTATTTCATAACGGAAATTGTAGCTCTCAACAAGATTGAAATGACTAAAGTCATGTGGAATTGAGGATTATGAGTTCTTCTCAATGTCAGATGCAATTATCATCAACTTGTATATCTAATTTAATCAATTCATCATTGGCAGTGACATATATTTCATTGGAGGCTTTGGTACTGTTGCTTGGGTGGATGTGAAAGAATATGAGACCCTTAAACCTGATAAGATTGCAGTTGATGGTGGTGAGCAGAACCTAAAGGTGACTTTTCTTAGTTCTCACCTGGTAAAAATGAATAGAAAATCTGAATTACATAGGAGAAAGAATCAGTCTAAATTTGAAGTTTCAAACAGAATACTTGTAGTAACTTTTATAGCCTGTTAGCTGGGGATAGATAAATTAGTAAGTGGTGCTCTGTCTACTTGACTAGATATAAATTTAGAATTTTAGAGGGACATTTCCTTGCCTTCCTTTTATTTGATTAAACTTCAAAACAAGGTGTTCTTTTCTTTGCTTTTTTCCCCCGCCAAACGTGAATTTGAGGTTGAAGTGAATTCTGACTGCCTTAGTAAAACCTTTTCCTGTGATAAAATTGTTGGAGATTTATGATGAGTTTAACTTGTCTTACTCAAAAATAAAACGAGCATTTAACTTGATTATACTGTCATGGCAGTTATGCTATACATGTTGATACAATAATGTAATCCTGTCTGGTTTTATGTATTTTGCTTAAAAATAGATACCAAGAATTGTTATTATTATTCCCATTTTTGGCTTATTTATACTTTTGCAACTATAGGAACTCAATGCTATCTTCTCAAAGCCCCTGAAGGAGCTTCTATCCACCGAGACAGAGGTAGACGATGCAGCTCTCATATCTATAGACAGCAAGGGGACTGATGTGAGGGTTCGTCAAGGTGCCCAGGTATGCTTTTTTGACAACATATGATTTGGCGTTCAAACATTGTAACAGCCATCTAAACTATCCGTGTCTTCCATGCAGTTCAACATACAGAGGATATCATTTGACGAGGGGCAGAGTGTGGAAACATTAGAAGAAGCTAAAGCTGCTCTTTGGAAATTAGTACACAAAGGACGGGTGTACAACCTGTAGAAATAGAAAGAAAGCTGAATGTGCCTGATTTTATCCTCCCCTTAATAATGGATAAGACAGACATCTGATTTTGGCCCTAAATAATATTATTCTTCGTGTGTTATAGCAGGACATATTCACGGTGCTTATGGACTGTCAAGCACCGTATTGTATTATATCTAGAAGGATTTTGATGTATGGCTAACTGGGATGTCTTTTGTGGGCAATGACCGGATGCCCAAATTAGGAATAAGACGCTAGGAAATAATATGGTTTTCTAATTTATCTTGAAGGCTCGTATTATAAGGCATTAGGGGTAGGGGGTCATGAATGAAGTCTAGAATTACGTATTATGCAATACTCGTATTGTTTTTGGCAAGCCAATCAGCTTATGTGTCTCTTGTCTGGTATGCTATTGCCCTGCTTTTGTTTGCATCCCAAGTTTATTAATCATGGGTACGGCCAAATTTGACTAGAATAGATGAATAATTTTGTATTTGTTTTTGGTTCTTGTTTTCTTTTCTTAACAGGATTGTAACTCGTAGCGGAAAAACTAATCAGTACTCCAATGACAGGGTATTTGATGAAAAAGTCAGATTAATTAAACCTTATCTCGAAATGCAACATGTCAATGCGGATGCAGACATATTCATCCTCTTCTGTCTAGATTCAAAGTTGTTGCTGTTGATATGAGTTAAGTTCCTCTTTCCATTATGACGTGGCAGAATCCCAAGGCCATACAAGTCGTACTACAAAGCAATATGAAATAAAATGGGATCAACTTAAGAGGGCACTCATATTCTCCACGTTTTCTCGAAGTTATACGCAAACAACACTTTTGAATATTTAAATCTCCAGTGTCTTTTCTCTTTTTATTATTTTTTTGTGAAACTCCATCAAGATGAAAGATAGTGTAATAGAAAAACATATGCTTCCTTTTTTTAAATTTCATAGCAGAAGAAGAAAGTAAGAATGGCAACAATAGCAAAACATGGCAGCAAAATGAGAAAAAAGTAGGACAACATTTTGTCTTTGAATTTAGATGACGCAAAACATCATCGTTTTATAGAGATACGTGTTATTTCCATGAAGGATATGAATGACTTCAAAAGTTTTTTCTTTCTTTCTTTCTTTTTTTTTTTTTTGGATAACATTCCTTCAAAAGATTTGAGTGCAACCATCAATAATAAGGACTACTCCGAGTGAACTTAACTAATGAGATTCTGATAAGAAAATATGGCACATAAGGATTTGAGGGTTAACGATAAAACAAAAAGGTACCTTGATGAAATCTTTTTGGCAAAAAAGTGGAGTGTGCTGTCCAAAAACCGTGACACAGCACACAGGCAGGCTGCAGAAGCAGCCAAAGGTTAAGAGAAGCTCATAATTTCATAAAGACGACAAAGAAAATGGGCACCCCCGTACCTGTCTGCCATCAATCTCTTTCTAGAGCAAAATTTACCATTTTCTTAAACAACAACACCCAATTTACCGATTTATCTTCCAACCCGATGAACAATACAATGCGTCGAAATTAGAAAGTACAAACAAAATCCTTTTTCAGCCGTGTGTCTGGCCTCTGCTCAGCACAAAGCCATAGATCCAGCCATGGAGATGGAGGAGAATCAGAGTTATGGTGGATCACCAATAACCAACATATCTCAGGACCACCTCTTCACTATACTCCTCTTCCTTCCCATAGATGCAATTCTGTCCCTATCTATGACTTGCAGGAGATTGAGAGCTCTCACTTGTTCTGACACTGTGTGGGAATCTCTGTGTAGGAGGGATTGGGGTTCCAGATGCGTCGATGCCCTCAAGTCTAGCAAGAGCAGTCACCCTCCATATCCATGGATGAGGCTCTACAAGCAAGTCTCCCTCCTCGATTCTGTTTATTGTCATAGATTGTGTGACCCACTTTCTCAATTGGATTTCCCCACTCCCAGAGCATCTCACTCTCTCAACTTTGTCTCTGACTGTCTAGTCTTGTTCGGTGGTGGTAGCGAGGGAGGTTTGTTTCTCTTATTTTTTTCCCTTCCTATTTTATCTTCTCGTTTGTCTATCTTCAGTAATCATAATCATGGCTTCTGCTTTTGTTTGATATATTCATTTTTGCATACAAACATTTATATATGTTTACCATGGTATCACTATTTGTAGTGTTTAAAATACCACTAGGATCGAATGTTGACATGTCTCAGCTCGCTTGTGTGACTGTTTTTGTTTGTCCCCTAATTTGGTAGAACAGAGAAAAGTTGATTCTCTTTAAGCACTCTTCTCAGAGAATATGAAATGTCTCTATGCTACACATAGCAACATGCCTTCAATATATTGTCTTGAAAAGTGAAGTTAGTTCATGATTATTGTCTCGTTAAATTTGGTTACCACAATATTTTATCATTCTAAAAGAGCTTGATATTATATCATGCTCAGCTTCTTTGAATCTTAGTATTTTATTATTATGATTCTTGAACATGTTACAGTCAACTTAAACTTCCAGAAGTATAAGCTCCTACTCTAGCATTCAAAAACATAGCCTAGGATCCAGCAATTTGATCGATATGAATATTAGATCTTACCTTAGGGTAGATTTGTTTATCCAAATTTAGGCCTTGTTTGGTAGGTATTTTTGAAAACTGTTTTTTGTTTTGTAGAACAAAAAAATGAATTGTCTCCCTCCATATATTGCTCTGTCAAGTCTTCAGTTGTTATGTCATATGTTCTTAGGATCAATATTGTTGAAAGAAGAGTTTTTTTTTTTTTTGCGGAACAGAAAGAAGAGTTTGATACTTCATTTCTATTCCTTCAGTAGTGACTAAAATATAATTATTAATGTAAAAGGACGACATGTGGATGACACATGGGTGGCGTACATTGGCAATGATTTCCGGAGAATGCTAAAATGGCATAAAGTACATTCAGGCATTCCAAGTGGGAGGTTTGGGCATACATGTGTGGAAATGGGTGATTTCCTTGTACTCTTTGGAGGAATCAATGATCGTGGGAATCGTCAAAATGATACTTGGGTGGGACAAGTAACACACTGCAATGGCAACAACGTTATTACATTTTCCTGGAGACTGCTTGACGTTGGAGCCATTGCACCAACCCCTCGAGGGGCTCATGCTGCTTGTAGAATTGACGACAAGAGGATGCTAATCCATGGAGGCATTGGGCTTCATGGGCTTCGTCTGGGTGACACATGGCTGCTAGACTTCTCAGATACAGATCATGGCCTCTGCTCTGGCACATGGAGGGAGATTGTGACTCATTCATCTCCTCCGGCACGCTCAGGACAGACTTTGACCTGCATTGGAATAAACAGAACAATTATATTCGGAGGAAGAGGTATGGGTTATGAGGTGCTTGATGATGTTTGGCTATTGGACTTAGATGCTCAGAGTTGGGTTCAAATAGTTTATGATATACCAAGAAATATGCCAGAGGGTGTTTCTCTGGGAAGAGTTGGGCATTCTGCTACAATGGTGTTAGGTGGAAGATTGCTGATCCATGGAGGAGAGGACTCTTTGAGACATAGGAAAGATGATTTCTGGGTATTAGATGTGAGTGCTATTTCTTATACTGGGAATAGTGTGCAGGCAAGTGCAAGCACCAGTAGAGTGAGGCCAAACTCCAAGAGAATGTGGAAGGGGTGGAGATCAAATGGGTATGAGGCCAAATGCAGATCCTTTCATCGTGCGTGTGCAGATCATTCTGGACGTTATGTTTATATGTTTGGTGGAATGTTGGATGGCGTTATTCACCCTTCTGAGGCTGTAGGACTCAGGTTTGATGGGGAGCTCTTTCTTGTGGAGCTTCTGCTTCACTTGTAGAAAAGGAAGCCTTTGTTATTTCGTAGTGTAGTATCTTTAAAATTCATCATATCAAGATGTGCCATTTGCTTTGCCGCTGTGTTATAAATAGTCTTCGGTTCTTTGGCTTTGCTCCCCTATGTCAGCATCATCATGAACCGCCACAACAATTCATCCATGCTTAAGTAAAATGTCTGATTTATAACCCCATTCGGAATCAAAATAAACCCATAAATAGAATAAAATCTGAAATGGGTAACATGAGTTGATAGTTCTGGTTTCGGTTTGGTGGGTCTCTTCTTTCGGATATATATATTTAAAATGTTTTTTAAGGTAATATTAATATTAATTATGTTTTTTGATATTATGATTTAAGGTGCTGAAAGGTCTTCTACAAACCATATGCATGACATGATTAGAAGGAGAATAATCACTTGCAATTTATATGTGAAAGAGAGCAGAAGAGCTCAGTGCCAAAGTTACTGCTTCCCCATTTGAAATCATCTTCGGTTATAGGGTGCCTCTCTGCTGTGTCTCCAACAATAACAAGAGAACAAGTAACGATTTTTTCTGGGATGTTAGAAATATTTTAAATAATGTGATTATGAATAAGATACTAAATAGATATTTCCAAATTAAATAGATTTTGGAATATCTAATAATTATCTAAATTTAAATTTTAAATGGTCATCTTAACATGAATAAGGAAGGACAAAGAAGGGTGAAGGCACATCAATTTTGGCGCTTGACAGCTTTTTTTTTCCCCTTACAAGCGCAGTTGAAAAGCTGTGGCTTTGAACTTGAAGGAACGAGGCTCGAGTGGGAGGTCATATGATCATGCAGGAGGAAGGTAATTTCGTGCGTGAAAATCAGATCCATGCACGGAACGTGTAGAATATGTGAAGGGAGGTTTTTTTTTTAAATTTGAAAAAAAAAACTGATGGCCACAGTAATTTGTGTGGCCGCACAGGCCGTGCACGGAAACAGCACCCCATGCGGGATGGCCAAACCCCACTTTTGCATAGGGAAGCGGGATGGCCAAACCCCACTTTTGCACAGGGAAGCGCAGCTGAAAAGCTGTGGTTTTGAACTTGGGACACTATTTGTCCTCCCACTTTTGCATAGGGAGTCGTATAATTAAGTCTATGGTGTTCCTTCCCAATGGATTAGTTGAGGGTCCTTTCACTATTAGTCTAAACTTGTGCTCATAAATCATAATAATAGTCTCTCTCTTCGTAGAAGTCAGACGAAATTTTTTTAATGCATGACAGTAAAATTAGTGAACATGAATAGAAAAATTTAAGTTACAATTGATTATTGAACATTGTTTTCCAAATAAATGAAAGTAAAATTAATCAATATGAATAGAAAGATTTTAGTTATGATTAATTATTGAACATTATTAGTGAATATCTCTAGGTTTCATGTGTTGATTGTCAAACAGGGTCCAAGCTATTTAGCACGTATAACATATACCATACAAATCATATAACAATTTTTAAAATTTTAAGCGCGCTGTCACGGCCTCGGAACTTTCACGCCTTGAACCGTGCCGGCCTTAGCTTGATCAACCCTCTTGATCCCGTGCTAAGTCAGCCGAACCCTCGAGAAGGCAAAGACAAGCGAACTAGAGAACAAGAGAACACTCAAGAGAACACTCACACAAGAGAGTTTGAGAGAATACTCAAATGCACTCAATTGCTTGGTTCGTTACAAATGAGGTGGGAGGTGGTATTTATAGGCCTCCCCCAGGGTTCCAGAACTTTCCCACCTCCTCAATGGACGGTGGAGATCAATTCGATCTAACGGCCTACAATGAATCTCTAGATTCTTCCACTAGATATTTACAAAGAATTATCTAGAATGTACATGAGAAGAATCCTATCTACAAGGTTCTAGAATTATGTACAATAGTTGAGAGAAATCAAGCCTCTTCAAGATCTCTCTGGAACGTTCTGGAGGCTTCTGGTCAAACCTCGCGAAAATTTCGTGACATTCTCCCCCACCTAATCCGGTGACGTCCTCGTCACTGCTTTGTCGCGGTACCGGTATAGGTGGTCTTCAAACTGCCAAAGATCTTCTTGTAATTCCCACGTTGCCTCGCTCTCTGGCAGTCCCTTCCATTTCACCAAGTATTGGATTCTTGGTGGCACTCCTCTTCGACGCACGACCCTGTGAGCAAGTATATCCTTGACCTGTCTGTCATAAGACTTGGTTGTCACAGGTGGTGCTCTTGAGGAAATTCCTCGATTAGGCTCATCCTTGTCTTCATGGAAAGGCTTCAACATGCTCACGTGGAAGACAGGATGAATCTTCAAATTAGGTGGCAAGTCCACCTTATAGGAGACCTTCCCAACCTTCTTCAAGACCTTGTAGGGACCCTCATATTTTCGAATGAGGCCTTTATGAACCTTCCTGAAGGCCTTGAATTGTTGTGGGAGAAGTTTCACCATCACCATGTCTCCCACTTGGAACTCTGAAGCTCGCCTCCTCCTGTCTGCGAACTTCTTCATCCTCTTGGCTGCCTTGACAAGGAAGTATCTTGTCTCGTCAGCTTGTTCCTACCAAGACTTAGCCATATCGAAGGCTCCTGGACTTTTTCCCTTATAAGTTGTAGCAAGGGCATGGGGTGTCAGAGGTTGCTGTCCTGTCACCACTTCAAAGGGACTCCTCCCTGTGGACTCGCTCCTGTGAAGGTTGTAAGAGAACTGGGCTACATCCATCAACTTAGCCCAATCCTTTTGGTTGGCACTCACAAAGTGCCGAAGATAGCACTCCAACAATGCATTCACCCGTTCTGTTTGCCCATCCGTCTGAGGGTGAAAGCTAGTCGAGAAGTGCAACTCTGTCCCCAATAACTTGAATAGCTCAGTCTACAGTTTGCCTGTGAATCGGGGATCTCGGTCACTCACAATAGTCTTGGGTAACCCCCAAAACTTCACCACGTTCTTGAAGAACAGACGAGCCGCTTCCTCTGCTGTGCAGTCCGTTGGGGCTGGGATAAAAGTCCCATACTTGGAGAATCGATCCACCACCACCATGATGGAACCAAACCCTTCGGACTTAGGCAATGCCGAGATGAAGTCCATGGAGACACTCTCCCATGGTTGGCTTGGTGTAGGCAACGGCTCCAACAATCTTGCGGGAAGTTGGTTGTCCACCTTGTCTTGTTGGCACACAAGACAAGTCTTCACATAGGCCTCCACGTCATCCCTCATGTGAGGCCAGTAGTAGGCAGCTTCCAACAATGCCAACGTTCGCCTCTGTCCCGGATGACCAGCCCATTTGGAGTCATGACACTCCCTGATCAACTCCTTCCTCAAGTTGTCCCACTTAGGAACAAAGAGTCTCCTTCCCACAGTATAGAAGAGTTCATCCTCGGATCAAAACCTCTTGGTCTTTCCCTCCTTAGCCAAATCCACAAGCTGCTGGGCTAAGGGGTCTTGAGCAATGCCTTGCTTGATCTTGCTGATCAAGTCCCCACTGGCTTGGCTGATGGCAGCTAGTTCAGCCTTCCTGCTCAAGGCATCAGCAACAACATTGGCTGTTCCTGGCTTATATTCTAGCACATAATTGAATTCAGCCAGGAAATCTTGCCACCTTGCTTGCTTAGGGGAGAGCTTCTTCTGCCTCTGGAAGTAGCTGGTGGCCACATTGTCCGTCTTGATCACGAACCGTGCCCCTAGCAAGTAATGCCTCCAAGTGCGCAAGCAATGAACCACGGCCGTCATCTCCTTCTCTTGGACCGTGTACCGCCTCTCGGTATCATTGAGCTTGCGACTTTCAAAAGCAATCGGATGCCTCTCTTGCATTAGGACCCCTCCTATAGCAAAGTCAGAGGCATCAGTGTGTACCTCAAAGGGTTTAGTGAAGTCTGGGAGAGCTAGGACGGGTTCCTCAGTCACTGCCATCTTAAGCTCCTCAAAAGCTTTCTGGCATTCCCCAGTCCAAACCCATGGCTTGTTTTTCTTCAGTAACTCCGTAAGAGGGGCTGCTCTAGCGGAGTAACCCTTGATGAGCTGCCTATAGTAGTTAACCAGTCCAAGGAAAGACCTCAACTCTGTCACTCGAGTTGGGGGATCCCACTCCTTGATAGCTTGAACCTTCCTCCCGTCCATGCGCAAGGTTCCTTGAGCTATGACGTGCCCAAGGAAGTTCACTTCTTCCCTCGCGAAGGAACACTTCTCCTTTTTCACATATAACTCATTTTCACGTAGGGTCTTGAATACGGCTCGTAGGTGCTCAGCATGCTCCTCCAAAGAGTTGCTATAAACCACAATGTCGTCCAAGTATACCACCACGAACCGATCAAGGTACGGATGAAAGATCTTATTCATGAGCGTACAGAATGTGGCTGGTGCATTGGTCAAACCAAAAGGCATCACCAACCACTCGAAAGACCCGTAGCGTGTCACACAAGTGGTCTTGGGTTCATCTCCTTCGGCAATTCGAACTTGATGATACCCTGACCTCAAGTCCAGCTTGGAGAAGTACCTTGCATTTCCCAACCTGTCAAACAGATCAGCTATCAATGGAATAGGGTACTTGTTCTTGATCGTTACCTTATTGAGAGCCTGGTAGTCGATACACAATCGCAACGATCCATCTTGTTTCTTCTGGAACAAGACCGGTGCTCCATAAGGTGCCTTGGATGGTTGGATTGATCCAGCATCGATCAACTCTTTTAGTTGCTTTCGCAACTCTTCCAACTCAGGCGGTGTCATCCTGTAAGGTGCCATGGCGGGTGGTTTAGCTCCCGGTTCTAGCTCGATTTTATGATCTACCTCCCGACGAGGTGGGAACTTCTTTGGTAGCTCCGGTGGCATAATGTCATGGTTCTCCTCAAGAACCTGCTGGATGACTGAGGGAAGTTCTTCACGCATCTCCTCCCCTAGGTCCACCTCCTTCAAGGCTGCCAGGTAGGTAACTTCTCCCTTCTTGAAGCCCTTCTTCAGTTGCATAGCTGACAATTGATTCCTGCTAGGCCCACTTGTTGCAGGTATCATCGCAGCAACACCTTGATCTAGAACACACAAGGCATTGAAGTGGGGCATCAGGAAGATGTTATGTTTCCTCATGAACTCCTGGCCAAGGACCACTTTGTAGTCATCCATTGGAGCGACTGTGAAATCTGCCTTGCCACTCCAAGAACCCAAGCACAACTCAACCCCTTGGGCTATGCCATGAATAGGTTTAGGAGGAGAGTTGACAGCCTTCATCATTCCTCCTCCAGCCGCAACCTTGAGACCAATCCTCTTGGCCTCTTCTGGGGTGATGAAGTTGTTGCCTGCCCCAGTGTCTACCATGGTTGAGACAAGTTTCCCATTCAACTTTGCCTCAACGTACATCAACCCCGTACTCTTGGTAGGTGTGGGCGTAGGCTTGAACTTCAAGGCATTGAGTAACCGGAGAGAACCCAACTCCGCACTCCCTTCTGCCTGGGCCTCTTGTTCCTCCACTATGGCTGCCAAGCTCCCTAGCTTTGGGCAGTCCTTCATGCGGTGAGGACCCTTGCACACAAAACAACTGATGTTGGTGTTGGAGTTCTTCTTCTGATCATACTTCTTTTGCGGTGGCTTGTTGTCTCCACCCTTGCCTTTGTCTCCCCCACCTTTGCCCTGATTATTAGGTTTGGAAGACTTGGGCTTGGAAGATTCACTCTTCTCCTTCTGGTAATCGGTGAGACTTTCGGCCACTGCTATAGCTTCATCAACGTCCTTCACACCTCGGCGCTGCAACTCATGCTTGGCCCAGTTTTGAAGGCCATCAATGAAGTGGAACAGAAGATCCTCGCTGCTCAAGTTAGGAATCTGGAGCATCAAGGTAGTGAACTCTTTCACATAATCGGAGATCGTGGTCTTATGCTTGAGCTTCCTCAGCTTCTTGCGCGCCTCGTAGACCACGTTCTCTGGGAAGAATTGTCTCTTCAATTCCTTCTTGAAGTCTTCCCAAGTGTTGATGGTGCAAAGACCTTTCTCCATGTCCGCATGTTTTCTACGCCACCATAGCATAGCATTGTCAGTGAGGAACAAGGAAGCAGTACGTACCTTGGCTTGGTCATCACTCATCCCCAAGCTTTCAGCATAGCGCTCCATTTGCCATAGGAAGTTCTCCACCTCCTTAGCATCGCGAACGCCCTTGAATTCCCTTGGTTTGGGAAGATCCAACTTTACTTCCCTTACTCCACTAGTTCCAGCCACTAGGGAGTTTCTCCCTTGGTTCTCCAAGGAAGTCTTGAGTGCATCCAACTGCTGCTGCATCATTGTGATGGCATCCATCACATTTCCCTCCAGCGTCCTCATCGATTCAGCACGCTGATCCTCAGAGTTCTGGATATGCTCCACAGTAGCCTTGAGACCCTCAAGCTCATCCAAGGTATGGGACTCAAGGATTGTGAAGTCGCTCTCCAGCTTGTTCACCTTGCTAGTTACCTCTAACAAGGCATCCTCTAAATGACCAACTTGAATCGAGAGAGAAGTAAAGTCCTCAGCACTTACCTTGCTAGTGCTGCGACCCCTCTTGCTCCCTTGATGAGTAGCCTAGGTCTCCTTGCCCCGCACCTCTTCGTTGAATACTCCAGTCTCAGTCGACATCCTTGCCCACGAACCAAAGCTTTAACAAGGCTCCCTTGAACCTGGCTCTGATACCACGTTGTCACGGCCTCGGAACTTTCACGCCTTGAACCGTGCCGGCCTTAGCTTGATCAACCCTCTTGATCCCGTGCTAAGTCAGCCGAACCCTCGAGAAGGCAAAGACAAGCGAACTAGAGAACAAGAGAACACTCAAGAGAACACTCACACAAGAGAGTTTGAGAGAATACTCAAATGCACTCAATTGCTTGGTTCGTTACAAATGAGGTGGGAGGTGGTATTTATAGGCCTCCCCCAGGGTTCCAGAACTTTCCCACCTCCTCAATTGACGGTGGAGATCAATTCGATCTAACGGCCTACAATGAATCTCTAGATTCTTCCACTAGATATTTACAAAGAATTATCTAGAATGTACATGAGAAGAATCCTATCTACAAGGTTCTAGAATTATGTACAACAGTTGAGAGAAATCAAGCCTCTTCAAGATCTCTCTGGAACGTTCTGGAGGCTTCTGGTCAAACCTCGCGAAAATTTCATGACAGCGCGCACACACACACATATATATATAATATTATTTATTAAATTATTTATATATGTAATCAGTAAATTTACTCATTAAAAGAAATGAATATTAAATATTCTAAAAATTATAATATAAATATTAAAAAAATTATAAAATATTTATAATAATTTTAAAGTCTTATTTTACTGTAAAAATTTGAAATAATACATATAAATATAAAGTAATACTAATAAATATATATCTACAAATATGATACAGAATCATATCACATATCAAACATGGATATATATATATTTTTTAAAGTATCAGTACTTTATAGGGTTAGACTAATTTTTGCAACGCCCCTGCCATATGATAAAATTTTATTTTATAAAATTTCCAAATTTATTTTAATTAATTCCAAATATCTATCTACAAGTTTTTGGCCAGATCGTATGTCATTTTCTCCCCCTGAAGAGCAACCTTCGTGGCTTCCCCAAGATGTGAAGATTATGCATGAACAAGTTTGATTCAAACTATTCAAGTTTCGAACCCTCTTTAAGCACCAGAGAATTCTTTTTTTTTTTTTCAAGCTCATTCACGAAATTTATTTCTCCTGTTCCGTTCCATGTTTGAAGACATATGCATAAACACTGCACGCATAATCAAGTTCCAAGATTTAAGAAAAAGCTTGCGAATGAATACATACGTGATGAAAAAACTTGAGAAAATCGATTTTCATTTTGTATTTCTCAAACCTCGACAAAAAGTTTCCCGCTGGTGAATTCAGAGACTTATATTATTGAAAATGCTAGGAGGAAGCTTTGAAGTTGGAAGGCAGCTAGTCTATCTCATGTAAAGAGCTCGAACAAATTCAACGAAGTTTATTTGGGGTGATAGTCCATTTAAGTGGTAGGTTCATCTAGCGTGGGAAACCCTTTGCCTTCCTAAGCATCAAGGAGGTCTTGGGTTGAGAGCTGGAAGCTTTGAATGGGGCTTGTATTTTCAAGTTGACTTCGAAACTTGTTAATGATGAAGGAGGGCTTTGGGTTGAGGTCATGAGGAAGAAATATATTGATACAAGAGGGGAAGATAACTTTGTCACAAGGAAAGGAGATTCTAGTGTATGGTCCTTTATATCGGATCAATATGACCCAATTATGTAGGGCTCAATTTGGAAGATTAGGGATGGAGCCTCAGTCACTTTCTTCAAGGATAAGTGGCTGCTGGGTGAGAAACAAGTTACTGGATATTGCTGTAAAGGAGGTACCTGCTGATATTATTGACTCCAAAGTAAACCATTGGATTGATTCAAATGGTTCTTGGAACCTGGCTAGAGTAGTTGAATGTATCCCTCATGAAGCTCTTTTGAGACTGATTTGAATGGTCCCTCCGAATAGCAGAATGGGAGGTGATATCCTAGCATGGCAAGGTAAAGTTTCAGTGATTTCACTGTTCGCAGCTGTTACTACCTGATCATGGAAATTGAGACTTCTAGAAATGAATCAATTTGGAAGAAAATCTGGAAGTGGAATGGTGTGGAGAGCATAAAGACTTTCTTATGGCTTTTGGCTCATGATGGGCTTTTAACCAAAAAACGAAGGAACAAGTGGACTAACTGTAGCCCTAGCTGCAATAGTTGCCCCAATTATGATGAGGATTGTGATTGTGATTGTGTGCATGCTAGAAGTGCTTGGCACTACGTTGTTCATGATCATGATAAGCATCAGTTCATTAACTATTCTTTGAATGAATGGATTCTGCTTAATTCATCCAGGGATTTGAGCCTAAAACGTGATGGAAAATGAGAGCAACTTTGGGGAGTTATGTCTACAGTAATATACTCACCGAACAGAATAGGACCAAAGCAAAGCCTCATACCTTCAAGATTTTTATCTTTCACTACAAGAGGCAAATCTCAACAGACAAATACACAGTATTTTCTGCTTCATATCTATCAACAAAGCCTCAAAAAATCTTAATTTTCACTAATACTCTCTTATTTCCTAAAACAACATAGACTAGCAAACTAGCAAATTTACATCAACAGTAACATACTCACAGAACAGGTGAAGACCAAAGCATAGCTTCAAGATCTTATCTTTCACAGTAAGAAGCAAATCTCAACAGGCCAATACACAGTATCTTCTGCTTCATATCTATGTACAAAGCCTAAAAAAATGTTGCATTTCACTAATGCTCTCTTATTTCCTAAAACAACATAGACTAGCAAATTTACATCTACAATAACATAGGTGAAGACCAAAGCATAGCCTCATAGTTTCAAGATTTATATTTCACTGTAAGAAGCGAACCCACACCACAATAATAGGAATAGTAATAGAGTAACAAATATGTAGCGAAAATAAATCCCTCATACTTGCAAGAATTAATGAGGAACAATCAAACAAATATATGATAAAATATAAACACTACAAATACATGAAAAAACACTAAGATTTTTAATGTGAAAAACCCTTTAAGATAAGGGAAAAAACTATGGGATTGTCTTTCAAACCAATAAAAATAGCTTCACTATTATCAAAATAGGAGTGCAATAGAGTCTCAATCAAGTGCAGAAATCAGTGCCAATAACTCTTCCAACAACCAAAGAAAAAACTTACAATCGAGCATCAAGAAGATGAAAAAACCCAAAAATTCAGATTTAGTATGAATTGAAAAACTCTCACAACAGACTACAAAATGATGATCTTACCATTGAAAATGAAAAATCAGGTGTCTTGAACCTGGTGACAAAATTTCAGAATAATCCAATGGTTAATGAATCCGTAAATGATTTTTTCCCGTAACTATTATGTGCATATGCGAAATAACATTTTTCTCTTATTCTTTCTCAAAAGCGGCTATTCTAACTTGAATATGACATCACTCTCATATCCTAATATGACTCATTTTCACTTAAATAAGTGAGACACATAATGGAATTTTAGGTTTGCGCCTTTCTTCACATAGATAGGGAGCCCACACCCAACATACCTCCCCCATTATGTGAAGATGATCGTTAATCCGATGATCTCACAACAAACTTCAAACTTCTATCTTTGTAGTGTCTTAATCATCATATCAACAACATTATCATTAGTATAAATTTTTTCCAATTCCAACATCTTAGCATCCAAAACATCATATATCCAATGATACCTCACATTAATATATTTGGACTTATAATGAAAAGTTTAATTCTTATCAAGATGAATATCACTTTGACTATCACAAACTAGCAAATATTTGCTTTGAATAAAACCTAGCTTTTGCAAGGATTTCTTCAACCATAGCAACTCCTTGTATGCTTCGGTAATAGCAATGAACTTTGCCTCTATTGTAGACAAATCTACACACTTTTGCAAACTTAGATTACCAAGCTACAACTCCCCCTGCAAATTTAATTAAATAGCCCAAAATGTACTTTTTGGAATCAATATCTCCAATCATATCTAAGTCTGTGTACCCCTTAAAGGTAGTCTTATCACCTCCAAAACAAAGCCTTATACCAATAGTCTCACAAAAATACCTCAGAATCTATTTCACAGTATTCCAATGCTCTCTATCTAGGTTTGATAAAAATCTACTGACTATACTAACAACATGTGCTATATCTAGTCTTTACACATTATTGCATACATCAAACTACCTATCACAGATGCATAGAGAACCCTCTCCATATCTAACTTCTCAACTTCATTTATAGGATTTTGTTTAGTACTCAATTTAAAATGAGTAGCAAGAACAGTGCTTACTGCCTTAGCATTTTTCATTTGAAATCTTTGAAGCACTTTTTCAATGTAGTGTTCCTGAGATGACTAAAGCTTCTTTTCTTTTCTGTCACGCAAGATTCTTATACCAAGAATCTGATTAGCAGGTCCTATGTTTTTCAAGGCAAATGACTCAACCAATTGCTTCTTCAACCTTTCAATTTTGGAAACATTTTTTCCAATAATAAGCATGTCATCACATACAACAATAGAATAATGAAGTCATCACCAGAAAATTTTTTAAGATACAATGACAAAAGTAGTCTTCTTGTAGCCTTGCTCACATATAACAGATTCAAACTTCTTATACTACTACCTTGGAGCCTGTTTAAAACCATATAAGCTCTTTCTCAGCCTACACATATAATTTTCTTTACCTACAACATGAATGCCATCATGTTACTTCATATAAATATCTTCCTCCAAATCACCATGGAGAAAAGCAGCCTTCACATCCATTTGCTACACCTCCAAATCAAGAGTAGCAGTCAAACTCAACACAGTTCTAATGGACGATGTCTTCATCACAGGAGAGAAAATTTCATTAAAATCAACTCTATTTTTTAGACTAAAGTCTTTCACTACTAATCTAGCCTTATAACTCGGGGATGTAGAATTGCTCTCATGCTTCATCCTGTAAATCCACTTATTGTCCAAAGCCCTTTTGCCTTTAGCCAACTTCACCAAATCAAATGTGTGATTGTTATGCAAGGATTTCATTTCATCCTGCATTACATTCAACCACTTTTATTTTTCTTTACTCTTCATGGCCTCTTCAAAACACTCAGGTTCTCCCCCATCAATCAAGGTCACATACTTATCAGAAGGATACCTTTTAGATAATTATCTTTACTTATTGGACCTCCTAAGTTGAACTTGAGGTAGTTCAAGTGCATCATCTAGAATCTCATGTTGTGACTCATGTTGCTCTTCAATATCATTTGTTGGAACATCCAACCCATTTCCAAGCTACCCATCATCGGGATAGTTAGGTTACATTTCTTGTTGACAATTACCATTATTGGCATCTAGATTGTGAGTAGGTGACCATACCGGATCAATATCATACAGATTATAATTTTTCACAGGAGTTGTCTTCTCCATATTATCAATGTCATCCATGGTTTCATCTTCCATGAACTTCACATCACGGCTTCTAAGAAACATCTTATCAATAAGATCATATAACTTGTAGCTAAATTCATCATAACCATAACCAATAAAGATACATTGTCTTATCTTTATATCCAACTTGGATCTTTCATCCCTTGGAACATGCATAAATGTCTTGCAACCAAAGACTCTCAAGTGATCATAATTAATATTTTTGTGAAACCAAATTTTGTTTTTCACCTCACCCCAAAAATGTTTGGGCAATTATGCTTCAGAAAGTATACACATAACTCTCTCAATCAGTGTTTAGCTCATTCTCTCTACTAGACCATTAAGTTGAGGAGTCTTGAGAGGAGTCTTTTCATGTCTAATACCCTGCTACTTACAAAAGAATCAAAGGGTCCACAATATTCATCATCATTGTCAGTATGAATGCATTTCGGCTTCTTACCTGACTGTCTTTCAACCAAAGCTTGAAATTGTTTGAGCTTCTCCAACACTTGGTCTTTTGTCTTCAAAGCATAGACCCACAACTTTCTAGAACAATTATAAATAAATGTAACAAAGTAAAGAGCACCATTCAATGATTTTACATTCAATAGACCACAAATATCAAAGTGCACCAATTCAAGTAACTCTAATTTCCTTGAAGAAGGATGCTTCTTAAAAGATACTTTAGTTTGCTTACCAGCCATGTGGTGAGAATACTTCCCCAATTGAGCACTTTTCAATCCTGAAAGCACATTTTTTTTTTGCTAAGCAATTACTAATATGATTAAGCCTTCGGTGCCAAAAATTTAAAACCTCTATACTTATAGTATTCACACTATCTTTGGCAACCAAAGATTTTGTCTAAAAAAATTCAGATATTTTTTCCCCTCTGGCCACAACCAAATCACCTTTTGTGAGCCTTCACTTTCTAGAACCAAAATAGTCATCAAACCATCATCATTAAGCCTATAAACAGATATCAAATTAAAGCAAACATCTAGAGCATGTTTAACTCCTCTAAGCCATAACTTCATTCCAATGTTGGCATGTAAACAAACATCATCAATGCCAATCACCTTAGCCTCACCATTATTATCTATCTTTAACACTTCAAAGTTATCAAGTGTATAAAATGTGAAGAACTCCTTCCTTGATGTAACATGCGATGCAGTAGCACTATCTATTGCTCATATGCTCTCATCTAAAACAAAATTAATTGATTTATACTTAGGAAGAATAAAAAGATCTTCACTAGTAACAGTAGTAAAACAATCATCATCTTTTATCCCTATGCTCTCAATTGATATAAGATTAACTGATTCATAATGATGAAGAATAAGAAAATTATCATTGGTAGCAGTAGCAATATGATCATCATCATCCTGAACTTTCTATTTCTGCTTTACCATTCTTGCCCTTGTTCTCTTTTTTCAAAAGAAAATAGTGCTTCTTAATGTGTCCTTTTTTATGATAATAATGGTACTTTAAATTCTTATATTTGGACTTGAATTTACTCTTACTCTTCTCTCTACCACCTTTCGATTCCTTTTTCTAACTTTTTCCCCTATTTTCAGTGATAAGCACCCCTGAATGAGATGAAAAATCATGTTCCTTCCTTCTTATTTTTTCATTAAGAGCACCACTCTTTATCACTTATAAGGAAACAACACTATTAGAAGTTGAGTTTGTAATTAAAACTTGAAACATCTCCCACAACTCGGGTAAAGTGTTCAAAAGTCATAGTTCAAAAACTTCATCATCAAATTTGATACTTATTCCTAACAATTGATCTAGGAGCCCTTAAAATTCATTTAAGTGATCTAAAATAGAGATCCCTTCCTTGTACCTCAAATTCATTATTTCTTGACTTAGAGGCATATAAGGACTTAATCTTCTCCCATAAAGTTCTCGCATGTGTCTCATTAGCAATATATTTATATACATTATCTTCTATTTATTGCTGAATAAAACCACATATCTACTGATATTCAAAATCTTGCTCCTCATTAGACTTGAAATCCAACTTCTGAGTAGCAAGCATAGGAAGATGCAAATTTTTCAAAAATAACAAATCCTTCATCCTGCCCTTCCACAAATGATAATTAATGTCCTTTAAACAAACCATCTTATTTGTATTAAATTCCATCATTCAAACAAATTAAACAACATCAAAATCAGGCTCTGATACCACTCTGATAGGAACAGTAACAAAGTAACAAATATGCAATGGAAATAATCTCTCCTACTTGTAAGAATTTATGAGGAGCAATCAAATAAATATATGACAAAATATAAACACCATAAACACATTAAAAAATACCAGGATTTTTAACATGAAAAACTCTTTAAAATAAGAGAAAAAACTACAGATCATTTAGACAAATAAAAATAGCTTCACTATAATCAAAATAAGAGTATAATAGAGTTTCAATCAAGTGCACACAAATTAGTGTTAATAGCTTTCCTAACAACTAAAGCAAAAAACTTATAATAGAGAATAAAAAAATGAAAAAAATCTAAAAATTCAAATTCAATATGAATTGAATATCTCTTACACCACACCATGAAACAACGATCCAACCGTTGAAAATGAAGAACCAGATATCTTGAACCTACTAACAAAATTTTAGTGCGATCCAACAGTTAACGAATTTGTAAGTAATTTTTTTCTTGTGAATGCTATGTGAATACGTGAAAATAACATTTTTCTCTTCTCCTCTCTCAAAAGCTACTATTCTAACTTAAATATGACTTCACTCTCATATTCTAATATAACCTCTCACCACTTAAATAAATGAGACATATAATGGGCTTTTAGGTTTAAGCCTTTCTTCACATGGGAATCGAGCCCATACCTAATCCACAATGCTTTAAGAAAATCCAAATCAATATATGTAGAGGTCTAAATTTAATACCAAAGAACCAATGTCATGGGATTGCCAGAGCAATACTTGCACCATTGATGGTATCATTTTCAAATATTCTATCATCAATATCCGAATTTCTGACATTTGAGTTTCCATTGGATCTTCTCTAACCTAGAGGTAATCCATGGTATTTTGAAGAGGATAGGCTCCCGGTGGTAAAGCCACATTCATCTGAAGAGCAAGTATATGACACCTATGAATGATAGAATCACATAAACAACTCCCAGCAAGGCCTACAATCTACACTAACCAGAAGCCAAATGGGTGATGAAGCATGTCCAATGAATCCAGTAAAGCATGAATGTTGGGACTAAATGCAAGAAACCAAGAAATATGAATTAGAGCCCTTGATCGATAAATGAAAAAAAGGAAGCACAAGAAAAGAATTCTCTTGATAATCCATCAAGAGTAAATGACGAGCAAAATAATTCGGTTATACATAGTACTAATCGATAAATGAAAAGAAGGAAGCAAAAGAAAAAAATTACCTTGATAAATTAATCTGAATAAATGATGAACAAAAGAATTCAGTTATAAGAGTACTGATCGATAAATGAAAAGAAGGAAGCAAAAGAAAAGAATTACCTTCATAAATCCATGATGAACAAAAGAACTCAGGTAGGAGAATTAAAAAATCAAGAATGAAGCCAAAGAGGCAAGATTTTTCATAAGAAGAGCATCTCGCCAAGATACAAATAGTTTAGTTATATAACATTTTAGTTAGTTAGTACCTAACTATTAAATTATAAATTTTTTAAAATTTATCCAGTTATTGATTAAATGTAAATAATTCTATATTAATTTTCTTTTATAATATGTTAAAACTATTTATTATTATCATTGTTCATTTTGTTTTGATAAAAAACAATAATATATATATACACACACAATGAAGGTGAATTTGTTGGCAAAAAAAAAGGTCAATTTACAGTACAAAAAGAAAAGGAATAGAATATGCTAAGGTTTGAAACATAAAAAATAATGGGGTTAAGATAACAAGGTAAAGAACCTCCCTGGTAAAAGCATAGGAAAAAGTGGAATAATTTATTTTATTATTTGGGTTTACATTCATTTATCTTATCTTAAAATTTATTTTATTTTAATTTAGTAAATTAACTTGGAAAAGGTACTTACAATTCTTTTAACAGCATCAATTTACTTTTTTTTGGTCCAGACTATCATTTTTGTTGGTCAACCACACTATCGAATTACTTAACAACCCATTTGGTTCAAACACTAAGGGGGTTAACTGATGTGATGGGAATGGTATGAAAGGGATGTGATGAGATAATGATCATATAGGGATTTTAACTGGGTTTGTTTGGTATGTCAATGGGGATAGGGAAGTAAATTTATTTTTTTAATGTAGTTAAATACAAATAAATAAAAAATGACTAAAATGCCCTTAGGTTAAAAAAAAAGTCTCTGTCTTTGTCCGTCCTTACCTCCCACTAACGGCACCGGCAGCTTTGACCACAAAATGTTGGAGGGATCTCACCATCGGTGACACCCTTCCTTTCTTCCACAAACACAGCATAAGACCAACGAGAGAGAGAGAACGAGAGAAAGCATAGATGAACGATGAAGATGAAGATACAAGGAGACGAACGGAGGCAAACGAAGATAGTGGATTTGCGAGTTCTTTTGTTCTAGATTTGCAATGAAGAGGTTCGAACCCAGATTTGTGAACCTTGACCTTTGAATGAAGAGCCAATGATTGAGAGATGAACGAAAACCGAAGGGATTGGGTTTCGAACCCAGATATGCAAACATTGATGGAGTTTCGAACCTGGGGGTGTAAGGATGGAGGGATGAAAGACGCCAGAGGAGGTGGAAGCCGAAGGTGGAGGCCAATGGTTGCCGGAGATTATGGAAGGATACGGTGGGAGATTTGTCCGATGGAGGGGTCGGGATGGGTGTTTTGTGGCTTGTCATTTTTTAAGATATGAGAGGTATTTTAGACTTTTATAATATAATTACAAGGTTGTAATCATCCTCACACACAAAAATGGAGGGGATGGGCTTCACCTCAATTGAGTTGATCATGTTCACATGATGTGAGGGGCATTACTTGATAAAAGACAAACCAAACGCAGTAGCTTAGGTAATATGATCATCATCATTTCACATAACCCCCTGTGTGAATGAATCAAATGAGCTGTAATAGAAATGTCTTTACAGTGTTAGCAATAAGTCGAATTGAACATTTCGTGGTTGAACAAAAAAGGGATTTTAAGTGGATAGTCTTAAAAGCAAGAAAAAATTAAGTAATTCTTTTTAAAGATTGAGAATTAAATTGAAAAACAATGAAATTTAAAAAATAAATTTTGGGTTAATATAAAATGATTAAATTAAAATTAAATAAATTTAAAAAATAAAATATCTTGATTATCTAGATATTTATTTTAAAATTTCAACTTTTCCTTTTTTTTTGTTTTCAATTTATAATTATAATATAATTCGTTCAAACTTCTCTTTCAAAACTGTGGTCATCAATCAATTTCTAATCTTGTAATTTTTTAGCTTAATCTGATAAATAAATAAATATATATATATATTTAGAACATCCCCTGTCTAGTTTTAGCTAATAAAAGACTTCATCTTCTTTTTTTTGGCTAACCAAAAGAAATCGACTTTTACTTACTGATTTGCAAAGAAAAGGGTTGGACTCTCTAGCCCAATAAAGAACGAACGAGCTCAAAAGCCCGAATTTTCTCCCGGAACGTGGGCTTTCCGAGGGTCAATTTGAAAAGCAACACTCCCGGAATGTGGGCTTTGTAGTTGGAGGGAAGTGGAAAATGGAAATAACCATCTAAACCGTCACACAAATCTGGAGAGGAACCACCAACATACACACACACACACATTTGTTCACGCAGAGATTTGTAGAGAATGCAAGGGAAGAAGGAGGATTAAGAGCCTTCTTTAACGCACCTGCAGGTCTTGTCGTCTTGGTTGGGTCCATAAGCTTCGTCCAAACCTCAAGAAGTAGGCATTCCTCTTGTCGATTTGGTGTTTGATGAAAGTTCTTTTTAGAGGCTCTCCAAAAGACAACACGTTTAATTACTGGGGCTCTTCTGTATTGCTGCTGAGCTGATAACAGGTTTGAGTATTTAACGCCTTTGTTCTCCTCAATCAAATTCCACATATTCCTTTTCTGCTTTTCTGATTCCTCTCACCCCTTTTTCCAAGTTGGAACTTTATTCCTTTTTTAACCCAAAAAAAATTAATTAATAGTATAAAATTTATTTTTTAATCATAATTACGTACATTCATTTAAAATAGACAAATCTTATTTCTTTTTTTTTAATTTTAATTTTATTTTCATTTTCTTGATAGACTTTATTTTCATTGTATACATAAGCATCCCTTAAAATAAAAGTTGTTACACTTTGATCAAATTTTATAATTTTTTACTAACATATTATTCATGGACCTAAACCTATATGTTTTCATTAAAATACTCTTTCACGTAATTTCTTTTATAGTGAATATATATTTCAGTAAGAAAACTTTAAGTTTGATTCAGGTATGCATTTTGTAAGTAGAGAAAAAATTTTAATTTCAACAAATTCAAAGAAAAAAAATTGACAGATACTTAGACCCACTCAACAATATATAGGAGGACTTGAAATATTAAAATTCTTTTCAAAGACACAAGTTATCATTGGTGCTTCTTAAAATAATTATTCGTAGTCCTTTAGTTACAAATACTCCATAAAATAACCTTGTAACATCAAAAAGACTAAATTGTAAATCAGTGATAATTTTTAAAAGTATTAATTAAAATTTTGGTCTTTAAAATTCTTAAAGTATTAATTAATTTTTTTAAAAAAAAATTGGTATTTAAGGTACCTCTTTAATGTGAGGATATTGCAAGACTTATCTGCCCTGTTACCCTTGAAGCGACTAAGCATGCTTTATTTGACATGAAGCCCTTGAAGAGTTTAGGTCCTGACAGCCTCCCTGCTCGCTTTTTCCAATCTCAATGGCCAATTGTCGGATGTTCAATCTACAACTTGGTAAAGTCTATTTTTCAAGCAAATGTTATGGAACCCTCATTGAACAGAACTTTTATTACTTTAATTCCTAAAGTAAAAACACCACAGGGTCTTAAGGATTTTTAGCCAATAAGCTTGTGTAATGTCCTATATAAAGTTATTACAAAACTTGTCACCAATCGTTTAAAGCCCTTAATCCCGAAACTAATCCAACCTACCAAAACAAGCTTCATTTCTGGACGAAACATTATTGATAATGTCATCATAGTTCAGGAAGTAATTCACTCAATGCATAATAGATGGGGTAGCAAAAGGGTGGTTTGCTCTTAAAGTAGACTTTGAAAAAGCTTTTGACCGTCTCAATTGGGATTTTATTGAGAATACTTTGTATGACTGTGGCATCCCTGAACCTTTGTGCTCTGTGACCTTGGCTTATATTTCCTCTTCGTCTATGCAGGTCTTGTGGAATGGGACTCCAACTGATGCATTCAAGCCTACTAGAGGGATTAGGCAAAGAGACCCCTTATCCCCTTACATCTTTCTCCTTTGTATGAAACGATTATCACAACAGATTATAGACCTTGTTCAAAGAAAGATTTGAAAGGTAATTCATCTAGGTCGTACAAGGCCTCTTCTATCACATCTATTCTTTGCAGATGATCTTATCATTTTTTGACACACTGAGAATGCCCAAATTCAACTTATCAATCAAGTGCTCAATGATTTTTGCCTCAGCTCTAGTCACAAAATAAGCAGAGCAAAGTCCAAAATTTTTTTCTCTAAAAATGTTGATCATGATACCGCTAACAACATCTTTGATTCCTTTAGCATTGGACAAACCCATGATTTTGGGAAGTATCTTGGTGTCCCTATTTTCCATGGTAGAGTTACTAAAGCTACTTATGGTTACATTGAGGAATCAGTCAAGCAAAAACTTTCAGGATTGACAGCTAGAAGTCTTTCTCTAGCCGGACGAATTACTTTGGCTAAATCAGTTCTTAAAGCGATCCCTTGTTATGCCATGCAATCCTCTTAACTACCCTTTTCTCTTTGGAACTGCGAGGCAAACCACAGAAAGCCTAGTTTGATTACGTGGACTGAACTTTGTCAACCACTAAATAACGGTGGGTGCGGCCTTAAGGATCTTGACAACCAGAATGATGATTTTCTCATGAAACTTGGATTTTAGCTTATCTCTAAACCTGATCTGTTATGGGTTAAGGTTCTCCGGGCAAAGTATGGGTGGAAAGATGATTCTATTGATCACTTCAGAAAGTGTATTTGCTAGCATTTATGGGCTAGCTAGCCTATCAAAAATTTGGGAGGATCTTATGCTTGGTGTTGTTTGGAGCATTGGGGATGGTACATGACTCTCATTTTGGAAAGACTTTGGGGTAGGAGACTTAGGCCCTTTGAGACATCTTGCTTTCAAAGAACTAAGTACCGAAGAGCTTAATAAACCCATATGTCATTTTGTAACTCTTAAGGCAAATGGAATTGGAGTCTTTTTCAAAATTTACTCCCTCATCGATCAATCTTACAAATTGCTAGTATCAAGCCGCCAATGGGTGATGAAGGACCACCGCATATTTATTGGAACTACTTTGAATATGGAAATTTCTCTGTAAGAACCGCTTATACTCTGCTGAATAGCATAGAAACATAGCCTGAGAGGCATCTTTGGAACATCATTTGGAAGTATCCAGGCCCACAATGTGTCTATGTCTTTATTTGGCTGGTCCTCCATAATGCTCTGTTGACAAATAGCAAACGAGTACGCAGGCATCTATTTTCTAATAACACTTGTCAGATTTGTGATACCTCAATTTTGTGATGCCTCAATTGAAAACATTGACCATGTTTTACAGAGAGGTAAATATGCTAGGGAACTATGGCTATTACTCATCGCTTCTAATCGGTGCCAAAAAATTTTCCAACAGCCTTTCTAGAACTGGTTCCAATCAAATCTTTGTCCTCCACATTGCGGATCTAATAGTCAATGGTGCACTCTATTTGGCCTCACATGTTGGAAGTTATGGGATGCTAGGAATAGAACCAGATTTTCTCATGAAAATGTGGATATTTTCTCTCTCAAATCTAGCATTCTCACTCTTGCTGCTGTAATTAACGATAAGCATGTCAGTAGTCTCTTCTCTACCATACAACAGCCTCAGATTTTTCAATGGATCAAATGGAGGAAACCACCTGAAGGATGGATCGTTTGCAATTGTGATGGTGCTGTCAAAAATAGTGTAAAATTGGTAGGAGAGGGGGGACTTCTACGGAAAGACACGGGTGATTGGATCCGTGGTTTTGCTCGAAATCTAGGAGATTGAAGCACTATTGCAGCTGAAATTTGGGCAATTTATGACGCTCTCCACTTAGCTTGGAGTTTGAATTGTAAGAAAGTCCAAGTCCAAACTGACAGCCAAACTGCTCTTTCGATCATCAAGTAGGTGGACATCGCTCAAGGAAAATTACACAGTATTATTAGAGCTATCAAGCTCCTCCTTCAAAGAAATTGGGTCGTCGAATTCCAACATGTCTTTTGTGAAGGAAACTCTTGTGCTAACTATCTTGCTACCTTCATCCTTGATCAAGATCTAGGATTACATGTGTTCTAGGAACTACTACCACAGCTTTTGTGCAAGCTTCACAATGACGCCTTTGGAATTCCAGTCGCAAGGCTAATCTAATAGCATCTTGCCTTTTGTTACAAAAAAAAAATAAAAACATCACAAATTGTTCCTGCATAATACTTTGAATAGTAACACTTCATTTTGAATTAAAATATAGAAAATTTATTATACATCTAAAAATAGGGCTTAAAGCTAGAACCACAGCGCGCCATTTCAGCATGTTCGATAAAGTAGGAATTTCTATTGTGACATTCTATGTAGATGCTAATTTGTCTTCTTTCATGATCAAACCAAATCATTATTTGAATTCAATTTATATTGAGGTAATTAATGCTTATAAACTCTATTTTCCTTTGAATGACAGATTGATATTATATATTGTTTTAATTATAGGTGAAGCCTTTGAATTCAAATTTGTAATATGGAATTCAAATTTGTAATGGTCAACTTTTTATTATTACTTCCTCAATCAGTGTTCAATGATATAAAAGCATTAGCATGTAATTAGTGGGTATAATTTAATTTCTTTTACTAATTACATTAACGGCATTGATCCATATCACATCAAATATTATATATTTTATTATTTAATTTTTATGTGCATTGATCTTTTCATCATTAATTTATTATAATTCTAAATTATATATTTTATTATTTAGAATTATAATAAATTAATGATAATTACAATACACCATATTAAGTATTTTACTTTTTATAATCAACACATTTGTTAATTGTGTTTTGAAAGTTCATAACGTGTTATTGTAAAAAAAAAAAAAGAATTTAAATCCCTATATTTATTTTGTTATTTTATGAAATTGTCAAATTAGATTTTAAAAATTTATATTAATATTAATGAATCTTATATTTAACAATATATAGATAATTAGGGTGATTATGTAAATTAATCATGGTAAATTATGAGTTGCTAAAATGTGTTAAAAGGATTTCATATTATTTGTGATTTAAATTCATAATTGTAATCTTGAAATAAAAAAGTAGTGAGGTTTGTATTAATTATTCGTCAGTCAAGCTTTGTATGATTATCTTATTTTACTGAATGGCCACAGTTGTTAAGTCAAAAAGTGATTTGGGTGATTAACTTATTTAATTATATTGAATCTTGAAATGATAAAATGTGTTAAAAGGATTTGATGTTATTTGGAATTTAACTTTATATTTGTATTCTCATACATAAAAATGTCAAATGTGTATTAATACTCTCCCTATCAGCATTTGTGTGATTATTTTATTTTGAAGATAATGACCAAATATTTAAAGAGATGTGGTATAAAAAAAATTAAATTAGACAATACATTTAATACAATCTAACAAGTGAAGATTTACTTTAAACTTGACCACCATCTTATTTTACTAGATTGTCCAACGATAGTAAGATATGTGATATAAATAAAAAAATAAAATATACATTTATTACTAGCTTCATAATGGATATTTGCTTTAAGTTTGATCAACACCATAGTTGTCCAATTTATTTAAAATATACAAATACCATATTATCACTATAATTCTTAATCTGATCCAATAATTTGTATTTGTTTAAATTTATTTCATAAAACGGACATTTATTGCTTTAAGTTTTAATTTATTAATTATAATTTCCTTTTACCAATCACAACTCCATCAATGTTAGGTAATTTATGAAATTTTTAAATTAATAAAAGTTAATAATAAATGTGTGTTTATTCAAAATTTAATTTATTCCATCAATTGATAAATGTTTTGCTATGTATAAATTTGGTATTGTTGTTGTTGTTGTTTGGCGTTTAAATTCAGATTTTTTCTCTCATATAAAAAATGTTAAAGTTGTATTAATACTCCCTCAATTAGCATTTCTCTGATTATCTTACTTTACTAGATGATCCAATGATGGTAAGATATGTGATGTGAATAAAAAAATAAAATGCAAATTTATTACTAGCTTAATAATGGAGATTTGCTTTAAGTTTGACCAACACCATAGTTGTCCGATTTATTTAAAATATACAAACACCCTATTATCACTATAATTTTTAATCTTATCTGATAATTTGTATTTGCTTAAATTTATTTCATAAAAGCGAACATTTATTGTTTTAAGTTTTAATTTTATTAATTATAATTTCCTTTTATCAATCACGAGTCCATCAACGTTAGGTAATTTATGAAATTTTCAAATTGATAAAAGTTAATAATAAATGTGTGTTTATACGAAATTTAATTTATTATTTATACTGAAATATTTAATAATTTTATTTGATTATTTTTTATATTGTCATTTTATGCTTGTACAATGATTATTTGTGAACAAAGTAATTAACAATATCAAATTATTCACCATTTAATTTTGCATTTATAAAGCATGATTTTATTCTTAAACATGTTTTGAAAAAGTTTATCGCATAGATGCATATCTAGTAATAGATAGATAAATTGACACATATCAATTTATCTTAATTTTATAATTTTTATCATTTACTTCTAATTACTTTTTTTTTGTAACATATTTCTAATTACTTTATAGTTGCAGAATAAATTTTGTATAACTTTCAATTAATATTAATATTCCCCTAAAGTGTTTATTCTTTGAATGAAGTAGAATTTATGAGGTCAAGCCACCTGAAGCTAGTTCAGGTGATAAGAGTGGAATATGATATAAGTAGAAATGAAGAGTTGAAATTTCTTATGATAAAAAAAAAATTTATAAGGTCAACTTATTATAACTATAGACGTTGACCCACGCTATTTACAGGCCCGAGATAGCATAATTACAGTGGATTTTTTTAACTTATTACTGTGATGTAAAAAGGTTTAACGAAAAGGAAGAAAAAAAAATCATTTGATAATGGCGCATGGTTTTCGACCTTATACGATCTAACATGTACAAACCCACTTTAGAGTTGAAAGTCCAGAACGAAACGGATCACAATTTTCCGGGCTTTGTGAATCAAATTGGGTCAAAAAATTAACTTATGCTATTATAAGCACTGAACCTCGTTTTTCACAACATTAAAAATGAAGCTTAAAAACTAATAATTTATAGTATTGTTGATTAAAAAATTTAGAAAAGAAATTTTTTTATAAAAATCATAATAATCAATTATGATTAATATTTTTTAAATATTAGAGCATATAGTATGTGAAGTTATCGTTACAAAAAAAAAAATTATACACGATTATTGAATCATATCCTAATAATTGAAATTGCAGAAACTTGTGTAGCAAGGATAGGGGCTTATTAATTCTTGCAATTCCTAGCCCCTTAGCTTATTTATTTATTTGTTTGTTTATTTATTTATATAGTATTACTAAATAAGGTTTGGGGTATATCTTAAGAGTAAAAATGGACATGGTCTCAACTTTACAAATTTTTGGGTTGAATAACCAATAGTAATATTAACAAATAATAAGGAATCATCAATAAATTACCCAAATTGCAGCCTTGCAATAAGAATACTGTTAGAAATTGACCTAAAACAAAAAGCTGTTCCAAATCCTTCTTTAAACAACTTATTTGGATTATGGGGTGAATAACTTCTTTTCAAGGTACCAAAGCCTTCAAGACTGCTAGGCTATCAAGAGTTGGATCTATGTTGGCCTAATTTGTGTAATTAGAACAAATTAGTGTAAGCTTGTGCTTTGTCCATGCTTTACGCCCAAAAACCTTTCACATGAGAAAGGGTGTTAGAAGTAAGTATCCAAAACCATTCCTGCACTTGCTCCTATTTTAAGTTCATGGGATAAAATGGTTATAGATATACACCAACATAACAATACATTTTTCCATCTTAGCAAGACACTGTCCCCACTATAGATCAGTTGTCTCACATCTGTTTATATTAAAAGGGCAGCAATATCTTCAATCTTCTAAGCTGAATTAGGTGCCCCAATATACTCATAGGACGGTTAATTAAAACTTACATTCTACTGCCCACTTCTCTAACTCCCGAATTACCTTACACACAATGCAAACTTTTTCCAAGGCAAATATTAAGAAGTTCTTCTTCTTCTTCTTCTTTTGAGACCATATAGCAAAATTCATACACATATTGATGGCACTAGCTATCTCAATTAAAAATATAAGCAAGAAAAACTGCATGCTTCAGTAATGCACAATGAAACTTAGAAACAGACAACTAAAGAAACTACTCTACAGAACAACTCACAAGCCTTTTACTTTATTATCCTAATCTGTTTTTAGACTTTGACCACTAACTCCCTCCAATAGACTCAACTCGTTATCATTATGTTAACCAATATAACGAATTCTGGCAGTCCATAGATATTGGTCTATTTTAGAGTCCTTCTTAGTCAAGCATCCATCAGTTGTTTTACCTGTCTTCCCCTCCTCTGCATCTATATTTTCATCATACTGCACTTCCTCCTGTGTGTGTATATATATATATATCCAAAATTTCAGGGCATACCATGGGCTGCACCTCTGTCTATCGAAGTCTTACGATATATAGAGTACTTTAAGGTAGCACTTGTTAATATAAGACCTGAAATTAAAAGTGGCTAACAACAGAAGAACAGAAGACATCAAGTTACCACTGTTTGCATGGCAGACTTGCCCTCAGACAAGTTAAAAATCTGGCGGTTAATCTGCCCTTAGAGGACTTTAAGGTATCTTTGACAGAGTCAGTAATGTGATGCTGGTGCTGGATTTTGAAAAATGTCAACGTGATATGTTTTCATTAGAAATAGCTTTCCCTAATAAGTCTTGTCCTAATGAATTATATCCTTGAATAACTGCACTATCAAATTCTAGTTCAAATTCATAAATGAGCACAATCAAAGAAGCAACCAATGGTAAAATCTGAATGAGCCACGTCAGAAACCTTCTACAATGTCTTAGAAAGTTCTAGAGCTTTACCAGCTGCATCAGAAACCTTCTCTTTTAAGAGTTCAGCAACACTATTTGTACATTCAGCCACATTCTGTTAATATGGAAAGTCACTTGTTCGACATCTTTTTTTTTTTTTTCATTTTTTGATAATTTGTTAGACACCATTCAAGTGAACAAAGGAAAGAAAAGCAGAAGTGAAAATTAATTGCTGATCGAAAATTGATAGTAGAAATAACTAATAGTAATATGACGTTGCACAAGAAAAGAATCAATTGCCAATAAGTGACAAAAAGGATTCTTAAAAGGCATTATACTTAAGTTACATCAATTGCCCTACACACTTCAAAGAAAAAAATTGACATACCTGAGCTTTTTGTAGACTTCAGCTGCTTCTACAATAACTCTCCAATCCAAATAAACACTGTTACTCGATTCCAAGCACTTATTGAAACAGTGCTGAGCATTTTCTAGTTCTCCAAGCAAAAGGTAACAAGTGGAGAAGAAAATCACAGTTCATTACTACAGGGATAGAAATCACCAGAAATAATTATATACTTCAAAATATATGGAGCAAAACCCTGACTTTGCAGTTCTCATCTGTACTTTCAAAAGGGTGGAGTCAAGAGCGGTAGCCATAAGGCATTCCCCGAGAGCTTCTCCAATCCTTCCAAGACCCATTCGTGCTGCTGCACGGTTCCTGTATGCACGAGATTTAGTTTGAGAGGTTTATAAAGATGGTGGAGTATTATAGTTTCACATATAGGGTAAGCTGCGGCGAAGAAGAAATTGTGGTTCTTCTCAAACTGCTTGGACAATCAACTAAAGATTAAGATGACATGAAAGAGAAAAATAGTAATGATGCAGCATCTACTATTTTTATAATTTATTTTTTCAATTTTTAATTTTATTTTTTAAATTTTATTGTGAAATAATTTGAGGAGCAGTAAAAGGAAGTGATTACAATTTTTAAATTAAAATATTATCCCTTTAGGGCATTCTTTGCTATTTTTGTTTATAAACGTTATTGGAACTACTTTTACCTATTTAGATATAGCATTTTAGAATTAGAAAAATTTTTAAATTCTTTAAAAAAATGTTTTAAGACTTGATGTCTTTTATGAAATAATATATTAGTTAATAGATGCTCTATATTTGTTGAAAAATAAAAAATATTGAAAAAGAAAAAAGAAAAAAGAGCTGAGGATGTAGATTTAATGTTTATCAATTCAAATTGATGTACTCATCTTTAATCCATTCTCTAAAGCTGAAGTGCTTTCACTCCCTTGGTCTTTTCTTATTTATGTTAAAATGATAATATAAAATTAAAATTTAGTAATTAGATATTTCATAATTCAATTAATTTAAAGTTATCTATCTATTATTTTAATTTAAAATATTTTTTTTAACAACTCGACGAAGAAATCGTCACCTTTTTACTGAATAAGCCTAATTTATTCTCTGATCCCAACAACAACAAAATAGGGAAGATAGTTATATAGAGTGAAGATGTTATTTAGAAAAAAAAAACTTAGACCAGCCAATAATAAAATTACTTTTCTTTTCCTCCATTTCTTAAAACCCTTCTCCCTTCTACAAACATGACCTAAAATCTTCACACATAACCACTCTTGACATAGTTGCATTCTCATTATATAATATATAATATGTGGTGGAGCCTTTTGTCCAATGATCCTTAATAATGAGGTCTTTAAATGCATCACTAAAAATTAATTTTATGAAAATTTCACAAAATATCTACGATGATTAGTTGCTTATTCAAAAGATGTATTTAACCATACACATCGGGATCATTGATATTTTGCACCATATATAGTTGTTAGAATTGGATCAAATTGGCTTGTTCAACCAGTTGAACTAAGAATTGGTGCTAGGTTTGGTCTAGAAAAAAAATGAGAATTAGAGGATTTCATAATTGGTGTGAACCGATGAAAAATCGATGGAACTGGTCAAGAATCAATTTAAACTGGTCACAATTTTTAAATATAAAATAATATCATTTTTAATACAAAATATTTTTAACAAATAATATAATAATGGATTATTAGTTGATTATTTTGAAGTTAGAATATGATTATAGATGAATACTAACTTATTTAACTTTAAATATTAAATTATGAAATTTATTAATAATTTATTTATAATAAATAATAGAATTGATCATTCGGTATTATTTGAATTGATATTTTAATTAAGATATAAAATTTATTTAAACTTATACTATTAATGTGTTGAGGGGATTGTATTTAAATATTTTTATATATTAAAAATCTTCACAAAAAGACTTTCTTTGAGAAAATTCTTTACATCAGATGACTGGAAATGATATTACGTTAGAGGATAACATAACTGAATAATAAGTCTGTAATAACTAATAGCTAATAATAAGTCCGTTGGCAATTGAATGCTTATGCTTGAGTATGCAAAGACACAAGTCACATCAACATAATGCAACAACAGAATTGATTAGGAGTTGAAACAACCCATCAGCAACAACTTCCTTCTTTAATTAATGTACCTGCTGCAAACACAGGTTCAAAAGTTTCACCATGTTCTTCTATCCCTACAATCAAATATCAATTACCAGGCGCCAGCGGGTCTGCTATATATATATATATACCTATACGGTTTGAGAATCATACAAGAGTCTAGCAAATTAAATAATGTTGTAATGGTTAATTATTGAAAAAAATAAGAAATACATTTAATGGCCTGTAAATTTGAATAAAAATTTTATTTTTAATTTAGAAAAAAAAAGCTAATCAATTTATTAATTTATTATATCGGGGCGCGAGGAACCATGGTCACCTTTGGAAGTATTCAAAGGGTAAAAATGAAGAGAAGTATATGTACGTATTCTTACAAACAAAAAAGAGTAAACCCGATATACTAAAATGCGGGTGGCAAATCTCTTTCCAAGGCTTGTATAGTACGTAGTATAACATAAAATTCTTCAAATATGAATATTTAAACCATTGCATACAATATTATTTTGACTTTGCGTAATTAAACGTAACGAAACATGCAAGGGAGGTGGGGTTCAGCTTATTTTCCATTGTAAATATTGATCTTCATAATGTGCAAATTATTAATTAATAATCATAGTGTTATTACACTGATGAAGAAAAATGTTAGTTGAAGCTAGCTGTGGGAATTAATAAAAATGAAGTATTAGCATTCGTGAAACATTCATTAATATTGTGAAAATAAAGAAAGTGGATAATAATTAAGAATAAAATGAAGAATTAGCTAGGTAATATGATTGGTACTGGGTGGGATGGTGTGAAAATGAGGATTGATTTGGTCACAGAGGGGAACGATATGTCTTGCAAGAGAAGCAAAGCTTGATGATGGATGTCCTACATGTTTATGGCAGTTGTGTTGTACAAGTGCAGCAACCATACTTCACTTCATGTGCATCCATATCGCGGCTGGCAAATTAATATCTTGCAAGCTTCTTCTTATTCCCCTTATCACCAACCTCCAGAGTTACAATAGGATACCTAGTGGCCTGGTGGCTTTTGGTTTTGCCTTCTTAAATTTTCGTCATTCCTCTGAAACCAACATTAATTTAATTTTCTTTGAAGTTTAATCCAATAGCAGATTAGTTCATCCTTCGTTGACATGGATAAGCTCTAATAATTAAGATGCAACTCACATGCGCACACAACAATTAACTTGGACCTTCTATATTTATCTAATCATATTTTTGGAGACATAAGAAAAAATATATATATATGTGTGTGTGTGTGTGTGTGTGTGTGTGTGTGTGTGTGTGTGTTTTATCTTTATATTCATGATCTCTCTCTTTCAAGTTTCAAATAGTTACTTTCTAAAAACACATCATATACATCAACCGGTGTAAATATGGAGGATTAATCAAATCTCTCTTTAAAGATGCATGTAGATTCTAAGTAATCATAAAAATAATTCGAATAATACATTTTTAGAGAAAAATTAATAAAAGATGAATATAAAGATGATGATTAATAAACTTTATATATTGTCCTTTTTTATGATTCATTTGCTTTAAATATATTTTTTCTAATCAATATAACATATAAAAATAAAATTATATGTTATTATTAATTTCCTATTCATATAAACATATGGTATTTTTCAAAAAGATGCTACTTCTTTGAG
Organism: Adenanthera pavonina; assembly: GCA_026686845.1. Taxonomy (NCBI): domain Eukaryota; kingdom Viridiplantae; phylum Streptophyta; class Magnoliopsida; order Fabales; family Fabaceae; genus Adenanthera; species Adenanthera pavonina. Next base: position 1,453,507 of record JAIVEN010000011.1, on the reverse strand, counting down.
ATGAGTGCTTCCTTTCAATCTACTCATATGAATAGGGGTGGACGCAACCTAGACTAACTCGGGCCAAGTTTTTTAGTTGAGTTGTCAAAATATATTTACATGATAATCATAACATATACTCCCTCCAGTCCTATATATAGGATCTTTTATCCTAGTCCTAAATATAAGACCCTTTATAATATATGAGATAGTATTTATTATACATTTCCAAAAAATGCTCTTATTTAATGTATCCAAAGAGAAAGAGATTAAATAAGGGTAGTTTTGAAAAAATATTAGGATTTTCGGAGAAATCGAGGTAGTTAATTAGTTTTAATTCCAATTCTTAATTCGTGTTATTCGGTTAAATGGGTCTTATATTAAGGACCAGAGGGAGTATCTTTTTTCTTTCATATTACAAAAATCATTTACAAGAGGATATATATATATATATCAAACTCTTTAACAATTTCTTCTGAAAATACACAAGCAAATAATTAAAGAGATATTAATCTTCCATCCTATTGCACAATATAATTTTAATAATATTCAGTTGAGAAAGATCACTCTATTACAGCTGTAGAGATTGAAAGAATGAGAATAAAGTGACAACTCTATATACATGGTATTGTTTCTTGTGGTTTTTTGAGCTTTTAGAGTATGTTTGAGTAATGCATTTCATTTGGTCTTGCTCACCTTTGTTAGGCTATAATATTATTTTACGTACAAACTTTTTTTTGTTTTGGGGGGGGGGGGGGGATTGTGCCTGATTGGATTTTCGTTGATAGCTCCAAAGTGAGCTTGCAAACTAATGTTAGAAGAAAAATGTTGTTTGATATGATTTCAAATCTCATTATTTAAATTTATTTTTATCTCTAAATCAACATTTGGCTAATAGATTGCAGAAGATAATTTTGGATTTGTAAACTTATTTTTGTACTCTTATAATTAATTTGTCAAATTTACTTTTATAATAAAAAAATCCAAACATAAATTACATTTAAGCAAATATATTTTTATCTAAATTTGATTTTTATAAATTTTATTTTATTTTAACTTAAGTTCATAAAATTAAAACCAAACCAGCTGTCATATAAAAGTACATATATAAGCACTAAGGGAAAAAAACTTTTTGGGCGACGGAGGGGGTGATGCCGGCCACTGCCTACAAATGTATAAGGGAGCTTTTCTAGTTATATATAATTTAATTTATTCTTTTAATTGGACACACATTTTTTTATAAATTTCAAATTGAATCAAATTAAAATTAGCTCAGTATTTAGTTTATAGATTTCATATGCATTACTAAAATGTTTAAATTAACATAGATTTTTTTATTTGTCATGAATTAAAAGTATCTCTAATTTTTCAACATAGGAGAGAATTAATCTCCCTCTGTATACTACTGCAAATAAATAAGGGTAAATCCTTTTAACTTAATTTACTTCATATTAAGAATTAAATTCCCAAATTTTTATTTAAGAGATAAGAATTCTATCTTAATACTCGATAAATCTCAAGGGTAAGGAGAGTTTTTTTTTTGGAAGATAATTGCAAAGCCTTGAAGTTTATTCCGTCGCGTGCAGCAGCTCAGCAGACATCATTTGATAACGGGTTACAATACAAGTCAAATTGCTGCTGCAAGGTACCCGTATCCTGATAGGCTCCTACTAAGTTGCAGATGTAGCTTTCACTTCCATGTTTGTTTCATTTAATTTTGTTTTTTATGCCCAGTATTAAGTTTTCATTCAAAAAGTTAAAATTAAACTAGATTAGGATAACAAAGTCTACTTTTATTAACAATATCAATAGTATAAAAACTTTCTTTATTAAATTAAATGGCTTTGTTAACATCATTTTCAAAATCTTAAATTAAATTGTGAAATATTGATGAAATGAAATAAAGCCACATCAATTGTCAGCCGAAATTAAAATCAAGATAAAATTATATTTTAATGTTTCAAGTGGTAGTAGTAGTAATAATAATAATAAAAAAAACTTGTCAAGAACTCAAGACCATAGCTTTTCTTTTTTCCCCAATTGTGAAGTGTTCCCACTCACCAACTAAATTTTTGTAGAGAAAATTTTAACTGACATTCCAATGTCTCTCTATTAATTGTTTTAAAATATCTTATCCATAGTTAAAAGGTGTTGTTAGAATAAGTAAAAGCTACTTAATCTCTATATTTTGAAGGAATTAATCTTCAACTATCAATTATAAGATACTTTTATCGCTCACTAAAAAAAATCTTATCCATAATTGTTTTAAAATATTTGGTTAGGTTTTAAGGTAATTTTTTTATATTGATATATAACAATTCAAAACATAAATAATTAGTATACAAATTTTAATTGTAAAAAATAATATAATAATAATAATTATTATTATTATTATTATTATTATTATTATTATTATTATTTAAACTTTAAAAAAAATAAAACAAGTTGGAAAGAAGATGAGATAGAGGAAAATAGATTTTAGGCAATTTGCAACTTTCTAGTTTAATCATGTCGTGAAGATTTTTTATCGCTTATTTTAATTTGTTGCCTCTTACTACCTATGTTACGCTTCCCCCTATACTTCAAATAAGGTAAATGTTGATACTTATTTAATACCCATATTGTATTTTACAATATGCTTGATATATTATAATATCTACATCATTAGTTTTTTTTCCTTCAAAATATTTCAAAAACAACTTGGGAATTTATAAAAAATACAATTTTTCTTGTTTCTTGTTATGAACATTTTTATATTACTCTTGAAATATTTGTTTAAAACTCAAATTTTTTATATTATTTTTTTATGTGTTGATTTATTGAATATATACATAATCATATATATATATTTCTTATACCTATATTTTAAAATTTATCATATCAAGTATATTATTTCATGTTATACCTAATATCAATACTCGTATATCCGTATTGTGCATCATTGGTCATCACATATCATCCACTATTTTAAGTAAAATGACATTGTTTTAAACTGTAGATCGAATAATGACAAGTGATAAACTAAAACAAAAGACAAAACTATTTTGAAAAGGTTGAATTGAAAATTTACGAGTTATAAATCTAAACTTGAGATAGAAAGATGATTGCACGTCATCTACTATTTTGAGTAAAATAACGTTGTTTTAAATTGTAGATCAAATAATGACAAATGATAAATCAAAACAAAAGATAAAGCTTTTTTAAAAAAAGTTGAACTAAAAATTTATGAGTTACAAATCTAACCACGAGATGCAATAAATTTAATAATATATATTTGTAAATTTACTAATTAATTATGTATAATATATTTAAAAATTGAAAAGAAGCAAGAGAAAACAACTAATTTTACTCGTATTTTATGTGTATTTTGCATGTTGTAAAGATTTTTTATTGCTTATTTTAATTTGCTGTCTGTAATTGCTTATATTGCACTTGCATTCGTACTTCAAATAAGGTAAACTAGAGGTGTAGGCCCACGCGATGTACGGGCTCGTGGATAAGGGAGTCCCTTTTCTTTTTTAACCCTCCATTTTTGTTAACCCTCCATAGTTGTATTGACGAGGTTATTATAATAGTTGTCATTGTCTATTGGGTGGGGAGATGGTTTCAATTTAGGCCACAAAAATGTAAAGTTGTTTAATGAAACGGTGGTCCAATTATTGCCTTTTTTTTTTTTTAAGAAAGAGGTGTTAATTATGGGCTTTAACCCTTTAAAAGTGATGAGACACATAATAAATGTACTCATGGATACACAATTAATCATGGACCTATTAATAAACTATGGGCTTTGACCCTCTAAAAGTGACAAGACGCATGGTTAATAGTAGATGTACTTATGGATGCATAATTAATCATGGAGCTATTAATTAATTATGAGTTTTAATTATCTAAAGAAAGACAAATTAATTTTCTAAATGACTAATAAAAAAATCACATAAAAAGTTTGATAAGCAATTAGGAAGTATGAAAGGGTAATAAAAAAGTTAGAGTTATTTCCATTGTTATTCAATTATAATACTTATTTAATTTTGTTATTTAGATGGATTGTTTTTCTTTGATGTATATGATTATATTTTATGACATCATTCTTTATTGTGCTTGTAGCTACGTTAAATGGTTAGCTAATAGAAAAAGAGCTTCATTAAGTTTAACTTGTTGATAGATTTTATTTTATTTTTAAACGAATTGTTTATTCTTGGATAGTTTTGATATAAATCAAAGTAATTGGAATAGCATGAGTGTTGCACGGGTCATGGATATCTCGTTGCAACATATATATGGACAAGTTATTTTGGGCCAAACACCAAATGCTGAATCATTAAGGGGATAAAGTTAGAGTGAAGTGTGTGAGTTGAAATCAATCTTGCTGGAGAAGTACAATGTGAGAGAGGAAAAAGTAATGAAGGAAAAGACAATCTTTTTGGATCCGTTTTAGGTTTTGTTTTTTTCCTGCATGAAAAGGGAAGGATACATTAAACAAAAAGCAAAGAGCTTATAACGTTCAACAAATAAAAAAATAAATATACATCAAAATAGATCGAAAGTAGCATTTATAAGAAATCTCCTTCACTTGTAGGAAATGTTGAACATTAATTTTCATTAATTACAAAATAAAAATATTAAACATTAATTAGACGCATATTAAAAAACTATTTTGAATTTTTGACAAATTTAATACTTGATTATTTACAATGGAAATAATATTTTTATCAAGTTTTGTAATGTGTGTATATATTATTGTGCTAAAAAAGTCATAACTTATGAAACATTTATTTAATTAATTATTCTATCGAAGATTCATTTGTTTGTTGTTTTATTAACTCATTGATTTTTATGGCTTACGTGTGTACTAAATGGTAAAATTTTATTCCTTTTTATTATTATAATTATCCTTTCTGGAAAATTATACATAGTTGAGAAGATAAAGTCTAGGAATAACTAAACTTATGTTGTAAGTATCTGCACTAACGTTGACTTTTTGAAGAGTGAAAAAATATCTACTTTTTTAGCCAAAAAATATCTTTTTATATATTCTACATTAATACATGATTCTCAACAGCCACAACCACAACCACGGCAATAGTTGCTTACCCATTAAGGTGGATAATTATAATTGATTACTATTTAGGGGGAATAAACAATAATCATGTTTAGAAATTGATGTTTGGAAATTGAAAGAAGGGTTGGGAATCTAAAATAAAATAAGTAATAAAAGATAATATCACTTTTAAAAAAAAGAGTTGAATAATGCAACAAAAATAAATTATGGGGCCACAACATTTAATGCAATATCCAGTTCTTTATAGATTTATTTTGTAATTGAAGAAGATAGCTGTATGGAAGCTGGAGGAATATGGTACAACCATGATGGTCTGAATTGCATGGTCTATATTGCAATGAAGCCTAAAGAAGTGGTTTGTAATTTGGAACAATAAAAAGTTTCATTGAAATTTTCTTTCTTTTAAAATATTCCATCCGCTGTTGAATATAAAAAATTTTTTGGAAGAATTGTTTTAGTTTGATTCTAAAGGATATTTAGTACTCCATCTGTTTTATTATATAAGGTATTTTTAATTACCTTATATGGAAGAGTAATAATTAATAACTAAATTTTTTTCTCATTTAATATAATTTACTCATGAATTAAAATTTCAAATATTAATAAAAGGAAATTAAATATGGAAGTAATTCATAAAATACTTTATAAGCATAATAAAAGAATTTAAAAATATTAATTGAGTCTTAAGTGGTGGAAAAAAATATACATCCCTACAAATTAACTGGGGTGAACTTATATATGTAGCTGAACGTTGCATGAAACACAATCAAGAAGATAAGGTAAAAAGAAGAAACAAAGATGAAGAATGATAAGAACGTGAACGTAGTCACAACCTCTGGAAATGACAAATAGTTGAAAAGAAAAAAGAAGGACAAAGGGGATAAGAAAATTCAACCCTGACACTGACATGACCAAGAAAAATGGTGCCTTTTACCTTATTATATTTCCACATTTTCATCCTTTCCTGGTGATTCTAATTCAAATGGTTTTGCACAACCACTAAAATAAATCAATATTGAAAAATATTATATTCAAGTCTCATATCACAAAAAGTGAGTATAAAAAACTTTATTATTGAGTATAAAATAGTGGAGCATAAATAAAAAATATTATAACATGATTTTATATTTAACACTTAAGTTTTTTATACTAATTTTTCATAATTTCATACTTATTTTCTAGGATTTTACATTAATTTTTAGCATGTGACTTGGATGTAATATTTTTTAGTATTGGGATTTTTTAATAAATATTTTCATATTTTAGGATTTTTTAGCAATTTTTCCAACCTTTTTCTTTTTTTCTTTTTTGTGTTTCACCTTTTTTTAAATGAAGGCAAAACCCCCCATTTTTCGGAGTTTGAAAAATTATTCCAAGTTAATATGACACAAATTTAAATATTGGAAATTATAATGTTTCTAGTTTTTAAATATAAAAACAGATGATTTAATATTTCAATCTCTTTACTATAGGTTCATTAGAGACATCTATAAATCCTTGGTAAACTACATTTTTTAATATATCTATAGATATTTAGTTCATTTGTTTGCCTTCAATACACTAATTTTTGGGATACACATGAATTAAAATGTTTCTTTGTTTCCCCATATGATTGACTATTAAAATGTTAAAGAATAAATAGTAGCAATGGAGAATATTTATACTTTAAATTTTTAAATTAATAAAAAGAAAATAAAGCTTGAGCCACTAAAATCATTCTGGGTCATAAAAAAATATACATAAAAGAAAGAAGATAAACAATGCATATGCAAAATATTAAAAACTAATGGGTAAATAATTAAACTAATGAGATAGAGGGAGATTGTCAATGGAGATGATGAACCTAGAAAATTCTAAAAGCTGCAAATGGAAAAATTGTCAAACCGTGGAGACATTACATTTATTGCGTTGCAGGGAATGTGCAAAAAAGAAAAAGAAAGAAGGGGTCCGCAAAAAACACGTGAACAAAATAAAGGAGAAAACAATTATGGGTCTTTTTACAAAATTCATAAAATCCTAAATTTACATTATGTAATTTACAGGATTTTGAAGCCATAATTTTATTGTGCATGTATTGGTATCTTTACGTTTACTTGAAATATTTATTGGGTTCTGAGTAATTGAATGAAGTTTTTTTCTCTACTTTTTTTCATATATTTCCAATTAAGTCATACATTGGAAAATTACTTTGGAAAAAATATAAATTATATTTAGATATTATATGGTATGTTGACGATTTTTTTTTTGTTTTTTGCTATAGTTAAAAAGTGAGAAAATTAAATTATAGTTGAATACATTTAATAAGAGCGATAGTGGAATGAATTGTAATTTTTTTCACAATTATAATAAATTAATTAATTTTTAAATTTTTTCACTTATATGTATAAATTGTTTAAAAGATGACTCATTATAGACAAAAGAGATTATATTTGTTTAAAAATTTAAAGAAAAATCTAGAAATCAAAAGATAATATCACTCATTTTTTTTCTTTTTGTAGTTAATATCAATCTTTGCTTACAATATAATTTAAAGAGTAATGTAGAAATCTATAAGTATTCATAATTAATTTTCACTAATCATAGGATAGAAGTGTTGAACAATAACTAAAAATATCTTAGAAAACTATTTTGAATACCTAACAAATTTAATACTTTTAACTACTTTTTTTAGTCTATATGAATTAATTATATATAACTTATATATGAAAATGATAAGAGTATTAAATTAGTTAGTTAGCTTTTTTAAGGAAAAATAGTTAGTTTAGTATTTCTTCGGTATGTGCTTGTGTCCAACATTTTTAGCTTTAAAACCCAATTTTTTAAAAATTGAATGCTTTTCAATTGGATGCAAATATTTTCTATAGTTTCTTTGGTAAAGTATCATCATTATTATTATGCATATATAGGTGTGCTATTAATGTTTTAATGTTCTTTGTAATTAAGATAGGTGTATTATTCACTGTTTATTTTCATGTCTTCCCTTGATTGAGTTAGAAAATTCTGCTAATTGCATGTTTTTTTTTTCAATTGTAACAATGAGAAGCTAAATATAGTAAATATTTAGCTTTTCGGCAAAATGCATACGAAAAGTCTCCATCGGCAAAAAACAACTCTATCAAAGAAACTCAAAGGAACAAAATTATTGTGAGAATACCACCTGGATATCGCTTTCTATTGCAATTCATCATGCAAGTTAATTAACATTGCATAAACCGAGCTCAGAAAGAAAGGACAAAGGAAAAAATTGGGTCATACTGAGATGAAAAATATCACAAAAATGAAAAAAAGATAAAAGCTAATAAGGCAACAATTTCAAATTGACACTGACACGATATTGACACCATGATGATCATTGTGCCACGTCATCCCCACAAAGTCAAACTTGTTATATTTCTCACACCTCCGCCAACTCATTCCTTCTGTCCCATTATATATTCAAGAAAACTTGCATACCTTGGAAATTTTAATACTAACACCTACAATCTCGTTATTCATTATGAATATTATATTATACAGTGAATAATAATGGACGATTTAACTTGAATTAAAAAAAGGGGCAGTTTTTTCATAAAGGGAAAAAATTATACGCTGCCAAATACACCTCTCCAAATTTTACCCATCACTAATTGTCTGTCACTTGTCCCTAACAACTACAATGATACTGAATAAAAAAAGGGGTATTTGGAGTTAAATCAAAAAAGGGAAAAAATGGCCTACTTGCATTTTCTCAAAGGGAGTATCGATACTCTTGTTGTCGAAGGATCTATTTTATGGAAGAAGAATATGCTCCTTTTCGGGTTTAAACTTAGGCCCATTGAACTCCGACGTTACTTTTGCCATTGCCATCATAAGAGAAAAGATGAACTACAAGGGGAAATTTTTTCAACCGAGACATGATTCTCCACAACCACAACCACAACCACAGTCACAACCATATTTGCTGACCAATTAAGGTGGATAATTATAATTGATTACTATTTATGGGGAGTAAATAATAATCGTGTTTAGAAATTGAAAGAAAAGTCTAGAATCTAATATTAAATAAGGAATAAAAGACAATATCACTAAAAAAAAGATTTGAATAATGCAACAAAAATAAATTATAGGGCCTCAACATTTAATGCAATGTCCAGTTTTTTACAGATTGATCTTCTAATTGAAGGAGATAGCTATACGGAAGCTGGAGAAATATGGTATAGTCATGATGGTCTAAATTGCATGGTCTGTATTGCAAGTTGCAACGACGCCAAAAGAAGTGGTTTGTAATTTAGAACAATATAAAGTCTCATTGAATTTTTCTTTCTTTGAAAATATTCCATCCGCTTGTGAATATAAGAAAATTTTTTAAAGCATTGTTTTAGTTTGGTTCTAAAGGATATTTAGTAGCCCATCCGTTTCAATATATAAGGCATTTTTAAGTATATTTATAATTAAAAATTTTTATTTAATATAGGTAACTCATGAATTAAAATTTCAAATATTAATAAAAATAAATTAAATATACTACGTAATCCGTAAACTATTTTATATTATGAAAGATAATTTTTTTTAAAAGTGTCTTATATAGCATAACAACAAAATATTTTAAAAATATTAATTGAGTCATAAGTGGTGGGAAAAAATATCCATTTCTACAAATTAACTGGGGTGAACTTAAAAATATATATATATATATATATAATATGGGACCATTAGGAGTAGAGATGTGTGTGTGTTTGTGTTCAACATTTTTAGCTCAAAAACCCATTTCTTATGTATTATTTGTTGTTTATTTTCATGTCTTCACTTGATTGAATCAGAAAATTCTGTTGACTGCATTTTTTTCCCCAATTGTAACAATGAGAAGCTAAATATAGTAAATATTTGGGAAGAATTCTGAGAGTGCAGGGTCGCAAACTAAAGCTTGTCCCTTATGATAATTTGTTTGACTTTGTGTGCAACAATGTAGAAGGGCACGAGGGATTGTCTTTTCTACAGGGGGCAAGGCCTGGGCTACCACTGATCATGTATCAGCTAGATGTAACAAAAGGGAAATCTTCATCGTCTAATTTAACAAAAATGATCGCTGAAGATTTGCCTGTTCTAACACCTATCTTTTGCTGCATCGTTCTCTCTCTGTTTTTCTTTTTTTTTTCTGTTTTTTTGGCATTTCTCACAAATCGAATTGTTATGGTGAATGTACTGAGCGAATGCATTATAAGATACTCTTTTAATTTTTTTCTCTCTCCCTTTTTCGATTGTAATAGAGAAATCTTCTTTTTCTCATAAAAAAATGAATCGATCAAACATAGCAAACATATTTTGAATTGAGAATGAAATAATTTCTCAACTCACTTGCGGCTGCATTATAAACCTAATTAAATTTCCCATTAACAATTTTGATTATAGCTTATAACTTAACAAAACGTGAGAATGAAATAACTATTAATTTTTTGGTCAAAAATAAATTAATTTTGCTTAATTTAAGAATTGAAGAGTAAGCATGAGATTCATTTATCTTAATGATGACACCAGTTTTTTTTTATTTCCCTGTGATCATTGCAGCAGGATTTGATGATTTGTGCAAAATTAAACCCCGCAAAATGGAGGATTTATTTTTCAGAAAACCTTCATGTACATCCCTGTGTTAGGAGGAAATTTATTTTTTATAGGCCAATAAACACAATATACCACTCACAGTACTACCCATCACTTTCCACTTGAAATGATATACCTCAATTGTTCCTGAAATGCTCTGTCAAACATTTATTGCACAGAAAGTCTTGGCTGTATTTTATAGACACAGGATGATCATAAAATCATATATTTTCTAAAAAAAGACCAGTCAAGGGAAGCATAAAAAAAGGTAAGAAGAGGAACCTACAAGGTTTCTTCACCAGTTAAGAGTGCCAAAACTTATAGGATAAACCATGTGAAATTGTTGTAATAAACATCCATAAAGTCCAGAACTTACAGATGCAATCACAAAAGTTATTTTTTTAAAAAAATGATAACTATTACTTATTCTTCATCAAATGATTATAAGTAGATAACTCTAAATGGTAACTTTAGCTAAATTAATGTAGGCAAAGGCATACTACAACAGGATTGGGACAGAATTCTCTAGATTAACCTTTTTCCACTTGCTTACCGAACTTTGACAATACTTTCGCTGTTGCCATCCCAAGAGAAAAGATGAACTGCAAGGGGAAATTTTTTCTAATGAGAATCTAAAAAAAAATAATTTAATGGATAAAATGGGCAAAGAAAAAAGTCTTGAAGAAACTGATCTAGAAAGTGCAGCTGCTACCACAAATGAGGCCAAATAACTTTCTTTGATAGTCGATCTCATAGCTTTTGTTGACCCTTTGTCTCAGAACCATCATCTTTCATCGAAAGCTTTTTAGCAACCACTACTTTTGCTGGAGTAGGTTTCTACATCATCGTAGTCAGCGGTGGTCCTGCAAATTGAAATGGGCGAAAGAAGAAAGAGGATTGGAGGAGGAAAAAGGAGATTCCAGAGTCACTGGTTTAATATGAGAATGACCAAGAAAATAAGAAAGCCTGTTAGAGAATGAGGAAATACAAAAGGAGGCAGAGAATTCTGGAGTGTCATAAAATGATTTGGAGAGAGAGTTGAAATCACATTTAATGCACCATAGAAAACGTGTGAAAAAAAAAGGAAATGATATCCATGTGGACAACACGTGAAAACATGAAAATATATAACAAATTAAACAATTAAAAAAATTAAATCTATTTCTCCGTTAAAAAAGATTAACCCATAGAAATAAATCAAAATAAAGTTTTATCTTTCAAGATTTAGATATTCAAAGGGTATATTTTCTCTTTTTTCTAGATATAAGTTTCAACTACCTCTCCCTCTCTTAATTTTTTATTAATATTTAGATATTCAAAGGGTATATTTTCTCTTTTTCTAGATATAAGTTTCAACTACCTCTCTCATCCTCGCTCTCACCTTAAAAAATAATTAATGTATCATGTAATCCCACAAAATATTTTAATTTCCAGTTAATTTTTTTGTGTAAGTTAAATGAAAAAATATAAAGAACAAATAAAAATAGTTGTGAGTATAAAATTTGTTAGGAATTCTCACACTCTTCTTAAATCATTTAATATTGTTATTCTAAGGAGGGTATTTAGGTAATTTAATAATCAAATTTTATTAAATTTAGGATTTTGAATCTGTTTTTATCATTTTAGGATTTGGATATCACAATGGTAAATGTAGTCCCCAAAAAAAGATAAGGAGGAACTGATAAAAAATACATATAATGGAAAAGAGATTATTTATAATAAGGGAAAAAATCAATAAAAAACTAAATTTTACAATAAAAAATATCAATGGAGCACCAAACTTAATATTTATCTAATCACAAAATCCTTTATTAAATAAGTGACTATATTTAAGTGTCTGTTTGGTTCCATGTTTGCAAAACGTAACCATGGTTTTCAACCATGGTTTTCTAAAAGATGTGTTTGGCCAAACACAGATGAAACACAAACTGACTTTTTGAAAAGGAGGGGAAAAGTTACTTTTTCTTTAACAAAATGTGGGTTTTGAAAAAGGAGAAACAAATTTACTATATATTATACATCTAAAAGTACTTTTAACTCCTATCATCCAAACAGATTTTTTGTCAAATTTACTTTTACAAAAAGAATATCCAAACATAACAACTTTCAATAAATTACTTTATCTAAACTTTATTTTTACAAACTTCATTTATCTTAATTTAATTTTATAAAATGGTGAACCAAACATGCCCTAAATTGTGGGATCATGTTAGCTTGTTTTTGGTGTATGATTATTGTATCTTACTCAGTTGATATAATTATTAACTTGTTTGGGCCTTTTTTTGTTATTTTTATTGGTCTTGTACTGCTATTTTTACCGTGCATGTGGATATAAAAGAGAAAAAAGAAACGGAAAGCAAACGGCGTGAAGAGCACTGTGCTAGGAGCAGTAAACGTTGGATCCTCCTTTGACAGATATATAGATGTAGATATAGATACACATTTTATTGATATGCATACCATATTTCATGATAAACTTGACATATAGGAACATTTATGTCATTAGTTTTTTTTCTCCAAAATTTTCCAAAAACAATTTAAGAACTTAAAGAAAATGCTCCTTTTTTTTTTCTTATTATGAATATCTTTATATTATTCTTGACATATTTGTTTAAAACTCAAATTTTTATATTATTGATTTTTTCATGTATCAATTTATTAAATATATACATACTTATATATACATATCTCTAATATCCATACTTTAAAATTTGCTTCATTTAACATATCATATCATATCATACTTAATATTATACTTGTACATCCATATTGTGCTTCATTGGTCATTGCAGGTAGGAGTGTTCAACCAACCCGATAGTTTAGTAAACTCGGTCTTACCCGACATGTTAAGTTAGTCCTGGAGATCGAGTCGGGTTAAGTATCGGGTTGATGTCGAACATGATCTCACACGGTTTCGGTATATATATATTTTCATATATTTTTTAAAAATTTATAAATATTATTTTTATATGATATTTTTCTCCATACATTATATGTACTAAATTAATTATATCATTATTATGAATATTTTTAAGAATTTAATCTTTTAATTTTATTTAAAATTTAAAATTGATTTCTTAATATTGTGTAAAAATAATTCATAATTATTGAGTATTTATAATTTTAATAAATGTTATTTTTTATCATAATATTATTTTTTAAGAAAATATATTTTGGAGGAATGTAATTATATTTTTGTTAATAAATAAAATTAATTTTTTTATTTTTAAATACTTTTTAAGACCGAGCCAACCCCAATCTTGTATACTGAGTTGATCCGGTCCTATTCAGCTTTACAAAGATTAAGTATCGAATTAACTATTAATTCGATTTTGCCTAATTTTTGTGCACTCTTAATCACACATCATCCACTATTTTGAGTAAAATGACATTGTTTTAAACCGTATGTATGTCGAATGATAACAAGTGATAAATCAAAACAAAAGGCAAAACTTTTTTAATAATGTTGAACTAAAAATTTGCAAGCTATAAATATAAATTCGATATAGACAGGAAATTGCACATCATTTACTATTTTGAGTAAAACTATTTTAAGTAAAATGACAGTCTTAAATTGTGAGTCGAATAAGGACAAATAATATATCAAAACAAACCGTAAAATTTTGTTAATAAGATTGAACTAAAAATTTACGGGTTATAAATCTAAACTCAAGTTTAATCACATTCATATATATATATATATACTTATAAATTAACTAATTAATTATATATTATATATTTAAAAAATTGGAAAGAAGCAAGAGCAAATATAACAAAAATTTACATGTATTTTATGTGATTTTGTAACTACATATTTCTACGGTGTTGTAGTTATTTAGAAATATTACCCTTTTTTATATAGTATTGAATGAAATATATTTTCAGGGAAAACAAACTGCAAAATTATATCAAGAATGTAAATTTCTAGATGAGTGAAACCAGGGGAGGAGTGTTTTTGAGGAAATAATTAAAAATAATGATCTTTTCGTCAGTTTGGTGGTTTTGGCCGGACGGGACAACCTACCGGTTGTTGCGGCTCTTTGAAGAGAGAGAGGGCCTTCCTGTTTTTTAGTAGTTCGACACACTCACAACCCAACTGAGAAACCAAATATTTCAAAGGGATAGAGATGGCGCATGCTCTGAAGATGGGATCTCAGACTCTCACTCACCACCACCTCAATCACTTCTACTACCACTGCCACTATTCTCTTTGATTCACTCTTCTTCCTCCTTACCGTCTTCTTCATCAGGTACTCTTGCCTTGCTTTCTCAATTTCCCATTTCTGCTTTTTTTTCTTCCTTTCGCTCTTCTCCCACATCTTCCTTCTCTCCACTTTTGAGCTCCTAAACCCCCTAAAGCTTCTCCTTTTCTGTGTAGATCTTCATTGCATCTATACTGTTCAGCTTGCATTTGGGTTTTTCTTTGGTTCTTTGATTCGAGATGTGAACTTCTATTTATTTGTTTTTTTTTATTGTGATTAGGTTTCAGTTATACCTTTTTAATGTGCAGATTAGCAAGAATTTAGTCTCATTTTAATAGGGGTAACATATTATTTTTTTTTTCTGTCTGTTTTGGTTCTACGTGGGTACTGAAAAAGGAATCAATTCTATTTCTGAGCAAGGGCTTCATCTTTTTTCAGACATTGCAATTCCATGTTTATCTAATGTTAGTCTAAAATGATGTTTAGATCTCGGAGCACGTTTCCTTTTTGGGTTTTCCTTTCCTTTAGCTCAATTTTCAGAGATCTGAGCTGCCTTGGGGCCGAAATTTCTGTTTGCGTCAGATCCGCTAATAGTATATACATTTTTGTTTAAGCATTTGCATTTTTTCCTTTCTTTCTTTTCTTTTTTTCCTATGGTGAGGTGTTTTTCTTTTTATAGATACTTCAAAATCGTTGAGTTATCGTCCAAAGACTAAAATTGTGGAAACTCGCTATATTAGATTCATATTTTGCTCCCTATTAAAGTATTCACTACTCATTCATTAATATGAATCTGAAGGCCTAGAGGCTTTTATAAGATTGACCTAGCTATTATACGTTTTCCTTCTTCCTTAGAAAGATTATGTAGAGTTGGGCTGTTGGCAGAATTATTGAATTTATTATAGAGAACAGATGACCGTATATATCACAAGATTTTTTTAAACGTTATTTAAGGACTAAAAGAAGGAATCAATTACACTCACTAGCCTAGGTCAGTGCAAGCTTTGCTCCTTGCTTACCAATGTTAAATTGATTCCAATAATTTAGACAAATATACATAATATTGTTTCTGTGTGTGTGTGTGTGTTTTTTTTTTTTTTTCCTTGCTTTCTTTCTTGACTCATTCTATTTCAATGCTGTTCCACATTTCGTTTCCTCTGTTGTTTTCATAAACTCTTGGATTATTATATTTTTAGGTCCCAACAAAATAAAACAAACTTTAGCTCTAAACTATTAGTTGCATTGCTCATAAGGATTCTAGTGAGACAAGGTTTGGGATACTAGTTTTTTTTGTCTATCCGTAAATTGAACTCAGGATGTATGAACAGAATTATGTTAATATAGTCTTCGCCCATTTCACTGTCTGCAGTGTTACTTTGAGTACCACTTCGGCACACTAGTATTGCTACTTGTTGAAGTGCTTCTTTTGGGCTGGTTTGAAGAAGCCAGATGGGTTCAAGATTCCCATCTCATCAGCTTAGTAATGGCCTGTATGTATCAGGCCGGCCTGAACAGCCAAAAGAAAGGACTCCTACAATGAGCTCAGTTGCAATGCCCTATACTGGTGGTGACATCAAGAAGTCGGGAGAATTGGGGAAAATGTTTGATATCCCTGCGGATGTTTCTAAATCTAGAAAATCTGGCCCATTAAATAATGCACCCTCAAGGACTGGATCATTTGCAGGTGCTGCTTCACATTCTGGACCTATCACGCCAAATGCAGCAGCTCGTGCTGGTTATACTACATCTGGTAATGTGGCTGCTTCAGTCTCAAAGAAGACCAACTCTGGTCCATTGAATAAACATGGGGAACCAATTAAGAAGTCATCTGGCCCTCAATCTGGTGGTTATACACGCCAAAACTCTGGTCCAATTCCACCAGTTCTTCCTGCCACTGGTCTTATTACATCTGGCCCTCTAAATTCATCTGGGGCTCCAAGGAAGGTGTCTGGTCCCTTAGAGTCTTCAGGATCTATGAAATCACATAGTTCCTCAGTTGCTCATAATCCAGCTGTGACCACTCTTAGCCTAGATGATGAATATTCCTTCACGAGGAACTTCCCGAAGCCAATACTGTGGTCTGTAATTCTGATTTTTATTATGGGATTCATCGCTGGTGGTTTTATTCTTGGAGCTGTCCACAATGCCATCCTCCTCATTGTTGTAGTAATCCTTTTCGGTGCTGTTGCTGCTTTATTCACCTGGAATAGTTGTTGTGGGAGGAGAGCCATTGTTGGTTTCATCTCTCGTTATCCTGATGCTGAGCTCAGAACTGCCAAGAATGGGCAATTTGTGAAAGTTTCTGGGGTATGTTACCAATTAATATTACATATACATGTATTGTGCAATTAATCCCTAGAACTCAGCAATTCCATGCCTAATCACCCATCTCCTGTGGATTCCTTTTCTTTCTTTCTTTCTTTCTTTCTTTTTTTTTTAAAATTTCCCCTCCATTGATTGTTGGATAAGTGATTTCTATGTAACAGATCCCCTTGTAATCATGACTTGAATATTTGACTGGTGTCGCTTTTCTGGAACTGTTTCATAATGACTGCTTTATGTTGCTATACATGCATGAATGAGATGAATGGGCCAATAATTTGTTGTGTGTGTGCCTTTTGAAGGTGGTTACTTGTGGTAATGTTCCGCTTGAGTCCTCCTTTGGAAAAGTCCCTAGATGCGTCTATACATCAACAAGCTTGTATGAATATCGAGGATGGGATTCAAAACCAGCCAACCCTAAGCATCACCGTTTTACATGGGGAATCAGATCAGCTGAGGTAATTCAAATAATCATTTTTTAAAAAATTGACAGTTATTTTATTTAGATTTCTTTCATTAGTTTGAGCACAGAACGGATAAAAAAAATTAAATTTTGGTGACTTCTCTATATTCTTGGACATGTAGATTTACTTGATACTGTGCTTTATGATTGGATGCTTTTAGCTTATGTGAACATCTTTTCTCCACTCCTTGTTATGAAATCTTGTGTTGTCTTAACCTAAGAATCTCACTTTATTTGCACGTATTTCTTTTATTCACACCCTTTATTTGCTTCCTTTTATACTCTTGAATGAAAGACTTATACTTATTTTCTGTGAGTGTGTATGCTTCCTTGCACAAATCTATCCATTATGTTTCACTCTTTTCAATTTATGGTTTTTCTGATCTTGAATATAGCAGCTGTTGGGAGAGCATGCTGTTAGCGTTATCATTACAAAGTGTATCTTCATGCTTGATGTGATTTAGGTATTCTGCATATAGCTATTTCTTGTGCAAACCTTGTGTTCAAATCATTTAATTTTTTTTTTTTTTGCGTGGGCTGGACTTACTGGGATGAGGAACTTGTGTATAATGGAAATTGTAGTCTAATATCTGAGACCTGAGACTTTTTTTTTTTAATTAGTTTTAATTATATTTAATTAATGCAGAGGCACGTGGTGGACTTTTACATCTCTGATTTCCAATCTGGATTGAGAGCATTGGTTAAAACAGGCTATGGTGCAAGGGTGACTCCTTATGTTGATGATTCTATTGTAATTGATGTCAACCCAGCCAATAAAGACATGTCCCCTGAGTTTCTTCGATGGTTGGGAGTGAGAAACCTTTCAAGTGATGATCGTATAATGCGATTAAAAGAGGGGTAAAGTACCTTTTTTCTGGTTAGAGTTGAAACTTTCCAGGTCATTCATTGATATGAATCAGTATATTTAATGTAAGGTCAATCCCTTTCCATTAGTGTCGGGTAGATAGAAAACTGAATATTGTTGCTATCAATATAAATTATTGGTGGTAACTCATAGTTTTTCTTGTAGGTACATCAAAGAAGGCAGCACAGTTAGTGTAATGGGAGTTGTTCAAAGAAACGATAATGTGCTTATGATCGTGCCGCCACCAGAGCCTTTGGCAACAGGATGCCAATGGGCTAAATGTATATTTCCAGCTAATCTTGAGGGTATTGTTTTGAGATGTGAAGATACATCAAAGATTGATGTCATTCCAGTGTAGTTTACGTGAAGCAGAAACCTCTTGTTAGGTATGCTTCTTCCCATATCAAAAGCTGATGCCTGTTTGTAGCCCCAAGTGTGACGGTTTTGCAATTCTACACCTTTGGTTCACACTAAACTCCTAGTTTGTTGTATAGCTAATGTAAAATCTTATTCGTTTATTTTTACTGAGGATGTGGTTTTATGTAGTGAGACAAGTTGTATTTTCCAGGGGAGCTCGCTGTTTATACCAAACCAATGGTTGGCTTGGCTTTACTCTGCCTATATATGTAGTCATATTTCAAAGTGTAAGAGGGGTTCCAAATAATCTTGTTCTTTTGTGAAAATAATATATCATTCAAATGAACCGAAGAATCAGTTTAATTATTCAGTTTATGTTTTTAACTTGATCTCATCCCCTGTAACTCTTTGCCATCAAGTAACAACCAAAAAATTGCTACATGGCTTCTCCTCCGTTCAAGATTCACTCTATACCCATCTGTCAGTTTCCATTGGTATGTTAGGCAGGAACAATATGGTAGATTGGTTTGCTATTTCTCAATTTATTTGGTGCTTGAAAAAGAGGAAGTTAGGATATAGAAGACATTGAAGGATGTACATTATAATTATGCAGTTTTCTTTTTTTAACACTTCTGCATAATTGATTTAGTATGTTAAATTATTAATAGATGATTTACAGAGGCGTCTTTTAAAATAAAAGGGCTTCTTAGCAGTTACTTATAATTAGTTTTTCTTCTAGGTATAGAAACACTAGGGCATTGAATACCAATGTAAAGTAAACTGAATTACCGAAAATATAAAATGGGGTTTTGAATGAATGGGCTTCAGAGTGAATCTTTATTTTATACTAGTCCCGTGAAAAACAGATATTGAAAACAGAAAAGTGGCAACCTGCTTCTGGAAATGCGAAGGATCAAACAAAGGGGACAGAAAGAATTATGTTAAACTGGAAACAATAAACATGCCAGTCTAGTATCTCCTATCTAGTGGTAACATGAAAAAGAAGATAATTATGAAGAGAAATAGTATAAAAATAGAAGGCCTTTTTATGAAACGTGGATAGAAGGAATAAGGGAGAAAGCCACGTATTTGAACAATGCGGTGGAAATCACGAACGAGTCACGGAACTAACATTCTGGAAAAAGGCCTATTTATATAGCCATCCCCTTGAAAGTCGTACTCCTGCAAATCAGGATGGATAAAGATAGAGCTATTTTAATTTTAATAGGGTGCATATTGTTGTGCTCGTGTATTACTGTTAGTAATGGAGATGAAGAGCAGAACAAGAATAAGAAGAAAGCATCAATTTGGGAGTGGGAGAAACTTAAAAGCGCCTATTCTTTGTATTCCAAAGTTTGGTCCCCAAGTGCGTGGCAATGGCAGACGTTAAAGGAAGCATATTTCCGTTTCATTTCTCCAAATCTCGGGTAAGCTAAGCTAGCTTGCTTCAGTCCCCACAGAGAACGGATGATAACTGTCATTTGAAAAATAAAATGTGATGTGATCTTCAGAATCCAGATTGAAATTAATAAGTA
Organism: Adenanthera pavonina; assembly: GCA_026686845.1. NCBI lineage: Eukaryota > Viridiplantae > Streptophyta > Magnoliopsida > Fabales > Fabaceae > Adenanthera > Adenanthera pavonina. The sequence continues at coordinate 1,433,148 of JAIVEN010000011.1, read as the reverse complement.
GGGAGCTCAGAGTTGAGTCTAAGAAGTAATGGAATTAATTTGTGCAGGTTTAGTAAAGGAGGAGATGAAGGCGGAGCAGGGGAGGAGGTGAAGGAAGCACCGGCGAAAGGTTTAGGTGGTGGTGGTGGTGGTGGGAAGGATACTGCAAAATCAAAATCAGCATGTGAAACTGAGACTGAAACTCTGCACAAGTCGGAGGAAACACAACAACATCAAAACGAGCTCTGACCTCTAATGCTTCCTGTTTCTGTTTTTAATTTTCAGATATATTCTATAGGTTTCGTGTTCCCTAAAAATAATATGCGTGCCAAATTTGGATTCTTCTTCTAGCTCATGCCTCTTCCAACAAATTACGTTCTGTAATCTGTAATCGGTATCATTGTTACTTTACTTCATGTTAACACAATTTGCTGTCATCGCGCACGGGTGAGAGAGCGCGTCTGAGCGACGAAGAGTTTGCCTGTAAGTGTTTTTTTTTTAAGTATTCTTCATCACAATGTAAAATGTATTAAAAAGAATTTATAAATTAAAAATGTTTATAAAAAATAATTATTGTTGAATAATAATATCTTAAATATATGGAGAAGGAAATAGGTCTCTCACCAAAGAGTCTGTTTCTCATTAGCAGACCGCAACTCTTCAATATTAGATAAATTCCATGCACTATTATCAGTTAGTTCACCCACAATATATTTATGTTTAACATCATAAGGATGCTTTGAGAGTCTTGTAAGGATTTGATGCTACTTTTTGTAGTGTTTGTGAGAAAGTTTAGAAAATAAAAATATTGCTTTAATCAATTTAAATTATAATCGGATACTAAATTAGGTTGATTTCTGCTTTCTTCTTTCACTTTTCAGATTGTAAGGTGCATGGCTGTTGAAGAAGCCTCCAAAACAAAACCACAGAACATCGTGAATCAAGTTAATTCTAAAAACAACCAAACAGTACACTAAAGCATTATGGTTTAGACAAAATTTGGATTATTTAAGACCCTGTGCATGTTTTTTAGTTTCTTTATTTTTTTTTTACCAGCATAGTTTCTTTGATTTAATTCAGTTTTCTACCCAACAAAAATAATGACGATTGGAATTTTTTGTAACTCGTTTCAATTTGTTAAATTTTTCTTTTGTGCCGACTGGGCCTAACACATTAGTAAAATCTAATAATTATATTTGAGAAAATTACAATTGTATCTGATAATCATATTAAAAATTATACTATTATTCTGAAAATTAAATTTATTTTCACAGTAATTCTTTTAAAATTCATGAATAATATTTTTAAAAATCCGTGAATGGATTTTTAAATTCTTGAGATTTAATAATATTTTAATATAATTTTTACGAAATTTAGATCTTTTTTTATAATTTTTTTATATTTGATATTATTAATTTGTTTTAAAAAAGAAAAGATAGCGTTGCTTTTAGCGTCTTCACTTTCTAGAGCTGCACCCATTCTCTATTTAAGCATTTGCGATTTCCTGGTCCAGTCTCTCTCTCTCTTTCTTTCCGATTGCAGTTCCGTTATTATCGTCTTTGTCGATGGCAAGGTCCATAGCTCAAACCCTAACCCTAGCTTATCTCGGTCGTACTTTCTGCGCCAAATCCCTCTCTCCTTCATCTCGCCTCCTCCCTCACCGAACACAATCTAATCAATCCTCCTCTGATCTCAACGACCTCGATTCCTCTTCCAACGCTGATCCTCTCATTCGTAAGCTTGAGGATGCCATCCACTGTATTATTGTTCGCCGATCTGCTCCTGATTGGCTACCCTTTCTCCCCGGTTCCTCTTATTGGGTTCCACCGCCACGCTCTGCATCTAACGGTCTTGCCCAATTGCTCGACCAGCTAGCCAATCCCATCACTGAGGAGGAGTCTATGTCCATCACCACTGTTCGTGGTTGGCCTTCCTCCTCCTATTTCATCCAAGGTTTATTTTTTGTCTCCTGCTATCTTTCATGGATATACTTCTTGTAAGGTCCTTTTTTATTCCTTTTTTATATCTCTCTTCTATGATGTCTATCTATTTGTCTTACAACGTTATATTCTCAAGTATTTGGACAACATGTAAAATTTGGTTTTATCTTCTTTATATTAAGATTCAACTTAAATCACGCACTCATTCAAGTTTAGCAAATTGTTTGACAGTTGTTCGAGAGGCTACTAGCATGTAGCCATACAACATTCTTCTCAATAGAAATACTTGAATAATTAAGTTAGGAAAGCAATTATAATTGAAAGGAACGAAATTGGGACTTCAGTTGCTGACTACTGAAGTATATTATGTTGGTTCATTGGTTAGTTGGTTGATTTCCGAATGCACCTAAGCATTGCACAACTTATAAGCCTTTATGTATAGGTTTAGTTGCATAGGTCGTATTTTACTTGAATGATGCCTAATATCATTAATTCAGATTCACAGAGGCGCCCAACTGCCCACGTTGTTGTTTTGTAGTGTTCTATTCTCCTTCAAAACGATTTAATTTAATTTAAATATAAAATTATCAATTGATGTTCTATTCATTTAATCCATGTGATTAAATTGTTGCCTTCTTCATCTTATCAGTGATTTGTCTTCATTTTTAGGGTGTGCTCCACATCCAGTGGAGATGGAAACAACATCCAATTCTGATTCTCAATCTGAGGACGAAGAGGGGTGAGCATTGGCTCATATCAACTGGCATCTGGGGTAATGTTCGCAGGACATTTATTTCTCAAGTTGACATATAGTTTTTTGCAAGTCTTTACCGAATTACTTATAAGTCTCTTACTAGAAAGCGGATTTAGTCATGCAGTTTATTAATCTGTTCGATAATGCAATTCATGGAATGCTGACAGATTGATTTTAAGTTTGTAACCTGACCCTTTATATTGAATCTCAGTAGCTAAGTATTAGAATGAAAAGTTTTTCAAGTGGCCACTGTTAACTGATGTTATTTTTATTGTACTATGTATTTTTTTTCTTTATTTTGTTACAAAACTGATGCTGTGTTTCTAATATGACTTCAATGGAGCACATCTTTGAGAAAATGGATTATTAGACTATGGTCTAAACAATAATAATAACTGTATTTGTGTGCATTAATTTCCTTGTTACTACTTTAGATTTTAATTGTGGTGCCTACTTTTGCAGGCTCATCCAGACATGTAAATTTCTGTAATGGAATGACAGTGACACATTTCTCGTGGCAGGAGGAGCTGTACAGTTGCAACTTCGTTCTCAAGCAGAAATAATAGTTTCTTAGTCATTTGGAAACTTGCCACTGTAATTCCCTTATTGATATAATTGTAGAGATATTTCCTAATGTAAATTATCATCATCCTAAGTTCGATATTATTGTTTTTTCTGATTCTTTTCTTTGTCAGTTCTGTTGTGTGGGCAGTCTATTTTTCCCTTTGCCGTTAATCACTAATTACGTAAAGGATTTCATATTTCGGACAGCTGCTTTTCCAACTGTACATAAGTGTCTTCAAGCCATTTTTTTACCGTGAGGCGCTATCAAGTTTCGCGAATCTTGGATTGAATCCATAGGTACTCTAGAATATGAATCATTATGAAAAGATGATTCAAATTTCAAACGGCCCTTACATTAATGATTCAGGTAATGACTATAATCAATATGTATGGCTTAAGAGATAGGTGACAATTAAATTGAAATAAGTAAGCTATAAGAAATCCATATAACCAGGTTAAGTATTGGTAGAGTCAATGTTTCTGAGCATTTGGGGGACATCTCAAGATATAGGTATGATATCTCAATGAAAACATTATATTTTAAATTTACTTCGAGAATTTCGTATTTTATAAGAAATATATGTTTATCATATTTTTATTAAAAATTGTAGTTTATGTTTCATTACAAGAACAGAACGGAAACACAACTTGCAGCCACCAAACCCGGCAGACTGGCAGTCAATTACGAACAGGACATTTTTTCCCTCGTCCAGTGTCGTCGCGTTCAATATATAGAGATCCTTTGAACATAGCATTACATCCGTAGTTATTTCACCGAAAAAACTTCATGTATAATGTTTTAATCAAAGAATTTAATAACAAGCAGATTTTTTTTTTCTAATTTCTTGCTACCCAAGTTAAACAGCTAAAAATTATTAAGAAAAAGTTATTGAGTAAATATGAGGGGCAATAATCAATCGAATATGAATTATTTTCAATCTTATAATTTTTTTTAGATTTCAAGCCAAGAAACCACAATTTTCGAATTAACTAATTCTAGAAAAGAATAAATTTGTAAAAAAATGTATCAAAATATTCATTTTAACCTTATATAGTACTCCACCATACAACATTGATTCACAAAAATTTTTTTTTAGCTACCATCACATCTTGAGCAATAATTTTTGTGTCAAATCCAGACATTTAAAAGAGAATCAAAATAGAGTACATAAATATTAGGGTTAACCACGCCCTTGTTTTTGCAGTAAGTTGATTTGCTGATATTAACCCAAGGAAGATCATTTCCAACTTCAGCAACGAATGACTTATATCGAAACAGCCATATTAGCGTGACTTCATCCTCAACAAACCAAAATGATGCACAAATGTGAGAGGGACCATGGAGACAAGATGCGAATGTAACAAATTCAGGGTGACTCTGCACAACATGCATCCAAGTTATAAAGAGTAATATGGCGGCCACAAGACATCATAACTTCTTAAAAAAAAAAAAAAGAAGAAGAAAAATACAGGTGAAGAGTCCATGACATTAGCATATAAATTATAATAATGCATATATTATTCATGGATTACATACAAAATAATCCAACCAAGTGTTACACAATAATGCAGCCACTTGGTTTCTCACACCCAAAGCAGCCAAGATGAAATTTGACAATAGACATCTACCATTCCCTATTATTAAAGAAGAGGACACAGAAAAGCATGTAAGGCATTAGCCGCAAGTGCAAGGATTGAAATAATCACTCTCCTAAGAAATTACTATAAATAAGAGTAACTACAACAATGTTCCTCCCCATGATAATATAGCATGCCATAAAAAGCATAGTTCGACTACAAATCAGTGCAGTTTCAAACTCAAGGTCATAAAGGATAAAAGAAATCTAATAAGACAAAATTGAATACATACTCACCGATTAGTAGAGGCCCAACATTCTCAGCTCTGTCACGTGACTCGGATCAAGTTCAGGTACATTCTTTATATGTTCTCGATCTTCTACCACGTATTCCTAACATTGTAAAGAAAGCAATAGATAAAGTGACATGTTTAGAGACCAGAGTTGAATAATTTCAAGTTTCTGAGGAATGTGATCCTTATATGTTACATGAATTGTTTGTCAATCATACATGATAGAAAACCAATATATAAGCAACAAGCTTCTAAGAAGTAATTATGCCAAATGTCCTTTGTAAAACGAGGATAAATGAAGGGAAAACCCTCTGTGGGAAATGTAGCAAGTGTATTCTGACCAACATAAAACCATGTATTTATAGGTTAATGGTACAAGACACCAGAAGCATCTCCTAATTACCGCCTTAATAACAGTCATCATACAACTTGTATACGGCAGGCATTACTGTAATGTCCTAGCAAGCATACACTAGCATTCAACTAAACATTAATTCCAACAACCTGATTGCGTAAAAAGTTCATGTAATACTTTGGTCTGGCTTTTATGGAGAAAGTATTGATCTGATAGTATCAAACTAAAAAAACCACCCTTTGGTGGAAATTATAAAGAATATGACAAACTAACACGAAAACCACCAATAATATATCAGACCTTTGTCAATTCTTGTTTGGCAAGAACATGGTAATGGCGTTCATTGATTCTTTGGCCACAGATAATGGCTATGAAGAAGCCATAGAGCAAACCCACTAAAACGATGGCTAGAACTGCAAAATGAAGCAAAATAATGAACTCACTAGTGCATATAGTACACTGGTGGTAGATTGATAGCTTGTCAGCCAAACATAATGCATTGAAATTTTAATTTGATTAGAAACTATTATCAAATACCATTTAACTTAACGTATTAAGTGAAAGCCCAAGAATAATTTTATTACAATCTCTAACAACTATGAACATCCTAGCATGAAAATAATCACGAGTGAATCAAAAAGCTGTTGACATTGTTAGAAAAAAGTGAAGGATGGGCATACCGGCCATAGTATAAAATCCATATGGATGCTCTTCATAACCAAACATTTCTCTAAGTTCATCTCCATAAAATTTGTACACAAGCACCCCCAAGAATGCAACAACCTGTTAAAATTTGAAAGATAAAAGAATTAATCAGATATTAATAACAAGATAAAAAATTGTGAAACATATTCACATTACATAGCATCTCATCAAACAATTATTTGAGTGGGAAATGATGTTCAATGTGACTGATGTCCTCAGCTTTAAATTTGAACCTTGAAATGTGAGTCTCATTTGGTTACTTCTTTTTCCACTCCCTTTGGGAAGTATTTGTTTAATTTGTGTGGGATTTTAGAAATTAAAATCAACAAACTTCTACACTGTAAGTTCATTAGAAGATTAGCTTCAAGGGTTGACCAAGGAATGGAAGAGAACTTGTACTTTGTGGTTACACTGTCAGGAAATTGAATATAGTTTTGTCAATATCTTGGAGATGGGTTGCCATGAATTTCCCTATGAATTCCTCAGACTCGGCTTGGAAGACTGGCCTTTGACTGAATTAAGTCAAGGTATGTGCAATCTAGTCCAAACACCTTCAATTGCAATACACTTCACCCATAGCAACCAATTTGGCTTCAGTTTCAATATGGTCCAAGTCAAATATAAGAATAATCTACAGTGTTTATGAGATTCTATGATTTTAGGATTTTTTGCCAAACTATATTCCTTTGGAACATAATTGACACCCGGGGTTGTATTACGTTATTAATCTTAAGCCTTTACATAATGTACCATTTACAAAAATAACACCTTCGGTGCTGTTTATGTCAGAGTTCAAAGTTAGCAGCCCAGTATTTTGACTTCAAGCAGTCTTGCAAACTTGTGCTTTCTAAAGCTGCTACTTTCGATGCTGGATTCATCCACGGAAATTTCATGAAAAACTTGTGCATATGAGAAACTAGTCAAACCATGTTTCCATAAAAATATTCACTTTTGTCAGACAGGAAACACATATATGATATCTCAACATATATGATGCTGTCCTCACTAAAATCTCATAATTATATGGACTCCAAGGGTCATCACAATTATGGCTAAGACAAAATTGCTATATGGAGGGATAATAAATACAAATAGGGATGCTCATGTCAGCAATACTATCAGATCTTCATCATGTGATAATGCTGTATTAGCTAATTATGCTTCGAACCACTGGAAAGGAAGGATAAAAGTGATGGCATCTACACAAAAGTACCAAATTTACTAAACATAAATGAGTTTATTTATTAATCCCATACCAGTTGAACAGTGATGAAAATAAATGCATGATCCCTAGCAACAAGGAACTGGAATTTTAATCTCAACCACCATCGATCATTTGGGACATTAGCACGTAATATGAAGACAGCTCTGCATTCTGTACAATGTGAAAAAGCAAAGCCTTCCTATTACAACGAAAGGAAAGAACAGTAAGTACAACTCTAAGTCAGGTGGTAGAAACTCTACCCGGACCTTTGAAGGAATAAAAACAAGTGCTTGATCTCCAATTAAAAATACATAATTCTACTGTTTTTGAATCAGATATCAGCGATATGATTTAGGAAAAGGAACAACAATTAGAAATGAGGAATTCACCTTGGTAGACCTCCAATTATCAAGGCATGATCTGTGGACATATTTTTGAGTACCTTTGCAATGGCATGGAGCTATTAAATCTTCTCCTGGAAAATATATTTCATTTGACATTTAGTTGACTTTCAAATACATATATTTCTTGTAAGCTCACAAGTATAGTCTTTTTAGTTTTCCACATAATTTGAACTTGTCAAATAGCCAAGTAAATTCATTAAAAGGTGGATTAGACCTCCACTATCGAGACATATCCGGCATTGTGGCTGATCTGCATTTATCAGATGACATGTTTCATCAACTTGAATATTCTGTAAATCATCAACAGCCAAATCCCCTCCAACATCCGTAATTTCACATGAAAATGGAGATTCTCTAGTTCCTTCCAAATCGTGATGCTGATTCAAGATGGGTTCACTCTCTGAACATTCTTCCTTGTTACCATTGGATGCTAATTGCATTTCGGAAAATTTATAATCAGGATTAAATAGTGAGATTCATTCCCGGCACTAAAACTACTGCAGAACATTTCAACATAAAGTAAGACACCTGCAAATCGGAGAAATATACTTATGAGGAAGCAGGATCTAACATTGATGTGTCAAAGCCATAATTATTGTGTGTTAAAGAAAACATGTTTAGCTACCAACGGTAATTTAGAATAAATTGCTTCTAGCATTTTTCTTGCCTATCAAATGGTTTCGGAACAACATTTTCTCCCTTAAACAACACCTGAGGGAAAGGTCATATTTGAATAACATTCAGCCCCAAAAAGAATTCTATGAATAGGCATGGAAGAAACTGTCTGAAGCAACAGGCGCACAAGAATTTGGCAAAAATACTATATAATTTGTACTTGACGTTTACGTATATACATGTGATGTTTTCAAAACATAACTGACTTTGTTCTAGAACTCCATTGTTAAGGGGCAAAGGAAGCTCTATAAATGGTAAGCATATGATGTGTCAAAAGATACTATCATCCACCCGGATAAATGCTCTTAGCTACAGTGCCATCTAATCACAGGGAAAAAAATCCGGGATGCCACAGACTCAAAATATCGGAATGTTCTGGACCTCAACATTCACCAATAATGGGAAAAAATTTTGGTTTCTTTTTTCTTGGGGCAGGGATATTTTGATATTAATTGTATAGAAATCTCATTGCATATCAAAACATTCCATATCAAGATGGAACACTGCCACTTGCTTATAAGTTGGAAGCGATACTAGAACCTTTCGAACTAAATAAAAATGGATTATCAAAGAAGCCGAATTAGACAGAGAAAGATACACCAAATTTGCTCAGAAACATGCTATTCAACGCTCATATTCTTACAACATGGAAGCCATGAATAAATTATTTTCAAGAGCCGTTAATTAATAAAATAGCTTTGTATTAAGAATTGGAGATTAGACGACAGTAATTAGAAAGAAGGGAGGCCAGCAATGGGAATTCTAATTCTATCAAGCAGAAAATGCCAATCTTCAAGTCCAAAAATGAAAAAGAAAAATGCAACATAAGAAATTGAGGGTGGATACCTCATCCGGTTACCCGCCATTAAAAAAATCCCTTTTATTCAAATTTAATTGCTAAAGACGCAGCGCTCTAAAGCCGACACAAGTTCGATCGCAGACCTTTGGATCCACTAGCTTCAACGACCTCAACCACCAGGTTGAGAAGAAGGAAGAAGATCACCGAACGTAGATTGTCCTTGCCGTCAATTGGAGCATTGATTTACAGTGGGGATAAAGACGTAATTTCGCAGGTGCCGTTATAACGGTGTTAGAACTTCGATGATTTTAAAATCCGGATAAAATAATATAAAATTAAAATATTTGATCAATTATCTTATTATAATCATGTTTTAATACGAAATTTTGATAACAAAGAATTAAATTAAGAATATAAAAATATTACTGAAAATTTTATCCTTTTTTGTCCACCCATAAAAATTTATCCTTAAAAATTCAAGCTTACTTATTATTTTAATAGTTTAAAGTATTTATTTGAAAGAATGATTATTGTTATTTTGTTTCAATATAATTTTTTTAAATTTTAATGAATCATTAAATAATTCTTAATTTTAATTTGTATGTTATCTATTTCCTAATTTTATTTAAAATAATTTATAAATTTTCAAAATAATTTTCTAAACTTATTTTAGTGTTATAAAATAAGTTGATAGTACGAAAAAAAGACATGACACAATTTAAAAATTTTAAAAATTAATTTGTAAAAATTAAAAAAAAAAATTACTTGCAAAGGGAATAAAAAATTAAATTTAAATATAGTGATTCTCCAATTTCGGCAGCTAATTCTTTAAGGGAGAGTTGTTTATTCTTAACGTGATTCTTCCCATTATAAGTCTCGTTTTTAGGTTCAATTTCCTATGTTTTTGTTTTTGTTTTTTTTTTCTCCCAGGTTTCCTATGCTTATTTAAGTATCATCAATTAATATTAGATTTGGATCATCCCCACCGAAAGAATTGAATGAACTAAGTGTGGCATGGTGGTTGGAATGAGCGTGCGACTGTGGAATACAGTAGCTCTTAAGAAATGGTGCCGTGCCTATAATGCAATCCCATCCCATGTTGGGTAACCACAAAATGAAATCGCAATTAGGCATCCATGAATAATCAGTATCAGAATCGGATTATCTCCACGAAAAGAATTACATGCAGAAGATGTGACATATATGGTGGCTAGAATGAATGAGCGCGCACAAAATGCAAATTTCCAGGAGGTTACCTAAGAATTGAAATAGTGCTATAATGCAATCCCATGCAGGCAATCACAAATGATTGCTCCTCTCTACAAGTTATCTAGACACGGTTTTTCTGAACATTATAAAGAGTCGGAAATAATTCACAACATTAGTTGCACAAGAATAGTGTGATTTGCTGTAATTTTATTATATATACATTAGTGATTTCTTTTAAAGTGAGTTCCATATATTTTGTTAGATCTGTCTTCATCCATTCCAATGTTTATGATCAGTCAATCATATAATACTCCGTTCATCTTAAGATAATTTTTGTTTAAGGTTATGCACATAAATTAAAAAAACTATTGAATAATCTAGATTGTGGTAAAATTTAATGGTATTTTATAAAAAAAAAAACTAGTATTTTACTAAAATATTTCTATATGTTTTGGCCAACCAAAAAAATCCTATATTATAATATTAAGATATTGTAGCATTTAAGCTCCACCTACCACTATTTTTTATTAATAAAAATGAATGTTACAAAAATAATTAATATTTTATTAAAATTCTAAAGTGACGATTATTTTCAAGTAAAACGAAAATTCGGAAATGTCAACGATTTTGAAACAGATTATTATTCTTAAACCTAAATAATAAGAAATTTAACAAAAAAAATAATTTCTTCCCCCGCGTGCCCATGTAAAGGGATCTTTTTTTTTTTTTTGGATAACTAAGTAACGTAAAGGGATCTACATGGCTGAAAAATGGCCAGCGCATCTAAGAATAATTTTTTTACCTGAGGAAGCAATTGAAAATAAATGTCTTACAAAGTCACACAAAGAATGAAAACATCGTTAAAAATTAACAAATGGAGATAGAAATTCGTATGTAGTTTCTCAACAACCCAGATATAACGCAGATCAAGGTCTCGCTTTACCAATTAAACTTCGCTAGAAGTGCGATTCCGATGGATATTGGCATCAATCAAATACACGATATTATTACGTGTGGGCTCTAAATTTTGTATGATAAAATTCAGCATACAATTTCTTTCAAAAGCTCATTTTGCTACAAGATTGGATCCACCATAAAATACATTGTTTAGCCGGTCCAAATTTCCCACTAAAGTTTCTAAACCCACAAGCCCGAAGGCATTTTAATGTCTAACTAAAATGAACTTATTGCATAAATACAAAGGAAAGAACATGCTTAATCTCTTATTCTAAATGAAACATATAAATAGCTGCACTGGGAACTAATAAAAAGCCAAACCAGCACCAGAAAAGTAATGCCATATGAGCCTCACATCGTCTCATCCACAACTTAAATAAATAGAAAAACCCAGCGTTGTCACCACAAGATCCTTGACTGCCTCTTACACCGAATTATCACAACTGACAACTCAAACATGGCTACAATCTCCAATCATCGGGTTTCATCGTCGAGGTTGCGGAAACCATTAGTCAGATCCTCATGTAGTTTCTTAAATTTAGTAACCAATGCAGCTTCACCTTCTGCTGGATCCTCGAATTTCTGAGACCTGTATGGTCAATAAAAATAAGACTGTTTCCTAAGAACTTTAAACTAAGTCAACTTCTCAAGCACTTGAGTTACTTACACTAAACGGTAGAAGAGATCTCCCAAGCGATGCTTAATGAGGGTGTAGGTTATCTTTTGACCATCTGTACCAGCTGCCCTCTCTACTGCCTGCATATTTAGCCACCCAATGTCTTGAGATACACCATTTAGATTCCATTAAACCAAATCTTAACTAACAAATGTTACGGCTGAGCTATAACGTAGATATATGTGACTGTCTCAATGATAGCAAGAGTGAAGGAAAAAAAAAATACACTGTAACGTAGAACTTAAATGGGGTGTGTAGAAAACGGAAAATTTGATAATTCAATTGAATTGAATTGATGTTTTTAATGTGATTTGTTTGGAACGTAAATTGAAATAGATCCACAGTTCCACACTCCCATTAGTGTTATCCATGTACTAAGTTAGCAAGGAACAATCTCTGCTACTAGATTAGCTACTAGATTAGCTTGCTTTGGGCTAACTAAGGTTGCGGATGTTTTTTAGGGCTAAGATGGGGATAGGCTTGTCCGTGGAAGAAGAGACTATAACTAAATAGCTTAATATCGTCCAGGGGGGAAGAGGATAGGAGACCAACAATTCTAAGGATCCATCAAAAAGTTGATGGCAATAAAATTGTACTTATGGAGAAATGAAAAGTGATGGTCAAGGGCACTTGGCAAGAGTTTGTTGGGAGTTTAAGATGAGTTAACATTCCTTGAACTCTTGGTAAAAGACACACAGATTAAGGATATAATTGAAACATTAAACTTTTATTTTATTTATTTTTTAAATTAAAATTCAATTGAATCTATAAATTTTAGGATTTATTCCAATTGAAATCATTAATTTCAATTTGAAGGAAGTTTTTATGTATTTGATTTCAAACATGGTGCATACATGACTGGAAGAGGAAAGTAAATCAAATAAGGAATAATCTATTTTTCTTCTTCTTTTCCATCATGGTAAAACTACCTGATTTGCCAAATTGTAGAAATGGATGATGTTCCGCATCATCCAAACAGACTTGTAGAAGGGACAGAATTTGTCATATCTGTTACAGCCACATAAGAAATACCCACATAAGGAAAGTAACAAATATAAAAATAAGGAGTTGAATTAAATTAAACATGTCAAAGAAGCTAACCAATCAGTTACAAATGGACTTACGGAGTAAAAGCATTCTGAGCAAGATAATCCTCTCTCAAAAGTTTTGCAGTTTCCAAGGTGATCTTATCTCCTTCAGCCAAAGCATCCTTGCCAACAAGCTGCAATGATTCATAGGGTCATAATCATATTAAATAATTAAATGCAAATTAATTAAATGTATATATGAGATTCAGGTTAGCTAACTACTCATAAAATAGATGCATATACAGTAAAAAATGTTAGGCAAACTATAGCAAAGCCATAAATTAAATGATGAGTTAAAGCTCCACTCCTCATCACACTATTCTCTGCATTGACTTTATTTGTAATCCAGGTTTAAAAGAATGACTGCATAACAGTTGGTTCTCAGGTTATGATACCTCCAATTCCCATAGGCTGAATAAACCAACATCAATCCCTTATCCTTCCCAAGACATTGCTAAATCACATCAAACTACACATTCAAGACGATAGAATCAATAATCAATAAAATACATATACCTGGACAATTTCGTTCAGGTCATCTTCTCTCTGTAAAACTTCACGAGCCTTTGTCCTAATGTTTATAAAATCTGGATCAAATTGCTCATAGAAGGATTCTAATGCCTGGGGGCACCCCAAAATAAGGGAGGATAGAATCAACAATAGGAACTATATGCATAAAAGTGAAGGCTGAAAAGAATCAACGAACTCTAAAATGACACAATTTAAGACATACCCCAGAATACTTTGAATAGGAAATAAGCCAGTTAACAGAAGGAAAATGCTTCCTCTGGGCAAGCTTTTTGTCCAAACCCCAGAAAACCTTCCAAGTAGCAAAAATAAAATTTCACAAGGAATGCAGAGATTGTAGAAGGATAATAGAGGAAAAAACAATAAGTTGTAAATACATAATATACAGACGGGTTGAAGAATTGATGGGTCTCAGTCGGGACGTCCTGAGGCAGTCCTAATCCTCTAGCAGTTACTTGATGACCATATTATATTTTACCTGAACTATGCTGAGGGTTGCAGATGTCACGGGATCTGAGAAATCTCCTCCAGGCGGAGAAACAGCACCAACAATTGTGACACTGCCACTACGTTCAGGACCTCCAAGACATTTTACTTTGCCAGCACGTTCATAGAAAGAAGCTAAACGTGCAGCAAGGTAAGCAGGATATCCGCTATCAGCAGGCATTTCTGCCTGTTTAAGAAAAAAATCCAATTAGGTTAAAAAAGCTAAGTAACTTGAAGCAACACAATAAAGCAAATTCTCGTAAAAGAAAGTACTGATCAATGTCAACATTTTCTCAGATGTTGGTTTATGTTATATGCAAATTGTCTATACCTTAAGCAAGACAATAAACATCACAAGTAGATCTTCTAGATCACACAAATACTGAATTCCAGAGAGAGAGAGAGAGATTCTAACGAATAACTTCCATTGAATAATAAAATAATAACATAATGCATACCAGCCGTCCAGAGATTTCACGCAATGCTTCTGCCCATCTAGAAGTTGAATCTGCCATCATGCTGACATTGTAACCCATATCTCTAAAATACTCAGCTAGAGTGATTCCTGAAGTCACAGAATAAATCACCGTCACAAGATTATCTCATAATAACTATTAAGTCCATTCACTCCAGAATAGTATGGACCACATGAGCGAACCAAATTTGAAGTAGTCTTTCCCATTGACACAAATTATTCCTTATGTAGCATTCTAAAAGTGAGAACTTTCAATACTTTTTTCCATTTTAGTTACCACCCATTGGATTTATCTCATGTAGTCTTGTAAATGGACGCTGTTTAGTATTATCCATTTGAACATTTAATTATATTTTAAAAAATAAGTGACTATGATTTAAAAAAAAATTGCACAGTAATATTAGACATGTAATCTATTATGAAGATATAATACAGATTTGCTGTTCAAACTCTGCAAATGAGCCAGCCCCAAAATTATGGAAACAGCATTTCTTTGAAGTATGAGCAAATACAATAAAATTTCATTTTAGATGGGAAAATAGAACTACAGACTAGTTACATGTTGAGGTGCACAAAACTTGTCTCCCGGTCTCCCCCACTTATGACACCATAAACACTGATCAACCATTAACTTCATAGCTTAGAGTTGTACAATACAATGCTTTTGATTGCAACAACAAACAAACTTTTCATGCGAAGTATAACAATTATGATAGATCACAGGAAAAGCATTAGCAAATAAATCAATAACAACAATAAAAATATTCACGAGGATTTAAGAGAGAAGTCACCTGTATAAATTGAAGCCTCACGAGCGGCCACAGGCATGTTTGAAGTGTTAGCCACTAGTGTTGTACGCTTCATGACAGATTCTTCACGGCCATCAGGCAATGTCATTGTAAGTTGCGGAAAGTCCATGAGAACCTGAGGTATTGTTCAACTGGTTTAACCAACTGCAAAAATTAAAAATAGATATTTACTAGAAGTAGTGAAGACCAAAACATACTTCAGCCATTTCATTTCCACGTTCCCCACAACCAACATAGACAACAGCATCAGAGTTGGAATACTGCCAATGAACATAACAGAAAAGTCAATCAAGAAGGGAAAACATTTAATAATTACAAAATTGTTATGCCTTGATGGATTATGTGAGGTACACCTTAGAAAGAGCCTGACTGATGACTGTTTTGCCACAACCAAAAGCCCCAGGAATGGCACAAGTCCCCCCAAGAACAGAAGGGAAAAGGGCATCAAGAACACGCTGATACAAGACAAAGTTATCAAACATCACAAATATCAAAATAAAATGGATAAGAACACCAATAACGATTAAGTTTACCTGACCAGTGAGCAGAGGAGTATCAGCTGCTAGTTTTGATGCAACAGGTCGTGGTGTGCGAACAGGCCAAGTCTGCAAATGGGAAAAGTACAACAAAACTATAAAATTTTTGCAATGGATAATATAAATATTAAATAGCAGGAGTCAGGACTTCAATAAGTAACTAGAAGAACTACGTAAGTAACCTGAAGCATGGTGAACTGTTTTTTAACACCTTGAAACTCAAGCTCCAATACAGTATCCTGCAAGAGTATACAGAAAGACTAAACTAAATGTGCTGCATAAAAACAGAGAAGCTCCTGAATAAACTGGAATTCGTAGATAAATGAGCAACAATCTTATGAATTTAGTAATCTCTGCCATTACAACAAAATTACAAAGCAAAGAGAGGCCACAAACAAAACTATTAAAAACAACATCAAAATTTAGGGGCAATAAAGAACTTCAAAAATCATATAGTAAGAGAGTATGCTGGAGATACAACAGTGAATAAGTTTAAAGCACAAACCTTCAAGGAATATTGACCAGGTGGAGCAATGTAAGTAATTTTTCCCATGGCATCGGGAGGAAGTGCAATATAGTGCTGCATTAGACTGTTCTCAAAAACAGTCTGTGATGGGAAATAATTTACAAGAAAGCTTTAGGATACATTTGATAACCAAAAATAATAGTGATTTACAAGCTAATCTATATGGAAAAGAAATTTACAGCATAGAGATCTCCACCAGTTAATAGGTCTCCTTCACCTGTCACCATAAGATAAAATTGAATCTCAAAGATGAACACAACTAAAAACAGTTTTCTACATATCTGCAAACTATAAATAGTTAAATTTTCTCTGATTACCAAGTTTCTTTGGCTGAAACTCCCAAAGTGTGTCTTTATCAAGTGCTGGGACAGAGACACCACGAGGAATATACACATCACCAGATCTTTTAGCAATAGTTTTCAATGGCCTCTGTTTTGATCAATAAAATAAAAGTTGTAACAAGATAATAAAATCACATGATACAGGAAAATAAAAGAAAAAAAAATCAAATGAAATGGATTTAGCCGTCAACTGAATTAACTAAGAAAAAAATGCTTAGAAAAGACAAACCTGAATTCCATCAAAAATATTTCCCAATATTCCAGGCCCCAACTCCACAGATAAAGGCTGTTATACAATAGTGCTAATCAGCTGACAGGCAACGATGCGTTAATAAAATCAGCAAATAGAATTTACAAATCTCACCTTGTGTGTTCGTAAGACAGGATCATTCACCATCAAACCAGCTGTTTCCTCATAAACTAAAATTGCACAGAAACAAGAAGCTTATTGTCAAAACTCAGAAAGAAAAAAACTATGATACCCTTTAATATAGCAAGTAGTGTGGGAGCAAATAAGCATGGACAGCAAGCACACACAGAAGAATAATAACTCATTATAGGACCTTGGATAGTAGCAGAATCCCCTTCCAAACGAATAATTTCACCAATGAGGTTGTCATGACCAACACGCACTAGTTCATACATAGCAGCTCCAGCCATGCCATCTGCAACCACGACTGGTCCTGATACCTGCAGTGGTAGGATAAAGCATGATGATACGAATTTAGCTCCTATCGAACTTGTGTTTAAATAACAGGTCAGATATCTAATTCACAATGATGGGGCATGATTGACAATTTGACACAAGGGATATAGCTGCCGTAACAACTCCACCATCCCATCAGATCTCGCACGAAATGAGAGTCAACAAATATCAGGGCATTGTAACAACATAAGAACATCCAAATGCTGTACTAATCATCATATACGGCAGCAAACGATGGGCCGGAGACTAAAATAAAGACAATGGTAAAAGATCAAGCTTCGTAAAGCAGGTAACTTTACCCATAAAAACACAGATTCAACTTAAATCCAATCGTTTTTGCACTAAAATATGCAACCGAGTCGATAGCTCATAATACAGAGCATGTGCGAGTGAATTGATCAACCCTTCACCGGAACTTGGACGGACTAAACACAAGCACCGATTCATATGATTCGATCCAATAATAAGCAAAATTAAAATCCCACAAATTGAAATAAATAAAAATAAGTAAGGGAAAGAAAAACCAGCTGAATCAATCAGATTTTTTTTCGTACTGACATTTGAAACTAATACAAATAAGCAGATCGAGAAGTTGAACATACCTTACGAATGTAACCGTATTCACTCTCCTTCTCGGAGTCTTCGAAGGTGGTCACAGCCGGCATTTTCAGGCAGAGACTGGATCGGACAATTGACGATGAACAAGGACAGAGTATGGAATCTGAGCTCGAATTTGAAGATCAGAGGTGTTGCAACTCTTAAAATGATCAAAACCCTAGAGTTTCGATCGAATTGTGCAACAGAGATAGTAAGCGCATAAGTTTGAGGAAGAAAGAATAGATTGAAGAGCGTCAATTATTGATGGGAAATTTGTAGACCAGGACTGGACTTGTTAACGTGATGATGAAGGAGGTTGTGATCAGGTACGGTAAAATGTAGCATAACATTGAGTTTGGTTCGGACGTGGAGCCCCGGACGAGACGGTGGGTCTTACATTTTTTACGAATTTATAATATCCTATATTATATATATATATAAGGTGGGCAAAATATATATAATTTATAAAATAGTGGTATTATTCATAAATTATAAGAATTTATTTTAATAAAATTTATATTAAACTGTATTATTCAGTAGTGATGAATGATATGACTTATATTTTTTATATAGAAAGACATATAGTTTAATTCTTTCTTTTAGTATAACAATATTAAATATGTATTTATAACATTACAACGCAACTCGGTTTACTGAAACACGAGCGTTATAGTTATAGAATTAAATAGCGTATTATAAAGAGGGCATGTCATATTATTTATGATTGATAAATAATGTAATCTATTATAAATTTTATCTCATATATATATATATATACATACACACACACATATAATCAAGAGAGAGAGGACATCATAATTTCTCCCCTTATCCAGTATCCGATGATGCAACTAAATGAAGAATATTCTTTCTCCAAAAGATGAAAGATTTTGGAAGCATCTGTGGCCTCTAGCTAGATAGTAAATTATTTCATCTGGAGGTCTTGTAAAGAAGCCATTTCCACCTGCAACAATCTGTCCAAGAAAATGTATGCCGTCTCCTCGGTGCTTCATTTGTCTGGTCCATACTGAAACTACTGAACTCTACTCCTTTTGTGTGCATGGCCCAAAGGAGTCAGGTTTGTAGTGAACTGGCTATCAGAATTAATGATGCTGATATTACAAGATTTGATAGCTAGCTTTTAATTACGCTGGATTGATAATGAAAATAATTGCTGGTTTTGCTGTGGCTCTTAGCTCGGTATGTCTGAAAGGATAGAAATAGATTTGTGTATGACCATCTTCAGTTGGACCCTAGAATTACTGTTGACAATGCTTTTATTGCACTTATTGAATTTTGGAAAGCCAGTGGATGGGGGATCATAGCGTGGGATCGGCTATGGGTGCTCCTATGCCTTCTAACGGGTCTCTCTCACCACCAGGGATCTTAGAGAATGGCTCTTATTCTCCAAATGGCAAATCTGATGCAGGTATTATTGGTAGGGACGATAATGGTGATGTTGTGGAATGTTTGAGTTTTAGTTGTAGTGCCAACTCTAGCCTTATGGCTGAAGCAATTGCTCTAAGGGTTGCAAATGGCGACTGACATATGTCTTCAGAAGGTTATTTTTGAGGCAGATCCCTTGGAGTTGATTAAATTAAATTGCTAATAATGAATGTCTTTGTCCATGTTGGCAAAGTTCTGGGATCGTGGAGGATATTGGTACTTTAAAAATGGTTTTCTTCACAATGTTCTTTTACTTGGATCCACATAGATTTTAATTTTAACAAGGATGTTGGTTAGCCAAATTTGACATGCAGGCAATTTATTTTAGTTTTATACTGTCACTCATAGTTGCTTGTTTATGTGTATTTTGAGCGAAATCTGTACAAAAATCTAATATTATAATATAGTATAAAAAATTATTCATCAAATGCGATTTTTTAACTCGATGAAATGATATTAAAACTTATGATTGCATTGTGGAGAAACAATAGACGAGACTGTAGAAATAAGGATGGAAGATTGAGACTCGAAAGAAAGAGGCATATTAAGTGCAGGGAATCACATCTGGTTTGGGACATGACTGACTACCAGGGGAATTGTCGTTGCCACAACTGTAAGACCAAATCCTTCATGCTTTGCGCACGGGCTTCCAAGCCACTTGATTGTTCATTTTGGTGAGGTTATGTTTCAGCCAATAGAATCCATTTTCCAAGAAGCTATTGGTATCGTCAAGTTCGGTAAATTGGATATCTTGTGCTTGTGCCATAGGATAAGAAGGATGCGATGAAGGCATGGTTATCAGTAGTACTTGTAGCTATATTTGGTAAAAGGAAGGTTGATTTCAAGAAAGGAAAAATGTGAAAGAAAATCTATTTTAATATGTTTGTTTGCTAATTATAATTTTTTCATTGAAAATCTTAATATTTTTTATAGTTAATAATAATATTTTTATTAGAAATTAAATTAATTAAGATGGATTTTCTCTTTTATTTTTATTTTTTAAAATTAACTTTCTTTCTACTAAACATAATTTCTTATCAATTACTACTCCCTCTGGTCCTATATATAAGATCATTTTAACCGAATCACGTAAATTAAGAAAGGGAGTTAAAACTAATTAACTACCTCGATTTCTCCGAAAATTTCAACCTTTTTCCAAAACTACCCTTATTTAATCTCTCTCTTTTTCTTTTTGAATACATTAAATAGGGGCATTTTTTTGGAAATGCATAATAAATACCACCTCGTATATTGTAAAGGATCTTATATTTAGGATCAAGATAAAAGATCCTATATATAGAACCGGAGGGAGTATTGTTTACGGCTGATCATATCATGGGAGAATTTTCTCCCACAAAGAAATAGCATGAAAGGCCGAGAGATAGTCTAACTAAATAAGTGCACTCATGCTCTTATTTTTAATTTTAAAAATATAAATTTTAAATATGAATTCTATTAGATTGATTAATTAATTTATTTTGAATTTCAGTTCATTAATGAGTGAGTCAAACTAAAAATTTCAATAATACAAAATCTTAGGGCAAAAAAATTACTATAAAATATCCGTAAACTTTGTTGCATTTCACTCTAAGCCTCATGGTAAAAAAAAAAAAACTCTAAATCCCATTTGGTTGAATGAAATGAAGGGGAGAAAAGTAAGAAATTTTCTTAGGTTTGTGAGGTTTAGTTGGCTTCATTTTAAAATAAATGAAGGAGAGACGTTTCATGGAAGAATCTATGCTACCATGAAAGAGACTCTTATAAAATGTCGAGGTATTCAGACCTAATGAACCCACCTTTTTAATGAATATTAAAAGAAAAATATTCAAGATAATAAAATATTATTGAAAGATAAAGATATATAGATATTCTTGGGGAAAGATCTCCAATTTATTAATTTTTAGGATTAAGATATTGTAAAATTTAAAAAAGAAACATTGGATCCTTAAAGCAAATTAAATCAAATTCCACATTACTAAAATACTCTCACCCTATTTGCCAACTTAGTTGTTCTATTTTTTCAACTTATGTTTACAATTTTAACACTGAAGAATCATATTTTAACTTTATAATTATCAAAATGACTCCAAGAATTTGTAATTTTTTCTTCTAATTTTACAATTTTATTGTTTTAATTTTACAACTTATGTTTCGAATTTTAACACGAAAAAATCAGATTTCAACTTTAAAAGCATCAAGGTGGCTTCAAGTATTTGCAACTTCTTGTTCATATTTTTCAACTTCCGCATTCTAATTTTACAACCTCTGTTTCAAATTTTAACATGGAAAAATCAGATTTCAATTTTATAATAATTAAAATGACTCCAGGAATTTGCAACTTCTTATTCATATTTTGCAACTTTATTATTCTAATTTTGCAACTTATATTTCCAATTTTAACACGGAAGAATCAGATTTTAACTTTATAATTATCAAAATAACTCCAGGGATTTGCAACTTCTTGTTCCAATTTTGCAACTTTATTGTTCTAATTTTGTAACTAATGTTTTGAATTTTAACATTGAAGAATTAGATTTCAACTTTATAATCATTAAAGTAGTTCAAGAGATTTGCAACTTCTTCTTCCAATTTTGCAACTTTATTATTCTAAGTTTGCAACTTATATTTCAAATTTCATTAAGGGTATTTTAGTAATGTTGATTTTGATTTAATTTGCTTTAAAGACCTAAGATCTCTTTTTATGATTTCAAAATTTCTTGATCCTAAAATTTAATAAACTGGAGATTTTGATCCTGAATAGTGATTTCCCGCGATTCTTTTTCCTTGCGACTTGACAGCTCTCATGAGGGGCAACAACAAGCCATGGCTACTTGTCGACGACTTTAATGCCACATTACAAGTGGATGAACACCGTTGAGGTCCAAGGAGATGCACCCCAGGTTGTCCCTCATTCCTTCACTTTGTTAATACTAATAGTTTACTTGACTTAGGCTTTGAAGGACCAAAATTCACATGGAGGAGAGGTACACTTCTAGTTAGGTTGGATAGAGTCTTGCAAACAATGAATGTATTTCTAATTACCTAGAAGCATCAGTAATTCACCTTGCTAGGATCAAGTCTGATCATCGGCCCCTCCTTATCACACTAAGACCCCATGCAATTGAAAGGGCAAACAATACCTTCAAATTCCTCTCTTCTTGGACCATACACCAAAACTTTAATGGCCTAGTCAAGAGCACGTGGAATGATTGCACTGACTTGAAAAACAACATTCAAAACTTCGCCATGGTAGCCTAAGTTTGGAACAAAACTGATTTTGACAATATTAATGCACGCAAGTAAAGATTAAGAGCAAGGCTAGCAGGTCTGCAAAAAGCTCTAGGGGCATGACCTTTCTCTGAAAGACTTCATGATCTTGAATTAACCTTCTAAGAAGAATATGAAGAAACATGCTTGCAAGAAGAGCTCATGTGGATGCAAAAAGCTAGAAGCGACTGGCTTTGCTTGGGGGATAGAAACACATCCTATTACCACACTAAAGCCACAATTAGATGAATAAGTCAATGAATCGCATCCCTTCGTGATGACACAGGTACTTGGCACTATGATGATCTTGAAATGAGGAACATGGCCACATCCTTCTTTAAGAAATTATTTAGCAAGGACACTGCCTATAGCACACCCTACCATATAAGTGGCAAGTTCCCCAATTGAAGCTGGCCACATGGAGTTGCTAAGGAAAGAAGTCACCATGGAGGAAACCCGCAATGCAGTATTTGATATAAGCCCACTAAAAGCTCCAGGTGTAGATAGTTTACATGCCATGTTTTACCAAAGCCAATGGGACACGATGGGACCCTTAGTTTTCAGTATGGTCAAGGCAATTTTTTATGGGAATGCAATTGACCCAGAATTTAACAAGACTCTTATCACACTTGTCCCAAAAGTAGCAAAACCGCAATGCCTCAAAGAGTTTAGGCCAATTAGTCTATGCTCGGTGACATACAAAATAGTCACCAAGATCATTGCAAACTGTATAAAAATTGTTATGCCTAAACTCATCCATGAAACTCAATCAAGCTTCATACAAGAGTGAAACATTACTGACAATATAATTATAGCCTAAGAGGCGATACACTCCATGAAGAAGAAAGGCGGGAAAGAAGGGTGGATAGCCATAAAAGTTGATTTAGAGAAGACTTTTGACAAGCTTAGATGGGAGTTCATCGAGGACACGTTGAAAGATGCCAACTTTCCTCCAAACCTCATCAAGGTCATCATGAACTGCATCTCCACAGCTAGCATGCAAATTTAATGGAATGGTAAGCCCTTCGAATGCTTCTCCCCCTCTCGAGAAGTAAGATAAGGTGACCCTTTTAGCCCCTACATCTTTGTCCTTTGCATGGAGCGCCTATCACAAGCCATCATGGAGGAGGTAACCAAAGGCAAATGGGGCACCATCAAGATGGGAAGAAGATGTATCCCCCTATCCCACCTCTTCTTTGCCGATGACCTTATTATGTTAAGCAAAACTGCACCAGAGCACGTAAGTGCTGTCAAGCGAGTACTGCATGATTATTGCAATTCTTCTGGCCATGTGGTTAGATGCAGCAAAATTAGAATCTACTTTTCCTCTGATGTCAATAATCAAGTGGCTGCTAGAATTTGTGATAAACTTAGCTTTCAAAGAACTATACACCTAAGTAAGTATCTAGGGGTTCCCTTACTGCACAAAATGGTCACCAAGGACACCTACGCCTGCATAATAGAGAAGGTGTAGCAAAAACTTGCAAGGTGAAAAGCTAAAACATTATCCTTAGCTGGTAGAATCACACTTGCCAAAAGTGTACTCTCAACTATGCCCTACTATGCCATGCAAACGTCTAAAATACCAAGTTCATGCCGCCAAAAGATTAAGCAACTAATCAGAAACTTTGTCTAGGGTGGAACAGAGCAACACCATAGAATTCCACTTATTAAGTGGCAAGAAATGAGTCAACCAACTAAGAATGAAGGGTGTGGATTCAAAGATCTCAAAGGTTAGAGCTAAGCATTCTTATCAAAGCTCACCTTTAAGTTGATTGCAAAACCTCGCCTACTTTGGGTTAGGGCTCTCAAAGGGAAGTATGGATGGACTAACAATGAACAAGGCCTTTTTAAAACCAAAACGTGCTCCCATCTATGGCAAAGCCTAGTAGGTGTATGGGAGGAAACGATCGCTCAAGTTGATTGGGACAAAGAAACCAATGGTGAAAATAAAGGCTACTAGAAACCTTCACCTAATGGGGCATTCTCAGTATCCTCCGCTTATCGATTAAACCAACAGGAAGGATAGAACCAAGAAGACAAAAAATGGGCCCACATCTGGAAGTGCCAAGTGGCCCAACAGGTAAGGACTTTCTTATGGCTAGCCTCCAATAGCAGATTAATGACAAACGCAGAGAGATCAAGAAGACATTTCACTCAAGATACCACTTGCACCTTATGTAGCGATGGTGAGGGGAACTTGGATCATGTCCTTAGGCGCTGCCCCCTGTCAAAGTCATGCTGGGAACTTCTTATCCCACTGCAACACCAAGCGAGGTTTTTCCAAACCTCTTTTGCAAACTGGCTTGTAGAAAACCTTGACCCAAGAAACAGAGGTAAAGTTTGGCAAATTGCTTTTGGTCTCATATGCTGAAAACTCTGGGAAACAAGAAATCGTTGTATCTTTGAGCAAAAAGAATTCAACCCAGAGGGAATCTTTCACATTGTACACTCTTGTAAATCATTCCCTTAAGGCTAATAGTGTCTTGGTTTTAACTTAAAGATGCTAGTCAATTGATCTTGGTGTGCTGCTGTAAATATGATTTTGATTGAATAGATTTCTTTTTCACTCCAAAAAAAAATATTGGTATATAAGGGGGGGTTAAAGGATATAATTGTAATTGTAGGCCGACTTGGCGCTTCAACGTTACGGCTAGTGGTGTGTCTAAGACGAACGTCCCTGCCTCCCAGGTGAGGTCCACAAGACCAAAGCCACTCGTGTTCCGAGGCGAACCGCTGTGGTTACCCCCAGAAACTTCGTGGAACTTTGGTACTAAAGAATCATTCATAAAGGTATTTTGCCTTTCGTTTTTTATTTTTATTTTTATTTTTTTTCATGTTTCACTCTTTAGTTCTGGATTATCTCTTAATTTTGGACAGTTATGATTGTTGTGCGCATTCCTCTGGGGATTTTGATTCAAAATACTGAAATATTCAATCGTAAATGCTGAAATGCTCAGACAAACTGATAATGTCACTTTTCTCATCCATAGCCGGATTGAGTGTGGTAATTTGAATGAATCATAAAAAAATTTGGATTTTAGCGCAGAAAAGAAAAAAACGGGGGGTTCTTTGGTGACTTGTCCCTTTTATTCCTATGCCCATGAAATTGGAGTCGAATTAACCTAGATCCGATATCTTCAATTTTGATAGCTTTCCTTCTTCAAGGTTGAAGGTGAGCCAACTATAGGAGCCGATTCATTCATAAAAAGGAAATAGTTCAACTTCAGGCAGTCCTTGTATTGTATAACGTTGGCAACAGACCTACACGGACAGCAATTATTTTGAATTTGGCTTGTGATAGCATTACGCTTACTAAAAAATTTGAGCTCCGAAAGTGAGACTCTTGTATTATAGAATTGCAGCTTTAATTGATGCTTGTATAGATTCCAAAACCTTATTTACTGGGGCGTGGATTCTGTCAACATGCGACGGAGAAGTTAATGAGCTCTAAAACAAATTTAGGTCGCTGGGCTTTAGCCAGTGGCTATTGGAATTGTTTATCATCACTGCAGGAATGAATCTAGCTTTCTCTTCATCTGCTTATTACCCATGTACTGGAAAGACGGCCAATTGTCAGGTTAGCCGTTTTCGATCAGTCTCTTGTCCCACCAGGAAACTCTTCACGCCTAAAACGTTTCCATGTTTGGCATCAATAGCCACCCCAGCAACTCAGGTTGGCCTTCGTTTTTCTGTTTTATAGTTTCTATTTTACTTTCAACACCTTGTTGTTTCATCACAGTCAGCAATATTTGGGATTCTAGGCATACGACAGTGAATTGGAGGACAAGAAGCACATACTTTTAAGCTCTATCCAGGAGACACAAAGGGGACTCTCGACAACTGCAGATCAACGCTCTTCCATTGAGGAGTCTCTGGTGTGTTGCTTATTTTCTCTGTTCACTTCTTCCTTTATGTTCTATGTTCATCTTCTGCTTAATCTAAACACGTTTCTTGACATTGTGGGGACCATCTAGGATGAAAAAGGCAAAGGAGAATGAAGTATAATTTCTTGGTATGTGTTTGTCAGGTGAATGTGGAGGCGTACAACATGGGTGAGCCAATTGATTTGGTGAAGTTGAATGGAACATGGCGCCTGCAGTATACTTCTGCTCCTGATGTGCTCATTCTCTTGGAAGCTGCTGCTAGACTTCCTTTCTTTCAGGTACTAATCAATGAAATTGATTATCTTACATTCGATAAATTGCTAAATATTTTTCCAATGTTGATGAATTCCTAACAGTTTACATCTTTCAGTCAAGTCTTCGACTTCTTGTTTTCTGACTGAATACTTTGCCAGCATTTTCTTTTCTAATAATGAAGAAGAGTTTCTATTAACCATCTAGTAGACAAGGGTACAAATTTAAATTATTTTCTTATTATGTGCTTTCTCATATTATTTATTAGATGATTGTTGCACTTGTAGGTACCTCTATGCTTCAGGAATCTATAAAATGTGGTCATGTAGCACTGTGATAATGTTTTTTTTTTGGGTAACAAAAGGGGCCACTGCCCAAAAAGCTAAACACTGTGATAATGTTTTATCCTTTGTTCTGTGTCTTTTACTGCAGATCATTTACCATTTTATTACTTCATTTGCTACACTGCTGTGATAGGTTGGACAGATCTTTCAGAAATTTGAGTGTAATGATCAGATTAATGGAGGTATTATTCGCAATGTTGTTCGATGGAGTATCCCAAATTTGCTGGAGGTAAAAATAAATTCCTTCCTTCAGTTTCTACTGTCTTTGTCAACTAGCCGTCACTCAGCTATAAGTTCTGCAATTCAAACTTAAGATTGCAAAGTTCTGTTTTTCTCAACTTATAAATGTGCTACTCCTCTTCTTAATTTCCTCTTCCATTTTCAAAATATTATGTACCGATTTCCTAGATTGCACTCCTCAAGTGATTATGAAATATACAAATCCTAGAGCTAAGGATGGCAAAGTAACTTCTTGTTTCTATTCCTGATACTTGTGATGATTTCTGTTATATAATTGAGTCTCCACTTACTGATCAAAGAAAATATGTTGCAAATGGATTTGGGCTGTTAATGAGGTTTGGGTATATTTCATCCTGAACAAAGATGTGAAATTTGGTAGTTGGGTTGAGAAAACTCGGACTTTTTCCTAGTATTTGCTGATAGTCTTCTTGAACATGTATGCTTCAACCTCTAATGAGTTTGTAGGAGACACTTTTGGCAAGTTCAAGACATATTAGTTGTCTGCAAACTCGACTGACGTTTCAAAATCTTATTATTTTAGGGTATTTCCAAACGTGTTGGAAATTTGAGAAAAATCTCATTGATATTGGTAGTCAAAACCTTCTTCCATTTAGTTTCTCTAGTATTACATTCTTTTTACCCTACCACTTGACCCGAGCTTAGATGATTGGGCCGAGAAAATTGGATGAAATGCTTATGCTTGAGCTATGGTGCTGCCCCCTTGAATAAAAATTTCTTGGGTTTTCCAATACAGGACCAAGAAGGTGCTACATTGCTTGTATCTGCCAAATTTAGAGTGGTTTCTGCACGTAATATCTATCTTACGTTTCAAGAGGTAATCACAGTCTGGCTTACAGAAACAAACTTTCTACAATATTTAAAAAATAAAACCTCTCAAACAGACATTATTTGTCACTATTTTATGATAATTGATAACTATAATAGAAACTCAATAGGCTCTTTTCTTCTTAGTTACATGTTTCTCCATTGGTTAGAGTGATCATTTACCTTTAACTTCTTATTTTGTGCATAGATTATACCTTGTCTATCAGGAATGATATCACTCTTTTTGTCAACTCTGAACCAAAGCTCTGTTATATATTGTTGCCATGGCCACTATATTCCTAAACAAATGGTCTTCTCCTTCAGGTTGAAGAAATGCACATTCATCTCAGTTTCTCACTGTCTATTTTCTTAAAAATTAAATAAAAAGATTTCATTGTGAAAAGGGAAATATAATTAACTCACGTATACTTGAGATATTTATAAAGATATGCCATCTAAGGCTCAAAGGGAGAAAACAGAAAATACCAGTAGTTTTATCTCTGGAAGTTAGTGAATGGCGTAACCATGTTCTCTAATAGTGATTTAACAGTTTATGTTTTTGGCAAATACTTCTCCTCTACCCCATGTTTAGATGGCATTCTGTGGCATATGCGTCTAATCTAATTTCTTGAATGAAGTTTTAAAGCTTAGTATGCGGTTAACATAGACCGACGATATATATACATGGAGATGATTTCGTACTCAAAATTCACTTCAGCATCATGACACATTGAGAAAAAGATCCTCTCATGTACTAGTATGATCTTTCTCCTTTAGCTAGTGTTTTATGAATAGGTGATATTTGCAGATCACACTTCAAGATATAATTATCAGTGAGGAGCTACAGGCTCTAATAGCTCCGGCAATACTACCACGGTCTTTTATAAGTCTGCAGGTAATTCATTCAACAATCAGCAACTGCATTAGGTAATTCATTCGAGATCTTGTTGACATTCACTAAATTATGACATGAAACAGTGTCTGCTCAAAATCTCTGGTGACTTAATTTTATATGAATGAATCTTAAAATTGCATGAACTCATACACACAATCTGTGTGTAAGATGTTATAGTTAAGCTGGGGCTTTTCTTTATTCTTTTTTATCTGTTTTATATATCTCCGTGCAGATATTACAATTCCTCCGAACTTTCAAAGCTCAGATCCCTGTAAGAGACCCTGGAAGGTATATAATATGCTATTCTAGTGGGGAAATATTTTGTTTTTGGACAAGTGTAATAGCACTGATAATTTTTATGAATTATAGGGAATCAGTTGGTGGGCTATATTACCTATCTTATTTGGATAATAATATGCTTTTGGGGCGTGCGGTTGGTGGAGCAGGAGTATTTGTGTTTACTAGAGCCCAATCTCTTTATTGATGAACGAAACTTGTGCTGCTTGGCAACGGTAAACGATAAGCATATATTTACGTAAATAGCAATATGGAGAGCAAATAATTAATTCATCAGGCAAAGGCTTGCCCCAGAATTACTGGTGTTTTAGGTGCTACGTGCTTTCTTATCCTTGTATCAAGTGTCTCAGTTATAATAAATATTCCATTTTAACGGCCAATAAATTATGTTTTGCTCTGTGTTCCTCTTTTGAAAAGGTTAGATTTTTTATTTCTTAGACTGTTTCAGGTAGATTGCAATGACTATTCAACAGCCCTTTTGTTCGTGGAGACCTGACATACTCATCAAAATAATCCATCTAACCCGCATTTAATTGGGTGTTTGAAGGTTCCTAAGACTTATAGTGCCTAGTTTTGGCAAAATCATTTCACCCACCTGTATAATGCAATGAATAATGACTTTGCCAGCTCTGTCCATCTTCTAGAAAAGAAAGAAAGGGAAGAGGGTAAAGAAAGGTACTCTTTCCCAGCATTGTTTTTCTTCCCAGAAAATAGATCAATTCGGCAATGAAATATTCTTGCTCGAAGGTAGGTAGGTACAGATAGGCGCGCGCGTGTTTTTTCATCCAAAACAAGCATAAACATTCGCGTAGTTGATGAATCTACCACAACTGAAACAAGTATCCAAAACTATAAACAGTTCGCACTTTTTTTTTTTCACTTTGCATATTGATTTGGCATAAATTGGCTCTTAGACAAAAATCACCGATGGTTTGGTTTAACTAGTAAGGAAATTGTACTAATTTAATTAGAAGTTTTGAGTTTGAGTTGTTAATATGATTAATTCTCTAATTTCTGCTTTATAATTTTAATATAAATCACTTTTAATTACTTTACACATATTATCCAAAAATTAAAAAAAAACACTTCACATTAATTAAGGAAAATAGTTAAAATTATTAAATTTGTAAAAAATGTTATTACTTTACAAAGTCACCTCTAATTAAATTGAGTTAGTTGTGACTTCATATTAATTGTTGAATGTAATTAGTAAGTGCATTCATGAAAAAATAAATAAATAAATCCACCAACCAGTTTATTTTGTGACTTATGTTTAGGGTAATGAAACCTTCTAAAAGATGATATATAGGGAGCACATGAAGTATTCTATATTTTTGTTATCATTACTTAATAGTAAATGTTTTTTTATCTTTTATTATTAAGAGCTATAAAAAAACATTTTACATGAAGAACACTTTTCCGTTCGATTTCCCTTTTAATTACATTCTCTTACCAAACTAGTTTTTCTGTGTTCTTTAATGTTTTAATGTCTTTATATACATACTTTCAGACATAGCTCTGTAGATAGAATAATTTTTTATGGAATTGAAATAACAATGAGAATAGGAGTGAAAGTGGGAATAGAAATAAATTTTAAATGTATATTTACTGTAGCTTTAAAAATGTTGGAATAAAATTTATTTTTTATATTTAATTAAATAAAAATAAAAGTAAAGATGCCAAAATGCTCTTAAAAAAAAAATCGATTTCCTCTCCGCCTGCTTCCGCGTTCGTCCTTCTCCGATCGAATTTTTGCTAGATTCCGGTCAAAATCAAGAAAATTATCCAGATTCAAACAAGATTTTAGCAATAGATTCAAAAAAGCAAGATTCAAGCGAAGTATCTTCTTTAATAGTGGTTTCACACGAAGACTCATCTTCTTCAACCTATAACTCCAACCACTTAGCCTCCATTAATGGTGGTTTCTTGTGTAGACTGTCGCGAGGAGGCCAGGAGCACGGACGTGAGGCATGGATTTGAGCACAAGGAGAAAGGGAGCAAGGAGGTGAGTCGTGGATCTAAGGCGAGGAGGCACACTCACATCCAGATTGTTGCCATGACTAGCATCATTGTGGTCGAGAAACGTGAGATTGAAGTCGTGGGGCATGGTGAACACACCACTCAGACGGATCTGGATAAGGCGACGAACGACAAAGCTGCCAAGAGTGGAATCGAGGAAATTGAAATGTGAGGAAAGGGAGGGACATTTCTGTACCAAAAATTCTAATCCCATGCCAAACTTTTCGTTCGCAGGACAAGGTAGGGGTGGGTTTGCTGATTCCCAAGTTTAATGGAATCAGTGATTACCCTGAACTCATAATCATGTACACCAAGCACACTCTATGTTGGCTTACCTCTCTCATTCTCATTCCCTAACCTTCACTTCCTCGTTCCAAATGAGGTTAATTCCTTCGTGTAGTGATTAATGATTATAAAAGTAACCTTTGTGAAATAAATAAAATATACACAAACTTTCCTTCTTATTATACTCATTTAAAAAATAATAATATATTATTCGTCCCCTTGTCTTTCCTTTTTTTTTTCTTTCCAAAATTTATTGTTTTTAATTTTTAATTACTCAACAAAGTTTCATACTAATTTAAAAATGACTTTCCTGAAGATAATTTAACTATTTACATGAAGAAGTAAATTAAAATGAACTTTACTAAAAGAATATAAATAAATTTTATTCAACTAAAAATAAAAATACAATATTAATAATTAATGCATATTTATAAATTAATAAATTATAACATATATTTTCTTTATATTAGGGTAGCTAGATTTATTTTAATATTATTATGTTTAGATTTTTTGTGTATTTATTTTCGTCAAATTTTTGTAAATATTATTATTATATTAATTAATCTTATAAATTTTAAAAGATTATATTTGCTCAAATTATTATTTCTCGGTCCCTACTCCCCTGGTCTTGACAGTGACGTCGTATCTGTTTAGCAGATTCTTTTTTT
The DNA here is from genome assembly GCA_026686845.1 of Adenanthera pavonina. NCBI lineage: Eukaryota > Viridiplantae > Streptophyta > Magnoliopsida > Fabales > Fabaceae > Adenanthera > Adenanthera pavonina. Next base: position 1,400,540 of record JAIVEN010000011.1, on the reverse strand, counting down.
GGGGCCATTGTATCTATATGTCAGTATGAGGATTGAGGAATATTATTATACGGATAGCCGATAACGATAATTGGTGATGATCATACCACAATGGAGCAGAACGGCAACCCATTCCCTCGACGTGAAGACCTTATTGACGTATATTCAGTTATTTACCTTATCCAGGTTCCCCAATAGGCAATAATCACAATAAGATCTTTCAAAAAAAAAATCTTTCACAATAAGATCAATAAATTAGACATTTTTTCGCCACAATAAATTAGGGATAGAATATCGAAATGTCGAGTAAAATTCACAGTAACTTTAATATAACTTAAGTTACATGATATAAACATAACATTGTGACCAGCTTACCTCCACGTTAAGAGTATATAAGACTAGTTATTACTTTGTAATAGGAACGATACTATTTTAGAGACAATACTATGAGAATATTTTGATGCTTTCGTGTATATAATATTTTTATTCTGGCACATTTGCAAATAGTTTTTATTTTGAAAAAAAAGACAGTTCAAGACCCACATCTAAAAATATTTATTTTTTAAGAATCTGATTTAAAAATTCAGTACTCATATAAATTGAATTTCCAACTCAAATCAACTAAATTTTTCACTGATATTATTTATTTATTAATATTTTTTTATAAAGATCCTAAATTATTTTTTTTTTTTTATTTTTAAAGAATTTTATTGCTATCAATGTTGAATCGAGGTTTTTCACTGTACTCCTCCCGATATTTCTTGATCATTTAATCATCAATTTTTTATTATTTATTTATTCATTTATTTACTCATTTATTTACATTTACATAAAAAGCATGAAAAGAGTCCATTGCTACGCAGGTTAGGTCATTCTGTTTGTCCTTTAGCCGAAGAACGAAAATTGTGGGCCAGCTGTAATTTTTCTTTTCTCCTTTTTTTTAATATTTTCTTGTCTTTTTGTGGCATGAGAGAATCCAGTTGTCACCATCCATAAACAGCAACGGAATCAATACCTTTCTACTATCTATCGATCAACGACTACCTACCACACATAGACCCTCAAGACTACCAACGTTTTATAAGATTTCAGAAAATTAATTTTCTTTTTCTTCTAAAAAATAAATCAATAAAGCCTTGAGGGAAAAAAATAAATAAATATCATGAAAATAATCAAATCCAAATATTGGAACAAAAACAGATAAAGACCTCACCGTCCATTGCATACACCATTAATCACGCAAGTACCAAAGTCTCAGCTGGAAGCTCCAAAGTCCAAAACTTACCTCGTTCTCTGATTTCTGCAGCCAGCATCGAGACGTATGTCGTCCTTTGCATTCGTCCAATTCATATACGTTTAGTGTATGAACAACTGCTTAGCTCCCGCATCCTGAAAATTTATGTTTCTTGTGATTGTCTTGGTCTTTCTCGCGGAAAGGAGAGGACTTTGAATTGATTTGATGGAACTTAACATGGGTTTCTTTTCGGGTTCTTGTTTCTGATTAAGTTTTATTCCCCCTATTTTTTTATATTTATATATTACTTGACAAGGTAGCCAGTAGTATTTCTCTTTGGTTTCGCTTTTTTGCCTTTTCTACTTGTTTATAGGATCTTTGAGATTCTTGCTATGCAGATTTCTAATGACCAATAATAATTGTGATCAAGAAGATTCAACACCGACTGAAAATTTACTTGGAAGGATACCTGATCATCTGCTGATAGAAATTTTCATCAGAGTCCCGGTCACTGGGTGGCCACAGATTTCTTGTGTTAAAAAGCACTGGGCCAGTCTTTTTCGTTGTGAATGCTTGTGGCAAGCGGCTTTAGCTAAAAATTTTCCTTTTGCAGATCAAGCTCGAAGATGGCCTGGGCCTAATCCTCAAGGTTTAAACAAGAGGTAGCGTTTTTCTGCCAAGTAATTTGTTCGCAACATCCATTGAGCAACTTCATATGATGAGTAATTTTTTTATTATTGGGACAAAGATTTCTGAAATCATCCCAATACTTTCCGTGTGACACATTATCACCTCATCGCAGTTCTGGAATGATTTAGCCTTCAAAGTCACTATGATTTTATGAAGGCTGAGTTATCCGATTACTGTTTGACAAATTGTTTCAGTGAATCTCACTTCCGCGAGAATATATATGATGATGCCTTAATTGTGCTTGTCCATGACAACAACAAATAATAATGCCTTCTTCTCCTGGACCTTGACCATTATCTATCTGTCTGTCTTGTTATTTATCTACAATAATCATATCAGAATATTTAGAATTCAGCTATTACCTCTACAGCTAGTCTTTTTCTGTAATGTCTTCTGTCAGAATCAAATACTCATTTGTATTTACTTTATATGTTATATTTGATATTTGAGTTAATTTAAGCTTACCAGTTCTATGCATTGCAGATATACAAAGCATGTGTTTCTAACATTCTCAATCACATGGTTTCAGGAGATTCATGGCCTTCTATATAAGTAAACAAATATTTGCTTTGGACGGTGGGGTGGACGAGATCGTTGGCCATACTTATTTGTTTTTGAAAGAGCAGCTTGAACTTTCAATTATGCCACCTCATAGCGGAATACTTCATGGAACCATCATTGGTGTGGCCTCTCTGCTTTTGCTCTCTCTCTCTCTCTCTCTCTCTGTACTCAAGGTCTGTGCATCTTCGTGATGCATTGAAAATAAAAATAAGTACTAACATGTATGCCAAGAATTAAGAATGTAGATTAACGTTTTCTTTTATTATGCTGTTTTTCAACTAAACTGTTTTCTGATCTTACCTGCTTCTTAATTTATTGTCAATTTCCTTTTGCATTTGTGATGCTTGTTTCTTATAGTTGACTAGCTCTTTGCAAATCTAAAACACTCTAATCAAATTAAATGTAAACTGTATTAACCTTGTTTAGTTTCCAAAACTGCGAGTTAAACCAGGCTCCATCAAGCCTTTTTGTATAATGTCTCATTTAGCTGAAATTTTACCTTGCCTTATATACTTCTTGGTGAAAATCACTTTGTTTTATTAGCAGATCAGTTCATTGCTTGCGGGAAATCAAGAGACTTAGCCCATGAGCTGGCTTCCCTAATATGGCTAGCTGTTCTTGACAACTTGGAGGAAAATGAGCATACATTTTGTTTACTTAAACGTCTAGCCAAAGAGGGGGATGTAAGTGCTCCTCTTATAACTAACTATACCTGCTGAAATTTTCTTCTGGATTTCCCCCTTCTTTCCTTGCTACACATTATCCAGATGCGTGGCCTAGTTGAAGAAAATAAGTCTTATTTAAAGGCTGTATTAATTATACTGTCAAAAAAGGTACTATATTCATTATACTGCCAAAAGAAACCACTTCATTTCAGCTGATTCCACTATTTACCTTGGTAAAGTGATAACTTACTCCCTCCTATTCATATTATAAAACATTTTGTATGATAAATTTTTTATCCAAAATATAGGACATTAGATATTTTTCTTCCTATTTTACCCATATCTTTAATACTTTCTCTCTCCTCATTTATAACCCTACAATGATAATATAATAGGGTATTTAATGAGAGTAAAGTAAGAAATATGAATACTTTTTATATTAATTTTAATTGAAAAAATAATTTTCTAAATATGCGTGTAATTGAAATGAAATATCTAATAATATAGACCGGAGGGAATATGGGGAAGGCTGAAACATAAATCTAGTTTTAGCCAATCATTTTGTTCCTCATTGAGCATCTGAATATTGGTGGTTGTTTTTATTTTCAGCAGGTTTTTCTGCCATACCCATACACTAGATCAGTCAAAGTCCAGTGGAGGGTGTTTGAGAAGCTCTTCACTGATTTCCGTGATTGCTTCAACCATGAAGATTACTATGATATTTTAGCATGTGCTAAGAGCAGGTTTCAGCCAATACCATCTACTTGGTTGGGTTACTAGCAATTACCCAACAATCCTGCAACCATTAAATGTAATCATCTTTCTGTAACACGATAAAGATGTCTTGTGCTATTAATTCATAGGTTTATTTCATTTGTGAAAGTGTATATCTTCAAATTTTCTGTATGACTTGATTATTGTAAACTATTCATACCACTATAGGTGGATTGATCTCAGATTTTCTCAATCCTTTCCAACATTCCACCGTTCTGGTATTACTTTAGATTAAGTTTCATTAAAATATAGATTATTTTCATTTTCGAACTCCAAAGTTAGAAGCAAGGAAACTTTGAGAGCCTGTTTGGTTTAACTGAGAGAATTAGAGGGGGGGAATTGAAAAGATTTTTAATGAAGGAAATTTGAAAGGAAGAAATTAGAGAAAATTGAGTTTTAATTCCTTAACTCCCTCTAAAAAATTTCAATTTAGAGTGTTTTAAAATGGGAATAGGAAAAGAGATTCTCTCTTATTTTATGAACCAAATGAGGGAGGGGATTTGATCCCCTTCAATTCCCTCTCCTCCTTTTAAATATTCTTTAAAAAATCCCAACAAAACACACCATTAATCCCCTTCCATTCCTTAAAATCCCTTCAAAAAATCACAAGCAATCAAAGCATGAACTACCTACCCTCCTTCAAATATGATCTATTTGCATATATCCTCTTAGGCTACAAAAAATTATGTGCACTCTTCACTTGCGACTCAGCCAAATATCCTATTCTGCTTGAGTTGTTGCAGCTCGAATTCTATCCTATTGGATTTGTTTTTTTAATTACCTAAAGGGTATCTCAGACAAGAAGATTGCACTAAAGTTGCAAAAAAGCATCTGCGAATTTTTTTTTTACTTTAATTAAAAGAAAATACACAAATTTCATTGTCGTACAGAAGCAGTATTTTTTTCTTTTTTTTGAATGATCCGATTTTCAATAGTCTTGATAGGTAGTGTGGCGCTTTTACCACGAAGGATTGTGATTAATAATTTTATTCTAGTAACATGGGCATCACTCCGTTGTAGTCTAGTCGGTTAGGATATTCGGCTCTCACCCGAGAGACCCGGGTTCGATTCCCGGCAACGGAATTATATATTTTTGTTACTTCCCGCTTGATGGGTGGACCAAAGCGTCATTATGATGTTTCATGGAGGTCAAAAACACAATTTCCTTCCCGTTCACACGAATCAAAATCACTTTTGCGCGGCTTTAATGCCTCACTGACAATATTCTCTGTACGATGACACGGTCTTCATATTGTGACATACTCTCTTTCTAGGCTTTCGCGCTTCAATTACGGGACAAATCCAAACCCTCAATGCGAACATTTTTTTTTTTTTCACTCTGCGTCAATACCTATTTTCAATTTGAAAAACAGTACTTCACGCGATGCAATTGCATTTTCTTTTCTCCAACTTTTCCCTGCTCTCTCTTCTGCCTAGGGTTTCTCTCGCAAAATCTGCATTCTTCAGCTCCTGTTGTTCTGAGATCTCACATTGCCTGCAGTACCATTCATCTTATGGGCCATTGCATTTCTGCGTGTACTTTTTGATCCTTTGAGTTCTTTCTGGATCTTTTTTTGGGGTGTTTTATTCCCCTGTCGTTTCCTCTGTCGAATGCTGAGAATATCAGCAACTTGGTGAGAGTGTATCGAGGTCATCATCGCAGCTTGTGATGCTTCTTGCTTTTCAAAAAGATCAATTTTGTGGTTGCTTGTTGGTTCACATTCCTAAAGGAACTAGATTTAATCACATCAATACGTAGGATGAATCTGCAAGAGGTCCTAGGTAAGCCGTAACGTAAAGGCTCCCCCCTCACTTAAAGCTTCGGACTTCAGTAAATGTTAGCTCCGTTATTCCAAAGGTATATCCTTTTTCTTCTGGGCATTATTCAGGGCCTTCCGATGCAATTTTTTGAATATTCCTAAAGTTCATTCCTTTAATCACTGTTCTTCGGTGATTGGGAGAGTACATTGTGCATTTTAAAATATATATATATATATATATGGAAAGAATATCATTTTCCACACAATTTTTGCTTCCAAGGGTAATAGATCAGTAATTTCTTAGGTTGGGGGAGTCACGGAATCAAAGGCCTGCTTAAATATGCTAAAGTTTCTTATCAGATTTTTGGCATTTCCTCGTAAGACCTTTTTTTTAAGCCAAAATGGGGCTTTGGTGCACACAATAATTTTAGTCCATTCACTTAATCATTCTGTTTTGGACGTCATTGTAGGTTTTGATCTAAAAGAAAGGCCCGCATTTATAAGGTCGGTTTTAAAAAAAATTGTTTTTCGAACAAAAGGTAATAACGCATGGATTTTTTCAAAATTAAGAAGATAAAGAAAGCTCAGAAAGCAAATGGAAAAAAGGATGTAGCGGACAAGCCAGTGCCTGAACCTGAGGAACCAAAGCCAGACGACGGATGTAATGATCACTGTAAATCAGCAAATGCAGATCTTGCTGCTGAAGCTGAGGATGACGACGATGATTTCATTACAAATGAGGTAAAGAGAAGGCTGAAAGAACTTAGAAGAAACAGTTTCATGGTGTTGATTCCTGAAGAAGAACCGTGCCTAGAGGAAGAGGAGGATGAGGACGAGAAAGGAGAGTCAAGCTCTAATGAATGGAGGGATGTGGAAGCAGAAGGTGTGCAATGGTGGCGTGGTTTTGATGCTGTGTTTGAAAAGTACTGCGAAAGAATGCTGTTTTTTGATCGCATGAGCACACTACAGCTTAATGAAGTTGGCAAAGGTTGGGAAGGTCTACTTGGATTTTAGGTTCAATTAGTTGTAGGCTACCTTTTCTGTGTGTCCAACTTATCCTGCATCATGCGATGGTCTAAGTTTCTATAATGAAATGATTGCTTGTTAACTGTAATAAAAGTTATTATGTGGTGCTGTGACCAGGATATTGTCTCTTTTTTTTGGCTGTACGCTACATCTGATTGCTTGTTAACACTTTGTGGTGCCTCTGTATCACTACTACAGGCTCCCAGTACCTTTCTACTCCATCTCCAAGATCTGCATCAAAGAAGCTGTCATCCCCCCTTCGCTGTCTTTCCTTGAAGAAGCTTGAAGAAGCTGATGATGATACTGAGCATCTACAAAAGCCTGAAAATGATGCCTACCTGGATATTGAAACAGCATATGTTGGTCAGATATGCTTGACTTGGGAATCACTTCATTGCCAATACACTCAACTGAGCCAGAAGATATCTTGGCAACCTGAAAATCCTACCTGTTACAACGACAGCGCTCAGCAGTTTCAACAGTTTCAGGTTCTATTGCAAAGGTTTATTGAGAATGAACCATTTGAGCAGGGCCTCAGAGCTGAAATCTATGCTAGGACGAGGAACGGTATGCCCAAATTGCTTCAGGTTCCTAATATACAAGGTGAACTTTCCTTTAATCACTTACACAACCGGAGTGCTATGGATATAGCTGCATTTATAAATATTTCTAGGAAGAGTTTGTGTCTTGTGTTAGTATGGATAAGCACTCAATTTTATGAATCTGTTCAGGTTTAGATCAACAGTCAACAGAAGAAGATTCAGACATGAAAGTTCTTGCTCCTGATCTTATCAGGATAATTGAAAGCTCCATCCTTACATTCCATCTGTTCCTGAAAGGAGACAAAAAAAAGCCAAGTGGTGCTATCAACCTGTTTGGAAATCAGAACCAGCTTGCAACTCCTCTACAACAGGTCCAATCTAGCCTTGAGAAGGTAAAATCAGATGCTTTACCTTCAAATCAGAGTTTGCATCATATGAATAAGAACTAGATATCGTTATTAAGTGTTTGTTATCATATTCCCAAAGATAGACATGACAAATTTGCATCTTTTACTTCTAACACACACGATTCAATATATCAGAAACATTTCTCCGCAAATTATATTTTTTATTAGAAAATCCAACAGTGAACACCTAACACCTAAAGGAGAACTATACCCAAATTTTGTCACCTTTGAAGCATGTAAATTATAATGTGAGTTAGGCCACCTATCCTTATAATTGTGAGATTTGTTATCGGAAATTATTTTGATAATTGCTGGAATATAGCTGTGCGCTCTTAATTTCTTACTTCATATGATCCATTAATTCCATGCAAGTGTAAATATTTCCTCCTCCAAGGTCGAATCCAAATGTGTATTGAAAAATCTTGTCATGGATGATCAATTATATGACTAAGGAAATGTACTAGGTGTTCCTCAAGTTTTTCTTCTAAATGCAGAAAGCAGTGAAACTGAAGGAACTGGTCAGAAAGAAGGGATGGAAAAAGAATTCTTGGCCTCAAAAGCCTGAGGACATCCAACTATTGCTTGGCCTTATTGACGTCAAAATCCTATCAAGGGTTCTCAGAATAACAAGGATAACTAAGGAACAGTTGTTTTGGTGCGAAGAAAAGATGAAAAAGCTAGATTTATCAAATGGTAGGTTAGATAGAGATCCTAGTCCTATCCTCTTCCCTTGCTAATATTATCAATATTAATTTGTAAGACAAGCAGCTGCTGAGAAGCATCATGTCTAGTTACCTTTTTATGCTGCAAGGGTAATCCCGGCGGACCCAATTGCAAATTGCCCATTTTTAGAGACTAGACAATGACAACATATTGAAGGGTTTGCTGTGTTTTCCTATCTGAAATCTTTAACTGTTCAGTCGAAACTGTGGTAGAGGCATCCTTCCTAGGTTGTTTTGTCCAACTCTTGGTAATGCACAGCATCTGGTTGTCTGAATCTTATGGGTTATAGTTCACACAAAATGTTGTTTTGAAACTTCACACGAAAGGTATATATTTTCCCAACCTACTATTTTTTCTTGTTTCATTAATTAAAGTTTGTTTAAGCTAATAATTGAAATGTAGATATCAGAAATACTTTTAAAAAAAGATCAATGTTATAATAAAAACAAAAAAGCGAAAATGCATATAACCCTGGGCTTTGGATCAAATGTACAAAATCATTAGTTTTTTAATCTTGACCATAAGCTTCTTGAATTTGTTTACCTTTGGGCCAAATATGGGACTTGGGGAGCAAGGGAAAGGCCGTGATTGAAAAGTCTATTAAAGAAAGAGATAAGTGGTAGGGTAGGACATCGTTCCTTTCAATGAACTCCTTAACTGAAACGAAGAGAATCCATGCTATAGATAGTTTGTAACTTCAAAAGGGAGGAATAACTTACTTTTTTTTTTGTTCCTGAGTGAGGAATAACTTTGTTAAATTAATATAATAATCAAATGATACTTGGATCTTATTAATCTCAATTCAAGACATTTAGTGCCTGTTTGGTTTGCCTTTTTGTAAAAATATTTTTAAAATAATCACAATTTATAAAAATGAAATTTAGATAAAAGTAAAAAAGTTTATTGAAAAGCTGTTTGGATGAAAAAGAAAAAAATGATGGTTAAAGAGTACAGTTTAATTTGTAAAAATGCAAACCAAACAAGCCCTTAATAGTTAAAACAAATGGCTGCCCAACATTTCAAAAAGTTTTAGAACTTCATCCTAGAGGCCGTTTAATTGGGATAGCAAAATAATTTCTTACATAAAAATCGATATTTATTTTTTTTTATAGAAGATACATATTTTATTTATGGATTTATATTCTTTATTCTATTTAAAGGCTCGATACTATTATCTCCTCATGGAGAATTGATAACGCTTCTCTATCTTTCAGTGACAATAGAGATTCAAGCCTTCTCGAATTTAAATGAGAATAGCTCTAGGTTTTTTTTTTAGGTAATTTTTCTAAGACTTTTCTTTTAATAATTTTAAAAAATAATCACTAGTAAGAAAGTAAATCTATGCATAAATATAAAATTTAAAATAATTACCCAATTTTAAAAAAAAAATCATGTACAGTTAATAAAAAAATGTCAACAATATCCAGCGAAATGCAGAGTTTTGTTTTTCTTTTTTTTTTTCATTATTAAATTAGTTGAATGAGAAGTCCATGGTAAAACCGTTGAACGAATGGGTTAGATTCGCTTATTTCCTATTGTCCATGGTGGGAGATGAATATGGTAGATTAGTTTTGTGGTCGGTCGCAAGAAAGATGGAGTGCAGAAGGGGCGAAGTAGGAAAGCCGATGATGCTGCTGTTATGCGGCACACTGGTATACTATCACTGTGCCTACCGGAATTCGAGCCTTGTTTCTTTGGTGTCCGATGTCTTCATCGTTCTTCTCTGCTCCCTCGCCATTCTCGGCCTTCTCTTCCGTCAAATGAACATATCGTAATCATCCTAGTTTCCTGTTTTTTCTTCATCTTTCTTGTTGCTTAATTTCTCATATTAAACTATCTATATAGGGTTTCTTTCTTTTCTTGTTAAATCTGCATTTCTTATGTAACAATACTTGGAGTGACTCTATTTTTAGCTCTTGGGACAATTATTTGGCTTTTGATTTTTCGATTTTTAAAAATTAGATTGATCGCCTTCATTGGCGTCCTGGACGTCTGATGTATCATTTTGATTTCATTATCACTGTCTTGCTAGTATTGTTTATGTCGTGCTTATGCTTTTGTCTTTTTTTCCCTCAAATTCATGCTTAGATGCAGTGGGAAGATGCGTATTTTTTATTTGCAAATGGCCTTCCTATTTTCAACTTAACTAATACACCCTGCCCCCTTCTGGAAAACCTGTTTTAGAGTACCAGTCGATCCACTTGAGTGGCAAATTTCTCAGGACACTGCTAATAGCATTGTTGCTTGGTTAGTTAATACCATAGGTGCAGCCGAGTCTGTTTTAAGAGTTGCAGCAACAGGGCATGACAAGAGACTGTTTTTCAAGGTATCAATTTATGCAACTCTTAACTATTTTCAGTTTAGTAATGAGCATCAAGGCAACCTTTAGAAATTGGAGTTTGTCCTTTTACCTCTCGCAAGTCATTATTTAATGTTTATATATGAATAAGAAAACGCATGAGCATGACCTGTTTTTGTTCAAGTTTTACTGAGGCATGAAATTTTGGATATGTTGAATTTAAAATTATGTGAGCAGATGAAATGATGAGCCATTATATGCACAAGTTATTCTACGGTCATGATTGTACCTATCTGGATGTGCCTTCTCCTTGAAAAAGATTGGGAAGCAACTTACCATTGCGTCTAGGGGCATATCATTGGTCTTGTAATTTATTCTCATCTTTTGCTTATCTTGACTGCCTCTTGCCTTTTTAATGTGTTATCCATTCATTCACATACTGTTAATGTCTTACGCCAATGTTTAAGCTTGTGTGATTATATAAAGAATTCATTCATATTGCCATTCTCTAGAAGTATTGGACTATTTCTGTGCTTAGATTCAAGAAAGAACTAGCTCATTCTATACAGCTATGATCCTACGGTAGTTGTCATTCTTCTGATATGACTCTTGATGGAGAGGCATGCAAAGAACTAACGGTTTACGCACATGTTATTTCAGGTGATTTTTTGCCTTTATGTATTGTCTGCTCTAGGAAGATTGGCTTTGGGTGTTACAGTTGCCTATGTTGGTATGTCACCTTAATATCTGTTTCTCTTGTTGGATCTAATTTTATTCTATGGTGAGAGAAATTATGTGTTCAACTAAAGAAGCTTGGAAGCAGTGAATTGGTCTTTGGCTATCCTTCTTGAATATTTTTTTGATCCACACAGACATGTATAAAATATTAATAATACTGAGGCAAAGTATTTTTTGTCCTTTCTTTTGAGCTATCGTTGTGATTTTGAATTCCTCTTTTTCTCTGTTTTCCTAGTCCCAGATGTTTGGCGTCAAGCTTGATAATGCTGTTGTGTAGTTTGCTCATTTTATTGGCTGTATCTTTTGTGATACAGAGATGCAGAACTAGAGCCAATTAAAAATTATATCTTAGAAAGTCTATACGCTGTAGCCTAGCAAAAACACTTTGATACTCCCTCTGGTTTATAAAAATTGTCATTTTAGGACTTTTGAGATTTTTCACAATATTTGCTGCTTTAGAATTTCAGTGAAGTATTAATTACTTATTTTATTGTTTTACCCTTTATCAATATCAAATAAATCGTTTAAGAGAACATTTAAATTAAGAATATTTTAATAAAATACTATTAAATTTTACAATATTCTAGATCATTCAATAGCTTTATTGATCAGTGTAAAAAAATCCTAAAACAACAAGTTTTAAAGCTGGAGGGAGTATAATGGCAATTTTAGTTCCAAATCTTTGAAAGGGAGTGGCCCGAAAAGTTGGAATGTTACTAAAGGCTAGGAACCTCTGAGGGAGCAATAGTTGCGTTCAGCTTTTACATTCTTAGCCCTTCTTATTCACTCTAGAGATGGTAAACACAAATTGCGTATTTGATCCTTTGATTTAGCTGAAATTTACGTTCTTTGTTGGCACAGGACTATGTTTATTTTGTCTTTACATGTTCATGGAGTGCTCTCAATCAATCAGCTCGTGTGTGGCTTGGTTATTGGGAAAAAGAAATGAAACTGGTGCAGAGCATGAGACAATGTAGCTTATTAGTTTTGCACTTGACTAGTAGTGGAAACTTAAATTTTATTTGGTATATAAATTGAAAGGTAGAAATCAAATGTCTATTTTGAGAGTGATCTTGTAAACTATACGTGGAATCGTGCTTTTCTGGGCAAATGTATTTTGATTTTAGGTTAAAAAATATACTGAGATTTGAGAACCATAGTTATAAGGATGGGAGAGGAGGATGGTTACATCAACGGCAGTCATTTGACATAGAAATTTGAAATGGAAAAACATAAATTATTGTTATCATTTGTTACTTTTGTAAATGCTACTCTTCGGATGCCAATTATATGGGATAAATCATTAATTTACACATAATTAAAGTAATTAGAATTATTAAATTTGTTTAATTTTAAAAAATATCGTTATTTAATGTTTGAAACTTTTATCATGTAATTAAAGTAATTCTTAATAAGTATTAAATACGCCTGAGAATTTTTATTTGTTCTTTATGTGAACCAAGAGAAGTCCTTCTATGCTTTAAGGATAGTTAGATTAGATCTTTATAGAAGCCATGGAAGTTCTTCTATCCTTTAAGGATAGTTAGAATTGTTCCTTGTTTATCTCAGCTACGATCCCCGTATCTATGCCTTTCTCATGGGTTATACGGATGCCTAAAATGAATCATTGTCAAGGCCTTTCATTTGTTTTTAATAGTAAAAAAGAAAAAACCTTGGATTTCTCATTACAAAATGTTCTGTTTGCGGAAATTGGGAAAAAAATCACACCAACATGACCGCTTCGAAGCTTCCATTTAAATTATGTGCAAATCATTAACATTCTTTGATCGGAATGTGAGAAAGGCACACAATGAAAAATTGAGGGCCTATGCACAAGTGAGAACTGGTTTTGGGAAGAAGTTTCAGTTTAATGGGAAAAAGAAAACAATGACTTGGAAAACAGTAAGTGGGGAAAAAAAACGGAAACCAAACAATCTCAGACCTCTCAATATGGAAATCTGAAATTCTGGATACTGAAGTGTGGGAAAACTCAAATTAACCCACCACACTTAATTTTTAACCATCCTAACAACCAACTGATTTTTTTTCCACCCACGGACCTCCCCGAAACTTTCTCCCATACCAACACGAAGAAAACCAATAGAAGAACAAGCTAGCAGGTCAGTAATGCGTAAACAACTTCAACAGACTCACTAGCTGGCGATAACTACAAAACAGTCATCCAATTGTTGTTAGACTATAGGGAATGAGCCTTGTGGACGAGCAATATGTCCTTCCAAGCTTCATAGAACATCCACGTGATGCCAGAGGATGGCATGACCTTCAAACAGCTTGCACCCCATCCTCTGTAGAGGCCCATCAGACCCTCTTCTCGAATGACTTCTGCAAGTGCTGCTGCCATGTGTGGTGGGCACTTACCCTGCAGAGCTCCTACCATTAGGCGTTTCCTGGCCACCTCCAGTGGGAAGCTGATTGTGCTTGCAGTAAAACCTAGAATGCACTAAGAACTCAATTAGTACGATCGTTAATGTTACTGACTATAAACATTCAAGTCTCACCAGATATAGATGTAAAATTTATATGAGCTGCATCAATTGCCATGTTTAGTGAAGCATTAGCAAAGTAGATTATACCAAGTAAATGATGTCGAGCCATCAGATCTATAAACAGAAAACTAGAAATTTGCCTCTACCCAACAATTGACATATACATGTTATGTTTCCTCCCTCCCCTACTCCCCTCCCCTCGCTAAAATAGTATACGTGGATGACAATCAAACAGTAAATGCATAATTTCTATATAAAGAATATTTTGTGATATGATTGAGCAAGAGAGACATGGGGAGAGAGATAGGCCAAAGTATGAAGTCCAGCAACTACAACAGAATCTCTTACCTGCTAGAGCTCCAACCAAAAGCATCTCTGGACGGTTTAGCGACTTCTTATTTTTGGTTTGACAGTAAGATTGCTTCATTGTCTCATACATGAAATAATAACATGTACTATATGGTAGCATGCCAATTAATGTAGGTGATATGCCAGCATAAAAAGCACTAATACCACCATCTTTATAAATTTTACTAACTGCAACACCTAAATTAGGGTAGGCCTCAGGACTTACAGTCAACCTATCCTGTAAAAACAAATCAGAACACAATCAAGATTGGGAGCAAAAGTAACAGACATGAATTCAGGGTTTAAATATTTTTATCACTTGGTCATTGTTAACTCAACTGACAATATAATCCCGTAGATTGTGGTGTCATCATGGAATTCTGATATATTTAAATGTGCAAATACAACAATAAAAATAGTCCCTTAGATTTTAATAGTCCTAGTTTATAGTAATATTCCAAAAGCACAAATACCTTCAAAACTTCCAAGGGATGGCACACAAGTGTGCTCATGACTCCAGCAGCTGCACCAGCCACAGCAACTGGAGAAATCCAAGACAAACAAAAGTTCAAATTGATGCAACCTATCTTCACCTTAGGGCATTGATTCTGTTTCCATTTCTCTTGCACTGAAGTCATTGACCGTTTTACACACTCAAATGTGCCAAGCTCAATTGCTTGAGTGGGGATTATACGAAGCATATTGATTGTGTTCCCAGCCCACAGTCCCTGCCAACCCTGATGGTCTATTACCTCAAAGAAACTTCCAATGATGTTTTTTGAACCAACACCAACCACCATTCTTGTTCTGTATAGTGTACAGATTATAAGCTTGGTAATATCATTAAATGGTGTAGACAATTTACTTTTATATACCAGCTAGTGATTAGTAAATGAAAGTGGAACTTTGTATTTTTAAAAGGCAACTTGAACTAAAAAGACTGAAGACCGTGCTGCATAGTCACTTTGTACTTAAGACTCAACAAAATGCGGTAAGCATAGTAATTAGTAAATGTTTTTGGCTCATTGATTTTTTTTTTTAAAAAAGTATGATAAGTTGAGAAACACGGCTCAGGTATGTCTACAAATAAGCATGTCAAAAACAGAAACACTTTATACTGCAGATGAGCGATGGACAAAAAGAATAAAACTAAAACCAAGTATCCAACCTGACTGTCTCAAGAGGAGCAAGTACAGCTTTAGTCATTGCCCCTGCTAGCGCCCCACTTACAAACTCACCAACCTCTCTAGTCCCAAAAAAATTCTGAATAATGCAAAGCCATATCTTCATGAGGAGCAAAAACAACAATTCTATAAAATAAGCACCTAAATAAATATAATCATGATGCATCAAAGCTCAAATAGTATGATAAAAGAAGCTTCTAGAATTTGTTCTGCATTTGTCATGTTCGGTTTAATGGAAAGCAACAAATCAAACGCACTCAACAAATTCCACTTTCTTAAACATCAGAAATCCTACTGCAACAATGATCTACAACATTGCCTCTGCCCTATCATGATTTTAGCATTCGGCTCCCTCCAACTAATAGCAGCTACACGATTTTAAAGCACATCAGTACTGGACTCCAGCCTTATTCAACCTAGTGGGTGTTGACAACCAATCACCATTTCTGATAGTCACCATTTCTAATAATCCAATTTTTACAACAATGGTCAGAACTCATCATTCAATTTCATCACTAAGTTTTTTCTTTGGGCCTGGATTTCAGTAATATTTTACTCATGCACCATATAAACCCAGTGACAATATTTTCTAATTTTTCTAGCACATTGTACACATGGGATAAATCAAAGTATCAAATACCCTAATTCTAATTTTAATTATTAATAGAGAAAATTGTTCCCGGAGTTTTATTAAAATTAAACAGATTTCCTCTCTATTTTCAAAACATAAACAAAACTCCCCTAAAACAAAAGGTTATCCGAAAGTTTAGTTCACATTTGAACTTTTGACTAAAATGCTCTCTTATACTCTTCTGTCACGGCTCTAGTAGTAAAAATGTAACAATATCATGGCAATACCTTCTAAGAAATATTGACCTACCAGCAAACTACTAATGTAAGAGGTCCACATTGATGTTTTGAATGTACTCAGTACAAACTGAGACAAAATTGAATTGAGTTACTTGCCCGATAGTGGGCCGTTTTCACATTCCTATTGAATTCATGCAATACCCAGTAAATTACTGGTTCGTCAACTAGAATGCTGAAATTAGGCAAACATAAAAGACTAAAATAAATAGATAGAGATTCACTATGACAAGACTTCTGGATCCAAGGAGGAAAACAGGGTGAAGTCCAAAGTTAAAGTTTCTGCTTTGTTCCAAATCAACCCTCCCCACCCTACCAAAAACAAAACCAGCGAAAGAAATAACAACAAACGCTTTCAACATTCCCTTTCAAGACCTAGCTGCCCTTTATTTTCTATGTTCACTGTTTTACCACCTCCCGGATTGCCAGGCATCGAACAATTTTTTTTTTAAATAAACATGAAACATTCTGTTCAATAAAAATTAACAGAAAAAAATAAGGACTCACTCTGAGGAAGTGCCTGAGATCAGGCAGTTGAAATCGTAGATCAAATTTATCCACTTTCTCGACGTCCATTTCTTTGGGAAGCATTACGTAGACGTCTCCAAAGACCCCACCGCCCCTGCCATCACTTGTGTAGTTCTTCTTCTGCGGTTTTAAATTACATTCTGTCTTGTTAGCATATACTCATAATGAAAGTATAATATAGATAAACAAGGGGTAAGAAAGTATCGGAATTACAAATATAAAGCTGCAGATCCTTGTGATCGTAAACAACGAAGAAAAAAGAAGATCCTAAAAGCTTGTTTATGGCCAATAAAAGTTGCTCGTGCTATGAGACATAAAACTGTGAGTGATTGACCTGACTTGCCTGAGTGAGGGGAGGGATTTTCGACATTTGTTAAGAGATTTTCCTTTGGGTATCTGTTTTTTGCCGGAATAACGTAAAAGTTTATAAATACTTGCAAGCTTCTGTCTCGAGCTATATCATTTATTACAGATTTACTTATTCCGCTTCGTATATCTGGAACTTTTAGGGTTTCATTCAAGGGTTCAGCGTCACTTTCGCCCTCCCATCTGCTAGATATAATTGGTGCCGCCAAAATTCGGGGCTTCAAAGATTCTGGTCCATCATAGACAGAATGAAGTGGAAAAGAATCAATAGGGATAAAAGAAAGAAATGGGAAATTACGGTCTAGGAAAATTACTCTATCATGTTCGTGATACATGGCAATTCGCTTTTACACCTTTTAAAATCACAGAAATGTGATTTTATTTTATTTATACAAGCACAGAAATTATACAGACCTTGGATTGAAAGATTAAATTTCTTTCTAAAAGAATTAACTATTAATAAATTTATTTAAAAGATTTACAAAACTTAAATCAATGTAAATATATTAATATGACATTTATAATAAAATATTATTAAGGTGTTTAAAATCGATATAAACTAATTACACCATACTGAATCAAATTAAACTAATATGAATATATAAAAATTAATAAATATTAAGTTATGGTTTGATTTTTAACATAATAAAAGTTTAGTGGTTTAGTTTTGTTCAATTTTGAGTGTTTAACACTTGAATTAAACTTAATATATATTATTTTATTAATTATTTTTCTTGATATAAGGATATTTTATTCTAGATATAAAAATATTATTTTTCAAAAGTATCATATCTATTATTTTTATAATTTATCTTTAATTCGAATGAAATTTATTTTTAAAAATATAAAAAATAAAATATAAACATAAACTATAATTTTTATATAAAATTAAGAAAAAATCATAGTAAAAACTTAGATTTAAGAATATTTACAAAAATAATTATTAACACGAGAATTTCATTTTATTTTTAATATGAAATTAAAATTTAAAAACATTAGTTAACTTTTCAAATAAATTAATAAGAGAATTTTAAAAAATTATTAATAATATAAAAGATATTCATTCAGACTTGATTCAAACCAATAAAAAAACTAAATTAAATTAATGTCTTAATAAAATTGAATATGTCTCAAATTTCTGAAAATTGATCGGGTTTGATTTGATATGATTTTGGGTAAAATCGAACCAAACCACCCATTTGAGCACTCCTAATGTATGTTTTTTATTTACAATATTCACAACCGTGCAACTCATTTTGTAAATTTTATATAAATACACAAAAAAAATCTCTAATTTTACATTAAATTGACAAAAATTATTCAATTTTGATCCCTCTCATTCATCACATGCTCAAATGTAGCTATACAGTATACAATAAAAAATATATGTTATCATCATATTTTTATTTTATTTATAACAAATTTATTATTACTTTTTTTAACAGTTAAATTTACTTCTCTCTGAACACTTTTTTTTTTGGCCAAACTTTCTGAACAGTTTATAATTTAGACTTTATTCAGACAGAGCGGAGAATCCTAAGTTAAAAACATGGCTTTTATATTTTACTTGCCTTTCTATGTTCTCGTCATCTTCATCCTCTCCGGCTTTTTCTTTTGACCCCCTGACATCTGTCTGTATTTAAAGGAAGCACATTGACAACGGGTTGCCACATCACTTGAAAACCGGAGAAAAAGAGAGCAGAACTTCACCCCTTGAGGTGATAACGAGCTTTTTGCATTCATTAGCAAGTCCATCTAGTGAGTTCAACCCATGTTTCTTTGAATATGTTGGACGCTGAACAAGTATAAAGAGTTATAATGTCTCTATTTGTTTTACTTAAATTTAGGAAGATTCTACTTATTTCTCACATAAGTATCAAATAAGGTTTGCAGTAAAATGTTTTAGGGAAAATATATATATATAAATTAAGATTTAAAATATCAGAACATTGAATTGGTCAAAATATTCATTCAAAGTTCAATGGCTTAACTGTGATTCAACTGGAATTAAATTAGTAATAATAAATTTAATAATTTTTTAATTTTGTATATTATGTCGAAAATTAAAAATATTAATAAGTTTTATAATCTAATATTAAAATCTAAATAAGTTAATATTTATCTATAATTATATTTTAAATTTAAAATAGTCCATTAATATTCTATTTTCATATTATTTGTTAAATAAATTTATCATTATTAATAATTATGTGTCACAATAATGCTTATACAATATTATAATATAGAAAAAAAGTTTACACAAAAAATAATGCTATTTAATAATAAAAATAATATTATTTTATTTTAAAAACTAAAAAACAAAATTGGACCGGTTTTGTAGCAGTTCAAACGATAGGCAAAATTCGAATTTCAAATTATGATAATAATTTCAAAGTTAACTCGAGACTTGAACATTTGAAATTTCACGTTAGAAGTGCGTCTGTTAGATTTAAACAGTTGTTTTACATTTTCACAATACACTTCGAATTTGAGAAACAGAAATTCGAATTTCATAGACTGAAATTTGAATTTCATAGACTAAAATTCATCTATCATAGACATATTCAACACAACACAAAAGTTCTCACTTTGAAGTATGCACTTTAAAAGGATATGACTTTGAACTCACTTTGAACTTTACCAACAATCGAATTTCAACTAAGTTTCATGCGAATTTTGTTTACTTTCAGTAACAATGTTTAGGTTAAAATTCAAATTTCACAATCAAAATTCATCTATCATAGATGAAAAATCTGTAACTTCGAATTTTAACAAGTAAAGTATAAATTTTGCACAAAATAAACATGAATTATAAGCAAAATTTGTATGTTAGTCTATAATGTTCAAATCTAACAAACTTAAAATTATGTTAACATTCAGATTTACTTAATCTAACTCATTTAAGATATATGGTAACAAAGTTAAGTAAATTTTAAAGATTAAATCACCTCAAAATCTAAGTGAAAACAAAATATACCTAATAGTTAAGTCTTCAAAAGTTAAACTCTACTTTCACTTGGTCATTCCATTCTTGGCATGTTCCCTTCTGATCTTCAATTCTTGGAGTATCATTTCTCTTTTTCTTCTTTGAGTGACATGGTGTTGATTTTTCTTTCTTTATTCCAATACTCACTCTTCCTACTTAAGCAATCCTACATAATGTATTATACTTAAAAACTAAGTAGTTAGTCTAATTTATATATCCAACTTGTATCATAAAATATATAAGTACAGTGAATATATTAGTATATAGCATGATATATGTAGTATAAACACAATTAAACACATGCTAATATACATTTTACTTCTTTTAGAAACAATATATACATTAGACAAATATAATGCATGTATTCCTTATTATTATACATTTGTCATCATCAAAACTTATATTATATTAAACCTGGTAATCTCCCACTTTCTAATGATGACAAATCACTAATGAAAAATATGCTTAATAAATAATTAGCATGTATGATGCAATTCATTTCAATTATTTTTATATTAAGTATATGCGTATTTTTCACACAAGTTCTCCCTCTATTTGATATCAACAAAAATGTTTGAAGAACAATTCTTCCACAATTCTTCTCGTCCTATTTGTGAGGTTGGACCAATGAGTACATATATCTAGGGTTGTTTCAATCACATATTGAAGCATAAGTTAAAATGCAAATCACGTTCAAAACTTTTTATGCATTGCATGTTCAGATTATACCAATTGTTACTGATATCAAAACTTATACCAATTTGTTAATAATATCAAAACTAATATCAATTGTTACTTGAAACTATTATGATTTCAAATATTATGATACTTCTTGTTAAGATAATCATGATATCCACACATTACAAGAAGTATCTCAAAGTTAAAGAGTTGTTATATTCTTCCTTTGTAATCAATGAAAGATGTTGAAACATCATTTACTTCTTTCAACAAATTAAAACTAAGCAACAAAACTTTTCATAATAAAATGAGGTGAGTTAAAGTATATGCAAATTAATTACAGAAAATGCCCCTCCTCAACCTATACATTTCATATAATAAAACCAAGAAAGCACAATATATCAAATATGCATAATTATACAAAATCACATGTTGTAGGTATTCAAACCCTATGATTGAAATTTTTCTTTTAAATCAAAAAGAGCTTTTAAAAACCTTTACATGTAAGGTTATAAGCTCCCCATAAGCATGAGCATTTATTCAAACATACATGTTTTTCATATCATCAATCAGTATGCAAGGAAAATTATGAAAAATACACAAGTTTAGTTATACAAATAAAGAAACGGACTTGTGCAAACATTAAATTTCATAGTAAGCACCAACATATTTAGACAACTCATCATTTAAACAAGAACTATACTTTATTTTAATAACCTCAAGTAACAGTACCAATCAATGATATATGAAAAACTTCTTCCCTTTTCTTATTAAGATAACTTATTAAACTTCTTTAGATACTTCATCTTTATCAGACTTTTACCATTTAATTTAAGAAGTACTTGCAAAACAAAAAGAATATCTCTTTCTTACACGGGTCCAGCAATAGTCAGTTTAAACATTTTAAAATTCATTGGGATCAAAGTTTAGTCTTACCCAAATATAACATATCAATAATTGAATAAGATAAGTGACAAAGGTTACCAAAGATCATCTCCTTATTATTTTTGGCTTGTATACAATGTAGTAATACTCATGTCTCCCTTTTGCATACAGACCCTTGCTTCTTAAGCTTTTGCTCTTTTTCTTCTCAAGGTAAGTGATTTGATTTCTATTTGAGCTGCTTCCTTGAAATGAGTGAAAGGTTTACTTCCAATGTTTCTCCTTATGATATGCAAATGTAGCTTTAGAGTTTTGAAAAGCTTTCCTTTTCAGCATCCTCTTTATTGCACCAATATGTTCTTTCTTCTTGGATTTATTCTGCACACATGAAACACTAGAAAAATATTTTGGTATCCACTTGTTTTTGGGTCCAGAAGGATTAGTGATATTCTTTGGAACCCATGTCATGCTTTTACTCAGACTATTTTTTCTTATACTACAAAGATAAGCAATATGCCCATTTTTATCACAATATGTGTATAATGGTGAGTTAGACATTACAATAAACATAGAGAATTTCAAACAGCATTTACTTTTCTCCCTGGACTAACTCATGTAACTAGCACCTGACTTGTTAAACACACTTTTCTGTTTGCCAAGTGATATATTCAACTTATCTTTATCTTGGGTGAAATTGGCTGTGACTTTAAATAACTCCTCTTTTTCTTTATCTAATATATCACATAAATCGCAAGAGGAAGTGTGTGTGTAAGTTTTATAGATATTTTCTAACTCATCTATTTTGTTTTTTAGTGATTCATTTTCATTCTTTTCCAATTCTAGTTCATTTTCTAAGGAAATTACTCTCTTATTACTGTGTGTAAATACTTTTGCTAATTCAATCAGTTCATTATACATTTCATTATAAGCATCTTGTAACTCATGAAAGGAAAAACATAATCAGATTCAGGGTCAGAATTTGATACCTCACCAGTGGATATTATCATCAAGCATGGATAGGTATCCTCATCATCTTCATCCGAACTATTGCCCCAAATTGTAGAGTTGTACGCAACTTTAATTTCATGATTATTCCTCTCTGCATATCTTTCTCCTTGCCTTTTTTAATGATACTTTGGTTTATTTGCATGGTAAGAGTGCTATTGTTCATAAAGCTTCTTTTTTATTCTGATGAATTTGCCAAAATTTGATGGTCAACTATTTTAGCTCGTTCTTCTTATCATTATTGCCTTTATCATTAGTCAATTCATTAGTATCATCATCTTCTAAGCTTTCTAATGTAGTAGCTTTGAACATCATCATTTTTCTTTTATTTTGCTACTCCCACATAAGGTCAGGTTTTCCTTCATATTCAGTAAGACTTCCAAATAGTGCAAGGATATATTGGTATAATTCTTTTCTTGTCTTTTCAATAGCTGTCACTTTTAGTTACCATTCTTTAGGTAAAACTATGAGTATTTTGCAAAATTGCTCTCTTTGTATGTAACTCTTTCCCAAAGCTGTCAGATGATTAATGATATGAGTAAGATAAATTTGGAAATCTTTAATAGATTCACCATTAATCATCTTGAATATTTCATATTCTTCTATGAAATAACTAAGTTTGTTTTCTTTTACTCCCTTGGTTTCTTCATTAGCAATCTCTAGAGTGTTCTACATTTCTTTAACTGTGTTGCAATTTGACACTCTGTATAACTAATCTTGATTTAGAGTACTGATTAATGAGTGTTTTGCATTGAAGTTCAATAGAATTTTTCATTTATCTTCATCATTCCACTCTTCTTTCGACTTCTCTTTGTATGTGTTGTCGTCCTGTATCTTCTTTGGTACAAAATCATCCTTCTTTATAACAGAGCAAATCTCCAAGTCTATGGATTGAAAATATATTTGCATTCTCATCTTCCAATATCCATAGTGTTCTCCACTGAAGCCTGGAGGTGTATTGATGTTGTTCCCTTGTGGTAGTATATTTTCTTCAAAGTCAGCTATCTTACTCCTAGATGATTAGATTCTTTGCTGGGAGTCCAGGTACTAATACCAATCGTTAGATTGACTGGTCACCCAAAAGGAAACAAATTAGGTGAAGCAAGATTTTTGACCATTTTGAAGAAAAACCCAATTTAACCAGGACATGTAGCAGAACAGAAATGAGTAGAGTATGATGAAGTACATAGATGAAATGAGAAGATGAAGTGCAACATACAAAGATTTATCCTGATTTAAACCAAACCACTTGACCTACATCAAGTTCTCAAGCTACCACTTAAGATTTTTTACTATATCTCACAGGTTTGATCCGGGCACCTATAAACTTCAGTACATCCCATAAGTTTCAGTAGATACTTGTGAAGCCACTCTCTCCATACTCTTAATAGATGTGTAATTTTCTTAGTGTTTCCCCACCCAAGAATTGCAGAAAAAATGATTACATAATTGAAACTCTCTTTAAGAGTGAATAATATATTGAAACTCACTCTAATGAGGTGGGTTTGACTCTCGATTTTATATAGAAAGATTTTATATATTGCAGTAGCATTTTGACACAGAATTGTATTCATAAGTTTAAATGAGATTTTATTTATTGATTTATAGTTTAACTAGTTGTTAGACATAAAATTTATCCGTTAAACATAAGTTCTAGCTGTCACTCTGCAAATGAGCCATTTAACAACCGTATTAAATGCGTCTGATATATCAACATTCCAATTTTGAGGCTCAATAATAATTTCAATAGGTAAAATTCAAATTTCAAGCTATAATAATAATTTTAAAATTAACTCAAGGCTTGAACATTTAAACTTTCATGTTAGAAGTACGTCTTCTGAGTTTAAACAATTATTTCAAATTTTCACAATGCATTTTAAAATTTAAATTTTAGAAATTGAAATTAAAATTTTAAAGACCAAAATTCGAATTTCATAGACTAAAATTCATATATCAAAGGCATATTCAATATGAAACAAAATTTTCACTTCAAAGTTCACACTTTAAAACTCAAAATTTGTCTATCAGAGGATGTGACTTTAAACTTCACCAGCAGTCGAATTTCAACTAAGTTTTATGTGAATTTTGCGTACTTTCATTAACAATACTTAATTCAAAATTCAAATTTTACAATCAAAATTTGTTTATCAGATATAAAAATTCTATAACTTTAAATTTCAACAAGTAAAGTATGAATTTTGCATAAAATAAATATGAATTATAAGCAAAATTCATTTGTTAGTCTAGAATATTCAAGTCTAACAAGTTTAAGCTTATGCTAACATTCATATTTACTTAATCTAACTCATTTAAGACATATGATACCAATATTAAGTAAATTTCAAAGATTAAATCATCTTAAGACCTAGGTGAAAACAAAATATACCTAATGGCTTGGTCTTCAAAAGTTAAGCTTTACTTTCACTTGATTATTCCATTCTTGGCATGCTCCCTTCTAATATTCAATTTTTGGAGCATCATTTCTCTTTTTTTTCTTTGAGTGAGACATGTGATTGATTTTTCTTTCTTTATTCCAATATTCACTCTTCTTATTTGGACAACCCTATATTTAATGTATTACACTTACAAATCAAGTAGTTAGTTCAATTTATATATTCAACTTGTATCATAAAATATAAGAGTACATTGAATATATTATTAGTACATAACATAATATATCTAGTATAAACCTTCCTTTAAGAACAATATATATGTTAAACAAATATAATACATTTATTTTTTATTATTAAATATTTATTATCATCAAAACTTATATTATATTAAATCTAACAAATAACACTATTCCCTTGCCACACATGCAATGCTGTTTCACTCCTCTCCCTTATGAGCTTCAAGTTGAAGTTTGACTTCATTACTAAGGTCCTTGTAGTTAAAAAAAGATGACAGAGGGAAATGATTAGCAATCATAACTAAGAACTAAGAACTTAACAAATCTATTTCTATGTTCATAAGCTTATAATTGACTAAAACCCCAATCTTAATGTCACAGATGGCATATATTTTCACTCAGAAAGCATGATTCGAATAGCCTGAGCAATTGTTATTCAATTCTCCATGGAAGCCCTCCTTCTCCTTAATCTATTGAGATTAATTTTTCTCGCACATTTTAATTTTTTTCCTTGACTTATGTTTTTTCATTTTGTCTAGCTTAATAACCAAGATGGCACCGCATCATTAGAAAACTTGCCATAATAGCCAAACACAGAAAGTTTGACTAATTGGCAATTATAGGAATTTATTTGAAAATGTCGGCAAACTATATGGATTAGCTTGCCATACGTCCAAAGTAATTGGGAGTGTTTTGCCAACTTTTAAATTTTGGGGACTAATGAATATTAGGGCAAATTAGGACCAAATTATTAATTTTCTCAAGATTTTCTTAACAACAAAAATTTATTATAATATAATAGATAATCACTGAAAATTACGATAATGTTATGTACTTAGGAAAATACTTTCGAATCAGATTGCTGCAGTAGTTACAAATTTACAAAAGGGAATCCACCTCGCCCAAATGCCTGACCTAATCACACGCATATCTCGGTAACATTTCACGCCTTCTTGGAAGAACCTTTTAATTTTCGATTCTTAGAAGTTCAAGACAATTGATTGAAATTGGAGCCAACTCAATGGCCAAGAAACTTGCAAGTAGGCGGGTGCTTCTGGACCGGTGGAGAGGCATCGAGGAAGAAGAAGATGACGATGAGGATAACATTGATCCCCTTAAACGTCGTCGTATCCACCAGCACAAAGAACAATGGTTACCTCCATTTTCCTTTTCTTTTCTTCCCGAAAGATCACGGCACATTATATCTATTACTGTTTTACTCAGTGATATGCTTGGTTCAGAGACTGTACTTAGTGTTTACCGACACTTTGAATTCTAAATTTTGTTTTCTAAATTATTGTTTTTTTGACGAGTAGTTAAAAGTCTTGTGCAAATACAGAGTTTTACCTTTTGCTATTTCGTGAGTCAGTGATCATTGGGATTTTATTATCGTGCTTTGACATTGATGTCACTGTTGCTCTGTGGATTTATACATAAAGAATCTTGTTACTGTTCCCATAACCACAGTTATACTTGATTATTGTCAGGTTTGCAGATGCATATAATTTCTTGATTTGTTTGCCTAATGAAAGTCATATATGGTGTGGCTTTTGGGATATAATGGGGCCCCTTCTGGAGACCTTTTACAACTACTTCAAAGATGAACGTCAAGATTCACCTCTTAGGCGTTTGTGGAAGAGGATCTCTGATGAAATG
Source organism: Adenanthera pavonina (assembly GCA_026686845.1). Lineage (NCBI taxonomy): Eukaryota > Viridiplantae > Streptophyta > Magnoliopsida > Fabales > Fabaceae > Adenanthera > Adenanthera pavonina. The sequence goes on along the minus strand of JAIVEN010000011.1, from coordinate 1,373,506 downwards.
CGGTGCTGCCTCCAATGCGTTTCTCAGCACCATCATGCCCAAGATATGTACAAAATGGAGTATGAGTCTGGCACTATTGATCCTCTTCTTGATGTATTGCAAAAGCTTGATTATGAGAGGGTGACACTACATCTGAAAGATATCAATGCAAGAATAGCACGGCAAGATTATGATCCTACTTGTGATAATACGGAAGTTGTCAATGCTTTGTATGAGGTAATTAATATGCTCTGTTTGAATTTGTCTTGTCTTTTGTCCTCTCTTATTTTTGAGTCAATAGATTTGGTTAAATCTGCATTTTGAGTCTTGAAATTGCGTTCTTTGTGGGATTCTCTTTCTATATAAAGTCTTCCATTGCATTGGGAAATGTACAAAAGCAAAAGTACTGAACTATTGATTATATTATTTGAATGAGTTCAAATATCCAATTCTGTCTTCTGTTTTGCTGGGTAGATCACATTATCACTTTTATGTTTTCCTATTTACTATTTTTAGTTTCTTTTGATTTCACTAGGCGTTTCTTTGATTTGGATTTTGTGCTAAGAATGGCATATAATTGTTTAGGTTGTGTATGCTATTTAATTCTGTTGGGCAACATATATTGCTCCTATGCTGGGCCTTGAAGAAGGCTCTTAGCAGCTTTATGTCTTTCCTTTTTATGTCTTTCACAGAAGAACAAGTAGTGCAACAATTTTTGTTAATATGTCTCTAGCATCCTATCTCCCTTTTAATTAGGCAACAGGACTGGAGATTTTTGGGAACTGATATGTTCCTCTGTTTTTTTATTGTCTTTCTTTCTTAGTTTTCTTGTTTATTCTCTTATCTTCTTTCAGATAAAATTTCATCTGGATGGCAAAAATAAAAAAATAAACAAATAAAATAAAATGTCATGTTTTTTTTTTCTATTTTTTTAAAAAATAATTCTGTTGATGAATCTGCTGATTGATGTTAATATTCATGCTGAAGTGCAGATGAATATTCGTGGCCTGTGATTTTTGGATTTTATTTGATGCCAAGATAAACACAACCCTTTATGGTGTTATGAATCTTATTTTATTCTTTCATTGTTAGTTTCTTTTGTTTGTCTTTTTGAGTTCAACATTTCATTCGCTTCTCTTTCACCTTTTGATGCAGGTATTGATGTTCCCAATTCTTTTAGGTAATCAGTCCCTGTTCAGTGAATTTGAATTGTTTGTTGAAGCTATTGATAATAAGCATGAATTAGCTTTGTCTGGGCATCAACAATTTCCTGTAAGCATTTGTTCTTTGCTGTGTAATTCTGCTTAGATATTATGTTTTAGATTGCTTACATGATGTATTCATTCTCTTCTAGGGAGTGTATGCATTGCTTTTTTGCAAGCGTAGTGTGCGTTCTGTTGGATATCGCTTGGCTGGATCCATGGGAAGATTGAGGTACCTTTGTTGGCACCAAAGTATTTGAGCTTTAATTGTGAGGACACTTTTTTATGCTTATGATGCCCATGAAAGCTGGTCTTTCTGACAACGAATTCCCTGTGAATAAATTTAGAATATATGCTTATCGGTGACTACGATGTTCTAAAACAAGGCTTTTTATATAATCATCAAATAAGGAATACCTAAAGCCAGAGATCATGTTCAGGTTTGTGGTAACATGGTTAGATACGGTTTAATTAATTATTGTTGAGTAGACTTAATCTCATTGCTTATCTTTTCTCAATAACTGTTTCAAATGTTGTTCTTCTGTTGCAAGACTTCTAAATCCTTTCTTTCTTTCTGTCTTTTTTTTGCATAATCATAAATGTTGGATACGTTATGTGTAGGAGAACAACAGACTTGGAACCTTTGCAGCCATTGCTTAAGAAGTTTATTGCCTGTTTAGAGGCTGAGACTTTACCTTCAGCTATGGAGACTTCAACACCACAACCACAGCCCGATCGGGCTTCTTTATGGATTGGCATAAAATCTTTGTAAGAAGTTGTGGTTTTAGCAGTATGAAACTTCAGCCTTTCTTTCTTTCTTTTTTCTTTTTATTTATCTCTGCTTTTGTTTTCACAGAACTTTTATGTTTTTGTGAAGGCTTAGCTTCATGGATTCTCCAGCTTTTGAAGAGGGGTTATTGGAACACTATCCCTTTTTTCTTGATATTGTACTCAATCATATTAGCAGTGATTCAGTTGAATTTTCACATGCTGTTACTTGCTTGAGACTTCTTTTTGAAATGCTTGGTATGCACTTCCACTTTTTTATTCCTTTTGTTTTTCTTCTTTTTATATTTTATTTTATATTTTTGTATGGCTAATATTTTCTTTCGATCTTTGGGCTTGCTTCAAGGTTGTAAGCTTTGGTTAAGGTCAAAATTGTCTCCAAGTGTAATGCGCAACACTCTACTTGGTCAATGTTTCCATACTCGCAGTGAGAAAATCCATAAAGATATATTTAGTCTTTTCCATCCTTTTCTGCAGGCATGTATGGTTTGATTATTGACTTTTCTTTCTTTCTTTCTTTTTTGTTGTTTTTTTTTTTTTTTTGTTTTGGGGGGGGGGGTTTGTTCTTGGTTGACGTAATATTACAAGTTATTCATTTATTTTGGTAAATGTCCTTTGTTGACTTACATGAATGAGCCCATGTATGTGTCTAGTCTCTCGAAGCTTTGCAAGATGGAGAGCATGAAAAACAGCGCAGGAATTTTCTCTATTTTCTTCTCCATCAAGTGCCAGTGAGCAGTAACTTTAGCATTCTGACGAGAAAGTTGGCTTGTCAGGTTCATATATATTCCTCTAGATTCTTATGTAATAGTTATACATGGTGTGTGGTGAATGATTGGCTATTTGGTTTTAGCAATTCATATTGCATTGTTCTGTTGTTTTGGCTTATCTTGGCTGCTATATATTTCAAGATTGTCTTTTCAGATAGCACTTCTTGTTGTACACCGAGGTTACATGATGAGCCCACCTTCCCCTCCTTTTGAGTGTGCACATATGTGGTATGTACTTATTTTTTGCTGTTTTTTTCCTTCTCAAAACCAAAGTTTGAGCCTTCCTTATGCTTTCGTTGGATTTAAACTAACTTAAATTTAAAATTTCAGTTAATGTATTAAAGTTGACTAGTTGCAATTTTGGTGGAAAACATAAGCCAGAAGGATATAAAGGTGTGATGCATGCAGATGCAAAAGATAAGAGTAAAACTTAAAAACCTGAGCCAACATGGTGATGGCCAAAGAATTCCAGATATCTCTAATTGATCCCTTATGTCGAATTAGAAGATTGAATAAAATGTTGAACTATGTTATGTAACTGTGGAAATTTTTCCATATAATATTCTTTGGTGCTGCCTATATGGACCTTCTGGGGAGGACTTGATTTGCCTTCAACACTCTGGAGTTGTTTCTCCAGATTCACTTTAAAGGCTTTGACAAGAATTTTAGAAAGTAATATTGTAAATATATCTTCCATATGTTTCCAAAATTGATTCTCCCTATTCTTAACTTACAATTGAAATAAAATGAGGAAAATGATTTGCAGATCTTGCTGATTGCCTTCCTTATGCCTTGCTACCCAGTGAGTGCATCTGCCTTTTAAAAGTCTGCCAATCTGAAAGCTTTCTCTGAAGGTTTCAAAGATAAAGAGGTCGAAACAGATTAAGAAGTGAGTTTGAAGTTGTCGGCCATTAGGGTTTCATAGGCCGTGCTTTTTCATTCAGTACTAGGGTGTTTTTAAATAGAAAGAGTAGGCAACAAGCCTGCCTAACTATAGCTGAAATAATAGGAGATTTTATCTCCACAGAATCTGTTCAAGTAAAGGCAAGATACTATCACGTAGTTAAATAGATAACAGAAAAATAATAATTAAAAAAAAAAGCAGTCTAAAAACCCTAATTAAAACGGAGCACTCCAACACTTCCCCTCAAGCTGGGGAATAGATATTGATCATACCCAGCTTGCAACACAACTCATCAAACTTGAGCCTGTGTAGTGCCTTTGTTAATAGATTAGCTACTTGAGACTTGGTAGGAATGTAGTAGACTTCAATTTGTCTTGAATCTAACTTTTCTTTGATGAAATGTCGATCTATTTCAACATGTTTGGTTCTGTCATGGTGTATGGGATTCTTGACAATCCCTCTGGTTGCCATATTGTCACAAAATAATGTCATAGGACCTTTTGTATTCATCTTGAGCTCCTTGAGCAATCTGTCCAGCCATATTCCTTCACGTATGGCCAAGGCAAGTGCTCTAAATTCTGTTTCTGCACTACTTAATGCAACAACCGTTTGCTTTTTGTTGCGCCAAGTAACCAAATTTCCCATTACATATGTACAATATCTAGTAGTTGAACGCTTATCAGTAGGAGAGCCAGCCTAACCAGCATCTGAGTAGATCTGTACCCCTCTTTCAGTACACTTTTTGAAATACAGTCCCTCACCCGGAGTAAACTTCAAGTATTTCAGTATTTGATATACCCTTCAAGTTGTTCCTCACAAGGGTTGTTCATATGTTGGCTCACTACACTCACTGGAAAAGCAATGTCAGGTCTAGTGTGAGAGAGATAAATTAATTTATCAACTAATTTCTGGTATCTTTCTTTATCTACCGAATTTCCTGGTTGTTTTAGCCCTTCCTTGTAATTCAATTCCATAAGTGTATTTGAAGTCTACACCCAAAAAAATCAGTCTCTTTCAGAAGATCTAGGGTGTATTTGCGCTGTGATATGCATATTTGTTTGAAATTGAGTTTTGATGGTTAAATGAAATTTCTAAATAATATATGGTACTTAAGATTTTGCCTTCAAGAGATATACCCATACATCACTATGCACAACAGAGAGGTTTTGTGGGTTTGTAGTTGCAGGAAGAATATGTATTTCTAGTGTGTTTGGCAAGGTCACAAAATTCACAACTAAAATCGGAGAGATCTTTATTAGAAAATATAGGATACATCCTTCTTAAAATAATCAACATTTTGTTGTCCAGAACATAAATGCACTAATTTAAATTCATTAATAACAGACTTGGCTGCTGTTGCTCAAACAATTATTCCTTTGTCGTTCTTCACCTTATCAGCATGAATATAATAAAGCCCATCTAATTCTTTACACCTGCCAATCATCCTCCCTATCCTCAGGTCCTGAAAAACACAATAAGTCTCCACAAATTAAGCCATACAGTGATTGTACTTAGTCAACTTATGCACAGAAATTAAATTACAAGCAAGATTAGGTACATATAAAACATTTGTCAGCACTAGAGTAGCAGAAATAGTGACTGTGCCAACACAAGTAACTTTAACAAATGACCTATCAGCTATTTTTACCACTAAATTTTCTATGGAAGGAGTAATATTTTCCAGATTAGATATGTCACTAGTCATATGATCTGAAGCCCTTGAATTTGAAATCCAAGCATGAGGATCCATTTTCATAATACTTAGGGCCACAAAAAATTTACCTAATTGGACTATCAAACTAGTCCCTACTCTAGGTGCTTGTAATTTCTCTTGATCAACGATCATTTTCTTAAGTTTCTCCAATTGTTCCTTAATCTGACTCATACTTGAATTGGCTACATCTTCACTGATGGCCATATTTCCCTTGCTCTTGCGTGGCTTATAATTGCTAGGCTTCCCATGAATCTTTCAGCAATTTTCCCTAGTGTGTCTAGTTCAAATGCAATGATCACACCAAGGTTTGCCACCTCGTTTCTGCTTATCATTAGAAGCTCGAACCATCTTGGCTGAATTTTCTAGAAGAGGTGATGTCTAACCTGAATTGATGAGTCTCTTTCTGCCTTCCTCTCTTTTGGCTACTAAAAAAGCCTCTCATAGGGTAGGCAATTTTTAACCTCCCAACAATATGCTTCAGACTTACTCAAATTCAGCATTTAGTCAAGAGCTTGTAAACATGTTCAGTCTCAACAAATTTCTAGAAGTACTTTGCATCTTTTGGACAAGACCAAGTGTGGGCTTCATAAAGATCTACTTGCTGCCACAGATTTGTCAGTGTATTATAGTAGGATGTAACACTCATGTTGCCTTGCTTTAGCTCATGAACTTGAGCCTTAATTTCAGTCAATATGGCTATATTAGAGATTGAAGAGTCGAGTTCCCTTGCAGCCTCCCAGATATCCTTGGCTGTTTGGTATAGCATAAAACTACAACCAATCTCCAGTCTCATGGAATTGACAAGCCAAGACATAACCTGGTTATTCTTCTAGGTTAGCTATTTAGGGTCTTTTTGGTCCGGAGGAGGTGCTTTGCCATTAATATAGTCTTCCTTGCCTTTCCCACGAATAAACATGAGAAAGGTTTAAGACCATTGGAGGTAATTGTTTCCATCAAGGTGGTGTCCAGTAATTAGAAAAGGACAGAGGTCACTGGGCGGCGGCTGTGCAGCTTGTGGAGTAGATGTGGGAGTCGAATTGGTTGAATCTTGTTTCTCAGTTGCTAGGGCTTGATATCAGCCAAACTGAATAGGAATTGGTGGGTTGAAACTCATGGCTCTGATAACATGAAGATTTCTAAGATAAAAAGGTCGAAACAGATTAAGAAGAAGTGAGTTTGAAGTTATCGGCCATTAGGGTTTCATAGGCTGTGCTTTTTCATTCAGTACTAGGGTGTTTTTAAATAGGAAGAGTAGGCAACAAGCTTGCCTAACTATAGCCAAAATAATAGGAGATTTTATCTTCACAAAATCTGTTCAAATAAAGGCAAGTTACTACCATGTAATTAAATAGATAACATAAAAATAATAATAAAAACAAAAGTCTAAAAACCCTAATAAAAATGGCACACTCCAACATTCTCCATATTTAAGCTCCAGTGCTCCTTGACCTTTTTTGTGCTAGTTTATCTTGGGTGAATCTCCACATCCTTGATCCATATTATAGAGATTCGACAAAATTTTACGTTGGCTGTCACGAGCCTAAGACAACCCTCCTTCTTTACCTGGGCTTGGGACCGACTATAACACTACATAGGCAGAGTTGAGATAGATGTGTGGTCATACAAGAATGAATAAGATAAAAAATGATCATATACGAGGGAAAATCAGAGTGACACCTATCGAAGAGAAAATAGTGGAAAATCGTTTAAAGTGGTTTGGGCATGTACAAAGAAGAGGACAAGAGGAGCTAGTAAGAAGAGTTGACCAAATGGCTTGGAGCTCTATTAAAAGGCGTGGAGGAAGACCAAGAATGATACTAAGAGAAGTTATAAGGTGGGACCTCTTGATTAATGATTTACCAAAAGAGATGGTATTTAGTAGAATCCATTGGCGTCGTATGATCCATATAGTCGACCCCACTTAGTGGGATAAAACTAATATTGTTGTTGTTGAATCTCCACATCCATTTACCTAGGCTAGGAGAGTAGTGCTATACCCCCTTGAATACTATTCATGTTAATGCATCCAACTTATCTTTGGGAAAATTAGGATAATTTGTTTTTAACTTCAAGAATAATGATAATAGGCTTCCTTTCCCTACCCCTGCATGTGTCCATTGCTATCCAAGTTGGTGAAGAGGGTCTACGAGAGGGGTTTTAGGCTCTATCAACCAAATTACTGGTGCATATATTACATATAATAAAAACTATTCGTGGACCTTCACATGGCAACTCACACTTTTGACTTTAAATGGTCTTTGCCACGGTATTTGATGTGCACATAAGTGAGGTGGGAAACCCTTACTCAAAAGCTAGCTATTGATGTGGGAGAATTGATCCACTTAAATACCCATAGATCATCTCATGCTACTCAATATGGTATTTAGGCATTCTATACTACCTTAGTCTTCATTAATTGGCCCTCTTAAAGAGTTGATGTCTCGGTGGCTACACTTTGCGATATTTCACTGAGTGAGATTTTAGTTTCCTCGTTAGTCAATACCCTCTGCTGATGATAACCTTTTGGAGGTTGCCCTTTTCAAAATTGTTGACTCCCAGTTTTGATACCAATTGATGGGCATTTGAGTGAGGTGGAGACCTTCTTTCAAACGCTAGCTATTAAGGTGTGGGAACTAACTCACGCAAATATCTTATAGAGTATTTTATACTATTTAATGTGGGACTTAGACATTCCATACTACTCTAGTCTTCATTAATATCAATGCCTCTATGACTAGATGATTCCAAGTTTGATTGTTGCTCCCCATTTTTCTTTAATTAAAATGAAGTTTCAACATAAGGTATGGTGTGTGATATCCACACTTGAAGCCTAATAGCCTTTTGTGTGTGGTGGCATGTTAGAGATTATAGTGAAAATGATAGGAAGGAAGATATTGAGAGAAGAAAGAGAGTTAGATGAAAACAAATTCCATAAACCAACATATTTGTCTTTCCCTCATATAGTTACATCTGCTTATAGTTGAAGATGTTAGAGCTAACAACTTTCCCTTAAGGCACTGTTTGGTTCAACGGGGGAGGGGGAGGGGAGGGGAGGGGGGGGGGGGAGGGAGAGAAAGGGAGGGATTTTAATTTTCCCTTGTTTGGGTTTGTTGGAAAGGAGGGGAGGGGAACCAAATGTAATTTTCCCTCCCTTCGAAATCCCTCCAACCAAACATAGGGTTAGAGTAGTTATTAACAGGCTGAGTTTCACCCTAATTAATTCTGCCTCTCATCTGTTATTCTTAACAAAAAATTATTCATAGGCTTTCACTCTTAAAAGACCTAAGTTTTTTAGATGAAATGGCCCTTGACATATGTGAACTTGATAGCATGCAGTGTGTATTGATTTACTCGAACTAATCATTTTTTCATGGGTGTAGTTATCTGATCATTTCTATCAATTTTGTTGGACAGGGGACCTTTCCTTGTGTCATCCTTGAAGGACTCCTCACTCCACAGCTCTTTAAGACAGCCTGCTTTTGACCTCATACAGACTATCATAGTATCAGATGCTACTGCTTTAATATCTTCAGTGCTGAATAACTGCACACCTTTAAGCAATGTTGATTGCATGACATATGAGCTGAATGATGACAATGCTGAGATTTGGCTCCCAACTGTTTTTGATGAAGAGAAAGATAGTAGTTCTTGGAGTCAATTTAGCACACAGAGTAGAATAACTTCTCAGGAGTGCAGAGAGTGGATGTGCATTCCAATGTTATGGGTTGATGTTTTAGGTGACATGTATCCCTCAGTCCTTCCAATATCATTTTCTAAGGCTGTTTTCTGGGCACGATCTCATTTTTCTATGGTTGAGCCTGAGAGCGGTGCAGAAATGCTGCTCCCTGTTAGAATTTGGCTTTCAACTTATGCTTCAGAAATTTCCTCTTCATTTGAGTGGAAGCTTCCGACTGGTTCTGATGATGGTGGAAATGGGAACATATCAAAAAACTCAGTGGAAGTGTTAAGAATGTCTTCTATTTTGATAAGAACATTTAGCAGGTTTCTGACAAAACCTTAACTTTATGTTTTTCTCTTAAATTAAAATTTTAAACAGCTTGTAGTTTTATGGTTTGATGAGTTTGAATCAGATTTTCAATCTCTTGACTAATTTATCTGGAGTTAAACCTCAGGTTAACTGCACATTTTTTAGTTCAGATGGGACAAGGAGAACTTCGAAGACAGTGGACTTGGGAACCACAGATGGGTGAAAGCTTAATTCTTTCACTTTTGGATCCAAATGATGTAATATGTCATTTCTATGTGGCATTTGTAGATGATGTCAATTAGCTTATGGTTAATGAGATTAATTTCTTTTTCTTGTATTTAAGAAAAAAAAGTGACAAGATGCATTTGTTCTCTCTCTTTCTCTGCTTGTCTGTGGAACCTGGTCTATATATATTGGATAATTTGTTTCTCTATTGCAGAATGTCAGACAATTTGGCAAGTGTATTTTGGAACAAGTTTCTGATACCCACGGTCTTTCATGTGGATTGAGGTTTCTTTGTTCTTGCAAGGTCTCATTGTCTGCCACTTTTTTGGGCCTCAAACATGCTATGAAACTGGTAATATTGTATTTCAGCAAATGCTTTATTGATAATTATATGTGGTAGCACCTGCTGTCTTCTCTGCTCTCTTTCTTATCTCTTCATAAATGCTAAGTTCGTCAAATTCAAATAGTTTAGCTGAATCTTATATTTTAGAGACACGCTTTTACATGGAAGTGGAATAATAGTTGTTGTCAATTGATCTTTTCTAGTGGTCATGTCTCTTTCCCTCTGTTTTTGCTAATTATTGTCTTTGCATGCCAGATCCAATTGGATTCTGTTCTGTTAAAGTTTCAAACTCTGCATCATTTTTGGTTTCTTTTATGCAAATTACTCAAAGAAGGGGATCTACCTGCTTCAGAGGTTCCAGAAAAGGCAGAGGGTGTATTTTCTTCCCAAGGCGGGTTTTTGAAACAGCCAGATTTTGATTCTCTGCCTGTGGATATTGATAAACACGTTTCAGATATTGACTTAGAAACAAAGGAAAAATTCAGTTACTTACTATCTGAAATGGCCTGGCCTATTATCTGTAGATGTTTGGTAAAAGGAAAGGAATTTATCGATTACAATCTTTGCCAGGTATATTCTTGTTATTTTTCTTCTCGTTATTTACTCTGTTTTGCCTTTCATATGAAAATGCATATATAAGAGACACGAGAGGATCATGTCGTCTTTCACAATTAATTTTAATCGAGGGTAACATTTTTATTTTTTGGACAATATAACATTTTTATTTTAGTTGGGAGTTTAGGGTGGTGTTTTGTTACAATTTTTAAGTTCGCAATCAATTTTGTGATTGGGCCTTAGTTCATGGAGGTAAAATGTTGTTGCCCCTATTTTTTATCCAAGTGCACATGCAGGCTTATGCTTTTACAATCATCGGCTTTTATGAAATTATTATATCTTAATTCTTTTGTTGTCATCAAGTTTATCGGTAGGATAGATATGTGTGTAGCAATGTATGAGTGAGCATGGTCTATTGTGAATGATTTTCCAAAACATGCTACAATTTCCATACGCATTGTGTTTGGTTTCATTGTTTCTTGTTTTTTCAGATGACTTGTGTTCGGATACTAGAGATTTTCCCTGTTCTTTTTAATAGACTCCAACCATTTTGTGGCAAAAAGCTTGGGAATATGACTATGCTGGCTCAAAATAAGTTGGATTTTAGATGGTTTTCTGATCTCATGGAGTGGGGAAAGTCATCACTAAAAGTTGTAATTGTTTATTGGAAGCGAACAATTACTTGTTTACTAAATATCTTGAAGGGGTCTTTTGCTAAATCTGACATTTCAACTATCATGACCATAGAAAATCTTATTTCAAGCGGTGAGTTCTTTTTCTTCTTCTTTAGTATGTAAATATATGAGAGCATCTTTGATTCTTCCCCTCGTTTGATCTGTCAATACTATTTTATTAATATTCTTGGATATTTTTTCACTGTAATTCAGATGGTTACCGATTGGAAGAATTGATAGAACATGTGTCTCGCCTTTCTGTTTCACTATCTTCAGAAGGTTCTGGTAATTTTCTGGATGCTAGTCAGAAACCCAAGTCTTCAGTATCTGAAAGTGCTTTCAAGAGTGAATATTCTGTTTCAGACAAGCACTCTTCCTTGTTGGAGAATGCAGGTGTGCAATTTGTGGACCCGCGAATGATGGCCAGCACGGAAAACAAAGAAAATGTTATTGTGCTTTCTGATGATGAAGGGGAACCAAAAGCACCTGTCAGTAAGGACATTCAATCTGATAATGAGAAAGGCTACTGCATGTCTCTGTCATCTGATGCTGTTAAAAATATAACAGTTGCTGGCCCTGCAAAACGTAATTTTTCTTGCATAAAAATTCCCAAGGATCAGGGTGAGTCACTTCCTAGCACTGTTTCCAGTCTATCTTCTCAGAAATTGAATAGTGGTAATATACAAGATAAACCAGTGGTCACTTCCTTCATTAATTCAAAAGGTGTAGACAATAGTGGCAGGGAAGTAAGCTTAAAGTCCTACAATGATATCACTTTGACAACACCTTCTGAAGAATCTTCCAATGCTGTAAAATCTAATAAAGCTTGCAGCAGTATGGCTCCAAATAATGGTACTGCTTTGTCAACTAATCAAATATTAAGTGATTTAGTTCATGATTCTGAAGATGATCCTTTGGAAACTGCATTGAAGTCTGTGGGACGTACCCAGTTGCATGTAGCAAAGCCTCCTTCAGTTTTCAGGAGACAAGTTATTCAGCTCAAAACACCTTTTGAAAACAGATCTGGCCATCTACATAGATTGGAGGATAATTTGAAAAGGTTCAAGCCACCAACACTGAATGATTGGTATAAACCTATTCTTGAAATAGATTATTTTGCAATTGTGGGATTGACATCTGCAAGAAAAGATGAAAACCAGGTTACAAGCAAACTAAAGGAAATTCCTTTGGTTTTTCAATCACCTGAACAGTATGTGGAGATATTTCGACCCTTGGTTTTGGAGGAGTTTAAAGCACAATTACACAACTCGTTTGTTGAGATGTCGTCATGGGAGGAGAAGTTATCTGGAAGACTTTCTGTGATGTCAGTGGAGAGAGTTGATGACTTCCATCTTGTTCGTTTCATCCATGACAACAGTGATTCTCCTGAATCAAAGAGCTTTTCAGAAAATGACCTTGTTTTATTATTGAAAGATCCTCCACAAAAATCTTCTCAGGATGTTCACATGGTTGGAAAGGTATCTTGTGATTTTTGTCATTGGTATCATCCCAACAAGTTGTTGAAAGGCCTATAAATTGTTTGTGACTAAAAAAATTACTGTTATACAAGGCTTTATTATGACATATCTTTTGGTTGTTCAGAATCTTACCATACATGAAGAGTTATTCTTTTCAAATGACAATAAATCTTGTTTATTTTGCTGATAAATTTGATTGCTAATTTTGTATTGTAGCATGACTAGATGAAGATTGTAAGAGTCATATGTTGGTTTCACTTTGGGGCTGAATTTTAGATAACCTATTCATTTTCTGCGTTTGCATTAATCTACTCCTAATTAGCAGTCATGTCTTGTTTAGAATTTGAATTAGGATGTTAATATATATGTGAAATAATGTTCATTTTATGTAGAACTTCATAGAATACTAGCAAAAATTATGCATAAAACATAATGTTGGATCTAATAATTATTTGCATGTTTTGTTCTCATTTGTGGTGCCAAAAATTTTGTCAGCTCGTCAACATAATAAAAGCTAATTTTTTTATGGCCAGTGCAATTTTGCTACCAATGTAGCTTGAGGTTAGGGAACAAAGCACACTATAATCTATACGTCAATATCATGCTAAAACAGTCAATTTGTGTTTGCAGGTTGAAAGATGTGAGAGAGGTAATAAAAGAAGTTTAAGTATTCTCCTTATCAGGTTCTATTTTCAGAATGGTTCTTCACGTTTAAATCAAGCTCGAAGGGCTCTCACTGAGCGGAGTAAATGGCATGCATGCCGTATAATGAGCATTATTCCTCAAATTCGTGAATTTAATGCGTTGTCATCAGTAAAGGGCATTCCCTTACTTCTACTTATTTTGAATCCTCTCAATGATTCATTTCGTCATAATGAATCCATGGAAGCAGATCTCAGTAAGTTGTCCCAACCTTTGCAGAAAACTTTTAGGGCATCATTTAATGTCAGTCAACTTCAAGCTATAAGTGCTGCTATTGGAATGGCTAAAGAAAAGAAAAAATTTGAATTATCACTTATTCAGGGTCCCCCAGGTACTTGATCCACCCTGTACAAATATATTTTGACGGATCTGACAGCATTAGAATTTGTGGTTTTTAACATTTATCTTGTTTATGTATGCACATGTAATATACAGGCACCGGGAAGACGCGGATTATTGTTGCAATTGTCAGTGGTCTGCTTGCTTCTCCTTCACAGAAGATAAATGGTGGCCAAAATCCTTCAGATGAAAACTTGAATCGAACTTCCTTATGTTCCAATACAAGATCAAGGATTAGCCAGAGTGCTGCAATTGCAAGGGCATGGCAAGATGCAGCCTTGGCTAGACAGTTGAGTGATGATGTCCAAAATGCATCAAAGTCTGTGGGAAATTGTGTGAGACGAAGAGTGCTTATATGTGCTCAATCTAATGCTGCAGTGGATGAGTTGGTCTCACGAATTTCTAGCCAAGGTCTTTATGGCAGTAATGGGAAAATGTACAAGCCTTATCTTGTAAGGGTTGGAAATGTGAAAACAGTCCATCCAGATTCACTGCCATTTTTTATTGATACACTTGTTGATCAGCGTGTGGCAGAAGAGAGGATGCATTCAAGGGATGGGAAGAATGAATTGAGGGTAGATTCTTCTGGGGCTTTGCGTTCTAATTTAGAGAAATTAGTTGATTCGATTAGGTTTTATGAAGCGAAGCGCGCGAACTTAAGGGATGGAAATTCTAAGCTTAAAAATTATCTGCATGATGACTCTAGTAAGGGAGATGAGAAGGAAATGTCTGACAGAGAAATTGAAATGCAGCTACAGAAACTATATGAACAGAAAAAGCAAGTATATAAAGATCTTAGTAATGTTCAGGCTGGGGAGAGGAAAGCCAATGAAGAAATCAAGGCACTTAGGAATAAGCTGCGAAAATCTATACTGAGGGAAGCAGAAATAGTGGTAACTACCTTAAGTGGCTGTGGGGGGGACCTTTATGGAGTTTGCTCAGAGACAATGTTAAGCTCCAAGTTTGGGGGTCCATCTGAGCATACCCTTTTTGATGCTGTTGTAATTGATGAAGCCGCCCAAGTAAATATATCTTTGTTCTTTAAACTGTAAAGTATTTAATTTACCAGCAATCTAATTTCCTTTTCCACCTTTTGATCTTGCTATTCTTGTTTTTACAGGCACTTGAGCCTGCTACTCTGATACCTCTTCAGCTTTTAAAATCAAGTGGAGCCAAATGCATTATGGTAAGAATTCTAACTCAAGTTTTGAAATTTCTGGTATAGGTTAAGAAGTTAAACTGACTTTTGTAATTTACTCAAGGTTGGTGACCCAAAGCAGCTTCCTGCAACAGTCCTCTCCAACGTTGCAAGTAAATTTCTTTATGAATGCAGCATGTTTGAACGTCTACAAAGGGCTGGCCATCCTGTTATTTTGCTTAATGAACAGGTACATAAGTTGCAACATTACCAAATTTTTGTTGCCGTTTTGCTTTACAAAGATGATGATTGCATTGGGATGCATATAAAACTAAGTTGCTCTGCAGCTGGACCTAATGCTAAAATGTAATAAGTGGAGGACTGATACTTTGAAACTTCCTTGCTTTTAAATTGTCTGGGAGGAGTGAAACCAATCGTTGAATAATTCAGATATCTTATTTGTTGGGTGCTATTGCATGAAATATTTAATTCTTTTTATTTAGTCGCCGTATGATTTGATCAAATAATTTGCTAAATACTGAGATTCAATGCAATTGTGTTTTTCATTAGGGGTTTGAGGGGACAAACTTAAAAGGATTCTGATACTAAAACAGTTATATGATAAGGCAGATGGCAAATCTATGATAGGATAAATTATATCTTTAGAATGTCTGATGTGTTGCTCTAATTTTCAAACAATTCTGTTTTTATTGTCCCAGCAGCCATTTCCATGTGGAATGTTTTTGTTTTGCTTTGTTTTGTTTTTTTTTTTTGGGTGTATTCAGTGAATCTAAGGTATTACCTGAGTCTGGAGCAGTTTTTTTTATGAGTTTCGTTGGTTTTGATAAGGATGATGTTTTCACATGCTTATTATTACAAACTCTGCTGAAGATTTTAAAGAGAGGTTTCAGTACTTAAATTTTTGTTTTAGGACTTGAGACAAGACAATCGTTTTGGCTTTCCTTTGGTGCACTACCTATGGTTTATCAGGGAGTGTTGTTGATGGCCATTTAAAGCGATTAAGGATTTCTTTTTGTATCTTAATTTTGTCCATTTTTTTTCTTTTATTTCTCAGTTGAGAATATCTTACGCTTATCCTCCTCCTTTTAAATCACTTTGTCCTTTCTTATTGTGATTATTGTTATTGTTGTTATTTTATTATTTTTTTTGCCCACCCCTAGAGGAATCTGATTGTTTTTTTTAGGTGACAGAGGAATCTGATTTATCAAATAGGAAATTGGGAAATTCTTTGGTGGAACATTAAAATTCAATCACCAATTCACCGTAATGTTTTTATAAAGAAGAATTTCCAATTGGAAATGTTACTTTTCCATCACACATGTTAGTTTACTGTTGATTTAATTCTTACAAGAGATGAGATATGAGTACTTTTTAGCAAAATTCTAATGGTGTTTGAGCTCCAGAAAATGGACTGTTTTTTGGGATCGAGCAGTTCTTTTCATTAAACTTAATTGGTGATTTTGGAGATTTAGAGGCTGTTTGTTATGCAAAATGAAATGGAGAGGAAAGGAAAATAGAATGCAAAAAGTGATTTTGTGAATGAGAAATGTCTTTTATACCCTTGAATAAAAAAATAATAAAAAGTAGTTCCTTTTTGGTTATGATTAACAGAAGTATAACGGATATTTTAATCTCATTTTTTTTGCGATTAAAAAAGAGTCCTTTCCAATCAATAAACCAAATGGCCCTTTAACTGAAGACTGAATTCTGTTAATTTCATGACTTCTATGGTTTGAGTTTATGGTTAATGAGCTTTCATAGCCTCAGTAGCCCAGTTAAAAATATTCTGTTTTGCTTACTTGACTGAAGACTGAATCGTATTAACAGCATGACTTTTTTTAATTTTTTTTCCTGTTATCACAGAACAGGTGAGCTAATTTTTGAACGGTATAACATGGGACTTATCCAAAAAGTCCTCAACTACGGTGTCAAATTGTAATGATTTTTAGCTTTTGTCTTTTGGATAATCCCCTATCAGTTGTTGAAAGAGCAAATGTGTCCCGATATAATCCGTGACAGTGGCTAGTTAACTTAATTACAATATTGATTTTGTCATGAAAAATACCAAGTATTCCTAGTCTCTTATACCATTTCAAAGAACTGATTTGATTAAATGCTTGTAATTTCTGCTAAGCATGTAGAATGTTTTTATGACTATTTGAGCCTTTTATGATAGCATTGATTGAACGCTAGACCACATGGTCAACCATTCTTTGATACCACATCAAAGAGCCACACAAATTGAAAACTTGAAGCAAATGCCTCAGAATTAAGAATGGTTTTGTTGCTCTTACCAGCATATATATGATTTTACCTGTTTTTGCTACTTTTAGGTCAGGTGAGGCGGGTTATTTTTTACATATTGTTATCCTGAGATTGAAAATTGAAATCCTTCATTTGTGATTTTATTTCACAATGGCAGTATAGAATGCACCCAGAGATATGCAAGTTTCCTTCACTGCACTTCTATGACAGCAAGTTGCTAAATGGCTGCGATATGCCTAGCAAATCAGCATCATTTCATCAGACCAGGTGTCTTGGACCTTATGTGTTCTATGATATCATTGACGGTCAGGAGCTTCATGGGAAAAACTCTGGTGTGCTGTCTCTTTACAACCAGCATGAGGCTGATGCAGCTGTTGAATTATTGAGGTTTTTTAGGAAAAGGTACCAAATATACAATTTTATTTTATTTTTTGTTTCTTTAAATTTTGGTGATTATTTACAAGACTCTTGAATTCCTTTTGAAGGTACCCAGCTGAATTTATAGGCAGAAGAATTGGCATTATTACACCATATAAGTACCAACTTTCACTTCTGCGTTCCCGTTTTCTTAATGTCTTTGGATCTTCAAACACAGCCGATATTGAATTCAACACTGTGGACGGTTTTCAAGGTCGCGAAGTGGATATACTGTTACTTTCTACTGTGAGAGCAGCACATTCAAGCTCTGCCACATCTGGGATCAAATCAAGCTCTATTGGATTTGTTGCTGATGTAAGACGGATGAATGTTGCCTTAACAAGGGCCAAACTATCACTTTGGATTTTGGGCAATGCAAGGACATTGCAGACAAACTCTAACTGGGCTGCTCTTTTGAAGGATGCTAAAGAAAGAAACTTGATTATATCAGCTAAAATGCCATATCATACACTGTTTAGAACAACTTTCAACGATGATGTTGCAGAAAATTCTGCTGACGGTGCAAGACCACTGAAACGTGAGAAGAAGGTTAAAAGTGCTGGCCAGAGTGCAACTAAAAATTTGGGCAATGAGAGTGATGCTTATGGGAGGAAGAAGAAACGTATTGCTACTCAAGTAGGGAATATGAATATAAGTAATGGATCTGAGACTGCTTCTTTAGGTTCTGGAAAAGATGCTCAATGTAAGAAAAAAAATGAGAAAGATGAACATGTTTCCATCATGAAGGACGCTTCACGTCTAGTTGCAAATTGTGACAACAAAACTTCTAGTGATGGTATGTCTACATTCTTATATGAATCGGTTAGTAACAGTGGAAGAAAAGGCAAAGAGAAAATAATGCCTAACACAGGGAAGATCACGTTGGGAAAGAGGCACCATGCGAAAAAGGAGACAGGTGGTGGTGGACATAAATTATCATCACTTTCACCATCAGCAAGGCGAAGTGTATCATCTGGCGGGGACAGAAGCAGTTCACCTAAAGAAGTTTCTGCCCCGTCAAAGGAAGGTTGTAACAAAGAGAGAGATACAGAAGATGAAGGCAGAGCTTCTTTTCAAAATAGAGTTTCCGAAATTTCAAAAAGGAAACAACAGCGTGAAGCTGTTGATGCCATTCTCTACGCGTCTCTGATATCTTCGAAGAAGGCTGACACTTCGAAGATCTCTGCAAAAAGGCCATTTCCTTCATCTGTTCCACAAGGGAGAGTGAAACCAACGAAGAAAAGAAATGGTAAAATTTATTCAATTTGCTTCATCTGTTCCCGGGAATTGCTTTGAATCCTTGCTTTGGTTAGTTTTACTGAAGGTTATGAATTTGATTAGTTAGCTTTTAACTGGCATGGCATCCATGAAGTAATGAATTGGTTAAAGTATGTTTTTGTCCTATCCCTCCACCTCTAGCCTATGCTTGCGTACATCCATTGGGGCTGAATGTTAGATTATGCAACTCCAAAGATGATTAGAAAGGGAAAAAATAAAAAATAAAAAGGAGAAGACTTCCGCCCCCTTGCTGTCATATAATTTGGCATATTGTGGCAAAAGCATATTCTTTCAAATAGTGCTGTGTGTGGTGGAGGGGATGGGAGACTTGTTAAAATACCACACATCCTTCTCGAGTGTGTGGGATTATTGTTTACTTCAATCACGAGTTTGAGATGTCTGTTATCTATTTTCTTTTAGTTTTTTTTTCTTCATTGCTGTTTTAAACCCTCCCAAAAAATTGCTTCCTTTCATGATTGGTTGTGCTTGCTGATCACATTTATACTTATGAATTTCAGTGACATCAGATCCATCAGCGCCAGAGTAGGGGGAAAAAAATTTTCCCTCCCAAGAGTAAGGTTGATGTTTTTTCTGAAAATCCCATTTCCATCACCTTTTTGTCCTGCTGCACACCCGGCTAAAAATTTTTTGCTGCTGCTCATGGATGCCCGTTCATCAATGGACAGACTAAGGGAAACCTCCGGCCCCCAGGGATAACCATCAATATGATCGCTGAAAATTCACAAAAGATATGTGAGAAGGAATGGTTAATAGCAGCAAATTTATGTACATGCATGAAATTTTGTTTATAGCAAAAAAAAAAAAATTGCTCCCTTAATTCACCCTGTACTTTAGTTTTCTTGGGCGTGGATTCTGATAAATTGGAATAGAATAGTTCGAGTTTACTCTTTACCCAGACTTTTGTTTTTTTCACAGGAGGTTTAATGGGTATGTATCAAATATTAATCATCAATTCTATCGATATTAATATAAAATATAAAATCTCTAAGAAATAACAGCCAATATTAGTATTAATTTTAGATTTCGTGTATTGTATGAGATTTACCTGATTATCTGTAATCCTCTGTAGTTTGAAATTTATAAATACTTCAGACTTGTAAATTTGTAGAAAAAATTTATTATTCAATTTATATATCCTAGTGCAAATATTTTATAATTGATTTCTAAGTAGTTAAAGAAAAAGGATAACATATATAATAAAATTAAAATTTATTTAGAATTAAATTACTAATCATAATTAATTTCAATACTAAACTATTCATATAATAAATGATTGGCATTTGTCCATTAGCATTTGCATGAAGCCAAAATGTATTATCACTCAACTTTTTAAGCCAAAAATATTATGATGGATTAAAATGTCAAATTCACTCTTAACTCTTCATATTTTTTATACGAAGCATGCGTGACATCATTATTCGCACTTGATAGTTGTAATTTACTATCCCATTCAGATGTGAGAATAATTTGTTGCAAACTAGTGTGTCTCACTAGCCAGCCATAAACTTCCACTCTACTACTTAGCTTCACTTTGCACATATCACATTCCTCCAAAGTTGAGTGAAATAGGAAGAAAACCTGCTTGTCAACTAGCTAGTTGGATGAGTAAAGTGATGAATCACTTTTTGATTTGGTTCAGAGCGGTTTTCAAATCAGAAAAAGGAATTGAAGCCAAAAACTAGCTAGAATTAAAAAACCTTAATTTAATTATAATCAATTTGAATACAATTAAAAGAAACAATATGCAACGCTTTGATGCTTGAATTGTCGATGCGAAGCGGCAACAGAATATATTATCTCAAGGAGGGATCGCCACGGCACAAAGAGATCACGTGACCTGCACATGTGATCATCTTTCCGAGGTAAATAATAATACAAGGCAATTGATAATTTGATATAATGTACACCACAATTAAAACGCAGAGATTAACTAATATATGATCCTAAAAGAGCAAGGGAGGGATGCGTGTGAGTTATGTACACTGAACATTTTATATTTTAAGTTTTAACATCAACAACACATAAAAAAATATTTTATTTTTCAAGAGGAAACTACAAAAACAAAAGAGGCGTTTTTTTTTTTTGATCTAGTATATATATGTAGAGGTGTGTACTTGTATATTTATACACTGCTGCTTCCCACACCAACCAAATTTCTTGTTTCTGAATTACTAATCTCTGTCAATATATATGTGGGAGAGTCACGTAATAATGGCACAAAATGAAGCTTGATTATTTGTGATAATAACAAACACAAAATTGTGGGGATTGATATGAGAGGGGGTCCATGAAGATTTGCTTCCATTTAGGAGTAAGAAAGGAAGAATATGAAGGTAGTGTGTGAGAAATAAAATTGTAGGTGAGTGTGATTGACCTGAATCCATTTTTCAGAGGGAGTGACCATATTCGATTCACTTCAATTTGTTTTTGTTAGTCCCAATTTCCAACAATTCATTAATTCGTCGTCCTCTGCCCACATGATCGATCATCTTTCAAATCAACATGAATTCTGCAAGTAAGCATGCATCCATCCATCCGTTCATCATCGATATCGATCCTGCAACAAATTAAAATTAAAATGCATGAATTTTGATTATTTGTTTTGTCTACGTTTCACATGCATTGCAATTGATAGTCGGATTTGGATTCAATTAGTATAGATATGAACATATATAGACACAAATATGAGACATAATATATATATGTTGATCCTCTTATGCGTGATAAATTTTAAAATATTCACATATAACAAATGGATTACATATTAAATGTGGAGAGCAATTGGCTTTGTGGCTTTCTCACACCCATTAAATAAGTAATTAGAACATACAGGCACGTAATATCCTTTACCATTAACTTCTACACGTATATATAGTGACTGGAAAGTTCAGTATTATGACTTCATGAGTCGACATAAGCGTGGGGAAGTTGAGATTCAGGTTCTTTTCGATTCCGATCATGGATCAATGCATGTGTCTCCTCAGCCTGGCAGTAGGATCGAGGTCATGTTGGAAGCAGTTAGGGAATCTATTTGTCTTTTTTCCCCCATAAAAAAAATGCTGTATTGTATTAATTCCTACTTTGTATCCTCTTTTTTTGTTGTTTTACTAGGTTAATTATCTTATATTAATGTTGTTTCGCGTACATTGTCAGTTTTAGTACATTAATAAAGATAGAATATTATTGCACTATCTCAGTAAATATAAACAATACTCTTATTTACTAGGGCGAAGTAGAATATAGTGTACGATATCAAAGTCCTGTTCACGTTTGACCAAAGCATTGCTGATTCCTTATTATATCAATCTATCTATATATATCTATAGATATATATATATATCTATCAAAATGCAAATTGGTCTTGGGATTTGCATTTTGTTTCCTTATTATATATATATATATATATATATATTACCACTTGCATTAAATTTGTGTTTGCCAGTTGCTTCGTGCTTAGATGTTTACGGTTCGTGTCCTGCCAAGAGCATATATCAATGAACCCACGATCCTTTCCTGTTTATAATAAAGACCCACAAATCAATTAATTTTAGGTTCACGAACTCATGAGTTGATTTGGTTATTGGGTTTAAAGTAATACATTCTTCTTTGGTTTGGCAAAAAAATTACATTCTTCTTTGGTACACTACTTTCCTTCTCTTATTTAAGGATCAATGATTAATGATTTACCAGTCTCTCTCTATTCACTCCTTTCTTCCTGAACAATAGTCCCCAACTCCCAACTTTCAAAGTAATAATAACACAATCTCATAGTCAGTTTGATCTCGTGGTCGATCTCTCAACCCAGAATTAAGAGTAAAGCAGTTTCTTTCACCAAAAAAGAAAAGAAAAAGAAAAACAGAGAGAGAGAGAGAGTTAAGCAGTTTCTATACGGGGATCAAGAACATCAAAAGTATATATGGTAATTATGGTTCAAGTGTGAGAGTCAAACAATTATAGACTTCAAAAGAAGTGTCGGTTATATTATATTTAGTTGTAGTGATTTTTTTCCTGTTTTTGCAATTAATAATGCGATTTGTACTTGTTGGTAACAATATGTCCGACAAATTTTAACTAATGTGCTAGTAACAATATGGAATTTATTTTAAGGTATAGAAAAATGACACTTGGAATGAACTATTTGAAATATACTATTGAGTGTTTGATTTGATAAGCAAGTGTGAATGGGCGATTCACATGGGAATCAGAGAGAGAGAGAGAGAGCCATCTTCCGTGATCTTCAAAACAATTGATGAGTATCCAATAAAGAAAGGAAACGTTAATAATTCAAAGTGACAATACATAATCATCAACGTAACAGACAAAGCAAAGAACAATGGACAGATGCCATATAATATATATATATATAGTAGCTGTTGACTGTGGATCGCTATTATATTGAGTGTGGCTCACAATAGAGGCAAGTGAATGAAACTTTCCATTAGCGGTAATAAATTTGTTTGAACTCAGAATTCTAGCATCACCTGAATATTTGTGGTTGCACCAAACTCTCTTAGGTGTATCAAGTTCGCAGTGTGACAATTAAAATTGCATCATCTACTATTTAAAGCCACACACACACGTACATATTTATATAGTTGGCTGCGGATTAAGCAAATATCTTTTAATTTTTAATTCATAAGAGACTTCTGCAGCAACAATCCACGTGCCCAAAGTCGGGATCCGACTTTAGTGCACATTTAAGATATATATATATATATATATTAGTGACAACCATCTAATAATACTGCTATTACTTATTAATCTAAATTCTAGTATTATCAAATCCTAAAGGAAGAATAGCATTATCAATATGGTCTAAACTTGAAACCTTATTTAAACAATATTGTGTTCTTTTTACTCAACCTAAACATTCCCAGTTCTAAGAAGTATATATTGGTGCATATCTTATCTAACCATCTAAATTTGATCTAGATAATCTATATCTTACTTTTTCATATTTTTTACTTAAATAATCATTTTTATTTTTTTTATCAAACCACTCAACTAGGTGGAGATGGTAAGATCACAAAGATGACAAAGCTATATCATTTTTTAAAGTTAATAATTAAAATAATATTGATTTTCTAAATTTAATTTAAATCGTCCTAATAAAATGTGCACCTATGTGCGCAGATCTCAATTCTTCTATGTTGAATGATGGTTGATCAGTGTATAAACAAACGGAAGTCAGCAATAAAATATATAGTAAATAGAGCGGTAAGCAGGCGAAGAATCTTTCTATAAATTGTTGCCCCCACCATGTGTTGAGAAACCACAGTGGTTAGCTTGATGGATTCAAAGAAGTCTAACAAGATCAGAGACATTGTTAGGGTTCAACAAATCCTCAAGAAGTGGAGGAAGGTGGCCATGGCTTCCAAGAACAACTCTTCTGTTGCTTCAGCAAGCAATAGCAGTAACAGTAGCAGCAGCAGTGGAAGTAAAGGCATCAAGTTCTTGAAAAGGACTCTGTCATTCACGGATGTTTCATGTTCCAATGACACTGTCCCAAAAGGGTTTCTCGCTGTTTGCGTAGGGAAAGAGCTCAAGAGATTCATTATCCCAACAGACTACTTGAGACACCAAGCATTTGGGATGTTGTTGAGAGAAGCCGAAGAGGAATTCGGTTTCCAGCAGGCGGGAGTCCTCAAAATTCCTTGCCAAGTATCAGTGTTTGAGAAAATATTGAAGGTCGTGCAAGGCCAAAAAGAAGCCTATTTACCGCAGGACAGGGACAAACTAATTTCTTGTTACATCTCAGACTGTGACACTACATCTTCTCATCAAGCTCAAATGTGTAGATGAAACGTATATTGCTCTCCCCCCCCCCCCCTCTTCTCTTTCTTTTCCTTTCTCTCTCTCTTATGATCCTTTCTTTTGTTTTGTGATAAGCTGTGCATCAGAAAGGAAAGCTTAGATCTTAGACCTGAATAAAGCCAAGTTACCTTCTCTTTTGCTTTGAAATAGTAGCAGCAATTGCAATTATATTCATCAGTTGTTATTGCAATGCCTTGCTTTATTTCTACAGAATTCGAGTGGCCCCATGTATTTGCACAAAGCCTAAAAAAAGCTGCACTATTCACGACTTGAAAATAGTGCGGCCTTTTACACTTTCTACATTTTATATTAATTATCATGTACAGGTGTGGTTGTGCTGCAAATGATTTGAAACATTGGGATCCTTCCCACGATTGATGATTATTCATTTAAAATTTATTCCAAATCTAATCTTGCTTCAGTTTCATATCATGAACTTAAATATCTTGGGATTTCAATAATTGTGGGATCCACCTAGAGAATTTATATATATATATATATATGACCATAAATTTACAGTGTTTATATTCTACAAGTTGGAAACAGAAAGCCCCATGTTACCTCAGATAAAGCCATAATTCCGGAGACTGTATAAGTTCATCACTAAGCAGGCAGTCCAAGTAAGTCACTGATTTATCATCTTGAATAACGATCTACAAGTGGTTTAGCTTTTTCTGGTGCAAAGAACCGAGCCTGCACAAAAACCGATGCTTGAGATATGTAAAATCCCTACATTAGGCTGGCCAAAAAGTTAAGTTCTAAGGGAAGGTAAAAAAAAAAAAAACTAATAACATTAATGACAGGATAAATCAATAACATGATCCTTTAAAACATCCAGGTTACTACCGTAATGTCACACTTGCATACATTCTTGTGCTAACGTTGTAAAGCCAATTACTCATCCATAATAAGCAGAGGTTAGGTTATGTGTATGTTATTTAACATTTTTTCACATCTTTTACTCAGATGTACCAGAGCGAATTCATATGCTTACTTGAATAAACATCCTCTCAGCATCTCCAATGTTGTTATTCTCTTTCAGGATACTTCCCTGCGGAGATACAAGGGTGATTAGATTTGAATGCATGTCTATCACAAATCACAGCATATCTTGCAGTCCAGAGAGCATGAGACATAGGAAAGCAAGTATCCATTAACACAAATGAACAGTGCAGAGGACCAGATTGATGTGAAAGAGTAATATGATGTGCAGTGACTTTTACGTGCATCTAGTTTTTCTGCCCAGCAGCTCATTGAACTACTGTATTTAACACCTCCATCTGAAAGACGTCCTTCCAACAAGGCCTTTGTTAATTACTATGCCTAAAATATTAATTCTATTTGTATTCTCTGACAATCCTCCTTCTTCAAATAATTAGACTACATTATTTTATTTCTTTATTATTCAATCATTCAGACAGTATGCAAAGTACCTCTGAAGAAACAAATCAATAACATTCAAAGCAAAGCACCATGGAACTTGTGGAGATACTGATAAAGATTTTCATTTTTGGGGTTTGGAAAATCAAAAAGCTTCTAACTTTTTGCGAAGCAAAGTTACTATTATGTTTGTAATTGTAAAAGGTTACCAACATGTTTTCTAAAAAGATTTGTGCTTTCTTTTTTTTAAAAAAAAATTAAAATTATGAATCCTGCAATTCATTGCTTAGTTCTTGAAATACACAACCCTACTCAAGTTGTAATGATATGTTGGATTTTCCAATTATTGGATCCCTCTTCAGTGAAAACTTTTCTAGCAATAAATAATACAATTATATATGTTGAAAAAGGCCAAATAATATTCTGAGTAGTTCTTTTACTCGAATGATAGAAAGTTACATTTTATAGGAACCATGACAACATGCTTGCCAGTAGAATCCAGTTACCAGTTAGTCATCAAAGGAAAGAAATAAAATTTAATTGATAACAAAAATTAAGGGCTAATAAAAGGAATTAAAGTGTTGATTCCATCCCACGAAATCCGGGAAGGATGATCAACAATAAAGGAACAAATAAAAGCTAGCAACTAGGAGCATTTAAATGGTAAAACGGCTAGTAGTAATTAAGGAAGAATTCATGCCATGATTACCAACAATATACATTCTTCTTACGATACTTAATTTGTTGGATTTAGTGTAAAATGAAAAGGAAAGAAAACAAAAACTTGATAATATGGCTTGCATATATGAAGGAGAGAAATGTAAACCTTTGCTAAGTATCCACGGAAATCATCCGGGTGAGTAGATATAAGCTGATCATAAACCGCTACAGCATCACTGACATGACCCCAATCTGAGTAGGCTTTCCCAAGAAGTAATTCAACCTGCATTTTGCAGAGTTATTGACGAATAAGAGTAAAGAGAAAAAGAGAAAGGGAGATAGTTTGAACATAAACTATTCTTCTGTCTCAATAAATAGATAATTTGGTATGACAAGCAACTCCAAGTATCTTAACTACTCTGCAACTATTCCCCAAAACTTCCAAATGTAGAGTAAATTAATGTCTATAAGAAAATACGATATTTTAACTGTTAAGCATGTATCTCAGCTGGTAAGAGGTTGTACTAGCTTAATCAGCAATTTTGAGAGCCTTAAGTTTGTAATTGCGTTAAATACTTATTAGGAAAGCTTTGCCACCTTTGTGGCCCAACTCAATCCAAATTAGTTGAAGTTCAATGTGACTATAGTTATTGGGTGGTTTGATACCCCAAAAAAGAAAAGAAAATATAATATTTTAGGAGATACAACTTTCTAGGAGCAAGATAGCATGGAAAAAGAAATTTAAACTAAATAGGAATCTGGGAGAGGGTAATGAGATTGGTGCTATCTTAAACACAAAACCAACCTACTATGTTAACAATTATTGACTTGTGCAAATAATAAAGATCTGATACCCTAAGAATAAGAAATTGATTATTCATAGCGCAGAACTATAAGAAAAAAATAACTTGCAATTCATTTCACTTCAAATAATGCATGTCTCCCACCCTCTTCATAAAGAGCAAAATAAATCCATAATTTGTAGGAATACATCTTACTTGAACTGGGTCCAGCTTCTCTGATTCTGTAGGGCTACTGTCAGCTTCATTGGTTGTTTTTTGAGAATTCAAACGCTCACGACAGGCCAGAAGGAATTGAACAGCCTGTAGATGAAAGAATGTGGAAATGAGATCTTAATTAATTCATCATCCTCCACAATTGAGCAGTGTCCATAAATAACACCCAAATCTCCATCTAGTATAGGTGCAAGCAATTCTTTGACATTGACATAATGGCCTAAATTTAAAAGAAAAGGAAAAAAAAAAAAGAAAAGGCTAACTGATGTAGAACCGGTGGCAAGCATAAAGCAAAAGAGGGGAGAGAAGGAGAAATAAAGCGAGAGGAGAAAAGAGGAGGGAAAGAGATGACTAACAAACCAACAGAGTTTTATTAATAATCAATAAAATAATCAAGCCGATAAAATCCTAATAATATAGAACATAATTTAAACAAAATAAAATACATTAAATTCTATTCCTCACTTATTCTTAATTAAAATACTCATAATCTAATTTAAAATCTTATATCTATGTATAATTCCTAATTTTCAAGTAACTAATATTATCTTTTCTAATATATTTTCATCCTCCATTGCTAAGGTACATAAAAAACAGCAACGTAGAGAGAATCATGTGATTTCTAACAATCCTAATAATCAATCATCATGATGACAAACCTCATCTGGCTTTTTGACAGCAAGTAATGAATTAGTAAGGCCTCGCAGAATTTCAAAATTAATGTCTTTAGACACCTGTCAAGGAATAGCAAAATATTCACAGATAATATCAGCTGGCATTACAAAGGACACCTATGAAGAAGAGATAGATATTTTCCCCCCTAAATTTCAAATTCCTGTTTATACAGGGTGGAAAGTATTTATTTCATAATAAGCTTTATATTTACTGGTGCAAGTAATAGGTGAACAGAATATATTTCATTAAAAAAAACAGTAAAGAATATATTTATTATAGCAAGTAAAGAGCAAAAGGTAAAATAAAATAGTCCATATATGTTTAATCAAGAAATTTCATGAGTAGATTTTGATGAGATTTTGGCTACACCCACATGAAACCACACCATTAATAGAAAAGCATTTTTAGGTTGGATTACGATGGAGACCAAGATAGTATGAGATGCCTAGTCCAAAGTCGAGCAGCATGGGCTATTTTATGGGGACTTAAGTGAATTGGTTCATCCATCTCAATAGTTAGCTCTTGGGGATAAGTTCTCCACTACACTTGGCTATTCATCAACTATTATCAAAGTTAGTGATTGATGATTCCCAAAAAGGCTACTTGTAAAGGATTCTGATCAGCTAGGAAGCCAAGTGAAGTGTTGCAAAATACAATCACTAGGATGTCGGCTCTCAAAAGGTGGTCAATTGATAGAGACCAAAAAATAATATGGGATGCATAGTCCCACATTGAGTAGTATGGGCTGCTTTAAGGGATACTTAAGTTGATTAGTTCTTCCTTCTTAATAGTTAGCTTTTGAAGGAGGGCTCCCACCCCACTTAGGTGCCTATCAGATTACCATTTTAAACAGGTACCAGAAGCAAGTGTTGCATATGTGGTGAGAAGACTGACCATTGCTGAACTTTTATATGCAGCAACACTGCCTTGATAATCTTTCAGTTCGAACTTAACTTCTCCAAGCAAGCGAAAAACATCAGCATCACTTGGTTTTTCCTTGGAACACAAAAAACCAGAGCTATCAGTTCAAGGATTATTGGATTAACAATAATGATTGAAGCAAAATACATAGGCAACTTTGGATGTTAAGCACATTAATAACCTTAGTCAAGTCATCAAGTAGAGAGGCAGCCCTTGCATAATCCTCTAGTTCCGCCAAAGTTACTGCAGCTCCCTGAAAATCCTTTCAAATGTACCTTGAAACACAAATAAAGGAGCAAACAGAACTAGTACCCATGCTTACTTCAATTGCAGTAGGATCTTTTGGGGAGTTACGTAATATTGCCTCGTATTCCCCAAGTCTACTCTGCAATATCAGGAAGATCATTTCACAATTTTGTCAGCATGCTTAGTAAGTATGTTTTATGTCATGAAATCGAGAGAAACATATAGAACAGAACAGGTGTAGGCTTTAGGATGGTCTAAGCATATGGAACAGAAGATCAAAAGCATCTTAGGCAGAAAAAAAATGTTAATAAATAAAACTACAAAATAATATTAAAATTAGAAAGCAATGGACATGTGTGTATGTAAAGAGAGAGACTCCAATAGTGTCCTGCTTTTCAAGAATGATAAGGATGACTCCACTAATGTAATTCTACAGATTTTCTGTTCCTTCTACAATGTACTTCTCTATCATAACAAAGCTATCAACTTTCCACTTCATCAAGCCAGATTTTAGCCTACATAAATGGCTGGGGAAAAGAACAATGCCAAATTGTTAACTAACAAAGACATTTCACCTTACTACTCTAAGAATGGGAGTAATCTTAAACCAAAATTGAGCGAACTTCTGCTTTTTAAGAAAGAAATAAAGACAAAAAAAAAAAAAAAAACCCCTCAAATGCTTCTTAAAAGTGATTATCAGATGGAAATGAAACCTGGAGACTAGCTTTCTCCTTCTCCGACAGCTTATTGTTGACCACTGCACTTTCTTCAGTGGGACTAACACTGAAGTTTAACACCATATATCAATGAAATCATAAAACTAAAAGAACATGATGAGGAAAAGTACTAACAAAAGTACAGATCATAACTACACTGCAATGGACATTTATTTGTTTATCTTTTGCAGCAGTTATGAGACCAAGAAATCTTAAAGGCCAGAGCCATATTAACATAGATATGTTGTGACAATGCTTTAAACGTGATAGCCGTTGTCACTTTGTTTTGGACTTTTAACTCTTCATTAGCTTTCATTTAAAAGATTATGCCTTTTCCCTTTTCAATGAGAAGAAGATGATGCTTTTGAATTGAAGATTCTTGACATGGTATTAGAGCTTTTACGAGGAGTTAGGAATTTAATCCATGTCTTACCATTTTCTTAATTAAAATTAAGTTTCGCGACAATGTTTGTAGGGCTGGTACTAAGTCCATACTTCACACCCAAAGGCCAGATGACATGCCAGAAATTATAATAAAACTACTCATGGGCCTTCAATTGAAATGGTTCCTGATAGTACTTATTAATGAAAAAGTATATAAATACAAAAAATAATGAAAATGAGCTTTCTCATGTGGTTTTCTCCTCTAAAACAGAAATTTGTTGTGGACTTCAAATAGGATAGCAACAAGTATAACACACAACCATAGTTAGGATGATGGTTTAAGCAATTCATCCATTGAATCCTATAAAAGGAAAATCTACAAAAAGAAAATCGTAAAGAAAATTATATGTATAGTATCAGCTAGACTCCTGGTATATCATCTAATATTAGACATGTACTCATACCTTCCTGATGGAAGAAAATCTCCGAGAGCAAAAACCAGACCAAAGACCAAGACAGCCACACCCACTCCAATCTGTTTCATAGTAATATTTCTACCATTCAAATAAGGTAAGACAGAATGTATGTGCAACAAAGGAACACCCTTTCACCTTGGTACCAAGGCCAATGGTCTTGTCATCTGAATTTGGTGAATCATAGTCAATTGCGCCAAATTCTTTTTCCTCTTCAGCCTGCTTTTGCTCAAGCACCGATCTGAGCAGTGAAAAAAAAATTTAAAAAAAATAAAAAAAGGCAAATAATAACAATAAACCTACAGTGATGCAAGAGCAAAATTACTCTCAATATGATAAAGTTATTAACACTCACTTTTAAGGAGAAATCCTGAAATATATTATCGTGGTCAGGAAAGCTGATTAGAAAATAAATCATACTTTTATTGGTCTGAAGCATGAACTATTATTTTATGAATTAAACAGGCTCTATAAACCAAGTTGCCAAAATATAGCTAGGATCTTCTTTTAACTCAAGGTCATGGGTCCTTTCCAATAGTTTGATAAATCCTCCAAGATCAACAGTCCAAATGAATAACCATGAACAGAAGGTACTGTCCATAGCTGCCACACACACACACACACACACGCATCAATGTGTACTATAAAATGGAATAGCATGAGAACACATGAAGAGCAATCTGAATGTCTGGCCTATGAATTACAAAAAGATTTGACTGCTAAGATTATTGTGAGTATCTGTTGCAGTATTGATGAACCTGGACAATGAATTTTCCCACTGGATAGCCCTATATTAATAAACATAATCTAAGATCATGTCAAGAGGACATAAACTCCTATCTATGAGAGTTGTAGCCTATAGCTAGAAAACAATACTGGAAACAGATGGCAATCTGTTGAGCCATGCCTTCCAAAAGATACTATTGTTAAATAGTGCAAAACAGAATATTCAATATGGAAGCAAGAGAGCGTTTCCATACCCGAAGTAACTAAAAGACAAAAGGGTGGTAAGAAAGAGAATGAAAATAGTTACAGCTGTACCTTCTTACTGCTTTTAGTCGTTCTTCAAATTCAATATCCAAAGAATCGTTCTTAAACTTTCCATCAACTCTAGAATTTGGACGGGATACCTCTACAAGGAAAAGTTCACGTTAATGTGGTGCAGCAAACCCAAATAATGGAGACCATGTCGAATTGAACAAAGTTGGAAATATCAGTTTGGCACATATTTTATGGCAAGAATATCCAAGCCAACAGAAGGGTGACAAGATTATGGAACACAATCAAATCATCTATCATATAATATGAAGTAAAATCTTATTTCACTACGTTCGTTTTCATTGTATTTCACCTCAAACTATTTAATGCTTGTTAGGTGTCTAGATTTCTTTTTCGAATTATTTAGGGCTTCAAATGCAATTTCAGATGAGTTACTTCATTGGTAACAACGGCAGAAAGATAATATCTCATGAAGGCCACTATTAACTTCAATATCTCACTATTTTGTACTGCATTGATGCTCAAACTGGGTTGGCACCAAAATACAGAGATCCAACAACTTAAGCAAGCAAGGTTTTTACTCCATAGAAATAATTCTTTCTGTATTCTGCCCGTCAAAGGCACAACAGTGAAGCGGTTGAATTTGTGAGTTATCAGCTCTAAGGAAATAACAGTGAACCAAGGAAGAAAATTCCTTAGTAATATGAAAAGTTATCAACTTACGAGTGGATAGAGGCCGAGACTGTTTAGATGTTGATCTCCTACAACAATCAATACCATTGGCTGTTAGTAAATGACCGTTGAGAGTGATGACAAGTTCAACTAGCAGTTGCACATCTACAAGAATGCCTAGAGCTATAAAGCCAAGGCCTGAAGGATCACAAGAAAACAGCTAAAGTATTATCTAGATACCTTTGCGACGATACGAGGCCCTTGTCATCCCTCGAGGTACTGACTTCGTTGGTCTGAATAATTAGAAAGTAAGCCATAAATTAGAGCAGGAAAAAAAGAAAGAATCAGGGAATGCGATGCAAAAATAAGTTGGAGCATCAATTATGGTGACACAAACTGGAAAAATAAGATCAGGGGCGCTTGAAAAAAGGAATAAACTGCGATTTCGAAGCCGACAGAAGCACCTTATTGTTGTTGGTCTTGTTTGCTCCAAAACCACGGCTTGGTTTGGAATCCGAGCAATGTATTTGAAGCGAAAAGAAATTGCTGCTTCTGATAGCCGTCCACATTATGTGAAAATTTTAGAACTTCATCCTGACTGAGAAATTGTCCTGCATGTGGAAGTTGGAAGACAGCACCATTCGCACTGGTATACTCCCACGCTCACTCACCACTCACAAGTGATGATAAGCTTCACTTCTCCAGTGCTCCACGTCATCACTTGATTTGATCGGAGGCTGCAGGTTAATTTAATGTTTAAATATCTAACAAGGCCCGACATTGTTGATGACTCTTTTTCCCCCTTTATTGATGACATTATTGATTTTTTTTTTGTCAAGATTGTTATTGATAATATTTTAAAATTGATAAACCATTAACAGCCATTAAAAACCATCATCAATCAATAAATCAATATAGTATTGAGTATTCAATAAAACTTATAAGAAAACTTAAAAAAAAAACTTATAAGATGTCATGATATTATTTATTAACTCTGGATATTATAATTCATTTCAAATACTCCATTCCCTACATCACACAAGGCATCTCTACTATTATTATACTGGAGACATAAGAACAGTTGCATTATACATAATATTGCATTATTAAATGAAAAAATACACATTTTTATTTAATTAAATTATATATACTACATTTTTGTGGTACAATTTTTGTGTGTGTACAAATTATGCATGTCATAACAACACAGTATTAAAAAAAATAGGAACATTAATAAAAATATAGTTAATACTTAATAGGTAAAGAATTTATTGCCAAGCTCAAATAAAATAATGTTTTCTTATTTTTCTTAAGAAAACAAATTTCTTTCTTTTAAAATCAAAATATGAATTACATTTATCATTCTTCAACAATATAATTAATGGATTATTTACTATTTCTAATTTTAAATACAAGGTACAAATAATTATTTCATTAATATTAAGAAAAACGGTTAAAAGTAATTAGCCATCTTAAAGTTATCACAAATTGAAATTATTTTCTACAAATGCCCCCAATTTAATATTTAAATGTCTATCCAAAATTTAATAATAATTCATTACTACACCGATTTTAACTACTTTCTACATACAAAAATCAAAGAAATATGTTATTTATTGAAAAAAAAACCGAAATAAATTATTTAATCCACCATTTGTGCGTTATAACTTGAACAAAAAGAACTCTCAATAGAGTTCATATTTTTCTACATTTGACTTATTTAAGGTATAATTATATTTATTTTAATTAAAATTTAGATATCATTTTAATGAATATTAAATATATGATACATTAACCCTCCCCATGCATTTATGTATTTACAGAAAAATAATATAAGAAAAATAATAGTGTATAAAATTCCAAACTCTGTTATAGATTAATATGAAATATGATCACCATAATCACTTCTCTATATTTTTTTCCCGAAAACGTCTCCATATTTTTTAATATCTTATACTTCCCAAATATTTTGGGCCTATTCAGCTGGGTTCTTCTTGGATGACGATTCCCTGATAGCTTGAAAGTCAACCTAGGGAAAATTACCTGGTAAGGATCCAAATTGACTTGAACGATGTAAATAAATAGGTTCAAGTACAACGTAATTGTAATAAAGCTAACTATTACTTTCACTAAACATGAGCAATCAGTACAACATTTCTTATTCTTATCAAAGGATATAAAAAGTTCAGTATTAAAGGGCTATAGAACAGGACCTTCGATGTACATAACAGATTCATACTATCTA
Source organism: Adenanthera pavonina (assembly GCA_026686845.1). Taxonomy (NCBI): domain Eukaryota; kingdom Viridiplantae; phylum Streptophyta; class Magnoliopsida; order Fabales; family Fabaceae; genus Adenanthera; species Adenanthera pavonina. Next base: position 1,338,506 of record JAIVEN010000011.1, on the reverse strand, counting down.
TATCTCTACTTCCAAAATTATCAAAATAGCACAAGTATGCTTTTTTGAGGCCGCGATAGATATCATTATCAAACAACTCTCACAGGAAGACTGGAGCCATAACAAGTGTAATTGTTGCAAGCATCTTAATAAGGACATGAAGTGAAGGCCCAGCAGTGTCTTTGAACGGGTCTCCCACTCTGCAAAACGAGTGAGAAGTTACGACAATAAATTTGAAAAAAAGACAGCCCAACAGAAAACATATGAAAACATTGACCTCAACCATCCTCCGGCCCACCCAAAAAGAAAAATCGAGGAAGAGCAAACATTATGACCATATTCAAGTTTTGGCCAGTACAACGTCACATCACAATCTCATTACTGCACATAAGAGTCAAATCCGTATCCGACGCACACAATCTGGACATGATATAGAACTTCAAAATGCTCCCGGACTCCAGTGTGTGTGTGTTGTGTTCCCCATGTTAACGTCCATGATTCTTAAAAGGTGCCATTTTGCCTTAGAACTTAGCTAATTGCCGGGGCAATAATTTTCATGCTCAATGATTCGAATGCCTTTCCTTCTCTCAGCAACTAACTTTTATTTTTTTAATTCATTATGATAAACTTTATCAAGGGGGAAAAAACACGAGTAAACTAATGAAGAAGGAATCCTCCTATAGTAATCAAACCAACTTGATTGCAGCATCTCATCACCTCATAAAACAAGTAGGTTGGGCATTGCTGCCGCCAGCTAGTGTAGCATTGCAAACTCAAATATGTATGATCCTAGTTTATTTATTAATATAAACATAAAATAATCAAAGGTTTGCATTGAACATGGTAATTCCTTGCTATAAATGAAAGATAACGACAAACATAACTTACGTATCTCCGGTTACTGCAGCTTTGTGAGCATCACTACCTTTGCCTCCAAGAGCTCCAGTCTCAATGTATTTCTTTGCATTATCCCAGGCACCCCCGGCAGTGTTCAGAAAAAGTGCCATCAGAATACCAGAAACTGTAGCAAACATCAGCAGGGCAGCCACAACTTTAGCCCCAAGGAGGGAGTGCCCTGTATAGTGACCCAAAATTCGGAACAGAAATCCTGCAAGTAATAGCAACATTTAACATCCTACTCATGACATGGGAAATATTTAAAACAAGACAAGAAATTCAGATGAGCAACTGGGTTATCCAAAAAGGGAAAGAAAGTGAAGAAAATAATTAATAGTGAATGTTACAAAAAAAAAATGAAGATAAATATTATGTTTCGAGATACAGAGAACAGGGTGATCACAATAAATCCCTAAATTTGAAAGCAACTGTAATTGAGGATTGAAAGCTTAAACATTACACATGGGAACACGCCCAGAAGTCAGGACTCCTCCAAAACCAAAACAATCTGTTGAAAGATTTTGCAATCGGAAAGTTTAAATAAAATCTTTTCTGCAATCACAGATATGCTACTCCTTATATGACTAACATATTCCTTATCATTCCATATGATGAAACCCATCAAGCAATTATGAGAGATCCAAGCAATAATATTGTCATCGGGATACATAAACTTGCATTCATGTCAACATTTTCCATCAAGGTCGGTACAGATGACTATACATGTAAGAAAAAAAAAATTGCAATAAAAACACAGCAAGTAACCCACCAACTACAATAGGTGAAATGATGGCAAGAGCACCAGGTTTTATCATCTCCCTTAATGATGCAGATGCTACGATAGCAACACAGCGACCATAATCTGGTTTCTCCTTATACTCCTGTAGAGAGAGCAGAGACATTTGAAAGCCGAACTTACAAAAGCTTTAAATTTACTTCAGAAACCTAAACTTACCATAATACCGGGCCTCTCAATGAACTGCCTTCTGACTTCATTAACAACCTCTTGAGCAGTTCGGCCAACAGCAGAACAAGCCCAAGCACTGAATAGAAAAATAAGCATGGAACCCAACAATCCACCGATGAAAACTTCTGGAATTGCAATATCAACCTGGAATTCAATCAAAATTCAAGAGTATGAGTGCGGTATAAAATAATAATAATAACACTATTATTAGGATATTAGGAGCCAGTTCTGCCCACCTGTTTAAAAGGTTCATGCGCAAATGCAGAAACCTCATCCATATAAGCACTAAACAAAAGGAAAGATGCAAGAGCAGCAGAACCAATGGCAAATCCTTTAGTTGTAGCTTTGGTTGTGTTTCCAACTGCATCAAGAATATCAGTGATCTCTCGGACACTTTCAGGCTGTAAAGAACATATATGGAGCACATAAATTATTTCCGTATATGTGGGAAAAATTAGAACGCCTTGGATAATAGTCAATCAAGGACTACCTGCTGACTCATCTCCACAATTCCTCCGGCATTATCAGCAATTGGACCAAACATATCCATGGTAAGAACATAGGCAGCAGTGCTCAGCATTCCCATTGTTGCTACAGCTGTGCCAAACAGCCCACCAGTTGGCTTTCCTGCTATATCAACAAGTCCAGAGGTGTGACCCAGCCAGAAAGCAGAGACAATTGACACACTGATGACAAGGACAGGAAGAGCAGTTGATTCCAGGCCCAAGCTGACCCCAGCAATTATATTAGTCCCATGGCCCGTGGAGCTAGAAAGGGCTAATGTGCGCACAGGCTCATGCTTGTAGTCAGTGTAGTACTTGGTAATCCAGACAAAAATGTACGCAGTTATTATACCAATCAACCCACACAACGCGAAGCTCAACCATGCTGAAGGAGCTTGTTCAGTGTAAAGTAACCACCGAGTAGACTGCAGAGTAATTAACGTCAAACAGAAAGCAGAATAGATAAGTATCAAGAATTTAAACAATAATGCAGATCTATTGAAGTTGAAATCCTTAACAGAACTTATATACAGTCTAAGTATTTTCATTTGCAAAACTACAGCAGAGAAAACACCAAACTTGGCTGATCCAGAAAATTTGCTTCAGAAAAATGAGGAGATAATAGTTGAAGATAAATGATTACCAGACCAAATGTCAGAACAGCTAAAACTATTGTGACAGAGTATCCTTTCTGAAGAATTGTCATCGGATCCTCAATGGGAGCCTTTACACCAGACTCACGTGTAACTCTAATTGAAAATATTCCAATAGAGGAAACGACCAGATCAAATGAGTGAACAACAAGAGGAAACAAGATGAAGCCAGATGGATCTGAATCAAAGAAAAATAAGCAAATTAGATTAGCATATTCAAACAAAACCATTGATAATTTAAAAAAGCAGGAAATAGACATAGACATGGATAGGGATAACTAGGTACTGGCCTTCTATTTTACACCTCTGTGCCATTGTTCCCCCAAGTATCATGGCACTGATTATTTCAGCTGCAATACTTTCAAAAAGATCAGCACCTCTAGCAGCACAATCTCCCACATTGTCTCCAACCTTTAAAAACAATTGCAAACCAGTATGTAAACATATAGATTGTAGATGCACAACATCTCACTAACACTTAGATGAGGGGCAAACACAACACACATGGTATAATAAGAAAAAGTTTAAATTGGTTTTTCTAAAATGATTTCTGAAAGTCAATTTTCCATTTTTTTACACCATGTGCATCACATTTGACCTGGTCCTGGTGTCAAATGTGACAAACAAGACCAGCAACAAAAGTAGGACAAGGAAACAAAATACACAATAAGAGAATGTTTATGCTGAATCAGGACCTCATTTTAAGGATACAACATAAAATTATCACGCTAGTTGCATCTCACCTATTACTTTCAATGTCAACAAAAAGCACATCAACAGTTAAAAAGATCTCTCGTCACATTAGATAACAAATAAAATCTCCAAAAAAGTTTTGTGCAAAGGTAAACAGAATTAGTAAAATCTAGAAAGGATAAGACGACTTAAGAAATGCACATTAAGAAATATTTAAGGGTGAAGCATGAAGAGAACCAACAAGAAATGCCATGAATGCACCAGTCAAATCCTTGGAAAGGTAGAAACCAAATAACAGAATTTCATGTCAGCTTATGAGGATCATGAACAGTGATCTTACCAATCGTAAGAATCAGATTCTCATATATCCTTGACTAAAGTAGTCAAGTTCACAAAAGAGGGCCTACTACTACAAATTGAAACCCCCACTTGTCCAAGTTGGAACACAAGCCAAGACAATTCTTTTAAGTCCTTTGTCCATTGCTACCAGGTGTTTTCACTCCTCATTACTCTCATTCAATAGTGGTTTTTGCACAGAACCCCATTTCACCAAATCTATAAGATATGGTTTAGGCTAGAGACTCATGAACTATAGTGCAGTACGGTGTCAGGAAGGGGGAATTCTTGTGCTAAGTTATGAAGTGGACAAGCAGCAGCCAATGAGTAGCTTCATAGAGAAAATAGTTAAGGGAGAGAAGAAAGGAAGAACAAAAACGGCTGGAGGGCAGGAGGCTGTGGAAGGAAGAATTGGAGTGGTCAACTTGGAGAGTCTAGCTGCTACCTCAAGTGTGCTTATTCATTATTCCGTCATATCATGGACTTCTTGGGTGGAAGGAGAAATATATCTATGTTCCCTTCTTTAAAGGACACCATGAAAGACATTAATGTAACATAAAATGGAAAAGTAATTAGTAGATATTTTCTCATTTACTATCTGCTATACAACCTTAATGTGAAATTATTTCACAAAGTTATATAACAAAGGAAAGAAATGGTACGATTCACATAAAATTAATGCCAACTTTTATGCATGAACTCTTTTCAAAATGAAGTACAAATAAAATAACAGTTACCAGGTCAGCAATTACAGCAGGATTCCTGGGGTCATCTTCAGGAATCCCCTGCTCCACTTTTCCAACAAGGTCAGCTCCAACATCAGCTGCCTTTGTGTATATTCCACCACCCAATTGAGCGAACAGTGCAACAAAGGAGGCACCAAAACCATATCCAACAAGAAGAAGAGGCACTAAAAACAAAAGAGTCTTAACGTCAAACAATAACTAGAGAGAGATGGTGTAGACAACAGAATAACTGCCAAAAGGTGAAAATAGGAGAAACTAAGGTAGTATGGGATGTTTAAGTACTAAATTGAGGGTAGTATGGGATGCTCTATGGACTGCTTAAATAGGTTGATTCTCCCATCTCAATACTTAGCTTTTATAGAAGGGTTCTCCACCCCATTTGGGTGCCCATCGGGTATAAATGTCTTAATGCAATTATATTATTAAAGTATTAGTATAAATTGAGGGTAAGGGGTGAGACGGTGAGTATTATGTCCACCACATCATTGAGTTTTCAATAATATATTTTATTGGTCCCTTACTTTTTTGCCTTCTATTTTCCTAACACCATCCAATACAAGCAAGATGATTCTGCTGATCAGTAATAATTACATTGTCTTCCAATCAAATACACCATTTAACTGCAAAATGCACATCACCACAAGGTCTAACACATACTTCCCCTAAGACCTATACACTAGATCATGAAATTTTATTCCAAACTCCGTAGGAAAACCAAATGCTTGACAGAAATTATAAAGAAGCCTACTTGAAATATTCCAAGCCCAAAAACAAAGTAAAAACAAATGATCACCTTGTCATGTATAATTGTCCATTGTTGAGTTCGTATTAATTACAATAAAGTTCTGCTTTTTTTTTCACACATAATAAATTGGCATGCTATATAATATGCTACTTGAACCTAAATAAAAAGACCTAAAAGCAAGGTCCGTGGAAGAAGTCTTTCCAATTATATTCAATTGCCAGCTTGAGAAAATATTGCAAAAGCTGTTTGTCCAAGTTCATGCATAAAAATACACTTTTTATTTGGTAAGTTGGTAAGGAGTTTATACATACAATCTGTAACCTTCATTGAACCAGGTGTGTCCACTCCCAACCAAACATAAAATGTGGCATAAAGGACTGCTATACCGATGACAGCCATACCAACGACAACAATAGCAGAGAAACCACCAGCACGAGTAGCTATCTGCACAAATCTTTCCCAATTAATATAGAAATCCTGAACCGTTTGTGATTATCTGAGAAAATGATGGTTTAACCTGCAATGCCTCTCTTGCAGACCGTCTTGCAGCACTAGAGACTCTAACATTGGCACGGACTGATACCCACATTCCTACATATCCAGCAATACCAGAACAAAGAGCACCTAAAAGGAATGCAGCTACAGTGATGTAAGCAGAAGTTGACCTGAATCAGAATATTGATATATGACGTGTAAGAACAAGTACAAGATATAAGCTTTATAAATGATATATATTTAAACATCACCTTCCCACGCCTGAAGATTCCTGTTGAGGAGTTGTACTGCGAAACAAATATATGCCAAGAATAACCAGAGCAAGCAACAGTGCCATCTTGGATATACTGCCATACTGGGTCCTGAAAAATCCTTCAGCTCCATCCCGTATAGCTTCTGATATCTAGACAGCAATATGATAAGTTCAGGACAGATAAGCAAGGAGTTCAAAGTACGTGATCCAATTATGAATAGTCCTCATAACGACACAAGACAGCAATAACTCTAAAATGAAGAGAGAGAGAAAAACTGTTTACAAACTAAACTAATAATGTCTTTCGTTGCTAAATAAAAAATCAGGCTTCACAAATCTTCTGACAAAGACTCATGTTGACGTAAGAAAGCATATTCCCAAAAAGTTCTTAAATAAAATTTATTATTTGCATGAATGTTAACTTTTTTACATGGGCTTGTGATTGGGTTTGTCCATATCACCAAAATAGCTTAAGTTACTTATTTAAGATTGTCACAAACTTATATACCCTTCATCTTTATTATTGTTTTTTAGATGTTAGATGTGGGACTTCTAATCTTCAATATTTTCCCACTTACTCCTTTTTTTTTTTTGGCTTGGGCTTGTACTCATGAACCTCAAAATTCTTATGTCCATAATTTTTTTTTTGAATGGGGTTCTCATGACCATTAGACTCTGATACCATGTTAACTTTTTTGTATAGGCTTGTGATTGGGCTTGTCCATATTACCAAACTAGCATAAGCTACTTGATTAGGATTGCAACAACCTTATATACCCTTCATCTTTCTTATTATTTTTAAATGTGGGAATTCTATTCTCCAATGATGCAAGTGCTTTTCACAATGTTCAGACATGAAATTTAACTAGGTTAAGAGTATTTGCCTGTTTGACTTTGACCGTAGCTTTTAATAACAACTTTTCTTTTAAAAACAATCAAGACAAGCTTCATTAGAGCATGTTTCTTGCTCCCAACACACAAATGATAAGAAATGTTCTATAAAAACAGAAAATTATTAATAAAGGTTAGTGATACATGTGATACAGTGCAGCAACAGCAAGGCTTCAGTGACAGCCCTCATTAGAAGCTTCTATCGTCACATGTTGTCATCTCTTATTTTGTTATTAGTTTATTGGTTGTTTCTGTTCCATTAGGATAAGTTATTTATTTCCCTTCAAACATTATTTAGTTATGAGAGGAAGAAAGCAATTAACTAAATCAGCCAAACCACAGGAAGTAGATTTACCTGAACCATTTCAGGAGGGCCCTCATCCTTTGCAAGCACCCACTTTGTTAGATATATTGACACAAGGAAGCTGAGAATACAAACAGAGAAGACAAACACAATGATTGGAGATGTCCTTGCTCCAATGTAGAAGATAGCTCCAAGACCCAGGAGCAAAATTATGAACAGAACACGAACATTTATACCAAGTAGAATACGAAATATCTGCAGAAAGTTAAAAGTCAATAATTTCTGATGCTATGAAATATCATAAGGTAAACTACACACAGAATCAGTAATGACTCATAACTTACTTAGCAAGCCAATACTGAAAAAGGGGGTAGGGATCTCAAGTTACATGAAAAAGAAACGAATAAACTATTTTTGGGTAATATATGAATTGAATACATTATTGATAAAACAGTAAAGCAAGCAAATTGATGCAATTAAGGCCACAGAAAATGAACATAGCCCTCTTACCAGTGGAGTGTAAGCTTTACTGCGCATGTTGGGAAATGTTCTTGGTTTGTCCGGGTAATTCCCCAAACTACCACTCTCCAAGTCATCATCCATCGTTACAGAATGGGTGGAATTCACCCTCCGGGCTACAGGATAAGGGTACTCACCACCTTGGGGCAAGTCGCCCCCTGAACCTGGTCGCTGAATTTTGAAGGATTTTATCAACCACTATAATATTAAGTTTTACTGCTGGCTTATAAGTAGAAAATATAGTCTGTTGACAGTCCAGGTAGTCTTTACGTACAAGGGCTTCTTTTCCTCTCCCGCAGTCAGGATTTTAAAGTTGAGAATCTTGATATATTTAGCTTCAAATCTCTGACAAACCAAATAGATCACAATCAGGAACATAATGCACAAAATGCCAACAGACTGTATGTTTAACATAAATAAGTAAAACCAATATGTAAAGAAACTAAGCATACCACATAATTTAAAGAAACAGTTGCTTGATGCAAAAGAATGCAATTATGCACACCCTTAATTAGCTATCATATCAAAAAGTTAATATCTTCGATACGTAAATGATAAAAATCGCAAAGTTCCGTTGGCTTTCTGGGAATGTAAAGTTTAAGATATAGATCCCGTTCATTTTCTGTAGGCATAGTAAAGGGCTTGAATTTGGATTTTATCTGATTAATTGGACTTGGAAAAGATATCCAGATGCAATGGTAGCAAACATTTCTCGTGACCCAAACATTATAAAAAGAGACGCAGAATTCATTTCAGAGGATTACTTATAATCTGAGCCATCAATGATTCGGATCTAAAACAAAACCGAAGACTGAACGAACAGCAACTCAGAATATGAATTCAGATTGTGAAGCAATAAATCAAATACCAGCAGAGATTGTCTCTATCGTCCGACGCAAATACATTGACTGAATAAAAAGTTTCGAGCAGATCTAATGCTGGTGAACCTTGGTCAGCTATGCTTCGCTTGCTCTGCCTTCCACTGCTCTCTCTCTGGTTTCCTCTGTGATTACCACAGAGAGAAAGCGGAAACTCTTTGACGAGAAAGATGAAACGAAAATTTCTCTTTTCTAACAAAAAAAAATGGTCACGAATGTCGAGCAGTGAACGGAGGAAGGCTCAATTTCGCAAAATTGCAGTGCATATTCGCTACTTTTATTCAATCTCTTCTTCACAGTATGCTGCTGATCTGTCAATTAGATCCAGTAGTATGAAGCCATCTCATGCTAAACACGTATCAATTGGCTTACCAATTAACGTAGATACAAACTCATTTTGACGGACATTTTTAATTTGCTGTCTAATGTATGAAACATTAAAACCAGAGGCGGAATTCAGGAAAAGTTTTAAAATATGAACATCGCACGCAAATAAGTTAATGAATATTATTTGCACAATAAAATAATAGTCCAGCTTCAAAGGATTGTTGTGCATATATTAATTATTTAAAATTTGATTCTTTACAAATAAACATTTTAAATTTGATTATTTTAATAAAATTATTTTTTGATAATTTTCACGTTAAGACGTTGAGCTGTCAATTGGATCCTAGTCACTTAGCTATAATCTCATTTCACTTTTTTTTTATTTTATATCTAGCAAAATTAATTTTAAACTTGAATGGGCATTCTTAAATTAAATTCCCATAAAAGAAAAAATATTTTAGTGATACTTTTCTATTAATTTCCTATAAATAAAGTTAGTAAATGTAATGATTAAAACATTTTAATTAATAGTATAATTAGTTTTGTGAGCTAAAATAATTAAAATTAGGTTACTACTATTATGAATATATTTTAAACTTTATTATAAATGGATTTTTAATTTATTTTATTTTTTTATTTGTATTTAAACTAATTATAAATACTTTTTCTTTTTGAATGAAGAGGGACTTGCATTAACAAATCAAAAAATGATATGTACAACGGGAACAAAGGGACAGAAAACTAGGGAACCTATATCTGCATATAATATTTATTAAATATTGATAATAAGCATGATAAATAAATAGATAATAAAAACAAAATGAATAAATAAGTAAATATCAGGTTTCATCTATAAGTGTCACCCATGATCGAACTCAATAAGGAGCGATTGTCATCTAAAGTTGATGAGGGAACACCAATTGAGTTACTTGAATATGTTTTCTTAGAAAATAGGGGAAATGATGATTAATGATCAAAAGTTTGAATTAAATATAGTAAAAGATTTTATAATTTTTTCAGTAATAAATATAGAACAAAGTAGTAGTAAATTTTCAATATTTAATGGTAAAATAAAACTGAAAAATCCTTTAATGTATTTAATTCAAACTTTTAGTCTTTAATTGTCATTTCCCCAAGAAAATAAGAAGACTATACATTATTTTATTGTTAGATTATTCATTAATAAGCCTCTCATAGCAATAGTAGGATTTAAATTCATATTCTTATGAGATATGTGTTGCATCTTTTTAAATTGGTTCAAATTTTACTGCAATTTTTATTTAAATTAAATAAAATTGATCCCCACATCAACAAAAATTAGTTCAATTAATAGAAAAGCATGAATTAAAATTTTACTGTCAATACTACCTTGTCGATAAATAAAATATTCTTTGAAGCATGAGAATCCAACTCAATTGAACTTTTGTTTAACTAAAAAGAAATTGATCCAAACATTGCATTATTTCGCGTTCTAGGGGTGTGCATGGACTAGGTCGAGCCAGGCCCAGGTTTATATGAACTTGCACCCTAACCTATCCTTCATTACACCGGTTTGGGCCAATTACCAAGTTAGTATCGGGTAAACTTGATAAATACAAAATCATAAAAGGTCGAGAAAAGAAAGATAGAGACTATATGAGGAGATAGACGAGATCAGAGATCTAGAAATAAAAGATACCATAATGTAGAGAAAAGAAAACATATACAGTCAAACCACAAGATTTGACTAGAAGGTGAGATCTAAAAAAGAAAAAAAAAAAGCTAAAATAGTAGATAAACACATAAACCAAAATTTTGAGGACGGCGACAGTTAGGCCGAGAATTGGAAGCAAGATAGAGATATAAGCAAGAGAGAGAAAAGGGTGAGATCTGAGGTCTTCAAGAGCAATTATGATTTGCGCTTTGCGTTGCTAGATCTGAGATTTTAAGGCAAGGGCTGTAAGAGGCAAGGTTCATGAGGCATGGAGGCAAGGTTGAGAGAAGAGAAGGGTAAAAGGAAGAAGAGAAGAAATTTGAGAAGAACAGAGCCACGGGAGAAGAAGATAGATGCTTGCTAAGAAAATGGAGATAAGAACATTCAGGAAAGGAGAAGAGAAAAAGATTATGTGGGGTCAAGGCAGTGGGAGAATGAGGGAGTCAAAGAGATGTGGAGATATTTATTTTAATATAAAAAAAGAATGATGATGAGACTTTTGAAACAAATATCAATCTTTTTTATAACTATTTAAGCTCTACAGGATGGGCCAGGCCATTTCAAACCATAGCTTTAACCTGCAACTTGGACCGACCCGATTATTTCAACATTGAGCTGGTTTGGGCTGGGTTGGGTTAGCTAGGTTTATGGGTTTATACTCACCCCCTACCACAATCGATGGTGAAAAGATCGGTCTTTCAAAACAAGAGAAAATAGTCATCGGCTTTCCAAAAATCCAAACCAAAATATGGAAAGTCAATATTTCTCATTTACCAGTGAGAGAAACTTGAGAGAAAAGCTTGAATGTCCTTCACTGACCACTGCTCCACTGAAGACCTACCATTCTGAGACCGTGTATGTTCTCCAAGACACTTTAGGCCCTCCAAATGTTCACAATATCCCAGCCCCATTTTTGCTACCCCATCCACCAATAGGACCACTCATGTTGAGCACTAAGTCAACATCGAACTTCACAAGAAGGAGAACCCACCACCTCTCCAAGAAGAAAACAAAATCTCCAAGAAGTTGCATATAGAGGATGATCCCAATCCATCGAATGATATGGATCCTAAACCCACAAAATGTCTGCAAGCCAAAACCTTGCCCCCATCTCCAAGCAAGCCATCATTCAAAGAAAAGCTGCTGAACAATGACTTCAAACAAGATGTTGTAATGGACAATGAGATTGATGTAGCAGAAGAGGACATCACTGTAGAACATGATAAAGTCATGCTATCGATTACCTTCTCCCAGCACATCATTGACTTGTTGCACCACAATATGAGATACTCTCTTGTCGTGAAGCTCCTAGGTAGAACCATAGGGTACAGAACACTCTACAACAGAGTTCTTACTCTGTGGAAACCTAATGGCCACTTCCAGCTTGTCAATTTAATAGGTTACTGCTACATAGCAAAGTTCCAAGATGTTGAATATTACAAAGCACTATCTTATAGTTCAACCTTGGGATCCAAATTTCTCCCCGCACAATCTCACTATCTCCAAGGTAGTAAGTCATACAAGTATTACCACAAAAATATACTCAAAGTCATTGCCAAAGTTCTGGGACAAGTCATAAATTCGATTATAACACAGAATTTGGAGGCCGTGGTAAATTTGCATGACTGGGAGTGATAGTTGATATGTCCAAACCCCTCATGGTTAAGCCCAAAGTTGATGACATGGTGCTACCGATAGAATACGAGTGTTTGTGACAATTTGTTATCATTATGGTAGATATGAGCACCTTGAAGCTGTCTGTTTGCAGAAGACAACCGCAACCACTTTGACCCTTACCTCTATGGCGTTGGAAACACCGACAGTAATAGATACCTTATTCATCACGGAAATGACACCAAATTCCAACCACAACAAGGTGCATAAGGAGAATGCGGATAAGGCCAAGTATGGTCCATGGATACAGGTTCAAAGGTAGGGAGGACGCAATACATGAAGTATGAAAACTTTGACAATGCTGGACAAAAGGGAATGAGGTTTGATGTACTAGCCCGATCAGATAAGGCAGCCTTTAAACAAGTTTTTGAACCTTCCACCGCCAATGGAAAGCTTCTAGAGCCAATAGAATCAAATGTCTCAATCTAGTAACCTAAACAGAGACCTGCAAGGGCAAAAGCAAAGAAAAAGAAGCTCATGAAACCAAACGACCTTCACATAAAGGCAAAAAGAACGCTCCTGCCACCTCCAAGATATAGAAACAGGTACTCAAAAGCGAAAACTCTAGGATAAAGCACTATAAACCCACTACCTCGCATGATACCATCTTTGAAACCAATGCCTACAAAGCTTCCAGGGTACCCATAACCATAACAAAAGAGTCACATACAGCTGTATCCATATCTACTCAGAGAAACTCAATAAGGCTGTTACTGGACCTCCCCATGACAATTGCCCCCAAGCCACTATACAAGTAAGCAAATCAAGCCAAACAAGCAAAGAGAATTTGACGCCCAAACCTCCTAATAGAAGCCCACCAAAAGGAGGCATTAAAATCCAACAAAATGCACAAGTCTGAAAGGCTAAGACCAGGTTAAGAAAGGCCACTGACGGTCCTTCCAACAAACTCACACATGCCATCCTTGACGCTATTGATGAGGTGTATATTCCTCCTAGGAAAGATACTAGAGATGAGTCAAATAACTCTGACACTAATGTTTAAATTTCCTTATTTTCCTTCTTATTTATGGACATATAAATAATGCTTTGGAACTATCAAGGTGCTGCCTCCAATAAGTTCAGACAAACACTGAAATCCTTTATAGTGATGTAAAACCCTAAGATTCTAGTCATTGTTGAACCATGAATCTTGGGACCAACTGTCAACAAGGTTATCAAGTAAATTGCATGGCCTCATTGTAATACCCTTCATGACATCTTTCTTGGCATTGTGTGTAGAACTGGAGAAAACAGGATGGAGGAAGGCTCAAGCGGAGGAAAATTGAGTTCCACACTACGGCGAGAAGCAGGGCCACCGTGGCGAGAGCAAGTCCAGTGGTGTTTTCTGGCTGAAACATGGTGGAGCTGCGGTGAGAGTAGGGTTTCTAGTTTAAATCAGAAATATTTCGGACGAACAGAAAGAAAGAAAACGGAGGGAGCGACGAGGAGTTCTACTAGGGCTTGCGAGATTTGGCCTTGGGAAGTGATTTTCGGATCTCAAGAGCTTGGATTCACGTGGGTAAGTAATCTCTACTCCTCCCTCTCCATTTTCTTCGGTTGAATTTGGGGTTTTTTGGTTGTATGTTGGGATTTCCGGTTTGGGCCGAAATCCACCAATTGCAATGAATGAAATGAGATTAAGGAAGTGTATTTTTGTGTTCTTGATACTTTGGTGTGATTTTTGAAGGGTTTATGCGTGATTTAAGCTTAACCCTAGGTTGTTTTTGGTTAGGGCTCTTGGGAATCTAAAGTATATATGGTTGAGTAGTGTTTGAATGGTCCCTAAGAGCTTATTGATGCATGAAAAGGGTGTTGAAACCTTGGGTTAGGCTTAAAGTGGTTGAATTGTGGTTTTGGCAAAATGGTATATTGTGTTAATTGAAGAATTGTGGTATTATGAAGGTTGTTTGATAGCCTGAGAGGGGTTCAAGCATGTTGGATAACTCGAGAAGTTCGTGGAATTCGCGTGTGTGGTATTAACACTTGAGGTAACCAGGTGTTTGTTTGTATTGTATTGTTTGTATTGTATGATAGTACGTATATTTGTGTATATATGCATGTCTCTTTCATACCACGATATAAATGTGTTTATGTGTATAGTTTTCTACATATCGTGGTATGCACACAGCTAGATGATGATTATGATTATGATGATGATTACATATGTGATAATGACATTGATATGATATGACATAATCTATAGCATGACATTGAGATCATGATAATTATCATATGATGATACATGGTATCACCACATGGCATTGTGAGATTGTGATATATAGCAGATTGGGTGGTGGTGATGTGATGACGTTATGATATATGATGATAAATGTTAAGGAGGATAAGGATGTGATATATATATATATATATATGTTAGGGAGGATAAGGATAGGATCCCTGCGACTAAATCTCCTCCTATAGCTAGGAGGGGAAAGACACGTAGTAGACTGCACCTTCCCTAAATTGCTGCCAATTCGTGGTGGGAAAGGAGAAGGAGAGCCACAGTTTGAACATTAGTGTTACCTTTGACCGGGTGCATTAATGGGAGGTGAGCTTGATGATGTCTCGGAATCAGTCTTCACCGAATATTGGAAGGGAATTACCTATACAAAATATCCTATTATGACAATAGCATGTGGTTCTAGCTGTGTGCGAGGGAGACATGCATTCCATTTATTTCACATTGCATTCATAGATTGTATGAGATATATATATATATATGTGTGTGTGTGTGTGTGTGTGTGGTTATTCCCAGTTACTGAGACATTGTCTCACACCCCTCTCTCATGAACTAATCTTTCAGGTGACGGTTCTGACACTAGTCTTGAGAAGTCAAGGGAGTAGTATCGGATGTGGGAATACTAGGTTTATGTAGTATATATGTGTTTTGGATATGTATTTTGTGCCAAGTAAGATAGAAGGTTTTGTAATGAATGTATGACATGAATAAAGATTGTTATGGATGGATGTATGTATGGTTATTTGTGTGGAATTGTGTTGTATGTGATGTGTATGTTGTATTGTGGTGTTTTCATGGTTTTGGATGTTGGGAAGTCAATATGGTGGTGTTTGTGTGCCTAGAGTGGATTTGGGCCTCGTTGGTGTGTTTTAGGACCTGTAGCCCATTTTGTCAGGTTGGGGTTCAAGTGGGTCAA
The DNA here is from genome assembly GCA_026686845.1 of Adenanthera pavonina. Classification (NCBI taxonomy): domain Eukaryota; kingdom Viridiplantae; phylum Streptophyta; class Magnoliopsida; order Fabales; family Fabaceae; genus Adenanthera; species Adenanthera pavonina. The sequence continues at coordinate 1,322,798 of JAIVEN010000011.1, read as the reverse complement.
ATCTCAGAGGAGTGGTTTCTTTAAGGTGAAACCTCTTTGGACAAGTTAGTTTGGGGGTTTTGGACCAGTATGAATGGTCTTTGAGTAACCATTTGCCTTTGGTGGCAATTGGAGGTAATTAGTGGTGAGTTTTGGTCAATAAGTGGTCAAAACGGTGTCAGGGTCTAGAATCTCTATACGGAGTTGGATTGAGGTGAAGTTGGTGTCTATGGATAGATTGAGACTAAATTGATTTGTAGGAGTTGGAATTAAGTCAATAAAAAGTCAGAGTATAAAGTTATGCATATTGGAAGTTCGCCCCAGTGGTTGAAGTTTGCTGGTATAGAAAACTAGCAGGGGGCGCTGCGGCACCACAAAGTCCAGTAGCGTGGTAAGATAGGGGGTCTGGAGTCGCGGCGATACTGTAGCGACCACGGCCCCAGCCCGAATTTTGATATTGTTTGGTTTGTTTTCGCTGCTCTAAAGTTTTAAGAAGTGATTGTGAGACATTTGGGTTACGTTTAGTTGGTTTTTGAAGGTTTGGGTCAAGTCTGGAGGTATTTGGGAATAGGTTGTTACATTCGTTCCCACATAATTGAAGCATCTAGATTTTCCAGCAGAATCTAGCTATTATGGAAAGAGAGAATTGAAGTTGATGTGCTTATAAATCACGAGCAATTTCTTCACACAAGAGTCAGAATGGTTAATGATAATATCAGCTTCCTCTTCATAGTAGTTTATAGGCACCCTTCCTTATCTCTTCATGAACTTCTATGGAAGGACCTATGCATAACTGCCATAATCCCTGCCTTCTTGCTAGGGACTTCAATGCTAAATTCTTCCTAGAGGATAGAAGTGAAAGGGAAAACAGACAAAGCATATGATGCCATTCAATTTGCAACTTTGTTCGACAAAATGGGTTTATAAACATGGGCTTCACAGGGCCCAAATTTACATGGAGAAAGGTACTACTCTTGCCAGGCTGGATAGAGCCATGTCAAATGTCTCCTAGACTAATCTATTTCCAAATGCCGAGGTATAGCATCTTGCCCAAATCAAATATGATCACCGGCCTATACTCATAAAATTGAAGCCCTCTGTAACAACGGGAGATTGTAGAAAGCCATTCTATTTCCTTATAGCCTGGATTACTTATCCACAATTCAGCCAACTAGTCAAGGATAATTGGGTTCAAGGGAAAAGCATCATGGAGTATATAAAAGTCTCTACTTTGGTGACCTAAAATTGGAATTACATGTTCTTTGGCTATGTTACCAGCAAAAAGAGAAGGCTCACTAATTGTCTACACGATATTCAAAGGGCACTAAAAGATAAACCTTGCAACTCGTGACTTTGTGATCTCAAGAAAAAACACCTTATGGACTTGAAAGACACATGTCTACAAGATGAACTTCTTTGGTTACAAAAATCATGAAGTGAATGGCTTAATTTAGCGTACAGAAACAGGAGCTATTTTCACACCAAGGCCACAATCCAAAAAGAGAGGCAATCGCATCACTCTACTCAAGGACAAACATGGAGATTGGCAAAGTGATGAAGTTGTGCAAAAGAACATAGCTGACTCTTGCTATCAGAAACTCTACTCAAGTGATAGGAATTCTTTCAAACCCTTTTTTGTTACCAGTATCTTTCCTACCATCCCTGACTCCCTAATGACTGACCTATATAAGGAAGTAACTATAGAAGAAGTGAAGGCTGCTCTGTTTGACATGAACCCTTTAAAGGCCTTAGGGGTAGATGGACTCCATGCTCTCTTTTTTTCAAAGTCCATGGGAAGGTATTGGTGAATTGGTCTATATAATGGTCAAAGGAATTTTCGATGGAGAAGGATTCAATGCCACCATTAATCACACACTAATTGCTCTCATCCTAAAAGTCTAGCATCCCCAAACCATCAAAGAATTTAGACCCATCAGCTTGTGGACAATCCTCTACAAGGTGGTTACTAAAGTTATAACCAACAAACTCAAGCTGGTGATGCCTCACCTTACACTCCCTTCCTAGACCAGCTTCATTAATGGGAGAAATATAATAGATAACAATATTATTGCTCAAGAGGTGATACACTCCATGCGCACTAAGCATGGGAAAGTTGGATGGATGGCAGATGGGACTTCATTGAAGATACACTAAAGGATGCTAAGATTCCTCTAAAGCTCGTTAATGTCATCATGAAATGTATTACAGGAGCCACCATGTAGATCCTATGGATTGGAGAGCCCTCACAAACTTTCAAATCCTCAAGAAGTGTGAGACAAGGAGATCCTCTATCTCCATATATCTTTGTGCTCTATATGTAGAGGCTTTCATAAGCCACTATGCTAGAAGTAAATAATAAAGCGTGGAACATGATCAAATTGGGAAGAGAAGGCCCTCCTCTATCTCACCTCTTCTTTACTGATGATCTTATCCTTTTTAGTGGCACTAACGTAGATCAAATTCAAGTTATTGAAAGAGTTCTCAGTTCTTTTTGCAAATCATCTGGCCACTTAATTAGTACAATGAAAACACGGATTTTCTTCTCCAAGAACACTAGCAAACAAGATGCATCTCAAATCTGTGCTAAGTTAAGCTTCCAAATTACTGAGAATTTGGGCAAATATCTAGGGGTACCCCTACTTAATCGCCATGTCACCAAAGTAACCTACAACTACATTGAAAGCAAGGTGTAGCGAAAGCTTAGCATGTGGAAAGCAACAACTCTATCCTTGTTAGACGAATAACCTTGGAAAAATATGTCTTATTAGCTATACCATCTTATGCCATGCAATCAATAAAACTCCCTACTGGTTGCTGTCACAAAAATGAGAAGATGATACAGAATTTCATGTGCAATGCAAGTGGAACACAGAAAAAGATCAGTCTTGTCAGTTGGAATTCTCTTTGTCAACCCTTAAACAATGGGGGATGCGGGATAAAGAAGCTTGCAGCATAGAACAAAGCCTTCCTTCTCAAATTCGCATTCAACATTGTATCTAATGCTGATTTGTTTTGGGTCAAAGTTCTCTAGGCCAAGTATGGATAGGACAAGCAGGAGGTAGGCACTTTCCGCAAACACAATGCATCCCATCTATAGAAGAGTCTCTCCAAAATGTGGGACAACGTCGAATGTGATACCTCATAGCACCCAAGCAACAGCAAAAAGGTGAGATTTTAGTTTAACAATTGGATAGGGGATTTGGGACCTCTCAAAAACCTTGCAACTACTACCATCACTGATGTCAACCTCTTAAAAACAATATCTAATTTCACCACCCCGGATGGGCAATAGAATTACAGTTTATTCCAACACTTTCTACCTCTGGACAGCTTTATGCAAGTGATTTCAAGCACCCCACCACAGCCAACACAATGAAGATGCAACCTGTTTTTGGAATCTAACTAGTAATGGCAAATTTACAGTTGCCTCGGCCTACAAAGCTGATCAAGAAGATTTTTGGATGGAAGCAGATATGAAATGGAAACATATATGGATGTGGCCTGGAGATCAACGTATAAGGACATTTCTTTGGTTGGCTAATCATAATAAGTTGCTTAGTAATATGGAGCGACACAAAAGGCATATGATAAATGATCCTACTTGTATGATATGCAGAAATGGAATAGAGGACCTAAACCATGTCCTCAAATTTTGTCCCTTTGCCTACGCTTGCTGGCTTGCAATCTTGCCAAGACATGCAGCAAATTCTTTAACACTCCTTTTGAGGTCACTCCTTTTGAGGAATGGCTTGCTCATTATATCTAGCCAAAAAAGGAAATCTCATGGAGGATCCTTTTCAGAATTATGTGTTGGTTTCTTTGGAACTCGAGGAACAAGAAAATTTTCACTAGAGAGACTATATCCATGATGGAAGTTATTCAAACTACCCACGCCATGATTGAGCACACTATGAAGGCCCTCAACCTTCCCTGTTGTCTCCGTCATATGTTAGATATAACTAGTCTAAATTAAATTTTTGTGTGTAATCTTTTGTTAGTGTCCTTTTTATCCCGACACTTAGTTGTAAATACTTTTTGATATAATAATATACATCCCTTCACGCAAAATAGTCAGCATTTCTCTGTCTTTGCTAAAAGTATAGTAGTTCTTTGATACATTAAAAAAATTTTATCAGCCAAATGGCCCAAAAATTCTTCTAAGAATAATATGGTAAATAGTATTTTGCATATGTAAAATATTCTCCACCAATAGGCACAGAGGCTCAAAATAGCTTTTGTTTATGTAGGTAACATGTCAATGTTAAGATTTTCATTTTTTGCTTATATGATATGAAGATTGGAGGTACTTCGATTTTCATTGTTTTCATTTATAGCAGTGAATTAAATCCGTTTCCATAAAACTTTTTCTAACAATATGGAATTTGGATAGTGGACAATTCCCCCAAAACACTCATGACTTCATGACAATATAACATATATATTTCCTACCTTATTTACACAACACATAATTCTATTTTTCACCTCCCCTATGTCTTGCACTCCACACATAGTAGGATTTAAATACAAAAGAATGTACAAAATGTCATTTTTGCGTCTATGCAATCATTTCTAAAGTAACTATTAGAACAACTTCACTAATTATCAAGTGTAGTGTTCATTTTGACATTATACGATAAGTTGTTGCAACTCCGTTGTCCCTGTAAATAAATAAATAAGGCTTTATATTGATATCTCATATATAAAAATTTTCAATCTTATGGATGAATGTTATCTAGTTAGTTATTATACCCACCTATCCTTCTCTCGGCGTTGATGGGCTAGATGGGCTTCTTGAGCTTCCAGAATGGCCTAGCCGTGGGTCGCTTATCACATCCTGCAAAAGTTTCTTAAGTTACACATTCCTGCAGTTTGCATTGTGCGTTCATGATCATATTCAACTTATTCTTTGCATATTTTTAGAGATATGCAGTGTATATATTTGATTAGTATTGTTCAAATCATACTTAAATGGTATATTTTTTTCAATTTTTTATATTAAAAAATCTTTATCGTCCAAATTTAATAAATAAGCACCCTGCACATCTTGGAAAATATGCTGAGAACCCAAAAAATTATTGTTTGGTAGCTAACTACAACCTGTTGCATGGAAGCTTGGCTCTTGTTGGGGGAGGGTCCCGTACTGCAAGTGCCACCTAATAAGATGCCGCTCGAGTGTTCATCAGCAAATTCTCTCAATTTACTGAGCTCTGGCAATATTACTTTACCAAGGTCTGGCCGATCTTTTCGTCTGAGTTCTGCACATTTAAGTGCTAGCTTTGCGAAGCATAAAGCTTGTTCAATTGGCCAATCTGCAACAGACAGGTCCAGCACATCCTCAAATGTGCCATTCTCAATAGACTCTTCGACAATGTGAGCCAACCCCATGGGGGGCTTGGCTGTTATCAGTTGTAGAAGCATAATCCCAAGAGAATAAACATCAGACTTCACCCCAAGCATTCCTGTTTGCTGATACTCAGGATCAATGTAACAAAAAGTCCCTGCTGCTGCCGTCATTCGACATTGTGTCACATTCTCGGCAACAGCAGGCACCAACCTAGCCAATCCAACGTCGCCTATTTTACTTACATAATTATGGTCTAGCAATATGTTGGCAGGTTTAAGATCACGGTGTACTAAGGGTTCAGGCTTGGTCTGATGGAGAAACAGTAGGCCTGTCGCTATTTCTGCAGCAATTCGAAACCTGTACTGCCAAGGCAAAACACAATCATGCTTTCTCTTTTGAAACAGACAATCTTCTAGGCTTCCATTGGCCATATATTCATAAATTAGTATGCCATATTCTGGACAGGCTCCTAGAAGAAGCACCATGTTAGGATGGCGTATGCAGCTAAGAATGTCAACCTGCAATCACAGAATGCTAAGCTGTGACGAAGATATGGTATGCGGTCAAATTCAGTAAGTGCTTTAGTTTTTTACAATTAGAATTACTCATGCTCACTACTTGGTCACCTCTTGCTGAAACTGTGCCTTCCCTTGAGCAACATCCGGTCGCAAAACCTTCACTGCTGCTAGAGTATGATCAATACAGCATCTAAACACTGGTCCATACCCTCCTTCCCCAATTTTCCGAGATTCTGAAAAGTATTCTGTTGCTATTTCAATCTCTTCAATACTGTACCTCCTATATTTTGCATCAGTTTGGGTTAGGTTATCCAATAGCTTTCTCATTCCTTCTGCTTCTTTCAGGGCTTTCATTTCAACACTTGGTCTTTTATGCGTTTCAACTACAGCAATTTTCTTAGCTGCTTCAGCTATTTCCTGGGCCGCCTTACTCCTTGCTTTTTCTTTCTCTGCAATTGCCATTGCAGCTTCTTGGGCCAATCGCGCCTCTTCTAACTTTTTCTCTTCCTCGCGTCTCCAGTTGCTCAACTCCATTAACTGTCACCATTAAGAGAGTAGTATCAGTTAGTAATCTTGATATAATTGAACATAGATAAATAAAATCATAACCATACCTTTTGTTGTGCCGTAAGTGCTTCTCTACATGCTACACTATACATATCCATCGTTTGCTTCAACTCAAGCTTCAACCTCCTCATATCAGTTTCTGCTTCATCCTGCATGTTTAAGCATACATAATTAAGGGAGTGGACATCATCAGAGGATGGGGCTTGAAAACTTATCAGCTGCATTACTATGAAAGTGATTAATGATAACTGGGTATGAGTTGCATCTCTCTGTCAGCCTCCAAATCTAGAGGAGGATGATTTAATTAACTGATAGAAGATAGTCATTGACATCAAAGCGCTGTATTGTAATAGGAATATCTGACAAGACAGATGGCTAATGAGTCGAAAAGAAATTGTGATCACCATGTTCTGAGATGAATATGAAAATGTTGTTCTACTGCCATCTTGCGAAAATGATACATCTGGTGAAGTGGGGTCCATGAGCTTGAGGCCGAAAGGAGTTGATCCAAAGCTACGATCTGAGCTGACTGAAATGCGCGATTTTGGAGTAGTGTCTATATAATCAAAAAACACAGAGGATGGTTGTACACTGCATGGCCTATCTGAGCTTATAAATGATATGTCTGATTCTGAATCTACATGGTCCACACATGACCTTCCGCTCAAGCCTCCTCTTCCTCTTCCATATGCTGACCTGCACCATCAGTAAAGATATCTATTAGTTCATTGCTCAAGCCTAAACGCACAACTATTTTGGTTGCTAGGAAACTCTTACCTTACGGATTCATCTTGCCAGCTATGAGGTTTGATAGGTGTCTTTTCTGCAACGCACATACATATGCATAGATTTGCATGTGATCAAAGCAGATTAAGAGAAAAGATGGGAACATGAGAAATTTAGATTTGACAGAAACAAAATTAACCTCGCAAATGCAAATGTCTAGAAGGCATCTCGGGTTGACTATCATTCTGGTTATTTGGATTCTGCAATTTACTAAGCAGAGGAGAGGTATGGGGAGCTGGACGAGAAGCATTCCGAACAGAAGATATTTTCCCCTTAGATATGACATACACGGTACAGAAATCTGGTGTCCCTTTGGAAATGCCGCCTGGTATATTCGATGACTTAAATCTGCATGAGAATTTAGATATCACCAGTAATAGTTGGAGGATAAAAATAAAATCATGTCGTAGAGAAGTTAATTTACCTAATGAATCCATGCCTCGATGTTGCCCCAAGCACCAAGTTCTCGATTGCAGCGTAAGAGACAAATTCTACTACTGCCTTCACAACATCGGTGTCTTCAAGCAGAATATCAAGGCATTTTATCTAAGAACATGTATAGTTTGCAGCAATAAGAAATAGGAAAGGGCGTTTACGGAGTCAAAGAACTAAACTCCAAATAGAAGCTGTGAGAGTGAAACCTACATCTTTGCGTGTACAAAAGCAATGGAAGGTAAGAAATAGATCCTTGGTAGTTTTGTCAAGTTGGTGCCTTTGTGGTGATGCAGATAGATTGCTTATGTCGTATATTACCGACTGACCTCCGTCTGCATTTTACGGAAGAATATGGGGGTGGTTAAAATTATTTAATACTAGTGGTAATCAAATACTATATCACATGAAGTAATTAGCTACATACTGGATGAAGGAGGCGATGTCTTGTGCAAAACGTGGATTAGAATGACAGTTTGGCCTCTGGAAAGGAGACTCTCAGCGGCCCATTTCAGGGCATGTTGGCTTCCTTTATCCTTGTCTATAGCAACTGCCACAAGACCATTTCCTCCTCCTCCCTTTCTAATCCCTGATGCCTTGGGATTTGGAAACCACATTCTTTCTACAATCACCACAACAGCTGGGCATCAACTGCACAACAATCATATGATATAACCCACAATTCTCTATACACTCTTATGCATTCTTCTTCCAAAGAGACAAAAAGAAAAAGATTTGCTGGGTTCAATAGTGCTTGACAGAGAAAATATTTGACTCCCGACATTACCTCTCCAAATATGAATTTTTACTGAATGTGGAAAACAATTTATAGATATCTACCCCTAATTTATGGGTAATCAACCAAACTTTTCTTTTCTTGTCCTCCTAAAAAGCCAACGTCGAGAAACATGGAGCAGAATAACGTTGCCATTAATAGGAAGCTTATGTTTGCTTCCTTATGGGACAATTAATAAGTACTGATTCAGATTTCGCCACTAAACGTGCGCGATGGACATTGAAATTTTTGTTGTTGTAAGTATACTATTATTTTTTAGGTGAACGTAAAAGATATTTCTCAAACTTATAATTAAAAATTAATTTTTTTTAGATATGGAAATTACTTAAATGAGTTTTATCTTTTTTAATAAAATCTTTTTCATACACATGGTTAGAATTATGCAAATATACCAATATATTTATAATATATTGATTAAAATATAGTGGATAGGAAGAAGATGATTTATAAATCAATGTTATCACAATTAAAGACTCTTATATAATGGTTGTACAAAAAGCTATAATATCTAGTGAAACATCTTGTGCTTGACTATAACATATACCACTTTTCTTGATGAGTTTGAATAGTTTTTAATCCACTGCAACATGAATTCATCCAATAATTTTATTGATTGAATAGAAAGAAAAATTGACAACCACATTCACTTTTGCTATGATCAAAATCATTGAAATGTTGGGACATAGACATGAATCAAGAGCATTATACAAAAATCCAGATATAATTTTCAATATATGGGAAATAATCTGCAATAATTAACAGTGTTGCTAGAGCACTTTACTATGATGGATCTCCCCCAATTAGAAGCATTTGTATAATAATATCAGCCTAAAAAAGTAAAAGTTAAAGATTGAATACTTCAAGCATTACTTAACCTTGGAACAATTACACTATGAAGAAGATTTAAAATTGATTCGCAGCTACTCTCAACTTTGTCTTATGTTTTTCTTGTCTTTATTTGTAATATTTAGGTGTGTTCTAGAAATTTAAATTTTTTGTTGGCTTATTCAAAGCCAAAAAAATCCAATGCAAAACTTTATTTCTTGATTCTATCATTGTAAATTTCAGCTGGATCAAAACCTTTTTTTTTTTCTTGGTTTATGTCAAATTTTTAGCCTTGTAGACAGCACAATGATAGCAACACCTAGAAATTCAAGAAAAGATGTAATGACAATATAGTTTGATCAACATAGGATGAAGCATTTGGGTATCACAATATCTCACGTAAACAAAATACCTAACCTATAAAATTTAGAAATTTGTAAGCTAAGTATATCTGGTCTAGATAAGTTAGTTTCGATCAAATGCTTCTGCATAATATTATCTCTGCAATGTTATGCAAAAAATGCTTTTTTCCCAGGAATCGTACAACAGCTACACATTGAGGACAGAGTAGAGAATATTATTACAAATAAATATACTATTATCTTTATAAATGGGTTATTTACATAGGAATGATAGTTTTATCTTTTATCTTTTAATTTTAATTTAAATGATTAATCTTAATATTTATTTAGAAATAGGGTGAATTGAGATAACTTTTTAAAAATATTTTATTTTCTTAATATTTAGCTAAAATTTTCCCTAAAATATTTCGTCCGGGTACGAAATAATAAACAGAGGTAAATCTCTTTAACCCCTTGATAAACCAATGAAGTACTACTTAATGTTTTTAGGAGGACACAAATCGAGAGTGATTGCTTTCATGTCAGATGTACAAGTGATCTTAGCAGATTTTGTGTCATCTTTGATAAGTTTAGGCCATCATTACTTACAAGATCAACAATTTCAAAGGTGAGGTGTTAACCTGTAAAATCTAACCTGTCCCTTCATATTACATGACGAAACAATAACGATGAAGATATTATCCACTCACAAAATCTACGTTGGATGAAGTATGCAAGGTAGAAATAATTTCCAAGTATTAACAATTATCTCCTTATGGGCAATAATTTCGTTCACAGCTTTGAACTCAATTTTTTTTATTTTAACGTTTTATAATTTCAACATTATTGAAGCTTTAAGTTTTATTATTTATTAGAATACCAAAGTTAGCCTTGGAAGCGTTGATTTTTTTTAATAAAAAAGTTAAGTAAATGTTGAATAATATTTAAAAAAAATCATATAAAATCTAATTCATAAGGGAAGCCAAAGTCAAGGTCTTCCTTTCTTTTTGATTGAAGATCCGTACGTGGTTCTAGGAGATTTTTTGTAAAATAATAAAAATAATGGACAAAAATTTATATTAATTGATAATTTAAATACTTAATTTAATCAAATAAAACTCTTAATAAATTATCTTAAATTTAAAATATTAATTTTATTTTTTCCATCTTATTTTTTTATCTCTTCCCTTATTCTTCCTATTTACATTATTAACAGAATTAAAAATTTATCTATGTTTTGAAAATTGAGAAAAATTTATATAATTTTAATAATATTAAAGGAATGGTAATATATTATGTTCTTATAATTATTCAATATATTAATATGAATTTTAGTTAATAAAAATATTTTTTTATTAAAAGTTTGACTAAAATTTACGTTTTGAAAATATAGATAAACCCATATAATTTTAAAAATATTAATTTTAGTCAAACTTATGATTTTTGTTGTATCTGGGAAATTATTTTTATATTTATAGTATATTAGGAGTTTTATATTTTTTTTATTGTATTCTGATAAAAATTCCTCAAAAAATGTTTATATTTTTTTTTAAATAAGGAAGTAGATCAACATTTTAATAAGAGGGGCCCACGAGTTTTTAAATATAAAAAAGCCAACCACGTTATTTTTTTTAAGAGTAGAGTTCACATACTTAAGGATGAACAGTGAAGGGCTAATCATGAAAAAAGTTGGGATAAATAATAAATTGTGTGTACATATACAGCATAAAAAAAAGCTAGTTTACATGTACGTGTGTACGTGTGTAGGGAAATAGTATAATTAAAGTCTTAAATTAAAAAAATTATGGGCCTATAAGGCTACTAAAAAAATTAAAACAAAAACTGAAAATATTTGAGTTCATTGCCTGGTAGATATCCCACGGCTTTCCAAACAATTCTAGATTTGTGTCTTGAACTTCGTTTTTTTTTTAAGATTTTTCAATAGCATCCACATATTTCTGAATATTTAGAAAGATGAGGCGTATCATATTTTTCATAGTAAAATTTATGTGGTTAAGGTGGAATAAATAATAAATTGTGTTTTTCAATTAAAGAAAAAAAAAAGAGAGGTAGATCATGTCTAGTGGGGTCCATACTAATTTGGTGAGAGACAAAAAATAATATGATTTCACGGATAGAAGAAAGATATTTTAGAACTCACATGTGAAAATAATTTTTAATTAAAATTATTTTTAAAAAATTTTAATTTAAATAAACTAAATTCTCAATTTTAATTAATTAAATTTTCAACTGATATTATTTATTTATAAATATTTTTTATAAAAATTTCAAATTATCTTTCTCCCATGCCTACTGTGTATATTGAACTTTTTTTGTAAGAGTGTTTTTAGAAAGGAGAGAATTATGTTGAAATAAAAACGGAGTAGGATCTTGTTCTTTTTTTTTTTTTGGTCTCTTTTGCTGAAAGCAATAATTATGATTTTTCATAGACTACCTTGGTATTGATTTTGACTTTATAGGTTTTTCTGTGGGCATAAACGAATCAAAACGTATTATTTTCCTCAAAAAAAAAATTAACACATCAACATCCCTTTTTTTTTAGTATTTAACTATTGATGTTAACTTTTTAGCTTCATATAAAGAGAAGTCAATACAGTAAAATTATTTTGGTAGGAGTTATCCATCTTCCATAAAATACACGAGTAATTAGAAAATAACAAAGTGGCGAAATCCTCCTTCAACCAACATTGTGTTTTGAGGACAGGAATTCAGCGATGATTGAATTGATATCACATGTACCGGTGATGGTAGGAGATTCTGTATAATCCAGATGGCCTACAAGATCACCAACTTAAAGAGCTAACTTGTGGATTCATGTAATCTGAATTCCTACACTACGATCATAAAAGAAAGGGAGAAAGATATTTAAGGACCTCCATATGAAAATATTCTCTTCCAAGGATCCAGTTTAAAATTTCAGTATTCCTATAAACTGAATTCCCAATTCGAATCAATTGAATTCAGCACTGGTACTGTTTATTTGTCAATTTTTGCATGGAGGTCCTAAAGTATCTTTCTCCCTAAAAGAAAATATGAGGACTATTATCTACTGATAAAATTTATTTTGATCGGACATTCTTGAAAGATTAAAGGCAAGTTTTATCAAAATATGAAGTGGGCATTCATTTTAAGTACTCCCATTTATATGAATTAAGTTAACAAATAAATAAGTAAAACATATTTCAATAATGGTAGTATAAAAATAATTTGAATAAAACACTAATATTCAAAATTTATAATTAGGATATTACTCCCTCCTACCAAAATATAAATTTTATTTAATTAATTGTATAGAAATCAAGGGAGTTAAAAATAGATTAATTATATAAATTTGTTAAAAAATTATATTATTTTTTAATATTACTGTTGTTGACTGAAGTAAGCTACACAAATCCAATATCAATTTCCTCTGCAGACAAGAGTTAATTAAGAAAAAAATTTTAATGCAATATATATTACCTAAACAAAATTTAACAAATAAAATAAAATACAATTTAAGAAAGAGAAACCTACAGGCATAGCCTGCATGCTTCTGTAGCAGCCGTCAGTCTACTGACTGTTGCAATAGATTTGTTAAAAAATACAAAGATTAAAAGAAAAAAAAAAGGGACAAAACAACAACGTAGGTCCCACGAGGTTAAAAAGTTTACCCATGCCTAGCTTGGGTTAAAAAGTTATATAAGGAGGCAGCATTACATGGATTGTATTCCTGGGTAGTATTGATTTTTGATATATTTAAGCACAAAATATGTATAAAGTTGAATGCTATAAGAAATGAGCCCCAATAATGTAAAGTTGAAATTTAACTTTGTTGAATAAATATCTCTCAAAACTTCTTCATATTTTTTTCCTCACAGTTTCACAGTTCATCCCAACCTTTTTTTTTCTGAATCATTAAATTATTTCATGTCACTTAAAACTTTCAAATCAACATTGATAGGAAAGATCCCATCAAAAAACTGTGCCTCTCTTTGGATGGAATCATGTTTGTTTGGACTTATATATAAATTAGTTTAATCCACTTGAGCTTATTTGTAAAATTCAAATTTAAAAAAATATACAGTAAATAAATTAAAATCTTAAATAAAAAGATTTATCTAAGATGATGATTAATTTGCACGGTTTTAAAAACCTTGAAAAGAATATTCCATGTATGTAATAATCTCTAAGGTGGTGAGAACGATTTCGTGTAAAAAATGCGGATCGCACAAGAAACAAACAAAAAACTGAAAATGATGAATATGGGGAGAGAGAGAGGGAATCCGCAAGACAGATAATTAATTTTAAGTATAAAGATAGTTAATTTTAAATATAATTCATTGGATACAAAAAAAAAAGGGAAAAATTATAAATGAAAAATTTGAGGAAGACATTGTCTTTAGCATATTAAGCAGTAGGTGAAAAAGTAATCTAAATTCCAGAAAGCAATCCCTTGATGCTATCCATGTACCTTCATTCTTTTTTCCCAAATGATTCTCAGATGATCTGTTTTGACATAAATATCATACTAATTAATAAAATGATATCCACATGTAAACATTATAAAAAAAAAAACAAACCGAAAATCAAAATCCACACAGAAAGAATAAGAAAGCAACAACAATTCACAAAAGTAATGCTGTAGCAAATAACTTGACATGGATATTAGATAATTAATATGAATTAACCCAGAAGAAATTAACCTAGTTTTCTACCCCTCAAAAGAAATCAACCCAGCTAAAACATTTAGGGTAAAATGAAGTAAAAACTAAATTCCCATCAAATAAACCATTTGTTTAATCTGACATTAAAAAAGAAAGTAAAAACTAAATTCCCATCAACCTAACAAACACCAAAAACTCAACATTTATTATTGAAACAAAAACGCCAGAATTTTTTCCGAACTCATCTGTTGGACATCCACAGTTCAGATATATTGCGTTCATCACCACAACAAACATCACAACAATGCACCTCTTGCTGAATTCAATACACCAAATTAAGTCCTAACACAAAAGAACACATGCATTAAGAAATAATGAAAGACTACTAACTCAAAATGATTTCATTAATAAATTCCAACCTCAAAATAAAGTAGCCAGCCACATCAACCATTAAATCTAGCAAATGAGTTCACGCGCGCTTTAAGGTACGGTAATAGATCCCCATGCATTATCATTTCTTGTTAGGGTAGCAATCCACTAATAAATTTGCTTTAAGGATCGCGTAATTATTGTGCAACACATTATTACTACTCATGACTTTTATAATTAACATTATTCCAAAACCAACCAGGCAAGCTTAAACAATACGAATCATACCTCTTCACTACACGCCTAGATCATACTCCTACTCCATATGCTTCCTGCAATAATACTCCATTCGTTCCATCATAATCACAATTCAATCCTCCAACTATTATACCAACATCAAAATAATAAAACATAAAACTTCATAGAACCAAAATTAAGAGGAAAGAAATTCCAGCAGTACTCCCTCGGCTCCTTTGGTCAATGACCAGAGATGAGGCTTTCTCTCTCTCCCTCAGTCTCCACAAACCTCGCCAGAACACCCCAACTAGAACACCGTTTGAGTGTCAGAAACAAAAAACCTATCGCAAAAATAGATTTGTTAATCAAGGTAGGTAACAAAAAAATCTAATGAATACGGATTTCTTAGTCATTCAATTTCATGCTAATCAATACAAATTTCTTAGTCCTTCAATTTCACTATCACTCGTCCCAAAACCCCGGTGACCTCTATGTTTGCTCCCTAGCTGCCAGATTTGCTCCGCAACTGTCGATGACCTCTTCTCCCACCCAATAGTCAAGATCACACACAAACTTGACACCATCACAAGGACACACAATATCTAAAGAAAAATAAAACAAAAGTAAGACACCAAGTACAAAGAAAACACACAAATTTGACTCCATCGCAACCTGCAACCTCTGATTACAAGGAATAATAGGAGAATCTAAACCGCAAAGCCAATCTGGAACGAAACAAATCACATGAGACACGAGCAAAAAAAATTCGACAGATATACAACACTAACATATAAAGCATATCAATGAACTCTCGTTGACTAACATATATTTCAACAAAATACAACACACACAAAAAATCACCTTTCAAATAAAAGAAACTCAAGCTGAAAACATCAAAAACAAAGTCAACTCCGTCACTCTAAAAATGGCACACATTCGGATTCTGCTCCACCTTCAAATTTTTCCGACGATGGAAAGATAACATACAATAGCTAACAGCGCCTGTGGGAAAATAGAACAAATGTGTTAGCTGACAGAGAGAAACAAACATAATGGAGGAATTTAGTTGCAGGAACTGGGAAAAGAGAACAGATTATCGCTCACCTTCCTACCAACATATATTCCAATAAAAAAATCCTCTCCTTTACACCTCTTTCATCATCCAAGAGAGAAGAAGTCCGATATAAAGATAGCAACTTAAGCCATATACTCCCAAAACCATAGACACGACACAGCAACATCTGGGAAGAAGAAAAGAGAAGAATAGAGCAATCTAGATACAGGAAAGAAATAAAGAAAATTAACACTAAGCAGAAAAGAGAATAGAAAATAAAGGCCTAAACAAAAAGAAAGAAACAAAGAGATAAAAAAGAGAATAAGAGTATAGACACAGAAAAATCACTAATTTGAAAACACCAAGCAGAAAAAGAAAATGAAGAGCTGAAAAACCAAATCAAACACAAGGATTGAAAAGAGAATAAAAGAATCCAGACATAGAAAAGCGATTGATTTGAAGGCAATGGAACCTACCACAAAAAAAAGTTGAGCAACTTATGATTCCAACAAAAAATGATGGCTTTGATGAACAGTGATTTTAGACGAACCAAACAATGCATCTCCCATGGGCATACAAGTAGTATTTTGGTTAGTGTTTCCTTGAGAATTTTACGGTCTATTTGGTTGCAGGAAAAGGAAGGGAAATGAAAGGGAGGGGAGGGTTCCCCTCGCCTTCTTTGGTATAAAAATAAATGGAGGAGGGGGGGAAAATTCGGTTGCAATTTCCCCCCATCCGTCGGTGACATTTTCCCCCCAAATTGGGGTAGTTTGGGGGGAAAATGTATCATTTTATATTATCTTGACTAAATTGCCCTTATACTTTTTCAGAATCTCCAATCTCCCTTTTATTAACATTTCAAAATACTTTACTCTCTCGAATAGGTCTGTTTCTCACGTCCAATGCTCTTCTCCAGCTACCGTTGCCATCGCCGACCTTGTCTTCAGCTGTCGTTGCCATCGTGTCTGGTCTGAGGCTAGGTTTCGTCACTGCTCCCTCTGTTTCAACCTTTTCTCCAGCTACTGTGTCGTTGTGTACGTGGTCCAACGCAGGTTTCATCACGGCTCCCTCTGCTTCTTTACCTTTTATTTTCACCAATCCATGCCCCGATCTACTTCCCCACTATGATTTTTAAGCTTATTTGAACTATTTTAACCATTGTTACCATCGTATACGTGGTCCGACGTAGGTGTCATCGCTGCTCTCACTATTTTGCTTTTTTCATTTTCGGAATCTATATTCGTCCACAGTATGATTAAGCCCATTTGAACTATGTTTACCTTCAAAAATTCCAATGATTTTATTATTTTTTGGTAGCATTTATCTTTTTTTTAAAAAAAACTTAATATAATTTATAATATTTTCCTGACTGAGTGGGATTCAGTGCAAAAGTGGCAAAGGATTGGATAAGATTATAACTGAGAGAGAGAGAGAGAGAGAGAGGAGTTTGAATTCTAATATGCGTCATCTTTGATATCTCCTTTGTCATTTCCACTCTTATAAGCTAAATTCCACCTAATTGTGTGCAAACCTGTTTCATTGAGGTCCTAATCTATGAAGTCTCATTCGTTGCTACTTTTGTCACTATATTACTCTTTAACAATTATTTATTGTATTAGTTGGAAGAACAATTCCATTAAAATTGGGCCTCTTTGTAATGTTGGATATATATATATATATTATTAATCGAATCGTAAAACTACAAACCTAGTAAGCAAATTAAGTACATAAGCTGTGGGTTTAAAGGTGCAGTTTGGATCATATGGCTTACACGGAAGGGTGATTAGATTACAATTCAGAGGCCAGAAAACTGTAATATCAAATACTCTTTAATGGAGGAGTGATACCTATTTCATGTGATCTTTTCAAATACAAATAGTCTTTAAATATCTGAAGGACAACTATAATATAATATAAACCAAACCAGGCAAGTATGTTAGCTAGCTTGGGAGCATGATCATCACCCTCATATCCAATGGTTGTAGCTGAATGGCTACCATTATGATTGTGGGTTGAATTAACCCTGCTACTATGATAATTGACTGAATTGATGTGCTGATGCTTTATTAGATTTTTCTTGGTTGTGGTAGTGGCTCCAATTCTATGATTAATGTTGTGTTTTCATGATTTAAACTAGCTTATAATGATTATATATGAAGTTGTTTGATCTACTTGTTTCCATGCTAGTTGGCATGAAGTCTGTAATAGAGGCTCTAATCAACAATATAACTATATCACTTTCTATTGTTGCAGCACCTTTTTTTTGCATGCATGCATCATAACTTGTTGAAATCTTTTTCTTGATTTGTTAGATGGAGTCTGATGATGACTTTTTGATCCAATGGTGGGACATGCGCCGAAGACTCGTAGCAAAACTCGTTTGTGTTCTTGTATATTATTATTTGGTTCAGATGTGTCATAGGAGAGAAATAAGTTATAGTGTGAACACCCCATTTTGTCCGGGCATTTTTATAAAAAATAATATTAAATAAATAAAATAGTAATAAAATTAAAAAAAAATAAATAATAAAAAAATAAAAATATGTAAATAATAATAATAATAAATAAAGAATAAAATAAATAAATAAAGAAAAATTTCTGAAACCGAAGCCTTAAAGAAAAAAAGAAAAAGAAGAAGAAGGAGAAGAAAAAATTTTAAAATGAAAAAAAAAAGGTTTTGGGCCAAAATTCGGCCCAAAATCTGAAATATGTAAAAAAAAAATCACATTGGGCTGAAGCCACTTCAGCCCAACGTGTCACGAGCCCTCAATAGGGGCTCGTGGACTGGTCTGCAGAAAAAGCCTGAGGGCTCAGGAAGGAGAAAGAGAAAAGGAGGTACGCAGAAGCAAGTGGGGAGGGGAGGCAGTGCGAAAGAAAAGGAAGGAGAGGGCACGGGAGACAAAGGGGGAGGCGCCGCGGAAAGGAAAAAGAAATGGAGACAAAGGAAGGTGGAGCCGCATGAAATCCGAGGAGGAAGAGGGAGCTAGAGCCCTAAGCAGAGAGCCGCAAAGGAGAGCCTCGGCCAAGAAGGAAACAGAGGAAGGTGGAGCCGCGTGAAATCCGAGGAGGAAACTGAGGGAGCATGAGCGACCGGAGGAGGAAAGAAGCACCGGAGAGAGAGCCATGGCTGAGCACAGAGAAGGCCGAGAGAGCTGGACCGCGGGAGACAGATGGGTGAGCCAGTAGGGGAGCGAAGAGAAAAAGGAGAGGGAGGCAGAAAGGGATGGAGGAGCCGAGGAAGGCAGCCATGAGAAAAGAAAAAAAGAGAGGGCTAGGGTTCGGTGAAAAGGAGAGAGGGGGCCGCAGAGAAGGAAAGAAAAAGAAGGAAAGAGAGAGAGACGGCCGAGAAAAAGAAAAGAGAGCAAAGAAAATGGAGAGAAGGGAGACCAAACAGAGGGAGTCCGGCTCAAGGAGTGAGACACAACAAGCAATTTTTTGGAGCTTCCTCCTCACGGCCGATGAATCCACAGCTTCCTTTTTTCTCTTCGTGGGCCGTGGGTCTTCATGAGGATTATGCGTCCACCATCTCTAGCACCAACAAGCGGTACATCACCATATCAGTCGGTCTCCACACCTTCCTAGACGAAGCCCACGACATTGACCTCTCCAGATCTAGTCGTCCTTATCAGTGTGAGACAGAACGTGAGAGAGAAAAAAAAGATGGAGAGGGTGAAACCTTTAGGAGAGAGGAAGTGGTTGTGCCATAATCGAGCAGGAGAGTGCGAGTCAAGTTCGAGTTATTGATCCCCCTGTTGCAGTGATACTTAAAGACGCAGGAACAGAGGCTTCAGCTTGGTAAATTTTGTTAAGTTTGAATTATATTATCCCCTTTCGAATAATATCCCATTCCCTTCCATGCCTCGTATTTTATTGTACAAGTGCTAAGATTCTGGTTTCCTTTGTCGATGCCCTGTTTCTGAATTGGTTCAGCTCTGTCGAAAAATGCTCCCTCTAGATTTTGGTATGTTCAGGCTTGTTCCTTAGAGGGTTTTTTTTAGTGTCACTGATGAAATGTTAGACCTCAGAATGTGTATTCATCAAGTTTAGAAACAATTTTTGCTTAGTCTAAATATTGTTGGAATTTGTATTGGTTGTACTAGCTCTAAACCAGATTGTGTATGCACTTCGGTTTGTTCAAAATTAGCACTAGCATGCCATTTACAAGGGGGAGTTCTTTGTTTAATTGTTTCCCTAGGTCCTTAGAGATAGCCTGATGGTTTGCTCAATCATTTCTGGTTTGCAAGAACATTGGACTTGGATGGTGTGTACTGAATGGCCTTTGTATGCTTTTGATTGATAGATTTCTATTATTAAAGTTAGAAAATGTCATGCTTTGTTACACGTCTTGCAGGTGTTTGTCAAAAAGCCCATTAAGAGTTCACTATTGTCTAAACATAGATACTTAACCACGGCTCTTACGTTTTGTTTATTGGAAGCTTTGCTATTAGAGGGCTGTGTAGTTAACTCGCCATTTCCCATTTTTGTAACTTATTTAGTTTTGGGAGGCTAATGAGTTCTCTCCCTTAACGTGAACCCTTAATTTCATTTTGTGCTTAGACGTCCATGGATATGATTTCATATTGCTTTGGATACTAGGATGATGTTGAGCATAAATGCTTTGGGGGTTAAAATAGTTTATGAATATAACACTTTGACGTGAAAGCTTTGCATGTTCTTGCATTGGAGTTAGAAGGCTGTTATGGATATATGAGTTCTGATTTATACTCTTCAAATTGATCACATAACCTTATTTTATCCAAAAGCCTCAACTTCGTTGCTGTACATGGTCAATTTCGCTGAATGATCATATGAGCATATATCATAAAAAAAAAGATAAAAAAAAAGATTTAGTTTCGTTGATATATGGGTATTCTGAAAAGCTTGAGATAATTGTTTATATAGAAAGTTTCAAGAGCAATGAATGATCCTCCTTTCGAAAGATACTGCTCATTGAATTGAATCTCTCCATTCAATGTTTCATTTTCAACTTACTGACATGAAGTATTTACTTGAATTCGATTGCGGGGCTTGTATCAAGTCGCTGTGTAAGTTAGGTTGGCTTATTTGAGTCTAAATAATAAGGGTGACCTAGCTTAGATTGCATGACTCTAATGTATCATGGCTGTAATTAGTTCTCCAACGTATTTGAGCTAAGATTTAGAATCTATCGTTATGATAGTTTGTTAATTGGAAGTTTTAAGCTGGAAACTAATTCATGTCTTCTTGTTTTCTTTTGAGTGCTATGGGAGTGTGAGATCAAGCTTGGAAAGAGCGAATTTTCTTTAGCAAGGCAGAAAAGGAACATCAAAGCAAGAAATGGGAAGAAAGCAAAAGAGTTTGGTCTTCTTTCTTATCTTCATGTAGTTTCCATTGTAGTGGAATAAAGTTATTATTTGAGTTTGCACATGCACACACACGCATCGACAAATTGTATTTTGATTTTATTTTTATTT
This sequence comes from Adenanthera pavonina, assembly GCA_026686845.1. Lineage (NCBI taxonomy): Eukaryota > Viridiplantae > Streptophyta > Magnoliopsida > Fabales > Fabaceae > Adenanthera > Adenanthera pavonina. The sequence goes on along the minus strand of JAIVEN010000011.1, from coordinate 1,301,433 downwards.
GTAGTTTTGATGTTTATTTGATCATTGGTTTTTCTTCTCTATCTTAGAGTTTGCCACGAGGGACCAATTCTCCGTGTGCCTATAGAGTGTCAGTCAATTATATCATGAGTGAGGAGTTGCCATGGTATAAACGTTGGCTAAATCTTATTTATTTATTTTTTTTATTTATTAAAAGTTAAAAATAAATGATTGAATGAGAGCATTTTATTTCAAATTTTTATTTTTGCCTTATGTTCCGAGTGGTAACACCGTGAGCATTTAGGCACCAATTAGCGAGCTGTGAGTGATAAAGTCACCACAGATCCTGGTTAGTTCTTTTTCTAAAATAAAAAATAAAAAATAAAACAAATAAACAAATAAAAATAAATAATATATGAATATATACGTAAAAGTCATATTTTTAAATTTCTTTTATCGGTTTTTTTAAATAACCATAATAATATTTATTTTTATAATTTAATGTAAAAATGATTTCATTTATTTCAATTTTATCTATGTCTTTTACCACGAGTGGCATCACCGTGAGCATATAAGCATTAATCAACAAATTATGAGTGATCAAGTCAACATACATGCTGTTTGATTTTCATTTAAAATTTTTCTTCTGGTATTTTCTACTCCGAGTGGTAACACCGTGAGCATACAAGCGAAAATCAGTAACTTGTGAGTGATAAAGTCACCACATATGCTGATTACTATTTTAAATAAATAAATAAATATACATAATATTGACATTTTAAATTTTTCTTAATGACTTTTTTTATATATAAATATGTGTTAAGAGAATTTTATCCATTTATATTTTTGTAAATAATAATAATAATAATAATAATAATAATAATAATAATAATTCAGGCCAATAATATCTATTTTCCTCCAGTGTTATTTTTCTTATTTATGTTATTTTATTTTATTTTATTTTTATTTCCTTTTTCATGTATAAAGAAAATAATAATAATAAAAATGATTGAAACAAAAAGAATTCATTCCTTTCAAGCTTTTATCCTTTTTATTTATTTGCCTCGAGTGGTAACACCGCGGGTATTTTAAATATAGATCAGTAACTTGTGAGTGATAAAGTCGCCACATATGCTGATTATTTTTCTTCAAAATATGTATGTAATAATCACATTCTTGAATTCTTTATAATAAAAAATAATAATAGTAAAAATTGTTTGTTCAAAAAATTTATTTGTTTTCTTTTGAACTTTTTGTGCCTTTTTATCTCGAGTAACACTACCGTGAACACTTAGGTATCAATGGGTAAATGTAAGTGATAAAGTCACCACATGAGCCAATTGGTTTTATTATGTAAAAATAAAATTGTTTTCAAATATTTTCTTTTCTATAAACCTCTCTTTTCAAAGAATATAAAAAATAAAAAAATACCAACCTAGTGACACGCATTTCTAGTCCGAACTACGTCGACTTTGATCCCTATCGCAGGGTACGTAGGCCCCAGACTCTCATTCTGGGTCAAGTCTGCTTTTGTAAATAAATAATATTTTTCTCTTATTTTATTTTCCCAACTTCGCATTTCAGTCTCATTTACATCAAGTCTACTTTTGTAAATAAATAATATTTTTCTTTTATTTTATTTTTTCCAACTTTTCATATTTTCATTTTATCCTTTATTTACATTTTTACATTTTTCCTATTTTTCATATTTATTTTGCATGTGAATGGTAAAAGGGCAATCAAAATAAATTTGTAAAAAGCCATAAAAATTGCATGATCAACCTAAGGTAACCGTTCTTAGGAACGGATGTTGTGGGGGTGCCTAACACCTTCCCCACTCACAATCGTACTCCCGAACCCAACTATGATTCGCAAACCATCCTTATCCTTTTTGTTTTTTTATTCTGGTTTTCCAAAATTTTCCTTAAAATTTTGGTTGCGACTCCCTCCGAAACCGGCCATCCGCCGCGTGGGCCGGTTTTACCATTTTTTTTCTTTACTTCTACGCCATCCGCGTCGCATCTCCGGGTGTGACATATAGTATGAGCTCCAAGGGAGAAAGGATCCGTGAGGAAGTAATGAGTCAAGTAACTAGTTATCGAACTAGTCAAAATATTATTAGAATGGGTCCTCAAGCTTTTTTTACATTGTGTTCTATGCTAGAAAGAGATGGTGGCTTACATCCCACACGTTGGTCAAGTGTGGAAGAACAAGTTACAAAAGCTCTTTACATATTAACCCACCAAGTAAGAAATCGTGAGTTAATCATTTGGTTTAGGCATTTCGATGAGACAATTAGTCGTCATCTCCATCGTGTGTTGCGTGCTATCCTTGAATTAGAAGATAAATTACTTGTACAACCTAATGGCTCTAGAGTCCCTTCCCAAATTCAGAATAGTTCTAGATTCTACCCATACTTTAAGGACTGTGTTGGTGCTATAGACGGAACACATATACGTGCGAAAGTACCTCTTGTAGATGCTCCCCGCTATCGTGGTAGAAAAGACTTCCCAACACAGAATGTATTAGCAGCATGCACATTTGATCTGAAATTCACTTATGTGCTCCCTGGTTGGGAAGGCACTGCATCTAACTCAAGAATTATAAAGGATGCATTAAGAAGAGAAGATAGTCTTAGAATTCTTGAAGGTAATTTGTTTTATAAGCTAGTAAAATTGTTCAACTTAAATAATTAAATAAGGCATGACATAACTATCATAATAACTACTTTACTTGATGATAGGGAAATATTACCTTATAGATGCTAGCTTCATGTTAACAAGTGGTCTTATAACACCTTATAGAGGAGTGCGGTACCATTTGAAAGAATATTCTGCAAGAAATCCACCTCAAAATCATAAAGAACTATTCAATCTTCGACATGCATCACTACATAATGCTATTGAAAGAGCTTTTGAGGTATTGAAAAAAAGTTTCAAATTTTATCCAGTTCATCAGAGCCTAATTATGGTGTCAAAGCTCAAAAATTGATCGTCATTGCATGTTGCATTCTTCATAATTACCTCATGAGTGTAGACCTTGATGAAGAGCTTGTAGCTCAAGTCGATGCTGAACTTGCAGCTCAACATGTATCTGATGATAATAATCATACTGCAAGGGGTGATGGCAATGAGGCTGCTCAGGGTGAGCTTATAAGGGATGTAATAGCTCATCATATGTGGATTGATTATCAAAATGATAATTGACCATTGTCTGTCATCTTTCTTTGTGTGTGTTGTTTGTTTATTTGCTTATTTGATGTATCCGTTGATATTGAACTTTTATGTATTCGGTTGAGTTTGTTAATTGCTTATGTGATGGATCTGTTGATATTGCCTTTTATGTATTCCAGTGAGTTTGTTATTTATGTATTCCTGTGAGTTTATCCTTAAAAAATTAACAAAATTGTGACTTGCAATTTGCTGTTTTCTTTGAGGTTATTGTTTATTTATGTTAATTGTATTCAATGATGAATAAATTTTGTTAGTATAGCTCCAAGAAAGGCATCAACCTCAAACACTACCAATGAGGATAAGAACTTGACTTGGACAAGACAAATGGATGATCAATTGATTGATGCATTTATGCATGAATATGATATTGGTAACAAAGTTAATGGAACATTTACTTTCACAGCCTATGATAACATAGTAGTGCCTTATTTGGAAACAAAATTGATAAGGAAAAGGTTAAAAATCGATGGAAGACTTTGAAGAAGAACTTCTCCGAAGTGTATGACATCTTTAAGAATGGTATGAGTGGCTTTTCTTGGGACTCATCAACAAATCAATGGAATGTAGAGCCAGAAGTGTGGGATGCTTTGATTGAGGTATGATAAGTTGACTTTTAACTTTATAACTATTTGAAGTGATATAACTAGACAAAATAACTGTATAGTCATTAGTTTTATTCTGGCATCCCTTTACTAATATTATGTCACATAGATCAGTATTATGTCATATCTCTTGGTCACTTTGAGGCACCTTTGTTGTGTCTTGTGCTATTCACACTTTTCCAGTTTTCTGAAAACTCTATTTAGCTACTGAATATGGCATTGAGGTACAAAAACATTATTCACTATGCTGATTGTATTTAGCATTGAGTACCAAACTTTGTACAACTACATAAATGATTATCTATTTATGATGAGTTGAATTGGTTTGTAGGCTAACTCAAAGGCAGCGCTTTAGAGGAATACACTATAGGCTGCAAATTAAAAATTTGTTAGAGTAAAAATAATCCGAGCCGTGTACAAGAACACTGTCCTTGAGAGTTATTCCGCCAATAGGCGGCACTCCCCAGGATTGAACGGACTCTTCTGATTTAAGCAGGAACCAGAACAGTGAAAACTAAACCCAAAAGAATTCAGAGAGGAAGAGAAGAGCTCCGAAGATGTCCGTGAGCTCGGTGTACTGAACTTCTGATTAAGCCTCTCTATTTATAGGCGCCAGAAGCAGCTGAACGTTGGACCTCCCTTAATGACATTAATGAGAACGTTTTGAACGTTAGGCGGTTTTCGACAATCAAATTAAAGAAAAATAATACTGGTTAATGAAGGATAGGAACGGACGACCAACGTTCAAAACATTTACACCATGAACTCATAACCGAAGCCTTAAAAACATGGATTTTCTAGAAGACTATTTAAATTTCTTTTATTTTCTAAAATATAATTTTCGGCAACGGAAAAAAAGTGTCCAACCCCGGGTATATTTTCACGCGCAGAGGGGGGAATCGACTGATTTCAACTAAGTTGGCCCAGTTTTGTCCAGTTTTTGTGCACGCGAGCCCATTCTCTTCCCAGGCCTATATTGCTCCTCCATAATCACATGTTAGTATTTATACTCTTTGGTCTTCATTTATTTGAGCAATGTGGGACCTCTTTTTTTTTCTCTCTTTTCCTTTTGACACACACACATGTATTCTTCAACAATCCCCCACATGTGTGTCAAAAGATCACTATTATTTGAATGAGTATAAGCATTTCGAATATAGTGTCTTACGGACTATGAACCATATCTAGATCAATAAAGCTTAGTACACAGAGTTGTCAGTGAAGCTTATAGCTTTTATGAACTAACAATTCTTTGTTGTATACTAGCGGCCTTAAGAACCAACTTATACCCCCACAATTTCCATTGTTATCGCAGTTTTGCACTTTAAACTATGGTTATGCGTGTGCCTGGTTTTAATGAATGCTCTAGAGATTTTTTGCCATGATCTCATAGGAGCGGCCCCACTCCACATTCATATAGGTGATTTCATCAAGTATGTCTGCAATGAACACACCATCCTTAAGGAATATGAAATCATTAAGAGTTTTTACTCAACCTCGCCAATAGGTTGCATCCTAACACTTTTCTCATATCATAGAAAGGGATAAAAAATAAAGTGTTAGTAGAACTAACAAATGACTTATTTTTACCCATATGAACCTCCTTCATAGGATCCCCAATCACAGAAGTTGGGTTACCAGCATTGTTAATTTTCAAATTGGCTTAAGTCTCATTCCCCTCGATGTTTCAAAAATTTGTTTTTTCCCTAAAGGTTTGGTTAGGGGGTCTGCCAGATTTAATTCTGACCTTACAAAATCGATCGATATAACTCCATTTTTCAACAACTGTCTTATAATATTATGTCTCAAACGAAGTGCCTACTTTTGCCATTGTAGGTCTTATTTTTAGCAACTGCTATTGCCGATTGACTATCACAATGTAATGACACTGATGGTGTTGGTTTTTCACCTAATGGGATATTTGCTAAGAAGTTTTTCAACCACTCAACCTCATTACTAGCTAGCTCCAGAGCAATGAACTCTGAATCCATAGTGGATCTTGCTATAATATTTTGTTGAGCTGATTTCCAGGTTATTGCACCACCACCAAGAGTGAATACATAGCCACTAGTAGATTTGGTCTCTTCTGAATCTGAGATTCATTTAGCATCACTGTATCCTTCTAGTACAGCGGGAAATCCACTATAAAATATACCTAGTTTATGGTACCTTTCAAATAACTCATTAATCTGTCCAAAGCTAACCAATGTTCAGTACTTGGACAGTGAGTATATCTACTCAATCTACACACAGCATATGCTATATCAGGTCGGGTGTAATTCATTAAATGCAATAGACTTCCAATAATCTGTGCATATATAGTTTGAGTTACCAGATCACATTTATTTTTAACTAATTTGGTGCTAGCATTATAAGAAGTGCTTACAGGTATTTTTTCAAAGAATTCAAATTTTTTAAGGATTTTTTCAACATAATGTTCTTGAGATAGTAAAATGTCATATTCACTCCTTATGATCTTAACACCTAATATCACCTTTGCTTCACACATATCTTTCATATCAAACTTTGAAGAAAGAAATCTTTTAGTTTCAATCACAACATTCATGCTTGTGCCAAAAATGAGCATGTCATCAACATATAAACAGATAATCACACAACCATCATTCACAACTTTTGTGTAAACACATCTTTCTACTTCAACAGTAGAAAAACCATCACTTGTTAAGACTTGGTCAAGTTTTTCATGCCATTGTTTGGGTGCTTGTTTCAATCCATACAATGATTTAACAAGTTTACAAACTTTATTTTCTTGTCCAGGAGCAACACACCCTTCAGGTTGTACCATATAAATTTCCTCTTCTAAATCACCATTTAAGAAAGCTGTTTTAACATCCATTTGATGAATAAATAATTTATAAACTGAGGCTAGAGCAATTAAAATTCTAATAGAAGAAATTCTTGTCACTGGAGAAAAAGTATCAAAATAATCAACATTTTGTTTTTAAATAAATCCCTTAGCTACTAGCCTCACTTTATATTTGTCAATGGATCCATTAGGATTATATTTCTTTCTAAAGACCTATTTACAACCAATAGGCTTTGTTCCTGGAGGCAAGTCTACTAAAGTCCAAGTTTTATTTTGATTAAGAGAATCAATTTCAGTTTTAATAGCTTCTATCCAAAAATGAGCATCAGAAGATGAAATAGCTTCAGAAAATTTTGATGGCTCATTTTGTACCAAATAAGTATAAAAGTCATTTCCAAAAGAAGTTTCTTTCCTTTGTCTTTTACTTCTCCTCAAATTTTTGACAGAATTTTCATTTTGATTTGATGAAGGAAGTAAATTTTCTACAGTTTGAGAAATATGTTGAACTTTCAATGGAAAAATATGCTCAAAAAATTCTGCATCTTTAGTTTTAATAATAGTGTTCTGATTAAGAATATCACTTTTCAAAACTAGAAATCTATAAGATGCATTACGTTCAGCATATCCAATAAACATGCAATCAGAAGTTTTAGAACCAATTTTTCTTTTCTTAGGATTAGGTAATAAAACTTTTGCAAGACACCCCCACACTTTTAAATATTTTAAATTTGGTGTATGTCCCTTCCATAATTGATAAGGTGTCTTATTTATTTTCTTATAAGGTATTCTATTTTGTAAGAAACATGCAGATAACAAAGCTTCACCCCATAAATTATCTGGTGCAGAAGAACTTATAAGCATAGTATTCTTCATTTCTTTTAAAGTTTTATTTTTCCTTTCTGCTACTTCATTTGACTCAGGTAAATATGGAGGGGTTACTTCATGAATTATTCCTTCATTTTCACAAAAATCATTAAATAAAATAAATTCTCCTCATCTATCTAATCTAACTCTTTTAATCTTTTTATTTAATTGATTTTCTACCTCAGCTTTATATAAAAGAAATTTATCAAAAGCTTCATCTTTATTTCTCAATAAATATACTTTAGTATATCTTGAAAAATCGTTAATAAAAATTACATAATACTTTTTGCCACCTCTTGTCATAGTTTGTTTCAAATCACTCAAGTCAGCATTAAACTAAGTAATTCAGTTTCTCTTTGTACAGAAAAATGAGATTTTTTAGTTAACTTAGCTTCTGCACAAATTTCACATTTATTTATAAAATTTTTGTTAATTTCATAAATTAAACCAAGTTTTTACATTTTTTTAAATATGACTCACTAACATGTCCTAATCGAGCATGCCATATATCAAAAGAATTAATCATGAACACAGACAAGTAAGCAGAAGATGATGCATTTTCATTCATGTTAGAAATGTTGAGTACAAACAGCCCCTGAGTACAATAACCCTTTCCAACAAACACATTATTCTTTGTTATTACGATCTTATCGGATTCGAATGACACCTTAACCCCAGCTTTGCTCAATAGAGCTACAGAAATTAAATTAGCTCTAACATCAGGTACATGAAGAACATCATTGAGTGATAAAGTCTTTCCAGATGTGAGCTTCAGTTCAACCTTTCCTTTTCCCAAAACTTTTGCAGTTCGGGAATTAGCAAGGTAAATACGATTTTCTCCTTCCTTGATAGGACTATAGGAGGAAAACAGCTCATGATTTGCACAAATGTGCCTGGTAGCCCCAGAGTCTACCACCCATGTCTTCACATCGGATACCAAGAGAGCTTGAGAAATGACCGCTGCAATGATTTAATCTTCTTCATCTCCTTGAACCAGATTGGCCTTAGGAGGATTGTCATTTCTAGCCCTCTTCCTGCACTGAGCAGCATGGTGGCCTGGTTTTCCACAAACAAAGCAACTACCTTTCTTTTTGAACTTGGGGTTAGAACTTTTGGGCTTGTAGTCAGGTTTTGTTTTAGAGTCATACCTCTTGCCGTGCTGCTTTGTCTCTACCAGATTTGCTTTTGATACAATCTCCTTGCCTTTTGCAGCTTACATCTCCTTCCGGTTAGTGTCCTCGATTATGATATGAGTGATCAGATTTGATAGTGACAATTGTTTTTGTTTATGCTTCAGCTATTGCTTGTAGTCTTTCCATGATTCTGGTAGTTTCTCGATTAGAACTCCAGCAACGAACTCATCAGGTAGGTTGATTTTTTCAGCACGCAACTCCTCTAGTAGCTTGTGATACTCATTAATTTGCAGCTTGATATCTTTGTCTTTGGTCATCTCTCATTTGTAGTAATTTCCGACAACAAATTTTTGCTTCCCAACATCCTCAGCGGTATACTTTACAATTAATGATTCCCAAATTTTGCTTGCTTCTTTGTACACATAGTACACATCGAACAGATCATTAGATAAAGTGTTAATGATGGTATTCCGGCATACCTTGTTGGCATAATCTCAAACAGTTCTTTGACTTTGGTAAGCATTTGATGAAGGTTCAGACTGAGTGAGCGCAGCAACAACTCCATGCATGTCAAGAATAGAGTAGAAACGTTCTTGCCATCTTCTAAAATTTTTCCCATCAAAGACTTCAATTTTTGAAACATCTAGTGGTGGCCTAGATAGCGGCATCGGAGGCAGTGCTAGTGGGATGAAGGATGTAGCACTCACACCAGCACTGGTAGGACGATCGGAAACAGCAATATTGGTCTGTTGTGACTCCATAACTCTCAAGATTGTAGGTTACAAATTAAAAATTTGTTAGAGTAAAAATAATCCGAGCCATGTACAAGAACACTGTCCTTGAGAGTTATTCCGCCACAAGATGGCACTCCCCAGGATTGAACGGACTCTTCTGATTTAAGCAGGAACCAGAACAGTGAAAACTAAACCCAGAAGAATTCAGAGAGGAAGAGAAGAGCTCCGAAGATGTCCGTGAGCTCGGTGTACTGAACTTCTGATTAAGCCTCTCTATTTATAGGCGCCAGAAGCAGCTGAACGTTGGACCTCCCTTAATGACATTAATGAGAACGTTTTGAACGTTAGGCGGTTTTCGACAATCAAATTAAAGAAAAATAATACTGGTTAATGAAGGATAGGAACGGACGACCAACATTCAAAACATTTACACCATGAACTCATAACCGAAGCCTTAAAAACATGGATTTTCTAGAAGACTATTTAAATTTCTTTTATTTTCTAAAATATAATTTCCGGCAACGGAAAAAAAGTGTCCAACCTCGAGTATATTTTCATGCGCAGGGGGGTGGGGGGAATCGACGGATTTCAACTGAGTTGGCCCAGTTTTGTCCAGTTTTTGTGCACGCGAGCCCATTCTCTTCCTAGGCCTATATTGCTCCTCCATAATCACATGTTAGTATTTATACTCTTTGGTCTTCATTTATTTGAGCAATGTGGGACCTCTTTTTTTTTCTCTCTTTTCCTTTTGACACACACACATGTATTCTCCAACATACACCACTTCCACATTATGAGAAGATGACTATACTTTATGGAAGTGATAGAGCCACAGGAGAGGAAGCTGAAACTGCTGCTGAAATGAGAAAGCGAAAGCGTACCTGCCCAAAAGAAGATCTCACTAATATTAATGAGATTGATAATCTTGTTTCTCAAAATGAGGTGAGTTTGGAGAACTTTGCTCCATCCATTGACTTGGATAACTACTCAATTGAAGACCAATCACCTGGAGCAACTAGTGAGAGTGGCAAGAAGAACAAAAGGGTTGTTGCCAGCAAAGAGAAACAAGTTGCACAACTAGCTCAGATTGAAGGGGTAATAGAAAATGTTGCAAGTGCGCTGAGAGATGGGAATACTGTGCTTAAAGAGAGATTCAACCCACAGCTTTCAGGGGAAGAAACTTTGAAACTGATTGAAGAAAGTGGATGTGATGTTGAAAAGATCCCTGATATTTATTGTTTCCTAATGAATGATGTTGCCAAGCTCAAGACAATCATACAATGTCCACCTCAGCTGTGCAAGGAAGTGATAATGAAGATGGTCTTTGGTGCATAGATTGGTACATAAATGATGTTACTAAACTTTGTTGATATTTTGTTGTATGCTTTATAGATGAGCACTTACATGATATTTTGTTGTGGATGCTCTAATATTTAGCACTTAGGTGATTGTAAAATATTAGAGCATCCTAGCTATATCTGGATCTATCTATATATTTATAAATTACAAGTTCAAAGCCTGGTATCATATTCTTGTTTGATGGTGACGTATAATAATATGGGGAATGATTGGACAGATACCAAACATTTTGGCTCATGGAACATCCAGAGGATGGTTCTGCTCCCTTGTAAGACTAATAATATATATATATATATAATGAGTTTAATCATTTGGCAAAGTCATTATATTAATATAAGAGGAAATGAAGAAAAAGTAACATTAATTGTTGAATTGAAACCTTTTTATACATATACATATATATATATATATATGTATGCAGTGACTTCATAGATGACTGGATGAAAATTGGTTTACCGGCGAAAGTGAAGGTGAAGAGCGAACATGGCAGCAATACAAGTTTTGAGAGTTATGCAAATTCTGTGAGGAGGTTAGTTGATTCAAATTCATTTCATTTAATTAGGGAAAAGTATAAATTAAATTAATAAATATATAGAAATAACATATTTATGAATGAAAATGGAGATGACGAGGTAAAGAAAAAGATGGTGATTTGTGTGGTGGATGACATGTAGGAATCGGTGAACAACTCGTTGGTGAATCTGTAGACATATCCATATGTACAGAGGGGGTTGTGGGACAAGAAGTTGGAGTTGTACGGAGGTTACTATAACGTTGTGAATGGGAAGTTTAAGCTTTGGAAGTATAATTCTTATTTAGAAGTTTTTTTAATATTCAAGCTACGAAAAATACTTTTTTTAATATATGAAGGAAATATTAAATTAAACATATAAAGGGTAAAATGGTCACTTTATAATTATTTTTCCTCTCCTCCCCTCCTAACCCAAATAAGGTAACATTAAATTCCCTTATATTTCCTCCAAACGAGGTAAAATTAAAATCTCTTCCTTTTCCTCCATTAAAATCCCTCCCCTCCCTTTCCCTTATTTGAACCAAACAAACCATCAGAGTTCTCTAGTGACAAAGAGCAAGGAAGAGAGAGAGAGAGAGAGAGAGGAGGATGGCTTATAGGAGAAAAATAGAGGAAGGTTGTGAGAGAGATTAGGCTTTTTTTTTTTTTATCTTTTCCCAAATCTTCAAGCGGGCCCACTTGCTTTTAATAAAAAAAAGCCATTCATTCCTCTAAAAGTGGGCCACGTGTTTAGAAGGTGAATAGTAAGAAAAGTTATAAAATAAAGATGCATAGTTGATCCAGCTACTAGAAAAAGTTGGGATGAACAGTAGCCAGTTGAGATAAACGGTAATTAGTCAGATTTTACTTTTTTATATATATTGATGATATTGATTTATTATCTTGGTCCTTATAAACAAATAACAAATTTTAAGAGTAATAATATATGCATATATACAAATAAAATTTCATTTTGGGGGATGATTGCTCCTGAAATTATAAAATTTATAACAAGATATACTATTTACAAACAATGTATGTCTCCATCCCTGAATGAAATCCTAACTGTCTTAGTTTCATATTCATCAAAATGCCTTCGGCTTCTGTTTAAACGAAATAAAATCCATCATTCCAATTTAACTAGGACGTCAGACGCCATCCTTTCACCATCTTCTATTCCCACCTCTATATTCAATCTTAGGGTCGAGTCCAGGTGACTTCCCTCCATCCTTAATTATAATTCTGCGAAAAAGTCAAAGGGACATGATTATGAAGTTACATTAACTCGTAGAAGAAACACTGTAATCTACTTTCTTTTTAGACGGTGCTTTCCAGATGATGTAAGCATAAGTGCGTCTCCTGGGTTGATACGACTACATTTTAGATTTCTTTTAACTGGTGATGCAAAGCGGGAAAAAAAAGCTTCATCATGCCAACTTGTCTGAATGATAAATTCAGTATTAGAAAACACAAACAATTAAATTAGAATCGTAAACTAATAATAAATAACCTTGCATTCTCAATTGCGAAGCTTAGTTCCCAAATTAAATAGCATCATTCAACGAGTGATTCCAATCCCTTGATTGACACCTGACTATTTTCAGCCAGTGGCTATGATTCCAATCACTCTTTACAGTTTGTGGCAAATCATGGTGACATTTCTTGTTTACAAATTCACTTTAAATGAACAGGGTAACTTCACTTTAGAAGTTAAAACGCTTGATTTGTTTAGATCGGTGAATCATAAGCATATTTCATCGCTCTTCTAACAACAAAAGAAGACCATCTTCTGGCAACAGAAAAATTAGGGCTAAGATAAATTTATAATGACTTCAAATTTCAACGGAATGGCAGACCTTGTTATCGTGATGTGCTAATCTTTTTTGGACTTGACACATTATCTTGCAGCTCTCGGCCCATGGTCTCAACTGGTAAGAGCATTACACATATTCCTGAAAGAAGGGCAACTATCTCAAAGAGAAGCACAGCTGCAGTTTGATGACAATCATGTACTAAACCCACTGCCACCATCGGACATATCATTCCACCTATCCTGCCCACTGAGCTTGCAATTCCAACGCCAGTTGCTCTGACTGATGTTGGGTATATCTGCAGTTCATATAAATCTCGCACACATCAAATTTTGACATGAGGAAACAAGAATCAGATGGAAAACTAATGTTCACCATCCTTCTCCTTATTATACTATTGAAAATAAAGATAAATTACAAAACTACTATCACCCCTTCGGATAATGTTCGGCATCCCTCTCCCTATTTATTAATTATTTTTAGAGGATTTATCTGGTCTACGTTGGAAGAGTCAGCTGGTGCAGGGATGACCAGTCCATGAATTATTATATAATTGCTGTTATTGGAAGATAGGCAGTTGATGAATATGAATCTTGAATCTGGATGTGAATAGAGTACATGATCTCAATTGAAAAAGGTTTGGTGAGTTTTTTTTTTTTTTTTTTCATCATGGAACTTATCCCACCAAATAGACCCATGCCCACTATAATTGTGCCATTGGAAAACATCATTAATGAGGTGATCTCCCAGTAAAGAAAAAAATAATATAGCTGTATGATAAACAAATTGATCCAGGATTGTTCATTAACAGTTTTCTGGAAAATATAGCATAGCATGGCTGCATGCCTTCTTCATTCTCAGACAACATGGCCGGCCCTCTAATGTGACAAAACAAAGAAATACCAGACATGAGTCCTCAGTGAGGTTCAAGAGTGTCAGAAGTACTGATGGAGGAAGGAATGGTCATTCGCTCTCATTCACTAGGAGACCTGACAAAGCAACAGCAGCATGCGCAGGCAACCAGAACCCTCTAAAGAAAATGATAAGTCAAAGATTTTAGTTGCCAAACCATGGTCGACTAGTCCAGAAAACAGGGGATAAGTGATGCAGTAGGGGAAGGTAAACTTAGAGAAACAAGAATAGTGTAAATAGGAGCACTGGCTTAGCCAAGCATCTGATTTGTCTATTTATAGTTGTAAATTAGGTTAAGTTTAAACGATAGTTCAAATAGTACAAGCCTATAGCGTTAGGGATCTAACATACTTATTTAACCTAGCCATCACACACTCAAGCTATTATGACACTCCCTCTCAAGGAGAAGATTATTTCAACCCCAACTTGTTATTAAACAAAAGCCAATTAAAATAAAGACAAGCATAGACTTAGAACCCTAAGTCGACAAAGCATTGCCACTCATCACCCTTGCAATCCAAGTTCAACAGCTAATACTTTCTCTAAAGACATCTTCAGTAGAGAAACAACTTCCAGAATTCTTCAACTTGCTTCCTATGAGTAACCACCTCAATATTCTCCATGTTGCTCTCATCAGCTATGTCATCTAAAGCATTGCCAAAGCTTGCAAAATTCTTCAACTCACTTCCAATGAGTGACTTCTTTGAAACTATCCTAACTGGTCTCCATTAGGTAGGTCACACACCAGGGCACCTAACAAAGCACATTCTGGTGCTAAAATCTTCAAAAATCACTCAATGTCAAGAAATACTTTAAAAGAAACTAAGATATCACCAAACACATCATAAAACATCATGATCCATGCCAAACCAATACTAAGCATGATGATAGCAAGGCAGGTTGGCCTCCTTCTAGACACATCAGTGTGTCTACTGGCAACCCCCACACCATTGCACACTGGAATGTAGGAAGGCAATAAACTAGGTAAAACTAAAGACTGGGGATGTGTTTCCTTAAACTTCCCACTCTCTTCTAGGCAGAAGTTTTTCCATTTTCCTGAAAACTGGAAGAAAACTAGAGCATAAATGGTGGCTGTGTCATTAACTAAACAAACCACTATACAATATAAGCACTAACTTGCTAAAATCAAGGGAACAAAAATCAAAATATTTAAATTTGACTAAACGATATAGACTAATCAAATAATAAAGGAAACAAATAAAAGACACTTGATGTATAATCACGTGAAGATTGACCACATGATTATCAACACTTCTCCTCAAGTTGGAATGCATGTTGATCATTTCCAACTTGGTGCTCAGTTCTTCAAAGTTGATTCTTGAGAGGGTAAAAGGCTTGACAAAAAATCTTGGGAATAATTAAGAGGAATGCAAGTTCAGGTGACATAAGTGAATCCCAGTCAAAATATATTTGAAATGTTTTTTTAATATATACACTGTGTATATTAGGATATTTATATTATTAATACATTTTGCTATGCATTACAGAGATTACATCAAAATACCATGAGTATGGTATTACAAATAGATATATGACGATACTATTTACTTCACAGAGAATAATGAACAAAGGCCAGTCCTGAACCACAAAACTTGAGAGGTCAGGCCTCGAAACTCTTGCCAGAGAATGAGCACATGACCTAGACTTCCCAATGTATTTTTAACAAAAGGCATCAACATGATCAAAGAACTATTCATGACCAAACTAAGTGACAGAATTAGTAAAAAGTTATTCATAAACTACTTAATGGTGTGGGCCCAAAAAAAACCTACTTAATGGTAAAAACAATTAGAAGCAACTTAAATAATCACATTAAATTATGACAATCGATGGAATTATAGTGAAAACTAGTCATTACTCTGGACATGAATTATGCATTTATAATGAATATAACAAAGGTCATTATCCTCTATCTTCTGTATTCTATAACTTCTTTTAGACTACTCTAATATTCTTTTAAATCATTCAAAATCAATTCCCTTTAAGCTGTTACCTCTGGAGCATATATGTACACAATGGTGAAGCTTGCCGTGATGCATATACGAGCTCCAAACAAAAGTACTGTTGTTAGACCTTGCGGCAGATAAAAAACCAGTGGTAGTAGGAAAATGCAAAACATGAAGAGCACAGCAGCCATTGAGATCTTACGACCAATTCTATCTACTGCTGCAGCTGACAAGAGGAGCCCAGGTAGCTCTAGTCACAAAACAAAATCATGTATCAGTCATCCATCTTCCTTCACTGATGGAGTAAGATAACTCTGAAATAAGTCAACAGTAATTTTTAGAGTCAAATTTACTCCCCTTGGGAGATGTCCAAATTACTTGGTCCTCCACTCTGTTAAAAAATTTTTTACTCTCTTCCTCTGAAATTAAAATATGTACAACACAACCCTTACAACAAAAGTTACAATTACACCTTATTTGACTAAAATATAAATATCTTTCTTATATAATATAAAAATATTAAATATCTACTTGATCAATATAAAATATTCACTTTTCTAAATTCAAAATAAATTAAACTAATTTGTGATTTTAAAGATAGAAAAATAATACTGAAATAAAAATTTAAGAAATACATTTTCTATAAAGTTATACTTTTAATAAAGGAAATCAATATTATTCCTTAAGGGCATTTTGGTCATCTTAAGGCTTTAAGGAAGGTTTGTGTTTGTTTTCATGATAAAGGAAATGTTTGTGCAATTCAGGCATCTCTTAGAAGGAGGAGTAATTTATCCTAATTTTAATTAATACCTGCAAAACTAGCAATAAAAACATCTCTGTAGCTAATATCAGCCATCTTCTCTGACTGCAATTTATGTGGCATGCATTTACTATCTCCGTTGTTCAACTCTGAGGTCAATAAAACGAGGCCATAATATGAAAAAGCGTTACCAAAGAACACTACCCATAAGAGAAGGGTTGGCCTTGCCAATTCTGGTGAAAGAAGCATCAACAAGGACGAGATTCCCCCAAAGTTAGTATCCATTCCTTTAGTAGGTTCACCCTCATTTGTTCTTGGTGAGAGTAAACTTGTTTCTTCCATAGGATTATTAATTTTGTGCAGCTCAGTTTGATTATCAGAAATAATGATGCCAGGAGGTACTTTTGTTCCGTTCATTTTTGCTATTTTCTCCAAAATATTAACTGCATCAGTAGTCCTACCTTTTAAGCATAGGTATCTTGGTGACTCAGGAGTCACACTGTAGAACAGGAGGAGGAATAATGAGGGTAGGGCTGATAATGCAAGTAACCCTCTCCAACCCAGTCTTGGCATGACCAACTGCAAGAAACATTGAATTAGATGAACCTGTCAGCTCTAAGTTTGGTCATTCATATAATACAAACTACCACAATAATGTCCAGCTCAGAAACTTAGTGCTCACAAGACTAAACACAAGTCAAGATAGATTGAGATGTAACCTTACAACCTTTGTCTAATTATATCATTGACAAAGTATGAAGTCCTCATGATCAAGCAATTAGGAGTTCAATCCTGCATACCCTATTCTTCTAATTAAATCAAATGTCCGCTAAGGTATGGTGAATATTCACTTTGTTGAAGCTTCAAGCTCAAAGGATTTTTGAGTTAGAAAGCATGTTAGAGATTGTTAGAAATGTTAGAAATCCTTGTAAATAATGAAACTTTTTAGTTATATTCCAAAATTTAGGCACATATGTATAATAGTTATTTCATTAGTCACTAATGTCCTTGATTGTAAATTTGTCCTAGAGTAGCTAATGATTGCATATTTTAACTGGTTCTAGCTTTGTTTCAGAAGAATATTCTTGAGCATATCAATGATTATTGGACAGAGTTCACTCATTTTTGCCCATTATATTCCCAGGACCCAACGCAGACAAACATATGCAAAACAGGTGAAGGAATAGCCATTAAAGCACACAACTGGTGCCAGTCATCATGGGAATAAGCACAGCCAATGCCCGTCAACTTCATGGGGATGACAAGATGTTGTTCAACTGATGTTGGTTGAGAATTGAAGAGCTAGAACAGGCACCAACTCTATACACTGGCAAATGAAGGGCATGCTATGAATGAAGCCAGCAAAGGTTGCGATAGTGCATGCTTGAAATGGCGTTGGCTATACGCATGAAGGATATGTTTCGTGCATTTTGTGCCCTAATTAGTATCTATAAATAAGGAAACAAAAAGAGAGAAAAGGAGATTCGACTTTGATTGTCCAAGAGGCCTTCAAGATTCATTTTAGAGCAATTTGGAGCTCTTCTAAGGAGTGATATCAAGGAGAAGGCTAAGTAAGAAGGTGAATCAAGGAGAGATCAATGAAGAACATCATTCCCGCCATTCAGCTCTGAGTTTTTCTTTTCCTTTACCGTTGAACTGCTGTTTTGGGATTTTAAAAAAATGTGTTTATTGTGTATTTAATATATGAGTTTCTAAATAACCAAACTAAAGGTAGGAATCTAGCCTAACTCAGAGAAAACTGATTTGAATATGTGTTTTATGACTGTGAGTTTGAATTATGATAATAGATTGATTTCCTATTTATATTTATCTTCCTTGTGTTTATCATTAACTATATGACTAGCCACCATATAGTTGGTCTTAGGATGTGTGTGATAGTTTGAGAGGTAAAGCATATATCTGGAGCTAAGAAGATGAACATAATCAATCAAGACTAGACAGATCTGGGTGATTATGATGGTTCAGGGTTGTTGCTTAATAGGTCTAGTTAATGTCAATAATTGATCAAGAGATAATTATAATTAATTAGATCAGCGAAATAGATCGGCAGATTATTAGGATATATTAGTAACGATTGCCATTATAAATGAAAGAGTCAAAACTCATTCATAATCAGTCTCCTCAATCAGTGAACCCCATTCCCTAATGTTGTCCTCAATGATTGAATCATAGCTTATTTGCTTAGTTTAATTTAATATTCACTCATTGTCTTTGAATATTGTTCTCTGGACTAAAATTAATTATCATAGTAGTTAACCTCCCAGTGAGTATACCCCAAAAATACTCTAGGTAATTTATTACTACAATTGACCATGTACACTAACAAGATTGCACCAATCAGTAACCTTCCTTTTATCTATACATACCTATGTATTTTGCCTCATTCAATACAACAAGAAGAATTCTAGACATTTTGTCATAGTATTAGAGCCCTAAGCTCTTTCTCTTGTGGCCTTCATTTGCTTCTTTCCTTCCCAAATGTGACCTTCATTGTCATCGGCCATTTCCTTTTGATTTGCAGCCTTCATTGCTGCTGGGACAAAACCTTTCGCCATTACTTGATTCCCTTTTGACCCTAAACAACTTAGGAACATCCACAAAACTCACCAACTAACCCATGCTGACCAAATCACTGCCGGACTCTACACTGGTATCTTGGTCATTTATCAGTGCATTAGGTACAAGGCAGTCCCTCTCCAGAAATAGTCAGCCCAAATCATCTTGCCAAAGACTTCTACAAGGCTCCAGATGATATGCCTACTCAAAGACTTCTAGGAAAACTTATTTATATCACATCAGGCCTAATATATTGTATGTTGTAGGTATTGTAAGATCCTTTCCTTTGCCAGATTGCCTAATACAATGACAGAACTTGTAAAGGTGAATGGCTGCTGGGCCAAAAAAAGGTAAAGTTGATTGGCTGACTTTCCAAAAGTAACCTCCTCAACCTTCTTCCAACTAGTCTCCAATGGTTGGTTGACTCGTCAGTGCACCCAACAACACAACTTTCTTCCAACTAGTCTCCACTAGTTGGTTCACTCTTCCAACAGAAACATAACTACTGTAGTTTAAAAAAGAAAAAAGAAAAAAGTCAAACTCTAAAGGAGGAAAACAAGCAACTTTTAGCAATAGCTTGCACGCTAGCATTGAAAAATTTTGGCCTCTAATGACTGAGGAGGTGTAGTTTGAATGAATTAAGATTTAAGAGTATCTCCTCCAGAAAACCTTCCTGCCAATGAGTATTGAGGCATACATCTATTACCATGCTCTATTTTGGGGGCAAAATCCTTAAACTAGGGAAGAAAAATGGATGTACTTGAATCCCTTATTTGTTTTCCCACCTTTTAATATGTATAACATAATAACTTGATCATCTTTCCAAAATACTTAGCAACAAAAAGAGGATGGGGTCAAGATTGATAGATAACGTAAGACATTTTGAAATTCCTTTTCACAGAGCAAATCAATAAACTTACCCATGCAAGTGATGCTTCCAAAATTGTTCCAAGAGTCCAAAATGCAGAAAACACTACCATCCAGGTTCCTCTGTTGGGTGCAGGAACAAACTCCAGAAACCAAGATAATAATACATGGCCACCTCCCAAACCAATACCAACCAGAAAACGCAAAATAACCAAAAATATATAACTAGGGGAAAATGCACTCAGGAGACCGGCCATGGAAGTAACTAGAGCTGTGATAAGGAATCCCTTCCTGAAAGAATTGACATAAATTAAAAAAATAAAAAAAAGATAATGTTGAATGAACACATCAACAGTTGTATGCTGTTTCAGAAAACATTCAAACAAACATTTTTTTAATCACTAAAGAAAAAAGGCACAGAAAAACAGAGAGACAATTGGCATAAAATGGAGACAGTGATAGGTAAGATCAGAAAACGACTACTATGCGCTCATGCAACAAAAAAGATATAGTTATAATGAGACAATAATGAACAGCCAGCAATTACTCTTCATAATTGCAACAGCAAAATAAACACATTTAAAAACTAATATGAGCCACTGTGAAGAAATTAAGTATCGGTTAAGGTAATAAAGAATTAAAAGTTAAAATTTCAAGAGATAAGTATATTAGTGTAAATGAAGAGATTTGGCACATACAAAATCTTAACAATATCAAACAAGATAATTGCTACGTATTCTTGGGCATGGCAGAACTTCTTGAACCAGCAGGATTGAAAGTGAACAATATCAACTAAACAATCTACTACATTAAACAGAATCTTACTCCAATATTATTTTAGGATAATTGTTAAGGAACAACTTAGTGCCAGAAATGAAAATAAAGAAGGAAGAAGACAAAAGGCCAGATTGTCACTCTTCCCCTTTTTTTCTCTATGAAATGCTTGTCTTTGCTCCAAGAATTTCAGTTTTTCTTCCTCAAAATTCTTTAGTTTTTCTCTTCAATCTGCATAAAATTTAATCAAGTCCAATATATACACATCTTTTTCTTTTTCTTTTTTTTTTTTTGGGGGGGGGGGGGGGGAGGAGAGAGGGGAGGGGGGGTGGTTTGGGAGGGGCGAGTGAGTAAAACGCTTATGCAGAATTCAGATCCCCACATTCTTAGTTCTTGTAATTGATCTCCAGCTTCTGAGCATCTAAGAGTTTTTTTTTCTTTTTCCCCCCTCTTCGGGTGGAATTGAAAGACAACTTATTCCGTATATCTAGGCACAATTATGTAGCATCTTGGCATTGCTTCCAATATATTCTATGTTGGAGTTTTTACATGTGATTGTACTTGAGCTTGTCCATTATATCAAAATAGCTTAGGCTATACTTGATTAGGATTGCCATAAGTTTACATACCCCTCATACTTTTCATTACTTTCAGACGTGGGACTTTTCATTATAGTCTAATATTCTAAAGTAGTCCCAATGACATTGGAAGAAAAACTGAGTATAACCCCATGCCTTGTTTAACTCTTCAATGCCCATCCAAAAGAAATACCTGAATATATGGAATTGGGCATACTCATGCGCCCCTTTTCTCATCACATACTTGACATTTTCCACAGAAAGAGATGCCATCTAATTAATACAAAGACTATATGCTCAGGAGAAAAGGAAGCATACCATACCTTCTTCCATGCTTATCTGAAACAATACCCCATGAATAAGCCCCAATTAGCATCCCAGCAAAAACTGCACTCGTTATCAGGTTTTCTTCCTGAGGGGAAAGACTCCATGCAGATTGAACTGCTGGGCCTACAAAAGAGAGTAGCATCATTTCCATTGCTTCTGAAACCCAACCAAAGCCAGCATAAGCAAGCACAAGTAATTGGAAATTTCCAAAACCCATGGCCATTAGAGCTCCATCAACTGTGTAGCTCGGGCCTTCGTTCCCCATCTATAATTCCAGAATGAAAAATTTCAGTTCAGATACAGAACTAAGCAGAAACTGTTAACTTACAATAGAAGTCACATGAGATGCATCATGATATTTCTAAGATCCACCTAAATTATATCAAGATTTAACACAAAACAATAAATCCAAGTAACTTTTTTTTTTTACAGGGAAAAAAAGTTATTTGGAGAGAAAAAGAGAACAGAACTGGAGTGTCAGAATTCTCTAAACAGCAATTGTAACAAGGAAAAAGAGCAGGGAAAAAAAATCAGCTTAAAAGAGCTTCCCAAATCTATATATCCTTAAAAGTAATACCATCGTAGCACTGTTTTTACTGTTCTTAGCACTGTGCACATAAGGTCGGCTCAGATCACGTTAGTATCGAGTTGGGTTATCATGTCAATATTGTGTTGAGATATCGAGTGGATGACTTCTCTCATAAGTTTGGACATGAAGGCTTTCACAAGAAGCCAACTTGGGAGTCAAGATAATGGCTTATGAGAGAAGTCTCTTTTGTCTACAATCTTCTTTCATCTTCTCTTCTTCATCCCTGCCCCTCTACCCTTCGCCGTCTCTACTATAACACACCAGGCCTCCACTGCTTCTTCTTCTCCATTTTCTCTCCCCTCTTTCTTCTATTCATTCCACTGTGTAGTGGGCCTAGGCGCCATAGAGATTGGCTTCTCCAATGAGGATTGGCATTCTCACTTGCTCAACTTGTCTTACAATGGAAGCCAGCTTTCTCAATCTCTCGGAACTTCTTCCTCTTTCACCCCTTCTTCTCATGCAGATTTTCCATTTGTCATATTCCTCCTTCTCTTTTTTTTTTTGTTCTTCAATTGAACTTGGATGGAGCAAGAGCTCCGCCTGGTTCTTGACCGTGTCTAGGTTTTACCTAACCCATCAGCCAATTCAGACACCAAATCAAAACATTGCTTTGAAGCAATTACGGTGCTCAAGTTCTGAGCTCGCTCTAGGATTTTAGCCTCTCCTTTTTGGCTCTAGGTATTGTCAACCTCACCTTCTGTCTTAATTTCCTCATCATGATAATTTATTAGTTATTTTTCTCATTTCTTATCTACAATCATTTTTGATGACCCAGCTCACGTTTGGAGAGTTCGTGGCCCTGTTCTCTCTCTTGCCTGCAAGGAAGGATACGGAATATGACTAATGGCAATGGTTGGCTGTGGATGCCTGAATTAAATGTGCAGTAGCGGATTCTAGAGTCATGCAGGAAATTCCTCTGTTCATCTGGATTTAGATTTAGGAATGAATGGGCTTTTGTCATTACACGTTCTCTTCCTATAGATTTGGCATGTTTAACTTCTCAATTCTTTTCCATTATTGTAAAATGTAGGGGTTCCACGGAAGAGTATATTACAAACTCTATTTTGCAAACAGAATTTTCTTTCATCCTCCTCTTTTTCTTTAAATACCCAAAGATAGAATCAATCAACTGGTGGGTAATAATGAAACTACAAATATGATACCTTTACTGACGGAATAATTGTTTTCAATTTTGTCTCTCTTCTTTCTTATCACACAGGGAGTTTCAGGTGATAGTTATGCAAGTCAAAAATTTAAGAGTTTGAGATAATTATTCAACCTCCAATATCTCCATGTTCATTACGATGTTGTTGCTCTTTGGTAACTGCTCCTACCATTAAGATAGAATCATGGAGTGGAGCCAACATCATTATCATCTCAAATGTTGATGCCATACAACTTTTAGGCTAGGTAAATATTCGAGGCTTGCTTTGGTCAAATAGTGAATTGATAATGTTAATTTCAAAGTAGAAGTAAGAACTTCATTTGATCTATTTCATATGTATGAAAATCTGATAAAAAAATAGGGAGATTGTATGTGAGCTAGAATACTCTTATAGGAATTTTTCTACAAAGGATTGGAGGGAAGAGTTTATAGATGAGAGGGAATGATGAAGGAACACATGATGAGATCCCGAGACCTTATTTTGTTTTGATCTCATATCTTGGCATATTGGTTTGCTTAATATAGTTGAGATGTCATTTGATCAGGCTGCTACGTTCTTTATTTAGTCTGCAGTAGAGAAAATATATAAGGGAAATGTCTTATTCTTGGAGTTGCCAATGTGGATGATTGTCTTGACATCATTGAAAAATCATGGAGACCCCTAAGGTTACCAAACATAATTCTGGGTATCTAACATTGAATTATTTACATGTGCATCTGAAAAAAAGTGTGTACTCATGCAACTGAGTTGCCAGATAATGACTTTTTTAGGGAAGAATAAGAAGAATAGGGAAAAGAGAGAGAAGGAGAGAAAATGTAAGAGAAATAGTCTAGCATTCACTACATTCAACAACAACCTCTCCCTCCAATAACCTACTTCTATTGATAGAGTTTCTTAATGACTTAGTTAGCAACTAACAAACTAACTTGCTAACTACTCAATTCACTTCACAATTCACATATCAGACCTTAAACTACTTTTTGTGACTGTTTTAAAAATTTTATCTTTTGGTTGGCGTTGCTAATATTGTGGTTTTGCAGTGTAGGTGAGAGCAGTCCATTCTAGGACTACCACACTAAAGGATGCTACATTAGAAGCTATAAGGGATTGGGTGACTAATGCGGAGACAACTCACTGTATTTTTAGTTCAGTTGCTAGGCCGCATCCATATCCGATGATGGTAAGTAAGTTTCATGCAGTGATCTGTTGATGACAAAGATGTTAAGCTGATTTTAGTGGAAGTCGCGGGTTTGGTTATTGATAGTGGTATGCAGCAACATTAACAAAAGAAGTTGGAGTTTTGTATGGAGCTATGAGCTATCTCTTACAGGATGATGACGGTCAAATTATTGAGCCCCGGTCTATTAATGTTGGGTAATTTTTCAGAGCTCCCTTATCAGTTTTTTTGAGTTTATGCTGATCTCCCTTCTTCCAACATTTTCTAATAAGTACATCAATGTTTTTATGCCGAAAGTAAGCAAAATTTTAATCCAACTCTATTAAGCTCTGGCAAAAAAATCAAATTCCATCAAGTTATATTGTTTTTGCCATAAATAATAATATCCATTTACTATATTTGATTTCAATTATATGCGTTATAACCCGTGCGTTAGCACAGGTCACGTTTCTAGTTATCTGCAATATAACATACCCCTAGTAAAATCCATGGGCATAAGTCCAACATAGAATCCAGCAAAAAAAGCATCCTATCCTAAACGAAAATTTCTGTCTCACAACAGACACCCAAGCTGACAATTTGATTACAAATATCAGACGTAGGACATGCAGGAGGTTGGAGGAAGGGGTCCACGATCAGAGAAGTGGATTGCGTGATGTGGAGAGTGGTTAACATGGGTATAAAAGAACTATTGGCATGTCACAGTGAAGGGAAGCTCCACTAAATTTCTTTTCCTGATGTCTGCCAATGGAAAGTTTTAAAAAAGGAGGACGAACATCGATTCCAAGGCTCCCATAACTTATTCATTATGAAAATCTATCCCTTTATGTGAAATGGGAAGCTTCCCTGTTATTATCAGCTTTGGATCCCGCAAGCCCCATGCTACAAGAAACAGCAAAAGACGCATCTATGAATCCACAGAGAATTTGAAGAAAATAAGATGCTAATTGCCAACTGTGACCAAAGAAGAGCCAGAACAACAACTATTTCCACAGACCGAAGAAGAAACAATACAATTGTAATAAATACAAATCGCAAAAAGCAGTTAAACAGAAAAGTAACACGAAGTAAATTGCATCGTACTTGTTCCAAGAAAAAAGGGTGTTGTCTAAGAGAATCTAACAGCGCAGATGAATGAGGCGTAGGATATTTCGATCCTCCTAGTGTAATCAAGAGTCAAAATACTGTGCAGCAGAGATTGCAGAATCCTCCTTCTTGATCTTGCAGAGTAATCAAGAAAGTCAAATGCTTCGTGGGATCAATTAAAAAAAAAAATTCTTCGTGGGAAGGAGTTTACGCTTCCATCCGTACATAGTATTTAATAGGGAAAATTACGGATTTGGATCTACCGATTAGCAAAGGTTACTAATCTTAAAAACGACACTGTGCTTTAATAAAATCATATGCTATTTCTCAAACTACAATGCGTTTCATTAAACTATCCATTGCTAAATACTTACCTTTTATCTCATTTCCCTCCAAATCTCACCCATTTCCGGTCTTTCCCTCCCTCGTCCGCTGAAAGCAAGTTGCAGCCATGTTCCAATTTGTAGATGGGAAGCAGACGAAAATGCTAGCTTGAAAGGGAAGATTGGCCGAAAAAGAAAGCACTTGAAGGTTTTGAATGGGCTTCACAGATGCCAAACGAAAATGGGAAGATAGGAAGGAGGAATCTCTTCAAGCTCTCCCCTGTGCTATCGTTGAAGATGGAAGGGAAGAGGTAATCTTCTATCTCTCCCCTGGGTTGCCGTTGAAGATGAAAGGGAAGAAGTAATCTTCGATCTCTCCTTTGGGTTGCCGTCGAAGATGAAAGGGAAGAAGTAATTGCTAGCATCACAGTGGGTCATCCTCTCATAGAATAAGGAAGAAGAAGACGGCACCGATATTGCTGTCGAAGATGAAAGGGAGGCAGGAATTGCTGGCATCAAAACGGGTCATCGTCTCATCGACTTAGGAGAAAAATGAATTTACAAAATTAATACTAACTACTTAATTGTAAATATTTGTATCGCGCAAAATAATCATTCCACCACTCATTCTCCTCCCTTTTCTCCTCATCTCTCCTTCTTCCTCTTCTCCTCCCCGCCTCTGCTCTTCTTCCCTATCTCCTCTCCTCCAACCTGTGACAACCCATCGTCTTCCCCCCACCCCCGTCATCTCCCCTCATCCCGCCATCATCTTTCCCCATCCAGCCATCAACTTCGTCTTCCCATGACTCGACATTGTCTCTCTCTCATTGTGAGAATCAGCAAGGTCACTCTCCTTTCGGCCTTCATCATCATCTTCCTTGTAACATTTTCAATCATCTCCCTAACTTTTTCCATGCCATAATTTAGTGTGTTTGAATTGATTTATCTATAATTAATTATAAGGATAATTGATCATGTAAAAAAAAAAAAGTAAGTTGTGTTTTGATATTTTTACCTAATAAGTTATTTTGGAAAAATGAATGTATTTGAATATTGGGGTTTAAGTGATTATTGGGTGAATAATAAAAAAAAAATAAAATAAGTGATTATAAAAGGATAAATAATTATCATAAACAAAAAAAAATAACTTATTCTATAATCACTTATTTGAGATAGAAGTGTTTATTGAAAAGAAAGATGTGTTTGAAAAATTCTCCCTATATAAGTGATTATGGGTGATATCCAAACACACCCTTCCTTCCATTGCTTTAGGTTTGCATTTTCACCCCTACTTTCTTCTTCCATTTTCAACACAAGATAAGGGTTTGTTGTGGCTATGATTTTTGCCTCTTCTTTTTCAATTTTTTGTACAAATTTCTTTTTCTACGGGACATGATTATAATTTTCTAATGTGAATTTTTGTTGATTGCTCTCCTTTGCCAAGTGACCTTCACGCTTGCAACAATGGAAATAAATATTTTCATTATAATTTGCTATATATATATACTCTTACTTGCTTCATGCCTATAATATTATACATATAGTGCCAAGTGTGGTCATAGATGATAATGTATTTGGAAATAAATACATAAAAGTTTCTAAATCAACGGTTTGCAAATGTTATTCATGTATTTGCAATTGATGATCATATAATTGCAACTGAATTTGGTTGACCAATAAAGTGGCATTGACAACTCCTACTATCAATGAATTACTACACTGGTCAATCATCAGAGAGGGCCTCATATAATGGTTGACCAACACACACTTTGTAACAATTAATGTATTACATGAGCATGAGTTGCAAATCTACGAATATCAATTGTAAATATATAATACTCAGTTGCAAATATATGATAGTTAGTTGCAAATCTATTGTAATCATGGATGCGTTATATCTCTGATTCCCAAATAAAGTTGACAATCTGAGCTGGCCCGGCACATTGGAGCTAGCCTGGTTTGAAAAGGGTTGAGTTAAAAAACTCGGATTGCCAAACGGCGTTGGCTAGTAAAGCCCGAGCTCGTATGGCCCGCGGACCTGTATTTTTTGAAAATTATTTTTCATTTTTTAAACTTCTTCCATATAATTCTTTAAATTAATATAACTAATTGTCACCATTATTTAAAAAAAATCAAAATAATATTTAAAATTTACAATTTATACATCACTAATTAATAAAATAATATATTTTTTAATATTAAAAATATTAAAAAAAAGGGGGAAATGGGCCAAACATGCTCGCCCCGCCATGGGCTGAGTCTAAATAGGTCGGGCCCAAAATGTTACATCTTACAATTTGAAATATTTTTCCATGAGAACTGCTTATTTGATGTATGAAAATATTCTTAGAAAAACTCAAATCAATTAAAACTTTAAAATCGAACAAAACTGTTTTACTGGTTCACAACTCATTGCGTAGCAATTTTTCAAAAATCATAACTAAATGTAGAAAATTATTTTCCTGTGGTTTAAGTCTCTGAAAATCATACACATCTTGAATTTTCAGGGAAAAATAGCAAACCTGGAAATGAACGCACAAATTTATACAATTTATTGTATAAATAGTACTGTTCATTTTCGGACCCTTGTTTTTGTCCAAAAACTAAACCTTAAATTTAAAAATGTATTTCTTTTAATATACAGAGTCATTTAGTACATACTTGATATCATTGGAAAGCTTTATGTATGTACTTTCTAACTATAACTTTTCCTGTACATTTATTCTACTTTTACTGGTCAGAGCATCAATATATATTATCAGAGATCAGATAAAACTATTACTGGAGTAGTCCGAGTAAATTATGCATAACTATCATTGTATAAATCCAAATACAACTAAATCATTATCATTATGTTCCTGAGACATAAATCTATCTATGCATATAAGCCACAAATTTTTTTGATACATATTCAAATTTATACAATACATCAAAATAGATAACAAAAAAAAGGCAATTCAGTTTCATACTTCAATATTTCTCCTCCATCCTGATTGCTAAATTCTTTCCTTTAGCATTATTTAGCCCTATCATTAGGAAACATAGGATGAGATTGGGAACATCTTAGTAGCAACATAACTCAAATTTATTACATAATCACATTAGCTTAAACTTTGCACAAACATTACACAATCACAATATTTTCATAATATGCTTTTGGAAAAACAATTAAAACTATAAGTTGCAGTAAAAATTTCGGCAGTATAATGACTTAGTAAATGGGTATCTCGGGGCTTAGCCCTTAACTTAAAATAGTCAAACCAATCATAAAAAGCAGTCAAACATCACATCAATACTTTTAAAATATAAGTACAATGTATAAATGTAAAAGTTTTGAGTAAGAGTTACTACCTCAGAGCTTTAATCCGTTAATTTTGGATTCTTTTTTTCTTGAATCACTCATTTTGGCTTGATTTGAGCTTATTAGTATCATTAAACCTTACTTAATAATTTAATATCATCATATAAATTTAACTCAATCATGAACTACAAATCCTTCCTTCAAAATCATGTCTTGATCCAAAAAGAGAAGTAAAATAGAGGAAGAAAATGACTAAAACTCTAACTAATCTTAAACTAAATAAATGAGAAAGAAATCTAGAAGAAATTTGAAATTGTTGTTTTATCTTAGAAAGCCTTTACTTACCTTCCCTTTCTTCCTTCTTTCTTCTTTTTCTTTCTTTTTTTTTTCCTTCTCTTACTCTTGACTCCCTCTTTTCTTTACCCGTCCTCTCCCTTTCTCTTATTGCATGTCTGTGGGGGAAAGGTAAAGGGAAGGGGTATTTATAGAAAAGGTTGAGGATTATGAACCATTAGATTGAGATTTAATCCGAGAACTCACAATTATTCTCATATTTAATATATTAATTACCTATTATACCCTATATATTTTTTGGCTTGTGAGAGAATAGAGAAGGGTATAAATGTCCAACTTTTTCCTCCTAAATTTTAGTCACATCAAGAAAATGAGATAGTGTACTTTTTACTTTTATAGATAAATTTAGCTCTGATTTGAGTACTTTTTTATTCAAATTTTTTATTATATTTAGTGTCATTTCTATTTACTTTTATCTATGAGACTCATTACCTTTTTTTTTACTTTTCCATGTATGGTCCATATATTTTACTTACTTTTTACTATTTATCTCCTCTGACATTTACTATTTATGTGGGACCCACTTTTTACTGGATTTATACTTTTTTTCTCCTATGACCTATATAACCAGTATCACTTGTACTTTTAGTTTGCACCGAAATATTAAAATATCATTTTCTCTCTTATTTGTAGATGACAATTTTACACTTTTTAAGCTACTTTTTATATTTTTAGGATATTTTGGGTTTTAAACTAATTTAATTAAATATTCAGTCTTCCCAACTTATCATAAGTTAATCCAAAATACTTTAATATCATTTATAACTAATCTGCTTATAAAATACATACATAAAAATTAGGATGTTACAGAAAAAAACCTTTTTTTCCTTCAGGCTCCCAATTTTCAAACCCAGCCCGCCCATTTTATCAGGTTGGCTTGTCGGTCTTAACCCATATTACTGGCTCTATTCACAAATAACTTGTTCCTTTTTTTGTTTAAAAATTGTCTACATATACTATCAAATTGGTCATGTATGTGCCATGGCATGGTCTTTATAAATTTTAAATTTTGTAAGTTATAAAGATTAGTTGTTATACTTAAATAATTCAACTAATCAAAGTTGTTATATATGTACTATACTGATATTTTGTAGTTTGGAGAATAGCTAATATGAAATGCTACAATTGGTTGTTATGCTTAAAATGCAAGAAATTACATAAATACAAGTTTTCGAGATACAGTTAGCATCACTTAGTAGTGAAAGAAAGCCAATGTCCAAAGAACAAAAGCAAAAGCAAATTGTATTAAATGTGCCTCATGTTGGTGAGATTAATGCAAGCAAGCACAAAAATGCATGAAAATCAATAACAAATGAGTGATCATCAGTTGTAAATGCACAAAATCAATTGCAAATGAACATATTACAAATAAGCAAGCTCCATTGTAAATCAACAAAGATCAGTTGCAAACTAGTGAGGCTCAGTTGTGAATGTACAAAAATCAATTGCAAATGGCCAAGAGCAGCAAGTCCATTTTATTAAAAAAACAACTAAAAGAATACATTGAGCAGTCTCAAAGAAAACAAAAAAAATAATATATAGTGCACATGAAACAAGGTTCTTTCATCACTCCTTATACAAATTACTAAAATATAGAAAACAATTTATCTAGTTAAAATATGGTTTTTTCTGGTATTGTTTTGATTACAATTTGCTTTGATTCTCTCTCCTAACTAAGATTAGTCTTCTCTAATGTTGTTTTGGCTACAATTCAGCCACTATCATACTTGCATTGATCTCACCAAAATAAATTTCACCAATTAAATGCTAAAAGATGAAGACACATCATAGTGAGGCCAATGCAAGTATGATGGTGTTATCACCGACTGTGATTGTTGTATCAGAGATGATGTCAAATAGAAACCTACAAAAATAAAGCAAAAACAAGATTATATTTTAGTGAAGCCAAAACAAGATTTTATCAATAAAGTTAAAACAAATAATAAATTATTTACTCCCAAATAGAATTCTATCTCAAGCATAAACAAGGTAGTATGTGCAAACAATTTTTTATCAAAAAAATAAATTGAACAAAAACTCAAGCTATGTGCGAATTGGAGATATAACACAACCATGATTGTAGTAGATTTGCATATCATATATTTGCATATGATGTTCATAGATTTGCAATTCATAGCATCTATGGGGCAGAGAAGAGGGGAGGAGGAAGGAATCTACGATGCAGAGAATTCCCACCATGCTTGGTCTTGAAGGAGATTGGATTTGTCAAAGCTCCAAATCTCGGATAGTGTAAGCTCTAACTTCATATCTCTGATGGTGGAAGAGATGGGTTGACGAAAATGAAGAGAAGATGAAGATGGTGTCGAGTCATGGAGAAGACGAAGTCGATGGTGGGATAAGGGTAGACAACGGTGGGGTAGGGGAGGAGATGATAGGTTGCTGCGGGTTGGAGGAGAAAAAGGAGCAGAGGCGGTATAGGAGAAGAGGAAGGAGGAGAAAAAGGGAGAAAAGGGAGGGAGGGGGAAAGAAGAAGGTGGGACAACATGATCATTTTGCATGACACATATTTATAATTAGGTACCTTAGTATCTCATGGTAATTTTGCAAATTCATGGTATGTTTTTGTAATTTTTTACTTCCAAAGGTACTTATATGTAATTTTCCCTAGTTATGATTCGATAATTTTGAGGAGAGGGTTTCCTATTAGCCTTCAAGCTATAAATTGATGCATTCTTCATGATGTAGGATTATATTGAACGTAGCACCATTTAAACATATTTATTGGTTTGGTTGCAGGAAGATTCCACTGAAATAGCACATGGGTAAGATATTTCAAAAAAATATACCACAAATTGAAAAACTTCTAATAGCTAGCAACTAATCAAATTGGAATTAAAATATGTTAGAAAATATTGATTTCACCCCTAAGTCAAAGTTGGTAATATGTGAGAATGAGTTGGAAATATGTACGATTAGTTGGGGAATAAGTAACTATCAGCTGGAAATAGATGATGATCAATTGAAAATAGGAAAGTAAAGGTAAAATCGACATTTCTCGACACATTTTAATTCTAGTATGACACCTTGGTAGCTATTGAAATTTTGTAAATTCGCGATATGTTTTTGTAAATATCTTATCTATGTTATATTTAAGTGGAATTTTCCCTTGGTTATAAGTAGATGTATTTATTTATTTAAAAGAAGAGAAAATCAGAAAAATAAATGGAAATTTTTTAGGGAAAATTAACCATTTGATCTTTAAATTTTGCATCAACTTTGAAATCAGTCCCTAAACTAACTTTTTTTAAATAACACTCCCAAATTTATTTCACAATGACATGGTTAGTCCCTCAACTATCATATTGTTTTCAAATTGGACCCTTTGAATGCTCGTAGCAAGAATGAGATGAAAAGGTGATGACATGGCAAACGAAATTGTTGAAGTGGCAAACAGAGTTGCTAGCATGGCAGACATGTGAACGAGGAATGCTGACTAGAATTAAAAAATATCTGATTTTAGTTCCTACATTTTACCATAATTTGTAATTTAGTCCTCAAACTTTATTATTTTTCTTAAATTCATTCTCAAACTTTACTTCCATTTAGACATTTATCCTTAAACTCTTTAAATGTCGGTCATTTCTTCCATAAGTGTGACAGGCGGTAAAAAAATGAAGATAATGATGATGAGCTTAAATATGTGAGTAGTAGAGAATAATGTGATAAGGAATTTTCCTAGAGAGTGAAAATCATTATTTTCGATAAGTTCTTAGTTCAAGTTTGAATATTCAAACTACGAACTTGGATTTTAAATAATACTTCTCTATATGTGCTATAGGAAAAAAGAAAGTGTAATCATCTCTGATAATGAATCACCTCACATTTAAAAGTCCAAATTTGAAGCTCTTATTGAATGTCCAAGCTTAAAATAGAGACTCACTAAAAAATGATAATCTTCACTTTTCTAGCACAATTTCTTATCATTGTTCTTCACAATACACCTATTCGAGTTTGTCGTTTTTATCTTTATATTTTCCTTGCCACCTGTCACACTTAAGGATGAGATGGTTGAAGTTTAAATATTTTAAGAATAAATACTTAAATGAAAGTAAATTTTGAAGATGAATTTAAGAAAAATAAAAAAGTTTAAGGGTTAAATTATAAATTATGGTAAAATGTATGGACTAAAATTAGATACTCTTTAATTAGTTAGTATCTCTTGTCCAGGTGCTTGCAATGTCAGTAACTCTATTTGCCATCTCAGCAACTTCGTTTACCATATTAGCACCCATAAGGGCTAATTTACAAATAATTTGATAATTAAGAGACAAACAATGCCATTATTAAATAAATTAGGAAGCATTATCTAAAAAAATTAGTTTAGAAACTAATTTTAAAATTGATGCAAAATTCAGGGACCAAAATGTTAATTTTTCTATTTTTTTATTTAGTTTGAAACCATTATCAAGATGGAGGAAAATTATGTTAAAGAAAAAAAGAGATAATGATTGAAAAATATGCTAAAAGATTCCTTGAAGATTGCAACAAATATGAAAGGCTCATTCCTTAGTACAAATATTTTTTGAAAATGTTATAGATATCAATGGTGGTTGGAGCAAGTTGTAAGGACTTAATTTTTCTTAATATAGTTGGGAGTTTGAACCTTTAGATGAAAAAATCATATTAAAAGAGCTATCTCAATTAGATCGGACAAATTCAATATGTTTAAAATGAGAGGAAATGAGTCAAAAACTAAATTGAAAATTATTATATAAATTGAGAATAGCTAAATAGGGATGGTGTTAGCTGTAAAGAGTCAATTGGGTTTTGTGTTAAGATTTACATGTTTAGCATTGATGACTTTTGATGTAACAAACTCTGGATAAAGTGCTTTTTGTCAGTATGTACGGACATCAAATGCCAAGTACAGGGAATTTGCAATATGATATAAGTGATGTATTTGATACATAATTTTGTATGTTGAGATGATGCAAATGATATGTTAAAGGGACATGGCCTTTGATAGTCGGTTAGCTTTATTGATAAATTGGCATATTACTTATTATTTAAGTCTTGTGTTTGCAATAGCTTCTTGTGCGACCATGTGGCTCTTATTGATTTATTGTTAGTCATATTGGTATGATTTTACATGAATATCCGATTTTACATGAATTTCCAATGCTTGCTTTTTAAGAAACAAAGCTTTTCGATAAGCATAAATTTGAGTCTTACAAAAGAAAACACACTTATGTGAAACCAAGTTCAATTTGATTTGCATATTAGTCAACTTGATTAGAGATCCTGTCAACATAACCCATCCCTCTTCTATTCGGCTAAAAAAAATCCTGTCAACATGATACAATATCCAATCAATCTAATACGAAATATTGGTGCCTTGATCTTATATATAGACAATTTGATTTACATTCCAAGTCAACAAAGTTCCTATGAAAAAGGAAAATAAATACTAAGTGACTTATCTTATAATTTAAGCTTTTGATTTGTTTAGAGATTAATTTGAATTCGAGACTACTAAATAGATATAACTCTCATCAATTGAATCAGGCACTCAATAGTCAATGTTTAGTGTTTTCATTCTAATACAAAACTTGACTTCAACCTCTCCATTACAGCAATGAATTTGAAGATCTAATGATACTAGGAGTAAGTATTCCAAACATATAAAGCTTTAAAACTGGGACAATCATACATTTTGTAATGAATTCATAAAACAGACAAACAATGATGAAATTTAACTATAAAGGGAAACTAGAAATTACTCCCCTCAGGGGATGTTCCATTATAATTGTAAAAATCAGTCCTGATGGTCAGAGGAAATGAATTGATGTTGTCAACATTTTTCTTGGTCTTGTCAATTAACTATATCAAATAACCATTTTATATAAATTATTCTAAACAATTATCCCTCTCTTGTAAGTTGTCCTATCACCCAACATATTTACCAATGATACTTTTTGAAGAAATCACAAGCTGATCACTAAACCTTCATGGAGAGACAAAATCCCAGTTACAAGATAAACAACCATAAATGCTTGCTCAAATCCATCATGTAAGTTATGTCATGGTCACACATGCAAGTAAATTTGGAAGATAAATATAATGCTTTCGTTGGTGGATACTTAGAAAATGGAGGCATGACCATGATCAGGTCCAAATGGTATTATACCAAATGAAGAGTCACCTCTACCATCAATTATATGGTACTATTTTGCATATACATATTTGCTACCTTGTTCTAATGTCTTTTCTATTCTCCTCTATTTATGCCTTGCATAATGCTAGGGTTGATGATTTGAGACCTAACTTGGCAATAACAATTATGCTTTCACATTGTTCTGCACTTGCAAATTCAGGGAAGTATAGAGTATGAGGTTGCAAGCACAAAACCTAAAGAACAAAAGTACAAGATACTTTAGTTTAGAATCAATACACATAAACTAATTCTGTAATCAAGAAAAAAATGGACATATATTTGAACTCTTTCATTAATGACTCAAGTTATTGAAGCCAATTATTCATCAGAAAATATGCTCAAAAGCAAAATTTTACAACCACTTCAAGATGCTTCCACATGAAATGACATTGTTGACAACCTAAATCATTAAAATTTAGGGGGAATAAAACAGAGAAAGATAAGAATCAAATTATGTGTTTATGGCAACTTGCAGCAATTTACAGCAACTTATAGGAACTAATAGTAATTTACAACAAATTGTGGTTCTTATGTGTTTCTCAAGCACAAAAATCTTGTAATGGATGATTTGTCAAATATGCAGTATATGCAAAAGAGACATAGAATCTTTCCCCTCATTTTTCCTTTGGAATTATCCAAAAATTTTCACCTCCATTGTTCTGCTGCTAAGGAGTTATACCCTTCTTGAAATTGAATTTTTAACCCTTGGCTCAATACCCTAATGTTTTTCCTCCTTCTGCATATTACCTTCCAATCTAAACACAAATCTTTTAATAGAGTGGTAATCTCATCAACAATAATTGCAAATGATTTGTCATCATATTCTACTTTTACTTATTGACACTTATATCTTGACTTGCCAACCAACATGAAAGATAATCACACAAACCTCAAGTCAAAGTTAAGGTTAAGCTTCCACAATATTTCTTAAAAGCTAAATATAATCATTTATCACTTTCATTTAGACAAAAACAACATTTTTGTCTTATGTACTTGATTTCAATCCATAGAGTAGCACCCCCTCACAATTGATTAGGAAACTATTAATATTTGATACCATTATTAAAGCCCAATTGGATTCTATCAAACAATAAAAATAAAAAGCAAAATATAAAATAGAGCTAGCTCATACATACTTCACCACCAATATTAGGCATATCAACCATGTTTAGCTCATTTTCCTTCCATGAAATCATAGTAACCTGCAAATAGCAATTTAAAATCGTGACTTTGTCGTAGGAGGAAAACAACTATTGTTCAAGTTTAAATGAAGAATAGGTTACATTATACAAGAAGTAAATTCAGTTACTCATAATGTATAAATAGATATATTATGAATAATGAAATACTAAGAAGTAAAAAGATATAGATTGTTTGGTTCAGGTGTTAATATTTGAATCTCAAGATTCTAACAACCAGGAGCAAAATAAAAGTTCCCTTTAAATGTTCTGCCAAAATAATAATTCTCATCCTCCACATCCATTAAAAGAAAGATTTATGACCTGCATACTAATGCATCACAATAAATTGAAAGCACCATGATTGCGTTCTGGGTTTGGCCAAGATCTCCACCTTTCTTAGCCATTTCTTGACTCAATATTGGTATAGTCAAAGCCATAAAGATTAAAAAAAAAGTAAATGTATTTTGTTGTAGTTAAACATACTTTTCAAATAATTAATTTGTAAAATGCTTGTATTATTACTATTCAAGGGTAAAGCCCAATGGTTTATGGTTCGTGTTTGTCACCATTAAGAAGGCACATGCAAGCGCTAAAATTCTCTGTAACAAATTTTAATGCTCAACAGGATACTCTTTTCCAAGAAGAATATAGTAAATAAATACTAAACCCATAGGATACTCTTTTCCAAGAAGAATATAGTAAATAAATACTAAACCCATGTCTTACTAACCTATGTTATAATCTTTATAGAAGTCAAGCCCAAAGAAAAGAGTGAAACTGATTTTCAAGTAAGCCGTTAACAAATGAAATCCCCAGCCGTTAACAAATGAAATCCCCAACACCCATGAGGTAGAAGTTGACATTTGAATCAAAACACCTTACCACTTTTTCTTTGTTTCCCCATAATAAATCCATAGAGCTTCCACTCATCAAGATAAATAAATGTAGCCAAGTAAATTAGCGACTTTGGGGATGAAACTTAAGCAAGTCATAAAACAAAGAGAAAAAAAGAAGAATAGAATGTAGGGAAAGAGAATATAGAAGTAATAGAGTAAAAGGTTGTGAGTGTTAGATAAGTTGGCTTCCCAAGAGGGGGGTGCATTGGGAAGCTTGAAAATTTTCTGTAAAATATCAAGAAAGTGAAGAAAGCAAAGTATAGATAGTAAAACAGAGTATAGGAGAATAAACTGTAAAAGTTGCAGTAAAGAGAAGAAAACACAGATATTTATTTTGGTTCGGTCTCTCCACTTGACCTACGTCCAGTCCTTAAGTCACCTCTTGAGATTTTTCACTATTCTGCAAGAATTCAGTGGGCTTCTTGCAAATGCCTTAGTACAAAGATGATGCTTTGTTTCTAGAGCTCACTCAATCACTCTATGCACTCTCACAAAGTGCTTCCTAATCCTTTGTGATATCCCCTCATAAGAAAATTTATCTTTCAGATGAAGATAAGATTGTTTACAAAGATTAAACTCTTTTAAACATAGTGAATATGAAAGTTTGAGTACAAATATTGAAGTGAGAGAGTAAGAAACTTTGAGTAGAAGATTTGGCAGAGTTTCAGTATATACAATGTTAAAATCGTTACCCACAACTTCAAATGATGTTATATTTATAGATTTAGGTCTCAACTATCCGTTAGAGGCAAAATCTATCCGTTGGAGAAGTTATCCAACAGTTACTCTGAAAAACTATCCGTTAACCAACCGCATTTAATGCTTCTGACACTCTGAAATTTGAATTTCCGTTGGTCAACAAATGAATTTCGCAGAAACCGAAGGTTAACA